>CM066168.1:10984678-12418844 GCA_033629205.1 Lithocarpus polystachyus | reverse complement strand
GTGAATTTTAAACTTGGGCAAGTTGGTACAGGTATAAATTAAGGAATTTATGAGGATATGCATATGTGTAGACTTTTGGTGGAGAAGCACTGATATTAAGAGTGGATATTTAACACTTCTAAGAGGCATAAAAAAAACTCAATAAATCTTCATGTTGGTCATGCCAATATGCGCTAAAAATATGAAATAAAATAACATTTTAAAATAAGATAAGTTTGACGAAACAATTACATTGAAAAACCAAAGACACGAATTTAAAAAATAAATAAATAAACAATAAATAAAAACCAAAAATAAATAAATAAACAGTAAAAGAAATCACAAATTCAAATTAGATTTCCGAAATACAGTAATTAAAAATACTCAATTGAATTCTACAAAGTTAATGATTGTTCACAGAGATGAAAAAACTACCAAATTATGCAACTTAGTTTTTCTTCACTAATAGCTAGCATGTCCTCTTAGTTAAACCCAACTATTAAGTTTCATTCGTTGACTAAACCCACTTGATGTAAGATCTTAATAACCTCAGCGTTAGTAAATAACATTGAACAAAGTTACAGCAAAGTACAATATACACTCCCTCTCACTTACATTTCAAAGATGATTTGACTTAAATCCAATTACTGTAGCCAAATCCAGATCTAACTCAAATACATAAATCCAAACATATCCAACCAAATGACTAAACATAAAAATAAAGTTGTGTAATTTAAAAACGAATAAAAAAAAAAAACCTTTACCTGTAATGGTTTCAGCTACATGACAGATTCTCTACTTGTCTCCTCAACTTCTTGAAATTTCATGGTATTTAAATATTAGAAGTAATCTACAATTAGCAAAGTTAGACCATATTAAAGCAAATATGGTCTATTTTAGGTAATCTACAATTTATGTGCAAATATGGTCTAACTTAGGTAAATACAAATTTATAAATTACACAATTTATGATAAGAAATTTTTTTGAATCATTAGACATTTTCCTTCATATTTACCCTAGAAGATCATATCAAAAGGTAATATCATAAATGTTTCTACAACAAAAAAGTAATAACCAAAGAAAATGTTCCTTCCACAGCACTTCAAAACCTTTGTGCACATAAGGAGCCTGTAGCTACCAAATCAGAAGAAAGGTGGAAGAGTTTCAAAATCAGACTCAACAATTTCTTTAGGTTCAAAATAAAAAAACATATAGCTTCACTCCTAACTCCTAAGCAAGTTCACAAATAATATCCCAATAAGCTTGCTGCTGACAGCAATAAATCTTTGATGTCTATTTTCTAATAATGAAGACTTTATAGTCATCAATCAAATACAATTAGATCATGGTAATCTTCTCCAAAAATTTCTAACTCCATCAACTCCTCTGGCTTTGGAACTAACTTAACCAAATCCTCCAGAGATGAAATTACATTTAGCAATCCAAAACACGATCTTCAGAAATATCTTATCCCCTTTCTACTGGAATCCCATATTGCTAAACATGAACACTTTCTTCACTATCTTATCTGGGTTTAACTTTTCAGTTTCAGAAATTTTTAAGAGTAGATCAAAAACGTTTTGAAAATCTATGTTACCATCAGTAGGAATATAAAAAGAAGTCATCTTATATTTAAAGCGATTTTGAAGTGAAGCTTGATTAAAATAACATAAGCTAACTATCATAATACAAAAACATGCAATAGAGATTCCATATCAATTTGAAGAAGGGAATAACGCTTACAACAATGAATTTTCTATCATTGAGCCTTCTTTTACCACCTTTATTGCAGCAGAAACTGCTACACCAGATGAAATCCCCACTTGAAATAAACATGCTCTCACATTCACCACAGATTTTGAAAACTAAAAGAACCAGCTAGTAGCAACAAAGTAATAAATATCCTTTCCCCCCCAACCTAATTCTTGATATTAGCTTTCAATTTATTTGGACATTGTATTGTGAATGACAAATTAATAAATATTTAAGAAAGATTTTAGTTATATTCTTTTAACTAAACCAAACCCAAAAAAGAAAAAACATGTTGCAAGCACAGTATTGATATCAAATGCTAAACGGCAAAGTTTTATGATAAGTAATTAATCCAACAATTGACTTGGGGAAGGATTAATTCCAAAAATACAAATAAGGGAGTGTTGTAGAATGGTAACAGACCTCAAACATATATGAGTGAAAGTTAAAGCCGCCTTCAATAATTTGTAATATATTATAATCTTTGATCATTTAAGCATTAACAAAATTAATGAATGCAGCAGCAAACTATAATAGCCATTTATAACTGGCATATATTATAATCTTTAGGTAATTTAACAATTTCAGCCAAAGAAAATTTGGTTTAACTTAACAATGTAATAGCTCTAGTAATTGGCAGCTAATAAGGTAGTCATCGGAAAGAACATTTACCTCATGCAATATAAACTTCCTTACTGTGGTTATTCATACAATTTAACATTTATTTTGTACTGGAACAAATGTCATTAGCTAATTCTAGAAAGTGTGACGTGAAGGAATCTAGGAATAAAGGAATTAACTGCATGCTACAGAGAACAAATTAAAGAATAATACTAATTTGTAGCGGGTCCTAATCAAGTGAATGTTAATTTGCATGCACTTCTGCCAGTAAGCTTCTATATTTGCATGATCAATAAACGTTTTCCTTTTTGTAACTCTTCAGCCATTGTTCTTACCTGGCAGTTATAGACTTCTCTCTCTGCACATGTTCACAAACACTTTTACCCTAGGTCTTAAACTTCCATTTGAAGTTTTATCCTAAGAATCAATATAGGCAGCATTAAAGATTCTAATATAAGAGTAGTGAACACCTAGAATATAACAGTCTATGCAAAGTGATTCATTGACTTGATATGGGTAATTAGCAAAAGGGAGGGAAAAAGAGAGCTATAAATTTAATTCTTCTACAATATAGCATTTTTCCTCATAAAACACACATAACTCTAAATTTTGTTTCCAATATATTAAATTATAAGTTATGACACTATTTTCTCAGACTAAATAAAGCAGTACAAATTCTGTTTGGTTCAAAGTTATGGTCAAAATTAAATATTTTTTTAAAATGGAAAACTCATTGCTTGTCTTCAAAACTGATAAATCGCAGAAAGAAGTTTTAAAGAAATAAAAAAAAGGAACTGAAATTTCCCAAGAAAGAAAGACTTACACAGTACATAACCCACATAAAAATCCAATCCACACAATCATATGTAGAACAATCTCTCAAAAATAATTAGAAAATACCCAAAAAATCAAAGAAAAACTGACCTCCTTATATAGATAAGCAGAGTGTTCATGACATTGTCTCTACAATTGGGTCATAGCAAAACAAATACTTGAGATTACATTATAATCTCACATATTAGAAAGGCTTTTGACTAAATAGTTACAGTATTGGAGACATTTGTAATCTTCAAGAATCATAAGGAATATAAGGAATAGAGGGGTTGCAAATTTAGGAATAGAAGGGAGAAAGGGTGTGATGTGGTGGTCGTGAAACCAAGAGATGAAGGTTTAATGTAAAAGAAGAGTGTCTGATGAAAGGGTAGCAGATTTAGGGAAGGGAAACAATTTGGTTATTCGACCTTTGAAGTTGTTGTGGACTATCCTGTCGTAATAAGTGAAGACATTGCTTGCCTCCTGAGTAATTAGGTAGGAGACATCCAAATGCAATCTCCTCAAGTTTCTTGGGCATCACCAAATTGACAAAGAGAATCAAATTACAATATGAACAATTCAATGTTATAGGCAAAAAAACTTTACTTTGTACTTTAAAACTGAATCCACTTTTTTCTCCTTAACTAAACAAATATTGTATGGCAATAAGATCCAAATCCAAATTTGTCTTTTGTGGTGACAAAATTCTGCAACTCACATTTCAAATGCTTCGTCAACCAAAAAAAAAAAGCCACTCATGGATTCAATTAATACAGTGAGAGTCCCTGCATACAAATTCAAGCATAACTTCAATGCTATTTGTTGCTAATAAGTAATAACCCACAACCTACTATTCTTCTTTTCTCTCTCTCTAGTTTAAGGTTTATGTGGTTTTGGCTCCAGGAAAAAAGCTGAAAGCAGTCCGGCTTTTATCATTAGCTTTCTCATTAGGTTTTAAAAAAAATATAAAATTGTGAACTAAACTCAAACTTCCTTTATATATATATATATATATATATATATATATATAAACACACACACTTAATGAATAGGAAAGCAAAATAAAAAGGGAAAGAAAACACAAAGAATTTTTAATATTTATTTTAAAATACCTAGGAAGCCAATGTTTTGCAACTTGATTGACACTTTTTGAAGTTTCCAAAAACTAATCTATAAGCTGTGGAAACTCATTTTCCAGAAACCATTATATAAAGGAATCTCAAAGCACTATCCCAAAAAAAAAAACAATCCAATGCAAGCCTAGCAAATAAAAAAATTCGGAAATCCTAGTTTTGGGATTTTTCAAAGATATGGTCAGGGTCTTCTCTTCTATCCAATATGTCTTGAGGTCTTCTCTTCAGAGTCATGGGAGATAAGGACTGATGATGGATCTAGGTTGTGGAGAGAAAATGGATAATGAAGAGGGGCAAAGAATCGGGTTTGAGAGAGAGGAGCAACCCGTTAAAAAAGAGTCTTCAGGTGTATATTTAATTGAAATAAATCAGATTTTGAAATTATAAATAAAAAATGTTTATGTGTAAAATCGTGGAGAGGTCAATCAAAAGTCAAAGGCTTAGGTTTTATAAATACAAATAAATAAATAAACAATAAAAGAAATTACAAATTACAATTCAGATTTCCGAAATATTGTATTGAATTCTACGAAGTTAATGATTGTTCATAGAGATGAAAAAAACTACCAAATTATGCAACTTAGTTTTTCTTCAGTAACAGCTAGCATGTCCTCTTAGTTAAACCTAACTATTAAGTTTCATTCAATGACTAAACTCACTTGATGTAAGATGTTAATAACCTCAGCATTAGTAAATAACGCTGAATAAAGTTACTGCAAAGTACCATTTACACTCCCTCTCACTTACATTTCAAAGATGATTTGACTTGAATCCAATTATTGTAGCCAAATCCAAATCTAATTCAAATACATAAATATAAAGTTATGGTGTAACTTAAAAACGAATAAAAATAAATAAAAAATAAAAACCTTTACCTATACCGGTTTCGGCTACATGACAGATTATCTACTTCTCTCCCCAACTTACTAAAATTTCATGGTATTTAAATATCAAAAGTAATCCACAATTAGCAAAGTAAACAAATAAACGTAATTGAAATTTGAAACAAACAAACAAAAAAATAAAACTTTAGAACTGGCTGCAATTCCTTTTACTAATATACCTTCAGATTTCACAATCTAAACCCATTAAAACCCAACATCAAAAACAACAAAATAAAGTCTTAAAAAGTATTTTTAAAAATACCAACTAAAATCTACAAAGTAATAAACTTAGTATAAAGAAAGATATACTATTAGATTTCAAAATCCCACAATTTCACACCCTCTTACAAAACCAATACAAAAAAAAAAAAAAAAAAAAAAAAAAAACAAAACAAAACAGAACCAAAATAGGTAAGAGGCCATTAAACTCATGTAGGGTCTTCCCTAATTTTAACAAATAGAGAGGAAAAGGGATATGAATCGAAGAGAATATTAGAAAAAGAAATTGGTACCTTTGCTTTGATTAAATTAGAGACTCTAGATTGTAGAAAGATCCACTTCATTACTGCTGAGAAAGAAATTGAATGATTTAAATCCAAAAGAGAAAAATTCAAACAAACCAATTACCGAAAATATTTAATAAAAAATAGTCACTTATCACAATTCCGATTTCCTTAACCCTAATTTCTGGAACCAAAATCTAACTGCGATTGTATAAGTGGAAAACATATAGCAAAACTAATTTAACTTTAAATTTGGTGGGAAAAAAAAAAGTCTGAGAAAGAATAGAGACCTGTTGGAGGCATTGTTAATCAAAAAGTCAGAAGAAGAAGGAAGAGCTTTTGAAGGGAACTTGGAAACGGTTCTCTTTTTTCTTGATTGGAAACTATGGGGTATATGTAGTTTTTGTCTGATTTCTTAGAGTTTTCCCTCTCCCAACTCTATGCGCCTAATCGACTCGTTCTCTCTCACTCTATTTATCAGATTCTCTCTCGGTCTCTTTCAATTTAACGGTTTTTTTGTTTTAAACCGTGAGGGGTTTCCTTGATTTTAACAATACAGAGGAAAAGGGTTACGAATCCAAATTTCTAAATTGACAGTAAAAACAAAAAAAAACAAAAAACAAAAGAAAATGTCTACAAACATTTTGATAGAAAACCCTAAAACCCAAAACAAAACGAATCAAATCTAAACCTATCCAACAAAAAAACTCAATTAAAAGGGGAAAGAATGTGTCGGTGCCAGTTCCTACCACCGTCAGTAGCCTTGCCATAGAAAAAAAGTCAATTGGAACTGGCGGTGGTAGGAAGCCGGACTGACGCTGGTGGCAGCGACATTCACGAACACTATCTCTGTATCCCTCTCAATCATTCTATGTTTTAAAAGCCCGAAACAAAAAACAAATCAAATATAAACCTAGCCAAAAGGAAAACTCAATTTAAAGTAACATTTCATACCCAAATCTAAAAAAATTTACCGATAGGCCATAGATTTTTTCCGGTGGTCTGATTCTGCCTCTTTCTCTGTTTCTTTTCCCCATGTCTCAGGCCTCATCGCCTCTCTCTATTTTTGTCTTCGTGAACGTCGTATTTCTCTCTTGGCGGCGTACGACTCTAGCTCTCTTTGTGACTGTATCTTTCTCAAGCCCTTCGTCTGTATTTTTTCCACTCTGTTCTCTTCCTTTAATCCGTACAGCAAGCAAGCCTTTTTTTTGATAAACTTATGCAGTTAATTTTTTTAATTTATAATGAGAGGTTTTAAACGGTGTTGTTGGGTTACCGAACAATATAATGTATCGCTTTTTAATATTAACGTGTTTGAATTTTAAATGGTCACTTTTCCTATTTGTCAGTGCCTCCTTAATTGTAAGAACCAACTTTCTCTCAACTTCTGCTATTATATATAGTATATGATATGATATATATTGGATGAATAAAATATTTTATTAAGATCAAGCACAATACACAAGTAAAACCCCGCTCAAGTATGCAGAGCAAAGAACAATAAAGAAAAGTTATATCCCTACTCATTCATTTACACAGGAAAAGAAAAAGACCTTGCTTTAATCCCTCTTTTTATAATCTTGATGATGCCTTCCTCTGTTTTAAGCCTTTGAACGTGAATAATGGCATTCCTTTGGTGCCAAATTTAATACACCAGAGCACCCAATATTAGTTTACACACCAGAGCCCTTAAAGACTTCTCTTTCCAATAATTTTCTCCCCATTGAATTATGTGATCACAGTCAAATATGGGAGTTGTGAATAAACACCAGCACATCAATTTCCTCCAAATTCTTCTAGAAAAGGAACTCTCAAAAAATAAATGGGCTCTACATTCCAAGCTTTGTCTACACAAAACACAATTTGAATCTCCCTTATATATCTCCATTGGAGCCTTCTACGCCTAAGCGATTCTTCATTAATTAGAGATAGTATTATTGCATGTGGTTATTATCTAATGGCTTAGGTAGCCAAATTTAATGCAAAGTCCATACACCTAACCTAGCTTATCTACTCTCTATATATACCCTGTTAAAGTTCTTTGTATTTGACATAGTACTAATATCAAAATGTAGCCGTCAATGGCTTTTTCCTGGACGAAGGTTGTCAGGCCAAATCATTTATCTTAGTGTCCTCACTCTCTTCCATTGCTTTTGTTCTTTTCAATTCTTTCTACTATTCTCTATTTCATTTTGATTTTAACATGATACTAGAGCTGACTGCCTTGGCTTCTTTTAAAATATTTGTCGTTTCTGTTCTCACTCTCAAAAAACTCACAAAAATTTATTCTCTTCCTTCGATAAATCCAAACAACCACTGTCCACTAGTCTCCTCCCATAGCACAACACCACAAAAATCCAAGGCTTGCAGATCTGTCTCCTTCTCAAAATGTCCAATGCGCTGGGCAGCCGGTGCCGACGATTTGGTCGTTGGAGCTGCTGCTTCGACAACTCGTGCTAGTGATTAGGTCATCCGAGACTGTGGTTACTACAATCCAGCGACTAGAACCGCTAGTCCAACCGTTGGGCTGATGATTTAGTCACTGGAGTAGATGCTCTAATGGCGGGTGCTGGCAATCAGGTTGCCCGAGATGGTGATTCAAACAGCTGGAATTTAATTTCAGTCCAACGGCGGGTATTGGAGATCTAGTCATTGGATTCGCTGCTTCAGTGCTGCCAATCACTGGAATGGATCACTGGACCTTTGGTTTGCCAGTTTTGGTGGTTCGTACTTGAAAAATTTTACATGTCACATCAAATAATGAAAATTTTTTATTAAAAATATTTTACAAGTTAAATATTTTATTACAAAACAAACATTGTGTTAATATAATCTCTCTTTCCATTTGACCTATTTTTCTTTCTCTTTCCCTGAAAATTGATGTAGAAAATGATGGTGAAATAGTTTTTTTCCACCTCACGAGTAGGACTTTCATCTTATCACATAACATCGCCTTGGTAGGTATTAGCCTATTAGCCATTAGGTAGGGATTAAACTAGTTTCTCGAATATATTTAAACTAGTCGCTAACCCGTGCGATGCACGAGATAGTTAAATAAAAAGTAAAAGTACTTATTTTACTTAAAGGTATATGACTTAAATTTTAAAAATGTATAATTTGAAAATGAATGAAAATAACTAATTTCTTCAATATAATGATTTAGAAAAATTCTTTTTCTTTCATATCATTGGTTTCACATAACACATTTCGACGTGGGTTATTCTATGATGATAACTTTACATAATATTCAACTGCAATTATATCTACTATCTACTACCAATCTAATCTATGTTATCTTGATAGTAGATCTACAAATTGCATTCTCGTATTCTTAGAGCTTGCCACATTATTGTTATTATCTATATATAATATAAAACTGAAAATTTTAACTTTTTGAAAGACCTACATTAGAATTAGGATTAAAAAATAATTTTTTTTTTAAAATTAGACCTCAGGTTAGTTTTTTTTTTTTTTAAGGGCTCACTTTAGGTTAAAAAAAAAAACTTACGTGAAAAAAAAAAAAAGAGACTCCTATTAGGATTAAGGAAAAAAAAGAGAGACTCTTATTAGGACTCTCTTACTATTTAGTTTAACAAATTAAATTTTTTTGTAAATTAAAATGATGAGGAAAAAAGAGGGAGAGAGACTCCTGTTAGGACTCTCTCACTATTTAGTTTTAAAAATTAAAAAAAATTTAAATTAAAATGATGATGTGAAAAATTGTGGGAGCTTCAAAGGCTTCGGTTTTATATATATATATATATATATATATATAATAATATCTATATATAATATAAAACTGAAAATTTTAACTTTTTGAAAGACTTACGTTAGAATTAGGATTAAAAATAAATAAAATTTTCTTTTAAATTAGACCTCACGTTAGTTTTTTTTTTTTTAAGGGCTCACTTTAGGTTTAAAAAAAAAAGACTCACGTGAAAAAAAAAAGAGAGACTCCTATTAGGATTAAGGAAAAAAGAGAGAGACTCCTATTAGAACTCTCTCACTATTTAGTTTAACAAATTAAAATTTTTTATAAATTAAAATGATGAGGAAAAAAGAGGGAGCGAGACTCCTGTTAGGAATCTCTCACTATTTAGTTTTAAAAATTAAAAAAAAATTATAAATTAAAATGATGATGTGGAAAATTGTGGAAGTTTCAAAAGTTTCGGTTTTTAATATATATAAATATATATATATATATATATATATATATATATATATATATAGATTATTCTCAATATTAAATGGTAAAAATATTTTATTCATACTATGGTCCCTTCGAGATTTTTTTTTGATAGGAACTGTCTATAATCATAATGAGGTGTGCTCTGGAAATGTTTAATGAAGAAAACTGGCATGATTACCGCGATGGCATGCGAGTCCTTGGCTCCTAGGATCAACGAGGACTACCCTCATAAATCATAGTTAAAAAAAGAAATAATATAGTATACATATACGGCCAAAAGAAATGAAGAAAGAAAAGTGACACGATTTGCAAGCCATGGTGCTTGAGAGTTTCTTCTACTCCATTCTAGACTCCTTTCATGCTACATTTTAGTTTGAATTTTTTTTAGAAACTTAAAGTATCATCACATTTAAAATTTTAAAGAATGTGACATTTGATACACTTTAAAATAATTAATATTTAATTTAAACTAGTTATAATAAATAAAAAAAACTAAACACACCTCCCAAAATGGAGTAGGAAATTAAAAATTCCATAGAAAATAAATTAAAAATAGGTGCTCTTTTATTTATTTATTTATGAGTAAAACCATGAATCATCCCAAAAGTATTAACATGCAATGAATATATATATATATATATATGCGCTAGGAACACCATCCAGAGTACTTTGGAGCTTGGAGTGTGGGAATCTCGGAAGAGACTTTGGTAGTCTCTCTAGTAATAAGAAGGTAATCCAAAAACTGTAGTGGTCGTGTGGAAGAGTTTGTAAAGCAAGGGGGAGAACAATCTGGGAAGTGATTAATCGGTTTGAAAAAGGTATGTGAATATATGGCCCGTTTAATATATTCAACATTGATATCAGGGCTATGCATGCTTGTTTTCCCTTGGGTTAAAAATTCCATGATCTTTGTTTCTTTTAAAAAAAAAATCCAATATGCATGAATATTTAGAGGCATGTTATGGCATGATAATGAATGATTCAATCATATGAAAATGTTTCTAATGATGATGATAGCATGCTTGTAAAATAGGGTAGTGAGTTATGGCATGTGGAGAGAGAAATCCAAAACCTTGTTTTGAAAGTTGGTAAAAAAAACCCAAATTTTCAGGCCAATTTTGAATCACTAAAACTCATTTTCCGTTAAAGTCTGTATGCATGGATTGATAATATAGTTCATAACCTTCAAAACAATAGTTTACAAGTTTAATTTGGACTATAAATGAGAAAGTTATGGTCTTTTAAAGATTAGGGTCAAATTAAATGATATTAGAAAAAGTTACGGTTGAAGATGATGAACAGTGTTCATCAAATCCAACTCTTGAGGGTGGAGTGTGGGAGCTACTCTAGTGGCTCAATGCCAAGGAAAGTACATGGCTTGAACCAAGGCGGAGAAATGACTATTTTTATGGGGGTCTAGCTAGTAAGAGCATTCACAGCAGCACATTTATATTTCTCTCATCTAAAAGTTACTTTATCTATAATTTTAGCTATTGCCTCTTCACACTCCACAGCAGTACATCTATATTTTTAGCTATTTGATTAAAATAATACAAAAAAATCATTATAATAATAATAAAAAATTTTACACAGCCATCACCACCACCACAGCAAACTTCAGCAGTTCACAAAAGAAAAAAAAAAAAAAAACCCAACGAAACCCAAAGAAACCCACGATGAAGATCGGCGAGGAGATGGAGGACTGGGCGATGAAGATCGGCGATAGAGGACGGCGATGAGCTGAGTCGGCGATGGAGGACGGCACTGACGATGGAGGATGGCGCTGAGCTGATCGACGATGGAGGACGGCGCTGAGCTGATCGGCGATGAGGGAGAGAAAAAAAACGCATGCCAGGAATTAAGAAGGAAGAAGAAGAAGAGAAGCCGGAGAGAGGAGAGAAAGAACGAAAGAGAGAGAGAGAGAGAGAAAATAGTTTTTAAATGAGAGAGGAGAGAGGAAGTTAATAAAATATATATTTTTTTTAGTTTTGATGAACAGTGCACATTTATTTATAGATGTGCACTGTTCATGTGAAGCTAAAATTTTAGCTTTTAGCTCCACTGCTGGAGCTGTGTTTTTGGGGCTTGTGGAGCTATATTGCTATATATTATAGCAATATAGCTCCACTGCTGTGAATGCTCTAAGAATGACTTATAAGAGTGTTTTTAGTACTAATTCACCTATCAGTATGACAAATACCAGTTGTACCAGTTGGTTGGGTACGGTATTGTCTCCCTTTCATCTAATACTCCCTCTGTATTAATAAGGGAAATGCTAATGAGTGCCCTAAGGGCACTCATTAATAATTCATTTTAGGAAAGTTTTAATACCACTTTTATGGGAAATGAAAAAAGCTGTCAAAATATTAATTACTTTTTTTTCTTTTCCCATAAAAACTTTCTTTAAATGGATTATTAACAAATGCCCTTAGGGCACTCGTTAGCATTTCCCTTATTTTAATAATCATGTCTCAAAACCACTTAACACTAACATGGCCCATTTATTAAGCTAGTTTACACAAAACGACCCAACCCACATAACATCCTTATTAAATATGTTGTCTTGGATTGACATATACATGACCAATTTAAACCATTTATTAATAGGGAAATGTTAACGAGTGCCCTAAGGGCACTTGTTAATAATCCATTTAAAGAAAATTTTTATGGGAAAAGAAAAAAAAGTAATTAATATTTTGACAGCTTTTTGGGTTGACCCATATAGTTGAGTACCCCTCACTAAACACTAAATAAACACAACCCAAATAATATGAATTGCCATCAAAATTGCGCATCATTTTCTATGAAGGCTTTAGTGTTACACCCAATACTCCTAGTCACATATTAATATTTTACTTTTCTTTTCTGAATAAGATTTACATGTAAAAAATATACTAGTATGATAAAAATGAACAAAAGAAATAAAGAAAATCATAAAAAGGAAGAAAATAAAAATAAAAAATATAATTTGTGATGGATACGGGAGATTTGAATCTAACAAGTTGTTAGACTTGTTTTTAACACAAAATTATTAGGCTACTTAATTTAGTCTAATAAAATAACATGTCCAAAATTTTTTTTTTCTTTCTCCTACAAAATTTGAATTACACACTTGCACTTCACTTTTATTTGCAAACTACTTTTATACACTATGAATAAGGTATTATCCGATAATATAATTATTTTTTATTTTTGTCATTATTGTTATATATAAGTCTAAGAAATTTGATTGCCAAGAAGATTTTTTTTAATTATTAAAAAAAAGAACAAGAAGAAATAGTAAAAATGTCGAAGATGATGAAGAAAATTTCAATGAAGAAATAAGTTTACAAAATGATGAACATGATGATAGCATAGTCTTAGATGGAGTTAATTAAGAAATATGATGAAAATAAATTATTATTATTATTTCGGGTCATTTGTAATGTATTATCTCATTTGAGTATAATTAATCAATTTGATTGTGTATGTTATAAACACATGCTAGTTTAATTTATTTAGTTAGCTTGATAAATATTATTACATAAGTAATGAATAAATATAAGTCATTAGTTGAAAATATCCACACAAAAAATACTATAATAAATATACACTTTATATATGAATATTTATAATTTTTTTATTAATTTTATCAAGTGTTTATGGATCTTACATACGTTACACACAATACGATACGATAAATGATATAAAAAATAAATAAAAAATTATTCACAATACGATTTACATTTTGAAAATTATGTATAAAACTACAAAAATTTGTTTTTAGTTAAAAAATAATAATAATTAAAATGACCACACATTAATTGTCAAGATCACCGTGAACCACCATGGCCGATACGGCAAGTGTACCACACACAAGCCCTCAAAATCAACTACCCAACTCCTATTCAACCACTAGGAACAAAATTAGCAACGTAGGGTAGGGAACGTTCAATTTGCATTACTCTAAAAAAAAAAAAAAAAAAAAAAAAAAAGGAAACCCAGAATTTGGAAAAATTAATGACTAAGATTTCTTATGTGAACACAAAAATCTTGCAAAAATTAAGAAGAACCTGAACCTTTAAACATCCCCATACAAATATATCAGTCATTCTCATACCAATATTTATATATAAAAAAAATCTTGCAAAAAATTTAATACCATGGGCTCCGTTTGGTGATGAATATCGAAATCAAACCATTGTCATTGTTTATGTCAACAAGTGCAAGTAGGCAGTGATATCAAGAACCCAAAGGTCGCCACTATAAAACCCAACCACCATCACCATTGTACTCATAACAACACCCACTGAAAGCCATACCCACAAACGCATTCACCATACTCACCAGAATACCCAACCACCACTGAAAGGTCACGTTGACAACAATTCAAAAGTTTAAGTTTTAAATTGTATGTTTTGAAGCTAGAGCTAACAAATTGTATACATATTTTGTTTTAAATTATTTATGTAACATGTGAATTTTGAGATTGCCCAACATGAGTCGCAAAAAATACTTTCTTTTTTTTACTGATATTTTAAAGATAAAGTTTAGTTACAAAATTGGTTGTAACTTAAGGTTATAAACTCATTCAATAAAATAAATATTATAACATATCTTGAAAATTTAACCTTTGAATTACATGTTTTTTACGCTCTTAATACATATGTTAAATTTTGTGTTAATCGGATATTATTTACTATATGATCTATAAGCTTATATTTTGTGCATAATTTTAAATTATAATAACATGTAATTTAAAAAATTTATTGATAACATAGTTATTGATCTTTTATTTTCTTAAAATTTTGCACACATGGAGGATATAAAAAGAAGATGTAATCCAATGATGGACTTGTCAAAATTTACCTCCAATAAAAAGATACTAAGTAAGTTCGTAACCTAAAGTTACAACTAATTTTGTAACTAAACTTTGTCCATATTTTAAATATTCCACTGTTGGATTAAAGTTCTTCGTTCTTCTTAACATATACCAAATTTATTTTATTCATGTAAGATTTACCATTCAATCCATAAACTCATGTGTTTATATATAATTTTTAAATACAAGAAACTTGAAATTTAAACATTCTCTGATGAAATAATAACCAACTTTTTTATCATCTTGAAATCTTGTAAGCTTAGAAGGTAAAGAGAGTAAATGTAATTTAGTGATAGTTTTGTCAAAATATAATTTTAACCCTACCACCTATAAAAGGCATACATAGTCGAGCGTATGTCTTTTTTTTTTTTTTTTTTTTTTGGTAATATTCTTTAGCAAAATCCATATCAATAAATTTTATTTTTCTATTAATAAATTTTTTTTGAGAACTTTCTATTAATAAATATAAATCTGAGAAATTAATGGCACTTTAATTATAATGGATACATATAACATTTGTAATCCTTGAGTATTTATTGCAACAAATATTTAAGTAACCCAACACGTGCTAACCATTAAAAATAAAATCTAATCTCTCTCTAATTATTAAAAGTAATCTAATCGTCTCTAAAAAGAGAAAAGGAAAGTAATCTAATCTATATACTTCTACCTAACAAAAAAATCTAATAAAAGTTCTTGAACTAGAAACGGGACTACCAAACTAGTTTAAAAAGTAATCTTATCTAATTAATTTAAGAGTAATGCTGCAGCTGCAAGCTATTTTTTAAAAAGAAAACTATTGTTGTATGACTAAGCTTTATAGCTCTTAAGTCATAAGTCTTAACTCTTAACACCAATCCATTAAACTTGAGGCCCTTGGACGTAATGTTTTACAAATTCCATAAGATTTTTCCAGCCTCAGTTTGTATAGATAAGCATACCGTAAGCATCAATAATGACCACTTTATGATTATATAAAATTTGACTGTATCCTTATCATATGCAATATAAATTGCGCAGTCAAAGACCGGTCATGTGCCGATATTCAGCAAGTGGACAAAAAAGGTGGGCGGAAATAAAACTTTCGTATAATATTAATAGCCCCCCACTTGGTCAATTAAATTTGGCATTAATTCTTAAATCTAACATATGATGAGTTCCACGACAGAAACACTAGACGATATTCACTGATTCTAGCATCTTTTTGTGATGTCACAGATATTAGAGTTCAATCTCTTTTAGCTTGACAAAAAAATTGGAATTTTTGATGACGAAATATAATACTTAAAATTTGGAATTTTCTTACAGATAATCCAAAAGAAGAAACGAGAGAAATGGAAATGGAATTGATCAAACCAATTATAGAAAAAATTGAAGCAACCCTGTTGGAGCGAATAGGACAACAGATTGGCTATCTGATTCACCTGAATAGCAACATTAGGAATCTCAAAGATCAATTTCAGAAGCTGAATGAGAAAAGACGCGGGCTGCAACTAGGAATTGACGAAGACAAAAGGAACGGAAAGCTGATCGCACCTGAGATTGAGAGTTGGGTATGTAAGGTAGACAACATCTATCCAGATCTGCAGAAATTCCTTGAAGAATATGTCAAAGCAAATACAATGTGCTTGGATGGCTGGTGTCCCAATCCGAAGTCACGATATTCCTGGAGTAGGAATGCTAAGAAGAAGACTACGGAAATTGATGGGCTTCTAAGGGGTGCAGCCGCATTTGTTGCTAAAGCTGCCTATTCTCGTCCACAACTGGGAATAGAATCTTTATCCATGGAAGGTATTATGGATTTTGAGTCAAGAACAAAAATGAGGAAAGAAGTTTTAGAGACATTAAGAGCTAAAAAGGACAACATGATCGCGATATGCGGTATGGGGGGGATAGGAAAAACAACAATGGCAAAAGAGGTAGCGAAAAGAGCGAAAGATGATAAGTTATTTGATGAAGTTGTGATGGTGGTGGTGTCCCAGAATCAAGACTTGAGAAAGATTCAAGGTCAAATTGCAGATATGCTAGGACTAGAACTTAAAAAGGAGAGTGAAGCTGGAAGAGCAGGGCAATTATATTCAAGACTAATGGATATTAAGAGTGTTCTTGTAATATTGGATGATGTTTGGGATGCACTTGATTTAGAGGCTGTAGGAATTCCTTATGGAGGTCAACACAATAGATGCAAAATCTTGTTGACATCACGAAGTGAAGAAGCCTGCACTCAGATGAAAACTCAGAAGATTATTCCAATCAAAGTCTTACCTGAAGAAGAAGCATGGAATCTTTTCAGGGGGGTGGCAGGTAATTGTATCGATACTCCTAGTCTACATCCAATAGCAAAAAAGGTTGCAAATGTGGAGGTCTACCTGTTGCTATTGTAACTGTTGGAAGAGCCCTAGAAAACAAAAGCGAATTTGAGTGGAGTGCTGCACTTAAACAGCTTAAAAATGCTATCCCAAAAAATATTGCCGGTCTTGATTCAAAGGCGTATTCCAGCATAGAGCTTAGTTATAGTTACTTAAAAAGTGATGAAGCCAAGTCATGCTTTTTGCTATGCTGTTTATTTCCGGAAGATACTGATATTCTCATTGAAATTTTAGTGAGGTATGTGGTGGGACAAAGGTTGTTTGCAAAGATTGATACTGTGGCAGAAGCAAGAAATAGAGTACATGCAGTGGTTAAGAATCTCAAAAGATCATTTCTACTTTTGGATAGTGAGGAAGGAGAACTATTTGTGAAAATGCATGATGTTGTACGGGATGTTGCAATATCAATTGCAGAAAATCAAGGTTTTCTTGTACGATGTAAGGAAAAAATGGAAGAATGGCCAGAGAAAGATTCATGCGAGCATTCTACTGCAATTTCGCTTGTATTATGGATTTTGAGTCAAGAACAAAAATGAGGAATGAAGTTTTTGAGGCACTAAGAGCTGGCAAGGACAACATGATCGCGATATGCGGTATGGGGGGAATAGGAAAAACAACAATGGCAAAAGAGGTAGCGAAAAGAGCGAAAGATGATAAGTTATTTGATGAAGTTGTGATGGTGGTGGTGTCCCAGAATCAAGACTTGAGAAAGATTCAAGGTCAAATTGCAGATATGCTAGGACTAGAACTTAAAAAAGAGAGTGAAGCTGGAAGAGCAGGGCAATTATATTCAAGACTAATGGATATTAAGAGTGTTCTTGTAATATTGGATGATGTTTGGGATGCACTTGATTTAGAGGCTGTAGGAATTCCTAATGGAGGTCAACACAATAGTTGCAAAATCTTGTTGACATCACGAAGTGAAGAAGTCTGCACTCAGATGAAAACTGAGAAGATTGTTAAAATTGAAGTCTTATCCAAAGAAGAAGCGTGGAATCTTTCCAGAGAGACGGCAGGTAATTGTGTCGATAATACCGATCTACGTCAAACAGCAGAAGAGGTTGCAAAGGAATGTGGAGGCTTACCTGTTGCTATTGTAACTGTTGGAAGAGCTCTAGAGAATAAAGGAAATGATGAGTGGATTGCTGCAATTCTAGAGCTTCAGAATTCTATCCCAAAAAATATTCATGGACTGCATTCAAAGGTCTATTCTAGCATTGAGCTCAGTTACAAATATTTAGAAAGTGATGAAGCCAAGTCATGCTTTCTGCTATGCTGTTTATTTGCGGAAGATGATGATATTCCCATTGAATTTTTAGTCAGGTATGGGGTGGGACAAAGATTTATGCAATAGTTAAGAATCTCAAAAGATCATTTCTACTGTTGCATAGTGAGGAAGGAGAACAATTTGTGAAAATGCATGATGTTGTACGGGATGTTGCAATATCAATTGCAGAAAATCTAGGTTTTCTGGTACGATTTAATGAAAAAATGGAAGAATGGCCAGAGAAAGATTCATGCGAGCGTTCTACTTCAATTTCGCTTGCATACAAAGAACTGAAAAGGTATCCCGACGGCTTGGAGTGTCCTAAACTTGAGCTTTTGGAGCTAGCATGTTATAGGGTCACTTCGCAGACGCTCCCACCCAATCTATTTAAAGGGATGAAAGGTTTAAAGGTTTTGACTCTGGTTCGTACGTCCTTTCCTTCACTACCACAATCAATCAATGTCCTTCAAAACCTTCGGACCCTGCATTTTGTTGATTGTGAGATAATAGATGCAACAGCAATTGGAGAACTTAGGAAACTAGAAATTCTTAGCTTTCTTGGGTCTAAAATTAAGGAGCTGCCAGGAGAAATGAGAAATCTTGGGTCTAAAATTAAGGTTTAAAGGCACTCTTCTTGAGCGAATTCCACCTGATCTCCTATCAAGTTTATCTCACCTAGAAGAGTTGTACATGTTTGGAGTACGCCGTGTGGATTGGGAACCTATTGAAGGCAACAAAGAGGAAGAGGGAGCAAACGCAAGCCTTACTGAACTCATGTCTTTGTCCTATTTGACGGCTTTAAAAATTCAGATACCAAATATTAAGGTCTTGCCAAAAGACTTGGCCTTCAAAAATGAAACCATAAAATTTCAGATATTTGCAGGTTATAATGAGGGAATTGATGAGAATGATTATTTATATATATTTAAAAATAGTTTGGGGCTTGCAAGAGTCGGATGCTTCTTCAAATTTTCAAGAAATCTGAAATTTTAGAGTTGAAAGAAATAAAAGATTTAAAAAACATTGTGTATCAGTTAGACAAAGGGTTTTCAAAGCTTGAAGGTTCTAAAAGTTGGTGGAAGTGAAGATGTAGAATATGTAATGGATCCCACATCAAATCAGAATCCTCGTGCTGCCTTCCTTACCCTGGAGTCATTGGAACTGGAGGGATTGCCAAATTTAAAAGAGATATATCATAGCCAATTCCCAGAGAGATCCTTTAGCAGTGTTTGTTTTGGCAACCTTAAATCTGTTCAACTAAGGACTCTACCAAGACTCATTGGCTTTTGTACAAGCGTGGGTCCCGTTGCGCTTGTCCAACCATGCTTGAATCGAGAGGTATGTATGATTCTCTCTCTCTGTAAGATATTACTATTATTTAATAAATTGTTGTATAGTTAACTTTTGGAATGCACGGACGCGGTGCCGGAGGCGCCGCACCCACGTCGGACGCGGCAACGCGTAGGGGACGCCGCTGCCCGCATGTCGGTGCCGCGTCGGGCCACGTCTGCCACATGGTTTATTTTTTTCACGCCGACTCGCCCCAACGCGGCTGAGACTCGGGCCGATTTTTCCGGAATCTGGCTGAATCGCACAGACTCGGGCCGTTTCAGCCGATATCGGTGATACCGGCGAACCGCCGAAACGGCCGATTCTGGCCGAAACGGCCGATTCCGGCGGAAATTCCGGCCGATTCAGGCCGAAATTCAGCCCTCTCACTCAAGCATTCTCTCTCACACCCTACACTCCCATCTCAATTCATACATTTATTTATATTTTTAATATATTATCTAGTATTGCTCTTAAATTTGGTATATGTTTATATAATGTGAAAAAATATGCTTAGCAATATATTAAAAATATAAATAAAAATATTTTTAATAATTTTTTAATCACCGAGTCCCGCCGCACCCGCACCCGAGTCCTGAAACGCACCCGTGCTTCATAGGTTAACTTAAACCATTCAAAAGCTCGTTGTTTTATGTTTATCAAATTGATTTATCAATTTTTTAACATTCGTTTTGGTCTGGATTTGATGCTAATAAAACTGAAAAAGTTGAACGCTGATGCTAATAATAATTTGATGGATTCATCAGGTTGGAAGGATCGACACTAATGAAGCGACCAATCTTGACAAGCACAAGATGACAGACATTCAACAACATACTGGCCCATTTCCTGAATCAACACCCATATCTCTCATAAACTCTTCTCATCGAATACCATCTTGTGGGCACCAAATTTAGAAAATCTTCAATTGATAGAAGCTGTTTCACTAGAAGTGGTATTTGATCTTGAAGGACAAAACATCAACAATAACCGCCAGAGAATCATTGTACTTGCTCAATTGAAAACTTTAGTTGTACAAGATTTATCTAAGTCGACATACGTGTGGAAGAATGTTCCACTAGGAATTCAAGGCTTTAAAAAACTAACATCCATTGAAGTAAGTGAATGTCATCGTCTAAGATATTTATTCCCAACTTCTATTGCAAAACTGCTTGTGGAACTTCAAAGCATTGAGATAAAAGAATGTGACGCAATCGAAAACATTGTTCAAAGAGATGGAGAAGAAGAGGCAACGGATATCATCCTGTTCCCTAGAGTTAGTTCCTTGAGACTACGAAAGCCGCCAAATATGATGAGTTTCTGTATCAAAGCTTATTCTTTTGAATGGTCATCCATTAAGGAAATTTATTTGGATTGTTGTCCCAAATTGAAAACAATTGGTTCAGAAATTCAGAACCCAAGAAAGTCGAAGAAAATCAATAGGGAATTGGATTCAAGACCCAATGAGCAAGAACGTGGGTCCCCTGGTTTTGTTTGGCGATGCCTTGAGTATGTACCACATCGCAAAAATTATGGTCTGATGGTTATGTCAGACCAAGGCACTACCAATAAATCGCAAAGAAGCTACTCTGTGAAGAAAGAGGTACGTACAAGTTCTAAATTTATGCACTTATCCCAGTGGACTATGGTCACCGACTGTCATATAGATATCCAATCAATCAATTGTTGGCCATAACCTTAATGCATTCAACGCAGTTAGATAAAAAAAGACATTGATTGCTTTTCAATTTAGTCATCCACTGATCTGTTTATACTTTATACCATCTTTTTCTCTAAAAAAATACAAATAATAATTGAAAAGAAATTATTACTTTACTTCCTTATCAGTATTTGATTTTTTGTAGGGTACTTTCAGTAAGTCGAACGATCCAAAAGTTGGTGATAGCAACAACCCCTTAGAGATATGGTCTTTTTTTCCATCTCATATAATTGAGTGCCTAAAGAATCTAGAATCGATTCAATTAATTAATGTCCCTTCAGAGGAAGTTATATTTCAACTTGAGGAACTAAATGTTGAGGAAAGTCACGTGGCATCGGTACTTGATCAGTTAAGGAAATTGATTTTATGTGGGTTAGATAATCTGATGCACATATGGAGGAAGTGTCCATAAAGGATCTTGGGTTTTGGAAATATGAGAATTTTACTTGTTGATGAATGCAATAGTCTAACATATTTGTTCTCACCATCCATAGCAAAATTGCTTGTAATGTTAGAGATAATAAGAGTCGCTGACTGTGAAAAAATTGAAGAAATCCTTGCAAGAGCAGGGGAAGAAGAGGAAGAAAAGGACGTTCTGTTCCACAAAGTGAACCATATCTGTCTCATGGGCTTACCAAGCCTGAAGTATTTTTGCCCTGAAACCAATGCTTTTGAGTGGCCATCGCAGGAGGAAATAATTGTATATGAATGCCCTAGTTTAAGCACGTTTATTCCATCTATTCTATACGCACCTAAGCTTGAGGGAGTATACAATGAATATTCATGGGTAGAAAGAAGAACGCGTCATTGGAAGGGAGACCTGAATGCCACCATAGAGCACATCTTCAACAGAAAGGTATGGCACATTCTCACCACAAGTATTTTACTAATGGGTGAATTTTAACTCTTTTGTATAAACCATCGCACTATATAGTTTGCAAATACTTTAAGCTTTTATTAATTAGTAGAAAAATTAGACCCCAGCTTTATTAAAAAAGAAAGAAATAAATAAATAAATAAAGGAAGGCAGAACACAATTTACATATACAAACAAAAAAATGTATTGAAAAACAATAACATTTTCACTTACGATCAAATATAGTAGTAACAAACATTTTTCCAATAGCAAATATTATGATTACTTAAATCACATATATATTTTATTCTTACAGGAAAAGCAGCAAGGTTTTCAGACCCGAACCGTTCATTGAACCGTAAAAGGGAAAGGTTCAAGGTTTTTGAGGTCCAACCGAGGTCCAACCGGGGTTGAACCGTGATGACGTCATAATTAATTTAATAATTACTTAAATATAAATAAATATATTAAATTTGTAAATATTAGCAAAATTTGCTAAAAATATCTTTAAAATTGAAACAAAATACATAAAATAGTACATTATAAGGTTAATAAAAATAGTATAACATAAATAAGCATAAAAAGAAATTTTTATAATAATCCTCTAAGAGAAATCATTTCAATTAACTAAAAATGACTTTTAAAATAAATTCATAAATTGCATAGGTATTAATCTTAAATAAAAAGTTAATTTAGTAATATTTAATATGTTGAGAAAGATGAAATAGAAGTTTAGAAACTATAAATCATGTAAATTTAATATAAATTTAATAATATTGCATATTAGCTCCCAAGAGGAGCACTTGTTCTGTTGGTCAAGACTTCAGTCTTACTTTCAAGGTGTGAGAGCTTAAGTTCAACCCCTGCCAGCCGCATTTTTCTTGATTTTTCTCTATTCCATGACCGGTTGAACCGGTCTACAGTTCGTCTGGTTTTCCCGGTTCAACCCCGGTTTGTTCGGTTCTCTCACAGATCACTGATGCCCAGTTAACAGTAGGTGAGCACATTGCAATTTCTTAAGAACTATTTCGTGGTCAACAATCATCTACAATTTGGAAGAATTAGAAATCACACATCTTTTAGAAAGATGCTATTTAGAAGCAGAACTAGTTGTATTATGTAGGTTTAATGATACAGTGATTCTATATATGATTCAATTGCAACGATTTTCAAAATCTAGGTATGTGGCTTTCTTTTGATCTACTACAATATCATATACTAATACCGTGATTTCCTAACCAATGTTTTCATAACTCAATGCATTGGTGGTGTTGTGGGGCGCATTGACTAAGACTTAAATAAGAATCACAACGAACACTATATAAGTTGTCTGCAAGCAAGCTTCTGACCATCCACTCAATCAAAAATTATTCAATTGCCCTTATGTTTATACTTATTACCAACTAAATCTCTTAACCATCCTCAGCACACTTGCAAATAAAAAAAAAAAAAAATCACAATGCAACTTGACTCTAATTATCAAGTTATTGGACAACTGAAACCAATCTATTTACCATACTCAGTTGGCATTCAAAAAAAGTATTTAATGAACAATGAGTCCAATGCATCTTGTTCAATATAAAGACATGTATATTGTTAATTAGTAGACAATCACTTGTGCACTAACTTCTTGTGAGCTAATAGTTTTCATTCTCATGTTTTGGCTTCTCTGAGACCTTTATATCCCCTTTTCAGAGTATTTTAATGATAGTTCTATAAAATATAAAAAATCATATTTGGTATAACATAATATTGTTAATTTTGTTCTAATTTTATACTTATATTATAAGAACAAAACATTACATTCTAGAAATTAAGTTAAAATCTTTAAAAGAGTATACTAATCAAAATCATTATAGTTTAAGCTTCCCTTTTCCTCATCTTATATAGAAGTATAAAAGTGATGAAAATCATCTTATTTAACTCACTATAAATCTAATTTCTCAATTACATTTATATAACAGGTTATATCAACTACATGATGTTCAACCTCAAGTTAGTAAGAGAATATGACACTGGGATATATGAAGAAGGAAGCAGTTTCACAAAACTTATGAGAAGCACATCTAAAGCTATGCTTATTCCCAACAGGGCCTTATATTGTTTTCTTTTTGTACCTTTTGTTGTTTTCTTTTTGTTATATAACTAGTCAGATCTATCTTATGCTGTTTGTATATGTATTCTGAGAGCACCTTTGCATGATAATACTCTTGTTGTTTTTGTCTATGTTCAATCTTTTATCCATAAGACTCCAGATTTGAAAAACTTCTGTGTTTATTAGCACTGCGTATGCTTAAGTAAATACACTCATATTCATACTAGTTTCTCTTCTAGATAATGTGATAGGTACTAAGTTTCTTTGAACTAAAAACAAGTTATATTTAATAGGATCAATATTTTACATTCCTCTCTTTTCTTTTTTCGGTTATGCCCAGGGACGGAGCCACTGTTGGACTAGGGGGGCAATGACCCCCCCTAATTTTTTTTTTAAATATTATTATATGTGTGTACTAATTTTAGTAATTTTGTTTTATAAAATTACATTTTACTCTTTTTAAAAAATATCATTGATTATTCAAAGAGTAATGCTATACTCGCAAACTTTTTTACAAACTATTTTGGTAGCAAATTCTTATTGGTTCGCATATAAACCCATTACTCACATAATTTTTTTTACCTACTAATAACCACTTATTATCTCAGCAATTTATAAAAAGTTTGTAACTTTAGCATTTTTCACATTTTAGTGACCATAAAAAAAATTATAGATTTAAAATTTAAAACAAAATATACAAGTCAAAAAAAAAATTCAATAACAAAAATTATCAACAGTAAAACTAAAAAACATTAAGTCCAATCAACCAATTTTATATAAAATAAACAATCATACCCTTTAAAAAAATTCTAAACAAAAATAATTTTGTTCTTACCCACACACACAAAATAAATAAATAAATTTCAGCGGTTAAGTAGTAGCAGAGTCAAAGGTTGAAACCATCGCACACAGCCAACAGTAAAACAGCCCTCCTAACTCAAAGTTCTAGCTCCATCCCTGGTTATGCCTTTCATATATTTCCATGCCCAGACTTTTAGGCTTTTTTTTTTTCTTTTTTGACACACTGAAAATAATATTATTAAGGATTTACATAAAAGTCCTTTTTTCTTCTCTAACTAATTTAAGCCAGAATAAAAAAAACCAACAGAATGTGGTTGTAAGTTGTAACATAAGCTATTGTACATTTCTTTATACAGGAAAGCATTAAATCATTTTGATGAAACCCAACTATAGCCAAACTTCCCTAGCACATTTCAGCTTACAAAATTGACTTTCCACTAAAACCAAACAATACAACCAACCTACGAAATTATCATTGCCAATGAAATCGTGCACAGCAATTGTTAGGTTCTAAGGAATTAGGAACTAATGTATTAGAACTTCATTTTGTAATGTTGGCAAACTATGATAAAAAAGTTTTAGTCTTGTTTAGACTTGTTCAAAGTGTATTTATACGTAAAGTTGGAATCGAGTGCTCTGCAGGATTTATTGTGTAAATCTGCCTGGTTTGATCGATCGAGAATTAGACTCGACCAATCGAAAGTCGTGCAGATCGAGTTTCTGCAGAATTTTCCAACTCAATCCAAACCCGTTTGACGTGTAGGGTTTTATGTTTTGCCCTAAGTATAAAAGGGAAAACCTTAACCACGTTTTGTGGATGCTCTTTATGCTGTGTGTGTATATGAATCTTTTGTAAGATCTAGAAGTGTTTACCTTTACATACATTTAGGGTTTTCAATCTCAAGATTAATGTCAAGAGTTTGGTGATCAATTCAGTTGCAGTTTCAAGAGCTTAAGGATATACAAGCGGGAGTGCTTGTGCTTACTAAGAATTCAAGAAAGAAGTAGTCCATGGACTCGGAGCTGTCACGTGGTCGTGGTAGTAAGTTTTTTACTCGAGGTAGCAATAGGATGTTAATGGTCTAAGTTGCTATTGTAAAACTTCAATTCTTTCACAGTGAATTCTATTTTACTTTAACGATAGCTAGGTTAAATCCTCCCCAAGTTTTTTACTGGTTTGGTTTTCCTGGGTCATCATATCATTGTGTTCTTTATATTTCCGCTGCTTTGCATGATATGATTGTTTTGTTTTAACCTAGATCTGAATAATAAACCTAAGTATTCACTTGGTTAATTAATTAGATTAAACAACTTGTGTTTTAAGGGGTCTAAAATCGTGCAGCAACATATTTACATGTTGAATATAAATAAAGAAAACCTAACATAAAAAAAAAAAGGAACTCCTTCACCAATATAAAATCTGATTCTGGTATACAAATCAATTACTGCAACCTACATTACAAATGCTATCCTATTTTCCTTCCTGGTTCTATTAAACAGCTAACATATTCAGATTATTGGATCTATAGTTTCAACATAAGAAATGAGAATAAACGACCTAGGTAAACATATGTGACACTAGAAGTGAAGATGCAGATAATATCAACAACAAAGAGATCTGCAACTTGCAATTTGATGTTCAATGTGACTAATGCATGACAACCCAATCCCAAATGAATTTAGGGTTAAAGATCGACAGCAAATCCACTAAATGGTGAATCATATGATTGATCCTTTATGAACTCTATGCTTAATGATCAATTGATAGGATGGATTAAGTCAGTCTTGAAAAGAACTTCATCAGGACAATTTTGTGCTTCTCATTCCCGTGGCTGCGCAAGCCAGAGTGAACTGAGGGCTCGAAGATGAGGAAAATAGTCATTTATTGCAAGAAGCGCACGAGCGGATTCCTGGTTGTCAATATACGGTGCATTTATTGCAGTGTTTGTTGACGCAAATTATCAGCCTGGTAATTTTCAAAAAAGGGAAAGAAGCCAAAGTTATGTTCAAGTTGCATCAAAACTAGCACTAAGCCTTTCAAAAGTTTGATTTGCTTCACCTAGCAAGAGGATAGATTTTGCAGAATTTAAAAATAACAACAATAATAATAATAGGAAGTTAATGAAACATAATCAGACTCTTTTCTTTTTTGCAGACTCCCCCCACCCTCCATAAAAATTCTCAAGCAAGATTAAATGCATAATGATTTGAAGAACATATACAAATACAACATTTACATGAAATGTGCATTTAATAAAAAATAAAATAAAAAATATATATATAATTTTTGTTTTTACAATAAAAAGTGCATTTAATAACAAGTAGTCGGTATAGCTAGAAAGCTAAACAGTTGTAATAAATGTAGCCATTAGTTTTTGAAATGTGCATGAAATTAATTTACTACATTATAAAAACATAGTAAATACCAAAGTCTAAGTTGCTCTCACCGCACCCTTTGATGTGTTTTGTCTAATTATATTTTGTGCAGATAGAGAGAGAGAGAGGCAGCAATTTTTGTTTGGATCTAAAAAAATTTTGGGCCGAAGAAGTGAACATGTGTCTCACTCTTAATCGCGCATGTCGCCGTTGCAATGATGCGAGTGAATGGAGGCATTCGATCTGAGCCAAGTTTGTGAAATTTTTTAATGATAAAAGAAGTGTTCTGTTAATGCATTCTCATATAGAGCGTTTGCCAATAGACAATTTTCGTTAATACAACTTTTGTGAGAAATATAAACATTTTTCCAAAAACTTTTTTTCTTAAAAGAAATTTCTAGAATTACTTTATAAACTAACGCTCCTAAGACATTCATTAACTTTTTCAATAAAAGAAACACATATATATATATATATATATATATATATATATATATATATATATATATATTATACACATTGATATATACATACATATTTTTTTAAAACAATATTTTAGTGAAAATCAGGGAAGGAACTAGGACCTGGTTATGTAAATCGTTCATGTTATTGTATATTTCACAAAGTAACGCTTTAAGATTCATAATACATAGTATTACAATTACATGAATACATCACCAAATAGGAATAGTAGCAAGAAATGATATATTTTCCTGCGATTGTAATTCCTATGATTACTTCGGAGCCGGCTTGGGCTAGGTAGGTTGGTTTTCTTGAGAGCTCCCGTGCTCATACAACAATTCCTATTGACGAAAAAAAAATTAATAAATAAAAGATTGATAAAAAAAAAAATGTTTTTCTAAAGTGGCTAAATTAATTAATAAATAATACTCGCAATAATTTTTTTAAATAACTATAAAAATATTAAACATGTAAGACTATGCTAGAAAGTAGTTTAGTTAGATTGTCCATTTTTTTTATTAAAAAAATTCTAATATTTATTATTCCCCTTTTTTATGTTTTTTTTATATAGATTTTTTTTTTAAAATGTAGTATAAGTTGTTTGCTGAAATTTTAGTCTAATAGATTTTATCTTGAGTAGTAGGGTCTATTGGATGAGTACCAAAAGCCGAAGGCGTCTCAGAGTTAGATAATTGTTTAGTATGGGTCTTTTCTTAGCTACGTTAGTGTAGCCTCACTCTATGGCCAGCTGCATGTAGCTGGCCTTCGACTTATACAAATTTCTTTATACGTGTACTTCTTTTTTAGTTTAATAAAGCTTTTCTGACCAGTTCTCAAAAATTTAATTTTATGTTAGCATGGTTAATCGATCTGCAGCTGTTGTACCTGACTTAAATATCATGAATTAGTTTAAAAATTCTCTTATCAACACTTTTTTGCAATACCAAATTACCAATCCAACCTACCTTTAACACTCTTCTTTTTCTCTTTTGTAAAGCATTCGCCTATTGTTAGGGCAGTGAACAATATATTGCTCAATATTCAAGTAATTCCTTACCAGAATTGTTGTTTCTTTCTTATCTCTTTTTTCCTTTTATTCGTTTTTGTTTTTTTTTTTTTTCAGAAGGATAGTGGAACAATTTCTCAGTACCTATTCTAGAAAGTGAATCAGGGCTTGCTTCCATACCCTTGAGATTGATGTTCAAGAAAGGTTGGGATGCCTGTTAAAGATAAATCATCATTGATTCTATGTCAAAATGGCCAAGCAAGAATTGGATACCTTTCCTTTTTGATGCTTAAGTTAAGGCATTCACACTACATATAATAACACCCACTTGGCTTGTTTTCCATCACTCTTTTGATCCTTCCGTGATTACACTTTTTTTTTTTTTTTTTTTATAACATCTTCCTTAATTACACTTACATCGTATCACGGTGCTCTGCGGTTGTTGACTATAATGTCTCTATTGTAACCTGCTAAAATTCTCTGCGATACACTTCTTTGCTTTGTATAGGAGGAGGTGGAGGTAAGTTCCATAAACTTTTCCTTTTGGTGTTTCATCATTCATGAACATTTTTCCACCGCAAGTTACTCCTAAATTATTCTAAGTTAATTTTCTATTTATTTTTTTCTTTAGTTATTATTTTATATTAGTTAATAGTTAAACAATTTACAGAAAGAACATGAGAGAGAGAGAGAGAGAGAGAGAGATTTTTTTTTAAAGCTATATAAAATTAAGAAGGGTGAAAATGTAAGTGCAAGCTTAAAAAAAATTAAATATTCAATCTCTTGTGGGTAACCCATAAATGCAACACAATTTTTGTAGATTAATTTTCAGTATTGATGAGTTTATATCAAAGTGGGGTTAACCTAGTTTAATACGGTTAATAAATAGGTCAATTTCATGTTGACATCTTTAACTTGTAATGAACCCAAAATTATCAGACTCATTATTTGTTTCAAGACGAGTTACTCAATTTTAACACAAATCAATGAAACCATATAAATACATGACATTTTTGTCCATCATAAGTTTGAATTTTTACTACTTATATTTTTAATCTTTCATTAATCCCTTGAGTTCCTCACCCTTTTTTTTATTAAAAAAATCCAAAATAAAGGAGAAATTATCATGTTCATTGTATTTTGGAATTTATTTGTTTCTAATTGTTAATGCTTGGCTTAGATTTGACCAACCCATAACCCATGGTCCATGGATCATCTACATGTGTTATCTATCCATGGGCTATCTGATAAGTGGATTTAAATTCAAGTTTAAATTTAAATTGGTCTAAGTATGAGTTGCCATGATCAACAGTGGAGTGATATACGATGGGTTGAGTGATTATAAGACCACTCACCTTGATGGTAGGTTTATTCAAATTTATACTTAAATACTATTGCAATAGTTAAATAGAAAAAAAAGGAACCAACAGAAAAATTGTGAGAAGAAAAACGACATACAATTCCTAAGTGTTTTCTTAAGCAAGTCATTTCTTTCTAGGGAAACCATCAAGAGTACTCAGGAACTTGGAGTGCGAGAATCTCAAAAGAAACTTTGGTAGCCTCTCCAATGACAAAAAGGTGCTCAAAGAATTGTAGAGGTCGTGTGGATGAGTTTGTAAAGTAAGGAAGAGAAAGATCTGGAAAGTGAGTAATTGGTTCTACAAAGGTATGTAAATATATGGCGCATCTAATATATTCAATATTGATATCAAAGCTATGTATGCTCGTTTTACGTTTTTTTGAATTAATGATTCCATGATTTTTATTTCTTTTAAAAAATCCACTATACTTGAATTTTTAGAGGCATGTTATGGCATGAAATTGAACGATGAATATGTTTCTAATGACGATAATAGCATGCTTTTTAAAATATGGTAGTGAGCTATGACATGTAGAGAGAAATCACCACCAAAAGAGAGCTCATGAATCATGGACCTTATTTGTGTTCCACCAAAAGGTCCTACTACACCCCTCCGCATGCCTATCCAAGCCTCCATGTGTCAGCCACACACTTAGCATCGCCACCTCGTTGATCACATATGCCACGTGTGCGTCCTCTTCCACATGCCATTTTCTCTGACCTTGGCACGTGTTTGCTCTCCACTACTAGCCACACATTAAGGAACTCCTACTTTCATGCGGTGGCAGAATAAGGATTTAATTTTAGGGGAACAAAGTTCATATATAATTTACACGTGCACACAACACAGGATCACTCCTAATAATAATTAAAACCATTTGTCTGAATACATAACAACATTTAAATGTAACAATAATTAAACCATTTGTCTGAATACATAACAATATTTAAATGTAACAATAATTAAAACCATATTTGTTGCGATTTGAATAAAAGGATTTACATGTTAAAGGGTTTCTGTTTACACACAAATAAGTCATTTTGTTATTTTTCTTTGAAGTTAAAGTTCTACTTACAATTTATATAAAAGAATTTTTAGTAAGTAAACTTACAAAGCTTTAAGTGCAACTCGTGTGAATTATAATAATTTAGTTAATACTCGTAAAATGATCAAATTTTCACATTTCAAAAATAATATTGTGAACATATATGTAACTAAAACTTTAAAGTTTAATGTAGAAGAAAATTTTCTTTTGTGCTTATAGGTTTTGGAGCTTTAATAGACATCAACAAAATAAGAAATATTTTCTTTTTCTTTTTCTTTTTTAAATGAGGTTTTACACAAACACACACACACACACACACACACACACACACACACACACATATATATATATATATATAAACACATAAAGAAAATCATAAGAAGGAAAAAAAAATTATGATGGATAGGGTGATTTTTTTTTTCTTTTTAATAAAATGGATAGGAGGATTTGATTATTTCACTCAGGAATGGACCCAGAATTTCGAGTTAGGGGGGGCCGGAGTATAAATAAAAAAAATCATGAAATTTCAAATAAGTATCTATTTAGTATTAACAAACTATCAACAAAGAAAAATACACAAAATCATTGTTTCATAAAACTTTATAATGTAATTATCTACTAATAAAGACAAAAACACAAAGCACCATTGTTTCTTACTTCATTAGAGTATTTGCATTAGCTCATGCAAATATTTGTCTATTTTAGCAAAATAGCCTACTTTTTTATTTTATATACTCACGTTTCAAAATATCATACATCTGATTATTTATTTTACACTACACTTCATCAAAATACTATTTCTTTATCAATATTTTATTATTATCTCAGATCATCTCTCTCTACCTCAACCAAAAACCACCCTCCTCAATCTAAATAAGTTCTAAAACATTCATTTGCAATGCAACAGTAATTATGTAAATTTTTCCAAACAATCTAAAATATGCCCACATTAGTCTATGTATCATTGTACAAAAATACATTTGTACTATAGTAATTGTGTAAATTTGCAAAAAAATATATTTGTGCTACTGTAACTGTACAAATATATCTTTACACAATAATACATAAACTGATGTGGGTGTATTTTGGAGCTGATTGAACAAATTTGGGGTCTTATGTCTTATACTATTTTACAACTAATCAAATGTTATTACAATAAAATCACTGTAAAATTGTAGTTGAGGGGCCCAAAATTTTTGAAAGAGAGGGTCAAATATAAAATTGTAATATATATATATATATATATATATATATATATAATTTTTCATAAGACTAGGGGGGCCGGGCCCCACCTAGTTCTATCCCTGCCCCCTTCTTACTACCTCACAGCCATCTTACTTTTTAGACATGTGCCCAATATAGGTATCTTTCAGTAATAATAATAATAATAATAATAAAATTCAAATTACACTGTATAAGTTTAGGTCAATTTTCATTTTTAATCTTTAACTTTTATTTTTTTTTTGGAACAATTATCCTTAAAGATTACATTTATTGCAATTCTGTCCACAGTTATCAAAACCGAACTAAGGAATATTGATCAAACTGAAAGAGTAGTTCACTGATTCAACCAATGATTTAATGATCGAACTGTAGGTTTAATAATAATTAATTATGTATATATAACTATAAATATTAAATGCAAGACCATACCTAAACAGATAAAAATATCATTTTTTTTTTTTTTTAGTAGTAGGAAATGCAGTAACAACTCACTTTTGCATAAGGAGGGACAACGTGTAAAACGTTAAGCCAGTTGTTAGCTTTGATTAATAGACCAAATACACCCCCCAAGGTCAAAGTTGGCTTTATTTGTGTCAGAAGTGTGATAGCTTTGTCACTAAATTGATTTTCTATTCCAAGTTGAGGTCTTTTCTCTCTCTAAAAAAAAGTTGAGGTCTTTTGACTGCCAGTCAAAAAATTTGGGGTGCAGCTTAACTTCAGTAGTTTTTTAACGTGGTATTTTCTTTTGTTTTAATAAAAAATTTTTACATTACTATTAACTAAACCTCGGAGACTTAAACTTACTATCACATTATTTTATCTCATAAAAACTATCTAGAAAAAATATTTAAAAAAAAAGCCAAACCCTTTATAACTTGATTTTTATGATTTTTTGCGAGTTGTTATGGTAGACTTAATAGACTACTTAAACGATATAAGACTTCGTATCATTCCGTCTAATGTCACAAAGTTATTTTCATTCAATTTCATTTAAAAGCATATATATAACCTTTAAAAATAATTTCTTTTAAAAAAGTAATAAAAAGCTACCAAAATTTATTTAAAGTATAAAAATCTAAGATTCAAGGAAAAAAAAATGCAAAAATACAAATTACACCCTCTTTAACTAAAATTCAAATTAGGCCACTATACTCACTTTCATTCAATTCACTTATGACTTATCTAACTTTTAACTTTATTTAACTCAATGCTTCCATCCACTCTGCTTGCTATGTCGCCATTAAATAGTTCTATACTAGTCTTTTTTGCAATTTTTAAATTTAAAATAACTTTTTAAGGAATATTTGTGCTGGAAAAAAATTTTAAATTGAGAGAAGAACAAATAAAAAAATCTCGCAACTTTCACAGTAACCAAACAAAAAATAGTAATAGACGAAGTCCTCCAAATTCTTTTTATGAAAAATCGATCGTCCTAAAACTTTAAACTCACAACTCAAAATCATTTGAGTAACACACAAAAATAAATAAAGATCTCGCCACCCAGGTCAAATCGGAGGGAGATCCCATTGCGACCCACACCGGACAGCTCGCAGCCCAACTGTCTAGATCCTCAACTAGGTAATCGTTATTTCATGGTGGGAATGAGGAGGTGGTGTGGAATCTCTGATCTAGGAGTGAACAAAACCTTGTTCTAGTGGAGCGAATGGGCAGCCCAATACCATTTCTCTTGCAAATTTGGTGCTTCGGCATCATGCTAGAAGGCTAGAAGGTCCTTCAATTCATACCCAAATGAAAAAAAAAAAAAAAAAAAAAAAAAGGTTTGAATAGAAATTACCTTTATAACTTTATATCCGATGTGAACGTTGATAAATTCACCATTACATTGTATTTCTTGTTATATTCTCAATACTTGTAAGCATTGAAAGATTAAAAATCAATAACTATGTTATCAATCAAAAGTTTATATTTCAAGTTTTTGTAACTTTAAATTATGCATAAAAATAAGTTCATTGCTTAAATATTAAATAATATCTGATTTGAACAAAATTTGACACGCATATTAAAAGCATAAATAACATATAATTCAATAATTAGATTTTTAAAATATGTAACAATGTTAAATTTTGATGGGAGTTTATAGCGATTGCCTACAAACTATTTTGTAGGCGAAATTTTTCATTTAAATTATTTTAGTAACATTTGAATTTTGTGATTGTCCGACATGAATTAATATATATATATATATATATATATATATATTGGCTTAATATTTTAAATATTTCATTGTTGGAGTAAATTTCTTTATTCTTTTTAACATGCACGTCAAATTTCATATTAATCATATATAATTTATTATTGAATTCATAAAATCATGCTACGGTGTGTATAGTTTTTAAATGCACAAAAAACTTGAAATTTAAATATTTTATAATGAAATAGTTATTTATTTTTTATTATCTTAGAATCTAGTAAGCATAGACAATATAAGAATTATATGCAATTCAATGATAGATTTTCAAAACACACATCTAATAGACATTTATCAGCCTAAAAATGTCTATTAGATTTAATGATGTTTCTCTTAATCTGCTCTAGTCCAAATTCTACCTTCATGGACTATAGTATTCCTTTGAAGCCAAATGTATATAGTCCTCATCTGGTCTTCATCTTCTATTACTCCATGTATTACACCCCACAGTAACTTCATCTCACATCTCAAGGTAATCTAAACATGAATTAAATTCATTTTGATAGCAAGTAACACCCAAAACACCATGCTATTCATGGGCACTATTTATCACATTGAAATCTCCAGCCAAAATCCAAGGAAAACCCTTCACTTGACTGCAAAACTGATCCAACTTATCCCACAAAATTTTTCTCTCAATGCCCTCATTAGCTCCATAAATAAAGGAAGAGTAGCAATTTTATCCTTGAAAAATATTTTGCAGTGAATAGCTTGAGAAATTACTTGACAAATTTGAATAGAAAAAATGTCCTCTACCTAGATTCTACCTAGGCCATGTTAAGAGACAGAATAACATAATTTCCATTCAGGTAAAATATAATTCATAATCTCTAGTTTTCTCCTCCCTTACTCTTGTTTTCACCAAGCACACTAGGTTAAGATTCATTTCCCTCGCTTTCTTTTCGACTTCTGCTTCAAAGCGAAATTCAAACCCCTGACATTTCAAATTAACCACTTCATAAGCAATTGATGAGAAAGGAAGGAGACAAAGCCCTCCAAATTGATGGCTCACCAATATCACAGCTGATAGGCCAAGAATATATTGACACCTTGTGATAGATTAATTAATTAATTAGCCAAGTTAATTAATCAATCAAATTAACATGCAAAATGCGTGGAAGCACAAAAAAAAAATCACCAAATAACTAAGTATGTAGCGGGAATTAAATTGACATGGTGATTTATTTACGAATGGGGAAAACCTAATAGCAAAAACTCCACCAGGTGATTTTAAGGTCACCATTCTCTAGAATTCACTATTATCACAACAAGTGATTACAAGTAAAGGAATCTCAGTACTTTATACCAACCTACAGTTGAACTCTTACTCTAATACCCAATTGGACTTGTTCTATAGTGACAATCTCTCCTTTTAATGCACGGTTCCCAATACGTGACTAACCAATTGCGCAAATTTCAGTACGCGACTTGATCACCAACTTGAGAAGGATGTTGGTTGCAAAGTTCTTCAATCCATCCAGACGATAAAAATCATAAAGTTGCTTGGTCACAAAATCCTATGGTGCACAAACACAGCAGGTTTTTTTAAAATAATGATGAACTAGAGCAAATTCTGTCTCCGGTCACAATTTGCATGAACTTGGGCAACTGTGTAACTTTTAACGGCCCTTAAAGCAATCCTTATATATGTCTAGGATTGTGAGAAAAGAAAGCCCAAACATATACCCACTGATTGAATTGAAATCAGCTCTGAAAAACTGAATTTCACAAACCTCGATAGATAGCCATCTATCGAGCTAGCTGTTGAGCCATGGGCTGAAACAACTTTTAAACCTTGATAGATGCTAGCTATCGAGCTTTAAAATCCAGCACTTCATTACTTGATTCTTGGACAAATTTGCATGGCTTTAACACTTGAACTTGAAACCTTGTTTCTTGAAATATTAAACACATCCTAGATCTACCAAATTACAAGGAAAACGTGTTTTGTCAAAGGATTAACCAATTACATAAAATATTGACATATGTTCCTAACATTAAATCACATATGTCCTAACAACAGCCAACTTTCTTAGATTACTTCTTAAACAGTAAGGGTGGAGAAGCTTTTTTTGGTGGGGGAGTTATGACTTCTCCTACTTCCAGCCTTGCTACTATTTAGTTTAGCAGAATTAAAAACAACAAATCTATGACATGGAGGAAGAGGATTTGGAGTTAACTTAGGACTAGAAGCATTCACCTGAGCTTTCTTTCACCTAGATTAATCAGTCTTCACTTCATCTGCAACCTTCTTAGCCTTCATAGGCACCCATCTCCTGAGTCATTCTTCTTGGATCGAGTGTTTCAATATTTCCATAGTTGGTAGCAGAATGTCCAAAGAAATTACATTTTGGGCATTTCACAGGGATCCATGGATATTCAATCCCAACAAGAAATGGATTTCCATCACCCATACCTACTTCAATCTCACCTGGAAATTCAGCCTTTAGATCAACCTCAACTAAGACCCTAGCAAACCCAAATTTTCTAATGATCTTCTCTTAGTCATAATCTGTTTGTGAAGGATATGATCTGCACCCAACTTTTCTAATAGAAATTCTAAATGCACATAGCACCAACTTACTTATCAAAAGTTTTGAATTAGTCTTGATCAAAGCACATTCCCCCCCCCCCCCCTCCCCCAAAAAAAAGAAAGTGAAAATCATAGTGCCAAAACTATTTAATCAGTAGGTCCGCTTCAATGAGATCATCACTACGAACTCAATTTTGAGTAACTGAATGTTAAAAATTTATCTTTATTTATAGAGAATCCAAATAAACAAAGAAAAGAAATGGAAATCGCTAATTCAATTCTAGCAAAATTTAGAGAATTCTTGGTCCCTTGTAAAACAGTTATGGTTTCTGATTCACCACAAAAGCAACTTGGAGAATCTCAAAGAACAATCTCAGACAATATGTGCTGAGAAGGCTGAGGTGCAACTAAAGATTGACAGAGCCAGATGGAATGGAGAGGTAATCTCACCTGTGGTTAAGTTGTGGGTACAAGAGGTGGATAAGATCATTGATGGTCTCCCGAGATTCCTTAAAGAAGCAAGTAGGATAGCCGAGAGTGGGTGGTATCCAATTCTCATTACCCACAGAAATGGTAAGGAGCTTATTGAGAGAAAAACCCTAAGAAAGGTTTCTACAACACACCCACCTTATTTGAGAAAGAGCTGCTCATTCTTAAAGAAAAATCTTTGTAGTCTCTTCTCCTTCTCTCTCCCATTGTAATACCCATTGAGAGGAGACTTGTACCCAAACACTACCCACACCCATTTATAGTGTTGAGAGTGTTTTTGGAGTTTTGGAAAGCATTGGAAGATGCCAAGGATGGCAGATGCAATATGGAGCTTATTACGGGATATGAAAAGTTAGAAAAGTCATAGTTAGGCTTAACCTTGTTGGAGCAAAAAGCTTGGAGGGTTTAAGTGCATCAAATAGATTAGGCTTGGAGGGTCTATTGCTATTCATGTATCCCAACTAATTTTCTAGTGGACCATTTTACCGCTTGGAGGGTGGCGGTGTTATCTTTGTGTTTGCTTCTCTCTTCCCTACTCTTTTCCTTTTAATTGCTACTATACTTGTGATTAATTATGGTTTAGAGTATTTTGCCAATTTGGGTATTGCTTATATTTATCATTTCGCACATCAATTGTTTGAATATAAGCTTTGTATTGGAAAATTTTGTAATTGGGGTTCTAAACTTTCACTATTATTTTACACACTTAGAGAGCTTTCATTAAGGATTCTTAGGGATGCATGTTATTCTCTCCTACCATATAAACTCTACTTTCTCTCTTCTCTCAAATGTCACTTTCTTTCTCTTTTCTCTCTTTTTTTCACTTTCAACTCACTGTTCAAATTGCATTGGTTACTGTGTTTTTATTTTTTCCATATTCATGGGTACTGTTCCTATTTATACCACAACTCAATCCATGCTTTTTTTCCCTTTTCACCCTTATTTTCACCAACCATTTTGTCTGCTATAGGCATTCATTCATTCAACATATTTCCCACAATCTTCTAGCCGTGTTCAGTTGGGCACAATCCCACCAAGGAGTTTCAGTCTATGCCTTACAACAAAGGACCCTCCCATTTTGGATTAAAATCAATTTGTCGCGAAGCCACCACCTCTCTCTCTCCCAAAAATGGCAAAAACTTCGATTAATTCTCTGTCTTCACTTTCTAGCATGCATTAGATGGTTCCCACCTACCTTTTTTCCCATTTTTGGTAAAGATATCTTCCCAGTAAGGCAAATTCCCAAAAGTGGGCTCGGCAGGATACCAACCATAGGGCTCCCCCCCCCCCCCCCCTCCACCAAAGCACACCCTCTGCACCTTGTCGACCGTGAGCCCTACTCCTTTACATGGCTGGGATGTAGAAGGGCAAAGCCTAGACATTACCTTACTCACCTGCCTTTCTACTTTTGTCTTTTCTCTTATTTTGGTTTCTTTCTCCTTCATGCATTGTCTGTGGTTGTTGCTTTTGTTTTCTTTCCTCATGTCTTTTTGCTAGGGATATGTTTGGCTTCTCTTGCTCTTATCCTTTTATACAGAAGGACATGGGCCTTTATGGGTCATACTCTTTATTCAATCAAAAGGGTCTTTGACCCAATTTGCCCCAATCTGCTGAAGTCTTTCTGCTGAAGAAATGTGTTGAGCTTTTCATCTTTAACTCTTTTTCTATCTGTAGAAGTACCCAAGGAAGTCTTGACTATTATCGATTCTTCTATTCCATATATACAAAAAGGCTTGTAACTGGTGGAATTTGGTGGGTGTGACACTTTGGCTCATGTGTCCATGTGTCTTGATTTAATTACCCATGGGGTGTGTGTAATTACCAAATTGCCTTCCCTTAATGTCATTATGTACATTGAGCTTAATGCTCTACTCCCTAAGGCCCGAATTCATTGGGTCTTGGGATGTACTTCTTGACCCAAGATGTTTGCAATTTTGGGCATAACACTCTTTAATAAAATAAAAAAAATCCGTGATATTCTTTTCTTTTACAATTCTACGTACTCGTTGTTCAGGTTTCTTTCAGAAAGATATGTATCGTGCATGCATCTATAATCTTTAATAATATCGTATATAAAGTCGATGACTTTACCCAATCAGTTTATACACTGGAGGATTGTATAGAAAAACTAACAACTTTTGATTTTTTTGAAGGATTGATGTATTTATTAATGTGGATAGAATTATACGTTAATAAAACTTACATAAACTGATAAATGTGGTTTAGAATATCCAAAATCTTATAGCCATACACACGTTTTGAAATTCATACTTAGAAAAAACTGACTTTAAAAAAATCTTAAGAAAAGTTGTTTTTTTTTTTTAAATTTATTTTTGAATTTTTTATACTTTTTATACTTTCTTTTTTTAATACGTAATAATAGGGAGGAGAGGGAGGAGGGGTTTGAACCAAAGGTTGAAAGGTATATAGTACCATAAATAATGTCATTACCATTACATTGTTTAAAAAAAATACTTAATTGGTAAAATTAGACACCATTGAAAAAATGGATTATACTTATGGCATTGAAGCTTCATCACACACGCCGAAGCATGCTTAATGGTGTGTGTTTTTTTTTTTTTTTTTTTAATGTCAAAAATTTATGTTCATACAAATTTGAGGTTATACACTTGTCTCTAGTGAGATTTTTGTGTTTGCCAATCACAGCTTTGAGTAGAATGAGACTTAAAACCAAGAAATGAACGCTGAAATAGCATTGAAGTCATTTTTTGGGGCATTGTCTCATCCCACTCTTGTTTATTTCAGTAATTAGTAAACACATAAAGTTCACTGGAAAACTTGAAAAAAAAATCCTATGAGCACAAGTATGCTTTGATACCAATGAATCAAAAACAAAATAAACCTCTAGAAAAATAAAACAATTTATATTCACACTCCTATCTATTTTGATGATTGGCAAATGCTTAAACCTGATGAATTGGGATGAGTGAAAAGTTTTGACATTAAAAAAAAAAAAAAGTAAAGCCTGCTTAGGGATGAAGCTAGTATTTATAAACCAAATAACCAAGTGTTGCAAATCGTAGCCTTTGAACTAGACATTGATGATATCCACAGCGGACCCATAGCTGGCTCATAGAAGGATAGCAAGGCAGAGATTTTATAGAAATCATATGTAACAAGGAACATAATTTGATAATTGCGTATTATGTGTGTCTGTGATGAGTTTCACATTAAGCATATTCTGGGTTGATCTCAATTGTAAAATTAATCTTTTTGGGTTTAACGTATTTTTCTGCTTAGTATAAAACAATTGACAATTCCAATGGTTGTATACCCAACTTTTTTGTTCACAAAATTCTAAATGCACGTAGCACCAACTTACTTATCACATGTTTATTGGATTAAAGAACACCATTCTAAAAACATCGGTGGTAATTGCAGCACTAAAACTATATAATCAATAGGTCCACTTCAGTGCGACCATCACTTCTGACTTGGTTTTGAATAAATGAAAGTTATAATACTTAAAATTTTGCCTTTTTGGTTTTGAATAAATGAAAGTTAAAACTTCATGAGGAAGAAACCAAAACATGTGTCACTTGAATGTAAAAGCATGGTTATGGAATGCTCCACAAAACCTTTAGATGTACACCAAGAGTAGCTCCAAAAGTCTTTTGCATGTGTATTAGAGTTTGCTTAAATACCTCTGGAATTTGTTTGCATGAAACCTAATCTTGATGGCCAGAATGAACTTCAGCACTTGGGCAACAGTCTTAACAGCATTTATAGACCCTAAATCTTAGTTGATGGCAAGGCTACACATTCTTATGTACATATTCCATTGCAAACTTAGCCTTTCAACCAATTGTCGGCTTTGATGCAATTTTAGTTCCTGAAATGGATGACATATACGATCAATTTGTTTAACCTTCACGTAATTGTGTCTTTGCTTTTTTCTTGCTTTGATTTGGCTTTTCCGAATCTTCTCAGAGCGATCAATGATCTTAAAACATTTTTCATTGGTACATGTTTGTTCTCAATTCTGTTTTTGTGTTGTTATAAATTTTCGATTCTACATTATTGCTCCTACAACAACTATCCTAGATTGGCAATTTGATTGTAAATGATTTTTATAAACACAAACAATTTGATTGTAAACCAAGTACACTCTGATACTAATGAATCAAATACAAAATAAAACTCTAGAAAAATAAAACAATTAATATTCGGTATTCACATTCCTATCTGTTTTGGTGATTGGAAAATGCTTAAACTTAAATTGGGATGAATGAAAATTTTTGACATTAAAAAAAAAAAAAATAGAAAAGCCTGCGTAGGGATGAAAATTATAAACCAAATACCCAAGCTTTTGCAAATTGCAGCTTTTGTTTTAAAAAGTGATTAAAATCTCATAGAAGGATGGCAAGGTGATCTGATGCCAAAGAGATTTTATAGAAAGAATACGCTACAAGGAACATAAGGGGGCTTTAGAAAATGGTTCCCATAGTGATGCCCCCAATTAATTGTGTATTATGTGGGTGTGTGATGAGTTTCATATTAAGCATATATTGGATTGGTCTCAATTTTAAACTAAACTAATTTTTTTTTTTTTTTTTGGGTATAATGTATTTTTCTGCTTAATATAAAGCAATTGACAATTCCAAAGGTTCTACACCCAACTTTTTGGTTCACAAAATTCTAAATGCACGTAGCACCAACTTACTTATCACAAGTTTATTGGATCAAAGAACACCATTCTAAAAACATTGGTGATAATTGCAGGGCTAAAACTATCTAATCAGTAGGTCCACTTCAGTGCAACCATCACTTCTGACTTGGTTTTGAATAAATGAAAGTTATAATACTTAAGATTTCGTCTCTTTTTTTTTTTTTTTTTTTTGATAAGAAAAATTCATCTTTTTGGTTTTGAATAAATGAAAGTTAAAACTTCAAATTTCTTCTTATCTTACAGAGAATCCAGAAGAATAAAGCAAAGAAATGGATTGTGTTTCAGTTATATTAACCATTGGAGGGTACTTTGTGGACCCGATCAAAAAACATTGTGGCTATCTGTTTCACTACAATAGCAACACCGAGGATCTCAAAGATAAAATTCAGAAGCTACGTGACAAAAGAGATTGGGTGCAATTAGAAATTGGCGCAGCAGAAAGCAACGGACAGGTAATAGCACCTGGGGTTAAGACGTGGATTGTAAAGGTACACACCATCCTTCTTGAAGATGTTGATGCGAATAAGATGAGCTTGGATGGATGGTTTCCCAATCCAAAGTCACGTTATTCCTTGAGTAGGAAAGCTAAGAAGAAGGCTCTGGAAATTGATGGGCTTCTAAGTGATGCAGCCCAATTTGTTACTAGAGTGTCCTATCCTCCTCCTCCGCTGGGAATAGGATCTTCATCCATAGAAGGTATTATGGATTTTGAATCAAGAACAAAAACGAGGAAAGAAGTTTTGGAGGCACTAAGAACTGACAAGGTCAATATGATTGCCATATGCGGTATGGGGGGGATAGGGAAAACAACGATGGCAAAAGAGGTAGCGAAAAGAGCAAAAGATGATAAGTTATTTGACAAAGTTGTGATGGCAGTGGTGTCCCAGACTCCAGACTTGAAAAAGATTCAAGGTGAAATTGCTGAGATGCTAGGATCGAAATTGGCTGAAGAGTATCCACTTGAAAGAGCAGAGCGATTAAAGAAAAGACTAATGGATAGTAAGAGTGTTCTTGTAATATTGGATGATGTTTGGGATGCACTTGATTTAGAGGCTGTTGGAATTCCTTATGGAGGTCAACACAATAGATGCAAAATCTTGTTAACATCACGAAGTGAAGAAGCCTGCAATCAGATGAAAACTCAGAAGATTTTTCCAATCAATGTCTTATCTGAAGAAGAAGCATGGAATCTTTTCAAGGAGATGGCAGGTAATTGTATCGATACTCCCAGTCTACATCCAATAGCAAAAGAGGTTGCAGAGGAATGTGGAGGTCTACCTGTTGCTATTGTAACTATTGGAAGAGCCCTGGAAAACAAAAGTGAATTTGAGTGGAGGGCTGCACTTCAACTGCTTAAAAGTGCTATCCCAAAAAATATTCCTGGTCTGGATCCAAAGGCCTATTCTGGCATAGAGTTCAGTTACAATTACTTAAAAAATGATGAAGCCAAGTCATGCTTTTTGCTATGCTGTTTATTTCCAGAAGATTCTGATATTCCCATTGAATATTTAGTCAGGTATGGGGTGGGACAAAGGTTGTTTGCAAAGATTGATACTGTGGCAGAAGCAAGAAATAGAGTCCATGCAATAGTTAAGTATCTCAAAAGATCATTTCTATTGTTGGATAGTGAGGAAGGAGAACAATTTGTGAAAATGCATGATGTTGTACGTGATGTTGCAATATCAATTGCAGAAAATCATGGTTTTCTGGTACGATGTAATTCAAAAATGGAAGAATGGCCAGAGAAAGATTCATGCGAGCGTTCTACTGCAATTTCGCTTGTATTCAACGAATTGAAAAGGCATCCCGATGACTTGGAGTGTCCTAAACTTGAGCTTTTGCAGCTACAATGGTATGGCATTTCACAGACGCTGCTCCCACCCAATCTATTTAAAGGGATGAAAGGTTTAAAGGTTTTGTCTCTGTTTGGTATACCGTCACTACCACAATCAATCAATGTCCTTCAAAACCTTCGGACCCTGCAATTTGTTGATTGTGAGATAACAGATGTGTCAGCAATTGGAGAACTTAGGAAACTAGAAATTCTTAGCTTTTTTAATTCTGAAATCAAGGAGTTGCCAGGAGAAATGAGAAATCTTAGTTGTCTAAAGTTGTTAGAATTGACAGGATGCAGTGATCTTGAGCGAATTCCACCTGATCTCCTATCGAGTTTATCTCACCTAGAAGAGTTGTACATGTTTGGGGTACGCCGTGTGGATTGGGAACCTATGGAAGAGGAAGAAGTGGACGAGGAAGCGGAAGAAGTGGAAGAGGAAGAAGAGAAAAAGGGAGCAAACGCAAGCCTTACTGAACTCATGTCTTTGTCCTATTTGGTGGCTTTAAAAATTGAAATACCAAATATTAAGGTCTTGCCAAAAGACTTGCCCTTCAAAAATGAAACGATAAAATTTCAGATATTTGCAAGTGGTAATCGAGATGATGACTTAAACTATTTATTTGAAAATAGTTTGGAACTTGCAAGCTGCGACTTAAGTGATATTGCAGAGAGGCAGATGCTTCTTCAACTTTTAAAGAGATCTGAAATATTAACGTTGGAAGAAATAAAAGATTTAAAAAACATTGCGTATGAGTTAGACAAAGAGGGTTTTCAATGCTTGAAGGTTCTAGAAGTTGTTGAAAGTGAAGATGTAGAATATGTAATGGATGCCACATCATATCTGACTCCACGTGCTGCCTTCCCTATCCTGGAGTCATTGGAACTGGGGGGATTGACTAATTTAAAAGAGATATATCACAGCCAATTCCCAGATAGATCCTCTAGCGGTGCTTGTTTTGGCAACCTCAAATCTCTTCGACTAAGGACTCTACCAAGACTCATTGGCTTTTGTACAGGCGTGGGTCCCGTTGAGCTTGTCCAACCATCCTTAAATCAAGAGGTATGTATGATTCTCTTTCTCTCTCTGTAAAATATTACTATTATTTAATAAATTGTTGTATAGTTAACTTAAACCATTCTAAAGCTCGTTGTTTTATGTTTATCAAATTGATTTATCAATTTTTTAACATTTCGTTCTGGTCTGGATTTGATGCTAATAAAACTAAAAAAGTTGAACGCTGATGCAAATAATAATAATTTGATGGATTCATCAGGTTGGAAGGATCGGCACTGATGAAGTGACCAATCTTGAAAAGCACAAGATGACAGACATTCAACAACATATTGGCCCCTTTCCTGAATCAACACCCATTATCCCTCATAAACTCTTCTCTTCCAACACCATCTTGTGGGCACCGAATTTAGAAAATCTTAAATTGGACGAAGCTGATTCACTAGAAGTGGTATTTGATCTTGAAGGACCGAAGGTCGACAAAGATCGCCAGAGAATTGCAGTACTTGCTCAGTTGAAAACTTTAGAGGTATTTGATTTATCTAAGTTGACATACGTGTGGAAGAATGTTCCACTAGGAATTCAAGGCTTTCAAAAACTAGCATCAATTGATGTACATAGATGTCATCATCTAAGATATTTATTCCCAACTTCTATTGCAAAACTGCTTGTGGAACTTCAAAGCATAGAAATATATGAATGTGACGCAATCGAAAACATTGTTCAAAGAGACGGAGAAGAAGAGGCAACGGATATCATCCTATTCCCCAGAGTTAATTCCTTGAGACTAAGCAACCTGCCAAATATGATGAGTTTCTGTATCAAAGGTTATTCTTTTGAATGGCCGTCCATTAAGGAGATTTATTTGAATGATTGTCCCAAATTGAAAACAATTGGTTCAGAAATTCAGAGCCCAAGAAAGTCGAAAAAAATCAGTAAGGAATTGAATTCAAGACCCAATGAGCAAGAACTAGGGTCCCCTGGTTTTCTTTGGCGATGCCTTGAGTGTGTACCATGTCGCAAAAATTATGGTCTGATGGCCGTGTCGGACCAAGGCACTACCAATAAATCCCAAAGAAGCTACTCTGTGAAGGTACGTACAAGTTCTAGATTTATGCACTTATCTCGGTGGACTATGGTCACCGACTGTCATATTGATATCCAATCAATCAATTGTTGGCCATAACCTTAATGCATTCAACATAGTTAGATAATAAAAAGAAATTGATTGCTTTTCTATTTATTAGTCATCCACTGATCTGTTTATACTTTATACCATCTTTTTCTCTAAAAAATTACAAATAATAATTGAAAAGAAATTATTATTTTACTTGTTTATCAGTACTTGATTTTTTGTAGGATACTTTGAGTAAGCCGGCGGATCCAAAAGTCAGTGACAGCGACAACCCCTCAGAGATATGGTCTTTTTTTCCATCTCATATAATTGAGTGCCTAAAGAATCTAGATTTTATTAAATTGATTAATGTCCCTTCACTGGAAGTTATATTTCAACTTGAGGAACTGAATGTTGAGGAAAGACACATGGCACTAGTACTTGATCAGTTAAGAAAATTGTATCTACATTATTTACCAAAACTGATGCACATATGGAAGAAGGGTCCGGAAAGGATCTTGGGCTTTGGAAACCTGAGATTGTTAGAAGTATGGGATTGTAACAGTCTGACATATTTGTTCTCACCATCGATAGCAAAATTGCTTGTGATGTTAGAGAAAATTATAGTTCGTCGCTGTGAGAAAATTGAAGAAATCCTTGCAAGAGCAGGAGAAGAAGAAAAAGAAAAGGACGTTATGTTTGACAAAGTGAACTTAATTGTGCTTCGTAATTTACCAAATCTAAAGTGTTTTTGCTTTGAAACTAATGCTTTAGAGTGGCCATCGCTGGAGGAAATAACAGTGATGGATTGTCCTAGTTTAAGCACGTTTATTCCATCTAATCTAAACACACCTAAGCTAGAGGGAGTATACGATGCACCTTCATGGGTAGAAGAAAGAACGTGTCATTGGAAGGGAGAGCTGAATGCCACCATAGAGCACATCTTCAAAGGAAAGGTATGGCACATTCTCACCACAAATATCTCACTAATGGGTGAATTTTAACAAAAATGTATAAACCATCACACCATATAATTTGCAAATACTTTAAGCTTTTATTAATTAGTAGAAAAATTAGACCCCAGTTTTATTAAAAAGAAAAAATAAATAAAGAAAGAAAGAAAGGCAAAACACAATTTACATATACAAAAAATAAATGTCTTGAAGAACAATAACATTTTCACTTACAATCAAATGTAGTAGTAAGAATCATTTTTCCAATAGAAAATATTATAATTACTTAAATCACATTTATATTTTATTCTTACAAGAAAAGCAGGTGAATCATAAGACACTGCAAGAAGAGCAAATTGAGACTATTGAGGAGGATATGTGATGCTAGGCACGACATACAGTAGGTGAGCACATTACATTTTCTTATATCAGTTTAGTATTTAGTTAGTATTCAAAAATGCAAAAAAATTAAAAACAGATACAACTCTTATATATATATATATATATATATATATATATATAGAGAGAGAGAGAGAGAGAGAGAGAGAGAGAGAGAGAGGTTCAAGTTATACCTAGTATAACTTCACAAGAGTTACACCTTTTATGAACCATTGATTACTATTAGATCTAAGGGCAAGAGTCAAAAAACACTCATAGTAATGTCATTATTACTCCCTAGAAATTATTGATTTTTTCTCTCTCTCCTTCCATCACTCACATAATAAATAAATAAATAAAACCAGATGGAAGAAAATTTTAAATAAAGAGACTTAACAAAGTACCTCTCTCCTTTGCGTTTTGAGAAGTTTTTCAATTTTTCTGCACTCTTGACTTACCAATGTGAGTAAACATTCGAAGTGAAAAGTTGGAAGCGTCCAGGTTTTCTCTCTCTCTCTCTCTTTTTTTTTTTTTTTGGGAGATCAATAAAGCTACAAAGAAAAATAATTAAAGAAAGCAAATTGAGGAAATGACAATCATATATATATATATATATATATATAGAGAGAGAGAGAGAGAGAGAGAGAGAGAGAGAGAGAGAGAGAGAGAGAGAGAGAGACCATTTGAAACACTCGTTAAGAACTATTTTCATGATCAACAATCATCTACAATTTGGTAGAATTAGAAATCACACATTGTTTAGAAAGATCACTTTTTCTTTTCTTTCATTTAAGAAAGAAAGATGCTAATTAAAAGTGAAACTAGTTGTATTATGTAGGCTTAATGCTAAAGTGATTCTCTATCTGATTCAATTGCAATGATTTTCATAATCTAGGTATGCGGCTTTCTTTTGATCTACTACAATGTCATATACTAATACCGTGATTTCCTAACCAATGTTTTCATAATTCAATGCATTGTTGGTGTTGTGGTGCACATTGAATAAGACTCAAATAAGAATCACAACGAACACTATATAAGTTGTCTGCAAGCAAGCTTCTGACCATCCATTCAATCAAAAATTATTCAATTGCCATTATGTTTATACTTATTACCAACCAAATCTCTTAACCATCCTCAGCACACTTACCAAAAAAAAAAAGACAATCACAATGCAACTTGACTCTAATTATCAAGTTATTGGACAATTGAAACCAATCTATTTACCATACTCAGTTGGCATTCAAAAAAATGTATTTAATGAACAATGAGTCCAATGCATCTTGCTCAATATAAAGACATATATATTGTTAATTATTAGACAATTAGTTGTGCACTAACTTCTTGTGAGCTAATAGTTTTCATTCTTATGTTTTTGGCTTCTCTAAGACCTTTATATCTCATTTTCAGAGTATTTTAATAATAGTTTTATAAAATATAAAAAATCATATTTGGTATAACATAATATTGTAAATTTTTCTCTAATTTTATATTTATATTATAAGAACAAAACATCACATTCTAGAAATTAAGTTAAAATCTTTAAAAGAGTATTCACTAATCAAAATCATTATAGTTTAAATTTCCCTTTTCCTCAACATATATAGAAGTATAAAAGTGATGAAAATAGTCCCATTTTTTTTTTATGAAAAAATAGTCCCATTTAACTCACTATAAATCTAATTTCTCAATTACATTTATATAGTTACAGGTTATATCAACTACATGATGTTCAACCTCAAGTTGGTAAGAGAATATGACGTTGGGATATATGAAGAAAGAAGCAGTTTCACTAAGCTTATGAGAAACACATCTAAAGCTATGCTCATTCCAAACAGGAGCTTAAATTGTTTTCATTTTGTGCCTTATATTCTTGTCTTTTGGCTATATAACTAGCTAGCTAGCTAGGCTATATAACTAGCTATCTTATGCTATTTGTATATGTATTCCGAGAGCACCATTGTCTGATAATACTCTTCTTGTTTTTGTCTATGCTCAATCTTTTATCCACAGGACTCCAGGTTTGAAAGACTTCTAAGTGTGTTTATTAGCCCTATGTATGCTCAAGTAAATACACTCATATTCATGCTAGTTTATCTTCTTGATGATTTGATAGTTACTAAGTTTCTTTGAACTAGAAACAAGTTATATCCATGCCTAGACTTTTAGGCTCTTGTTTTTCTTCTTTTTTTGACACATTAAAAAAAATATTATTAATGAAGAGAGCTGTACAGAGAGTAAAACCAAACTTCCTCAGCGCATTCAGCGTACAAAATTAACTTTCCACTAAAACCAAACGATACAACCAACCTACAAAATTATCATTGCCAATGAAATTGTGCACAGAAACATATTCACATGTTGAATATGAATAAAGAAAATCCAAACAACAAAAAAAGGAACTGTTTCACCTATATATAATCTGATTTTGGTATACAAATCGATTACTGTAACCTACATTACAAATACTATCTTATTTTCCCTCCTGGTTCTATTAAATAGCTAACATAATCAGATTATTGGATCAATAGTTTAAACATAAGAAATGAGAATAAATGACTTAGGTAAACATATGTGACACTAGAAGTGCCGATGGAGATCATATCAACAATGAAGAGAGATCTGCAACTTTCAATTTGGTAATCAATGTGACTAACGTATGAAAACCCAATCCCAAAAGGAATTTAGGGTTAAATTTCAACAGCAATCCACTAAATGGTGTCATAAAACTGCCTCATCTACAGTTATAAGAAGCCCAAGTTATGTACAAGCTGAATCAAAACTAGTACTAAGCCTTTTAAATGTTTGATTTGTTTCACCTAGCAAGAGGACAGTTTTTGCTGAATTTAAAAATAATAATAATAATAATAATAATAATGGGAGGTTAACGAAAAGTAACCAGACTCTTTTTTTCTTTTTCTTTTTTTGCAGACTCCCCCCAACCTCCATAAAATTTCCCAAGAAAGATTAAACGCATAATGCTTTGAAGAACAGATACAAATACAACATTTACATGGACAAATTGGCGAACTTTTGAGGACATGTACAAATCCAATGACCTTTTGCTTGCTTCTTTTAGTGGTTCCCTTTTTGATTGGTCTAGAGCTTGGGGACTCACTTTTAGTGATTCTCTCCCTTTGTTCCTTTGTTCTCTCCTTTGTAATTAGCTTTTTCTGTCTGTCTTCTCCTCTTTTTGTACTCTTTATTCTGCCTTATACTTTTTCTCATGAGCGGTAGCTTTTTGACTATACATCTTGCTTACTTATCAAAAAAGAAAAAAAAAAAAAAAAAAAAAAACATTTACATGTAGGATTTGGTTTAGTCCTAATGTTCCAAATATCTAAAAACATTCAGAAAAGTGCGATCTGGAAACAATAGTCCTAATGCTATGGGAACACAAACTGGCTAATTATGGACAAAGAACATAAATTAAAATTTTATAATTGTGCGAGGCCTACATTCCTCAAAACAATTAGACTTACAGATTTACTACCATGTTACTGGCAATATCAAAGTAGCTAAAGCATTTTAAAGCAATGCCAAGAAGAAATATTCTACCTTGCGTAAGGATTATCCTAGCACTTCAAATCTAGCCTGTTTCAAAATTGAGTTCCATCTCATCATCATTCCTTCCTAGTAATGAGTGCTTGAACCATACTAGGAAAACAAATAAGTGGGATCAAACCAGAATAGGAAATTACTTGGCGAAGGAATCCCTCAAGTGTTCCAAGCTTTCCTATGGCAATGGCCATTTGACCTATATAGTTTGCCACGTTCCCAGAAGATCCTGATAAGCCAGGTGAGCCCTTGGCCAATGTCTCAGCCAGGGGTTGTTGCAATGCCTCCATGCCTTGTGACAGAGCATCTTCAACCTGCTGGAATGACTGCTGCAAGCTGTAAATGCCTACCAATTGTTGCTCAGTTAAAGGCTCCTATTGATTCACAAGAAGTTGCACCATTTGGCAATTCAATCAAAACCATTACAAAATCATTTTTTAAAAAAATAGAGAAAAAAGAAGTGCTGCCAAGATAGAAACAAGGTACTAAAGATTTTAATTTTTGACACATGTTAAAAAAGAATGGCTAAAAAGTGCTTTTTTTGTCACAACATCTACAATACATCCTTTCCAAAAATGGATGATGAGTAAGAAAGACACAATGCAAAAATCAGAACTTCCATTACTGTTAAGAAAACCAAAACTTCCATTACTCAAAACATAAGAAAGTAGATAATATAATCCTTATATTCATGTGCATAAACTCCCATGTAGGAACCAAGGAAAAACAAATAAAGAGGCAAAAGAGGGGGGGGGGGGGTTCATTTTATACAGACATCATTAAATATGCTTGTGTGTGTGGTGCATCTTCCCCCATTAAAGTCATACATGTGTTATAAAAATTGTTAAGTGACTAAATTCATCATTGCCTAATAATTTAAATTTTTGGGACAAGTGATAGTATGTCAAACTATTAGAGCAGGTGGTCCTATGTTTAAACTTTTGTTTTCTCAATTACAAAAGCCACAATTTTAACAGGGCTAAATTTAATCATGCCACAAGTTAAAAAATTGATAATGAAGGGAACCTATTGTAAAACCTAAGGGCAACTAACCTCACCTGGCAAAACCAGTTACTAGGTAATCCGGTGGCATTCACCCAGAAGGACTAAGGAAAAAAATAGTTGAAAATCACAATAAAGAACAAATTAAAAAAAAAAAAGTTCAAAATTCAAAATTCAAAATAACATCAGAAATAAAAAATTCTGATTTAATTTGGTGCTCCTTGCATCAAAAGACACGCAATGACATTGAGATACATGTTTAGAGAATTTCAATGTGAAAGAATTGGTTTTCCAACTTTGTGCCTTTGGAGCATACCCCAATTAGGTCAAACAAAATATAAGTGGATCTACATGTGAAGTTGATTTCAATTAGGGAAGCCAGCAACCAGTTTTAAGATTTTTTTTTTTTTTTTAAGTGAAGCTGCAATGCAGGTATGAGTTCATCTAATGTAGTCTAGCAAAGAAACCTGAATGAGCTACAGAAACACCTTGGCATGTTTAAAACCCTTTAAGGTGTCCATATCAAATTGTATGTTGAGCTTGCCTGAGGCTTATCATGCCATGCAACTGAGAATTTAAACAAATTTTATCATAAGCCTCAGTAACTTGCATATTTAAGCTACAACCATGTGGTTACATTTTTAAGGACCATAACACAAAATGCTAAGAAATATGATTCTAAAGTTTTAGAGATATTAATTCCATGATTAATTTTCCAAATCCAAGCATACAATCCATAAAGAATCAAAAGAAAAAGAAGTTTAAATACCATTTCCACTCATTAAATGGAATTACTCAGCTTAAATGAATATGCCCTAAAAGAAAAAGTATTCATAGAAACATAAGAACAATATCCTAAGGCCTCACATTGAAATGGAAAAAGGATAAAAGGAGTACTGCACATAATTGAGTATAACATTGTCAAACCTGCAGGCGGGCTCGCTGGAGCTCTTGCTCTAGTTGAGTTAGCATTGGGCGGCTACTCTCAAGTTGTTTCACATATGCCTAAATTTTTTTTTTCCTATCAGCTTTTTCTGGCTGCTTCACAATTTTGAGCATGCTGGCTTAATGTCTGTCAGTTCGTTTAGACCCCTTAAACCCAACAGATTAACCTAGTGAATTAGCCAAGTGATTAACTTAGGTAATTTAATTAAATCTAGGTTAACACAATTAAGCAAAAATAACAAAGCAGCGGAAAATAAACAACACAAAGATCTGATGACCCAGGAAACCACACCGGTAAAAACCTGGGGAGGATTTGACCTAGCTATCCTCAAGGTAAACTGAATCCACTATGAAAGAATCGAAGTTTACACAATAGACTTAGACCACTAACATCTTATTGCTACCCGAGTGTAGGAAACTTACTACCATGACCCCATGATAGCTCCGAGATCCACGGACTCCTTCTTTCCGGAATTCTGCAGCAAATCCACAAGCGCACCTGCTTGTATATCTTTGTGCTCTATTGATTCTGCAACTGTAACGATCTACACAACTCTTGACAGAAATCTCAAGTTTGTAAATCCTAAGTGTATGTGAAGGTAAACACCTCTAGATCTCACAGAGAGATTCACAAACACAGCAAAACAGAACCCACAAAACGTGGCTAGGGTTTTCCCTTTTATACTTAGGGCAAAACATAAAACCCTATACATTAAAACGGGCTTGGGCTGAGTTGGAATTTTCTGCAGAAAAACGTTCTGCACGATTTTCGATCGATCGAGTCTAATTTTCGATCGATCGAGTCATACAGAAAGTGAACAGTACTTCTGCATAAAAACTCGATTCCAACTTTACAATAAGACCCATACTTTGAGCAAGTCTAACACACGACTAAACATTGTTTTGATCATGGTTTGCCAACATACAAATTGAAGTTCTAAATACATTAGTTCCTAATCTTTAGAACCTAACAAACTCCCCCTTTGGCAATCCGTGACAAAACACAGACTTTAACAAAAAGCTCAAAGTTACAAATTGAAATAGCCCATTACAATAAAAATAGCCACTTAACAATTCAACCTAGACTACTATCTAACAGTTGCAAGGTAGACAGCAGCTCGACTGAAAGCAACCTGTATATTCATGTAACACTTAACAAACACATAAACGCATGTGTGGAAAAAAACAGGAAATACATAAATAAAAATTTCTTAATTTCACATGACACAAAATAAAGACATATATCATGAATAACATCATCAATATAGATCAATAAGCAGAGTAGTAGCATAGTGAAATAAGAAACAAATACATACAAATGTATCTCAACAAAATAAATCTCCTAAACAAGAGCTAAAAATGAGAATACACAGTGAAGCATCTAGATACAATCTAATAACTCCACAAGCTCCGCAGTATCACTACCAAGTAAACAAAAACTCCCCCTAAAATGTAAATCTCCACAAAAAAAAAAAAAAAAAAAAAACTCCTAGATACAATGAACTATGTACTCCCCCTTTTTGTGACGAATTGCCAAAGGGCACTCACTCATCATCAAAAGGTGGAGGAGGAGATCGACAAGAGCTCGCCAAATCCGCTCGCAACACACGTAGCTCATCAAGGATGTCCACCAAAAGCTGACCATGAGCCGCCTGAACGGTCACGACAGTATCTAGAGTTCGACGAAGGTCAGAAACCTCATCAAACGGTGGAGGAACATCAGCAGCAGCAGCAGCAGCAACAACAGCAGGATCAGAAGAAGTCCCAGCTGCATGAGTATCTGTAGAAGAAGAAGGAGGGGGTGGAGTGACATCAGAAGGCTCTACCCTAGAACGCTTAGAGCTAACTCGACGTTGAGCAGCCCTTTGCCTCAAAAAGGTAGCACCAATAGGAGCGACAACATGTACAGGCTCAGAAGCAGGATACTCACCAAAACCAAGAAAAAGGAGAATCCGATGAATAAAAACAGGAAAAAACAAAGCATGAGCCGCAGAACTAGATCGATGAACCTCGTTCAAAGAACGAAGGAACAGATGCAGAAAACTGATAGGAGCATCAGTGACCAAAGCATACAAAAAGACACACCTCTCAAGAGGAATGGTGTGGACATGTGAAATAGGCCACAAAGAATGACACGCTATCCTAAAGAAAAGATAGTGCAGCTCAGACAGCTCAGCAGAAGTGATCCGAGGATCAGAACCACACTAGATAGAAGACCCAGTGATGTATGACAAGACGTCATCAAGGGGAGGAGACTCCTCGTAAGGAAAAACAGGATGGTCCACAATGGGCACCCCAAGAGCATCAGACACTACCAAAGGGGTAATGCGATACTCCACACCACGTAACCACACCTTGACTAAGGTGTCGTTATCATAGACATGAATAGAGAGGTTCGAATAGAACTCTCTAATCAAGGTGGCAGGAGGAGGAGAATGCTCATACTCGAGCAAAGGTAACCAACCCCGACGCTCAAAGTTACATCGCACCTCAGGATCCAGCTCATCTAAGATAACCCTACGCTCAGCCCAAATCTGACGCCTAAGGTTCAAAGTCTCATAGGTGACTTAGTTTGACTCACTAGGGAACCGCTCAGTGTCAAAGGAAGGAGAAGGATCAGAAGTCCTATGGGCTCTAGTTTTCCTAGGCATAGTGCTAAGGAAAAGATAGACACAGAAAGAAAAGAGCAAAAACAATACCAAGGGCAGACTGCAAGTTAGCACAGCAAAAAAAATAGAATAAAACAATTCTATATGATGCATGAGCATGAACATAACATGATGCATGTACTAGTGCAGTGACATATTCAATTGTGATCCAAATTAACAAAATTGGCTTGAGCAAGCAATATTTATCAAAAATACCCAATTTGAAAAACCCTAGTTTTCAAAACACAACAAATTGATAAATTGATCAATACAATAGTTAATCAACACAATATAATGATCAAATTAACCAATCTAACAAGCCAATTTCATCAATTGTAATCAAATTGAACAAAATCCCCAATTTACTCAATTACAAGCCTAGAATTTCAAATTTCCTTCAAACCACCTAAATAATCCAATTAAACCACATGATGTGCTTAGACAAGGTGTCCCCACAAAAACCCATAAAGAATTTGAGAAAGAAACATTCAAAAACAATCCCAAAAATAGAAAATTCCTAAATGCCGAAAATACCCAAATATGCATGAAAATAATGCATGAAATTAGAAAATAAAAGCAAAGGAAAGGGTATAAAGGACTTACCACACTTGGGAGAGAGAGATTGTGCAAAAGAATCGGAGGAAAACGACAAAAACTCCAAGAAAATCGTTGACCGGTTGGTAGGAAACCAAAAGAAGTTTTGAAAAGTTTGGAAAAAGTGAAAAGACACTTGAGAAACTCCTTTTAAAAAATAGCCGGCCCGATTTTCGATCGATCGAATATTACATTCGATCGGTCGAAAACTTATTCGATTGATCCAAAAACAGCTTGGATCGATCGATTCAACCAGAGAGTTTTCTGAACATTTTAAAACATTTTCGATCGGTCAAAAATCAGTTTCGATCGATCGAAATTCTGGAAAAAACATATTTTTGAAAAACCAAACGTTTTAGACCAAAAACTCCTCAAAGCAACAGATTTGAAAAATCAAATGCATGAGTATGAGATGAGATGTTTTCCAAAAACACATGTATTCACCCCAGATTTCCCAAAGCATAATTTTCTCTCACTATACCAAAAAAAAAAAAAAACAAACAAGCAAACATGTTTTGCATCAAATTCCGAAAATTCTCAAACTTGGTTGGTCAGGCCAAAAAACACACACATTATCATGTACACAATTCTAGCAAAGAATAGCTTGTGTAGTGTGTGCAACTAGCAAAAGTTTGAAAAACATGTGAGGTGATATACATATAGAGATCAATCACAATTTCTACAAAATCCATCACATGAATTTGAAAGAGACTATCCCTTAAAGAGTTACATCATATAACTCCCACATCTCCTAGAATAAGAGCTTGCAATCATGTAAGTTTCTTGATTTGCCTCAATATTCAAATTTATTGATTAGAAACTTAATAAAAACCGGGATAATGTACAAACCAATTTTATTTAGAATTTGTGAGATTATTATAGCCCAATAATGTACACACCAATTTTATTTAGAGGCTACACCTTATGTTCTTTTTGTGCATGTGCTACACTTTCTCGAGCACAAAATCTTATGATATGCACTAAGGTGTTCATGATTGGCTAATAAACAGTGGTGAGATGGTTATTTATGCCTTTCTCAATAAGTTCAAGTCCAACAATCAAAGACATAAGACTTCAAGATCAAGATCATGTGATCAACAATTATAGCATCTTCCCACACAACATGCACAACAAGACTTTAGCTAGTAAAGTGCAATAGAAATAAGTGCATCAAAGCTAAACAAGGTACATATATATGACATGTAAATTTTGATTGACCAACCTTGTTTTCAAATTCAAAGAAAAATAGCAAAAACACAATTTGCAAAAAAAATTTTTTTTTTTTTTTATTAAACAAAAAAACAAACATCCTAGAATGAAATGCATGAATGTAATGCAATGCAAATCCTAGAAACAAATGTCACAAAAGATTGAGCAATGAAGCACAAGGACCATGTCAGACAGACTCAATTAGATTGAGCCTTTTGCATCCAAGACTTCTTAGATGCAACTCTTGCATTGGAGTTATGATTCACATTAGAATTCTGAGCAACTCCAGGATTTGAATAAAGGTTTAACGCCTTTACCAATTCACCAATAAGTACCATAGGATCATGTGCTTGAGGCATAAGTACTTTAGTTTTATTTGCTCGCTTCGCAGCTTGCAACTTAAAACAATTTGGACGAATGTGTCCAGGTTTTCCACAAAAATGACAAACCCATGCAGGCTTATCATGCAATTTGCCCTTAGTAGAAGTTGAAACTCTAGAATGAGAAGCATGAAGATCAACCCTAATCTTTCTAGGTGGAGTAACATTAACATGTTTGACAGGTTCACTCACCGAGGGTTTAACAATCTCACTCTTAGGAGGTTCAGAAGAAGGAACAAATTTAGTGGAAGAATGTTTAAGCACAGAAATACTTTCCTCATAACCTAAACCAGTTTTATCAGAAGGAGACTTTTGAATACTCAACATGTGATCAAGTTTGGAGCTTGCAGACCTATTAGTTTGTTCTTTAGCAACAGATAAATCAAGTTCCAAACATTTAACTTTATCAAGTAAGAGCATGTTCTCAGTTTTCACATTATTCAAAAGCTCATTTGCATCAAACAATTTAACAAGTAAATTTTTTCTTTTCAAGTTCCAAAGATGCAATTTTCTTCAAGCCTAACTCAACATTCATGGCATCCTTTGTAGCAACTTTGCAAAGTTTATTGTAGGCTTCCTGTAAATCTGCATCCTCAGAGAGTTCCCCATCAGAAGGGTTCTCTTCAACAGATATGCTTTCATTGACTACAGTGGTAGCAGTGAAAGCAATGAAGTTTCCATCCTCATCACTAGCGGATTCATTGTCGGAAACTTCGTCATCACTAAGGGTTACAGCCATAGCCTTACCCTTAGACCTCAAATAAGTAGGACATTCAGACTTTAAATGACCATACCCTTGACAACCATAACATTGTTGTCCCAAAGAATTATTAGAAGATTGACCTACTTTTTCCTTAGGTTTTTCAAAGTTATTAACCTTAGTGGGTTCATTCTTCCTAGAATTTTTAGGTTCAACAGTGTTCTTGCCTCTTGCCCTTCTGTTGTTATTCCTCAGAAAGTTTCTAAAGTTCTTGGCAAGATATGCAATCTCTGTAGCAGAGAGTTCATCATCAAATCCACCATCATCACCATCATCAACAGACTTAAGAGCCATTGATTTGGATTTGTTAGTCTTGGGGAGGTCTAACTCATAGGATTGAAGAGATCCTACAAGCTCATCCACAGGGATGGAGTCCACATCCTTACTCTCAGTGATGGCAGTCACTTTGGGTCTAAAATCTTCAGTCAAAGATCTAAGAATCTTCCTAACAATTTTAGGTTGATCATAGATTTCACCCAAATTATAAGCAGAATTAACAATATCATTCAATTTAGCATAGAATTCATCAAAAGATTCATCATCATTCATTCTTATGCTTTCAAATCTAGAAGTTAATTGCTGCAACTTATTAATTTTAACTGCCTTCGTGCCTTCATGCACAGTCTGGAGGATTTTCCAAGCAGTATGAGCAACCTCAACATTAGAGATTCTCTTAAATTTCTCCATGGAAACAGCATTAAAAATAGCATTCATAGCTTTGCTATTAAAAGCGGCTGCCTCCTTTTGAGAAGTTTGCCACTCACTCACAAGAGTAGTGGGCTTCTCCCATCCGTATTCAACGGAATTCCAAACTCTCTCATCTATGGATTTCAGGAAAGCTTTCGTCCTTACTTTCCAATATGCATAGTTGTTTCCATCAAAGTGAGGTGGAACAACAAGAGAGTGTCCGTGTTCCATGACAACAGGGGTCAAGGATCAGCTCAAAGATCAAATGATCAAACAAAAAGCTACCCGCTCTGATACCACTTGTCAGTTCGTTTAGACCCCTTAAACCCAACAGATTAACCTAGTGAATTAGCCAAGTGATTAACTTAGGTAATTTAATTAAATCTAGGTTAACACAATTAAGCAAAAATAACAAAGCAGCGGAAAATAAACAACACAAAGATCTGATGACCCAGGAAACTACACTGGTAAAAACCTGGGGAGGATTTGACCTAGCTATCCTCAAGGTAAACTGAATCCACTATGAAAGAATCAAAGTTTACACAATAGACTTAGACCACTAACATCTTATTGCTACCCGAGTGTAGGAAACTTACTACCATGACCCCATGATAGCTCCGAGATCCACGGACTCCTTCTTTCCGGAATTCTTCAGCAAATCCACAAGCACACCTGCTTGTATATCTTTGTGCTCTATTGATTCTGCAACTGTAACGATCTACACAACTCTTGACAAAAATCTCAAGTTTGTAAACCCTAAGTGTATGTGAAGGTAAACACCTCTAGATCTTACAGAGAGATTCACAAACACAGCAAAACAGAACCCACAAAACGTGGCTAGGGTTTTCCCTTTTATACTTAAGGCAAAACATAAAACCCTATACATTAAAACGGGCTTGGGTTGAGTTGGAATTTTCTGCAGAAAAACGTTCTGCACGATTTTCGATCGATCGAGTCTAATTTTCGATCGATCGAGTCTAATTTTCGATCGATCGAGTCATACAGAAAGTGAACAGTACTTCTGCATAAAAACTCGATTCCAACTTTACAATAAAACCCATACTTTGAGCAAGTCTAACACACGACTAAACATTGTTTTGATCATGGTTTGCCAACATACAAATTGAAGTTCTAAATACATTAGTTCCTAATCTTTAGAACCTAACAATGTCCACAAAATTTTGATTTGAAAATTTTAGAACATGTATTATTTAAATCATATTGATCTGAAATTATCTGAATATACATTGTTTAAATCATTTTACCTTTTGATCCCCTGATTGCTCTTTAGATTTATCACCGGAATCAGAAGCCACAACAGCAGCCAATTGACCCCTTTCATGCTGCACAAGGACAAGGAAAGCACAAACTTAAAGTCACTGCTAAAGAGCAGCCAAGCTTTGCAATTAAACAGAAGGTTCTTACATGCAATATTAGTATTACTTTCACATGGCCACGCCAAAAGCAAAGATAGTTCTCATTACAAAATTTTCATACGGATATAATGAAAGGGCATATTACTTTTCAGCATCAAACTTAGCTGCATTACTACGAGGTATTTATAGATGACATAATTCTAGAAAGCTGAATAAGATACAAAAACAATGCGAGAGACATCACGCTTTGATTCTTGTCATCTGTTGAGGTATCAGTCCTGGGGCTTGCTTCTGCCACTGTGGACTCTCCCCAGTTCTCATGATGGCCACCAGATGTAGAAACCAGATTCAGCTGTGCTTCTTTTATAGTGATAATGTCTGAGACCCCACTATAGCAGCAGATAGATTTATATCTGAAGATGCAAGTGACCAAATTCCACAATGCAGGAGAAAGGAGAAAAGACTTGGAAGTGCTTAGTATTGATTTTATTGAACTTGATGTAATTAACTGTTAATGAAATTGAAATAACTACCCTTATTTAAAGTAGCAAATTGAACTTCTGTACTTAGGGCCTGGCTACTTGACTTCATCTGTTTGTATAGTGGATCTATAAGCCAATAAAGTTATCAAATAGGGAGAGAAGATGATTAAGAAACTTGTGAAATTCAACATAAGAAATATGCATCCTAATATTATATCATGTTATGTTTTTATATATTTCACAAAAAAAACCCTTAAGATTCATAATTCAAACAATTACATGCATGCCCAAATTGCAATCCAAGCAACTTATAAACCATGGAACAGTATTTTCAGCGATTGTAATTCCTACACTTCCTGTAATTATGCTTTTTCAGGCTCATACTTCAGGGGAAGTTTAAGAAAAGATGAATAAGAAAAATTTATGCAGAAGGTCAAAATGAATCCTAAAGGCAATATTTCTGAGCTCAGGTGAAAATAGTTTCAAAGGAATTGATCCACAATAATCATCCTAAATAACCAGGCTGAGGCCATAGGAATTTTTGGACATGATTATTGGGTTAAGTACATAGTTATGAGGAAAGCCACCAGGAAATTTATATTTATATATATATATATATAATTATTTACGACATACAATATGGACATTTTAGGACAATAATTGAGTTTGTCATTCTACATGTCAAAGAAAGGAGAGATTGGAAACAACGCTTTCTACTCAAGAATTTAGTAGGGAATACTTGTTATGCACTTATTAAAGTTAAAGAAAAATAACAAACGATGAATAGAAAAGAAATACTGTTTAAGTGGTAATTGAAAGAGCAACAACAAGATTAATCTAATCCGGTCAAAGGTTGAGTTTTGGCTACATACTTATACTTAGGTCAACATCTATGTGTAATCCAAGTGATTGCTCAAAAGTTCGGAATTCTGAAATTCAGGAACCTATGGTGTTTACTTTTGTGCCATTGAAAATAACAAGATCATCAAAATCACCAGTAATAAACTGCCGAAAAGAAAAAAAAGAGCCATAAAAAGTATTTTAATCCATATTCATCAGGCAGGTACTAAAAGTTAAAAGTATTCTAAGAATACAACAATCCATCCACAAAAACACGCATCCATAAAGAGCCTATATACGTTCAAAGCATAATTGAACTTTCAAACACAATTTTCAGTTTTATAAAATCACCACAGTGAAGACAATTAGAATAGAATGATTACTCGTGACTGAATTCATCAATCAACTGATTATTTGATCACAATTTTAACCTACTATTATACCCAAATTTTAAACTCATATCAATTTGTAAAAGACAATTGTGAAAAGGAAATAATCTAGAAAGGAAAATGTACACCTACATAAATAGTGAGATGACACCTGAGCACTAGGATGATCTGATAAAATATTTTAACTAGGATAGTGAATCGAAATAATTGTGTTTGTAGACCAGGGAAATAATCAAAGATAGCAATCGTTTTACTCTTTTTTACCTGTTCACATATAATCACACATACATTGTTTGAAACCCCGCACTTTCGCTCACATAACTGTTCTGATTAATTTGAAATAAAAGATATGCCTAAACTATTAGAAAATATTCAGTCTGATATATGGAAAGCCATCCTTCACTGTTCTACTACCCATGAATCACCATCACCATGATAATCAAATTCACCACCATATCCCCCTCAAAATAAAACCCAAAAATCTTAAAGCCCTTCACAAAACCAAACTAACCAGGAACTCCAAAGTCACAGACTGCAGTACAAGTATATTCTCAAGTTTAGTCAAACTACCACTTACTTCATCACCTCCTATTCCATACCAAAAGAGCAAAGATGCAACATTTACCAAAAAAAAAAAAAATACAAGCTAAAACTAAAATCAGATCCAAAAAACGAACCAAACAACAGAATCAACCTGTGAACCTTAAAATTCACAAAAATAACATAGTTGTCCGTACACCCCACAAACTAAAAGCACAATGAAAGACCCTCTAAACCCACAAACTTTTGAGAGCCCACAATCGGAGCAGATAGGAGAAAGGAGAAAAGAAATTAAAGAGCTCAGTATTAATTCAATAGCTAGGAGTAGGACCTGGCTACTTGAATTCATGTGGTTATATAAATCGTTCGTGTTATTGTATATTTCATAAAGTAACGCCTTAAGATTCCTAATACATAGTATTACAAGTACATGAATGCATCACCTCGTGAGAGTTCCCGTGCTCATACAACGATTCCGTGAACCCTTCAAATTCAGAAAGAAAGAAACACAGTCTCTCAAAGAGAGAGAGAGAGAGAGGGAAGTAGACTAGTGTGTTTTGTTACCTATTGACGAATAAAAAATTAATAAATAAAAGATTAATAAAAAAATAATAAAAGTTCTTCTAAAGTGGCTAAATTAATTAATAAATAATACTGGCAATAAATTTTTTTTTATAAATAACTATAAAAATATTAAACATGTAAGACTATGCTAGAAAGTAGAAACTGAGGCCTTTTTAGTAGTTTAGATTGTCCATGTTTTTATTTAAAAAAATTCTAATATATATTAACTGATTTTTTTCTTTTTTATGTTTTTTTTTATATAGAATTTTCTTTTTTTAATGTAGTCTAAGTTGTTTGCTGAAATTTTAGTCTAATAGATTTTATTTAATTTTTTAAGAAAACTATTCTACGTCTTACCAACCCAATTTTTAATCAATTTAAAAAAAAAAAAAACCAATTTCATTTTATGTTAGCATGATTAATCGATCTGCTACTGTTGTACTTGACTTAAATATCATGAATTAGTTTAAAAATTCTCTTATCAACACTTTTTTGGCATACCAATCCAACTCACCTTTAACACTCTTTTCTTTTTCTCTGTTGTAAAGCATTCACCTATTGTTAGGGCAGTGAACAATATATTGCTCAGTATTCAAGTAATTCCTCCTCGGTCTTGCTGTTCCTTTCTTATCTCTTTTTTCCTTTTATTCGTTTTTCAGGATTTTTTTTTTTTTTTCGAAAGGATAATGGAACAATTTCTCAGTACCTATTCTAGAAATTGAATCAGGGCTTGCTTCCATACCCTTGAGATTGATGTTCAAGAAAGGTTGGGATGCCCGTTAAAGATAATCATCATTGATTCTTTGTCAAAATGGCCTAGCTAGAATTGGATACCTTTCCTTTCTGATGCTTAAGTTAAGGTATTTACACTATATATAATAACACCCACTTGCTTGTTTTCCATCACCCTTTTGATTCTTTCTTAATTACACTTTTTTTTTTTATAACATCTTCCTTAATTACACTTAAATCGGATCACAGAGCTCTGGGATTGTTGGCTACAGTCTCTCTATTGTAACCTGTTAAATTTCTCTGTGATACACTTCTTTGCTTTGTATAAGAGAAGGTGGAGGTAAGTACCATAAACTTTTCCTTTTGGTGTTTCATGAACATTTTTCCACCACAAGTTACTCCTAAATTATTCTAAGTTAATTTTCTATTTATTTTGTTCTTTAGTTATTATTTTATATTAGTTGTTAGTTAATAGTTTACATAAACATCATGAGAGAGAGAGAGAGAGAGAGAGAGAGAGAGAGAGAGAGAGATTTAAAAAAAAAGCTATATAAAATTAAGAAGGGTGAAAATGTAAGTACAAGCTTAAAACAAATTAAATATTCAATCTCTTGTGGGTAACGATGGCAATGGATAATTCCACCCATAAATGCAACACAATTTTTGTAGATTAATTTTCAGTATTGATGAGTTTATATCAAAGTAAAGTTAACCTAGTTTAGTACGGTTAATAAATAGGTCAATTTCATGTTGACCTCTTTAACTTGTAATGAACCCAAAATTATCTGGCTCATTATTTGTGTCAAGATGAGTTAATCCATTTTAACACAAATCAATGAAACTCATATAAATACATGACATTTTTATCCATCATAAGTTTGAATTTTTACTACTTATATTGTTAATCCTTCATTAATCCCATGAGTTCCTCACCCTTTTTTTATTAAAATATCCAAAATAAAGGAAAAACTAATTTTGGAATTTATTTGTTTCTAATTGTTAATGCTTGGCTCAAATTTGACCCAACCCATAACCTATGGTCCATGGATTATCCGCATGGGTTATCTATTCACGAGCTATCTGATAAATGGATTTAAATTCAAGTTTAAATTTAAATTGGTCTAAGTATGAGTTGCCATGATCAATAGTGGAGTGATATACAATGGGTTGAGTGATTATAAGACCACTCATCTTGATAGTAGGTAAGTCAAATTTGTATTTAAATACTATTACAACAGTTAAAGGGAAAAAAAAGGGACAAACAGAGAAATTATGAGAAGAAAAACAACATACAATTCCTAAGTGTTCTCTCAAGCAAGTCATTCCTTTTTAGGGAAACCATCAAGAGTACTCTAGAACATGGAGTGTGAGAATCTCAGAAGAAACTTTGGTAGCCTCTCCAATGACAAGAAGGTGCTCAAAGAATTGTAGAGGTTGTGTGGATGAGTTCATAAAGTAAGGAAGAGAAAGATTTAGAAAGTGAGTAATTAGTTCTACAAAGGTATGTAAATATATGGCTCGTCTAATATATTCATGATATCAGAGCTATGTATGCTCGTTTTGCTTTTTTTTTTTTTTTTTTTTTTTTGAATTAATGATTTCATGATTTTTATTGCTTTTAAAAAATCCAATATACATGAATTTTTAGAGGCATATTATGGCATGAAATTGTATGATTCAATCATATGAATATGTTTCTAATGACGATAATAGCATGCTTTTTAAAATAAGGTAGTGAGCTATAACATGTAGAGAGAAATCACTATCAAAAGGGAGCTCATAAATCATGGACCTTATTCATGTTCCACCAAAAGGTCCTAGTACACACCTCCACATGCCTATCCAAGCCTCCATGTGTCAGCCATACACTTAGCATCGCCACCTCCTTGATCACATATGCCACGTGTGCGTCCCCTTCTACATGCCATTTTCTCCGACTGTGGCACGTGTTTGCTCTCCACTACTAGGTACTAGCCACACATTAAGGAACTCCTACCTTCATGCGGTGGCAGAATAAGGATTTAATTTTAGGGGATCAAAATTAATATATAATGTACATGTGCACACAACACAAGATCACTCCTAATAATAAAAAACCATTTGTCTGAATACATAACTATACTAATTATAAGTCCATGCGTTATACGGTTTTATGAAAAAACTTATAAAATATATGTATAAATAATTATATATTTTAATAATTATTATAACAAAATAAGTACTAATTTGTTAGTGACTTGACGTATGATTAAAAATAATATCAATGATTAAAAAATGTTAGAAGTAATTTTTTTTCCTTTGGAAAATCTTTGAATACTTATTTGTACACTATGTTTTTAGAGTATCCTTATTTTTCTTCGTCATTGAACTTTATTAAAATCTTTTGACATAGTATTATAAAAATTGGGCACTTTTAAGAGATAGAACTATTCGAAGAATAATAATCTTTAATTTGTTCTAAAAAAAAAAATGAATAGTTTGAATTGTAAGAGAGACACTCCGTGTGAATGGAAAAAAAAAATTGCAGAGCTCTACATATAGATTACACACCTTTCTTAGGATGCTTGGAATCTTTTTTGACAAACCTGGAAAACAAAATCAAGAAAAAAAATTGAACCATATAGATTGTAAAATTGCATATGAGTCTATGACCATTTAATACCAGGCTTTAAAATAATTTTTTTTTTCTATAAAGAGCTATCATTTCCACTTTGATTTTACTACTTTAGTCAAATAAGTTCCATAATCGCAAGGGAAAAAAAAAACCTATTTTACAATGATGGTCCAAAATTTTGCAATTTAAAACCAAAAATATAAAAATATTAATGAAGAATTTGTTGGGAATAGAAAATTATACTAATAATTAGCAAAAAAAAATATTAATTAATGTTACAAACAGATACATAATTCTATGCACACTTTACATAAATAAATGCTGATATTCAAAATAAAAAGTAAAAAGGGAACAACATGAATAAATCATATTGACAAAATTTATTTCATTTTGTTTGATAAATTATATAAAATAAATCCTATTAACTTAGTCTTAGTGTATTTAAATGATCTAGAAAAATAATGAAGCATATACATTTGAGCCTAATCACATCTAGCAAAATAATAAAGCATTCAAAATATTGAAAGGCAATTTAAGTTCATATATGCTTGCATGAGATACGTACATATCCATTGTAGCAATGGAAGCCTCATTTTTGAAATGAAGAATCAATGTAATGCTGATAAAAAATAAAAATAAAAATAAAAAGAGAGAAAGAGTACGTGGCTGATATATTTTTTTTTATTATATATAAATGATGCAAAATTCATATCTAGTTAAACATCTAGATGATGAAAGACCTGCAAAAATGACTGTCAGATCGTTTAGACCCCTTAAACCCAACAGATTAACCTAGAGAATTAGCCAAGTGATTAACTTAGGTAATTTAAACATAACTAGGTTAACACAAATAATCAAAAACAATAAAGCAGCGGAAAATAAAGAACACAAAAATCTGATGACCCAGGAAAACCAAACCGGTAAAAAACCTGGGGAGGATTTAACCTAGCTATCCTCAAGGTAAACTGAATTCACTATGAAAGAATTGAAGTTTACACAATAAGACTTAGACCACTAACATCCTATTGCTACCCAAGTGTAGGAAACTTACTACCACGACCCCATGATAGCTCCGAGATCCACAGACTCCTTCTTTCTTGAATTCTTTAGCAATTCACAAGCGCACCTGCTTGTATTTCTTGAAGATCTTTGATTCTGCAACTGTATGATTTACCAAGCTCTTGACATCAATCTTGAGTTTGGAAACCCTAAGTGTATGTGAAAGTAAACACCTCTAGATCTCATAATGAGATTCACAAACACAACAAAACAGAACCCTAAAAACGTGGCTAGGGTTTTCCCTTATATACTTAGGGCAAAACATAAAACCCTATACATTAAATGGGCTAGGGCTGAGTTGAAAAATTCTGCAGAAAAACAATCTGCACGATTTTCGATCGATCGAGTCTAATTTTCGATCGATCGAGTCAGGCAGAAAGTGCACAGTGAATTCTGCATAAAACTCGATTCCAACTTTACATTAAGAGCCATACTTTGAGCAAGTCTAACACACAACTTAAAGAATTTTTTGATCATGGTTTGCCAACATTACAAATTGAAGTTCTAATACATTAGTTCCTAATTCTTAGAACCTAACAATGACAAATTTAACAAAAAGAAAAACACGGCTAGGTTTTTCGTTGTGCTGACAAAATATCAAAATGTATTACAGATAATCAACAAATATTAAGCATTGAATCCAACACTACTTTCGCTCATCATCATCGGCTATGGAGTTAAAAGCATTCAATCTCTCAATCAATTTGGCCTTCTTTTCCTCGTAAGAAAGTTTCTTCAAGTCGAACCTCTTGTGTTCCTTTAGAGGTTGTTTCTCAGACTTCTTATTCTGATAGTTTTTTTTTTTTTTTTTCAAATCTCATCAACGTAGAACTTATCAAATTAATGGAGATATATATTGTTTTTTGGCATAGATAAAGATTATCAAATTAATGAAGATATATACTATTTCTTGGGATAGGTTTATATTAATCACCTCTTGAAGAATTTAGATTTTGCTTATCCCTTAATAATTTTTTTTTTTTTTGAGAAAAATATAACCAAGTTTTGTAACTTGATATTTTGATAAAATAATATTAATTTAATAATAATAATTAATAAAATTTAAGATTCAACTTGAGGAAAATAGAAACAACAAAAACCTGGGATGAGATTTAAATTTAGAAATTTTTTAAAATAGACATTTAATTAGAGTAGAATTAAAATTTTGAAAATTTAGATGATAAATATTATCTAAATTAAATTTTTGTATGTTAAATATTATCCCTTAATTGAAGAAATATATCCTAACAAATAAAAAAATAATGTTAATTAGATGATATATATTATCTAAATTAAATTTTTGTGTGTTAAATATTATCTCTTAATTTAAGAAATATATCATAACAAATAAAAAAATAATGTTAATCTAATTTTATTTAATGATAGGAATGAATTAGAGTTCTGGTAGTATACTAAAAAATAAAATGAATTAGAGTTCTGGTAGTATATTATCAAAAAATGTTTTGATAATATAATTAAATTTAATAAAAAATAAAATGAAAAAAGAATTAATTCAAAATTTAAGATTAAAAAATAAATTGTACTTGCACACTTAAAAGAAATTTAATTTTTCTTTCTTATTTTGATATTTAAATCATTTGTTTTAGTGTTGATTTTCAATCAAATGGTTATAAGTTATATCAACCCTATACCGGCATAAGTATCCATATGTAACATTCTAAATTAATAATAAATAAAAATATAATACTCTAACTTAATGTAACATTCTAACTTACTAATAATTAAATATAACACCCTAACTTAAAGTGATGTTTAATTGTATTGTTTTTTAGCCTCTAAGAACACATATTATTTTTTTTATCATAAAAAAAAAACATAGATATTAATATTACACATGAAAAAAAATAATGAATTCAATAATTGAAAAAATATCCAAAATTTTGAACTTAAAAAAAAAAAAAAAAAAAAACAGTGTTAAGTAAATATAGACTTACATAGAAATTTGGACAGATGGATTCTCTCGTATCCAATTTCATGTTTGAAAAAAAATTTTACTTTTAATTAAAGAATATAGATTACATGGAACAAAGCACCAAACACAAGCCATAGCAAATTATTCCATTATAAAATATTGATATTAACAACAAATAATCGTGTAAATATATTTCTTGCTATATTGACTTCTAGAAAAAATACTAAAAGGTGTAATCGAACATAGAATTTCAGCCTATTTATAAGAACTTGTTGATAATAAAAAGGCAACAAATACACAAAATCTATTCAATTTGATGAAAGAAAAAAAAAATTACCTGCAAGGTTGTAGGAAGGGCAGAGAGGAGAAAGGAAAAATATAACAAATAATTGTAAAGTACGTAGTAGAAATAATGAAACACTAAAAAACTGTGTGTATATATAGTGGGAATTTTAGGTTGTGAAGAAGATGATATGAACAAAAAGAAGTAGTTTAGGTGAAACTCAAATACTTTTTTTTTTAACTTAATTATTAGGAAAAAGATGACATAAGATGCAAATTTATCCACCAAAAAAAAAAAAAAAAATAAAAAGAAACGTAGGAAAAAAAAAAAGGAAAAAAAAAAGCAAGTTCTATCATTTTTAAAAAAAAATTTTTTTTTACGTTTTTTAAAGAAACGTATGCAAATTTGTATATATGTTTTCAATATACAATGGAAGCTCTTTTTCCAATTGTTGGAGTTTCAATTTCTAAGTAGATGTATTAGACCTCTTTTATGCAAAATTGTATATATGATTTCAATATACAACGGAAGCTCTTTTTCCAATTGTGGGAGTTTCAATTTCTAAGTGGATGTATTTGACCTCTTTTTTTTAGTGTAGTATACGTTGTTGCAATTTAAGATGCATTAGACCTCTTTTTTGTAGTATAAGATGTTGTAATTTAAGATGCATTAGACATCTTTTTTTAGTGTAGTTTTATCTCTCTCTTTTATTTAAATTCTATCCTTATATAATTCCATTCTATTGATTTTAGGCTTTGTTGATAACATTTTAGATAGACACAACTGTTATAGTTGTAAATCAAATACTACTTTCTTTCATTACTTAATTTGTCATATTTATCCAAAAAATATGTATATATCTATTCTTAAAATGTAAAAATTTATTAGAATTTCTGCAATTTGGTGAAGCCACATAACGCAACCACGGTGTCTAAGCCCAACTTTTATTATATATAATATGATTTAAATGTAACAAAATTCCATAAACATAGCATATTTGTTGCGATTCAAATAAAAGGATTTATTTGTTAAAGGGTTTTTGTTTACACACAAATAAGCCATTTTGTTATTTTTCTTTGAAGTTAAAGTTCTACTTACAATTACAAATCATATAAAAGAATTTTTAGTAAGTAAACTTACAAAGCTTTAAGTGCAACTCGTGTGAATTATAATAATTTAGTTAATACTCGTAAATTGATCAAATTGTCACATCTTGAAAATAATATTGTGAACATATATGTAACTAAAACTCTAAAATTTAATGTAGAAGAAAATTTTGTTTTGTGCTTAAAGGTTTTGGAGCTTTAATAGATGTCAACAAAATAAGAAATATTTTCTTTTTCTTTTTTAAATGAGGTTTTACACACACATATATATATATAATCAACAACAAAAAACACATAAAGAAAATCATAAGAAGGAATAAAATAGAAGGAAAAAATAAAATTTATGATGGATAGGGTGATTTTTTTTTTCAATATATAAAATGGATAGGAGGATTTGATTATTTCACTCAAGAACGAACCCAGGATTTCGAGTTAGGGAGGGTTGGAGTATAAGTAAAAAAAATCATGAAATTACAAATAAACATCTCTTTAGTATTAACAAACTATCAACAAAGAAAAATACACAAAATCATTGTTTTGTAAAACATTATAATGCAATTATCTACTAATAAAGAAAAAAACAAAACACCATTGTTTTTACTTACTTTTTTTTTTATATATATATACTTACTTTTCAAAATACCATATATCATATTATTTATTTTACACTACACTTTATATGAATACTATTTCCTTATCAATATTTTATTATTATCTCAAACCATCTCTCTCTTCCTCAACCAAAAACCACCCTCCTCAATCTAAATAAGTTCTTAAACATTCATTTGCAAAGCAACGATAATTTTGTAAATTTTTCCAATCAATCCAAAATATGCCTACATTAATCTATGCATCATTGTACAAAAATACTTTGTACTATAGTAATTGTGTAAATTTGCAAAAAATATATTTGTGCTATAATAACTGTGCAAATGTATTGTTGCACAATGATACATTAACTGATGTGGGTGTATTTTAAAGTTAATTGGACAAATTTGGGGTCTTATGCTATTTTACAACTAATGCAAATGCTATTACAATAAAATTAATGTAAAATTGTAGTGAAGGGAGCCCAATATTTTTGAAAGAGGGGGCCAAATATAAAATTGTTATATATATATATATATATATTTATATATATAAAATTCTTTTCATAAGACTAGTGGGGCTCCGGCCCCTTGCCTCCACCTAGTTCTATTCTTGCCCCTTTCTTACTGCCTCACATTCATCTTCCTTTTTAGACATGTGCCTGATATAGGTATCTTTTAATAATAATAATAATAATAATAGTAATAATAATAATAATAATATTATTATTATTATTATTCAAATTACACGGTATAAGTTAAGGTCAATTTTCATTTTCGATCTTTAAAATTTTTTTGGGGATCAATTATCCATAAAGATTACATTTATTGCAATTCTGTCCATAGTTATCAAAACCTAATTAAGGAATATTGACCCAACTGAAAGAGTGGTTCATTGGTTCAACCAATGATTTAATGGTTGGACAGTAGGTTTAATAATAATTAATTATGTATATATAATTATTAAAATTAACTAAAATAAAGAAAATTAACTAATAAAATTATTAGTTTTATTTGTTAAATCCAAGACCATACCAAAATAGATAAAAATATCATTTTTTTTAGTAGGAAATGCACTAACAATTCACTTTTGCACAGGGAAGGACAATGTGTAACAAGCTAAGGTAGTTGTTAGGTTTGAGTAATAGACCACAACTCGTTCATATGGCAAGTTGTGGTTGGTGAAGGGGTGTTTCCACATGGACTCACCACACCCCCTCCACCAACCACAACTTTCTACATAGGTAAGTTATGGCCAATGTTGTGCCATTTTATGTGGCACAAGAATTACTCGACCAAAAACATCCCCAAGGTCAAAAGTGGCTTTTTTTTTTTTTTTTTTCATAGATAATACTAAGGTCAAAAGTGGCTTTATTTGTGTAAGAAGTGTGATAGCTTTGTCACCAAATTGATTTTCTTTTCCAAGTTGAGATCTTTTGACTGCTGGTCAAAAGTTTTGGGGTTTAGTTTACCTTCGATTTTTTAATTCGATGTTTTCTTTTGTTTTAAACTTTTAATAAGAAATAATCACATCACCACAAACTAAACTTTGGAGATTTAAACTCACAAATCACAATCACATTATTCTATCTCATAGAAACTAACTAGAAAAAATATTGAAGAAAAGCCAAACACTTTATGACTTGATTTTTATAATTTTCCACGATTTGATAAGGTAGACTTAATAGACTACTTAAACAGTACAACACTTCATATCATTCCGTCTAATGTCAAGGAACCCAGTTATTTTGATCTAATTGGTAGTGCAGCACCAAATCAATAAGACTGATTCTATCATTTCATTTAAAAGCCTATAACTAACCTTTAAAAATATTTTCTTTTAAAAAAATAATAAAAATACCAATATTTATTTTAAGTAAAAAAAAAAAATCTAAGATTGAAGAGAAAAAAAATGCAAAAATACAAATTACGCCCTTTTTAACTAAAATTCAAATTAGGCCACTAATCTCACTTTCAGTCAATTCATTTATCTAACTTTTAACTCTATTTAACTCAATACCTCCATCTACGCTGCTAGCTATGTCGCCATTAAATAGTTCTATACTAGTCTTTTTGAAATTTTTAAATTTAAAAAACTTTTAAAGAACATTTGTGCTGGAAAAAAAAAAATTAAATTGAGAGAATTACAAATAAAAAAAATCTCGCAACTTTCACAGTAACCAAACAAAAAATAATAATAAACGAAGTCCTCCAAAATCCTTTTATGAAAAATCGATCATCTTAAAACTTTCAATCCACAACTCAAAATCATTTGAGTAACACAAAAAAATAAATAAATAAATAAAAAAAGATCTCACCACCCAGGTCTTTCAAGGTGGGATGGAGAAGGTGGTGTGGAATCTCTGATCTAGGAGTGAACAAAAAAGTCTGACTGAAGTCAAGCAGTGACATCAACCTTGTTAAACCAATAGCCACAACATGTTCTAGTGAAGCGAATGGGCAGCCCAATACCATTTCTTTTGCAAATTTGGTGCTTCGGCAGCATGCTAGAAGGTCCTTCAATTCATACCCAAATGAAAAAAGAGTTTGAATACAAATTACCTATATAACTTTATATCGGATGTCAACGTTGATAAATCCACAATTACATTGTATTTCTTGTTATAATCTCAATACTTGTAAAAATTGAAAGATTAAAAATCAATAACTATATCATCAATCAAAAATTTAAATTTCAAGTTTTTGTAATATTAAATTATGCATAAAAATAAGTTCATCGCTTAAATATTAAATTAATATCCGATTTGAATGAAATTTGATATGCATATTAAAAGCATAAATAACATATAATCTAATAATTAGATTTTTAATATATGTAGCCATGTTAAATTTTGGTGGGAGTTTATAGCCATTGCCTACAAACTATTTTGTAGGCAAAATTTGTTATTTAAATTATTTTAGTAACATTTGAATTTTGTGATTGTCCGACATGAATTACAATATATATATATATATATATATATAGGCTAAATATTTTAAATATTTCATTGTTGGAGTAAATGTCTTTACTCTTTTTAACATACACGTCAAATTTCATATTAATCATATATGATTTATTATTGAATTCATAAAATCATGTTTTGTGTATAGTTTTTAAATGCAAAAAAACTTGCAATTTAAATATTTTATAATGAAATAGTTATTTATTTTTTATTATCCTGGAATCTGGTAAGCATAGACAATATAAGAATTATATGCAATTCAATGATAGATTTTCAAAACACACATCTAATAGAAATTTATCAGCCTAAAAATGTCTATTAGATTTAATGATGTTTCTCTTAATCTGCTCCAGTCCAAATTCTACCTTCATGGACTATAGCATTCCTTTGAAGCCAAATGCAGTATATATAGTCCTCATCTGGTCTTCATCTTCTGTTACTCCATGTATAGAAACACCCCACAGCAGCTTGATCTCACACCTCAAGGTTATCTAAACATGAATTAAATTTATTTTCATAGCAAGTAACAACCAAAACACCATGCTATTCATGGGCACTCTTTATCACATTGAAATCTCCAGCCAAAATCCAAGGAAAACCCTTCACTTGACTGCAAAACTATCCAAATTATCTCACAAAATTTATCTCTCAACGCCCTCAGTAGCCCCATAAATAAAGGAAGAGTAGCAGTTTTATCCTTGAAAAATATTTTGCAGTGAATAGCTTGAGAAATTACTTGACAAATTTGAACAGAAAAAATGTCCTCTACCTAGATTCTACCTAGGCCATGTTGAGAGACAGAATAACATAATTTCCATCCAGGTAAAAAGGAATTCATAATCTCTAGTTTTCTCCTCCCTTGCTCTTGTTTCAACCAAGCACAATAGGTTAAGATCCATTTCCCTCGCTTTCTTTTCGACTTCTGCTTCAAGGGGCAATTCAAACCCCTGACATTCCAAATTAACCACTTCATAAGTAATTGATGAGAAAGGAAGGAGACAAAGCCCTCCTAACTGATGGCTCACCAATATCACAACCAACTTTCTTAGATTACTTCTTAAACAGTTAGGGTGGAGAAGCTCTTTTTGGTGGGGAAGTTACTTTCTTTTTTGGGTTATGCCTTGTATAAATCAAGCCAGTTTATGTATTTTTCAAAAAAAAAAAAAAAAAACCCTTAAAGATTCATTATACATACTATCATATGCCTTACCAAATTGCAATCCAAGCAACTCAGAAACCATGGATGATATTTTTTACAATTCTAATTCCTATACATCCTAAAATTATGCTTTTCAAGCTCATACTTCAGGGGAAGCTTAAGAAAAGTTGAACTAGGAAAATATATGCAGGAGGTCAAAATGAATCCTAAAGGAGATATTTTTTAGCATAGGGGAAAAAAATAAAATGGGTTTGGTCCGCAATAATCTTCCTACAATACCAGGCTATAAGGCCATAGGATTTTGTGCACATGGATATTGGGTTAAGTGCATAGTTGTGAGGAAAACCACCAGCCAATTTATATCTATAAGCTTATTTGCAACATACAATATGGACATTTTATCAAGCTACATGGCAAAGAAATGAGAGATTGGAAACAATACTTTCTATTCAAGACTTTAGTAGGGAATGCTCGTTATATACTTATATGAGTTAAAGAAAAATAAAAAAGGATGAAAAGAAACGAAACATTGTATAACAGTATAAGTGCCTAATAAGTGGTCACTGAAAGAGCCACACCAAGATTAGTCTAATTTTGTCAAAGACTGAGCTTTGGCTACATCAGGCTTCATTACTTTTCTGGGTTCCAATCCTATTACTTTGGCTGCTAAAAAGCAGCCCACTGTTTCTAGAAGTTCCACCGAGGCCAAATACCAGGCCTTAGCTTCTACTGCAGCTGAACTCTCTTGGTTGAGAATTTTGTTGCAAGAGTTACACATTTATCTTCTTAAGCCTCCCTTATTATGGCGTGACAACTTATCTGCATTGGCCTTGGCATCTAATCCAGTTTTCCATATGCAGTAATGAAACAAATGACATTGCAAATACAGCAATACGATAACCAAAACGACATGCGTATCAATGGAAACCTTAGTTAACTGATAGGGACCTATAAAAAAAAAAATAGAGGTCATAGTGTTGTAACAGAATCTGTTTCTATTTTTGATATGGTGACGTGAGCAATGGTCATTGGCTTTGACCGTCTCACCCAGGCCTATATATTATTATATTGTATCTCTCTTTCTAATCAATGCAAGAATAGTATTATCAATTCCAATCATTCTTTCCCTCAACCTTTCTTTTCTGCTAGATTAGTCTCTATTGTCCTAGAACTTCTTCAAAAATCACCATACTAATTAACTAAGAAGATTTCCTTCAGGTTTGAACTCTAGAACTTCAAAATTTGGAAGATTCTTTTGTCAAGTTTCTCTATTTCTAAATCCTAATCTACAACTTATCTCTGCACTCCCAATCCTCTTCCCCAAATGAAAAAAATTATTCTCCATCAGGATTCTAGAAATCACAATCTGACTGGAGGAGCCTAAATAACACCAATGTAACAGGGGAAAAAAAAAACCATATATTTCAAAATCTCAGATCCAAACCTGTCTATCTCAAACGCACATTTTTCAATTCCTCAACACGCTGTCTCTTAAATACATGTGCTTCCATTTTCACTAATGAAAAATATGTGTAAACAATAAACTCGGAAAATTTATATCTGAAAAAAAAGCCAGTGGAAAAAGAATTAACAACTCTACTTAAAAACTCAAAAAATTAAAATCCTAGGGCAAAAAAACACCCCTCTATCTGACATACAAACACATTTTTCGATAACCATTGAAGGTTTTGCATCTCCACCTTCTATACAGCGCAATAATCAACAATTTCTCTAGACTCTTCAGTTGCAATGTACATCCAAAAATTAGTAAACAATTTCAACCCAACAACTCAATTTATTTTGTAGACAAAATGTTGTTTAAGAGAGAAGGAAATTACAGGATTGAGAGTGACCTTGGCAATTGAAACGCGCGCTTGGACATCTTCTTCCCAAGATTGCCGACAACCCCACCCTACCTTAGACGCTGATCTGTTTACTAGACTCTGGGTATCCCTGTTGCACAAATCATGTGTTTTCAAAATTCTATGAAGAAGAGGGATGTTGGGATTCGAAATGATCACCATCATCCCAGGTTTTGTGGGTTGATAAAGACAAGTCAAGCATTGTTAAGTTATTCATATGGTATGTAGATACAAAAAGAAAAAATAGTAATGAAGAAACGAACAAGAGGCATGAAAAATATACCGAGCCAAGAACGTAGCAGCCTTTGATGAAACCGTCACTTGGGAACGGAGTATTAACTTCATAGTGCTCCGAATGAAGGAAATTTGCCTTGGAAAATCTAGTGTCATTTTTTTTGCATGCCCCCCTGACGGCTTGAAAAATTACAATGCTACTGAAACGTTTTTTGTCATCTCCTATATCAAAATCACTGGCAATTTTCAGATGCGGATGCGGAGGCATGCCACAAAAGTACATCTTTCCCAAGTGAAGTAGGCTTGCCGAGTATTGCACTTGCGGAGGAACATTACGAATAGCATCCATACCCATCTCCTCTGAGACTTGATAAAGGCGGTGATGCTTAAAGAATTGTTGAAGCTCCTTATCTTCTGCTTCCTCTTCTTCCTCTTGCTCCTCCTCCTCCTGCTCCTCCTTTTCTTCTTCTTCTTCTAATGGGACTAATGCAGCTACCGTGTCGTAGTGTCGCTGGAGAACTTACGAAGATAGTCAGGGATGCTTGTGTTTGCCCATTTCTGTGTGTCGAGATCAAAACAATATAGGCGTTCTGTTTCGTGCGGCTTTTCACGTTCCTTATTGGAAGATTTGGCAGGATGATCCAGTTATCAACTTTAGGATCAAACATCTCAAAGTAAGCAAAGTTTTCATCTGAGTCCCAGCGGCTGCTTCCAATCACGTAAATCTTCTCATCGGCCACAAATGCCAGAGGGCTGGCCTTCCCACTGTTCATCGCAGTACCGGCTTTCAGTTCACGGTAGTTGTGGTCATTGGCTAGCTCAAAACAATAGACATCTTTCGGGAAAAGATCCCGGGCAGCGAGCTCCTTCTTTACATCTTCATCAATGTTTGGGTTTTTGATATTCATCTCACCACCCAAAAAATACAACATGGAGCCCAATTGAACACAACACATATCATTAGCGTATTTGCCGGTTTTAAGCTGAAGGATAGGAGAAAGCGACCTTGGATTCCTTATTTTATCGTCTTGGACTGCTTTTGATGGTGGAGGAGGAAGAGGTATTGATACGTCAACCTCATACAAGGAATACCCGACTGGACTAAATACGTGCCAGAAAAAAAAGTAGAGTTTGTAGCTTCCTGATGGCCCCGGCAGTAGATCAGATTCAGATAGCAGTGACTCGGCTTCCTTTATTTCCGGGTCCACGATCTTCAAGTGTAGCCTTGGATGTGATTGTGAAGGTGGTGATTCAGCTTCCTCTATTTTTCTTCGAGGAGGCAAATTTGATAAATCCAAATTCTTCATCGCCCTCATCTCGGCTTTGATCGCGGTTTCTTCCTCTTCCAATACTTTATATGTCTTTGTTTCCGAGTCGGCTTCCCCGTCTTTATATGTCTTTTCCGAATCGGCTTCCTCTTTCTTTCTTTTCAAATCATCGATTCGACGTTTCTCTAATATCGAAGCCCTCCTCCTCGCCTTCCAGTCAATCATCGGCCCCCACCTAATCACCGCCCCCGTTTTTACATCCCTCGTAAACTCTTGATCTCTCCGCTCCTTCTTCCTCGCCTTCCTCTCAGTCATCGGCCCAATTCTTCCTCTTTCTTTATGTCCCCCAATTCTTCCTTTTTCTTTGTTTTCGAATCATAGACTAGATATTTATATTAGGGTTTATTAGGTTGAGAATGGATCCGGCCCCCAACCAAACCGCCCGACCCGACCCGAAGGTCATTTTATTATCTATATATATTAAAAACCGAAGACTCTGAAGCTCCAACAATTTTTCACATCGTCATTATAATTGTCGGGACGATGGGCTGGTAGTACAAATGGGCCGAAACAAGCATTGGGCCGACAAAGACGATGGGCTCAGAGGTTCCTACTTACCCGTATAGCGCAAACTACAGGCCTAAGTCGAGGACTGGGGAACGTCCGAGAATACTTCACCTCGGAATATCATTGCCGAGGTGACACTTGAAGCTCTGCCAACCAGAAGAACCTCCTGGGGAACCTCATTGGGCGAGAACGGTTCTGTGGAGACGTACACTAGAAGAAAGCCCCCAAATATCAAGGAAGGCTACCAACACCGCATTGAATGCCCCACAGCTAATTCCCTGGCCGCATTGATGTGGAGGGGACATCTGAACAGTGGTAAATAGTCACATCGTTTTTATGAAGCAGGTTCTGGATAAAGTTGGGGGGACAGGTGTCCAAAGAAAAAGGAGAAAATTCACACGTGGATGGTCAAGAAAAGAGGAAAGGAAGTATAAAAGTTGGGAAAGAAGGAAGAAAAGAGATCTTTGGCTAAAAAAGAAAGAGAAAAGGAAATAGAGAAGAAAAAGAGTCATCCTCGGACGTAGAACAAAAACAATACTTTAAATCCATCGTTGGAGCTTGAACATGGTAGATGATCTGGTCCCAACCAATTGATAATCTCGATCACTCCTAGCCTAGTCCTTCTCAACCTACTCTCTACAAATTCATTGTTTAGGGCCTTTGCGGGTAAATCCAACATCTTTGGGAGGTAACCACGAAATTGTGTCCCTACAATAATTTATAATTTTTTTTAATTTTTAAAACTAAATAGTGAGAGAGTCCTAGTAAGAGTCTTTCTCCCTCTTTTTTCCTCATCATTTTAATTTATAAAAAATTTTAATTTGTTAAATTAAATAGTGAGAGAGTCCTAATAGGAGTCTCTCTCTTTTTTCCTTAATCCTAATAGGAGTCTCTTTTTTTTCACATGATTTTTTTTTTTAACCTAAAGTGAGCCCTTAAAAAAAAAAACTAACGTGAGGTCTAATTAAAAAAAATTTTATTTTTTAATCCTAATTTTAATGTAAGTCTTTCAAAAAGTTAAAATTTTCAGTTTTATATTATAACAATAATGTGGCAAGCTCTAAGAATACGAGAATGCAATTTATAGATCTACTATTAAGATAACATAGATTAGATTGGTAGTGGATAGTAGATATAATTGCAGTTGAATATTATGTAAAGTTATCACCATAGAATAGCTCACGTCGAAATGTATTATGTGAAACCAATAATATGAAAGAAAAAGAATTTTTCTAAATCATTATATTGAAGAAATTAGTTATTTTCATTCATTTTCAAATTATACATTTTTAAAATTTAAGTCATATACCTTTAAGTAAAATAAATACTTTTTATTTTTATTTAACTATCCCGTGCATCGCACGGGTTAGCGACTAGTATACATATATATTCCTAGTTCTTAGTATAACATTCAAAACATAATTTTTCCTATGATAGATTTCTTTCTTAACTTACAATATTTAGTAAAAATTCTTTGCCAACCATAATCATTTATTCAACCTTTTGAAAATCAAAGTTTCCTTTTGATTTATGTTTTCTTCCATTAAACCTTGATTCTAAATTTAAATCCCATAACAAATTAGGAATTTTGCAACATACAATTCAACTATAAATTCATTAATTAATGAGAAATTTCAAGCAATCTAAATATATTCCAAGAATTTATACTTATCAATAGGGATGTAATTTTATATGCTAATTCATTTTTTTTTGCTTTCACATTATTATTATTATTATTATTATTATTATTATTATTATTATTATTATAGAGTCAAAGGCCCAAGTCTGGCATTGGGCTATTACAGAGTCAAAGGCCCAAGTCTGGCATTGGGCCTTGGGCTCTGGCCGAGGAGGAGCGCCTCCTCGAACGGTTCAAACACGGGTCAGATATGGATCTTATGAGCCAAGGCGAACTTCTAAAAAGACCCGGTAAAGAAGGTGTGTACCTTATGCAAGCCGACGAGCAAAACTGGGGTGTGTCTAAGGACAAACTGCTACCGCCACCTTTAATGCGCTGCAGCTACTTTTTTGGCCGCATTTATGGCGCTGCAACTACTTTTCTGGCCACATTTATATGGAGAAGACCCCTGAACAGTGCTGCCTTGACTACCACAATTCACAAGGATTCAGGAGGGGTGTCTGATGGGACAGATACTCGAGTGGTGGTTTGGATGGCCAACAAGTGGACAGTCAGGACCACTCAGAAGGGGGTATATAATATAAGAGATCCTTGAAGGAAGGGGGGGGGGGGGACGAAGAAACGAAAAGAAGCAATACAAAGACAGTCTCCTTGGATCCATCCGAGGACATCTTTATCTAATAAACGTTCATTGTCTTTCATTACTTGTTGTTTTTTACCCACTGGCCCATTACTGACCTCACTACAGCTCAATTCTTTAATCCACTTCTCTACAAATTTATTGTTTAGGCTTCCTGGGTTTGGGTCCATACGCCCTTTGGGCTTAGAGTTCAAGCCTAGCCCGCACAATTATTTTTTTTTTTAAATTTTCTAGTGTAAATTTGTCATTTGAAAAGTCAAGTTTCCTTTTAAGTCATGTCTTCACGTGTGACATATCCAATTTAGTCAAATTCTCATCTAATTAAGTTTTATTTTGAATTATGGACATAATTTATAGAGCTCAAAATATACATATCTGTTGGAGACAACAGTGGGATTTCTCTCTCTCTCTCTCTCTCTCTCTCTCTCTCTCTCTCTCTCTCTCTATATATATATATATATATAAATATATTATAGAAAGGCTAATAAAAAAAATCCTATTCTATTTAATGAAAATTTAACTATTATCATAAATGTCTAATTTATTTTGACTATTCCTAAAAATCAATTATAAAAAGTATTCAATTTAAAAAAAAATAGTCTATTCTATTTAATTCATTTTATTTAATGAAAATTTAACTATTACCATAAACATTTAATTTATTTTAACTATTCCTAAAAATCAATTATAGAAAGTATCCTAAGATTAATCTTTGTTTTGTTCTTTGTTAATTTTTTTTCAATAACAGGGACGACAAAAAAAAATTGACCCGACAAAAGCTTAGGCCTACCTAGATCACTAATATCGAAGCCCTCCTCGCCCTCTGTTGCATCATTGCAGGTGACTGGGAGCCTTTATCTTTCTTTATTTTTGAATCCATCATCTCCCCCCTATTTTAATGGTAAGTCTTTTTGGTTCACTGGGTGGGTGGGTTGGCTTGCAACTTTCTCTATTTCCGAATCCATCATCGCCCCTAGTAATTTCTCGTGACGAGGGATGATTTAGTTTAGAATTAAGGGGATGGTTCAATATATTTCAGCCCATTAATCACCACACTTAAAAACAATAAAAGAGCTTTCCTCTTTTTCAATGTGGAATTAAACATTTTGATTAACTTCTAATCTTCAATATAACTTTTGCCATCTTTACATTTAGGGTCCGTTTGGTTAGAGGATGTAAAATTGTAGGAGGATGGAAAAGTGGAAGGATGAAAAATATTTAGTTTTCCCTCTTGTGTGTTCGGTTGGAGAGGTGGAAAAGTGGGGGGTGGAAAACTCTTTTGTTTGGTTGGAGAGAAAAAGGGAAGGATGGAAAATGTAATTTATATAAATTGACTCTTATACCCTTGTTACATAATATGTAAGAAATAGATTTATTTGTAATCATTAAATAATATAAAATTTATCACATCATATATATATAAACTTATATTATTATTTTTATTATTATAATGTAAAAATTAGATCAGGTTACATTGAAAAAAAAAAAGAAAAAAAAAGAAAGAAAGAAAGAAGAGAACGTTCATGTCAAGTTGGAAAAAAAAAAAAAAAAAAAAAGAAGCAAGAGAACGTTCAGGTCAAGTTGAAAAAAAAAAAGAAAAAAGAGAGAGAGAGAGAGAGAGAGAAGATAACGTTGAAAAAAAAAAAGGTGGGAAAATGGCATTTTTGTAAAAAAGCTACTATAGCACTTTTCTCTCTAGATTTTCCTTTCGATTTGGAAGGAAAAAAAATGTGGGCCCGGAGAGAAAATTTTCTCCTGGGTTTTCCATCCTTCCTATTTTCCTTCCCCAAACGAGTAGTGGAAAACAACATTTTCTACCATATTTTCCTTCTTCTATTTTCCATCTTCTTTATTTTCATTCCAAACGAACGGACCCTAGTTTTCCAATTTTATTCATTTTAATTATTTTAATATTAAAATGCTACAGCATTTCCCAACTCATTTAAATATTAAATTTTAGTTAAAGAGAAATTACCAAGCAAATACAAGTCAATCTACACTATGAAGGTGTACACTACATTGAACCTTTACTTAGTAAAATAATAAACGCAACTCCTGAGTCGCAGTGGTCTCCTACTTGAACTATGACTACTTTTAGAAATTTAAGCATCAATGCTTACACATAACAACTCAAGTTTTAACATGAACTTTAATAACTAGTACTTTACAGTCGTGTGCTGATCATAGTTTCCAAGAGTGTATTTGAGATTAAGTCTAAATCTCATAAGGAGCAATCCCATCCTTACATTCACATATTGTGAAGTTTGTCAAGAGTGCTCCTATAATTCTGACACCCCACTCATATGAGCTACAAATTTCATAAAAAGTTTTTACTTATGCTTTTCAACATTATAGGATAAATGCACTTACACCATAGGAATGAGCAATCACAAAATTATTTACAAATAAATAATTAAAAGAAATAAATAATACATTTTTTAAGACCATCATATGATTTGTTTTTCTCATTGAACCTAATTCTCAAGATCTCTAATCCTTAGGTTGGAAATCTATGGACTTTAGTCTCATTCCCCTTGATGTATTCTAGACCATTTCTTTTGCCAAGGCCTTAGTAAATGGACATGCAAGATTATCATTAGATTTAATATATTAAATAAACCCTAACACTTGTGACATCCAAGCTTATGGGTTCTCTTCCATGTTGGGAAAAGGGAGTCTCGGGAACCCCTCTTTTGAGTGAACCTATTCCATTTTCCTGGTAACATACCCATATTGTGTTTGGGAACAAGTTTAAGATCCATTTAAGAAAAACTCATCTATGGCATTTCTTCATGTTTCCACTAAGGGTCCGTTTGGATACCGCTGAAATTGAAAACTGAAAAACACTGTAGCAGAATAATTTTTAAATGTGTAAATAGTGTAGTGGGACCTATTTTTAATGAAAAAGTTGTTGAAAAGTGATATTTGTGGGTCCGTGAACAATAAAAAAAGAGATGAAAAAGTCAAAAGTTGCGGCTACTGTTCATGAACAGTAGCCGCACAGTATTTGCACAGTACCAATTTGGGGCTAAAACGCGCTTCAAGGGGGGGGGGGGGGAAGAAGAAGAAGAGGAAGATGCGAAACGTAGACGCCAACGTGCTATCCAAACGAAGGCTAAGGTTGGCTGTGCACGAGCCTTCCACAAAATACACGTATCATAATATTAATAAATCTAAGGGCAAATTATAGTAAACCCACCTATGGTTTGGCCCATTTGCACATTGCCTACCTGTGATTTAAACCTTAACACTTTGCCCACTTGTATTTAGTCTCCGACACCCACCTCTGTTAAAATCAAGGGTAAAAATATATTTTCTCTTCTCTTTTATGTCTCTCTACTCCAAAAATAAAAAATAACATAAAAAACACAAACAAACAAGATCAAAGAAGGGATTTTGCAAAGAAACAAGTTGTATGTCAAAACAAGATCAAAGTGACAAACCAACTCATTTCTCTCTCTGATCGTCTCTCTCTCTCTCTCTCTCTCTCTCTCTCTCTCTCTCTCTCTCTCTCTCTCTCTCTCTCTCTCTCTCTCAAGCTTTTGATATGATTAGTAAATTGTTGAAAGATGGTGTTGTATATTTGTGTGTTACTGTACTGTAGGACCTGTGGCTGATGACATGTTCCATTGGCAAGCCACCATCATGGGACTTGCTGATTGTCCTTATGCTGGAGGTGTATTTCTAGTTTCTATTCATTTTCCTCCTAATTCTCCTTTCAAGCCTCCAAAGGTAGTGTTTTTATCATTATTATTTATTCCTCCTTGTTTATTGCATTTAATGGTCCTCTTTGTGCAGTACAATGTTCAATTTCTTGCAATATACGAAATTAGGGGTCTTGGCTTGCTTCGAAATTGAATGCGTATCAAGTGATTATTGGAATACAATTCTATTTCCTTCACATTGAATAATTACTTAAAATTGTTATTTTTGTTGTTGTTGTTGTTGTTGTTGTTGTTTAGAAGCTTTGGTACTTAATAAGTTGCTTCCTGCAGTGAAACTGAACCTCGAGGTTCATTTTGTTTGAGAAATTCTATTCTTTTGTATGTTGTTGTCGGCAGAAGTCATTATCTTGTAGCTGTGTATTAGTTTTGCTGGGTTTAAAGATCAAAACCATTGAAGTTTAAAGTGTGAAGATGATGGGAAAGTGAATAATCTAGATCTTGTGTTCTGGGTTTGAAATTTTTTTTTATTTGAGCCACGTTCTAAGAGATGCATATTCTTGAGTTTGAAATAGCTCATTTTAGATCTTGTTTGTTTGTGTTTTTTATGTTTTTGTTTTTTTTTGTTTTTGGAGGAGAGAGACAAAAGGGAAGAGAAAATACATTTTTATCCTTGATTTTAATGGAGGTGGGTAACGGAAACTAAATAGAATTAAACATAGATGGACAAAGTGTTAAGTTTTAAACCACGGGTAGGCAAGATGCAAACAGGCCAAACCATAGGTTTACTGTAATTTGCCCAAAATCCAAATGTCCATGTTTTGCAAATAGCAGCCTTTGAACCGGACAACGATTTTATCCATAATAGACTAATAAATAAAAATGCTACAACCACAACTTTTTACATCATTTTTGTTAATACTCGCTATGTGGTGAGTTGTGAATATTAGAGGTGTAGATCCACTACTTTTTCTCTACTACTCACAACTCGTTATGAGGTGAGTTGTGGCAAAAATTGTAATCTTAGCATTTGAGAAATTTCTGTGTAGGTACAACCATTGTCTCACTCATATGTGGATCCCACACCATATTAGTGAAACAATGATCTCATGAGACCAAGGCAGGAGATACCACCTCCTAGCATTATGGGTCAAGTTTTGATCAAAAAGCAATATAAAATCTCAGTGAAAGTTATAAGGGCGCTCTACAACCCAAAAAGATTTTGTAGGAATCATGTGCAACAAGATATATAGAAGTAGAAAAGGTACCCATGATGAAATTCTATTCCAAGAAGATCCCTTCGTTCAAGGGTGGAGTAAGGAATTTTTGCTTAGAGAGGCCAAGTTGTAGCACTAATACATTTATTAAGACAACCCTACACACACATATATACACACATTTTTTTATTATATACACACACTTTTTTATTTGATAAGTTATATATATACACAGACTCAACGAAAAAAACATAGTATTTTTAATCAAAATTATGTTTGTGGCAATCTTTTATAAAATAAAATTCATTTTTACCATTTTTATACTGAATTTTTTAAAAAGTTTCATTTTTTATATAAATTATCAAATTTTATACTAAAGTAAGTAAAAAATATTTCAACTGAACTAATGAACTTTTCAAAAATATGAATGATCCAAAAACTTGGAGGAATAAGTTAGGCTTCAAACATATTTAAAACTATCTTGCTCTAACCTATTATGTGGCAGCTAAAGAGACATTTCATGTGTGATTTTAGTTACAATATTTTTTTAATAAGTCAATGACTTGTTAATTGCAACGTAACGGGTTGAAAAGGATATAAATCCAAATATGTTTATGCCAAACTTTATTAAATATTTAACAGATATAAGAGTACATTTTACAACACAAAATATAATTGCAAAAAATAAAGTTACTGTCTCTATAACTATTAGACCAATTATTTTTTTTAAGAGTAACATTAGATTAAATCAAATATTTGGGGCAACTGTTATTTTTGTAGACTAAATTTTGAAAACATTAAAATAATTATATATATATTTAAAAAAATTTCAAAATTTTGGGTGGCATGGTCCTCCGCCCTTGCACAAAGCTACGCACCTGCCCTCGTTATCACCAACTGATTTTTTGTCAATGATAATAGGTAAGGATGAGTTTGGTTCAGCTTTTTGTAATTGAACTTTTTGAAAAAGTGGAGTTTTTAAAAAGTGCGATATGAAACTGAGCTTTTTGAAAAAGCTAAGTGTTTGGTAAAAAATGTTAAAAAGTGTTTATTTTTAAAAGCTGAGTGTTTGACTAACACTTATAAAAGTGGAGGTTTGAGTTGTAAATTACCAAAAAGGACAAGATATATATATATATATATATATATATATATATATATATATATAAGAGAATTCTTTATTTTAATTATCTCTCTCAATGCAAGTTATGGATACAATACTTTTACAAAAATTTCACAATAAAGTCTATATGACAAGTTGTTAAAGGTAGATAAAAAAATAATAATGTCATTAGTAGGTCCAAATGAGAACCAATAACAACTTATTGTGTAAAATTTATTATGAAATTGTTATGAAAATATTGTGTCAATAGCACTATTTTTTTCTAAAGAAAATAGCACTAATTTAAAAAGTCTAGAGATACAATAAAATATGACAATATTTTTACAATACCATTTGTTTTTTAGTAGCGGCCATAACACCCTTAAACCTTAATTTTAGCCGATTCACTCCTTAAAACTTTAGACACCTGCCAAATTAATACCTCTGTTACTCTTCTGTTAATAAACTAACGGTAAAACTCACGCGAGAGGCACGCGGTAATAAACACTAAAGCTGAAAAGCTTGAATCGTTGAGTGAGAGAAAGTTTGAGCTCGGTTTAGAGAGAGGGGAGATGATCCAACCAGAAGTCTATAACCACCTCGGCATCCTCTTTCCGGTGCCGGAGTTCCGTTGTCATCTCACTGGCTGTTCACCGCTGGTGTATTTTTTTCTTTCCCTTATTTTATTTTTTTGTTGCTCTCTGTTTTTCCAATTCTCCTTTTGCGATTTTTTTTCTTGGTCTGATAGCTGGTTGTGGTGGATTGGGTAGGCTTGGTTGTGGTAATGTGTCCATAGTTGTTTGTTTTTCCAATTCACTGCTCTTTGTATGTAAAATGCAATGCTTTTTGAGTATGCTAATTAGGTGTTTGATAAAATGCCTGAGAGGGATATGGCCATTACAGGGGTTCGTTGTTTGGTAGGATTTTAGATGGGTTTGAAATTTCTTGATAATAATTCTAGTTTATTTTGATGCATTTCTCATAACTTAATATTTTTGAGTATATTATTACGATGAATCCGTTGATGAGAATTTACTTTGGCACCATATGTTTGTGAGCTAATTGGTGGAGTTTTGTAAGTTAAAAGATGTGTCGGCAATTGGAGCACTTGGGAAACTAGAAATTCTTAGCTTTGTTCGTTTTGAAACCAAGGAGCTGCCAGGAGAAATAGGAATTTGAAATTGTTTTTTATTTTTTTTATATCAGTCATTTGAAATTGTTAGATCTATCGGAATGCTACTTTCTTAAGCGAATTCTAGCTGGTCTCCTATCGAGTTTATCTCACCTAGAAGAGTTGTACATGTATGGAGTCCGTCTGAATTGGGAACCTGTGGAAGGCAACAAAGAGGAAGAGGAAGAGGAAGAAAACACAATCCTTGCTGAACTGATGTTTTTGTCCCACCATTTGATGGCTCTAATAATTGATATACCAGATTTTGAGGTCTTACCAAAAGACATCCTTTTCAAAAATCAAATGATAAAATTTCAAATTTCTGTAGGTGAGGTATATTATAAGCGATATTTTTTGAGAAAATGAATATTTATTTAAAAATAGATTGGTACTTGGAAAATGTATCGTAAGTGATATTGCAAAGAGTCGGACTCTTCTTCAACTGCTACCGAAATCTAAAATTTTACATTTGGAAAATATAAAAGATATAGAAAACATTGTGTATGAGTTAGACAAAGAGGGTTTTCAATGCTTGAAGGTTCTACATGTTTAGGCAATTGAAGATGTAGAAATTAATGTAGAAAATGTAATCGATGCCACATCACATACTCATATCAGAATTCGCGTGCTGTCTTCCCTATGCTTGAGTCACTATATTTGGGTGCTTTATGTGATTTGAAAGAGATATATCATCGCCATTTCCCAGAGAGACCCTTTAGCCATGCACAACTTGCTTGTTTTGGCAACCTAAGATCAATTGACCTATATCGTTGTATACACTTGACAAATGTCATTTCTTTGTCCATAGTGAGAGGTTTGGTTCAACTCCAACAGTTATGCACAAGGTGGTGTGATGACAGGGAAGCAATTTTCTCAATGGAAGAAGAATATGAGAAGACACTCGATGATATCAAGTTTCCGCAATTTCAACGTCTAAGAGCATTCCCATCAAAGCTTTTAAAAATTTTAGTATTTAGCATTTCAAAAAATCATTTTATCAATTTTAACAACTCATTAATTTTACAATACACCTAACATCAAAAGTTCTATATTTTTACCATTTTGTTTAAAATAATATAAATTACTCATTAAAATAATAAAAAACAACTACACAAACCATCTTTTCTACCACAAGCATTAAAATAATAATATATTTTTTAAGATTGGAGCTACAGTGAGCTTTCAAAGATGAAATCTCACTGTAGCTCAATTGCTATTATTTTTAAGTTTAGCATGTTTGTTGTAACTTGCTTTTTGGTGCTTTTTACAAGTTTGATGTTAAAATTTAACATTTATAGTATTTAACATTCTTAACGAGAATGCTCTAAGCCTAATGTATGCACCAAGACTCCTTGGGTTTTGTACAGGCGTGGGTCCCAATGAACCTGTCCAACCATCCTTGAATCAGGAGGTATAATTCACTCTCTTAATAAAATATTTTTATGTAAAATAGAGATTGTAGTTGAATATAACTAATGGCTAAAACTCCATTCATTATCTTTTTATTATATGTAAATTTTGACAAATCAACTATTAACGCATTCTTCTTATATCTTTTTTACTTGCTAAATTTTTAGAAAATTAAAAACTAATATCTATGCCATCACTCATCGATCAAATGTTTAAATTTCAAATTTGTAGTATAAAATTATGCATTAAAAACAAGTTTATAGATTGAATCGTAAATAACATCCGATTGGTTAAGAATATGCAATCCAATGTAAGTTCCAATTAGTTCAACTAGTAAAATATCTGATGATTGCATAAGAGATCTAAGATTCAATTCCCGCCTACACCAAAAATCAATTGGTGTCTTGATATGATAATATAGAGTTATCATCCGGAGCAGACGCTATAGGTTGAAATTATCTATAAAAAAAAATTATGGTTAGATTTTGAAAATAAGTAGTTGTGTTAATTTTTTCTTAGTAAAAGTTGTAATAATTGATTATAACTAAATTTGTAGTCAAAATTTGTCCTTTTATTTAACAAATCGTTGGATATATTTTTATATTTTTATTTTTAGTTTGATAGTTATAATATGGGAGATTGATTTAAACTCTAGATATCATGGACACCCCAAAAATTATCAATGAGTTGAGTTACAAGTCTCTTGGCAATTATTAGATAGTTAAACCATACAAAAGTTTTTCTTTTTTTAAAATTTTTTTTATCATATTTATTTATCAAATTTTTTTTATTAAAGGTCTATTTGATTGGAGGAGTGGAAAAGTGAAAGGATAAAAAATAGAAAGATGATAGACAAATTGAAGGATATAAAATATTTTAGTATTCCCTTGTGGTGTTTGGTTTAGGGTAAAAAAGTGGAAAGATAGAAAATTAGTTTGTATAGATTTACTTTTATGTCACTACTAGATTAAAAAAGTAACAAATTAGGAAAAGAAAGAAAGAAAGAAGGGATGAACCTAAGAAAAAAAACATATAAAAAAAACGAATGAACACAAAAAAAAAAAAAAAGAACAACCGAATGAAGTATAGAAAAAAAATAATACCAAAGTAGGAAATTAAATATATATATATATATATATATATATATATATATATATAAAAAGTAGCAGTTGAACGGAAAAATGACAAAAAAAAAAAAAAAACACCAAATACAAAACCCAGTTTGCTTATCAAAAGATAAAAAAAAAAAAGAAGAAAAAGAAAGCAAAACGTAGTTAAAGTTGAGCAACAGCACAGCTGCACAATGGTGCTTTTGTCCATTTTTGTTCTCTCCATTTTTCTCCCTAATTTAGGAAAAAAACATTTTGGTGGGCCTGAAAAGAAAACACCTGAGTCCCACTAGTTTTTTTTCCTCCCTTCCCTTCAACCAAACACTCACTTGATAATGTTTTCTCTCCTATTTTCTTCTTATTTTTTTTCCATACTCCCTAAAATCCATCCAACTAAACATATCCTAAAACTTGAAAAGTTTAACATTGTTCATGATATAATAATAATTTGATGGATTAGGTTGGAAGTATCGACACTAATGAAGGGATTAGCCTTGAACAGCACACAATAACCGACATTCAAGTTCAACAATGTATTGGCTTCATTCCTGAATCCATTATCTCTCAAAAACTCTTTTCATCCAAGACCATCTTGTGGACACCCAATATAGAAGAAATTTACACGTCAAACGCTGATTCACTAGAGGTGGTATTTGATCTTAAAAGGACTGAAGGTCGACGAAGAACGTTAAAGAATCGCAGTAGTTGCTCAGTTGAAAACTTTAACAATACAATATTCATCTATGTTGGGATAAGTGTGGAAGAATGTTCCACGAGGAATCCAGGGCTTTCAAAACCTAACATCTATTGAAAATTTGAAGTAGCAGATTGTCCTAATCTAAAATACTTATTCCCACCTTCTATTGTAAAACTACTTGTGGAACTTCAAAGCATTGAGATACGGTGGTGCAACATTATGGAAAATCTTGTTCAAAGATATGGAGAAGAAGAGGTAGCGGCTATTATCGTGGTTCCTAAACTTATTTCCTTCAAATTACAAGGAGAACGAAATCTAGCGAGTTTACGTATTGAATGGCCATCCATTAGGGAAATCAAAAGGTATCATTTTCCCAAATTGAAAACATTTGGTTCAAATATTCAAAGCCAAGAGCCTGAACTTGGGTCCACCGTAGAATTGGATCCTCCAAGTTTTTTTGCGCAATGCCTTCATTGTATACCACGTGGCAAGAATTATGTCAAACCGAGGCACCACCAACAAATCCTAAGAAAACTCCTTGGTGAACAAAGAGGTATGCATCTAACGAGTTATCCCAATGGATCCAATTAACGCATCCAATAAGTGATAAGATAAACAATAACACTTATGGATTTTGATTTGTTCATCCACTTTTTTTTTATACCATCTTCCTCTGTAGATGGATCCAAAAAAATTTTATGAATCTAAAAGAAATTATTATTTTTATTATTTTACTTTCTTTAACAGTGTTTTTTTTTTCTCTTTCAAATAAACGGTAGCTTCTTTAACAGTACCTGATTATTTGTAGGGTACTTTGACTACACTAAAGGATCCAAGACTTTGTGATACTAATGACAATCCCTCAAAGATATGGTCTATTTTTCCATCTCATATGATTGAGGGCTTAAAGAATCTAGAATCGATTAACTTCTATGGATGTCATTTCTTGGAAGTTATATCTGAACTTGAGGAAAGTTTCATGGCATTGGTTGATCAGTTAAAGAAATTGGAACTATGTCAGTTAGATAAACTGATGCACATATGGAAGAAGGGTCCAAAATAGATCATGGGCTTTGGAACTTGAGATCCTTAAAAAGTTAAGGAATGTAACAGTTTGACAAATTTGTTCTCACCATCCGTAGCGAAATTACTTGTGATGTTATGGGATATAGAAGCTATTAACTGTGATAAAATAGAAGAAATCCTTGCAAGTGCCAGAGAAGAAGAGGACGAAAAAGGATGTTTTGTTCTCCCAAGTGTTCTCAATCTTGCTCGAGGACTAGCCAAATCTCAAGTGTTTTTGCCCCGAAGCTAATGCTTTTGAGTGGCCATCGCTGTGGATAATACAGGTAACTCCGTAACTAGATGTCCTACTTTAAGGACATTTGTTCTGACTAATCTAAAGACACCTCAGTTGAAAGAAGTAATCGAAGGCGATAGCTATAAAACACATTGGAAGGGAGACCTAATGAATGCCACCATAGAGCACATATTCAAAGGAAAGATATGACACACATTCTTCTCACAACAGATGTCTCACCTATGGAAGAATTTAACACCTATGTATAGACCATTGCAGTATATAATTTGCAAATATTTTTAACATTTATCAATTAGTAGAAAAAAATAAATAAATAAAGGAAGGCAAAACACAATTTCCAATTACAAATATTATGATTACTTTAATCACATATATAACTTTTATCATTCAAAAAAAATATTTAATAAACAACAAGTCAAATACATCTTGTTCAACAAAAAAACAGATATAATATATATATATATATATATATATATATATATATATAAATTGTTAATTATTAGACATTTACATGTGCACAAACTTCTTGTGGGCTAATAGTTTTCATTTCCATGTTTTTGGCTTCGTTGAGACCTTTATATCCCCTTTTAGGAGTATTTTAATGGTAGTTCTATAAAATATAGAAAATTATATTTGGCAAAACATAATATTGTTTAGTCTATCCTGTCATTTTGCTCTAATTTTATATTTATATTATAAGAACAAAACATCACGCTCTAGAAATTAAGTTGAAATCTTTAAAAGAGGATACTAATCAAAATCATTAAAGTTTAAGTTTCCCTTTTCCTAATTCCTTCCCCTGAAGACCATAAGATGTATAATCTTATTAGAAACTGAATTTACCTGTCTTTTCCATGTAGGGGAACAAGCCATCCAGCAATAGCCAATTCTACTCAAACCACCAAACTTTATCACAATTTGCCCGCCTTGCTAAAAAACCTGAGAGATTTAGAGATTCTTTAAGATATCAGTCCTCAAAGAGGACAGTTTAATGATTTTTCAATTTTTTAATCAATCAATTATTTCATCGATTACAGCAAATAAAAAGAATATTACCATGTAAGAGGAAGGTTCGCAACAAAACTTTTCAAATATAATTCCCAAAAAGCAAAACAGTCGTGTTTCTGGTAGACTGATTCCTGGATCTAAGTAAGACAAATCTTGTTGGCATGACCTCCTTTTGCCAAGTATGAGACTGTATTCCTAAAGTGTTCACATTTTGGACAATAGTTATCCTAAGTATTTAGTTTTGAAGCAAAATTAAGCCATTGTAGTCTCAATTAAGGTCAGAAGTCTCAAAACCATACCTTTTGACACTACCCAATTCCTTCACAGTCCTTTCTTACATCTTAAATAATGCAACATCAAATTTCATATCTGTTCCATTTCATACTGTGCGTATCTTTCCTAAGCCCATGGTTCTTGAATAGTGAGTACGCGTAAATTACTTTTAAAATGATAAATGAGCAACCAAAATTTTCAGCTCTAGAATTCAATACTCAACATCAAGCATTACATTCTTTTGATACAATATGAAAGCCGCTCTGTTGTAAAACTTTCGATCTACAAACCCAGTTGTGAGCTTGAAATCATAACATCCTTCGCCAAGGTTTAGATTGAATGGACAACTTCATGTCATTCAGTAGAAAAAATAGGAAATTAGGATAAAGATACCCCTCCTCTTCTACTACCCAACTACTGGTAGCACTTGTTTAATTTTTCAACAATTCAAACTCTATAATGATCCAAAACTCTTTAAAAAAAGAGGAAGAAGTGATTTTCAAGATTTCATTTTCTACTGAATCAAACTGGTCTTTCATTACCCATCAAAATAAGCACTATAAATGCACATCAAAGAGGTTGGCCATAAACCCAAATATCAAATAGCATCATTCCTATTTTCAAACACTTCATCAAACACAGCAAGAAATTAATACAACATTTTCAACCCTATAATTCATTTCAGCTTCATAGAGTAAAATTCTAAACAAACAGCTAGATGATCCAGACCAGGAAAAAAAAAATAAAGCAAAGGAAAAAAAAAAGAAAAAAAGAGAAAAAAAGACAGAACTTTATGTCTGGGCTGGGCATCCAAAATTTAGACCCAAGAATTTATATACACATACAGAATCAATGCATTTAACAATTTACACTAGGAAGCTTCAGATACCCATTAGAGGAAAAAAAATTGAAACAAAGAAAAAGGTAGTTCTGAGGGGTTTAGTATATAAGCTTACATGTTGAGGTTTGCTTGTGCATATATTGACAGTTTGATGGCATTAGTTACCTAGTATTGTTTTCAGGTCTTTGAGGTTCATATGTATTTTTCTGAAACCCAAAAATAGAAACAAGGCGTCACATAGTATGGAATGTTCTTTCTCTCTCCTAGATGATTCGGATATTTTAGTGGGATATCCTATTTGCCATGCTAACTATCCTACCACTGTATCACATAACTTTTTTTTTTTTTAGAAACAAATATCACATAACTTTATGTAACAGTAATATTAATGTTTCTCTTGTAAAGATTGGTAATGGTTTCTATCCTCCAAAAAAAGGGTTGGGATTGAACCCTATCAGTACCCAGAAAAAAATAATAATAATAAAAAGGGCTTTTTATTATTATTTAATAATTGTGGGAGAGGAGAATTGAACCCTTTGAAAATATAAGGAAATGTCAACTAAAAGCTATTAGCAAAACCAAAGGGTGTTCTAATGCAACTACGAGCAACAATTATCATGAAACATACAATATATGTGTGTGTGTGGACTTCGAATATATATGACTATTAACACAGCAATGAATTGATCATGTGTAATGTGAGTTCTATTAGTGTTTTTTGGTTGCGAATTTATTATTAGACACATTCATTTGTAAATTGTAATATATGTAGTACAAATTCATAATTATAGTTTTTTAGATGATGTACATTAAGTTATCTAATTAAATTTAATATCATAGTTATATTAATCAATGCAATAAAATTAATGTTATCGTTTTCAAGGACAATTAAATACAACTATGTGATTTATTGGTCAATATAACTATATAGTTAAATTAAATTAGAAAATCTAAGGTAAAAAAACTTTTTTTTAGGAAGGTACAACACTTTAATAACTCTATACAGGTTCTATCATTTTTTTTTTTACTATTATACAACACCCAAAGAACAAATAAGATTTGAGCCAAATCCTAATTGCCTATGATATAAGTATAAATGTAACAACTTATGCCGTGTGGAACTATGGATTTTACTCCATATATCCCTTTTGAGAAATTTTAATAAATACAAATTTTATCATAAAATTATTGTAAATTTATCATTCATGTGGTTGTATGCTACATGTACTCATTGATTGTGCATTGCACTCACTAAATTCATATATTACAAATAAGATCACTCTATGCTATTTCATTTTTGGTCTGACCCAATAAGAGATTCTTACCTCATATTTTTCTGACTTAACATGCCACAGAGCACTTGCAAAAGTGGGTGTATAATTAAAATAAAAATATGTAAAATATATATAATTTTGCCTAAAAACAACCCACATTAATTCATATATAATTATGTAAATTTTTATAAGTTTGCTACAGTAACCTTATAAATTTACACTAACATTATTCATTTTGTATTTATTTTTTTTTCTTTAATAGAGGAAGAAATTAGATAGTGGTTTTTATGGGTGAAAAAAAGAAATAATTACAAAATTCAAGAAAATTTGATATTTTAATGAAATATAATGTAAAATAGATAAATTGATGTGTGATATTTTAGAAAATAACTACGTAAAATATAAAAAATAAGTTTTTATGCTAAAATAGTCAGTTTTTCACGAGCTGATCTGAATGCTCAACAGCCTCAACCTCCTATTGAAGTTATTAGGTCACGTGAGGCATTGCCAATGAAACAACGGTAATTGCTGAGGTTTGATGCAAAATGTCAGTGTAGTAATGACTGCTATCGAACATATTATCAAACATTATCATCATGTAACTTTCTGTTGTAAAAATTCCTGCTACACGGCCACCCCTGAGGTCATTTTGTTACAAATCAATTAGAAGGAAATCAAAGAGAAACGGATAATAACGCATTAGGGTACATTACATTTTTGGCAATAGGGCAGTCAATTTTAATTTTTCTATTTAGTCCCTCAGGATTCTATTCAAACGTTAGGATTGACATTGGCAAAATTGAAATTTTAGAAATCAAATCAAAAATAGCCCTTGGCAAGCTTAAAAGGGAAACATTATATTGTGGAAGTGTGTAGAAAACCAAATATTAACTGTAACTTGAAAATCAAAAACCTTCAAGAAAGTCCATGAATTTAAGTTGATCATGGTGTATGTAGGGACCGGAATTTGAGTTCTAAGCCCAAAGAGGTACAAGAACTCAAGCCCAAGAACTCCGACAATAAATTTGTAGAGAAGTGGGTTGGAAGGATGGGCTAACGTGAGCACACTAACAGATCGGGCAATGTAGGGATCATCCAAACTCTATCAAGGCAAACACTCTTTCCACTTAGTCCAGAAAATCTTTCCTTTGTTGTATTCACTTTTCCTTCATACAAGTTTTTCTCTCCACTCACTGAGCCCCCCCCCCCCCCCCCCTCTTGTTTGGGGGTCTCTTACATTATATACTTCTCATCTGGGTGATCCTGTGCTTCCACTTGTTGGCCATCCAAGTCACTACTTGAGTACCTGTCCCATCAGACGCCCACTCTGGCCTTCTGTGAGTTGCAGTAGCCAAGGCAACACTGTTCAGGGGGTCTCCTCCACATTAATGCGGCCAGAAAAGTAGCTGCTGTGCATTAAATGTGGAAGCAGTGGCCCGGCCTTTCCTTTGTGCCTCCAAAGTACACGCCTGCTGTTAGAGCTCCTCGCGCACCCTTGTTGGTCAGTAGGCTCGGACTCGGAGTGGGGTACATGTGTCCGAGGAGGCAGATCTCCTCGGATGGGCCCAAGGCCCAATAGGGCAGCTGAAACTAGGCCCCCACAATAGCCCCTCAAAAGCCCTGGATTTCTTTTATCTGAGGAGAAATCTGGGGTTTTGACTTAAGGGTGCGCGTGACACGTTCAGAATCCTTGATTAACGCGCCCCCCCTTTATTGCGGTTACTGCTTCATAATTAGCGGGCGGGCTAATAAATGCCTTGAGCGCCGCTGTGACGGCTGACATTTGTTCTTGGAAGTCGAGCGGGGGAACTTTCACACGAGTGCCTTTCCTCTCCCCCTTATAAAAAGGAGACCAAGGAGGAGTGGTGGCCTTTTACTTTACTTTCTCTCCAAATTTTCAGTTAACTTCAAGCGCCTGACATTTCTGAGCTTTAGGCTTTTCTTTCCTCCGATTTAGGCTCTTTCTATATCCTCCCAGAGAGGCTGCTACGCCGGTTTCTCCCCCGCAACTCAGATCCGACATGCTAGCGTGACTCAGTAAGTGTCTCCTTTCTTAGGATACAACCTCTTCTCTCAGTTGCATCTCCCGGTCCCTCTTGCCCGTAGGATTTCGCCGTACAGCGACTCCCCCTCGCTTCTATGGGTAGATTCAAGCATTTAGTAGATTCTCCGACTGGGTTAGAAGGCTTTAGGGCCAAGTACCATATCCCGCGGGGAGTGGGTTTGAGGTACTGCTCCTCGGACCAGATTCTGACTGACCGGAGAACTGGCGAGGTTGCTATCCCGATGATCGCCTTCTTGGAAGGAGGGATGACTATCCCCATGGGTAGGATTACCAGGGAGTATCTAACCAATCACAGGCTATGCCCCCAACAATGCGCCCCCAATATGTTTAGGATCCTAGGATGTATAGATGCTCTTAGCGAGCAGATGAACCTCGGGCTCACATGGCACGATGTTGCGTACCTATACGAGTGCCATTCCTTATCAAAAGGGTACTATCTCAAGTCCCGGTCCGAGGAGGTGAGGCTAATCTCCTGCCTCCCCAAGTCCAACAAAGGCTTGAAGGACGACTACCTGGTCGTTTCCAGAGATTGGCATGACGGTCTTCACTGTCCAGTCAGGGAGGGAAAACCAGGTGGGGTACTTTGGGTCGGGGTTTAGATCTCCGAGATGTTGCAGTGTTGCCCATTTACTTGTGTTTTGCCTTGCTTTTTTTTTATATATCGTTCCGGCTGTGAATGTGGCGGATCTGACCTGATGATGATTTTTGCAGACAAAGACCACGTCTCTCCCAAGCTCGGCCTGGTCAACGTGAAGGCCCTCAATTATTTGCTGAGGTCCGAGGTGTTCATCAGCGAGGACGGACAACTGCGGGCTGCGCATTTGATCTTGGAGTACGAACCTTTGTCGAGGGATTTCCAACCCATAGGTCAGGCAATCAGAGCAGGAAGTAATCGGCTCGCCCGGATAGACGTATCAAAGCCCAAGTTTTTGGCTGACCGGGATCTTCCTCCTGTTACTCTACCACTCCCAAGGATCCAACCGCCAGCCCCTATCCCGTCCGAGGGGCCCGCATCATCTCCTCCGTCCTTGGATACGGAGATTGATCAGTTCACGCTTGGAGAGGCTCCTGCCGAGCACACGATTGAGATTTCGGATTCCGAGGACGAGGTTGAAGAGCCTGAGTCCGAAGGCCCTCCAAGGTTGTTGCTAGCTCAACCAGACCCTAGTTCCGAGGAGGAGGAGGAGGGCATGGATCTGAAGCAGAGGTCGGGATTGAGGGGCCTCATGGCTGGGAGGAATAAGGGGGCCGGTTCGTCCTCTAAGGAGGCCCCGAAGACCCAAGCAGCTCCCACTTTGCCTCCTTTACCGCCCAAGCCTCCGGTGGACCCAGGGCAGAAGGCGAAGGATAACCTCAAGAAGAAGAGGCCCGTGAAGGCGCCTGAAGAGGGAGAGGTGTTGCCCACCAAGGGAGGGAAACAACAGAGACGGGCAGACCCTCACGAAAAAAGGGATAGAGTGGGGGAAGTGTCCGAGGAGGCTGCTTCGCGCCGTGCGCAGCGCGCGTGGGCCCCTCGGCTGGAGCTGGGGGGTGCTGCTATTCCTTGGGACGCCACACTTTGGGAATCCCAGAGGGACAGTGCCGGGGCTCTAGCCGATGCCTTGGAGCAGCCCCTACTCCTCCCCAGGGACATGGAGTGCCTTAGGTGCATTCGGCAACCAGATCTCTTCAAGTCCTTGAAGAGGGATTTGGCGATGGTAGGCTTCTCGGCCTTTCCGAAGAAAACCCCCCTTTCTAACTAAATCCATTCGGCCGAGAAGGCTTACTAACCCGTGTTCCCCTTGCTAATTGTGCAGGTTACTCAGCAAGTGTTCGTGATTGAGGAGTGCGCCAAGAGGGCACATGAGGACACTAAGGCCGAGGCCAATCTCCGTGTGGAGGCCGAGAGGCAGCTCAGCGCCGCGAGGCAAGAAAAAGCCGACCTCTCGAGCAAGTTGAAAGAGGCCAAGAGGGCTCGCCTGAACACCCTAGCTGGCCTGAATTCCGCAGAGAGGCAGGCCGAGGATCAGCGCCAGCTGCTGCACGTGACCGAGATCAATTTGGCCACGGAGAGGCAGAAGGTGCTTGATATAATGGCCGAGCTTCGGAAGGCCAAGGAGGAGACTCTGAGGGCCAGGGAAGCCGCTGCGGCCGCGGTGGAGGCCTCGTATGAGCGCGGAGTGGCTGATACCGAGAAACGGCTCGCCGAGGAGGTGGCCGTGGTGTGCAGGGACTACTGCACCGAGTCCTGGGGGGTGGCCATGGATCGGGCAGGGGTTCCTGCAGACTCGGAGCTCAGGAGGGCTGAAAGCATCTTTTATCCGGAGGATATCCGCGAAGTCGTCGATCCTAAGCCCCTTTTCACCATCGAAGCCCCCGCTGCCAATGACAATGTTCCCGCAGGGGTGGAGATGGGCGAGGGGAGCCAACCTTCTCCGGGAGCTCAGCCTCCTGAGGACGAGCTGACCATTACCCAAGTGATTTCCAAGGCTAAAGACGCCGAGGCCGAGCTCAAAGCCGGTGACCTGTCCTCCGAGGCGCCTAAGGATGCCCAGCCAGGAGCTTAGTTGTAGGAGTTTTTTTTTTTTTTTTTTTTTTGTGTCTCGTTTGTAATAGAACAACCTTTGTACTTTCTTTTCTATTTTAATGAGGACGAGTACTGCAATCCTTTGTGTTCATTTGAAGAAAAAACTGTTCTCTGGTGGATTTGTCGCTATTTTTTATTTTTTTATTTTTTGTTCTCCTAAGCCTCTGCTTTAACACTTGTAAAATTGAATGTTAATTTCCCTTAAGAGTGAGGTCCGAGGACGCAACATTCGCTTAAGTTCTGTTTAAACAAATGTGAAATTGAAACGGAGTGTTAATTTCCCTTAAGAGTGAGGTCCGAGGACGCAACATTCGCTTAAGTTCTGTTTGAACACTTGTAAAATTGAACGCAGTGTTAATTTCCCTTAAGAGTGAGGTCCGAGGACGCAACATTCTCTTAAGTTCTGTTTAAACAATTGCGAAATTGAAACGGAGTGTTAATTTCCCTTAAGAGTGAGGTCTGAGGACGCTACATTCGCTTAAGTTCTGTTTGAACACTCGTAAAATTGAACGCAGTGTTAATTTCCCTTAAGAGTGAGGTCCGAGGACGCTACATTCGCTTAAGTTCTGTTTGAACACTCGTAAAATTGACGGAGTGTTAATTTCCCTTAAGAGTGAGGTCCGAGGACGCTACATTCGCTTAAGTTCTGTTTGAACACTCGTAAAATTGACGGAGTAATTTCCCTTAAGAGTGAGGTCCGAGGACGCAACATTCGCTTAAGTTCTGTTTGAACACTTGTAAAATTGAACGCAGTGTTAATTTCCCTTAAGAGTGAGGTCCGAGGACGCAACATTCGCTTATGTTCTGTTTAAACAATTGCGAAATTGAAACGGAGTGTTAATTTCCCTTAAGAGTGAGGTCCGAGGACGCAGCATTCGCTTAAGTTCTGTTTAAATACTCGTAAAATTGAACGCAGTGTTAATTTCCCTTAAGAGTGAGGTCCGAGGATGCTACATTCGCTTAAGTTCTGTTTGAACACTCGTAAAATTGAACGCAGTGTTAATTTCCCTTAAGAGTGAGGTCCGAGGACGCTACATTCGCTTAAGTTCTGTTTGAACACTCGTAAAATTGACGGAGTGTTAATTTCCCTTAAGAGTGAGGTCTGAGGACGCTACATTCGCTTAAGTTCTTTTCATGTTATTTACATTCCATGGGTGTGGCACAGTTCTTTCATCTAGGTCTTCGAGGTAGTATGCACCAATGCCTGCTACCGAAGTGATGCGGTATGGGCCTTCCCAATTGGGTCCTAGCTTCCCCCATGCAGGGTTCCTGGTGTTGCCCACGACTTTCCTCAGTACCAGGTCTCCTACCGCCAAGGGCCTTAGTTTAACATAAGCGTTGTAACCCTGCTTGAGTTTGTTCTGGTAGTATGCCAATTGGACCCTCGCAGCATCCCTTCTCTCCTCTAGTAGGTCCAAGCTTTTCCCTAGCAGCTCGTTGTTACTCCTCGGGTAAAACAGGTGGTTCTTAGCGTTGGGAAGCCGGTTTCCAATGGGATTACGGCCTCGGCTCCATAGGTCAACGAGAAGGGGGTTTCTCCTGTTGATCTCCGCGGCGTAGTCCGATAGGTCCAGAGGACGTGAGGTAGCTCTTCCACCCACCTTCCCTTCGCATCGTCCAGCCTTTTCTTAAGGCCATCCACTATGGTCTTGTTTATGGCCTCGGCCTGTCCGTTCCCCTACGGGTAGGCAGGAGTGGAGTAACGATTCTTAATCCCAAGGTTGCTACAATAGCGTCGGAAGGCTTTGCTGTCAAATTGGAGGCCATTATCCGAGATGAGGGTGTGGGGGACTCCAAATCGGGTGACGATGTTCCTCCAAATAAACTTCTTGACGTCTACGTCTCTGATGTTTGCTAATGGCTCGGCCTCCACCCATTTGGTGAAGTAGTCTGTGCCGACCAGCAAGTATTTTCTGTTACCGATGGCCTTGGGGAATGGGCCTACGATGTCTAAGCCCCACTGAGCGAACGGCCATGGGCTAGACAGGGGGTTAAGGACTCCGCCCGGCTGGTGCACATTTGGCGCGAACCTTTGGCACTGGTCGCACTTCTTTACGTACTCTTGGGCTTCATTCTTCATATTGGGCCACCAGTAGCCTTGAGTGATAGCTCTGTGCGACAAGGACCTCCCTCCTGTGTGGCTTCCGCAGACTCCTTCGTGCATCTCTTCCAAGAGTAACTCTGTTGCTTCGGGGTGGACGCACAGCAGGTACGGTCTGGAAAAGGACCGCCTGTACAGCTTCTGCTCCTCCGATAGCCAAAACCTTGAGGCTTTCCGCCGGATCTTGTCGGCTTCTCCCTTGTCCTCGGGGAGGACGTTATTACTTAGAAATAGCGTCACTGGGTCCATCCAGCTGGCACCCGCTCTGACTTGATGGACACGGGTGGCATCATACCTTGTCCCCGTGGGTGCGTGCAAGTCCTCCACCAGTATGATCCGAGGCAGGCTATGGGCCGAGGAGGTGGCTAGTGTGGCCAAAGAGTCGGCGTGCGTGTTGCCGCTTCTCGGTATGTGCTGCAGGGTGAAGGATTCGAAGTGTGATCTTAGGTGTCCGGCTCGGCTAAGGTATTCCTGCATTCTTCCATCTCTGGCCTCCAGGTCTCCGTTCACCTGGCCCACTACCAACATTGAGTCTGAGAAAACATTCACCCTTTTCCCGCCGAGTCTTTCGACCATGGACATCCCTTTCAGTAGAGCTTCATACTCGGCCTCATTGTTCGTGGCCGAGAAGCCCAGTCTTAACGCTTTTTCAATAATGAGCCCCTCGGGTGAGGTGAGGACTAAACCCACTCCGGAGCCTCTTTGGTTCGATGCCCCATCAATGTACACCTGCCAACAAGCAGTTTCCTGGGTCGAGATCATGCCAACCGCTTTCACGTCGGCGCCAGATGCCCCAGTTGTCCCTTCCAAAGAGGGCTCGGCGAACTCTGCCACCAGGTCGGCGACGACCTGGCCCTTGATTGAGGTGCGTGGCATGTATTTAATGTCGAAAGCCCCTAGGATCGTTCCCCATTTGGCGACTCTCCCTGTGTAGTCGGCGCTACGAAGCACGGACCTGAGCGGGAGCTGTGTGAGGACGACGATGGTATGGGCTTGGAAGTAGTGGGGGAGTTTTCGCGTGGCATGAACCACTACCAGGATGGCTTTTTCCAATGGCAAGTAACGAATCTCGGCCTCGTGTAACGACTTGCTAATGTAGTTGACCGGCCGCTGCACTCCGTCGTCCACCCGTATTAACACTAGGCTTACCGCGTGTGGGGCCACCGCGATATAAGCGAACAGGACCTCATCGGCTCTGGGGCTGGACATGATCGGTGGCCGAGAGAGGTATTGTTTGAGCATCCGGAAGGCTGAGTCGCACTCTTCGGTCCATTCGTACCCTCTCCACTTGTTCATTAGGAGGAAAAAAGGCCTGCACCTGTCTGCTGATCGGGAAATGAACCGGCTCAGGGCAGCGATCATTCCCGTTAGTTTCTGCACCTCCTTGGGATTCTGAGGTGGCTGTAGGCTGTTAATGGCTCTGATCTGGTCGGGGTTGACTTCGATTCCCCTGTGGGTGACCATGTAGCCCAAGAATTTCCCTGATCCAACTCCGAACGAGCACTTGGAGGCGTTGAGGCGTAACTTGTGGCTTCTCAGGATTTCAAACACACCCCTGACGTCCTCCATGTGGTCGGCCCCCTTCTTGCTTTTTACCACCATGTCGTCTATGTACACTTCCACGTTCTTGCCAAGCTGCGGCTCAAACATCTTGGTCATCATCCTTTGGTAAGTGGACCCAGCGTTTTTCAATCCGAAGGGCATTACTTTGTAGTGGTAGTTCCCCGTGGGTGTGACGAAAGCAGTCTTCTCTTGATCCTCTAGAGCCAAGGGGATTTGGTGATACCCTTGGAAGGCGTCCAAGAAGCTCATCCGAGGGTGGCCCGCGGTCGCGTCCACCTGTTAGTCTATCCGCGGCATGGGGAAAGGATCTTTTGGACATGCCTTGTTCAGGTCTGTGAAGTCCACGCAAACTCGCCACTTCCCACTCTTCTTTTTGACCACAACCGTGTTGGCCAGCCACTCCGGATAGAAAACTTCCTTAATAGCCCCTACCTCTTTGAGCTTTGTCACTTCGGCTCTCACGGCGTCGGCGTGCTCTTTGGACGGGCGCTGAGGGGGTTGCTTCTTAGGTGTGATGGAGGGGTTAACGTTTAGATGGTGGCACGCAAAATTTGGGTCGACACCCGGGGCCTCGTAAGCGCTCCATGCAAACACGTCTGAATTTTCTTTAAGGAACTCGGCTAGCCGCCCTTTCTCCTGAGGGGGCAGCTGAGAGCCAACCTGAAAAAATCTCTCGGGGTTACCCCCGATCACAACTTCCTCCAACTCCTCGCACCTCGCCTCCTCGGCAAGCGAATCAGTTGTCTCGCCCGGGCCCTTTGATTGCTATAAGTCCTTTCGGGTGGGAGCTGAGGTTTCCGCTTCCGGCTAGTGCGTAATAGCTGCCACCAAGCATTGTCTCGCCGTGGTCTGACATCCGACGATTTCCATGACCTGTCCTCCGGAGGGGAACTTCACCTTTTGGTGCAGGGTGGAGGCGACGGCGCCTAGCGTGTGGAGCCAGGGCCTGGCGACGATGGCCGTGTAGGGGGAGTAGGTATCCACCACGATGAAGTCTACTTCCACCACCTCCGGGCCCGTTTGTACGGGTAGCCTAATCTGGCCTCTTGGGATGACCGTCTTTCCGTCAAAACTCACGAGGGAGGAGGTATACGGTGTCAGATCCTCGGCCTTGAGGTCGAGCCCCCTGTAGAGGTCGGGATACATGATCTCGGCGCCACTTCCGTCGTCCACCATAACCCTTTTCACGTCATATCCGCCGATCCTGAGTGTTATCACCAGAGCGTCATCGTGAGGCTGTATGGTTCCCACCATGTCTTCCTCCGAGAAGCTTAGGGCTGGCGTGCCATCCGTTCTTGCCCTCTTCGGGTTTGGAGTGCTGTCCTCGGTCGAGGGCCGGATCACGGACATTATCCTTGATGGGCACGAGCCGGTTCTCCCTGGCGCTGCGAAGATGACGTTTATCGTGCCCACTGGGGGTCTCATGACTGCGTTCGCTCGGGGCTGGTTCTGCCCGCCGCTGGTGTGGTGCAGCAAGTGCCCGAGCTGACCTTCTCGGACCAGTTCATCGAGGTGGTTCCACAGGTTTCGGCAGTTCTCTGTGGTGTGCCCCGTATCTTGATGGTATTGGCAGTACAGGCTCCTATTACGCCTCGTGGCTTCTCTTGCCATCTTCGGTGGCCATTTGAAGAATGGTTCGTGCTTGACTTTTTCCAGGACCTGGTGCACAGGCTCCCGGAACACGGTGTTAACCGCACGCGCGTTGGCATTTCCGAGTTGGCCTGCGAACTCTCTCCTCGGCCGACCATCCTTGTATCCGTCTGACCTGAAATCCCTCCGCTCCTGGGGGATAACCTTAGCCTTGCCCTTCCCTTGCAGTTGGTCCTCTTCGACTCTCTTGTATTTGTTAATGCGATCCATAAGCTGGCGCACGGTAGTGACTGGCTTGCCTGTGAGGGACTTTCTCAGTCCATGCTCGGCGGGCAGGCTGAGTTTGAAGGTGCTGATAGCAACCTCGTCGAGATCTCCATCTATCTCGTTAAACATCTCCCAGTATCTGCCGGAATAGGCTTTTAGGGTCTCCCCTTCTCGCATGGATAGGGACAGCAGCGATCCCAAGGGTCGGGGGACTCGGCTGCAGGTGATGAAACGAGAACCGAATGCCCTGGTCAGCTCTTGGAAGGAGTTTATGGACTCAGCCTTAAGGCCATCGAACCATCTCATCGCCGCCGGTCCCAGGCTGGACGGAAAAATTTTGCACATGAGGGCCTCGTCTTTGGAATGGACTGCCATCTTCTGATTAAAGTGGCTGACATGCTCTACGGGGTCAGTTCGACCATTGTAGAGAGTGAACGTGGGTTGAGGGAAACGTCGTGGGAGATTCGCTGCCTCGATCCTATGCGTAAAAGGTGATTTGGAGATCTAGTATAATGCTTTGCTCATGGCATCACCTCCCGGGCTTCCATGAGACGAGCCCTCATGCTTATGTCCGTTGCGGCGCTCTTCCACGTGCGAGAAGGACTCGCTCGGGGGAGTCCTTGACCTCCTCCTATAATCATCATCTTCTTCATCTTCGGGGGAGCTACCAGGGCTTGACGAGTCTCGCCTCCGTCGAGCGTTGCGTAACTTCTTTTTCAGCTCGTTAATCTGTAGTTGCAGAGCCTCGGCGTCGTTGGGTCTTTGGGAGGCGTGGCTCCTTGCTCGGGAACGGCTTCTATTGCCATGCACGGTACGTGCGTTAGTTCTGCGGTCTCTCTCACGTTCGAGGTTTAGAAAGCCATCCTGTTGCTGAGACTCTGCTGACTCCGCTGGTGGTGAATTTGGCCTTGCCATGCCGGTTTATTATGCTCACAGTTTTGCGAAGCAACCTTTCCCACAGACGGCGCCAATTGTAGGGACCGGAATTTGAGTTCTAAGCCCAAAGAGGTACAAGAACTCAAGCCCAAGAACTCCGACAATAAATTTGTAGACAAGTGGGTTGGAAGGATGGGCTAACGTGAGCACACTAACAGACCGGGCAATGTAGGGATCATCCAAACTCTATCAAGGCAAACACTCTTTCCACTTAGTCCAGAAAATCTTTCCTTTGTTGTATTCACTTTTCCTTCATACAAGTTTTTCTCTCCACTCACTGAGCCCCCCCCCCCCCCCTCTTGTTTGGGGGTCTCTTACATTATATACTTCTCATCTGGGTGATCCTGTGCTTCCACCTGTTGGCCATCCAAGTCACTACTTGAGTACCTATCCCATCAGACGCCCACTCTGGCCTTCTGTGAGTTGCAGTAGCCAAGGCAACACTGTTCAGGGGGTCTCCTCCACATTAATGCGGCCAGAAAAGTAGCTGCTGCGCATTAAATGTGGAGGCAGTGGCCCGGCCTTTCCTTTGTGCCTCCAAAGTACACGCCTGCTGTTAGAGCTCCTCGCGCACCCTTGTTGGTCAGTAGGCTCGGACTCGGAGTGGGGTACATGTGTCCGAGGAGGCAGATCTCCTCGGATGAGCCCAAGGCCCAATAGGGCAGCTGAAACCAGGCCCCCACAGTGTAAAATTCCCAATTGCCTACACTGGAGGTGATCTAGAAAACTATTGTGTGGGTCGAAAAGCTTCAGTTTTTTAGTAGGATGGCATGCTAAATAGAATAAGAGTCACACAACTTTATATTATACTAACAAAGTCTATTTTGCCAGAAAAATATGTAAAAGACAATACATTAGCCATGAGAATATTTCATAAATTTTATAAAGTATCTGGAGAACAGCCAAAAGTATTAGCAAGTAGGGAGAAGCAGTGCACATACACTAACTGTACACTCTAGATGATCAAGGGTGGATTGAAAATTTCGGTAACATTGGATCTCATATTCTCATGTAAAATAATACCAAAGAAAAACCGTGACATGTTAACATCACTTCAACAGTACTTGTATACTACGGCAAAATCTGCACCTATCTACCATCCTAAATTTTCCTACCACACCCAAAAGAAAACAATTCCATGCATTTTAACCCAAGGCTCAGGAAAACGGGATGCCTTTGTACATGGCGTCAATCACAATGAATAAGAAGATGCAGCAATGAAGCGCTCCTGCACTGCCACTATATAACTCTAAACAAGTTTTCACTTTTCACTTATCTCTGTCCTGTGGGCTGTATACATAATGCTTATACACTAAAGGCACCCTTAAATATCTAACTGGTTAAGGTTAGTCATGCTTGCAGAATTCTGTATGAGCTCCTTCCGAAAATCCACCTAAGATTGAACAAGAACCATTAGCTTCTGCAGAAATATCACCAGACAGAATTCTGGAATATTACAAATAATGACAATTTGCCAGGAAACAGTATTATTACTCCATCATCTGGCATTGCAGTTGAGAAACTTAACATTAGACCTAGAAAGTATAAGGTGATACAAAATCGAAAGTCATGTAATTTTGTCAAAAATATCATTATAATTTGTGCATAAGATGACAGAATTCAATTCCTACAGTTTTTTATATTTGAGAGAGAGAGAGAGAGAATCATACAATCCCCCAACTACAAAAGGTGAAAACACTATCTCAACTTAATTTATTAAAATAATAAAAATTGTAAGCAGCTAGCCAATTAGCCAAGAGCTCACTTTATCATAAGACAACTAAAACGCCCCTATATTCATGAATCATGGTCTACTTACCCGGGAACCATAAGGGAGGAAAAGACAACATTTGCTTCAGCGGCATCTTCAACCACTAATTGCTTTAGCAACCTTCGCTCTGGATCCATTGTTGTTTCCCACGATTATGTAGGCATCATCTCTCCTAGGCCTGCATTGCATGCATATAGATATTATGGTATATATAACTCAAAACAACTAGAAACCTGGTTTTTTTTTATATTGGTAAGTTATGCACCCATGGGTCTTGCACCCACAACCTTACCCTCTATCCCATTAATATAGGAGGATGAAGTGTCATTTGAGCTATAGGTCATTGCTACCATGAATTAAATAGTTAGCTCTGACTCCCATTGATAGAACAAACTATGGAAAGCCAACAAGTAGAGACTTAAGAATAATGTTTGTCATATTTGGATTAGATGGGAATTCCAATGGAATCCCCTCCATTTCCAGTTGTGTATTGAATATTAAATGAATAAAATAAAGTGACTATTGAATAAAGAGCCAGCAGCACAGGGTATGATAAAAAGGAAGGCTTGCAAACTCATAAATATGTCACATATTGGATTTACCACAACAGATTGCAAAAGATATCAGAGCATAACCATTACACAATTCATACAGTATTTTGCACAGCCATTAACTTGTATAAAAGGTAGTTTTTTCATGAAGGCAATATTGATTTAGTGTCTGCCCATTGTAATTTACATCTAGAAGTTGTCGGAGTATACTGATTGTAGGGATTGAAAGCGATCAGAGATGGAGTGCTACATAGAAGCTGATTTTTGATAGGATTCCAACAGAAACCATCTTCAACATAAGAAGTTTAATGCTTCATTGATAGCACATATAATAATTTTTATTTTAATAAGCAACAAACTACTCATCTTTTCCATTGACAAAAAGTGGCTCCCTTACATTGTATCGTAAAATAAAAGCTTTCCAAAATCACAATCATGTATTACACGACACCAGCGTCACCAACACACTCATCTTATAGAGCTCAGTTCTCTTTCAAGAAATGGAGCATGAGCTACATTTGAGAACCTACTCTTGATGATGAGATAGACAAAGAGGTACTTAATGTGGTGATCCAAAATCATCTACAGTTAATGTGTGAGCACACATACTAAAGCCATGTGGATGTAACCAAAAATTAAAAATGAAGTATTTGTATAAATGATAGTTAATTGGAAAAGCACTTTATTAAGTTATGTCAAATTGAGGTTGTGCCTTGATGCCATGACAAGTACCTTCCGCCAAAAGCAACAAGTCATGAATTTAAGTCTGTAATCAACCTCTCTTAAAAAAAAAAAAAAAAAAAAAAAAGAAGGAATTAGGCTACCTACTAGTCACCTCTCTCCTAGCCCAACAAAATTGAGAGCTGTGTGCACTAAGTATGACCTTTTTATGATTAGATTGCATCAAATTTGTGCACATGTCAAGTTGAACGGTAATAAGTAATATCAAATCATAAACCACACGCAGACACACCCATACTCCCTTAGCCCCATTTTGTTTGTTCGATATCCATTTTTTTGTTTGTTCGATATCCATTTTTGGATGTCCCAAAGTACTTGGCCAGTTTTAAAAGTCAGTGGTCTTTAATTTATTGACTTCCCAACATCCCATGCCCTTTATTTTATTCAGGTTTAAATTCTTGAAAGTTTAAAAGAAAATTTTGAAAACTTATGTATCTTTCTTTAAGAGACAAAGCATTAAATGATGTTCCCTTATAAAGTTGGATTTTGTATATCAGAAAACAAAAGGGAGCATAAAGAGTATGTATGTGTGTGTCAGAGTGCGTGAGAATAAGACCTCACAATGCAAAAATTAGGAAGGCCGATTTTTAAAAAGAGAAATGATATTATTCTCAAAAAAAAAAAAAAAAGAGAAATGATATTTCCATATTTTCACAACATATTTAAATGACATTTCAAAAAGAGAAATAATATTTTTAAAAATGTCACATCATATTTAAATGGATGAAACAAAAAACAATTTAATTTCTCAATTTTTTTAAAAGAATATTTTTTCAGTAGTCCAATTCTTAATCAAGTTAATTCATTTTTCTCTCTCTCTAGTTTAATTTCTCAAAATTTTTTGTTTAAAATTGAAATTGTTCTCCACCATTGTATGTGTACAGAAGTACAGATTCAAAATTATTGAAGGGGTGGACTTTGGACTCCTTTGCTCTTTATCCATTAAATCTTAATCTGATTGAAGAGCAAACAAGTAAGAGAGGAAAAAAAAAAAAAAAAAAAAAAAAAAAAAAAAAAAACAAACAAACAAACAAACAATGTACAAACATTTGCTGCATTTGCACCTGTTTCACAAAATTATCAATCATTACACAATTCAAACACACCCACCTGTAGAGCCAAAAACTAAAACAAAAGCTAGAAATCTTAAAAACTCAAACACTTTACAGAACCCAAAAATCCAAAACACTGCCAACGTTGTTGAAGAGGTTCACCACCATCAATTATTTGCCAAAATTTTTAAAAGCACAATATCCCGAAAACTGTACTGATAAGTAATAAGATCTTCCATTCCTATATACAGTTGTACATAGTTATTTTATAGTAGTTTCAAGGTTCCTTTACTCTGAAGGAGGTAGTTTTATCTTAAGGGATTTTATGGCGCCCTTAACTTGATGATATATCTTTGGTAAAAACATTTGTACACAAGTGTACAGCAAATATACATGACAGGATGATTTCCTGGAAAACCTGGAGTCAGTTCTTTACAAATCGTCTACCAGGCTGAGACAGTTTAAATAAATGAAGAGGGAAGACAAAAAACCAAGACCAAACCATATACTTATATAGACTGGAGAGAGGAAAAAGTAAAGAGATGCCTTTCTGGTCAATTACATCGGACCTGCAGCAATTTCAGTTTCCTATGGGTTCCATGCATTCCTGAAATATTAAGTAAAATTATTAGTAGTTAAGAGAAATGGCTGTATTTTTATATACTGCAAATGCTTGGATGTTGAACAAAATTTGTAATAATCTCCATGATACAAAAGTAGCCTTGCTAAAATTATCGACCATAAACCTTTACCACAGCCATGGATGTGTGACAAAGATGCGATGTAACCGCATCCCAAAAGCAGGAGCAGGAGACATGGAAAGAAGATGTAGCCATATAGAGCTAATATAACATATGATAAACATTTTTTATAATTAATCACATTACATAGATTAACGTCTACAAGACAAATTTCCTATTCCTTGCCATGCCGTAAAGAATATCAGTGATACCATAAAAGTTGCTCAAATTCATGATACCATAAAAGTTCTCTCTTTATGATTCAAATCAAATGATCTACAAAAGTAAAAACTATTGTCCAAAGGATCATCCCTCTTACTAGGTATAGATAAAATAAAATAAAAAAAGGGGAGGAGGGGGGGGGGGGGGGGGGGGGGGGGGGGGTTTGAAGAAGACTCCAACAGTATGGACCACCAAAATGGCGTTCACACATTTCACACTCACCATATTTGTATTTTACTTCATTTGTAGATTTTGAAGTGTCTTACTGTAATTCTGGTTAAAACTAAAAAAGAAAAAGGAAATACTGTGTGAGAAATATTCGTCTTCATTGGATCTTTTGGTAGTAGACACGTGCGCTCGCCTGTACTAAGTGCTTTTTTTTTTTTTTTTTGGAGAAAGATACTAAGTGCTTTATTTAAAGTTACTATATGTAATATTTTTTGTTTATAAGCAATATATTAATAAAGCATAAAAAGGGGCACAACCCTATCACACGAGATCCACAAGAGAAACACCTAGAAAGAAAATGTAGCCTCTAATATTTAGAAGATCAATAAAGTCACTGCAGATTTACACAAAGTAAAGAACTTTACCTTGCAGAAGTCAAATGAGAACTATTTACAGCCCCCCTAGGAGTACTTATACGCCGCATCCTCTGATCATGCTCCTTGCTGACATGTATAGCAGCAACTTCCTTTTCCTCAGCAGCAACTTCTCTTCGCAGCTTTTTAGCCTCAACTTCCATTGCTTTGTTCAATGTATCAACCTGCTTTGCCAACATCTGCTTAATTTTGCATTAGAAGAAACAGATTAGATTAAGGGCATAAATGGGGGGTTAGAACAGGCTGCAAAATCAGATCAGTATGCAGTCCAACCTCAATTGCATCATCCTTATCCTTGAGAGTTTGATCTCTCTCATTGCAAGCTTTTCTCAGAGATACAACCTCTTTTTGTAGCATATCATATAGCATTCCAGAAACATAATCTTCATGTTCTAGTTTGGTGTATCCAATTGGAGTTCCATTTGCACTCTCCATGTGAGTACCATTTGTTTTCACTAATAAGGTTCTGATCACAGGTATTGGTGAGCACATTATCTTTCCAACTTGCATCTGGTATCGGCTTATCTCTATCCAGGGATCTACTACCACCATCAAATGATCTCGTTGAGATATTACCATGCTTTAATAATGTGCTAGCACTGTTTGATCTGAGAAGCCCATACTGTGAATTTGAAATTCTCTCTGATAGATACCCATTGGAGGATGACTTTGAGAAATTCTCTGCTCCACCAAGGCACTGACGCCTTGAAGATCCATTGCTTATGGTTCTCCCTTACGAGGCAATGCAAGAGTTACCATTAGATGTTTTAAGCCTTTCCTCCAAAACCTTGAATTGCATTTGGTATTTTTCCTAAGAAAACAAGTAATAAATGAACAATCAAGAAATGAATATTCAGCAAGTAACAAAAACAGGGAATGAAGTTAATAGATTAGGTTACACACTTTAAGCTGCGCTTCTGCCTGTGTGGTGCTCTCAGCTACTGCCAGTTTATCACAAAGCTGTTGCATTTCTCCCTAAAAATATATGTAAAACTATATTTAGTCTTCACAATACCTTATAATTTATTGTACTTCAAAACAACAATATTCAACTTTCCATAGCAACTACGTATTTTGAAACACTATACTTCATATAGTTCTAACTATGTCACCCAGTCTTATTCTGATAACAACCTATTTAACATCCTGGTTTCTATTTTATAGTTGGCACTAAAAATCAAAATTAAACATAACAGACAAAGGTAGACTGTAGTATGCCTCTTTCTTCCATGCATCATGAAGCAAAAATAGCTCACTTACAGTTATTAGATGATAAACCCAGCACACTACAAGAAGACAACGTTTTGATGTTAGTTCAAACACTTCCTATTCCAGGATTATTTGATCAATCAATCAATGTAAAAATAAACATATTAATTGAGTACAAACTAACAGCAGAACCAAGTGTTTAAAGAATATCCGTAGCAGAAACATCCATTAGAGAGTGACTTCCAGCAATAATACTTGCTCAGTATTCAGGGTATTCTTTGAAGAAATGAACTTGGAAGAACGCGATAAAGAGGCATTGAATGGGTAACATGCCTGAAAAAATTTTCTTTCCTCAAGCCATTGGTCAACAGGCATCACTTTGTCATTGGCATCTTTCCACTCATTTGCAACTACAGTGGCAACACGATTTGCAGTAACCTTCGCACAAGCTACTTCCCATTCTTAAGTTTTTCTCTCCTCCTATTCAAGCTTGATGATTAGAAGCAATTTGGAGGATTTCTAACACATTCAAAACGACTACAAGTTGTTTTGTAGAACTGAAAATTCCAAAGGTAACAGTCATTACATTCATCTCCTGCACTTTTCTTTGATAACCACGCACAGCATTGGCAGCAGCACCACCAGCCAAAACAGCCTCCTCAAGCTCACGAACAGTTTGGGTTACCCTTTTCAACCTCTGCAACCTTCTGCCAATGCATTTTGTCCAGGATTTTGTTCTCCTCCTGATTAGTGAACAAGACATTTCAAACCAAACTATGTCAGTTCTTTACAAAAGTTTAATTCAAAATAACAAAAGTTTATGATCGGCTGTTCAACTTTAAAGTATGAGAAACATAACAAAAATTGGAACAAAAATCCAGGATCAAACTACAAAATAACAGTCATTTAAACTTCATGACAATTTTTACCATAAAATCTTATGCTGTGGATACTGTTTGGGCTCCAAGCCTCTTCCTGGCCTCTTCAATAGTGGTTAGCTTACCCTTACCGTTGGGAAGGGATACCCATGGTTTTGTGCCCTTGCCAATAGTGAACACATTGCCCAAATGAGTTGCGAATTCATGCCCAGTGGCATCCTGAGTATGGACAGTCTCAAAAGTCCCCTTACACTTCTCCCTGTTCTTGATGTCTCCAACTTGTCCTCTGTTCCTTCCACCTGTCACCATGATTACATTCCCAACATCAAACTTGATGAACTCAGTGATCTTTTGGCTCTCCAGGTCCAGCTTGATTGTGTTGTTGGCCTTGATTAAAGGGTCTGGGTAGCGGATGGTTCGTCCATCAAAGGCGTTCAGGTATGGGCTACCTTTTTGCCCAAACTGCACAGAGCAAACTTTGCATAGCTTAAACTGCAAAAGCACAATTAAAATGTCATAATGGTCCGGTTAAAGGATTTATGACCAAAAAAATAGTAGACATTAATTATTCCACAGTAATATGTGTTATAACAATCTATTTGTTCTATGACTTTGGACTACAAACTATACATAGCCACAAGTCACTATAAAATTGTTTACCATGTGTTTGCAAACCTTACAAGTTACAAGCACAAAAACACTACAAAAGCAAAATAAAAGCAAGGGTTCAGAGGTTAAAATACAAAATAATTCCCTACAGTTTGGCACCACAACTGAGAATATGATTCGGTTTCTACTAATTTCACCTGGCATATACAATGATATGATATTTCTTCACATAAAAGCATACGAGGCATGGCACTTCCATACGCTGACAACTCCTTAAAATAAATCATTCTTAATTAGAATAGACTAAATTTACTCACTCTAATGACTTAAATCATATCATTCCTATAGAAAGATGGCAGAAAATATACTTGAGAGGAATGAACAGAATTACCTTTGCCTCTTCATCCCTGATTGAGTGGAGATGGAATCGACCCTTGGTGTCACAGAGGAGACGGAAGCTTTCATTCGATTTGGAGATTGATACAACGTCTTTCAGAAAAAAGTAAATATCAAACCAATAAGAACAATGGAATATTTATTACGACTAATATTACTCAACTACTAAAATGGAAGGAAGTGAACCTTACTGCCTCAAACCATTAAATTTTGTAATTCTAGTTAAAGAGAATCGCTAATGGCCATGAACTATTTTCATGTTGCAGCAGCAACATTTTTTATGTGTGAGGTCATCCATTATATCCATCCAAATCACGTCATTTGGCTTAGCATTTCCTTTTACCATCTGTTAAATGGTAAACTAGTGTGTAATCCCGTGCATATGCACGGATACATTTAAAAACAATCACAATTACATATTATATATATGATTATGTTTTTTATGATTTATTATATTGGACTCCTCGTCGTTTTCTACATTAAATTAACTAATTTGGTACAAAAATTTAAAAATTTAGATTAGATGGAACACGTGGTACAAAATTAAACTCTAATTGAAATTCAATTTTTATCTAAATTAACTCACTTGGCACAAAATTCTAAAATTTATATTAGATAAAACATGTGGCGTAAAATTAGACATTAATTGAATTCCAATTGAAAATTTAATTGAATTTTTTCTTTGTTTTACTTATTATTATATATATAGATTTGCCTAACCATGACTTGCAAAACTAGCAAGGATATTGATTCAATATCCTTTTTATAATCAGTAAATTCAATATCCACTTTTTGTGAGAACTTAAATGAAAAGTATACGCATAATAAAAATATAAGCAAATAAACACAAATCAGAATATTAGAACAATAATTCACGTAAGAAGAGTTGATGCCATACCCATGAAACCAGAAAGATAGCTTTTATCTGTCCTGAACTTTCCATCAACAAGGACATGGTGTTGCATCAAAATGGCAATGATTTCACGGTATGAGAACATACTTCAACTTGTTCGCAAGATATGGATCAATGCTAGGCACTCCCTCGATTTGTGAGGTCCAAAAGAAGACTTAACTAATTTAAATAAGAATGGCCCACACATAAGCTAACTGCCAGCTTGATCTCAATCAAAATAGCTTGAAAGATGCTCCTACATCAGAAAAGAACCCCTCTCACATAAAAGGACCGGTGCAAGGCTTTTAAATCTCAATATTCTTCAAAGACATCAAGCTGTACAAGTCCACCAAAAAGAGAAAACTTCAGTTCAACAAATTGTGGATTGAAGAATACCTTATCATAAGAATGTCTCGCCATATGATCTTTATAATGGCCTCGAACATTTCTAAGACAATGCAATAGATCTATTGCCTGGTTTCCATAAGTCTTGAAATTGTACACGCTCCCAAGGGGAATTAATATGAATGTTAACCCGATACAGTAATGTTTTCTAGTCCATTTTTCACACAATACATCCAAACATGTTCAGGGTAACTAAATCTTGACTTCCAATACCACAAAGATAGGTGGTTAACAATAAGTTTCCAATCGTGGGAACTCAAATCATCCAGGCAAGAAGGTTGTGAAGATTTATGTCCTTTTGAAACAACATAAACCCCTATAGAGGTTGCATAATGATGATTAAATGTTTTCATGATAAACCTATTGGAGTGAGGTGGTGTAGAGAGTAAGTGTGAGAAACATTCATTTGGTTTTTCTAAAATTTTTTGGTACAAAAGAATTCTTGCCGATCTAAAGTTTGTTTAGTGAAAGTACTACAAGATTTACCATTCTAAACAAAAGTAATGATATATTGAGAAATAATTTTTTTGGCCTCAATGCTTGATCAAATGGTGCAAATTTCAAGTTCAAAGATTTTCATAATTCAATTCTTTCAAACTTTAGGCCCACTTAAGAAAACTGATGAGGAGACATTAGTTTGGGTTCAAAATTATATGGAGGAATTCCAAAGAGCAAATTGTGGTGGTTATTGATTTACATTTATTATGAATGTGATTGAATTTATGTTTCTTGTTACGCTAGTAGACAATATTAAATAGGGGAATGGCGATAATATTCTTAAAAAGTTATTCCTTTCTACTCTCAAGTGGCTTGGGTATTGATTTTTTTATGCTGTAGTTTATGTTAGGAACTTGAATTTTCAGAAGTTATTTGAGCTTGTTTAGTATTAATGCTTGGTGATTGAAAGTTTGGTTTGATCTTTAATGAGGTAACAGCGACCATTCGGGAAGGGAAAGAAATAGAATATGGAGAAAGTGGGACAATCATAATCAACTCCCAAGATTAGACTTAAATGTAGTCATCTTTATGCATCATTTGAATCAGGGGCTTGTGATCATGGATGAAACTATAATTTGCAGTCTAATGTGCACAGCCACAACAATCATATTACTTCCAGATATAAATCCGAATGACATTTTGTTCTCAATTATAACAAATACAAAAATGTGGTGAAATAGAGGTTGGAAAAGAGAAAAAAGAATAAGGAAAATAATTGAGATGATGAATATGGGAAATGGAAGGTATATTGCACAGAGGAGGAGGCAAGACAAATTATACAGGGCATACTCCATGCGGTTTGTGAGCTTCACTCTCATGGTTCTTCTCATGGATTTTGTACCATCCTGAAAATTTTGTAATCCAAGATAAAGACTTAGCGATTGGAGGTGATCACAAGAAGACTCCTACATAAAGAAGAGTACTCTTCTTGTAATTACCCCAAATCACTAAATCTTTATCTTGGATTGCAAAATTTTCAGGATAGGACAAAAAGCCATGAGGAGAATGATGAGAGTGAAGCTCACAAACCATATGGAATATGCCTTGTATAATTTGTTTGGCCTTCTCCTCTGGGCAACATATCTTCCATTTCCATATTCATCATCCCAATTATTTTCCTTTTCCTTTTTCTTTTCTCTTCTCTAACCATTGTTTTAGCGTAATCCTGCATTTATTATGATTGAGAATAGAATGCCATTAGGATTATGTCTAAAAACGACATGATTGCTGTGGCTGTGCATATTCGACTTTAAATTATAGTTCCATCCATTATCACAAGTCCCTGATTCAGATGATGCATAAGGATGACTACATTTAAGTCTAATCTTGGGAGTTAATTCTGATTGTCCCACTTTCTCCATATTCTGTTTATTTCCCTTCCCCAATGGTCATTGCTACCTCATCAAAGATCAAACCAAACTTTTAAACACCAAGTATTAATACTAAACAAGCTCAGATAACTTTTAAAAATTCAAGTTTCTAACATAAATTCATAGTTAATCATGAACTATAACATAAAAAATCAATACCCAATCCATTTGAGAGCAAAAAGGAATAAATTTTTAAGAATATTCAAGCTATTTCCCTCCTTAATATTGTCTACTAACAAGTAACAGCCTAACATGGGACATTAATTCGATCACATTTATAATAAATGTAAATCAATAACCACCATAATTTGCTCTTTGAAATTCATCCATATAATTTTGAACCCAAGCTGTTGTTCCCCGGCCAATTTTCTTAAATTGACCTAAAGTTTGAAAGTATTGAAGAATGAAAATCTTTGAACTTGAAATTTGCACCATTTGATCACTATTAGAAGCATTGAGGCCAAAAAAAATTATTTCTCAACATATTATTACTTTTGTTTGGAATGGTAAATCTTGTGGTACTTTCACTAAACAGGCTTTAAATCGGCAAGAATTCTTTTGTACCAAAAAATTTATTTCCCAAAAATTTTAGAAAACCAGATGACATAAATCTTCATAACCTTCTTGTCTGGATGATTTGAGTTTCCATGATTGGAAACTTATTGTTAACCACCCATCTTTGTGGCATTGGAAGTCAAGATTTAGTTACCTTAAACATGTTTGAATGTATTATGTGAATGCTAGTCGAACATCTTATGTGTATAAACACATGAAAAATGGACTTGAAAACATGTATGGGGTTGGAGAAATAACATTCCAATTAATTCCCCCTAGGGAGCGTGTAAAATTTCAACACTTACGGAGACCGAGCAATAAATCTATTGCATTATCTTAGGAATATTTGAGACCATTATAAAGATTATAGGGCAAGACATTCTTATGATAAGGTATTCTTCAATCCACAATTTGTTGAACTAAAGATTATTGAAGTTTCTGAACTCTTTTTGGTGGATCTGTATAGCTTGATTTTCCTAAAGAATATTGAGACCTAAAGGATTTGCATGGGTCCTTTTATGTGTAGAAAGGAGTTCTTTTTTGATGCAGAAGTATCTTTCAAGTTGTTTTGATTGAGATCAAGCAGGCAGTTAGCTTATGTGGGAGTCATTCTTATCTAAATTAGTTGAGTCTTCTTTTGGACCTCATAAGCTGGCAATTAGCTTATGTGAGATCAAGCTGGCAAGTTGCTTCTATGTAATTTTTAACTTGAAGCACATCTACACGTGTTTTTTTCTTTTTTAAGTGGGTAATTTTTTTGAAAAATTGTAATACACATGTAGCGAGACCGGTAGGGCAATCAGCAAGAAAATAGTTCATGAACTTAATTTGTAACAATAAATTTTAAGGATGAGATAAGAGTTAGTTACAAAATTCTAATGGATAGTGACAGCAAAATCATTCTTATTATGCTATAAGAACATTCTATAGCCATTTTTTTGTCTCGACTTGTAGCCAAATGGACATGCATGGTTCGGTCGGTTTGATTTTTCCGAACAGATAGGAATTGATTTTCTCATAATTGAAACTGATGCACACCACCTAGGGTTGGTTTTCCAACCTATAGAGGTGCGGTTTTTTGCGGTCGATTTAATTGGTTTGGTTGGTTTGAAATATTAAAAAAACTATTTAAAAAAAAATTAAAAAATTGGGCTTTCAAGCCCAATATCAATACACAACCTGTTCAGGATTTCAAGCAAAATGTAATGCAAATAAAATACATTACTCAATCTCAATATATATAAACTCAACAGAGAAGCAGAACCTAAACAACTAAAATCAGAATGTAATGCAAATAAAATTGATATCAATTTCCATGTAAAAAAAAAAAAGTTTTTTGACCAAAGAAATGCTTTACAAAGAATTTATACTACAACACATAAAAGAAAAGTGAGCTAATGATAATTACTATATAGGTTTTACAAATTGACATATCACCAATAAAAGAAAAGTTATTCAAACATTCATTTTATTATATTATTTAAGTAACACCGATCATATTCCTGTCACATCAGTTTGTAAATTTTTTTTCCTAAAATTTGTATTGGCTTTAGCATATTTCTCACACTTAATGGTGACTGTGTTGTATTTTTATTTTATTATTATTATTTTTTTTTTTTTTGTGTGGAAAAAATGCTAAACTTATTACAAATTTTACTACAAAAAGCTTACAAACTAATGTGACAATGATGCGGCACTTCAACAAAATAATAAATGAGTATTGAATTACTTCATTGGTGACATATAAATTTGTAGGACCTATGTAATAAAACTTCTAATATACTAGCATAACTCTAATATTTTAGGCCTTCTTAAGATTGGGATAAAATATACACCTAACCCACACTTTTTTTTAATTAATTAAAAAAAAAAAAAAAAAAACTTACTGCCCAATATTTGGGGGCCTTTTTATGTCAAGGGGCCTTAGGCCATGGCCTAAATGGCCTAGACCTAAGGCCGGCCCTGACCACCATGGTTTTAAAAACCAAAACGGTGAAAGAATCAGAAAAATTACTGGTTAGAGGTTTTATGGTCAGATCGAGGTCCGACCGATGGTCGAACCAGCGACGTCATAAATAATTTAATTATTAATTTTTTAAATTATATAAATAAATAATAATTTTTTATATACTAAAACTAATAAACTATTAATAAAACTAATAAACATTAAGTATATAACATCTTCGAACAGGCACATTCAATTCAGCAAACTGAAGCAAAAAAAAAAAAAAAAAAACCAACATTCAATGGAATGCTGCTCATCGTTGAGGCACTTGGATATCCAAGGCTATGCTCCAGTTTATTTATTGACTGGCAAATCCATGATTGAGAAGAGATTAGACAATTTTACCTCACAAGACCCAAGTTGAGGATGCCCCACGAAGTCTGTGGCCATGACTTTTCCTTAGCCTTCATCAATAAAACTCTTCATGTTCTGGTTTGGTGTTTCCAATTGGAGTTCCATTTGCACTCTCCAGGTGAGTACCATTTGTTTCGCTAATTAGGTTCTGATCACAAGTATTGGTGGGCACATTATCTTTCCCACTTGCATCTGGTATCAATTTATCTCTATCCTACCACCGTCAAATGATCTCGTTGAGATATTACCATGCTTTAATAATGTGCTAGCACTGTTTGATCTGAGAAGCCCATACTGTGAATTTGAAGTTCTCTTTGATAGATACCCATTGGAGGATGACTTTGAGAAATTCTCTACTCCACCAAGAGACTGACGCCTTGAAGATCCATTGCCTATGGTTCTCCCTTCTCAGCAAATGCGAGAGTTATCATTAGATGTTTTAAGCCTTTCCTCCAAAACCCTGAATTGCTTTTGGTATTTTTCCTAAGAAATCAAGTAATAAATGAACAATCAAGAAATGAATATTCAGCAAGTAACAAAAGAAGGGAGTGAAGTTAATAGATTAGCTTACACACGTTAAGCTGCGCTTCTGCCTTTGTGGTGTGTTCAACTACTGCCAGTTTATCACGAAGCTGTTGCATTTCTTCCTAAAAATATATGTAAAACTACATTTAGTCTTCACAATATCATATAATTTATTGTACTTCAAAACAACAATATTCAGCTTTCCATAGCAACTATGCATTTTGAAACACTATACTCCATATTGGTCTAACTATATGTCACCCAGTCTTATCCTGATAACAACCTGTTTAACATCCTGGTTTCTATTTTATAGTTGGCAATAAAAATCAAAATTAAACATAACAGACAAGGATAGATTATAGTCTGCCTCTTTCTTCCATGAATCATGAAAGAATCCTAGCTCACTTACAATTATTCGATAATAAACCCAGCACACTACAAGAACACTAGGTTTGGATGTTAGTTCAAACACTTCCTATTCCAGGATTATTTGATCAGTCAATCAATGTATCAATAAACATATTAATTGAGTTCAAACTAACAGAAGAACCAAGTGTTTCAAGAATATCCGTAGCAGAAATATCCATTAGAGAGTGGCTTCCAGCATTAATTCTTGCTTAGTATTCAGGGTATATTTAAGGAAATGAACTTTGAAGAATATAATAAAGAGGCATTGAATGGGTAACATGCCTGAAAATATTTTCTTTCCTCAAGCCATTGCTTAACAGGCATCACTTTGTCATTGGCATCTTTCCACTCATTTGCAACTACAGTGGCAACATGATTTGCAGTAACCTTCGCATGAGCTACTTCCCGTTCTAAAGTTTTTCTCTCCTCCTATTCAAGCTTGAAGGTTAGAAGCAATTTGGAGCATTTCTAACACATTCAAAACGACTACCAGTTGTTTTGTAGAACTGTAAATTCCAAAGGAAACAGTCATTACATTCATCTCTTGCACTTTTCCTTGATGATCACGTACAGCATTAGCAGCACCACCACCAGCCAAAACAGCCTCCTCAATCTCACGAACAGTTTGGTTAGCTTTTCAACCTCTGCAACCTTCTGCCGATTCATTTTGTCCAGGATTTTGTTCTCCTTCTGATTAGTGAACAAGACATTTCAAACCAAACTATGTCAGTTCTTTACAAAAGTTTTAATTCAAAATAAAAAAAGTTTAAGATCAGCTGTTCAACTTTAAAGTATGAGAAACATGACAAAAATTGGAACAAAAATCCAGGATCAAACTACAAAATAACAGTCTTTTAAACTTCATGACAACTTTTACCACAATATCTTACGCTGTGGATACTGTTTGGGCTCCAAGCCTCTTCCTGGCCTCTTCAATGATGGTTAGCTTAATACCCTTTCCGTTGGGAAGGAATACCCATGGTGTTGTCCCCTAGCCAATAGTGAACACATTGCCCAAACATGTTGCGAATTCATGCCTAGTGGCATCCTGAATGTGGACAGCCTCAAAAGTCCCCTTATGCTTCTCCCTGTTGCAAATTCATGCCCATTGGCATCTTGAATATGGACAGCCTCAAAAGTCCCCTTATGGTCATACACATGTAATGGTGCCTTAGACTATGCTATACTAATATATGTTTCAGTGTAATATCAGAGTCTGATGATTGTTTAGTCCTTCAATGTCATTAAGTTATTGATACTTTCAGTTGCAAGATGTGTACATATGGAAGTACTGGGCTTTGTGCCTCTTGATTTCTGGTGGAGTTTGCTGTTCCACCCACTAAAAGTGATGTCAGAGCCCTGATTTTAGTTTTTTTGTTTGTTGCCACAGCATTGCCAAGATCTTCCAAAGCTAGCTTTAAGCTTCAGTAGTTTCACTCAGCAAGGAAATGCTAACAGTACTGGCTGCACAAATTGTAAAGAGATATGCAGTAATGAAACATATCTCTGCCCTCAAGAACTTCTTCAAAAACCACCATACTAATTAACTAAGAAGATTTCCTTCAGGTATGAACTCTAGAACTTCAAAATTTGGAAGATTCTTTTGTCAAGTTTCTCTATTTCTAAATCCTAATCTACAACTTATCTCTGCACTCCCAATCCTCTTCCCCAAATGAAAATTATTCTCCATCAGGGTTCTAGAAATCACAATCTAACTGGAGGAGCCAAACTAACACCAATGTAACAGAAAAAAAAAAAAAAAACAAAAACAAACAAACAAACACCATATATTTCAAAATGTCAGATTCAAACCTGTCTATCTCAAACACATTTTTCCATTCCTCAACATTTTGTCTCTTAAATACATGTGCTTCGATTTTCACTAATGAAATATGTGTAAACAATAAACTCGAGAAAATTTATATAAGAAAATAAAGTCAGCGGAAAAAGAATTAACAACTCTACTTAAAAACTTAAAAAATTAAAATCCTAGGGCAAAAAAACCCCTCTATCTGACATACAAACACATATTTTTTGATATAGTGCAATAATCAACAATTACTCTAGACTCTTCAATTGCAATGTACAACATCCAAAAATTAGTAAACAATTTCAACCCAACAACTAAATTTGTTTTGTAGACAAAATGTTGTTTCAGAGAGAAGGAAATTACAGGATTGAGAGTGAGCTTGGGAATCGAAACGCACTGGGACATCTTCTGCCCAAGATTGCCGGCAACCCCACCCCACCTTAGTCGCTGATCTGTTTACTCTAGCCTCTGGGTATCCCTGTTGCACAAATCATGTGTTTTCAAAATTCTATGAAGAAGGGGGATGTTGGTACGTCAACCTCATACAAGAAAAACCTCACTGGGCTATATACGTGAGAAAAAAAAAAGAAAAAAAAAAAGTAGAGTACAAACCTTTCTGACGGCCCCGGCAGTAGATCAGATTCAGAATCAGATCTACTGCCTTTTCTCATTCTTGCTCTGCTTTTTTCTCTCAACTCATGCTCTCCGCCTCTCTCATTCTTTCTTTCCACTCTCACTGTCAGGGCCGGCCCTCGACCAATCTTCCTTCGATCTCATCTTTTTTTTTTTTTTTTTTTCGCTGCTACTGAGTTTGCTGCGTTTGGGTTTTGATTCTGCAGAACTTAAGAATTGGCTGAATGCGTTTTGAGTTTTGAGTCTTTTCACTTTTGAGGAACTGCCTTTCTCTAGACTCTTCTTTAGATTTGTTAAAGACAAGTTTTCTCTGGGCAGTGGGCTGGACGTTTCACCACTTTTGGGCCTTTTTTGTTTGTTTGTTTTTTTGTTAAGCCTGCGTTTTTTTTGTTTTGTTAAGCCCGGTTTTGTGTGTGTGTCTGTGTTAGTATTATAGGTGCAATAGGATTTGTTTTATTTTTTTTGTGGCTGCCATCTTGGCAGGCATCCTCTTAGCTGGGCTGGGGCCTTGGGCTTGTACAATATTGTGTTTAATTTTTTTTTTTTTAATCTTGTGTTTATATATATATATATATATATATATATATATGTATGTATATTAGTTATTGGTAATATAATGAATAAATCTTTATCTATGCAGATTGAGATTGTTAAGGTTGAGATTGCTAAAAATTTCTTATTGTTTTGTGAAACTACAACAATACTTTTTATATAAATCAAATTTTATTTCTCATTTGCTCTACACTTGAAAGTTATTTTTTATTTTAGTCTTTGTAAATATACTGTTTGATTAAAAATGTTTACTAGAAAATATGCATATGGATATGAAAAACTTAAAAAAAGAAAAAAAAGAAGAAAAACTAATTGAGTTTCAAAAATGATCAATGGATAAATTTGTTTTTAGTAATAAACAAAATATAACATAAAATTTAGATGAAAATATCACAAATAAGCAAGAAATTCACCAAAAATAAATTTTAAATGAAATATATTATAATATGAAAATATTAAATAAATATTAATCTATATATATAATAATAGGTAAAGCAGAGAGAAAATTCAATTAGATTTCAAATTGAAATTAAATTAGAGTCTAATTTTACGCCATGTGTCCTATCTAATTTAAGTTTTTAAATTTTTGTGCCAAGTGAGTTAATTCAATGTAAAAATTGGATTTCAATTAGAGTTTAATTTTGTGTCATGTGTCTCATCTAATCTAAGTTTTTTAATCTTTGTGTCAAATGAGTTAATTTAGTGTAAAAAACGAGGAGTCAAATATAAGTAAACTATAAAAAATATAATTTTTGAATGATTTTATATTTATGAGCATTTTTTTTGTATAACTAAAAACAATTCGAGTTTAGAAGTCATATATATATATATATATATATATATATATATATATATTAATAGCCAAAGTTAAGAAAAATCCCAATTAAATTATAAATTGGAGTCTAATTTTGCACTATATGTTTCATCTAATTTTTAAATCTGTATAACAAGTCAATTATTAGGTGCAAAATTAAAGAATCTAAATTCAATTAGATTCTAATTTGAATTTTAATTGGAGTTCAATTTTGCACATGTGTTCCATCAAATTTTTTAATTTTTGTGGCAAGTAAATTATTGAATGCAAAAACAAAAAAAGTTTAGATTTAATTAGATTTTAAATTATATATATATATGTAATTGTGATTTTTTTTAAATGTATCCGTGCATATGCACGGGATTACATACTAGTTTAATTAATACATAAGTATAAATAATAATTTAATTAACCAATAATTAATTGGAGGAAGCAACTAATAGAAAATAATTATTAATTTAATTAACCAATACATTATAAAAGACAAACAAATTAAATTATATTAGGCTAAACAACAATTAATAATTTTATAATTAATGAAATAATAATATAACAAATTATAGTTTATAAAAGACAAACAAATTAATGAACAACTAAATAACAATAATTAATAATTTTATTGATATTTCAAATGAACTTATAGTTTATTATTTATTCTTTTGCTAGAATTATAGACAAATATTTGATAAGAAAACCACGTAGAAGACAATTGTAAACTTTATGTCTTTGCGTGTTTTTTAATTGTTGTTGTTGTTAATATACAAATTTTTCTTTTTATTAGATTGTGTAATTTATGCTTGTTGAGGAATACCCTAAAAAAAATTCCTGGAGCCGCCACTGCAGGCAATGACTCGGCTTCCTTTATTTCCGAGTCCACAACCTTCAAGTGGAGCCTTGGATGTGATTGTGAAGGTGGTGATTCAGCTTCCTCTATTTTTCCTCGAGGAGGCAAATTTGATAAATCGAAATTCTTCATCGCGGTTTCTTCCTCTTCCAATAGTCTATATTTCTTTGTTTTCGAGTCGGCCTCCTCCTTCTTTCATTTCATCCTCGCCTTCCTCTTAGACATCGTCCCCAATTCTTCCTTTTTCTCTATTTTCGAATCATCGACTAGATATTTATAGTTAGGGTTTAATAGGTTGAGCAAGGATCCGGCCCCGACCAAACCGCCCGACCCAACCCGACCCGAAGGCCATTCTGTTACATATATAGTCCTAATATAATATTCATTCAAAACATAATTTTTCATAAGATAGATTTCTTTCTTAACTTACAGTATTTAGTAAAAATTCCTATAAAAAAAATATTTAGTAAAAACTCTATGCCAGCCATTCATTTATTCAACCTTTTGAAAATCAAAGTTTCCTTTTGAGTTATGTTTCTTCCATTAAACCTTGATTCTAAATTTAAATCCTATAACAAATTAGGAATTTTGCAACATACAATTCAACTATAAATTCATTAATTAATGAGAAATTTCAAGCAATATAAATATATTCTAAGAATTTATACTTATCAATAGGGATGTAATTGTATATGCTATTTTTTTTTTTTTGAAAATTTTCTAGAGCAAATTTGTCATTTGAAAAGTCAAGTTTCCTTTTGAGTCATGTCTTCACGTGTGATATATCTAATTTAGTCAAATTCTCATCTAATTAAGTTTTATTTTGAATTATGAACATAATTTATAGTGCTCAAAATATTCAATTTAAAAAATAGTCTATTCTATTTAATTCATTTTATTTAATGAAAATTTAACTATTACCATAATCGTCTAATTTGTTTTAGGCAGAAATCACATTTTCGTCCCTACATTTTCAGGCGATTTCCACTTTGGTCTCTAGATTTTATTTTTACTACTTTTAGTTTCTATCCCAAAAACGTTTCTCATTTTGGTTCCTGCCGTTACATCAGAGACGGAAAATACACACGTAACAAACGGCAGAATTAAAAAAGTCAAGTTTCCTTTTGAGTCATGTCTTCACGTGTGATATATCTAATTTAGTCAAATTCTCATCTAATTAAGTTTTATTTTGAATTATGAACATAATATATAGTGCTCAAAATATGCATATTTGTTGAAGACAACAGTGGGATTTGGCTCTCTCTCTCTCTCTCTCTCTCTCTCTCTCTCTCTCTCTCTCTCTCTCTCTCTCTCTCTCTCTCTCTCTCTCTATATATATATATATATATATATATTTATATTATAGAAAGGCTAATAAAAAAATCCTATTCTATTTAATTCATTTTATTTAATGAAAATTTAACTATTATCATAAATTTTTAATTCATTTTGACTATTCCTAAAAATCGATTATAGAAAGTATTCAATTTAAAAAATAGTCTATTCTATTTAATTCATTTTATTTAATGAAAATTTAACTATTACCATAATCGTCTAATTTGTTTTAGGCAGAAATCACATTTTCGTCTCTACATTTTCAGGCGATTCCCACTTTGGTCTCTAGATTTTATTTTTATTACTTTTAGTCTCTATCTCGAAAAACGCTTCTCATTTTGGTTCTTGCCATTACATCGGAGACGGAAAATACACATGTGACAAACGGCAGAATTAAAAAATATTAAAATAATGCCCACGTGTCACTATAAGCTCCACGTGTGGACATTATTCAGAGTAGAAAAATGTAAATTGTTCTCGTGGCGCGTGGGGAGTCCAAGTAGGTTGAAGCAATTGACGAGCTAAGCGTAGAGATCGAGCTCCATTCTCAGTTGCGTATTCAGCGAGTTGACTCCACCGCCCATCGGAGTAGCCAGTCCTCCTTTCAAGCCCATCGGAGTAGCTGCCCTGAGTTGACTTCTCGAGGACTCTCTTCATGTCGCAGTGCACGTCCTAGCGCTCGAAGTAGACCAGCGTGTGCATCGCCTCCATCACCTGCTCCACAACGCCGGTCACCAGAGGTCCGATCCCGTCTGCCGAGATCAACGTCACGACGCGCGGAGCTCCGTCGCCTGGTCGGGGCATGTAGGTCACGAACCGGGCAGGTTGAGGATCGATGAGTTCGATAGGAGTTGTTTTAGAACGGATATGGATCTTCGGGCCATTTTGGGTCCACAGGTTCAGGTTCTCTTTGTTTTTGTGTTTGAAAGGTTGAGCCAAATGTAAGCAGAGAAGAAAGAAAGAAAACAAACAGAGAGAGAAAGTGAGGAGTTTACCATGTGGTCAATATTTTAATATTTTTTAATTCTGCCGTTTGTCATGTGTTCATTTTCCGCCTCTGATGTAACTGCAGGGACCAAAATGGGAAGCTTTTTTGGGATAGGAACTAAAAGCGGTAAAAATAAAATCTAGAGACTAAAGTGGAAATCACCTGAAAATGTAGGAATGAAAATGTGATTTCCGCCTTTGTTTTAACTATTCCTAAAAATTAATTATAGAAAGTATCCTAAGATTAATCTTTGTTGATTTTTTTTCCAATAATAGGGACGAAAAAAAAAAAAAAAACTGATCCGAGACCAACCCGAAACCCGATCCAACCATGAGCCAAAATTTTCAAGTTGGGGTGGGTTTCATGTTATGCATAAAACATATACTTTTCATGTCATCATCACATAAAGAACCCATTGCATACTTTATTCAAATAAACAACAGCATTACATAGTGCCAAATACATAGAATACACTTGTCAAAAGTGGTAGTACCCAAAATTATATAACAACCCCCATGACACAACAAGTGCAATTTTGTACTTCTGTAACTTCTCTTTAGCTATCCCCTCTCTCACCCTGGCTTTTTCTTCCCTTCGCTTGGCTATTTTTTCCCTCTCAGTAGCTGCTGTTTCCCTATCACTAGCCTCCTTTTCCTTTTTCTCTGCAACTCTTGGTTGATTCTTGTACATACTAAATCTTGCAAGGACAATGGGTGCAACTTCAAACCCACGCTTACATGTTTTGCCATCCAACCACCTAAAGTATTTACAAGTAGGTTCATCATCCTACAAACAAAAAATCAAATTTTAGAGTTATTCATAAAGCCAACAAAACTAGAAAACCAACTGATGATGTCAAGAATCAAACCAGTGGGCTGCAGGGCTTGCGCGCGTTCCGGACGGTCCTGCAGAAGGAAGAATAACCTCAAAGGGAAGTACCGGTGTGGTACCGGCCGACGACCCTCCGACGGTTAAGTTAGTATATTACACAACTCTAGAGTGCCAGAGTCGGGTCTTAGTATGCGTACCTCGATTTTTGGAGGGCGTGGCGGTATTTATAGTAGTAGTAGTGGCCTTTGGATGAGGCGTACTGGAGAAGATATCGCTGTGCCGAAATTGCCCCTGAGTAGCGTAGGGCGTAAGATTCTTCTTGGGTGGCCAAGTGTGTTGGGCACGATTCCCTTCTTTGGGGGAGGGAATCGTGCTGTGTAAGATATCTGACCAAGTAGTAGTGTACGCGGCAAGATTCACTTTCCCAAGGAAGCGTACGTGGCAAGGCAGGCTCCGGTGCTTGGTTACAACATTGGGTGACCCTCTCACCGTCGACTACTGGAGGTCAGGTCGTCAACCCCTTAGCCCGTCATGTACACCCGTCGTCGCAGGCCGAACCGTCATGTAGAAGATTTACCCTTATCAGTTGCCCCCTCAGTCCATCAGTCCGTGAGCACTCAAGCGACGGACTAATGGGGTGACGGTTACAAATCATGCCAAGGGTCGGGTAGACAGACTGTCATCGGTAATTAATGCCTGGTGATAAATGCAGGACACGTGTCGTCGACGCGTGGACCGTGTGCTCGGACCGAGGAGTCCCCTCGTCTCCCGCTATTTCTCTCATATAAAAGCCTTCCTTCTTTTCTTTCATTCTTCACTTTCTACTGAAAACAAACCATCAGAGCGCATCCGTCCACCCAGCAGAAAAGCACTTGATCCGTCAACTTGCGTGTCCGTCATATTCTAGCGACCGTTGTCTTCATCATTCATCAACACAAGTAGCCGGTAAGTAATTACTGCTTATTCACTTCTTTTTTACCGTCAGCATCTTTAGGGCAGTTGGACTTAGGGTTTTCCGTCACCTGTAGGTGACATGTCTAGCGCGTCGAGTAACCAGTCGTTTGTCCGTGACGGAGCGGGCTACGATGAAGTCAACCCGTCGGGTCCAAAGGATCCTGCAGTAACAACATCCTCGAGTGAAGAGAGTTCGTCTTCCACCTCTTCTCCGTCGAGTAGTGATAGGGCAGAGAGCAACCTTAGTGACGGTATAGAGGGGGACGAGCCTCAAGTCCAATCCGTCGTAGGTAGTGACGGGATGAGGAAGTATATCACGCTTTCCCTATGGACGGTTAATGACTTCTTCTCCACAATCAAAGAGTCACACTTTAAAACACTTAGAGGCAAATATCAAATCCCTGAAAATATACCTCTCCGTCTACCCCGTCCAGGAGAGAAGTGTTATTATCGTGGTGTCAAGGGCGTCGGGGTCTACGAGCAAATGCTCAAGGCAGGGCTGAGGTTTCCCTTAACCCGACTACACCGTCACCTACTTCACTACTTGGGGCTGTCCGTCAACCAGGTTTCCCCAAACGCCTAGAGGATTTTTATTGGGGTAGAGGTCCTGTACAGATCGTATTCAAAGGGGAAGAAGAGGTTAACGGTGGAGGAGTTTTTCCACTGCTACCGTCCGGTAGAGATTTTGAAATCAAGGGGAATGTACAGCTTCGTGGCGAGGAGCCCGTTGCTGAGGCTGGTGAGTGATACTCCAGACTCCAATAGGGACTGGAAGTCTAGGTATTTTTTCATAGATGGGGACGAATGGATGGGGAGTCCCGGCGAGACCGAATTTATGCCCGTCGACACCACTTGGGGTGTTTTACCCCCGTCTGGTATGCCTCCGTTCAGATTCTTTTCTATGTTGCAAACTTCATTGGTTTCTGACCGTCCTCTCTTGCAGTCCAGGACCGTCCACAAGTTTCCATCGAGGACTGGAGCTTCTTAGAGAAGATTTTCCAGAAAAGTGAGCTAACGGAGAGGTCTTGGGCCAGACTAGTGACGTTGAAGACCATCTGCTGGCATTGTGACGGGCCTGAACCGTCCGAGGAAGCCTTGAAGTACGAGACACAAGTCAGGAAACGTATGTCCGTTCACCTGAGTTTTATACTTAGCCATTTTTCTCTTGCCTTTGTAACAACTCATGTGCCGTCTTGTTTTGCAGAGATGGACGAAGCGAAGAGGAGGGCCCTAATTAAGCAGCAAGCAGCTGCAAGGAAGAGAGAGAGCCAAGCTGCAGGGACGGGCGTATCCAAGGTGCCCGTCATGAAGAGAAAACAAGACCAAGAGGGGGACCGTCCCCCCAAAAAGCCCAAGACCACCCCCGAGACCGTCATCGGGCTAGAGGCAGACGGAGGGAAGGCCCCTGTCAAACACGGCAAGGGGAAGGGTCTCATGACGAGTGGCCCTCCGCCCGCCGTCGAGAAGCCACCCGTCCTCCTCCGCGAGGATTCGAAGTACGCAATCGAGAAGCTGTCCTCCATACTGACGGTGGAGGATTATGAGGACATCGGGAACCATTCCACCGAGGCCATGGGGGAGACGGGCCTTTTCAACTTGGCCCAGGTAAGTAATTTTCCATCGCCGTCAGTTTCATGAATGTATAGATTTGTCCTCACCGTCATATTGACTTGGTGTTTCTGATTTTCAGGCCGTCGTTATGATGAAGGGCCTGATGGACCGCTGTGTCCGTGAGGAGATGGCCATGAGCCGTCTTCAAGCGAAGACAACGGAGGTGGAGGACGAGCTGATGCAGTATAAGGCCTGGAAGGTGAAGATGGAGAAGAAGTTCTCCATTCTCAAGGAGGATCGGCTAGAGTACAAGAAGCAGACGGAGACGCTGCAGACGGTCCTCGCGGACAAGGAGCTGGAGATCCAGTCTATGAAGGATCAGCTCCGTCAGGCCAAGGACGACGCGATCACGGAATATCGGGACTCTGAGGCGTACCTGACGGAGCTTGGTGGCGTAATGGCGGACGGTTTTGATGAGGCCGTCCATCAGGTGAAGGCCCTTTATCCGGAGACGGATCTCCAGCAGGTGTCCCTTGACGGAGGCCAGGCGCAAACGTCCGTCATCCAAGCCGCTTCCGACACCGCAGGTCGCCCCCTTGATGAAGGCCGGGATGATAAAGGCGACGGGGCCCTCGATGACGATGCTGAGACAGCCGTTCAGCCCAAAATCCAAGCCGAAGAGGAAGTGAACGTGGTTGATTCCCCCCGTCCATTAGACTTGTAATTTTTTGTGGAGAATTTCTGTAACTTTTGTAGAACGGTCAATTTTTGAACCGTCGAGAACAATATTGTTTTTAGAAACATTTGTGTTAATTCATATGCTGTTTTAAATTTGTCTTGTGTGTGTTGCTTGCTTGCATGGTTCATTTCAAATGCTGTTTGTGCTTCGTGAAGCTGTTGAAATAATAAGCCGTCAATATGGTTAGCCGTCAGTATAGCAGGCCGTCATAATTGATAATGTAGATAGTTTTGAGCCGTCACCCTTGACAAGATTTTAGCTTCCAACCTGTTATAGTAACGTAGTTAGCTTTGGGCCGTCAATATTTGTGCCGTCGTCCTTATACTCAGGCTCTGGCATTTAATCCTTTTAGGGTGATGTAGTTGGCTTTGAGCCGTCAATTTTTATGCCGTCAACCTTTGACTTAGGCTTTGGGGGGTTCCTACTTAGGCAAATCTGGTGGCTTTTAAGCCGTCAGCTTGGGTGCGTGACGCTTTTATGCCGTCGTCGAATTTGGGCCGTCGTCTTTAAACTTGGGCGTTTCCATTTAGGAAAACTTTGTGGCTTTTAGGCCGTCAGCATGGGCGCATGACGCTTTTATGCCGTCGTCGAATTTGGGCCGTCGTCTTTAAGACTTAGGCATTTCCATTTAGGAAAACTGTGGCTTTTAAGCCGTCAGCATGGGCGCATGACGCTTTTATGCCGTCGTCGAATTTGGGCCGTCGTCTTTAAGACTTAGGCGTTTCCATTTAGGAAAACTGTGGCTTTTAAGCCGTCAGCATGGGCGCATGACGCTTTTATGCCGTCGTCGAATTTGGGCCGTCGTCTTTAAGACTTAGGCGTTTCCATTTAGGAAAACTGTGGCTTTTAAGCCGTCAGCATGGGCGCATGACGCTTTTATGCCGTCGTCGAATTTGGGCCGTCGTCTTTAAGACTTAGGCGTTTCCATTTAGGAAAACTGTGGCTTTTAAGCCGTCAGCATGGGCGCATGACGCTTTTATGCCGTCGTCGAATTTGGCCCGTTGTCTTTAAGACTTAGGCGTTTCCATTTAGGAAAACTGTGTGGCTTTTAAGCCGTCAGCATGGGCGCATGACGCTTTTATGCCTGCAGATTGGAGCCGTCGGCCTTTGATACTGTTAGCCTGTTATGCTTGAACTGATTTAGCTCTAAGGTTTTTGCAAGTTTCTGACGTTCAGCATTAAATAATAAGCAGAAGAGACTTTGAATAAACCTCTGTATGACTTGCATAATTTTTGTGAGGGAGAAAACATGTCCCAGGAATATACATTGGAATGGATCCATTACAGACTAGATACAAGTAGGGGGCTGCCGTTCTTTCTTACTGGTAGTACTTACGTAGGTGCTCAGCGTTCCACGAGTGGTGCAGCTTCTGCCCGTCTAGTGTTTCCAAGTGGTAGGTGCCCTTTCTTTGCCACGCTGTGATTCGGTAGGGCCCTTCCCAATTGGGGCCGAGCTTTCCTTGGGATGGGTCCCTGGCAGCGCCCATGATTTTTCTTAGGACGAGGTCACCAACCTGGAATTCCCTGTGCCTGACTCGGGCGTTGTAGTGTTTAGCCATGCGATCCTGATACCGGGCTAGCCTTTGCTCTGCTGCTGTTCTTGTTTCGTCGATCAAGTCAAGCTGTAGGCGTAAGGCCTCGTCGTTCCGGCCTTCATCATGGGTGTTCACCCTGTAGGTTGTGAGTCCCACTTCGGCTGGAATGACTGCCTCGCTTCCGTAGGCTAGCCTGAACGGTGTTTCTCCTGTGGGGGTCCTTGCTGTCGTCCTATATGCCCACAATACACTTGGCAGCTCCTCTGGCCATATCCCCTTTGCCCCCTCGAGCCGAGTCTTGATAATTTTGAGCAAGGATCGGTTCGTTACCTCGACTTGACCGTTGGCCTGGGGGTGGGCCGGGGAAGAGTAGTGATTCTTTATTCCCAGCTGCGCACAGAATTCCCGGAAGGGACCATTATCAAACTGTTTGCCGTTGTCGGAGACTAATACCCTGGGTATCCCGAACCTGCATATGATAGACTTCCAGACGAAACTTCGAATGTTCTTCTCCGTGATGGTTGCCAAGGCCTCAGCTTCCACCCACTTTGTGAAGTAGTCTATGCCTACCACAAGGAACTTGAGCTGTCGTACCGCTGTTGGGAATGGACCCATGATATCCAGTCCCCATTGAGCGAATGGCCATGGGGCCGTCATTGGGGTCAGCTCCTCGGGGGGTTGTCTGACGATGTTGCTGAATCTCTGGCACTTGTCGCATGCTTTGACATAAGCCTGCGTGTCTCTTCTCATGGTCGGCCAGTAGTATCCTGCGCGGATCAGCTTATGCGCCAATGACCGTGACCCTGAATGGTTTCCACATACCCCTTCGTGCACTTCCCTCATGACATAATCAGCTTCTTCGGAACCCAGGCACCTTAGGTACGGGCGAGAGAAGCCCCTTTTGTATAGGACTCCTTCCATCAGGACAAACCTCGATGCTTGGACCTTCAATCGTCTGGCGGCTTCTCTTCCGTCGGGCAAGACACCATCTTTCAGGTATGAGACCAACGGCGTGGTCCAGCTGCTTTCCGAGCCGACCTCCTGCATTTCAATAGAGTCGACTAGTGGAGAGACCTGCACAAAGTGTAGCACACCGTCAGTGCTGCTCTGCTGCTCCGACGAAGCAGCTTTGGCGAGGCGGTCGGCCTGCTCATTTTCCTCCCTGGGGACTTGGACTATGCTTGCTCCGAGCTCATCTACCCTCCTTTTTGCCTGATGGAGGTACCTCTTCATTCTGTCGCCTCTGCACTCGTAGTTCCCGTTGACTTGGTTGACGACTACCTGGGAGTCGCAGGAGACGACCACTCGGGCTGCGCCTACTGCTTTGGCAAGATCCAGTCCGGCTATCAAGGCTTCGTATTCTGCCTCATTGTTGGTGATGGGAAAGTCTAGCCGGATCATACAATCAATTTGGTCTCCTTTAGGGGAACGGAGCACGACCCCAATGCCACCGGCTCGTCTGGTTGACGACCCATCTGTATGTACATTCCATGCTGGACTTGCACCCGCCCCCTCGTCCTCTGTGTTGGTGAACTCGGCTATGAAATCAGCTACTGCCTGCCCCTTGAGGGCGGTACGTGGGCTGTAGCGAATGTTAAACTCAGTCAGCTCTATCGTCCATAGGGCCAGACGACCTGCGGCTTCTGGGTTGTGCATTGCTCGCCGCAGAGGCTTGTCGGTTAGGACAACGATTGTGTGAGCTTGGAAGTAGGGCTTGAGCTTTCGGGCTGCGGTGACTAGGGCGAAGACGAGTTTCTCCATGGGCGGGTACCTTCCTTCCGCCCCTTGGAACGCCCGGCTGGCGTAGTATACGGGTTTCTGCACCCCGTCCTCTTCTCTGATCAAGGCCGTGCTGATGGCAGCTGGGGATACGGATAGGTAGAGGAAGAGTTCTTCCCCGGGCTGTGAAGGACTCAGCAATGGTGGGGAAGAGAGATAGGCTTTTAACTTTTCGAATGCCCTTTGACACTCGTCCGTCCACTCTAACGTTTTCTTCAATGTGCGGAAGAAGGGAAGGCATTTGTCCGTGGCCCTCGACACAAATCTGTTCAGTGCGGCAACCTTCCCGTTCAGACTCTGAACCTCTTTTACATTCTTCGGAGGGGCCATCTCCATTATTGCCCTGATCTTATCCGGGTTGGCCTCGATGCCTCTCTGAGAGACCATGAAGCCGAGGAATTTCCCAGAGGCTTATAAACCACATGTGGGGGCACCTCCCAAGCGATGTGGGACTTCCAACCCCTTGAGGCTCTGAGTTGTCCCCTCCATTGCCCATAGAGGATAAAGTGCTTGGGGCCTGGCTCCCCCTCCCACATAAACTTGCCTGATGCTTGCGGCCTAAGGGCACCCAAACGCATCATCACCAACAAAACCAGAAAATAAAATAAAAAATAAAAAAGGATTAAATTTGAAAACCAACTATTACTCACCACATCGTAGTAGCTGCACCCATAAAACCTTCTCCCAAAATTGTTCAAGGTCATAGCAGTCCGTAGTTGACAACGGTCAGCAGAGCATGAATGGTGACTGGAACCCGAGTAATAACTTGAAGAAGACATGTTTAGATTTCACTTTGGCAATCGGAGTACAGAGAGAAATGGGGTTTGAGGATTTTTAGGGATCTTGATATAGAGGAAATGGGTTTGGGTTTCTGAGGTAGAGAGAGGGAGAGAGCTTGGTCCTTTTTTATTTCTAATTGGGTTCTAACTTTAGCTTATATAGTAAAGATGATTTTCTAATGGAAAGGGCAGAGGTGGGTAACGGGGGTCTAACGGAGGCCACCTGAGATGGGTATTGGGGGTCTAACGGAGGCCACCTCAGGTGGGTTAAGTGACAACTTTTAAACCACGGGTGGACACTGTTAAAACGAGCCAAACCACAGGTGGGTTAAGTGCAATTTCCCATTTTTTTTTTATTTTTTTAATAATGATTAACCCTAAACTACGAGTAGGCAACTTAAATTTTGGCCAAACCACAAATGGGTAAGTTGTAATTAACCCTAATTGTTTTTATTTATTTTTATTTTTTTAATAATGATTAACCCTAATTGTTAAAAAACAATTTTAGTAAAATTTTGACACCACTTTAATAGCATGGACGGACCCAGGTGGGGGCTCGGTCCCCCTCGGGTCCATTTTTTTTTTTTTGTTATAATATTTTTCATTTTTGTAGTTAGGCCCCCTCCTAAAACCTTAGGTCCCCTTTCTCTACAATAAGTATGAGTTTGCGTCTGCGTTTACTTTTTTTTTTTTTTTTTTTTTTTTTTTTTTTTTTCTGTAAAAGTGCATTTCAGCCCTTTTTTTTGGGTCAGTGCACTGTTCATGGGACCCACAAATCTCTTTTTTAGCAACTTTTTCATTAAAAATGGGTCTTACGACACTATTCACACATTTAAAAATTATGTTGTTACAGTGTTTTCAGTTTTCAGCAAAATAAGCAGTATCTAAACGCACCCTAAGTCTAACTAGCTTACCCAAATAGCAACTATCCAACCAAAAAACTTAACAAAAAAATTTAAAATATTCACAATGGTGATTGTATATTAGCAAAAAAAAAAAAAAAAAAAAAAAAACTATTTTACCACAAAAGAACCAGAAAATCATGTGTTATTGGAGAAGTTAAAGCTAAATTTTTTACAATTACAGTAAACTGGTACAAATACGAGTTGACTGTAGCAAGTTGTTAAAAATAAACACAATATTTTATTAAAATTATATCTTTTTTTTCAATTAAAAAACTCAAAAAAAAAAAAAACTCAAATTCTCTCGCTCTCTTTATTATTTTAATGAATTGTTTATATTATTTTAAATGAAGTTATAAAAAATAATAGAATATTTGATATTTGGTGTATTGTAAAATAAGGTGGTAAAATAGATAAAGTAACTTTTTGAGAAGCTAAAAGCTAAAATTTTTTAGCATCACTAATGTGAATGCTCTAACTTCAACAAAAAAAAAAAAAAAAAAAATTCTAGCCAGCTTAGTATTAAAAAAAGACATTATTTTGTTTTTGTTTGTCTTTATTGGTAAATGATTACATTTTATTTACATTTTAATGATTACATTATTTTTGCATTATTTATTTCCTATATATTTCGGTCCCCACTAGCTTAAAATCCTGTGTCCAGAAAATATAAAAGTTGGTAAAAAAAAATCATAAATGGCGATAAACATCCAAAAAATATTTGATGGCTGAAATAGGAGACCGAAAAGCCGCATTTAGCCTTTGATACGTGAACTAAAAAAAGGCCATGAGCCAGCAGATCAATCAGTTGGACTCTGGTGATTTGTAATCAAAGGTCCGTGCGTGCGAGCTTGCATGGGATTAGGGAAAGGAAGGTAGGAGGAGAACTATTTATAGGGAGCTTGACCAAAGTTATATTGCATAATTTTAGATGTTCATTCTTGGATTTTAAAATTTATGCTACGCATTGCAAATAATCTCTATAGTTTAAGTTGTGGTTTAAGAGGCACTCAAAATCCTCCACCAAATCTGGAAAGGAATAAAAATATAGTGGATAAATTACAAAGTTAGTCTTATACTATTATCACTTGAATGAAAAAAGTTGATAGGTCAAACAAACATTAAAAATTATTTTTTATATAACATCATTTGCACTGTAGTGCCACATTTTTTTTTCTTTTTAAAAGAAAAACCCAAATTAAATCCTTGTGCCAACCAAAATCTGAAAATCTCATCTCCGTCTCTTTTCCCTCTATCAACCTCTCTCTCTCGTCAGTCACCACCAACCAAACCCATCTCAAACTATGTGGGTATTTGTTAATAAATGTTTGCCTATGTTGACATTTTAGTCGAACGGTGTTTTTGCACCTGGACATGAGTTGTAGTGAAACGAAGGGACCACGTTTTCAGTTTGACATAAGTTGGGGGAGATTTGTATGGTTTTGAGTTTTTTGAGGTGGGTTATTAGTTTGATTGGCTTTGGGTCACTGATTCTGTCCTCTAAGCAAGTTCTAGAAAGATTACTGGCTTTTTGATCCTCTTTTGAGTGAATGAGTTGAATGGGCCAAATGGGCATTTTTGTGGGTCTGTGAAAGGATAAGAAGAATGCATGGACTGCAATATGGTGAGTTTGAATATACATAATACCCTCATGATATTTGATTAAGAGAGAAAAAGAAAAAGAAAAGAGAGTTCGTTTCTGTGTGTTGAAATGAAGGTGCGACCAAGGCTTAGGGGTTAGGGATGTTGGTTGTGACGTGGCTCAATTTAACTTGGGTTTTTATTTTTAATGGTTTTAGTGGTACAGTTGACAGATAATGTGGCATGAAAAATAATTTTTCTTATTATTCTGTTTGACAGATCAACTTTTTCCATCTAAAAGATAACGGTAGAGGCTAAATTGATACGCATTGAAAAAGATTAGAGATCAAATTGACACAATTGAAATGTTAGAAACTAAATTGAAATATGGTGTATAATAGAGACTAATTTTGTAATTTAAACAAAAATAGTTCTTAGAATGGCTAAATATTTTTAATTAGTAGATGACTACTCTTTATAAAATGATATTTTAAATTTGCGGCTAAATTACGACCGTCACTTTTTATATATAAAAAAATTCTATATTTCTTAACATTTTTTTTCATTTTAATACGATGTAAAATGTTTACTGAAACTTTAGTCTAATTAATTTTTTTTCTTAAAAAAGAAAACAAAACTATTTTAAGCCCAAGTTAAAAAAAAAAAAAAGTTTTACCAGCCCAATTTCATTTCTGTTAGCATGATTAATCGATCTGTTGGAGTACTTGACTTAAATATCTTATCAACATGTTTCTCAAAAAAAAAAAAAAAAAAAAAAATTCTTATCAACATTTAAATTTTTTTGCATACCAGTTTTACGGTTCCAACCCACCTTTAACACTTTTCTTTTTCCCTTTTGTAAAGCATTCACCACTACATACTATATAGGCTCAATTCAAGATTTTTATTTATTTATTTTTTCCATTTAGCCTTAAATTTGTAATAATTTTGTTAGTGGTCATGTTTCGAAAACAATCCAAAAAAATAGCATTTCGAGTCTCTTACACTCAAGTTCACTGTAACAACTCGAGCCTTAAAGAGTCGAGTTCTATGTGCTGGCAAAGTTGAGGTGAATTTAAAATTCACATGGAACTCGAGTTTTAGACACTCAAGTTCCGTTATTCATAATATCTTGGCACCAGAGCAAAAACCCAAACCCAAAAATCACGATCTCAGCATCAAAGTGGCTCCCTTAGCTTGGGTTTGTTGATCTTGGCATTGGGGCAGCTTGGGTTTGATGTTTCTCTTTGGTATTGTTGCTTGCTCTTGTTGTTTTCTGGGTTGAGTTTGGGGTTTTGAGAGTTAGAGAGATTGATTAAATGGGAGACTACTGCCTGAGGTAGCAGTGGTGATTGGAGAAGGAGAGCCATGGAGATTTGGCCATGGTGGTTCGAAGAGAACAGGGAGAACGAAGGAGAAAAAGAGAAAAGGAAGAAATGGAACTCAAGTGTCTAAAACTCAAGTTCCACATGGATTTTAAATCCACCTTAACTCTGCTAGCACATAGAACTCAAGTATTTTAGGCTCGAGTTGCTACAGTAAACTGAGTCTAAGAGACTCGAGATGTTATTTTTTTGGGTTATTTTGGAAACGTGACCACTAACGAAATTGTGTGGCAAAATCATGCTAATATGCAAATATCCCCCTCAATTCAACTGTAATCCTAAACTCCTAGTTAGCTATCTCTTTAATCCTTTTATTCCTTTACCAGGTTTATCGGTCTTTTGCTTTTTTATTAATTTTCTCTGTTCCTAAAAATCAGCTTAACAAAATGATAGTTAAAAAATGTATATAGCCCGATTCCAGAAAGTGCATCTGGACTTTGCTGACATATCCTTGAGATAGACGTTCAAGGAAAGTAAGAATTCCTCATTCCTATTAATAAATAAATCATCCATTATTCGTTGTTGAAATGGCTAAGCAAGAATTAGATGCATGTTAATAAATAGATCATCACGTAAGGCATTTACACTCTATATAATAACATCCACTTGCTCGTTCTATATCACCCTTTCGATTTTCTTCCTCAATTAAGAATAAAATTCATCTGCGAATTATTGGCTACAGTTTCTCTACTGCAGACTGCGAAATTTGTCTGTGTTACACTTCTTTGCTTTAGATCGCAGGCAGAGGTAAGTCCTAGAAACTTTTCCTTTCTTTTGGTGTTTCTTCAACATCTTTCCTCCCCAAGTTACTTCTACATTTTTCTATGGTAATGCTTCTTTGATTTGCACATTGGCTTCCGTAATTTTTTCTTTTTTTGTTTTTGTTTTTCATTATTGGTTGTCCACTTATAGTTTCTACATCTCATGTGGACATTCACAAAAAGAATATAGAATAGAAAACATGGAAAAATATAAAAACATAAAAAGCTATATAAAAAAAAAAAAAAAGGAACAAGAATGTTGCGAATGTGAGTACTCACATTTTGAAAATTTCAGTTCAAAAAAAAGAAAAAGAAAAAAGAACTCAAATAGTCAGAATAGGTCTAGTGCAAGCATAGACCTATTCTGAATTTTTGAGTTTTTTTTTTTTTTTTTGATAATATGATGCATACATACGACACAATTTTTTTTTTTTTTTTTTGTAAATTAGTATTAAGTATAAACTAGTGTGTAATCCCGTGTATATACACGAATACATTTAAAAACAATCACAATTATATATATATATAATTTAAAATCTAATTAGATCTAAACTCTTTTTTTTTTTTTTTTTGCATTCAATAATTTACTTGCCACAAAAATTAAAAAAATTGATAAAACACATGCGCAAAATTGAACTCCAATTAAAATTCAAATTAGAATCTAATTGAATTTAGACTCTTTAATTTTTGCACCTAATAATTCACTTGACATACAGATTTAAAAATTAAATGAGACATATGACGCAAAATTAGACTCCAATTTAGAATTTAATTGGGATTTCTCTTAACTTTGGCTATTAATATATATATATATATATATGACTTATAAACTTGAATTGTTTTTAGTTATACAAAAAAAAAGGCTCATAAATATAAAATCAATCGAAAATTATATTTTTTATAGTTTACTTATATTGGACTCTTTGTTTTTTACACTAAATTAACTCATTTGACACAAAGATTAAAAAACTTAGATTATATAAGACACATGACACAAAATTAAATTCTAATTGAAATCCAATTTTTACATTGAATTAACTTACTTGGCACAAAAATTTAAAAACATAAATTAAATGGGACACATGGCGTAAAATTAGACTCTAACTTAATTTCAAATTGAAATCTAATTGGATTTTCTCTCTGCTTTATCTATTATTATATATATAAATATATAGATTAGTTTGTGGCAAAGCAGGTTGGTACACTTTACACAATTAGTAAAAATGTCAATTTTATGTTGGAAAAGAATACAATAAAAATATTCATAACTAAGGATAAAAAAGATACTTGCAATCATATGTGAATTGTACGTATTGTGAATTGATTTTTAGTTTTTCCGTATCGTGTATTGTAAGATTCACAAATACTTAATAAAATTTATACAAACATTTATAGATATACATATATAAAAGAACAAGACTTAGGTACAGTATTTATGTGTTGTTCCTTAAGTTCCCCATTTAAGATTTTGCTATGTAGATTTTTTTTATGGGATGGAAGTGTTTTTCTTTTAGTTAAGTAGCTACATGGCTAAATATTAGAAGGAGAATCTAAGGAACAACACCTGGAGTATTGTATCTAAGTTTTGTCCTATATAAAAGGTATATTCATTATAAATTCGTAACACATTCAACTAATGACTAATTTAATATCTCTTGTGTAATAATATTTACAAAACTAACTAAATAAATCAAATTAACAAATGTTTATAATTTACATATTCAAATTGATTAAACTCAAAATATGATAATACACGAAAAATAACCCAAAATAATAATTTTTTCCCATCATATTCATTATCTTGTCTAATCAACTCCATCTAAGTTAGTGTTATCATCATGTTCATCATTTTGCAAATTTATTTATTCATTGAAACTTTCTTTATTATCATCAACATTTACTATCTTTTCTTATTCATTTATTTTAATAATTTTTTTAAAAATATTTCATCATGTCATTATAGCTTCTTAGTTTTTAACAATAATGACAAAAATAAAAAATAATTATATTGTCAATTAACACCTTATTCATTGCATAGAAAATAAATTTGCAAATATAAGAGTGAAGTGTAACTATGTAGTCCAAATTTTGTAAAAGAAAGATAGAAAAAAAACTTATGGATTTGTTTTTTTATTGGGCTAAATTAAGTAACATAATAATTTTATGTTAAAAACAAGTCTAATAACTTATTTTAAAGCACATGTCTATGTATCGTATAATATATATGATTTTATGGTATAATAAGATTCATATAATATGCATCACTATATCATACAATTTATACGATTTATGAGTACTTATGATACAAAACTTTTTGTACATGATAGGTATTGTAGCGTATCATATGATATTGACAAATATACTTGTATCAAATTTTTTTTTTCCAACTAATTATTGTCCTACATTATTGGCAGAAAAAATCATATAGAAAAAATTATTTTGAAGAATTATACATTTAGCCATTAAGAGAAGTTATGTAACACAAGGTTGGAAGAAAAACTTTAGGTGTTGGAATAAGACCTTATTCTTTCTCAAAAAAAGAAAAAAAGAAAAGAAAAGAAAAGAAAAGATGAGAATAAGATCAAACCCTTTTTACAGAAGTGAAAATATGAAGGTTGAAGATTTATTAGTTTGTTGACATGGTCCTCCAAGTGCATTGAAGAATTTCTCCCAATGCAGGGGCTGGTAATAAATTACACCAGAAAAATTAACAAAGATAAAAGAAAAAAAAAAGGCCAAGACTTAGAATTAGGGAAGGCGGCTCTGCTACTTGCGGTCATTGACGGCGCCACGTTGAGGTCAAGGTGTTCCCAGGAACATCCTGACTTGAAATTTTTTTTATATATAATAATTAATTTTTTTTATTTGTTTACACTTAAAAAAAATTAGGAACACCCTCGACCAAAATTAGGAACACCAAAAAATTTAAAAAAAAATTATTTGTTCTACTTTCAAGAAAAAGAAAAGCCCAAATTTTTTTTTAACTAAAATCTGGAAAAAAAAAAAAATAACAGAGCAAGCCCATAGGAAAAGAGGAAGAAGCCCAACATCAATCCTAAACAACAGAATACAAACCCAATCTAACGAAAAAAACAAGGTAGCAAACCCACATATTCTAAAAAAAAAATTATAAAAAACCAAAACCCAATATACGCGATTAGAAGTTGTTAAAACAAACTAGCCTTTGTGCACGCGCTCACGCGAGTGCTCAGAGGCTCTTCTATTTTTTTGAGTAAAGATTAATAATTTGAGATTTCTAATTTTTCCAATCACAAAAAAAAAAAAAAAAAAAAAAAACAAACGTGGGGTGAGTTTTGTAGATTAGAGGAGTTTTAAAATTAACAAAAGAGTGATCCTATTTTATAGGAAGTTAGTGAGTAGAAGTAGGAATTTAAATCAACGTAAAAGTAGGAGTTTATTAGAAGCAGTAAGACATTTCAATGTAGAAGTAGGAATTTATTATTTTTGTCAATTTACTATTTTAACCCCATTTTTAAGTTTTAGGTAGGGGTATTTTTGACATTAAAAAAAATAATAACTAACTTTCTTTTGCCAATTTATTATTTTAACCTCATTTTTAAGTTATTGGTTAATTAATTTAGGAGTATTTTTGACAGGAAAAAAAGCAATAACTAACTTTCTGAATCCTCTTAATATATACAGATATATACAGATAAAAAACCTCAAATCTCTAAAATTTTTACCTTTCTTTTTCTCATTCTTGCTCTGCTTTTTTCTCTCAACTCATGCTCTCCCCCTCTCTCATTCTTTCTTTCCACTACCACTGTCAGGGCTGGCCCTAAACCAAGCTTCCTCCGATCTCTCTCTCTCTCTCTTTTTTTTTTTTTTTTTTTTTTTTTTTTTCGCTGCTGCTGAGTGCTACATTTGGGTTTTGATTCTGCAGAACTTAAGAATGGCTGAATGCATTTTGAGTTTTGAGTCTTTTGACTTTTGAGGTACTGCCTTTCTCTAGACTCTTCTTTAGATTTGTTAAAGACAAGTTTTCTTTGGGCAGGGCTAGACATTTCACCATGTCTAGGCCTTTTTTTTGTTTGTTTGTTTTTTTTGTTAAGCCTGCGTTTTTTTTTTTTTTTGTTAAGCCCGGTTTTGTGTGTGTGTGTGTGTGTGTGTGTGTGTGTGTGTGTGTTATAGGTGCAATAGGATTTGTTTTATTTTTTTTGTGGCTGCCATCTTGGCAGGCATCCTCTTAGCTGGGTTGGGGCCTTAGGCTTGTATAGTATTGTGTTTATTTATTTATTTTTTTAATCTTGTGTTTTTATATATATATTTTAGTTATTGGTAATATAATGAATAAATCTTTATCTATGCAGGTTGAGATTGCTAAAAATTTGTTATTGTTCCTGTGAAACTACAACAATACTTTTTATATAAATCAAGTTTTATTTTTCATTTGCTCTACACTTGAAAGTTATTTTTTATTTTAGTCTTTGTAAATATATTGTTTAATTAGAAATGTCAACTAGAAAATATGCATCTGGATATGAAAAACTTAAAAAAGGAAAAAAGAAGAAAAACTAATTGAGTTTCAAAAATGATCAATGAATAAATTTGTTATTAGTAATATACAAAATATAACACAAAATTTAGATGAAAATATCACAAATGAGCAAGAAATTCACCAAAAATAAATTTTAAATGAAATATATTATAATATAAAAATATTAAATAAATATTAATTTAATTAATACATAAGTATAAACAATAATTTAATTAACCAATAATTAATTGGGGAAAGCAACTAATAAACAATAATTAATAATTTAATTAACCAATACATTATAAAAGACAAACAAATTAAATTATGTTAGACTAAACAACAATTAATAATTTTATAATTAATGAAACAATAATATAACAAATTATAGTTTATAAAAGACAAACAAATTAATGAACAACTAAAAAAAAATAATTAATAATTTTATTGATATTTCAAATGAACTTATAGTTTATTATTTATTCTTTTACTAGAATTATAGACAAATATTTGATAAGAAAACCACGTAGAAGACAATTGTAAACTTTATGTCTTTGCGTGTTTTTTAATTGTTGTTGTTGTCAATATACAAAATTTTCTTTTTATTAGATTGTGTAATTTATGCTTGTTGAGGAATACCCTGAAAAAAATTCCTGGAGCCGCCATTACTTGCGGTGTGTGGTGGCTCTGGCCTTTGACTCTAATGCTTAACCACTAAGGATTTTTGTTTAAAGCTTTTTAAAGTGCCATGTTGTTTGTTTTGGGTAAAATAGGTTGATTGGACTCAATTTTTTTTAGCTTTATTATTGGTAATTTTTATTGTTGGGCTAATTTTTTTGAGCTTATATATTTTGTTTTAGATTTAATCTATTAATTTTATATGGCCTTGAAAAGGTGAAAAATGCTAAAATTACAAATTTTTTACAAATTGCTAATGTGGTGAGTGGTTATTAGTAAGTAAAAATTGATGCAAGTGTTCGAACTAATAAGAATTTGTTACCTCGATATATTGAAGAAAATGTTATTGTAGAAAAGTTTGTGGTTATAATATTACTCTTAAAAGAATTGATGAAATTGTTAAGGGGAGGGACAAAATGTAATTTTATTAAACAAAATTGCTAAAATTAGTATAACTTTGTCCATGTGTGTGTGTGTGTGTGTGTGTATATATATATATATATATATATATATAAAAGAAAAGATTATTTCTCTCTGAACTCGTAATTTTCCCTCATACCCAAAAGCTGAAATCTCTCTCAACAAAACAAAACATAAAAATCTCCCCCCCCCCCCCTCCCAAAAAAAAAAAAAAAAAAACTCAAACCTATATACATATATATATATATATATTATTTTTTTTCACGTCTCTAGATTTTTTTTTTTTTAATCTTTGTATTCCTGTTGTTTGTTGGTGCCACCTCTTCATTTTCAGTTATGAGATTTGCCTTGAAAAATTCTTTCAAATCTATTTGTCTATTTGTTTCTTTCCAATTCGTGTTTTCTACTTGTTTGCCGTTTCGCTACATTGTTGTTGCTTGTTACAATCTATGATTCATGGATACTTTGTTTTTGTTCACATATCCGTATCCGATACGTATCATACTTGTATCATACCAGATACCTCTAAGCTACATATCCAATTTTTTTTTTTTAAGTGCCAATACATCTAGGATACACTTGTAATATGACTTGGATACCGTTATAACCCAACCCCAAAAGTGATAGATAGCCCAAACTTGTAAGAATTTTTATTTATATGTTTTATATTGGTTTCAATGTTGAACACTTATCTAGTTATCTTTTATTTACTTTTTTTTTAAATTTTTATTATTATCTTGGTTTGTATTCTAAACATCATATAATGGATATTAATTCATTTTATTATCTATTATTGTTTTTAAATTATTATATGATTAAGAATATAAAAAAAAAAAAATGTTTAACATTATATAAAAAATATAAATAAAACATATTTAATAAGTAATCAATACATTAATTCCCAACATATTGTACCTTAAGGTTTTCAAGAAATATTGTATCTCCATAACCGTATCATACCCATTCAGCCATACCTATATCTTTACCATGCATCTTAGGTTAATTGCATTGCATTGCATTGCATTGCCTTTACTTTTTCTTGTGGTGTGTGAGATAGAGAGTGGACCACTTTACTTGGTCCAACCCTTCTCGACGCGTATCACCATATGATTATTACTTTTTTTTAAAAAAATTTATAATTCAAGTAAAATGTGTGGGTGGCTGCCTTAAATTAGTGAGATTCAATGTTTATTTTTTTTTTCATTTTTTAAAATTATTAAGAAACCCAATTGTTTAGTTGATACATGTATATAATATACCATTATCCATTTGTTAACCAAAAAAAAAAAAAAAGTTTTGTGAAAAGAAAGTATTAAATAAATATATAATTAATTACAACTAAATAAATTTATAATCAAAATTGACTTATAGAAAATATAATTTCATTATAATTTTCTAGAATCTGGTTTTTTAATAGTGTTATTGCTTTTAGTTGCACTATTTTATTCTATTGTTTAATCCAATATTCTAATTTATTGTGTGATGAAATAAATATGTTTTATTATTTTTATTTATGCAATTCACGACCAAGTAGAGTTAAAATATATAAAAATGTTAGATTCTTTTTCAAATGCATGTATAAACAAAAATTTAATGTGTAATTTTATGTCTAAAAAAGCGAGAAGAATAGATTTTAAGTTAAAAAAAATATTATTTAAAAAATATTTTAAAATATAAAAAGCCTTATTTTAATCTTCGTCTTAAGCCCCAAGATCTATAGAGCCGCCCCTGATAATATGGGCAAATAAATTATTTTCAACCCTAAGCAACGATAGATGGCTCTGACACTATTTTTATATGAAATTATTTGCAACTGGATATTTGAAGATGGAGAAGAATTAGTCATAATCTGTTTTTTTTTTTTTTTTTTTTTTTTTTTTGGGGGGGGGGGGGTGGGGGTGTAATTCAGCTTAGATTTCATTAAAAAAAAATAAAAAATAAAAAAGGAGAACTCCCAGAACAGAGTGTAGGGAGGGTCCATATTAGGGGAGCCTCCCAGTTACACTCAAACTAGAAGTTTACAAAGAAAGAAACTACTACAACAAAACAAAACGAGCCGAACCAGCACAACAGTGCAACAATATACTAACAACAACATCTTCCCATCTTTACTCAAACTAAGGGATACTAGGAGACTAAGCAATAAATTTGTGCCTAAGCACACTGACTGCACAGTAGCACTGACTGTATAGATCAATCCCCCAATTACAGCAAATGGTCGTTTTTAATACAGATTTCTCAAATTTTGTTTCAAACCCCAGCCTGGCTTTGACATCCTTAATGATGTTTCTCTTAATCTGCTCCAGTCCAAATTCTACCTTCATGGACTATAGCATTCCTTTGAAGCCAAATGTGGTATATAGTCCTCATCTGGTCTTCATCTTCTGTTTCTCCATGTATAGAAACACCACACAGCAGCATGATCTCACACCTCAAGGTCACCTAAACATGAATTAAATTTATTTTCATAACAAGTAACAACCAAAACACCATGCTATTCATGGAAACTCTTTATCACATTGAAATCTCCAGCCAAAATCCATGGAAAAGCCTTCACTTGATTGCAAAACTGATCCAACTTATCCCACAAAATTTATCTCTCAACGCCCTCAGTAGCCCCATAAATAAAGGAAGAGTGGCAGTTTTATCCTTGAAAAATATTTTTCAGTGAATAGCATGAGAAATTACTTGACAAATTTGAACAGAAAAAATGTCCTCAACCTAGATTTTACCTAGGCCATGTTGAGAGACAGAATAACATAATTTCCATCCAGGTAAAATGGAAATCATAATCTCTAGCTTTCTCCTCCCTTACTCTTGTTTCAACCAAGCACACTAGGTTAAGATCCAGTTCCCTCGCTTTCTATTCGACTTCTGCTTCAAGGGGTAATTCAAACCCCTGATATTCCAAATTAACCACTTCATGAGCAATTGACGAGAAAGGAAGGAGACAAAGCCCTCCTAACTGATGGCTCACTAGTATCACAGCCAACTTTCTTAGATTACTTCTTAAACAGTAAGGGTGGAGAAGCTCTTTTTGTTGGGGAAGTTACGACGACTCCTACTGCCAGCCTTGCTACTTTTTAGTTTGGCAGAATTAAAAACAGCAAATCTATTACTTGGAGGAAGAGCATTTGGAGTTTACTTAGGACTAGAAGCATTCACCTGAGCTTTCTTTCACCTAGATTAATCAGTCTTTACTTCCATCTGCAACCTTCTTGGCCTTCATAGGCACCCATCTTCTGAGTCATCCTTCTTGGATCGACTGTTTCAATATTTCCACAGTTGGCAGCAGAATGTCCAAAGAAATTACATTTTGGGCATTTCACAGGGATCCATGGATATTCAACCCCAACAAGAAATGGATTTCCATCACCCATACCTACTTCAATCTCACCTGGAAATTCAGCCCTTAGATCAACCTCAACAAAGACCCTAGTAAACCCAACTTTTCTAATGATCTTTTCTTAATCATAATCTGTTTGCGAAGGCTATAATCTGCACCCAACTTTTCTAATAGAAATTCTAAATGCACATAGCACCAACTTACTTATCACAAGTTTTGAATTAGTCCTGATCAAAGCACATTCCCAAAAAATAAAAAAATAGTGATAATTGCCATGTCAAAGCTATCTAATCAGTAGGTCCACTTCAGTGAGATCATCACTATGAACTCATTTTGCATGTTAAAAAATTATCTTTATTTACAGAGAATCCAAACGAACAAAGAAAAGAAATGGAAAGTGCTAGTTCAATTCTAGCAAAATTTGGAGAATTCATGGTGGCACCCCTTGTGAAACAGTTTTGGCTTCTGATTCACCACAAAAGCAACTTGGAAAATCTCAAAGAACAATCTCGGACGCTGTGTGCTGAGAGGGCTGACGTGCAATTAAAGGTTGACAGAGCCAGATGGAATGGAGAGGTAATCTCACCTGTGGTTAAGTTGTGGGTACAAGAGGTGGATAAGATCATTGAAGGTCTGCCGATATTCATAGAAGAAGCAAATAGGATAGTCGAGAAGGGGTGGTGTCCAAATCTGAAGTCCCGTTATTCCATGAGTAGGAAAGCTAAGAAGATGACCCAGGCCATTGTTAAGCTTCTACAGAAGAAATTTGATAGTGTATCGCATTCTGCAGCTCCACAGGGAATAGGATCATCATCCATAGAAGGTTTTAAGGGTTTTCAATCAAGAATAAAATTGACAATCAGAGTTTTAGAGGCTCTAAGGGATGACAAGATCAACATGATTGCAATATGCGGTATGGGGGGGATAGGAAAAACAACAATGGCAAAAGAGGTAGCGAAAAGAGCAAAAGATGATAAGTTATTTGATCAAGTTGTAATGGCAGTGGTGTCCCAAAATCAAGACTTGAGAAAGATTCAAGGTCAAATTGCGGAGATGCTAGGTTTGAAACTTGTTGAAGAGAATTCACTTGTAAGAAAAGAAAGATTAAAAAAAAGACTAATGGATAACAAGAGTATCCTTGTAATATTGGATGATGTTTGGGATGTACTTGATCTAGAGGCAGTAGGAATTCCTTATGGAGGACAGCACAATAGATGTAAAATCTTGTTGACATCACGAAGTGAAGAAGCCTGCATTCAAATGAAAACTCAGAAGATTTTTCCAATCAAAGTCTTAACTGAAGAAGAAGCGTGGAGTCTTTTGAGAGATAAGGCAGGTAATTGTATTGATACTCCCAATCTACGTCCAATAGCAAAGGAGGTTGCGAAGGAATGTGGAGGTCTACCTGTTACTATTATAACTGTTGGAAGAGCGCTAGAAAACAAAAGCAAGGTAGAGTGGAATGCTGCTCTTCAGCAGCTTAAAAAGTCCATCCCGACAAATATTCCTGGTCTAGATTCAAAGGTCTATTCCAGCATGGAGCTCAGTTACAATTATTTAGGAAGTGATGAAGCTAAGTCATGCCTTTTGCTATGCTGTTTATTTCCAGAAGATCATGATATTCCCATTGAATATTTGGTCAGATATGGAGTGGGACGAAGGTTGTTTGAAAGGATTGATAATGTGGCAGAAGCAAGAAATAGAGTTCATGCAATCGTTAAAAATCTTAAAAGATTGTCTCTACTGTTGGATGGTGGGAAGGTAGAATGTGTCAAAATGCATGATGTTGTGCGGGATTTTGCCATATCAAAAGCAGATGAACCTGGTTTTCTGATAGAAAGTGATAATAAAATGGAAGAATGGCCAGAGAAAGATAAATATGGACATTATTGATGATGTCAAGAATCAAACCAGTGAGCTGCAAGGTTTGCGCGCGTTCCGGACGGTCCTGCACAAGTAGGAAAAACCTCAAAGGGAAGTACCAGTGTGGTACCGGCCAGCGACCCTCCGATGGTTAAGTTAGAATTTTTTACACAACTCCAGAGTGCTAGAGCCGGGTCTTAGTATACGTACCTCGATTTTTGGAGGGTGTGGCGGTATTTATAGTAGTGGTAGTGGCCTTTGGGCAAGGCTTGCTGGAGAAGATTTCATTGTACCGAAATTGCCCTCGAGCAGCGTATGACGCAAGACTCTCCTGAGGTGACCAAGCGTGTTGGGCACGATTCCCTTCTTGGGGGTGGGAATCGTGCTTCGTAAGATACCTGGCTAGGTAGCGTATGCGACAAGATTCGGTCTCTCCAGGGAAGCGTACGTGGCAAGATTGGTCTCAGGGCCTGACATCAACACCCGTCGGCCTTATCCGTCGCCCCCGGGAGTGGGGTCGTCAAGCTTTGACGCCCGTCGGGTACTTGAGCCGTCACGGACATGGCCGTCGGCGAGCGCAAGCTATCGCCGTCAGGATGGGAGGTTTTATCCCTATCAGGTGCCCCCTCAGCCCATCAGTCCGTGAACCTGATATGGACGGACTAATGGGGTGACGGTTCATTCCATAGCAAGGGTCGAATAGACAGGCTGTCATCAGTAATTAATGCCCGGTAATAAATGCAGGACACGTGTCGTCAACTTGCGGACCGTGTGCTCGGACTGAGGCGTCCCTTCGTCTCCCGCTATTTCTCCCATATAAAAGCCTTCCTTCTTTCTTCTCATTTTTCACTCTTTACTAAAAGCAAGCCATCAGAGCGCATCCGTTCACCTAGCAGAAAAGCATTCTATCCGTCAGCCTTTGTGTACCCGTCTCATTTAGGCAACCGTCGACGTCATCTTTCATCAGCGCAGGTAACCGGTAAGCAACTACTGCTCGTTCATTCTTTTTCTTTTACCGTCAGCGTCATTAGGGCAGTTGGACTTAGGGTTTTCCGTCACCTGTAGGTGACATGTCTAGCGCGTCGAGTAACCAGTCGTTTGTCCGTGACGGAGCGGGCTACGATGAAGTTAACCCGTCGGGTCCAAAGGATCCTGCAGCCACAACATCCTCGAGTGAAGAGAGTTCATCTTCCACCTCTTCTCCGTCGAGTAGTGATAGGGCAGAGAGCAACCTTAGTGACGGTGGAGAGGGGGACGAGGCTCAGGTCCAATCCGTCGTGGGTGGTGACGGGATGAGGATGTTTGTCTCGCTTTCTTTGTGGACGGTCAATGACTTTTTCTCCACAATCAAAGAGTCACATTTCAAAACACTTAGAAGCAAATACCAAATTCCTGTCAACATACCTATCCGTCTACCCCACTCAGGAGAGAAGTGTTATTACCGTGGTGTCCAGGGTGTCGGGGTCTATGAGCAAATGCTCAAGGCAGGGTTGAGGTTTCCCTTAACCAGACTGCACCGTCACCTACTTCATTACCTGGGGCTGTCCGTCAACCAGGTTTCCCCAAACGCCTGGAGGGTTTTTATTGGGGTAGAGGTCCTGTACGGATCGTATTCGAAGGGGAAGAAGAGATTGACGGTGGAGGAATTCTTCCACTGTTACCGTCCAGTGGAGATTACAAAATCAAGGGGAATGTACAGCTTCGTGGCAAGGAGCCCGTTGCTGAGGTTGGTGGGTGACACTCCAGATTCCAATAGGGACTGGAAGTCTAGGTATTTCTTCCTGGAAGGGGATGAGTGGATGGGGAGTCCTGGTGAGACCGAATTTATGCCCGTCGACACCACTTGGGGCGTTTTACCCCCGTCTGGTATGCCTTTTTTCACATTCTTTTCTCTGCTGCAAGCTTTATGGGTTTCTGACCGTCCTCTCTTGCAGCCCAGAACCGTCCACAAGTTTCTCTCGAGGATTGGAGCTTTTTAGAGAAGATCTTCTAGAAAAGTGAGTTGACGGAGAGGTCTTGGGCCAGACTAGTAACGCTAGAGGCAATTTGTCGGTACTGTGACGGACCTGAACCGTCCAAGGAAGCCCTAAAGTACGAAACTCAAGTTCGAGCACGTAAGTCCGTTCACCTGAGCCTTGTACTTAGCCATTTTCCCTCTCCTTTCCGTCAATTCATGTACCGTCTTATTTCGCAGAAATGGACGAGGCAAGAAGGAGAGCCATAATCAAACAGCAAGCAGCTGCAAGGAAGAGAGAAAACCAGGCTGCAGGGACGGGCGCGCCCAAGGTGCCCGTCACAAAAAGGAAACAAGACCAGGAAGGGGACCGTCCCCCCAAAAAGCCCAAAACCGCCCCCGAGACCGTCATCGGGCTGGAGGCAGACGGACAGAAGGTCCCTGTCAAACATGGTAAGGGGAAGGGCCTGATGACGGGTGGCCCCTCGTCTGCCGCCGATACTCCGCCCGTCCTCCTCCGCGAGGACTCTAAGTATGCGATCGAGAAGCTGTCCTCCATACTGACGGCGGACGATTACGAAGACATCGGGAATCACTCAACGGAGGCCATGGGGGAGACGGGCCTTTTCAACTTGGCCCAGGTAAGCAGTTTTTTTTTTTTTTTTTGTACCGTCAATCTTTCGAGTATATGGATTTGTCCTCACCGTCATACTGACCTTGTGTTTCTGACTTTCAGGCCGTCGTCATGATGAAGGGCCTGATGGACCGTTGTGTCCGGGAGGAGACGGCTATGGGCCGTCTACAGGAGAAGACAACGGAGGTTGAGGACGAGCTTTCGCAGTACAAGGCTTGGAAGGTGAAGATGGACAAGAAGCTCTCCCTCCTCAAGGAGGATAGGTTAGAGTATAAGAAGCAGACGGAGAATCTGCAGACGGTCCTCGAGGACAAGGAGCAGGAGATCCAGTCTATGAAGGATCAGCTCCGTCAGGCCAAGGACGACGCGATAAGGGAATACCGGGACTCTGAAGAGTACTTGACGGAGCTCGGTGGCATAATGGCGGACGGTTTTGATGAGGCCGTCCGTCAGGTGAAAGCCCTTTACCCTGAGACGGATCTCCAGCAGGTGTCTCTTGACGGAGGCCAGGCCCATACGTCCGTCATCCAAGTCGTTTCGGAGACCGCAGGCCGCCCCCTTGATGAAGGCCAGAACAATAGAGGTGACGGGACCCTCGAAGACGACGCCGAGACAACCGTCAAGGTCCAAACTGAAGAAGAAGTGAATGTAGTTGACTCACCCGTTCAGTAGACTTGTGATTTTTTGGTGGGGAATTTTTGTAACAACAGTCTTTTTTCTCTTTTTTTTTTTTTTTATAAGACGGTCACTTTTGAACCGTCGAGAACAATATTGTTTTCAGGAACATCTGTGTCAATTCATATGCTGTTTTAAAATTTGCTTGTGTTGCTTGCTTGCATGGTTCATTTCAAATGCTATTTGTGCTTCGTGAAACTGTTGACATAATAAGCCGTGAATATGATGAGCCGTCAATATTGCAGGCCGTCACGATTAATAATGTAGATATTTTAAGCCGTGAATATGATGAGCCGTCAATATCGCAGGCCGTCACTATTAATAATGTAGATATTTTAAGCCGTCACCCATGACGGGGCCTGTGCTTCCAACCTGTTATAGTAACGTAGTTGAGCCGTCGCCGCTTATGCCGTCACTATTAGACTTGGGTTTTGTCTTAACCTTTTAGGACGGTGCGGTTGGCTTTGAGCCGTTGCCGTTTACGTCGTCGTCTTTGGAGTTAGGCTTTTTACGTTTTCCACTTAGGAAACCGTCGTGGCTTTTAAGCCGTCAGCTGGAGTTCCTGACGCTTTTTTGCCGTTTACGAGTTTGGGCCGTCGTCTTTTAGACTTAGGCTTTTATGTGTTCCACTTAGGAAACCGCCGTGGCTTTTAAGCCGTCAGCTGGGGTTCCTGACGCTTTTTTGCCGTCGTCGAGTTTGGGCCGTCGTCTTTTAGACTTAGGCTTTTATGTGTTCCGCTTAGGAAACCGTCGTGGCTTTTAAGCCGTCAGCTGGGGTTCCTGACGCTTTTTTGCCGTTGTCGAGTTTGGGCCGTCGTCTTTTAGACTTAGGCTTTTATGTGTTCCGCTTAGGAAACCATCGTGGCTTTTAAGCCGTCAGCTGGGGTTCCTGACGCTTTTTTGCCGTCGTCGAGTTTGGGCCGTCGTCTTTTAGACTTAGGCTTTTATGTGTTCCGCTTAGGAAACCATCGTGGCTTTTAAGCCGTCAGCTGGGGTTCCTGACGCTTTTTTGCCGTCGTCGAGTTTGGGCCGTCGTCTTTTAGACTTAGGCTTTTACTCTGATTGTTCAACACTGAATAATAGTAGGAGAGACTTTGAATAAACCTCTGTGTCTTGCATAATTTTTAGTGAGGGGAAAACATGCCCTTTTCAAACCAGGAATACATTGAGGTACATCAATTATAGACCAATTACAAGTTGGGGGCTGCTATTCTCTCTTACTGGTAGTACTTTCGTAGGTGCTCGGCATTCCACGGGTGGTGCAGCTTCTGCCCCTCTAGTGTTTCCAGGTGGTAGGTGCCCTTCCTTTGCCATGCCGTGACTCGATAGGGCCCTTCCCAATTGGGGCCGAGCTTTCCTTGGGTTGGGTCCCTGGTAGTGCCCATGATCTTTCTCAGGACGAGGTCACCGACCTGGAATTCCCTATGTCTGACTCGGGAGTTATAGTGTTTTGCCATGCGATCCTGATACCGGGCTAACCTTTGCTCTGCTGCTGCTCTGTCTTCGTCGATCAAGTCAAGCTGCAGACGCAAGGCTTCGTTGTTCCGGCCTTCATCATGGGTGTTCACTCTGTAGGTTGTGAGACCTACTTCGGCTGGAATGACTGCCTCGCTTCCGTAGGCCAGCCTGAACGGTGTTTCTCCTGTGGGGGTCCTTGCTGTCGTCCTGTATGCCCACAATACACTAGGCAGTTCCTCGGGCCATAACCCCTTTGCCCCCTCGAGCCGAGTCTTGATAATTTTGAGCAAGGATCGGTTCGTCACCTCGACTTGCCCGTTGGCTTGGGGGTGGGCCGGGGAAGAGTAGTGATTCTTTATCCCCAGCTGTGCACAGAATTCCCGGAAGGGAACATTATCAAACTGTTTGCCGTTGTCGGAGACTAATACCTTGGGTATCCCGAACCTGCATATGATAGACTTCCAGACGAAGCTTCGTATGTTCTTCTTTGTGATGGTTGCCAATGCCTCAGCTTCCACCCACTTTGTGAAGTAGTCTATGCCTACCACAAGGAACTTAAGCTGTCGTATCGCTGTTGGGAATGGACCCATGATATCTAATCCCCATTGAGCGAATGGCCACGGGGCCGTCATGGGGGTCAGCTCCACGGGGGGTTGCCTGACGATGTTGCTGAACCTCTGGCACTTGTCGCAAGCTTTGACATAAGCCTGCGTGTCTTTTCTCATGGTCGGCCAGTAGTATCCTGCACGGATCAGCTTGTGCACCAGTGACCGCGACCCTGAATGGTTTCCGCACACCCCTTCGTGCACTTCCCTCATGACATAATCGGCTTCTTCGGAACCAAGGCACCTTAGGTATGGGCGAGAGAAGCCCCTTTTGTATAAGACTCCTTCTATCAGGACGAACCTTGATGCTCGGACCTTCAGTTTTCTGGCGGCTTCCCTTCCGTCGGGCAAGACGCCATCTTTCAGGTATGAGACCAACGGCGTGGTCCAGTTGCTTTCTGAGCCGACCTCGTGCATTTCAATGGAGTCTACCAGTGGTGAAACCTGCACAAAGTATAGCACACCGTCAATGCTGCTCCCCTGCCCCGACGAAGCAGTCTTGGCGAGGCGGTCGGCCGGCTCATTTTCTTCCCTAGGGACTTGGACTATCCTTGCTCCGAGCTCATCCACCCTTGATTTTGCCTGATGGAGGTACCTCTTCATCCTGTCGCCTCTACACTCATAGTTCCCGTTGACCTGGTTGACGACTACCTGGGAGTCGCAGGAGACGACCACTCGGGCCGCGCCTGCTGCCTTGGCAAGATCCAGTCCGGCTATCAAGGCTTCGTATTCTGCCTCATTGTTGGTGATTGGAAAGTCTAGCCGGATCATGCAATCAATTTGGTCTCCCTCAGGAGAACGGAGCACGACCCCAATGCCACCGGCTCGTCTAGTCGACGACCCATCTGTATGTACATTCCATGCTGGGCTTGCTGCATCTGCCCCCTCGTCTTCTGTGTTGGTGAACTCGGCTATGAAATCAGCTACTGCCTGTCCCTTGAGGGCGGTACGTGGGGTGTAGCGAATGTCAAATTCAGTCAGTTCTATTGCCCATAGGGCCAGGCGACCTGCGGCTTCTGGATTATGCATTGCTCGCCGCAAAGGCTTGTCGGTTAGGACGACGATTGTGTGAGCTTGGAAGTAGGGCTTGAGCTTTCTGGCTGCGGTGACGAGGGCGAAGGCGAGTTTCTCCATGGGCGGGTACCTTCCTTCCGCCCCCTGGAACGCCCGGCTGGCGTAGTATACGGGCTTCTGCACCCCGTCCTCTTCTCTGATCAAGGCCGCGCTGACGGCAGCCGGGGATACGGCCAGGTAGAGGAAGAGTTCTTCCCCGGGCTGTGAAGGACTTAGCAATGGTGGGGAAGAGAGATAGGCTTTTAACTCTTCGAATGCCCTTTGACACTCGTCCGTCCACTCGAACGACTTCTTCAATGTGCGGAAGAAGGGAAGGCATTTGTCCGTGGCCCTTGACACAAATCTGTTCAGTGCGGCAATCTTCCCGTTCAGACTCTGAACCTCTTTTACATTCTTCGGAGGGGCCATCTCCATTATTGCCCTGATCTTATCCGGGTTGGCCTCGATGCCTCTCTAGGAGACCATGAAGCCGAGGAATTTCCCTGCGGTCACCCCGAAGGCGCATTTCGAGGGGTTGAGCTTCATATTGTAGGAACGGAGGGTCCCAAACGTTTCCTTAAGGTCGCTCAGATGATCCTCCTCTTTCTGGCTTTTTACCAGCATATCGTCGACGTACACCTGAACATTCCTTCCTATCTGGTTGGCGAACATTTTGTTCATCAGCCTCTGATATGTGGCACCTGCATTCTTCAACCCGAATGGCATCACCTTATAGCAGAACAGTCCTTGGCTGGTGACAAATGAGGTTTTCTCCTGATCTGCCTCGTCCATCCGGATCTGGTTGTACCCCGAGAAGGCATCCATGAAGCTCAGCAGCTGGTGCCGGGCCGTAGAGTCTACTAGAGCGTCAACTCGAGGGAGGGGGTAGCTGTCCTTCGGGCACGCCTTATTCAGGTCTGTGAAGTCCACACACATCCGCCACTTTCCGCTGGCTTTCTTGACCATTACAACATTAGCCAACCAGTCGGGGTAGTAGACTTCCCGGATGAACCCTGCCTCTCGGAGCTTACTAACCTCCTCTGCGACTGCACGATCTCTCTCTGGAGCAAATACTCGCTTTTTTTGTCTGACAGGCCGGAAGGAGGTTGCCACATTCAGCCTATGTACCATGACTGACGGATCGATCCCCGGCATGTCCTCATGGCTCCAGGCAAATACATCCTGATTTTCCCTTAGGAAGGTCGTGAGTGCCCGGCGGGTTGCCGGACCGTTGAGGGCACCGATTCTGGTGGTTCTCTCAGGCTTGGACTCGTCGAGAATTATCTCTTCGAGTTCCTCCACAGGCTCTGCCCCCGTCCTCTGCTCTATGTTCATCGTCTGTAGCTGTCCATCCATCTCTACCATCGCCACATAGCATTCTCGTGCCGCCACTTGATCTCCCCATAGTTCTCCTACCCCGTCCTCGGTTGGGAACTTAACCTTCAAGGCATAGGTCGAGGTGGCGGCCTTCCAGGCGTTGAGGGTTGGTCGCCCTATGATTGCGTTGTATGCTGAGGAGCAGTCGACAACTAGGAAGGTGACGTCCCTTGTAAGCTGCCGAGGGTATTCCCCGATAGTGACGGGCAATGTGATCGAGCCGAGGGGATATACTCTTGTCCCCCCGAAACCTGTGAGTGGTGCCCTGGTAGGGGCCAAGCGTTCTTTGTCAATCCGCATCTGCTGGAACGCGGGATAGTAGAGAATATCGGCGGAGCTTCCGTTGTCAATCAGGACCCGATGGGTGTTGTAGTCCCCTATCCGGATATTGACGACAAGGGCGTCGTCGTGCGGATGGTGGAGGTGTTGGGCATCCTCTTCTGTGAATTCCATAGTGGGGCTGCTGGTTCTCGGCTTCTTCCGGACGGGGCTCGCAGCCTGGACATTTTGGACTGTCCTAAGGTGGGACTTCAGAGCCTTCTTCGTGAAGCCGGCGACCGGTGTGCCACCCACAATCACCCTTATATCCCCTATAGGTGGCCTGGGACGCTCATTGTCCCGATGGGGGTTCTGTCCCTGACGAGGCATTTCGGCCTTTTCTCTGTTGACAAACCTCTGCAGCTTCCCTTGCCTAATCAGGGTTTCGATCTGTTGCTTTAGATCGTGACAGTCGGCGGTATCATGCCCGTGGTCCCGGTGAAAGCGGCAATACTTGTCTTTCGGTCGTTTGTCCGGGTCTGATTTCATCTTTCCGGGAAACGTCAAGGACCCGTCGTCCTTGATCTGCATCAGAACCTGATCAACCGGGGCCGTCAATGGGGTGTAGCTCGTGAATCTCCCGGCATTGGGCTTCGGACGCCTACTGTCTCGGTTCTCCCCTGTCCGAGGCGCCTTCCGCCCCTTGTCCTGCCGGGTGTCTTCTTGCCTTTCTCTCTTCTTGGACGGCTTCTCTTCCCTTGCCAGTAACGCATCTTCCGCGTTCATGTACTTCGTTGCCCTGTAGAACACATCTGACATTGTCTTCGGGTCATTTTTGTACAGAGAGAACAGGAATTTACCCTTCTGCAGCCCGTTGGTGAACGCGACCACTTGTATCCGGTCGTCCGCTTCGTCAATCGTCAGCGCCTCTCTGTTGAAGCGGGCTATATAAGATCTTAGCGTCTCATCCTCCCGCTGCTTGATGTTCATTAGGCACGCGGTGGATCTTTTGTGACGGTGTCCTCCGATGAATTGGGAGGCAAATAGAGCGCTCAGCTCCCTGAAGGTGCCGACAGATCCGGGCGTCAGCCTGCCAAACCATGTCCTTGCAGAGCCTTTCAGCGTTGCGGGGAAGGCCTTGCACATGATTTCGTCTGGCGCGCCGTGCAGGTGCATCAATGTTTTGAAAGTTTCCAAGTGGTCCAACGGATCCTTGGACCCGTCGTAGCTTTCCACCTGGGGCATGCGGAACTTTGGTGGCGTAGGGAACACGATGACAGGTGTTGTGAATGGGGAGTCCGTGCGGTGAACGAGGTCGTCGAGGTCGCTGGACACTCGCCCTTTGAGGGCGTTCATCATGAAGTCCATGCGTTCCTTCATCATCCGCATCTCCACGGCCATACTAGACTGGGCATGGCCGTCTGCCGACGGGTGATGCGGCTGTTGTCCTTCAGGTTGGCTCAATGCATGGCTTCCCTCAGGACCCTCATGGTCCCTCTCCTCGGCACTGCTCTCCTCCTGATTCTCTCCCTGATTGTCACCCGTCGCATTCCTTCGCAACAGCTGTTCTTCCAAGTCATTGTTGCGCTTCGTGAGACGTTCCACCGCGGCCGCCAAAGTCTGGACTTGCCTTTCGAGGGCCGTGGTGCGTTGTTCGTTGCCTTGGTCGTTCATGGTGGTTGTCCTCGAACGCGTGAGTACCATGCAACCCTTAGTCCGGGAAACACGTAACAGGAACTTGTGCGAAATTCCCACAGACGGCGCCAACTGATGATGTCAAGAATCAAACCAGTGAGCTGCAAGGTTTGCGCGCGTTCCGGACGGTCCTGCACAAGTAGGAAAAACCTCAAAGGGAAGTACCGGTGTGGTACCGGCCAGCGACCCTCCGATGGTTAAGTTAGAATTTTTTACACAACTCCAGAGTGCTAGAGCCGGGTCTTAGTATACGTACCTCGATTTTTGGAGGGTGTGGCGGTATTTATAGTAGTGGTAGTGGCCTTTGGGCAAGGCTTGCTGGAGAAGATTTCATTGTACCGAAATTGCCCTCGAGCAGCGTATGACGCAAGACTCTCCTGAGGTGACCAAGCGTGTTGGGCACGATTCCCTTCTTGGGGGTGGGAATCGTGCTTCGTAAGATACCTGGCTAGGTAGCGTATGCGACAAGATTCGGTCTCTCCAGGGAAGCGTACGTGGCAAGATTGGTCTCAGGGCCTGACATCAACACCCGTCGGCCTTATCCGTTGCCCCCGGGAGTGGGGTCGTCAAGCTTTGATGCCCGTCGGGTACTTGAGCCGTCACGGACATGGCCGTCGGCGAGCGCAAGCTATCGCCGTCAGGATGGGAGGTTTTATCCCTATCAATTATAAAGCAATTTCCCTTATGTCTCGAGAAATGAAAAATCATCCTGAAGACATAGAGTGTCCGAAACTTGAGCTTCTGCAGCTATCATGTAGCAAACTTACCACTCAGATGTTCCCAGCCAATCTTTTTAAAGGGATGAAGGAACTGAAGGTATTGTCTATGCAAGGTATGTCCTTTCTGTCACTACCACAATCAATCTTGGTTCTTGAGAACCTTCGGACACTGCATTTGGATTATTGTAAGTTCGAAGATGTATCTGCAATTGGAGCACTTAAGAAACTAGAAATGCTTAGCTTTTTTGGTTCTAGAATCAGGGAGTTGCCGAGAGAAACCAAAAATCTAAGTCATTTAAAGTTGCTAGATTTGTCAAAATGCTTTGATCTTCAACGAATTCCACCTGGTCTCCTATCGAGTTTATCTCGACTAGAAGAGTTGTATATGGGAGAAGTCCTTATGGAATGGGAACCGACTGAAGGCAACAGAGAGGGAGAGGGATCCAATGCAAGCCTTGCTGAACTAATGTCTTTCTCCCGTCGTTTAATGGCTTTAGAAATTTGTATACAAAACCCCAAGTCATTCCCAAAAGACTTTCTCTTCAAAAATCATATGACAAGATTTCATATATTTACTGGTAATCTGATAAGTGGTGGGTTTTATAGGCCCCCACTTACTGATCAATTCCAATATCAGTCACATGATTATTTGTTTGAAAACAGTTTGGTACTTTGGGGAGTTGACATGCGTGAGATTCCAGAGAGTCCGATGCTTCATCAACTCTTACAGAAATCTGAAATTTTAGAATTGAGGGAAGTAAAAAATTTAAAAAATATTCTGTATGAGTTAGACCAAAAGGGTTTTCAATGCTTGAAGGTTCTAAGAGTTCGTCATAGTAAGGATGTAGAATATGTAATTGATACCACATCAGATCAGACTCCACAATCTGCGTTGCCTATCCTGGAGTCACTGGAACTGTCTTATTTGGTTGAATTAAAAGAAATATGTCATGGGCTATCAAAATGCAGCAGTTTGAAAAATGTCAGATCAGACTCACAGCTTGCTTTTTTTGGCAACCTTAAATCTCTTCGGCTATCGAAATGCAGCCGTTTGAAGAATGTCTTTTCATTGTCCATAGCGAGAGGTTTGGTTGAACTCCAAGAGTTAGAAATAGAACGGTGTGATTACATGGAAGAAATTTTCCCCAAGGAAGGAGAAGAAGATGAAATGGCATTTGATAGGATCAAGTTTCCACAATTAAAAACAATACGCATATCCTGTCTACCAAAACTCATTGGTTTTTGTACAGCTGGGGATCCTGCAGTTAACATTTCTCATAAATTGTTTTCATCCAAGACAATCCAGTGGTTACTGAATTTAGAAAATCTTAAATTAAATGAGGCTGATTCACTTAGAGTGATATTTGATCTCGAAGGACTAAAGGTCGACCATGACCACCAAGGAATGGCAGTACTTGCTCAATTGAAAACTTTAGGCTTATGGAGTTTATCTAAGTTGACAGAAGTGTGGAACAATGTTCCACGAGGTGTTCAGGGTTTTCAAAACCTAACATCTATTAGAGTAGATAGATGTCACTGTCTAAGTTACTTATTCCCATCTTCTGTTGCAAAGCTACTTGTGGAACTTCAAAGCATTACAGTAGATAAGTGTGTTGCAATTGAAAACATTGTTCAAAGAGATGGAGAGGAAGAGGAAACAGCTATCACTGTGTTCCATAAAATTACTTCCTTCGACTTAATAGGACTGCCAAGTCTAGTGAGTCTTTCTACTGGAGCTTATTCTTTTGCGTGGTCATCCATGAAGAAGATCGATATGAAAAGTTGTCCCAAATTGAAAACATTTGGTTCAGAAATTTGGAGCCCAAGAAAGCAGAAGAAAACCAATGGGGATCGAAGCACCACCAAAAAATCCCAAGGAAGCTCCTCAGTGAACAAAGAGGTACGTATCTGACTAAATAATAGTAATTTCTTTCCCTTAACATTAAAAGTTCTAGATTTAAGCACATATCCCAATGGTGCATTGCTGTTTTATTTGTTCATCTGCTCTATTCTTCATGCACCTAATATTGATTGCTTTTCTTTATTTTTCTACTCTTTATGCACCTAAAATTGATTGCTTTTTAATTTGTGCATCCACTCTGTTTATACCATCTTATTCCGTAGATGGATATATTCATGTTTTGCTGTCAAGCCCATGGCTCCAAATAATTTTGATAGATCTAAAAGAAATGATTATTTTGATTATAATACTTCTTTTAACAGTACTTATTTATTTGTAGCGTACTTTGACTAAGCTGAAGGATCCAAGAGCTAGTCATATCGACAATCCCTCAAAGATACAGTCACTTTTTCCATCACATATAATTGGGCGCTTAAAGAATCTAGAATCAATTGTATTAGAGGATTGCCAGTTGCTGGAAGTTATATTTCAACTTGCAGAACTAAATTTTGAGGAAAGTCAAGTAGCATCAGTTCTTGATCAGTTAAGAGAATTGAATCTATATAATTTACCAAAACTGATGCACATATGGAAGAAGGGTCCAGAGGAGATCAGAGGTTTTGGAAACTTGAGATTGTTAGTTGTATGGGGATGTAACAGTCTGACATATTTGTTCTCACCATCCATAGCAAAATTGCTTGTGATGGTAGAGGAAATACAAGTTACTAAATGTAAAAATATTGAAGAAATCCTTATAAGAGCTAGAGAAGAAGAAAAAGAAGAAAAAAATTTGTTCCACAAAGTGAACTCAATCTTGCTTAGGGACTTACCAAATCTGAAGTGTTTTTGCAATGAAGCCAATGCTTTTGAGTGGCCATCCCTAAAGAAAATGATGGTAATTAGATGCCCCAATTTAAGGATGTTTGTTCCATCCAAGCTAAAGACCCCTGAGCTGGAAGGAGTATATGAAGACATCGAATTCAAAACAAGTCAGTGGAAGGGAGACCTTAATGCCACCATAGAGCACATATTCAAAGGAAAGGTATGGCACATTCTCACTGCAATTATCTCACTAATGGAAGAATTTAACACTTGTGTGTAACCATAGAAGTATATAATATGCCAATATTTCTGTTTAATTAATTAGCAGAAATTACAAAACAGTTTAATTAAAAAGTAAAAGGAAAGAAAGGAAAAACACAATTTTCGAATACCAAAAAAATGTTTTGAAAAACAGTAATTTCTTCACTTACGACCAATTATAGCATCACCAATAGTAAGCACGTAGTTACTTTCATTTTTCTAGTTGCAAATATTATGATTACTTAAATCACATAAATACTTCTATTCATACAGGGAAAACAGGTAGATCACGAGATGTAGCAACATGTGTAAACCGAAACCACTAAATCTGAGAAGGATATTTGATGCTGGGCAAGGCATACAGGAGGTGAGCATATTACCTTCTTTTTCTTTTTTTTTTTCTTTTTTTTTTAATATATCAATTTAATATATTTGGTTAGAATCCAAAAATGCATAAAAATGAAAAACGCATACTACTTTTTTTTTTTTTCATATATTTTAAGGCACACGATTTGAAATACTTTAAGCATACGAAAGACCCAAGAAATATTTTTGAAAGAAGCAGATCATTAAATAGAAAACCATGTAGTGTCTGGTACACCTTTTTTCCTCTCAAGAAAGAAGATGCTAATTAGAACTACAACCTGTATTATGGGGGCTGAATGATAAAGAGGTTATATTAGATATATTATTCAATTGCTTCTGTACAACTTAGCCCCCAAAAAAGTTGCTATAGAGTTGCCAATTAAACAAATTTCTTTTTCCCTTGCAAGGGAATGTGGTAATACATATATTACCTCAACAGTACATTGATTTCACTCATAAAATTGAAATCAATCAGGTCCTTTTGTTAATCCAAGCATGCTGGGAACATTATTAATTGACCATGGCATTCAGGTACTTGTCTGTGTTTTTCTATGCTTAATCAATCATTTCATTTTTTGAAAAGTATCTAATTAGTGCGTCCACTTTAATGAAATCATCACTTCTAACTCGGATTTATAAAACTGGAAGTTTATAATAAACTTAATCTTTCCTTGCAGAGAATTGGAAAGAAGAAAGGAAAGAAACGGAAAGTGTTATTTCAATTGTATCAAAATGGAGAATACTTGGTGGTGCCAATCAGACAACAGCTTGGTTGTAGGAATTCCTTATGGAGGCCAAATTATATACATGTGGAATTGCTGGAAACCATAAAATGTCTCCAAGATATTAAATATACATTTTCTTGTTAATGAGGAATACTCACTCTGCATTTTCATTTTCTCTATTTGGCTTTAACTTTTTCTTTATGATACTTCACTTTTTATTCTTTGACATTTATTACCACTAGTCGCAGACTCACGCGATGCGTGGGAATATACAACTATTTTGTAACATGGTATAATGTATGATTTATTCTCTAAAACTATTGAAAATATTATTTTTAAAATTATTTTTCATCTCTTCATCTCTACAAATATATCATTCTATTATTTTGAGTTTTTTTTTTTTGAAAAACTTAGATGCATTTGATTGATATTGTTAGGTTCTAAGATTAGGAACTAATGTATTAAAACTTCAATTTGTAATATTGGCAAACTATGATCAAAACATTCTTTAAGTTGTGTGTTAGACTTGCTCAAAGTATGGCTTTTTATGTAAAGTTGGAATCGAGTTAACTGCAGAATTTACTGTGCACTTCTACCTGACTCGATCGATCGAGAATTAGACTCGACCAATAGAAAATCGTGCAGAACGTTTTTCTGCAGAAAATTCCCAACTCAGCCCTAGCCCATTTAATGTATAGGGTTTTATGTTTTGCCCTGAGTATATAAGGGAAAACCCTAGCCACGTTTTTAGAATTCTGAATGCTGTGTTTGTGAATCTAATTGTTAGATCTAGAGATGTTTACCTTCACATACACTTAGAGTTTCCAAACTCTAGATTCATGTCAAGAGATTGGTAAATCATACAGTTGCAGAATCAAAAGAGCTTCAAGATATACAAGCAGGTGTTGCTTGTGCTTTGCTGAAGAATTCAAGGAAAGAAGGAGTCCGTGGTCTCGGAGCTGTCACGTGGTCGTGGTAGTAAGTTTCCTACAGGCAAGTAGCAATAGGATGTTAGTGGTTTAAGTCGCTATTGTGTAAATTTTGATTCTTTCATAGTGAATTCGTTTTACCTTGAGGATAGCTAGGTTAAATCCTTCCCAGGTTTTTACCGGTGTGGTTTCCTGGGTCATCATATCATGTGTTCTTTATTATTCTGCACTTTTACATGATTTGATTTATTTGTTTTAACCTAGATCTATTTAAATTACCTAAGTTAATCACTTGGCTAATTCTACCTGACTCGATCGATCGAGAATTAGACTCGACCAATAGAAAATCGTGCAGAACGTTTTTCTGCAGAAAATTCCCAACTCAGCCCTAGCCCATTTAATGTATAGGGTTTTATGTTTTGCCCTGAGTATATAAGGGAAAACCCTAGCCACGTTTTTAGAATTCTGAATGCTGTGTTTGTGAATCTAATTGTTAGATCTAGAGATGTTTACCTTCACATACACTTAGAGTTTCCAAACTCTAGATTCATGTCAAGAGATTGGTAAATCATACAGTTGCAGAATCAAAAGAGCTTCAAGATATACAAGCAGGTGTTGCTTGTGCTTTGCTGAAGAATTCAAGGAAAGAAGGAGTCCGTGGTCTCGGAGCTGTCACGTGGTCGTGGTAGTAAGTTTCCTACAGGCAAGTAGCAATAGGATGTTAGTGGTTTAAGTCGCTATTGTGTAAACTTTGATTCTTTCATAGTGAATTCGTTTTACCTTGAGGATAGCTAGGTTAAATCCTTCCCAGGTTTTTACCGGTGTGGTTTCCTGGGTCATCATATCATGTGTTCTTTATTATTCTGCACTTTTACATGATTTGATTTATTTGTTTTAACCTAGATCTATTTAAATTACCTAAGTTAATCACTTGGCTAATTCTCTAGGTTAATCTGTTTGGGTTTAAAGGGTCAAAAAGAACTTACAATTGGTATCAGAGCGGGTAGCTTTTGTTTTTGATCTTTTGATCTTTGAGCTGAACCTTGACCCCTGTTGTCATGGAACACGGATACTCTCTTGTTGTTCCACCTCATTTTGATGGAAACAACTATGCTTATTGGAAAGTAAGGATGAAAGCATTCCTGAAATCCATTGATGAGAGAGTCTGGAACTCTGTTGAATATGGATGGGAGAAGCCCACTACTCCTGTAAGTGAGTGGCAAACTTCTCAAAAGGAGGCAGCTGCTTTCAATAGCAAAGTTATGAATGCTATTTTCAATGCTGTCTCTATGGAAGAATTGAAGAGAATCTCTAATGTTGAGGTTGCTCATACTGCATGGAATATCCTCCAGACTGTGCATGAAGGCACAAAGGCAGTTAAGATTAATAAGTTGCAGCAATTGACTGCTAGATTTGAAAGCATTAGAATGAATGATGATGAATCTTTTGATGAGTTCTAAGCTAAACTGAATGATATAGTTAATTCTGCTTATAATTTGGGTGAAATCTATGATCAACCTAAAATTGTTAGGAAGATTTTTAGATCTTTGACTGAGGGCTTTAAACCCAAAGTGACTGCCATTACTGAAAGCAAGGATGTGGACTCCATCCCTGTTGATGAACTTGTAGGATCTCTTCAGTCCTATGAGTTGGACCTACCCAAGACTAACAAATCCAAATTAATGGCTCTTAAGTCTGTTGATGATGTTGAGGATAGTGGATTTGATGATGAACTCTCTGCAACAGAGATTGCCTATCTTGCCAAGAACTTTAGAAACTTTCTTAGGAACAATAACAGAAGGACAAGAGGCAAGAACACTGCTGAACCTAGAAATTTTAGGAGGAATGATCCCACTAAAGTTAATAACACTGAAAAACCTAAAGAGAAAGTAGGTCAACCTTCTAATAATTCTTTGGGATAACAATGTTATGGATGTCAAGGGTATGGTCATATGAAATCTGAATGTCCTACATATTTGAAGTCTAAGGGTAAAGTTATGGCTGTAACCCTTAGTGATGATGAAGTTCTGACAATGAGTCCACTAGTGATGAGGATGGAAACTTCATTGCTTTCACTGCTACTACTGTAGTTAATGAAAGCGTGTCTGTTGAAGAGAACCCTTCTGATGGGGAACTCTATAAAGATGCAGACTTACAGAAAGCCTATAATAAACTTTGCAAAGTTGCTGCAAAGGATGCCATGAATGTTGATTTAGGCTTAAAGAAAATTGCATCTCTTAAACTTGATAAGAAGAATTTGCTTGTGAAATTGTTTGATGCAAATGAGTTTTTGAATAATGTGAAAACTGAGAACATGCTTTTACTTGATAAAGTTAAATGTTTGGAACTTGAATTATCTGTTGTTAGAGAACAAACTAATAGGTCTGCAAGCTCTAAACTTGATCACATGTTGAGTGTTCAAAAGTCTCCTTCTGACAAAACTGGCTTAGGTTTTGTGGAAAGCATCTCTGTGCCTGAATCTCATTCCACAAATTTTGTTCCCTCTTCTGAACCTCCTAAGAGTGAGATTGTCAAACCATTGGTGAGTGAACCTGTTAAATCTGTAGATGTTATTCCACCTAGGAAGATTAAGGTTGATCTTTAAGAGTCTCATTCTAGAGCTTCTACTTTTACTGAGGGCAAGTTGCATGATAAGCCTGCATGGGTTTGTCATTTTTGTGGAAAGTCTGGACACATTCATCCAAATTGTTTCAAGTTGCAAGCTGCAAAGCGAGCAAATAAACCTAAAGTACCTGTGCTTCAAGCACATGATCTTATGGTACTTATTGGTGAATTGGTAAAGGCGTTAAATCTTTATTCCAATCCTAGAGTTGGTTAAAATTTTAATATGAATCATAACTCCAATGCAAGAGTTGCATCTAAAAGGTTTTGGATGCAAAAGACTCGACCTAATTGAGTCTGTCTGACATGGTCCTTGTGCTTCATTGTTCTATCTTTTGTAACCTTTGTTTTTAGGATTTGCATTGCATAACATTCGTGCATTTCATTCTAGGGTGTTTTTTTTCTTCATAAAAAAAAAAAAAATTTGTGCAAATTGTGTTACTGCTATTTTTCTTGAATTTGAAAACAAGGTTAGTCAATCTAATTTTGCATAACATGTTTATGTACCTTGTTTAGTTTTGATGCACTTATTTCTATTGCACTTTACTAGCTGAAGTTTTGTTGTGCATGTTGTGTGGAAATATGCTATATTTGTTGATCACATGATCTTGATCTTGAAGTCTTATGTCTTTAATTGTCGGACTTGAACTTATTGAGAAAGACATAAATAACCATATCACCACTATTTATTAGCCAATCATGAACACCTTAGTGCATATCGTAAGATTTTGTGCTCGAGAAAGTGTAGCACATGCACAAAAAGAACATAAGGTGTAGCCTCTTTTAAAATGTTAAAATTGGTGTGTACATTATTGGGCTATAATAAATTCATAATTCAAATAAAATTAGTGTGTACATTATCCCGATTTTATTAATAGAGTTTCTAATTAATTTAAACTGATATTAATTATGAGGCAAATCAAGAAACTTACATGATTGTAAGCTTTTATTCTAGGAGATGTGAGAGTTATATGATGTAATTCTTTAAGTAATAGTCTCTTTCAAATTCATGTGATGAATTTTGTAGAAACTATGATTGATCTCTATGTGCATATCACCTCACATGTTTTTTCAAGCTTATGCTAGTTGCACACACTACACAAGTTATTCTTTGCTAAACTGTGTACATGGTATTGTGTGTTTTTGGTGTGACCAATCAAGTTTGAAAATTTCTGAAAATTGATACAAAACATGTTTGTTTGTTCAGAGTTTTTTTGTGTGGGATATTAAGAGAAAATCTTGTTTTGGAAGTTCTGGCGTAAATACATGTACTTTTGGAAAACTTTTCAACTCATACTCATGCATTTTTCTCATAAAATCTAATGCTTTGAGGAGTTTCATCACTGAAATTGGTTTGTTTTTCAAAAATTTGTTTTTTCCAGAATTTCGATCGATCGAAACTGTTTTTCGACCGATCGAAAATGTTTCAAAATCTCTGGAAAGTCTCGGGTTGTTTCGATCGGTCCTCGATTAGTATTGGATCAATCGAAGGATTTTCGACCGATCGAATGTAATTTTCGATCGATTGAAAATCGGGCTGAGTGTTTTTAAAAAAGGGATTTCTTTCACGTATTCTTCACTTTTCAAACACTATTCAAATTCCTTTTTCACTCTCTACCAACCGGTCAAACCAATTTTTGCTGTGTTTGTCGTTTTCCTCCGTTCTTTTTGCATCAAATCTCTCTCCCAAGGCCGGTAAGACTCTTTTGCCCCTCCTTTTTTTATTTTTTTTTTCTTGTTTCATGCATAATTTTCATGCATTTTTGGGTAATTTCGGCATTTAGAGTTTTTGTCTTTTTGGCATTGATTTTGGGTGTTTTTCTTTCAAATTAATCATGGGTTTTTGTGGGGACACCGTATACAAACACGACAAGTGGTTTAATTTGATTAATTTGGTGTTTTGTGGGAAATTTGAAAATCTAGGGCTTGAAATTGATGAATTTGGGGATTTTGTTCAAATTGATATAAATTGATGAAATTGACTTGTTAGATTGATTAACTTGATCATTATATTGTGTTTCTTAACTGTTGTGATGATCAATTTCTCAATTTGTTGTGTTTTGAAAAATTAGGTTTTTCTAAATTGGGTATTTTTTGATTTAAACCTCATGCTCAAGTCAATTTTATTCATTTGGATCATATTTGACCTTTGTCACTGCATTAGTTCATGCGTTATTTGCATATTTTGTTCATGCATCATATAGATTGGTATTTCTATGTTTTTGCTGTGCTAACTTGCAGTCTGCCCTTGGTTTTTGTTTTTGCTCTCCTCTCTCTATGTCTCTCTTTTCTGTCCTTAGCACCATGCCTAGGAAAACTAAAGCCCATAGGACTCCTGTTTCTTCTCCTTCCTTTGATAGTGATCAGTTTCCTAGTGAGAAGAACCAAGAGACATACGAGACCCTTAACCTTAGGCGTTAAATTTGGGGTGAGCGTAGGGTCATTTTAGATGAGATTGATCCTGAGGTGAGACGTAACTTTGAGCGTCGGGGTTGGTTACCTTTGTTGGATATAGATCATCCACCTCTGACCACCTTGATTAGAGAATTCTACTTGAACCTCTTTATCCACGTCTATGATACCAACACCTTAGTTAAGGTTTGGTTACGAGGTGTTGAGTATCGCATTACCCCTTTGGTAGTGTCTGATGCTCTTGGGGTGCCTATTGTTGATCATCTTGTCTTTTCCTATGATGAGTCTCCGCCTCTTGATGACGTGATGTCATACATCACTAGATCTTTTATCCAGTGGGGTTTTGATCCTCGGATCACATCTGCTGAGCTCTCTGAGCTTCATTATCTTTTCTTTAGGATTGCTTGTCATTCCTTGTGGCCTATTTCTCATCTTCATACTATTCATATTGAGCGGTGTGTCTTTTTGTATGCTCTTGTTACTGATACTCCTATCAGTTTTCCACACCTGTTCCTTCGTTCTTTGAACGAGGTGCATCAGAGTAGTTCTACTGCTCATGCTTTATTCTTTCCTGTTTTTATTCATAGGATTCTCCTTCATCTCGGTTTTGGTGATTATCCTGCTTTTGAGCCCGTACACATTATTGCTCCTATAGGTGCTACCTTTCTGAGGCAAAAGGCTGCTCAACTTCGAGCTAGCTCTAAGCATCCTAGGGTAGAGCCTTCCGGTGTTACTCCACCTCCTTCTTCTTCTACAGATGCTCCTGCAACTGAGACGTCTGCTGATCCTGCTGCTGCTGCTGACGATGTTCCTCCACCTTCTCCTTCGGATGTTTCTGATATTCGTCGGATTCTGGGCACTGTCATGACCGTTCAGGCGGCTCATGGTCAGCTTCTAGTGGATGTCCTTGATGAGCTTCGTGCTTTAAGAGCAGATTTGGCTAGTTTTCGTCGTTCTCTTCCGCCGCCTCCTTTTAATGATGAGTGAGTGTCCTTTGGCAATTCATCACAAAAAGAGGGTGTGCATTCTATTGACTATTGACTATTGAGGAGTTCATATCTTGTAGAGGAGATTTTTGTCTTAGGGGGAGTTTTTTTTTGTACCTTGCTGTGATACTGAGGAGCTTGTGGAGTTATTAGATTGTATCTAGATGCTTCACTTTGTATTTGCATTTTTGGCTCTTGTTAGGAGATATTTTTTGAGATACATTTTTTATGTATTTGTTTCTTGTTTCACTATGCTACTTTGCTTATTGATTTATATTTATGATGTTATTCATGATATATGTCTTTATTTTGTGTCATGTGAAATCAAGAAGTTCTTTTCTATATTCCTTGTATTTTCCACACATGCGTTTATGTGTTTGTTAAGTGTTACATGAATATACAGGTTGATTCAGTCGTGCTGCTGTCTACTTTGCAACTGTTAGATAGTAGTTAGGTTGAATTTGTTGAGTGGCTTTTATTTTATAATGGGCTGTTTCAATTTGTAAACTTTGAGCTTTTTGTTAAGTCTGTGTTTTGTCACGGATTGCCAAAGGGGGAGTTTGTTAGGTTCTAAGATTAGGAACTAGTGTATTAGAACTTCAATTTGTAATGTTGGCAAACCATGATCAAAATATTCTTTAAGTTGTGTGTTAGACTTGCTCAAAGTATGGCTTTTTATGTAAAGTTGGAATCGAGTTAACTGCAGAATTTACTATGCACTTCTGCCTGACTCGATCGATCGAGAATTAGACTCGACTGATCGAAAATCGTGCAGAATGTTTTTCTGCAGAAAATTCCCAACTCAGCCCTAGCCCATTTAATGTATAGGGTTTTATGTTTTGCCCTGAGTATATAAGGGACAATCCTAGCCACATTTTTAGAGTTCTGAATGCTGTGTTTGTGAATCTAATTGTTAGATCTAGATGTGTTTACCTTCACATACACTTAGGGTTTCCAAACTCTAGATTCATGTCAAGAGATTGGTAAATCATACAGTTGTAGAATCAAAAGAGTTTCAAGATATACAAGCAGGTGTTGCTTGTGCTTTGCTGAAGAATTCAAGGAAAGAAGGAGTCTGTGTTCTCGGAGCTGTCACGTGGTCGTGGTAGTAAGTTTCCTACAGGCAGGTAGCAATAAGATGTTAGTGGTCTAAATCGCTATTGTGTAAACTTCGATTCTTTCATAGTGAATTCGTTTTACCTTGAGGATAGCAAGGTTAAATCCTCCCCAGGTTTTTACCGGTGTGGTTTCCTGGGTCATCATATCATGTGTTCTTTATTATTCCGTACTTTTACATGATTTGATTTATTTGTTTTAACCTAGATCTGTTTAAATTACCTAAGTTAATCACTTGGCTAATTCTCTAGGTTAATCTGTTTGGGTTTAAGGGGTCTAAACGAACTTACAGATATTATTCCGTTATTGTTTTTGAGAGAAAAGATAGAAATACTATTTTTTTTTCAAGTGATCTATATTATTCAAACTTTTGTATAGTGTGTTATATATGGTTCTTTTTTTCTACAACTAAAATTTTTAAGTTCCAAATTCTCATTCTCTTAAGAAGATAATCATGACAACCAAAACTCATCACCAATTTATGATTGATATTACTTAAATAATTTATATAGAGACATTCAAATACATAATCATTTCACTTCTAAAATGTCTAAAAATTAACTCAAACCCAAACTATAAGAGGGATAGAGAGTACATGTAATAAATAACTCAAAAAACACACCACCAAAATGTATTATCCAAAAGTAGAGACAAAAAAAAAAAAAAAAATCATCAATCTAAAATAGAGTTGCAAGAAAGAATTAATAAGAGAGAGAGAGAGAGAGAACCATCACCTTTTTTGGAAGAGAATGTGAGACAAATAACAAAATTATATAAAAGAAGATGAGTAGAAGAATATTCAAAAGAAAATGTATAGTTGTAAATGTCAAATTATCTAAGTCATGCTATGTAATAAAATAATCATTCTGTAATTTCATAAGATAATATGTAACAAACAAAAAAATGAAATTAAAAAGATAAGAAAACTTAAATATAACCAAATCATATCAACCTAAAGTAGAGTTAAACATAAAAATTCATCAATCTAAAGAATTAAACATCCACCAAAAGAAAGAATATATATATATATATATATATATATAGAGAGAGAGAGAGAGAGAGAGAGAGAGAGAGAGAGAGAGAGAGAGTGTATAAAACTTTTTGTGTGAGCAAAATATGGATTGAATAGAAGAGAAAATAACCAATTTTTATAGTAAAAAAAAAGGGGAAAAGAAGAGTCAAAATAAAAGGAAGATGAAGAAATGAAAAAATTGTAAGGTTAAGGTATAGAGTAGTGAGGAGATAAAAAAAGGTAAGTAAATGTTAAAGAAGGTAGAATTGTAAAGTGGCAAATTAATGAGGAAAAAAATAATTAAAAATGAGATAAAATATTGGAAATACGTTAATGATGTGGTGCTAATATGGCACAACAAGAGCACAACAACATTAAACACCACGCTTTAACTTTTAGATATTTACTAGTCGCATACTCGCCCGTTGCGCGTAATCATTTTTTTAAGATGGTTTCATTAAATATTTTATTAATACTATAATTTTAGTTATTAACCATTGGTTTTTCATTAACTTTTAAGTTAATAAAAACTTTAAATATATCTTTTTTTACCTTTATGCGTGCGCTCGCGCGCGCGCGCACACACACACACACACACACACACATATATATAGTGAATCTTTACATATTCCTTTAAGAAAACTTTATATATTCCACTATTTTGAATGTATAAAATTATAGACTATTACTCCATAATGACAGTGACTAATTAATTATATATATATTTTTTAGTGATCTCATTTGTAACGCTTTTTACCATTATCATATATTTACTAACTGATGATTTGTATAACAAAAACGATAAATAAGAGGTAGCATTGTTCATTAGATTTTCGAAAGTAATAGTGTATGAAAATTATATATATATATATATATATATTATAAATAAGGTTAAATGAAATGTCAAAAAATGGATTTTTAAATTTTCTAACTTTGTTTCTTATGTAATTTCTACTACTATAAGAGAACATCTCTTTTTTAGTAATGATTAATATGGTTTCCATAGTTAGAGTTTAATTAGTTTTAAATTTAAATTTAGTACTATAATTTTATTTAATTGTTGATTGTTGATTTAATTTTTTAAGTGAATTTAACGGTTTATGTTACTATACTGTAAAGTTTTAAATATTCTCCACATGGTTATCTCTATTTTATTTTTTACTTCTCCTTACAACCTCTTTGTTTTCCAATCAACAATTACTAATTGATGTTTGGTTTTTTTTTTTTTTTTACTCTTCATTACTTTGTACTGGTTTTTTTGTATACTATCGCTCTCTCTCTCTCTCCATTAGCAACCTATCGTTTTCCAAAATTTGATGATGATTCTATGACATTAAATATGCATTATTAGTTTTTTTTTTAATTTAATGTTTTTAGCTTGATTTGTTTTGTATTATTTTCTTCCTTTGATGCATTGGATGTGAGAATGAGTGTTTACCTAGCATTACTTCACTTAATGTGAACAGTTTTATTTATTTAATTTAGGAAAAATATTATATTTTAAATTTTTTAAAATAAAAAAGGAGTGGAAATATAAATAATTTAATGATATATATGGGGGATGTAGCTAAATTTAAATAATAAATAAAATGATATGAGAAAAAAATAAAAATAAAATACATAGCAATAAACACTAATTTATCCAAATAATTCTATGTAATATAATAATAGTACATTCTTATATAATATTTTTTAATTATTTATAATGCAATATGATAATATTTCTTAATCAAAGTCATAAAAAAATAAAAATAAAAACTTAAAACACAAAACTAAATCCCATCAACCAAAATAGAGTTCTAAAGAATACAAAACTTTATTAAGCTAAAATAGAGATGCAAGAAAAATAAAAATAAAAATCCACCAAAAAATTGAGAGAGAAAGAGTGGGAAATAACCACTTTTTTGTGAGAGAAAATTATGTAAAGAATGGAAGAGTGAATGACAAATTTATACTAAGAGGATAATAATAAAAAGAAACAAAATAGAACAAGATAAAAGGAAAGAGGAAGAGTGATATCAAGGTAGAATGTTTGGGAAGATGAAAAGGTAAAGAGAAGGAGAAAGGTTGGAGAAAGTATAAATGTTAAAAAAAAAGAAGAGGACAATTTGATGAGCACAATTTTCTTTTATTTGAATTTAAATAAAATATTACTTTTTTTTTTATTTTTTACAGAGAGAGAGAGAGAGAGAGAGAGAGAGAGAGAGAGAATATAAATAATTTAATGATAAGGAGAATGTGGTTGAATTTCAATATTGAGTAAAATAGAAGAGCAGAAAAAAATAAGAAAAATTAAAAGATATAACAATAAATACTAAATTATCCAAATTATGCTATGTAATAGAATACTATTTTATTTTTATCTACTATCTTTAATTTTTTATAATGTAATCGGATAAAATTTAACAATCAAAGAGCAAAATAATAATAATAATAACTTAAAATACAAAATTAAATCGTATCAACCTAAATTAGAGTTCTTAAAAACACAAAAACATTGAGAGAGAGAGAGAGAGAGAACCATTTTGTGAGAGAAAACTATGCAAAGAATGGAAAAGAGTGACAAATTTATAGTAAGGGGAAGGGATAAGAAGAGACAAATAAAGGAAGATAAAGGGAAATATGAATAGCAATATTAAAGTAGAGAGCAGTGAGGAGATGAAAAGATAAGGGAAGAAGAAAGGTTGAAGAAAATGTAAATATTTAAAAAATAAATGAATGTAAAAAAAAATATAGGAAAATTGGAAATAAAAAAGAAATATATAAATGTTAAAACCGACAAAGATGAACATGTAAAGTCAATAATCTATTTATATATTTTTTTAAAAGGAATAAATAATAAATAATAATTATGTGGCGAATGACGTGGCGATGAGTTGGCGCAACAGAAGCTCAGCAGCAATAAATGCCACGTTTCAGCTTTTAGTAATATATAGATGAGCACAATTTTCTTTTATTTGAATTTAAATAAAATATTACATTTTTTTTATTTTTTACAGAGAGAGAGAGAGAGAGAGAGAGAGAGAGAGAGAGAGAGAGAGAGAGAGAATATAAATAATTTAATGATAAGGAGAATGTGGTTGAATTTCAATATTGAGTAAAATAGAAGAGCAGAAAAAAATAAGAAAAACTAAAAGATATAATAATAAATACTAAATTATCCAAATTATGCTATGTAATAGAATACTATTTTATTTTTATCTACTATCTTTAATTTTTTATAATGTAATCGGATAAAATTTAACAATCAAAGAGCAAAATAATAATAATAATAATAACTTAAAATACAAAATTAAATCGTATCAACCTAAATTAGAGTTCTTAAAAACACAAAAAAAATTATCAACCTAAAGTGAAGATGCAATAAAAAATAAAAATTCACAAAAACATTGAGAGAGAGAAAGAGAGAGAAAACCTTTTTGTGAGAGAAAACTATGCAAAGAATGAAAAAGAGTGACAAATTTATAATAAGAGGAAGGGATAAGAAGAGACAAATAAAAGAAGATGAAGGGAAATATGAATAGCAATATTAAAGTAGAGAGCAGTGAGGAGATGAAAAGGTAAGGGAAGAAGAAAGGTTGAAGAAAATGTAAATATTTAAAAAATAAATGAATGTAAAAAAAAATATAGGAAAATTGGAAATAAAAAAGAAATATATAAATGTTAAAACCGACAAAGATGAACATGTAAAGTCAATAATCTATTTATATATTTTTTTAAAAGGAATAAATAATAAATAATAATTATGTGGCGAATGACGTGGCGATGAGTTGGTGCAACAGAAGCTCAGCAGCAATAAATGCCACGTTTCAGCTTTTAGTAATATATAGACTAGTCGTAGACCCGCGTGATGCGCGGTAAAATATGAAACACAATGAAATAAAAAAAGTTATCTCTTATTTTATAGTGTGAGAACTATTAAATTAACTTGTAACCATATATACTTTATTAATTACTGTACAGATACATGCGAATTAATTCTTATAAGTATATTTTTCTTCTAAACATAGATCAACATTTCGTTCTTTTTCATAATCAATAAATCATATATCATAAAGTGAAAATATAAAATAAAATAAAATTTAAAAGACAATTTTTTTTTTCATCATATGAACATTTGAATAAATCCTGCAATATATAACTCTTCAAATTCATAAACCATATGATTACTTAAATTATATAGTAAATTAAGACCAACCTATCCATCATAATATTGCAGTATTGTCTAGATATAATTACATAAAAGTCATGTTTTGTTGATTTTGTCTCATTAATCCAAAAGTAACAACTATATAGCTAATAAGATCTTTAGAGAGTAACATATGACGGGGAATTCTTAGTTTGAATAACCAATTATAGATATATAAATCATCCAACACAAACGTCTATTAGAAGATAAAATCTATAACTTTAATACAAAAATTTGGCAAAATGATTAAATAGTATACTACCTTTAGCTTAGTAATATTAAGATATTTTTTTTTTTATAATTAAGGAGTGTACACATTCAACCAAGAGGAATTAATCAAAGAATTTTTAGTCACTATCAACTATATTAGTTTGCTCTTTGTTTTTCATGGTTTCTCTTCCAAATGAAGGTGACATTGACAAATTTAAACTACAACAATTAAAGAGTAGATATACAAAACTATTCAAAAAATATTATTCAAATTTTGTACAAATAAATTCTTTCTGTTCCATATGTTGTACATACTTATGGAATTTAAAAGTTGACTCTCCATTGAGGCTTGCATTACAAATACCAATGACTTCATCATAGAAATCAACCCTATTAAGAAGTTTATGTGGTGTAATGCTTAATTTGTCAAAAGCAGAGGCACCTTAGGCATTGTTTCTGTTGTTACCACAACATAAGCTTCATCTGGTTCTATGTAACAGAATTTGTGCAATTTCAAAATCACAAAGAGACTAAAAGGGGGGGGGGGGGGGGGGGGGGAGGGGAGAGGGGAGATTAATTCAAAAATGTTATATGAATTAAGCATTGCATATATGAAAGATTTAAGCAAATAATGAGACATAAAATGATATTCAAACTAATACAAACACTAACATTCTTTTCTTTTTTTTCATAGATAGATAGTAGTGGAGGGGGGATGGTGGGGTTTGAACTACAAATATGGGACACCACAAAGAATATATTTATCTCTAGGCTATCATTTGCACCCCTAAAAATTAATCTAGAAGCCAAGAAAAAAGAATAATTGGAATTCCAAAAAAGAATTAATCACAAGTTCCTCAAGTATCTATACATAAAAACATTAATAGCATAATGATGCTCTAGAGTAAATTATATTTTGTATTATTCTTTTTTTTTTTCCTTAAAGATGATCAACTACGCAAAATAAAAACTAACCAAAAAAACTCAGATTAACTAAAATTGTGTTGCCAATTCAAAGTCAATTAAGAGTAACAAAAGTCAATATCATTAAAAATTGGGGAAGGAGAACAGGAAAATCACTTCACATAGACTAAATATAAGAATACCAAAAAGAAAGGGGAAAAAAAAGTTCATTTCTATTTGTGCGTTTTGTTTACCTCAATGGTCATCCTATTGCTGACTTAACTTTGAAAATCTTTGACAAAACAATCAATGTCTTCTCAAAATGGGGAAAATTAAAGCTTGATTGAAAAATGTGGAGAACAAATAGTATTGAACTAATTTTTTTTTTTTGTAAATGATGAGGTGATTGTATCTAGAATGTACATTGGTAAATATATTGTAAAGCTTAAATAAAAAATGATTGATGTGTGAGTGAGAGAGAAATACGGTTGTGAAAAACTGGAAATTTGGAAGAGGAAACATTGTAACTGTAGATAAATGAAGAGACACAAAACTCATCTTTGGGCTGTAGATTATGCTTGAAATTTTAATTGTATCTACTAAAAAGATAATGAACTATTCAATTTTAATAATTACTTGAAATTAGAAAGAAGAAAATGAAAAGTTGAAATCAATTTGGGTGGCTAAATAGTCAAACATTTGTATCTAATATATAATAACGTTTGTAATTTGAATATTTATTATTAGATATTTAGTTTAATAAGCCCACCTTCTATCCATATCTTTTCAAAGAACACAACTCTTAAACATTCAATCTAAAATTAAGAAAAGCAAATCTTGAAACTTAAATATATTTTAATCCTTCATTAGTTAAAGATTTTATCTCAGTGAATTTTTGCATTGTCAAATGCAATTTCTAGAAATTTAAGATTCTTTTAACAAATTTCAAATAATTAGACGAAATGTTAAGTATATTTTTGAAAAGATATTAATATAAGCAGTTTTCAAAAATAATCATTTGGTTCTTATTTACTTACAATTATTCTGAATTGTAAAGAAAATTTTCAAATTTCAACAATTATTGAAAAATCAATTGTTGAAATTTACCATATGTCAATCCAAAAATGACACATAGCACCTTGGCACCTTATCATCAAAACATAGCTCACTTACAAAGGATAATGACTAACATAGGACAATGTTAAAGTGAAAATTCAATTAATAAGACTATATATTACATAGAAATTATTAACAACCATAATCACACAAACGAATGTAACCAAAAAAAAAAAAAAAACAAAAAACGTAGAGGTGAAAAATATATATTATCAAAATTATAAAAATTTGTATAAATCAAAGCAATGATTATTACACATTTATAGAGTTGGAATATGTCCCAACTTCACCACATTCTAAGTCCTCAAACAATAAACAAAGTCTATGAAACACGTTTACTTCAATTTCACTACTTAAAGAAAATATATATAAATCCAAATATCATTTTCTATACAATAAGTTATGGATAAAATGTTTCTCAAAAAAAAAAAAAAAAAGTTATGTATAAAACTTTTGAGTTCTAAAAAAATCTAACAATTTATAGTTTGATTATCACTAAATGAATGTTAAAAGAATCAAGTCAATTTAATGTTACAAAAATATCTCCCACCAAATATATTGATATTTTTTCATTCTAAACAACTATAAAAACACTTTAATATTTATTGAGCATGAGAACCGTGTCTCAAGTTGCTTGGAGACACATTACAAGAAAAAATTCCAAAAGGAATTATTTTAATCCAAGTAACCCATAATTACAATCCCATTACATAAAATAATTCCAAACCCTAATTGATTACCTTGTGAATGAAAAATGTTTTAAATTATGAGAATCCATTAACACAAAGAAACCAAACAATCAAAATAACAATCTAGATATTTTTCATATGGTGATTGTAATAAAATATTGAATTGTGAGAATAGACTAAGAAAGAGAGGGAATAGAAGCTTACTAGGTAGAGCTGTCAAATTCATTAAGATGTGAGTCTTTAGGGGGAGACAATTCCGCCATTGAAGAAATGCCAAGTGATTCTATTTGGCTTTCATAGACAAAATATGCCATGCATATAAGTTTTATGTTGAGAAAAATTGACATATATACATAATAATTTTTGTATAAAATAGTTCAAACTTTTAAGTCTGCCTAGAAAGATTAGAACTCCAAAGTACTCTAAAAGTCACTTTTATTCTCCTTCAATATCCCTTAAATATTAAAAAAAAAAAAAAACAAACAAAAATGATGACAACATAATTGAGTTTTTGTTTAGTATGAAATCTATTTGTTGTAAGGGCCAACCTTAAGGTCAGAGAAAAAAAGGCATAAAAGATTATATATATATATATATATATATATATATATATAAGTTAGATAGATAAATACAAACATGATACACATAAGAAAAATGTAGAGAGAGAGAGAGAGAGAGAGAGAGAGAGAGAGAGAGAGAGAGAGAGAGAGAGAGAGAGAGAGAGAGAGAGAGAGAGAGACCTCGAAAATAATAAAGGCACACATTTTTTACAGACCAAAATTCATATATGTAAAGAAAATGAGTCAAAATACATAGCCAAGAGAAGAGTTTATGAATATTGTTAAACACATAGATAGGGGTGCCATGCCAATGGTTGGTAAAAAAAAAAAACAATTTGTATTGTGACTAAATGAAAAAACACAAAATAATTATTTTTTGTTTTTTAAAAAATATGAGTTACATTGATTGACTGGCTACCTTCCAGAAATATAACATCATGCACATTGTGAGCAAATTAGCATTTAGTCTTAACGTTAAACAAAAAATACTAACCATCAAAAGTTGCGATACAAATATAATGATAATTCAATATTGTGAAACACACCTAAACAAAAATCAAGAGTGATACGTAAAAAAAATTGATTACCCAAAATTTCAATAAAGAATCGATAAATTTCTTGGGATTGTAAGCAATAATCAATAGTGGAATTGAATTCTTGATAGTTTGCACACCTTTGTTTTGCATATTTACTAGGCATTGGCTAAGTACAAAATTTTATGGGAAAAAAAAAAAAAACTAAAGTGGAGATGGAGAGAGAGAACTTACAGGCAGAATATATAAGATCTGGGTTAGCTATTGAAAATGGAAGGTTGATTTGGATAGAAGACTCTAACTTTCCATTTACGTTACAAAGAAACCATTTTGCTTCCAAATTCCAATTTTAAATAGAAGGATGTGAATAGTCGCAACCGAAGATAATAACTTATGTTGTATGGATAACAATTGAGACAATTTAGTATATGTAGTAGATTAGCAGCAGATGAATAGTCTTTTTTTTTTTTGAGAAGGAGATGAATAGTCATCTTAATAGAGTACATGTTGACTAAAGTGGAGATGGAGAGAGAGAACTTACAGGCAAAATATATAAGATTTGGATTAGCTATTAAAAGTGGAATGGTGATTTGGATAGAAGACTCTAACTTTGCATTTACGTTACAAAGAAACTGTTTTGCCTCCAAATTTCAATTTTGGATGGAAGGATGTGAATAATCATAACCGAAGATAATAACTCATGTTGTATGGAAAATAATTGAGATAATTTAGTATATGTAGTAGATTAGTAGCAGATGAATAGTCTTTTTTTTTTTTTTTTTTGAGAAGGAGATGAATAGTCATCTTAATAGAGTGCATCAACATGTTTGCCTATGATCTATAATTAAAATTTTTTTTATATAAAAAATAGAGAGAAATCATAAAAGGAAAAAAGGATGTTTAAAAAAAAGTATGAGGTGGAGGATGAAGTGGCTCAACTGGAGCGTAGCAACATTAAATGTTGCGCTTCAGGTTTTAGTAATATATAGATATAGAATATAGACATAGATGTGTGTGTGTGTGTTTTTTTATGGGTATCTAATACTAACCTTGTATGTTTTAATTACACAAATGTCGGATTGAACACAGTAAAGACTACATATGCTCAATTTGTCAATGACTCAACCAACCAGGAGGCTTTTTTAAATTTTTTTTCCTAGTAAATTTCGCCTTTTAACCCCAAGCAATAGGATGGTTTCCCGTTCACCTCTCTAATCTTCAAATTTTAGTAATCATCTTCTAAAGTTACACTCTAGATTGCAAATAGCTTCATAATATTCAAAAATTGACATATATGATGTTTTAAATATGTGGTTGTTAAGAGAAATGTACACATTTCAGTTAGGATAAAGTTTGGCTATAACTCCTTTACATATCTTATTATTTGATATGAATTTCAAAAAATCCACCATTAGAATATATTTTCTTCTTATATCCTTCATATTTGCAAAATTTTTAGATGATCAAAGATCAATAGGCATGTCATTAATCAAATGTTTATATTTCAAGTTTTTGTAGTATAAAATCATGTGTAAAAAAATAAGTTTATGGATCTATTAGGTTCTAAAGATTAGGATCTAATGTATTTAGAACTTCAATTTGTATGTTGGCAAACCATGATAAAAAAAATGTTTAGTTGTGTGTTAGACTTGCTCAAAGTATGGGATTTAATGTAAAGTTGGAATCGAGTTTTTATGCAGAATTACTATTAACTTTCTGTCAGACTCGATCGATCGAGAATTAGACTTGATCGATCGAAAATCGGGCAGATCGTTTTTCTGCAGAATTTTCCAACTCAGCTCTAGTCCATTTAATGTATAGGATTTTATGTTTTGCCCTAAGTATATAAGGGAAAACCCTAGCCACGTTTTTAGAGTTCTGAATGCTGTGTTTGTGAATCTCATTGTGAGATCTAGAGGTGTTTGCCTTCACATACACTTAGGGTTTACAAACTTGAGATTCATGTCAAGAGTTGTGTAAATCAATACAGTTGCAGAATCAAAAGAGCACAAAGATATACAAGCAGGTGCGCTTGTGGATTTGCTGAAGAATTCAAGAAAGAAGGAGTCCGTGGATCTCGGAGCTATCATGGGGTCATGGTAGTAAGTTTCCTACACTTGGGTAGCAATAAGATGTTAGCGGTCTAAGTCTTATTGTGTAAACTTCGATTCTTTCATAGTGGATTCAATTTACCTTGAGGATAGCTAGGTCAAATCCTCCCCAGGTTTTTACCGGTGTGGTTTCCTGGGTCATCATATCTTTGTGTTATTTATTTTCCGCTGCCTTACTTGATATGATTGTTATTGTTTTAACCTAGATCTGAATAATAAACCTAAGTATTCACTTGGTTAATTAATTAGGTTAAACAATCTAGGTTTACAGGGGTCTAAACGAACTCATAAGTGGTATCAGAGCGGGTAGCTCTTCTGTTGTAGATCCTTTGATCTAAGAGTTGATCCTTGATCCCTGTTATCATGGATAATTTTAAGTGTCTTACTGTTTTTGATTGTGATGATTTGAATAAGAAGGACATTGTTGTTTCTGTTGATCTTTTTGATGCCTGTGAAACTCTTCGTAAGGAATTATTGAAAACTATGAGAATTGCTAAGAAATTCAAGGAAGAGTTAAAATTGGCTAATCTTGAAAAAGATGAATTGATTGTTAGATTAGATGAATCTAATAAAAAGAATGAATTTTTGAGAAATCAAATTTCCTCTCAAGATGAGAAGATGAAAAGCTTGGAACAAGAGTTAGCTGAATCCAAAGCTAAAATTGAAAATTTGACTAGTACCAAGCTTGCTGCTGATAACAAAAGTGTTTCTGTTTCTCTTAAGCCTAAAGCTGAAAAAGTTTATATCCCTCATTTCAAGAGGAATAATAAAGAAAAGGCTTATTTTGCTAGGTTAGACAAATGTAAAAGTTCTGATGTAGACGCTGAAGTTTCTAAACCTAAGTCTAAACCTACTGTTAGAGAGCATAAGAAATCTATTTTTGTGCCTACTTGTCACCTTTGTGGTGTTGTTGGTCATATTAGACCAAATTGTTCTTTGTTGAGGTAAAAACCAAAATCTGAGACTAGATTTGCTGTTAGGAATACTGATGTTCCTAAGTTTGTTCCTGTTTGTCACTTTTGTGGTGTCTCCGGTCACATTCGTCCTAATTGTCATAAATTGAAATTTAAGCATTCTGTGTTTCAGTCTAGGACATGTGATGATATTTCTCCTGCCATAAGTCCAAATAAATTATTTCATATGCTTTTGAAAAATTTAAGCTTGTTGGCTTGTGAAAGGAAATTGCAGGATTTTAGTCTTTCTCAGAAGATTGGTGTAATTCCTCAAACACACTCTGCTTCACATGGATTTTCACCTACAAAGCCAAAGACTCGTGCTATATGGGTGAGAAAAGATTCTCTAAGGTGAGTGTTGTTGACTTGTCCCTGATTTAATTCTTTCAATTATTTGTGGACATGTTTTGTTTCTGTTTTTGGTTGTTTTATTTTTTAGTTTTTTATATATATATATAAAAAAAAAAATCCAAAAACATTGAAAATTTTCAAAAAGACAAAAATATTTTTTTTGTGTCTAGTTTTATTTTTCTTGAGGATTACATGAATTATGATATCTCTCTCTTGATTTAGAACATGCTTGATATTGTGGAGAAACATAAAAAGTATGTGTTCTATAAGTGCTAAGCTATTTTTTGATTTTGTGTGAGTATGTACTAGCTTGTACATGTACTCATGGGTTAATTAAGAAATTGATATTTCTTGTTTGTGTACCCTCTATAGCTTAGTTAAGTACTGCCATGCATTGCATTTGTATTTTTAATCTTTTAGCATAATGTGTGCTTTTTGTTTTTGGTCATAAATTTTTTTAAACCAAAAATATTTTTATGTGTTTTGTATTATATATCTTGGATTTATAATTAAGGTTGGCCATATTATCTTTACATAACATGTTTATGTACTCAGTTTAGCTTGGATGAGCTTATTTTATTGCACATTACTAGTGTGAGCTTTGTAGTGCATGTTGTGTGGGAAAGATGTTTATAATTTTTGATCACATGATCTTGATCTTGAAGTCACATGCCTTTGATTGTCGGACTTGAACTTAATGAGAAAGCCATAATAACCATCTCACCACTGTTTACTAGCCAATCATGAACACCTTAGTGCATATCATAAGATTTTGTGCTCGAGAAAGTGTAGCACATGCGCAAAAAGAACATAAGGTGTAGCCTCGGATTAAATTGTTAAAATTGGTGTGTACATTATTGGGCTATAATAAGTTTCTAATCAATTAAAATTGGTGTGTATATTATGAGGCAAATCAAGAAACTTACATGATTGCAAGCTTTTATTCTAGGAGATGTGAGAGTTATATGATGTAACTCTTTAGGTGATAGTCTCTTTCAAATTTATGTGATGAATTTTGTAGACTTTGTGATTGATTACTATTCACAAATCACCTCACATGTTTCTCAAAGCTTTTGCTAGTTGCACACACTACACAAGTTACTCTTTGCTAAACTTGGTACATTATATTGTGTGTGATCTTGTTGTGGCCATTCAAGATTATATGTTCCTTGATTTTGATGCAAAATTTGAGTTTTAAGGACAAATTGATTAAAAATCTTAATTTTGGAAGATCTGGGCTATATTCATGTGTTTTTGAAAAACTTTTAGTCTCATATTCATGCATTTCATTCATGAAATATTGTGCTTTGAGGAGTTACAGCATTAAATTGGTCTGTTTTTCAAAAAAATTTGAGTTTTCCAGAATTTCGACCGATCGAAGCTGTTTCTCGACCGATCGAAATTGCAATAAAAATTTTGGTTTGATTCTGTCTGACTCGATTGGTATTCGATCGATACTCGATCGATCGAAACTGAAAAATTTTCAGTTTTTAGAGTTTTTGACCAAATTTTTTTTCATGCATCATTTATGTTTAGGATTCACATGAATTGCATTATTTTTCTATATCCATCTTGCAATTTTGCAGTCATATCTCTCATTGTTTTCACACATAACATGCATATACTTTGCTAAATTGGGTACTCAACTTGATTTAAAAATTGATTGATTAATTTTTGAGTCCTTTGTACATTTTAGTATATGCTATTTTTCTTGATGTGTGAACTACAAAAAATATTTTTCTTCAGAGATATGATGGATAATCAATGTGCAAATATTTTCTCTACTCATGCAACTATTTATGGGTCACATAATGTCCAGTTTGCATTTTTTTTTGAAAGAGAGAATATTTTTGTTCATGTGTATCCTCAACTCATTTTTTTTTTTAGGTTTGTGTGTTTTTATTTTTCCCCACCTCCTAAATTTTTTCCAAAACTATTTTTCCCAAAACTTGTTTTGTTTTTCCTATTTTTATAGGGGGAGAAAAGTTTTTTTTTTTTTTTTGACTTTGCTCTTTATAGGGGGAGTTCTCTCTATTTTCTATAGAGCTAAGTTTTTTTTCGTCGGACACTTGATACTGTCATGACCGTTCAGGCGGCTCATGGTCAGCTTCTGGTGGACATCCTTCATGAGCTACGTGCGTTACGAGCGGATTTGGCGAGCTCTCGTCATTCTCCTCCGCCTCCTTTTGATGATGAGTCAGTGCCCTTTGGCAATTCGTCACAAAAAGGGGGAGTGCATAGTTCATTTGTATCTAGGAGATTTTGTTGTTGTGATTTACATTTTAGGGGGAGTTTTTGTTTACTTGGTAGTGATACTGCAGAGCTTGTGGAGTTATTAGATTGTATCTAGGCACTTCACTGTGTATTCTCATTTTTAGCTCTTGTTTAGGAGATATTTTGTTGAGATACATTTTTATGTATATGTTTCTTGTTTCACTATGCTACTCTGCTTATTGATCTATATTGATGATGTCATTCATGATATATGTCTTTATTTTGTGTCATGTGAAATCAAGAAATTTTTATTTATATATTTCCTGTTTTTGTTCCACACATGCGTTTATGTGTTTGTTAAGTGTTACAGGAATATACAGGTTGTTTTCAGTCGAGCTGCTGTCTACTTTGCAACTGTTAGATAGTAGTCTAGGTTGAATGGTTAAGTGACTTTTTATTGTAATGGGCTATTTCAATTTGTAACTTTGAGCTTTTTGTTAAGTCTGTGTTTTGTCACGGATTGCCAAAGGGGGAGTTTGTTAGGTTCTAAAGATTAGGATCTAATGTATTTAGAACTTCAATTTGTATGTTGGCAAACCATGATCAAAACAATGTTTAGTCGTGTGTTAGACTTGCTCAAAGTATGAGATTTAATGTAAAGTTGGAATCGAGTTTTTATGCAGAATTACTATTAACTTTCTGTCAGACTCGATCGATCGAAAATCGGACAGATCGTTTTTCTGCAGAATTTTGCAACTCAGTCCTAGTCCATTTAATGTATAGGGTTTTATGTTTTGCCCTAAGTATATAAGGGAAAACCCTAGCCACGTTTTTAGAGTTCTGAATGCTGTGTTTGTGAATCTCATTGTGAGATCTAGAGGTGTTTGCCTTCACATACACTTAGGGTTTACAAACTTGAGATTCATGTCAAGAGTTGTGTAAATCAATACAGTTGCAGAATCAAAAGAGCACAAAGATATACAAGCAGGTGCGCTTGTGGATTTGCTGAAGAATTCAAGAAAGAAGGAGTCCGTGGATCTCGGAGCTATCATGGGGTCATGGTAGTAAGTTTCCTACACTTGGGTAGCAATAAGATGTTAGCGGTCTAAGTCGCTATTGTGTAAACTTCGATTCTTTCATAGCGGATTCAGTTTACCTTGAGGATAGCTAGGTTAAATCCTCCCCAGGTTTTTACCGGTGTGGTTTCCTGGGTCATCATATCTTTGTGTTATTTATTTTCCGCTGCCTTACTTGATATGATTGTTATTGTTTTAACCTAGATCTGAATAATAAACCTAAGTATTCACTTGGTTAATTAATTAAGTTAAACAATCTAGGTTTACAGGGGTCTAAACGAACTCACAGGATCAAATAGTAAATAACATCTAATTAACATGAAATTTGACATTCATATTAAAAAAATTAAGATCATGCAATCTAACGATTAGATTTTCAAAATAGTAGTCATGTTATTATTATTATTTTTTGGGAGTTGTGAGTATTGACAACAACTAAGTTTGTACCTAAATTTTGTCCTTTTATTTAAGTTAATACATTTTAAATTATTACAAGTCACGTGATACTAATGTTAGAAAAGGATCCATTGTTCAAATTTCCCTTCCTCAATTGTACAATTGAAATATTAAAAAAAAAATGTTAAAAAAGTCAAATTTTTAACCAATTTTAACTAGTAGGATTTTTTTTTTTTTTTTGGTTTCCAAGATAATTATTAGGAGTTATATGTATTAAGTGCATAGTTTTGGATGGTCATTTTTTGGGTTTTAAAATATAGGCTTTGCATTACAAATAACCTAATAGATTAGGAACACATGACCTACTGACTTCCTCTCTTTTATCTTAACCTGTGCTTTGAGAGACACTCAAAATCCTCCGCCGCCAACCCCAAAAAAAAAAAAAGGTCTAGAGTGGCTAAATTAATACATTAATTGGACTATGAACTATAAATAATATCTTAAACTTGTGGCCTAATTTAGACTGTCACTTTTTTTTTTTTGGTGACAGATAGAATAGAATTTCACTCTATGAAATCTATTCTATTATGATTGTTTTTTATCATCAGGTAAAAAAACCAATTGGTTTACTGATTTTTAATTCATTCTTTGAAAAAAAAAAACTGATTTTTAAATCTATATTATAAACTGATATTTTTCTTTTTAATATAATCTAAAGTTGTTTACTGGAACTTTAGTCGTTTTTTCTAAAGAAAAATATTCTAAGTTTTACCAACCCAATTTAATTTCTGTTAGCATGGTTAATCGATCTGTTGTAGAACTTTTTTTGCATACAATCCAACCAACCTTTATTACTATTCTTTTTGTCTTTTGTAAAGCATTCACCACTATTATTAGGGAATGGACAATATACCCTCAATTCAACTGTAATCCTTCAGCACTATTTTTGTTCCTTTAGTTATCTATTTTTCCTTTTTATTCTTTTTCTATGTTTATTTGTGTTTAAATCTTAAATTACACTCTCTAAGTTTCACGAAAATTTATTTCATGCCTTTAACATCATTTTTATTCAATTAAGTCTTTTAACTTTCAAACTTTTTAATTAAGACCTCCTATTTGTCTTTGTTAGTAATGCTCTGCTAAGCACCCCAAAACAAAATTGTTTCAATTTTTAGCTAATTTTCTGAATATTTAATACCCAAAATTTTTTTTTCTCCAAAAAAAAAAAAAAACCGTAGAAATTTTTTATTAATATTATTTGAAAAAATATAGTGAATAAAAAATGGAAAGCATTGCTAAGATTAACTTCTTCATACGAAACTAAATAAAACCATGAAAAAAAAAACAAAAAAGAACAAACACCCATTATACCCAATTGAAAATGAAAGGCAAATAATCCATAAAAGCCGGCCATATATGTATACAAAAACAGAACTAATAAAGCAATTGAAGGTAAAGAAAATATGCATGAGTTTTCATAAATTAAAAAAAAAAGTACATGAGTTATAAAGACAAAAGGAAGCGAACCCATCAGCCATTTTGAAAGCACAATTGAAGAAACTGAGAAATGGAAAAAGAAGAAAAGTAGGAAATAGAGAATTACGTAGAGGAAGCTAATCTTGAGAAATATGAGGTTGTCCTTGAAAAGTTGAAAGTACCAAAGCAATTAGACAGCTTTCTTGATCGACTTGGAATTGGATAAACCACAGCTAAAATCTCCTCTTCTTTTTTTCTTTTTTAATGTTTTCAGTGCAATGGTGAAAGAAATTTGCGACATGGTTGTTAAATTTGAACAAGTTTTTCCTATGATCTACATCAATATCATTCTCTCTCTCTCTCTCTCTCTCTCTCTCTCTCTCTCTCTCTCTCGCACAATCGAGTTAGGGATTGTTGATTTTGGGGCCAAATTGGCCAAATACCACTATTTACCAAAATATATATCAATCTACCACTATTTTGGAAATATGTAGGGATCTACCACCTTTTTGAAACTCAAGTTTGTGAAATTCAAGTTTGCTGTGTAACTCAAGTTCCGTAAACTCTAGTTCTTTGAAAAAATAGCCCTTAAATTTACTGGAAAATTTTTCCATGGAACTCGAGTACCATGTAAAACTTGAATTCCCCAAACTCGAGTATCCAAAAAGTAGGAGATCCTTACATATTTTCGAAACAATGGTAGATTGATATATATTTCAGTAAATAGTGCTATTGTGCCATTTTGGCCATTGATTTTGGTACAAAGACAATGGCATTTAGGGGGTGTATTTGTGTATCTGATTTTTTTTTTTTAAGTCAATGTCTCTTCAATTTTTTTAATAATCATAAAAAATAATTTCTGGTAATTAAATATTAAAAAAATTAGCCAAATTTTGAAACAATATCATTTTTGGGTGCTTAACGAAATATTACTTTAACCTGCAACGAAGCTAAAAATTTGTGTTTGAGGAGGTTGAATAAAAAATAAAATATTTTTTTTTTCAATATATGTTATGGGGTTCAATTAATGATGTTGAAATGTATTGGTTAAGGTTAAGTTTAAGTACTTTATAAATTAGGGTTTGGCTTACCTCTAGTACTTTTTTAACAGGAATCTCCTTTTATTTTAATAAGAAACTGCCACATTACTCACTAACTAAATAAAATGTGAAGATTAAAACACACTACCACTTGTTATTGTGTATTTAAAACAAAAGGACACCTCCAGTTAAAAAAGTACTGGAGGTAAGCCAAACCCTATAAATTATAACTTATAACTCCATAAACCTAGGTATTAAAATTGAATTAAAAACCATTAAATATGATTAGGATCTTAGTAACGGGTGCCTTTAGGGCATTTGTTAATCAGCCAATTGTTGGGAATGTTTTGCAACATGGGCCAAAAATGAAAGAACGGCCCAAATCTCTCATTGGATTTTCTAGAATTGAGATCATTTGTGGAGAATATCAAGCTCAAAATTCACAATATAAAGAAAACAAAGGCTACTGGTGCTTTAACAAGAGAGAAATCAACTCAAAGTCCAGAAACCTAATTTAGTGTTAACCTACTCTGATACCAATTGTTAGTATTTTAGACCCTGGTTGATTGATGCTAATCAAATTAATCCAATTCAATTAGTTAATTGGTTATGATCTTGGATTTAGATTTGATTAATGATAATACATAAACCATATTGCAATATAAACAGGAAAAATATGAAGGACATAGCAATATAGTTATGAAGGCAAAACCTTAACAGGAAATATCCTTTAGAGGCTTAACATTTAACCTCAACTAAAGAATCTACTAATGAAATCAAGGTGTACAATATTGAATTACCCAATCCTAATTTGCTACTTCTAGAAGAACTTATTGTCCTTACACCATGAAACTTTCACGCGTTTGAACTCTTCCACCAAGGATCTCTTCACATGAACACATCAATATGTAACTTTAACTACCAACAGGGCCGGCTCAACAATTTTGGGGGCCTTATGCAAAAGTTTTAAGTGGGGTCTTTTTAATATTTAAATATTTATTAAATAATATTTATTAAAAATTTTTTATTTAAAATATATTTTTCTTGCTTTTTGAGATGCAAAGTTACTAATTGATTATTGCAAATTTTCTAAAACTGTAACCACTTTATACTATAAAGTCTAAACCTGCACAAATAAAAATTAATATATTACATGGTTCAATAAATTAGTATCATTATAATACAATTGAGTTGATATGATATACATCAAATTATTAGTTAGTGTGATAATTTATAATAATCCATAAAATAAAAGCTTGCATAAAAAAAATTTATAGATTTATATATTAATTTGAGTGGGTATACATTGGGTGTGGGTGTGGCCTGTGTGGGTGGGTTACGGGGTTAGTGAATGTGCAGGCAATGTAGCTATGTGGGTGGGGGCTATCTAATAGCTATGTGTAGAGATCTCTTGCACTTGCACAGTAGTTATGAAAACTTTTCAACTTTTTTAGATTATAAAATATTATATACTCAACAGTCTATCAGCCTATCAATCTATTCTATCAAGCTGTGTGCAGTGTGCACTATCACTGTAGATAGAATGTGGCCTTTTTAATGCATTTTATTGACCAATAAAAGGATTAAAAAAATTTATTTTTGTAATTAAAATATATAGATAAATATATTATATATATAATTTTTTTTTTACAAGTGGGGGCCTTTTTTTATTTGGGGGCCTTAAGCGATTGCATCATTTTCATCTATGGTTCAGCCGGCCCTGACTACCAACTTGAAGGTTCTCCTAATAGCAGCTTGATTGTGTTGTTGGTTGTAGTACCTTCCAAACATTCACTAATTTTTAAATTTTCAATTTGCTTGGTGATGGAGACACTTGCTTAGTATAGAACTATAGGCGTACATCAATGCAGCTAGGGGTGTGCATAGGTTCGGTTAAAGGGTTTTTTTAATCCAACCAACCATGGTTGAGTTGAAAATATCCAACTCAACCGAACCCACCATAGGTGTCCAACCCAACCTACTTGGATTAGGTTGGACCCATAGATCGGGCAATTTTTATTTCAATTGAGCATTAGAACAACACCAACACCAATAAGAGCAAATCTATAACCTAATAAACTTGAGCAGTGCACAAAACCAACACAAACTATTTCATTTTTGCTTTAAAATTCAAACCAATACAAATAATCTAACCAAATAGTTTTATTTGTTGTGTTTGCCATATGAAAATCATAAGTAATAGCACCACCATACACAAATTATCAAACCAAATGACATTTCATTTAATTAGTAAGATATCAAATAGATAAATATCAACTTAGTTGATAAGCAAAAGAGTAAATAATAAAATTATATAATATATTTTTAAAATATTGTTAAATATAGGTGGGTTGGGTTGGGTTGGGTTAGGCAGATTTGTGAATTTGCTGATCCACACCCAACCCGATCCCACGTAAAAAAAAAAAAAAAAAAAAAAAAAAAATTGGCAATCCAACACAACTCAACAACCCCTAAAAACTAACTCAATTTAGCAGATTGGGTTGGACAGGGTTGGTTTTGGTGGATTGACAGGTTGGTTGCACACCCCTAAATGCAATAATCTCTCCTCTCTCTTTTGTTTAGCTTGACTTAGGTAAGTTTTTATTTTAGGTAATGTATGGCATGCTTCCCAAGGCGGCAAGGCCTTAAGTCTTATTGTGCCTAAATCTAGAATTCATTAATCCGAGGCTCGATCAGTCAAGTGGTGTCTGAGCTTGCAATGAAGCTTTAGTGAAGCTTGATCGGTTGAATGCAGTCAAGCTTAATGTCGAGCTAGCAGTTACAACAACTATCTTAAGTAATTAATGATGCAATTCTATAGTCCTCCTCTAGATCTTCAAACCAAAATTACAAATTGAATCTTCAACAGATACAATTGGACGGTGTTTTGAACATGGTTTGCCAATACATACAATACATAGCCATAACAAAAGTGAATCTAGACTTTCTTCCATACCCTTGAGATTGATGTTCAAGGAAAGGTATGGATGCTTATTAATAAATAATCACCATTGATTCATTGTCAAAATGGCCAAGCAAGAATTGGATACCTTTACATTCTCATTTTCTTTCTTTAAGGCATTTACACTCTTATAATAACATCCACTTCCTCATTTTCCATCACCCTTTCAATTCTTAATTACACCTAAAATCGATCACGGTGCTCTACAAGTGTTGGCTAACAACTCTTTGCTGCAACCTGCAAATATTTCTGGGGTACACTTCTTTGCTTTGTATAGGAGGCAAAGGTAAGTAAACTTTTCTGTCCTTTTGGTGTTTCTTAAACATCTTTCCACGCCTAATTACTTCTAAATTTTTCTATGACAATGCCTCTTTGATTTGCACATAGTTTCACAATTCTGTTTCTTTTCTATTTATTTTATTTTGTTTTCTAGTTATTGGTTGTCGATGGGTATTTCTACATCTCATATGGGCATTCACAAATAGAAAAGAAAATATTGTTAAAAAAAAAAACAGAAAAGAACATAGAAAAGAAAACAGTGAAAATACACTCTCTTAAGAAATTTGAGACAATTATCCATCTCTCAAAATTTATCATGGGTTTTGAGTAGAGTTTGTGATATTTTGTATTCCTTTGTGTTCAATGGTGAAGCCAGTAATTTTTCCTGGAAGGGCCAACCTTGGGGAGTCCCACTAACCAACCATGTTGGGTTGCTAGTGAGAAAACGTACTAACTATAAAGAAAACTTCTCAAACCAACTAGAACAAAATCTACCCTTTGAGATACCCTTGAATGAATTCATCAAATTAATTAATAGGATAACCCCCATAAATTACTCTTACCTTGAATTGTAATTGTTAGTTATATAACATCTAAAAAAAAGTAAACACTAGAGTTTATTCCCTCAAATAAAACCCAACAATTGAAGTACATTTGTCTAAATTATTATTATCAAATATTAGTATGTCACTAATAAACAAGTCTATAAGAATGGCTAAAATTTATTGCTCAAACAAATACTTTCAATCAAACAAAAAATAATGAAACACTAATATAAAGTTTAAATAGAAAACAATTTGCTGAGTATGGGTGGTTGGTGGGTTTATGTAGTGGGTTTGTGGAATGGGTGGTGGATTTTTGGTGGGTGGCTGGGGTTTGTGGTGGCTGTAGTATGGGTGGTGGGTTTGTGGTGTGGGTGGTGGGTGTTGATGAATAAAAAAAAGAGAAATAGATGATGAATAAAAAAAAAAAAATTTAAATCTATCAACTTTGCTCCAAAAAAAAAAAAAAAAAAAAAAGAGAATATTTAAATGAACTTGTTAAAAAAATAAAACATTAGATTTGAGTGTATTATAAAGTGGAGCGTTAAACAACTTAAGGTGAATGCCCACAATCCAACTTTTTTTTATAATAAGCTAAATATTGGACCTTATATATATATATATATATATATATATATATATTATTTTTGAATCCCACTACACACTACAGTTCTACATGTACTGATCTTTCTTATCTGATTGAACTACACATATCAATTAAGTTTATTTCTTGAGAATATAATGTATTTTCTTGAGAATTGAGAATAGAAGTCATTGAAACTTGAATATAATGCAATACACATACACATAGGGAGAGAGCCAAAGATAGATAAATACCAGGGAGGGGGCTAAATTTTGAAAACATTAAAAATAATTATATAAGGAAATTTTCAAAATTTGGGAGGGGGCATACATAGCTCCACCCCTGATCAGAACCATCAGCCCCAACAAATGATAAATTGAAAGGAGATACATCGTCCTTCTTCCAACAATAGCTTCCTAAGTAAAATTTGTGGAAATCATAATGGGAATCAGTCACTAGAGAGTATATACTATTTTAGATTAAAGAAGAAAAAGAGTGATTAGATTGTAAATTTGTAACCATGCCAGCAAAAGAGTAAAAAAGAAAACTTGAATGTACAAAAGTGAATTTTAACAAATAAATACATTGAGATTGAAATATAATGTTTAATGTCAATATGGGCTTGGCTCAGCTAGTAAGGCTTGGACATTTTGTCTAACCCATTTAGGTTCGAGTCTCGACGCTAGTAAGAGTCCATTGGTGGGCATTTACATGGGTTGACCCGTGGGCTTTAATCTTAGTGCCCTGTCCAAGGGCTGGCGTAACCTAACTAACTCTTATTTTCTTACACAAAAAAAAGAAAGAAATATAATGTTTAATTACCTGTTTAATTACAAAAGCACATGCTTGGAACATGTGAGAAAGGATCAAAAGAAAAAGATCTGTGTATCAACATAGCAACAACCAACATCACATAAACCATAACCATTAACTAAACGTATGCTTAGGATAAGTGACACTCGGTGTATCCACTTGGTGCAATCATGGCTTTAGCTTTTGTGACAATCTGGTGTAGTCACTTGGTGCAACTATGGCTTCTAGTTTCAACTTTTATTAGATAGTAAGTATATGATATGAAATGATATAACATAATATAATTTGAATTTATTTCATATAACATAATATAATTTGAATTTCAAATTAGGCTCTGACCAGAGAATTTTAAGAATATACATATAAATCCTAAAAGCTTCAAATTGAGTTTAGTTCTTTGGTTTTCTTAGAATCAAAACGGAAAATCATCGACGTGGATTTTACTTGCTCCCCTTCTTAGTTTGTCAAGTTCGACGACAAATCTGGTATTTTTTTTTCTCTAGTCTAGATTTTGGGTGGTTATTGGTGTGGATTTGGTCAAATTTGTGCCAATCTAGAGGTTTGTGCTTGGGTTTGGTGGGTTGTAAGATCTAGGAAATTTTTTTCATTTTGCAATGAAACAAACATCGAAAATGAAACACCCCTAAACATCAAAAAAGAAAATGTTACCATTGAAAAAATTTTACAATGAAACAAACAGAATCTTAAATCTCATAATGTATATTGTTAAATGTATTATAAATATATGGTTACTTAACTCTCAAATTATGAGAGTGAGAAGTGAGAACAATTTTATTTACTCAAATCTATACCAAACATTCTATGATCAAGCACCTTAAGCTCATCTTATATTCTTATCAATAGGTTGACATTAAGTAGGTCGCTACTAACTTGGTTTGAATAAACAAAAGATATAATTTAAAACTTCGTCTTTTGTTATAGAGAATCCAAAAGAATAAAGCAAAGAAATGAAGATTATTTCACATATCATCGACACTGGAGGAAACTTGGTGGTGCCAATCAAAAAATATTTTGGCTATCTAAGTCGCTACAATAGCAACATCGAGAATCTCAGAGATCAATTTCAGAAGCTAGGTGACAAGAGAGATGGGGTTCAGTTAAAAATTGGTGAAGCAAAACAGAACGAAGAGGCGATTGCACCTGAGGTTGAGAGCTGGATAGAAAAGGTTGACAACATCAGTCAAGGTCTGAAAATATTCCTTGAACAAGATGTCAAAGCAAATACAATGGGATTGTGTCCTAATTTGAAAACACGTTATTCCTTGAGTAGGAAAGCTAAGAAGAAGGCTCTGGAAATTGATGGGGTTTTTAGGGATGGACAATTCGCTAAAGTGTCCTATCCTCCACCTCCTCCTCCTCCTCCTCCTCCTCCTCCACCACAGGTCATAGAAACTTCATCCAAGAAAGGTTTTAAGGTTTTTGAATCAAGAATACCTATCATGAAAGAAGTTTTGACTGCTTTCAGAGATGACAAGATCAGCATGATTGGCATATGCGGAATGGAGGGGATTGGAAAGACAACAATGGCAAAAGAGGTAGCAAAAAGAGCAAAAGATGATAACCTATTTGATGAAGTTGTGATGGCAGTAGTGTCCCATAAAAAAGACTTGAGCAAGATTCAAGGTCAAATTGCAGATATGCTAGGTCTGGAACTTGAAAGAGAGAGTGTACTTGGAAGAGCAGAGCAGATATATTCAAGACTAATGGTTAGTAGTAAGAGTGTCCTTGTAATATTTGATGATGTTTGGGAAGAAGTTAATCCAAAGGATGTAGGAATTCCATATGAAGGTGAACTCAATAGTTGCAAAATCTTGTTGACATCAAGAAGCGAAGAAGTCTGCAATCAAATGAAATCTCATAAGATTGTTAAAATTGAAGTCTTAACTGAAGAAGAAGCTTGGAATTTCTTCAAAGAGATGGTAGGTAATTGTGTTGATACTCCTGATCTACATCCAATAGCAGAAGAGGTTGCAAAGGAATGTAAAGGCATACCTATTGCTATTGTTACTGTAGGAAGAGCTCTAGAAAACACCAAAAAGAACAAGTGGGTTGCTGCACTTCAACATCTTAAAAATCCTATCTCAAAAAATATTCCTGGTTTGGATTCAAATGTCCATTCCAGCATAGCGCTTAGTTACACTTTGCTAGAAAGTGATGAAGCCAAGTCATGCTTCTTGCTATGTTGTTTATTTCCAGAAGATTATGATATTCCCATTGAATATTTAGTCAGATATGGAGTGGGACAAAGGTTGTTTGCAAAGATTGATACTGTGGCAGAAGCAAGAAATAGAGTTCATGTAATGGTTAAGGATCTTAAAAGATCAAATCTGTTGTTGGATAGCAATGAAGAAGAATGTGTGAAAATGCATGATGTTGTACGTGATGTTGGCAAATCAATTGCTAATGAACATATTTTTTTGGAAGAATGGACAGAGGGAGATACATATGAGAATTATGCTGCAATTTCCCTTGTATCTCGAGAAATGAAAAACCATCCTGATGACTTGGAGTGTCCAAAACTTGAGCTTCTGCAGTTATCATGCGGCAAATACACCACTAGACAAACGCTCCCAACCAATCTATTTAAAGGGATGATGGGATTAAAGGTTTTGGCTTTGCAAGGTATGTCCTTTCCATCACTACCACAATCCATACAGGTCCTTCAGAACCTTCGGACAATGCTTCTAGAATATTGTGAGATAGAAGATGTGTCAGCAATTGGATCGCTTGGGAAACTTGAAATGCTTAGCTTTCTTGGTTCTGAAATCAAGGAGTTGCCTGAAGAAATAGGAAATCTTAGTCATTTAAAGTTATTAGATTTGTCAAAATGCTCTACTCTTCAGCAAATTCCACCTGGTCTACTATCAAATTTAACTCGACTAGAAGAATTGTACATGGGAAAAGTCTTTGTGAATTGGGAACCTACGGATGGCAAAGGAGAGGGAGCCAACGCAAGCCTTGCTGAACTAACATCTTTCTCCCACACTTTGATGGCTTTACAAATTCATATACCAAACATCAAGTTATTGCCAAAAGACTTACACTTCAAAAATCAAATGATTAAATTTCGGATATGTGCATGTGACAAGCCAATGAATTGGAGATATGACCACTTATCTACTTTCTGGGACACGACTCAGTATATATTTAAAAACAGTTTGGTACTTGGAAGATTTGCTGCAAGTGAAATTGCAAAGAGTGGGATGCTTTGTCAACTGTTACAGAAATCTGAAATTATAATTTTGAAAGAGATAAAAGATTTCAAAAACATTCTATACGAGTTAGACAAAGAGGGTTTTCCATGCTTGTTGGTTCTAAGCATTTCAGATAGTGAAGGTGTAGAGTATGTAATTGATGCCACATCTCATCAGACTTCTCGTGTTGCCTTCCCTATCCTGCAGTCACTGGAACTGATGGAAATGCATAATTTAAAAGAGATATATCATGGCCAATTCCCAGAGAAATCCTTTAGTGGTGCAGCCTCACAGCTTGCTTGTTTTCACAACCTAAGATCTCTTCGACTATTGGAATGCAACCATTTGAAAAATGTCTTTTCGTTGTCCATAGCAAGAGGTTTGGTTCAACTCCAACAGTTACACGTAGTTTCATGTGATGACATGAAAGAAATTTTTTGTAAGGAAGGAGAAGATGGGAAGGCATTTGATGGGATAATGTTTCCGGAATTAAGATATATAAACCTATCCTATGTACCAAGACTCCTTGGTTTTTGCACAGTTGAGGGTCCCGTTGATCTTGTCCAACCATCCTTGAATTATGAGGTATGATTCACTCTCTATAAATATTATTAGTATTTTTATATATCCTTCCTTTCAAAAGCTCTTTTGTCAAATTGATTTATCAATTTTTTAACTTTCCAAGCTTTGGTCTGGATTTGATGCTTCTTACATAAAAACTTGAAAAGTTGAAAATTGTGGATGATAATTTAATGGATTTATCAGGTTGGAAGGATCGACACTGATGAATTGGCCACTATTAGAAGTGAAAAGATCACAGACATTCAGCAAATTACTAGATCCTTTCTTGAATCAACACCCGCCATATCTCATAAATTCTTTTCATCCAAGACCATCTTGTGGCAACCCAATTTACAAAAACTTGAGGTATTTGATCTTGAAGGACTAGAAGTGATATTTGATCTTGAAGGGCGAGAGGTCGACCATGATGGCCAACGAATAGTAGTACTTGCTCAATTGAAAACTTTAACACTACAGAATTTATCTAAGTTGATGTATGTGTGGAAGAATGTTCCACAAGGAATTCAGGGCTTTCAAAACCTAACATCGATTGAAATAAATGCATGTTACAATCTAAGATATTTATTCCCACATAATGTTGCAAAACTACTTGTGGAACTTCAAAGCATTAAGATACGGTGGTGTGACATGATCGAAAACATTGTTCAAAGAGATGGAGAAGACGAGGCAGAGGATATCATCTTGTTCCCTAAACTTACTTCCTTCCATTTAGGTTTTCTGCCAAATCTCATGAGTTTCTGTATCAAACCTTATTCTTTTGAATGGTCATCCATGAATCAGATCTATCTGTCTCATTGTCCCAAATTGAAAACATGTGGTTCGGAAATTCGAAGCACAAGAAAGCTAAAGAAAATTATAGGGGAATTGGGTTTGATACCCCAAGAGCCAAGCCTTGAGTGTGCTCCGCTTGGCAAGAATTATGGTCTAATGGTTGTGTCTGAACAAGGAACCACCAAGAAATCTGAAGAAAGCTCATCTGTGAATAAAGAGGTATGTATCTCACAAATTACAATCAACACCCCCCCCCCCCCCAATCCTTTATATTTTAAAGAAAATAACACAATGAAAGTTCTAGATTAATGCACCTGTATTATGAAGCATGGTTATAACCTTAAGTCAATCAACAGAGTGATAAAATAAATAAACATCAACATTTATTGCTTTTCTATTTGTATATACCACCTTCTTTTGTAGACAGATATATTATGTTTTGCTGTCAAGCCCATGGATATAAACATAATGATTATTTAGTTCTTTAAAAGCAATTGATTATTTGTAGGGTAATTTGACTAAGGTGAAGGATCCAAGAGCTAATGACATCGACAACCCCTCTGAGATGTGGTGTACTTTTCCATCCCATTTGATTGAGTGCTTAAAGATTCTAAAAACGATTGAATTGAGTAGCTGTGATTCACTCGAAGTTATATTTCAACTTGAGGAACTAAATTTTGAGGAAAGTCATGTGGAATCAGTACTTGATCAATTAAGAAAATTGAATCTGTATAATTTACCAAATCTGATGCACATATGGAAGAAGGGTCCAGAAAGAATTATGGGCTTCAAAAACCTGAGATTGTTAGAAGTAAGTGGATGTAAAAGTCTGACATACTTGTTCTCACCATCCATAGCAAAATTGCTTGTGATGTTAGAGGATATAAGAGTTACTAGCTGTAAAAAAATTGAAGAAATCCTTCAAAGAGCAAGAGAAGAAAAGGAAGAAAAGGAAGTTTTGTTCCACAAAGTGAACTCAATCTTGCTCAGGGACTTACCAAATCTAAAGTGTTTTTGCCCTGAAACTAATGCTTTTGAGTGGCCATCATTGAAGGAAATAACAGTAATTGGATGTCCTACTTTAAGCATGTTTATTCCATCTAATCTAAAGACACCTAAGCTGGAGGGAGTATACGATGAAGTTCAAGTTCCATCTTCACCATGGGATGAAAAAAAACTAAGAAATTGTCAATGGAAGGGAGACCTCAATGCTACCATACAACACATGTTTAAAGGAAAGGTATGGCTCATTCACACCACATCATCTCTTTAATTTGACAGTTCTACTCCTACATATAGAATATCACAATATAGAATTTGCAAATAGTTCAATTTTATTATATACCAAGAATTAGACCACAGTTTTATTGAAAAGGAAAAAGAAAGAAAAGAAAAAAAAAATTCGCAAATACCAAGAAAATGTTTTGACAGAGTATTTTTTTCACTTACAATCAATTATTGAAGCATCAATAGTAATCACATAGCTACTGTCATTTTTCAATTGCAAATATTATAATTACTTAAATCACATATATATTTTTTATTCGTACAGGAAAAAAAAAAGGATCATGAGACACAACAATAAGAGCAAACTGTGACCATTGAGATTGAGGAGAATATGTGATGCTGGGCAAGTCATATTGTTGGTGAGCATATAACCTTTTCTGATATGAGTTAAGTATTTGATCAGTGTCCAAAAATGCTTCAAAATGAACACACACACACACAAACATATATATAAGGCAAACATATGAAACGGTTCTAGCCAACAAAAGACCCAAGAAATATTTTTGTGAGCAGCAGATCATTAATAAAAAAAATCATGTAGAGTTTGGTAGAATTAGATGTTACTCATTGTTAAGAAAGATGTATTTATTTCCCAAAGAAAGAAAGATGCTATTTAGAAATACCTGTACTATGTAGGGTCACTGATGAAGAGATATACACACACACACACACTATTCAATTGCTCACCTAGTACAGAATATCAAATCCTAATGGAAGAGCAGTGTTTTTCAAAGCCTAGGTATGTGGCTTTCATTCGATCTACTTCAATATCATATACTAATAGGGAGATCTCCTACCCAAAGTATCCATATTTCACTGCATTAGCGGTGCTGTGGTGAACAACCAATAAGACAGAAATAAGTATCACAACAAACATTTTACGAGCCATCTAAGAAATGTGAGCTTGTTTAAGGGAGTATGCAAGCAGGTTGCTAATCATGCTCAATCAAAACTTATTCCATTGCCCATATGGTTATACTTATTACCAACAAAATCTATTTTCAGTCCCTAACACGTTTGCAAAAAGAAACCACACATATAGAATGCAACTTGACTCTAGTTATCAAATTACTAGACAACTTGGAACCAATTTATTTACGATAAATAGCTGATATTCATGAAAAAAATATCTAATAAACAATGAGTCCAATAAATCTTGTTCAGAAAAAAGACATATATTTCGCTAATTTTAAGATAATTATTTGTGGACTAATAGTTTTTATTCGCATGTCTAGGAAGGAGTTTTGGCCGCGCTCAAGCCTTTATATCCCCATCTAGAAGTATTTTAATGATAGTTTCATAAAATCTGGAGAACCATATTTGGCAAATTGTTGATAGTTTGCTAAAATCTTGGCTTCACAAAAACTTTGTTGTTCTGTCAACCCTGATTATTTGGCTCTAATTTTACATTTATTATAATAACAAAAACATCACATTCTAGAAATTATGTTGAAATCTTTAAAAGATGATACTAATTAAACTTGTTAAATTATAGGTTTCGTTTTTCCTCACCATATATGGAAGTATAAAAGTGATGAAAGTACTCCATTTAACTCATATATTGAAGCATGTAGCCAAGAGCCTTATAACTTAATTGACACCTCTCCTTGCACAAAGTGCTTGAGGGTGTAAGGGGGGAAAGGGTTCAAGGTGCAGGGTTAGCATTATATTCTAGCTATCTCTTAAAAAAAAAAAAAAAAAAAATCATTGTACATTTAAAGTCTCACTTGCAGTTATATGATAACAGGTGGTGTCAACTACATGCTTTTCAGCTTCAAGTTGGTAGGAGACTATGATGTTGGTGTTTATATATGTAGAAGAAGCATTATCACAAAGCATATGAAAAACACATCTAAAGCTTATGTTCATTCCACACAGGGCCTTATATTGTTTTCTTTATTATGGTATAATTAGCTGGATCTATCTTATGCTATTTGTATATGTATTTAGGGAGCCTTGTTATTTGTGATAATATTCTTATTTGTTTTTGTCTATGTTCAACATTTATTCCATAGGACCCCAAAACTGAATGTGTTTGTGAGTTCCATAGGTGAATGTCATACATTTATCTCCATGTTTAAATGCTCAAGTAAAGATGTACATGGCAAAGAAATGAGAGATTGGAATACTCGTTATGTACTTATACAAGTTAAAGAAAAATAAAGATGGATGAAAAGAAACGAAACATTGTATAACAGTGTAAGTGCCTAATAAGTGGCAACTGAAAGAGCCACACCAAGATTAGTCTAATTTTGTCAAAGACTGAGCTTTGGCTACATCAGGCTTCATTGCTTTTCTGGGTTCCAATCCTATTACTTGGGCTGCTAAAAAGCAACCCACTATTTCTAGAAGTTCCACAGAGGCCGAATACCGGGCCTTAGCTTCTACTGCAGCTGAACTCTCTTGGTTGAGAATTTTGTTGCAAGAGTTACACATTTATCTTCTTAAGCCTCCCTTATGATGGTGTGACAGCTTATCTGCATTGGCCTTGGCATCTAATCCACTTTTCCACTCTTGCACAAAACATATAGAGAGTGTGTCATTCAAAAGGATATTCAAGCGCAATTTATCTCTACAAAGGATCAACTTGATGATATTTTAGCTAAATGTCTTCTTCTCGATTTATTTTTATTCGTTTACCTCCCCCTGAGTTTCTCTATTTCTAAATCCTAATCTACAACTTATCTCTGCACTCCCAATCCTCTTCCCAAAATGAAAATTATTCTCCATCAGGATTCTAGAAATCACAATCTAATTGGAGGAGCCAAACTAACACCAATGTAACAGAAAAAAACAAAAACAAACAAACACCATATATTTCAAAATCTCAGATCCAAACCTGTCTATCTCAAACACACATTTTTCAATTCCTCAACACTCTGTCTCTTAAGTACATGTGCTTTGATTTTCACTTATGAAAAATATGTGTAAACAATAAACTCGGAAAATTTATATCTGAAAATAAAGCCAGTGGAAAAAGAATTAACAACTCCATTTAAAAACTTAAAAAATTAAAATCCTAGGGCAAAAAAACCCCTCTATCTGACATACAAGCACAAGATTGAGAGTGAGCTTGGCAATCGAAACGCGCTTGGACATCTTCTGCCCAAGATTGGCGGCAACCCCAGCCCACCTTAGACGCTGATCTGTTTACTCTAGACTCTGGGTATCCCTGTTGCACAAATCATGTGTTTTCAAAATTCTATGAAGAAAGACGGATGTTGGGATTCGAAAAGGTTTTGTGGGTTGATAAAGACAAGTCAAGCATGGTCTTATGGGTTGTTAAGGGGAGCTAGCCGAATACCCTAGGATGTAAATTTTTTATTTGAATTGTTGTAATATGATTTGTTCTTTAAAAAAAGAAAAGAAAAAGGAAAAAAAGATTCTCAATGGTCCATCACACTATCATTTCCCTACACAGTACAACTACAATATTTATTATTAAAAAAATTTACATGAAAATAATTGGGAAAATTGAGGTTTTACATCCCAGAACAAAAAGACATAAAACTTAAAATACTATAAACCTTCAGAATGTGTAGTATAATTTGAATATTTCACGCTATTAGTTCAATGATGAAATTGATAAAATTGAAAATGCTATTTTGCTTTGGGCTCATTATATCTTTGTTGGGCAATTTAGACCTTGGCAGTGCAAATTAACCAATTATTAAGCCAAGTGACTTAATTAGTCCAATCATGCTTATAGCATTGGTTAATGTAAACAAACACAATATTGCGTAAAACAAATTCATTATATAATATTGAAGTTTTACAAAATAGAATAATCATATTCTAATCTGATACCACCTATAGTACTTACTGACATTACCCAATGAAGCTCCAAATCTATAAACTCTTTCATATAAGAACTCCGTTGCACATGAACTTCTTGCTCATGACTTCAAGTACCTACTTGAAGCTTTCTTCCAATTGGTTGACAGTATCTAAATGCAACAACGTTAATCAATCACCAGATCTTCAGTGTTCTTCAAACTTGATCTCTAGATAATGCTTTGAGGGAGCTTGGGATAACCTAACCCAAGATCCACATTTGCTCAAAAAAAAAAAAAAAAAAAAAACCCAAGATGCACAATGCACGGATCTTCAAAAAAGACTCTAATCATGTTTTCTAGGTTTTCTTATATGGCTTGGCTTTGGAGGCATGAAACTTTAGATTAACGACAGTTGATTGAGATTGAATAAGATTTTGACAAATCTCAATAAGTCAAGGTATGATGTTGATTGATCGACTTAAGTGAATCTTGACTGATTGACTAGGAATTAGAATTTATTAAGTAGGAACTTGGATTTGTTTTAAGTGTGTTGTATTTTGGGTTTCGTTAATTTAAAATTTATAATTCTTAGTAGTATTTGCCTTCGATTTTGCCTGGGACATTGGCAATTGCCTCAAAGCTTTTTATTATATTTTGATTGGTTAAGAACAAAGGTTGAATTCTCCGTTGATGCTCATTGATTTGACTATTTAATTTCAATTTCAATTCTTGTTACTATTATTTTCTTGGTAGTTAGCTTGTGGGCCTCTGGAACAAGGCTGTGTGCTTTTGTGTTATCCTAGGATTGCGAACATGTTCTTTGCGTTTTTAATTTATTTTTCATTCTGATTTTGTATGTGCAATATTTATCTTCGACTTCCTAATCTATTTGAAATTGTTTTCTTATCAAGGATGTTATTGGTGACCAGTACAGAAGACGAAGACGCCGAAGTGAGAGAGAGAAAAATGTATATTTTTAAAGTACAATTTCCCCTTTATTATATTTTTAAAATATAAAGTTAAAAAAAAAAATATATATATATATATATATATATAACTTTATCATTATTTTTTTTTTCAAATTAAGTTCAAATAAGATGATAGTGGGTAAACCTTAGCCCACTCTTTTATAGTAAAAATCGGAGTCATCACTAGATCAAGAGATCATTGATAATTGACTTATCCTTTTTGTTTTTGTAATCCGGAAATGAAGTCACTCACTAGGGTGTTAACTGTTGACCACAGTAAAAATAAGCTCCCACTTTACCAAATAGAAATAAAAGAGGCTAATTAAAGAGCTGCTGAGCTGATCAAGTAGAAAAAAAAAATAGAAATGGAAAAAAGATACCATATAGTGTAAATACAATAATGGAAGACCACGTCAGTCCAAAGGTTTTTTTTTTTTTTTTTTTTTTTTTGAAGAAACAAGAGTATCTCAATAAGCACAATTCTTACATTACATGGATAGATTTCGTAACTTTGTTGTATTATTGGCAGAGTACATAATAAAGCAATAAATTATTGTATAGTTTATTAAATATAACCATTTATAAGCATCTTATAATAAAGTAAAAGTCAGCTAACTTCTCCGATCTCTATATCTCTCGCTTGTACCATTAAAGAAAAAATATTTCTCGGTTAACTCTCAATCACAAATGCAGGAATTTATCAATGTCCATCACAAGAACATTTTCAATGACACTCACCAATTTCAGTGAAATCGAGAGCCAATATTTGCGACTACCTCCCTGACTACATGCCCATAGCCCAAATATTGAATAAATAAACACCATGGGAAAGGGAAAAGCAAGCCGAAGTCACTGTCGCCTTGCCCAAAGGTGGCTAGGAAGACCATGCTCAAGTCGCCTTGGCCCATAATAAGTAGGGGAAAACTTTAAAGTAAAAAATATTGGGATTGATTTAGATTTTAGAAAAAAGATGGTTTTATTTTGTAGGAGAAAAATCAAATAAGGTTTGTTTAGATCAGACATAAACTAAAAAAGGGATTCTTTGGTACGCAATACAGATCCATTTCCAGAGGCTCTAGCAAAGTTCATGTTGAAAAGTCGTCATCTTTGTTTTCTCTCCCTACCTGATACACTTAACCTAAATAGCTTCACAATTTCCTGTTTCATTGTTTCTTTAGTTTTGGATGTAATCCAAGTTTGTAGTTTTCGGTGATTTTGCAATTCTTTTTTATTTTACTAAAGGTTAAGATGCTTATAAATGTAATAATACTTTTTATCTCCCTAAATGTTAAGATACTTATAAATGTAAAAAAATAAAAGAGAGACAAAAATGATAGTATTAATTAGATGAGATGAGTTAGAAAACAATAAATATTAGCCTTTTTTCTGCCGTTAGATATGTGAGAAATCAATGGTTTAAAATAGGCGTAACTTTTTTAAAGTTACAACAGGAGTAACTTGAACCCATCTCATATATACACACACACACACACACACACACACACACACACACACACACACACACAATATAGCACATTAAATATGTGAGAATGAGATTAAAAAGAAAACGCTTTGGGTGTAGTGGTGTCAGTTTAGTCGATACCGTACCGATACTAGCCGTATCAGCCGGTATACCGTACCAGTACGTATACCAGTATTGAAATGCCAACACTTCGTACCGGTTTAGATACCGGCCGGTACAGAAAAAAAAAAGCTTCTTTTTTTTAGTTTTGTAATTTTGAATTTTTGTAAGGGCATAATAGTAACTTATTTGTATTAACTTATTAATATTATTTGTTTTCTTAGTATGCAATAAACAATTAAGCTTTCTATTTTTTATATTGTGTTTTTTTTCTTTTAATTGATGCTAAAGTAAAAAACCATGAATAATTTGTTCTGAATTGAGGTAATGTTTTATGGTAAACTTTTATATTTATTATAATATATACACACACACATACATACATACATATATATATATATATTTATAAATATAAAAAATAATGGTAAACCCGAAACGGTACACTGGTATGTGAGAGTGGGATTAAAAAGAAAACGTTTTGGGTGTAGTGGTGTCAGTTTAGTCGATACCGTACCGGTACTGGCCGTATCAGTCGGTATGTACCATACCAGTACGTATACCGGTATTGAAATACCAACATTTCATACCGGTTTAGATACCGGCCGGTACAGAAAAAAAAAGCTTCTTTTTTTTTAGTTTTGTATTTTTGAATTTTTGTAAGAGTATAATAGTAACTTATTTGCATTAACTTATTAATATTATTTGTTTTCTTAGTATGTAATAAACAATTAAGCTTTCTATTTTTTATATTGTGTTTTTTTTCTTTTAATTGATGCTAAAGTAAAAAACCATGAATAATTTGTTCTGAATTAAGGTAATGTTTTATGGTAAACTTTTATATTTATTATAATATATACACACAAACATACATACATATATATATATATATATATATATTTATAAATATAAAAAATAATGGTAAACCCGAAACGGTACACTGGTATGTGAGAGTGGGATTAAAAAGAAAACGCTTTGGGTGTAGTGGTGTCAGTTTAGTCGATACCGTACCGGTACTGGCCGTATCAGTCAGTATGTACCGTACCAGTACGTATACCGGTATTGAAATGCCAACATTTCATACCGGTTTAGATACCGGCCGGTACAGAAAAAAAAGCTTCTTTTTTTTTAGTTTTGTAATTTTGAATTTTTGTAAGAGCATAATAGTAACTTATTTGTATTAACTTATTAATATTATTTGTTTTCTTAGTATGCAATAAATAATTAAGCTTTCTATTTTTTATATTGTGTTTTTTTTTTCTTTTAATTGATGCTAAAGTATAAAACCATGAATAATTTGTTCTGAATTGAGGTAATGTTTGTAACGGTGCTTGGGCTGCTACTGTGACATTGGGCCGGACTATCTCATCCTGCCGTTCTAAGCCCAAAATGTTCTGGATTGGAAAGTCGGGACCGGTCCAGTTGCAACTCACCCTAGGCCGGCTTGTGCGCAAGCTGTGCCCTAACCTGTCAGAATTTATGTTGGATGGTTGTGGCAGACAGATTCTTTTGAAATAATTACCGCAGATAGGTTTATTATAAATATAAGGGAAATACGTTTGCCATGCTTTAAATAAATAAGCGTTGGAACGAACACATGAAGAAAATGACAAAGATGAACTTAAGAGGAGTAAGCATAAAAGGAAATGAGCAAGAAATAATGGCAGGTTGGTAAAACTGTTAGTCTGCCGTGGTATGTTAAAAGGAATTCAAGTCAAAAAGGAGACCACACTCCCTCAATGCAACTAATTTCTCAAAGGAGAAATTAATGGCTTTGAAGGAATGGTCCAAGATGACCTCCGTTCCGAGCGTGAACAAATGGAAAGTGTGGTTTTTCGAGAGGGAGAGAGGAAATAATAACCCACTTCGGTGTATGCCTATCCTCTCACTTTTTTCCCTTTTATTTTTCTTATTTCAATCTCTTTTTTAAATTACTTTTCCCTCCCCTCTTTCTCTATGGCAATTCTTCTCCTTCCCTCTTTCTTTTCTTACTCTGTTTTTCTTTTTAATTACCCTGTTTTCTTTTCTTTTTCTTAGTTCTTCCTTACTTGGCTTCCTCTCCTTTTTTCGTGTACAGGGAACATTCTTATATAGTGTCTGCCGAGGCGTTGCTTTTACTTTTTTACCCCCTTAACTGTCTTTGTCCAATGCGTGTACTCGCTGACCATTACTGGTTGGTCAGATACTCAGCCAGCGCCACGTTCCTGCGCTGGCCGCGTCGCACCACATCACCAGACGAAGACAAGGGCATTTTGTCCGTTAGCTTGCCGTGGCATTCTCACCTGTCACGGCAGAGTACTCTCTCTCTCTCTCTCTCTCTCTCTCTCTCTCATGGCATGCACCGAAAGGTTCCAACTCAACTTTGCCATTTTCGGGTGTTATGTCATCCCAGCAGGACACTCACCCGAAAGTGGCCTGAGCGGGAGCCTTGAAATGGGTTTTTCCCTTTCCCCTCCGCCAAACCACACCCCCTTTACCTCTGACCCATGGCCCACCTTCACCCGTATTAGCTGGGTACAGGCCGGTGAGACCTAGGCCTTGTGCGTGCCCTGTTCTCATGTCCGTCCGAAGTCTGCCTGCTGGTCATGCGTTTGTCGTGGCCTGGACGTCTGCCTTCTTATCCTGCCATTTACTTCTAACTTCTTGTGGCGTGGATTACTTCTTCACTGGTTCGCCGATTGTGGTTTGGGCTCGCCCTTGATTGTGGGCTTCGGTCTTCTTGCTTCTTTTCGTGTTTTGTTTTTTCATAGGTTGTCTATTGTTTCTTGTCGTGCCATTTTAACAAGATGGCCATTTAATATAATTGGGCCTCTTCGGGTACACTGCTTGCTCTATTTCTCAATGGCTTAATAAGCCCACTGGGCTTTTCTTGCCATACATGCCTGCGGGCTCCAGCGTCCCATTTATCCTTCTTTGGGGCGTCCTCGGCCCCTTGCAACCTCGTGCTTTCCATGGGCCTTTACTACCTCGTTGGGCTTCCTCGGCCCAACTATTCCCCCTTCCCTCTAGAGCCCATAAATTTCTTATGGCTCTATATACTTGCTTTACTTTGGGCCTGCCGCAATGGGTGTGGCCCATCCTCGCTTTTCTACATCCGTGGCCCATGGTTTGCTATTTATTTCTTTCCGGACCTTTTCAGGCCCATTTACTTCTTCAAGACCCGTTTATTTGCTTTACGGACCTATACTCTATTATTCCTGCCGCTCAGGTTTAATGGGCTTTTCTATTTATTCTTTGATTATTTCTTCCTGATGCTGTTGGGATTTTTCTCCTTATTGGGCTTTCAAAAACGAGCCTCAACATTTAGCCCCCTGAGCATATGAAGGGCTTTTGCGGTTCATATGTGAATAGAAAGACTTTTCTACCCTTTCTGTCTTGTTTTCTTCTTTTCCTTCTCGGGCATTTCAAACAGTGGTCCCCAACTCATATGTTTGCTCAAACATATTCAGGTATATATATTTACATTCCTGCTGCAAACAGCTCTGTCTCTTCACATTCCTCATTTAGCAGTTCTTTTGATTCTGAAACGGCGCTAGTCCGTAGGTGGTGCACTACTACTCATACCTTCTTCTTCTCCTGCAGCAAGATTACTGTAACCCTGGAAGACGTGGCCAATCAACTACGCCTCCCCATTCTTGGTGATGCTGACCGTGTGCTCTGGAGCTTTCGCCGGAGGAAAAGGCCATTGAGGCCGAATTGAAGAAAAGGATGATTGGTAACGCAAAGCTGTCTTTTTGGATCAGTTCTCTTGCCAAGCTTTCTACCGCTGCCCCCCGCGCGGCTTTTGTCGCTTTTTGGTTGTGTAAGTTTGTGTTTGCTTCCCACCCTCACTATGCTATCAAGCCTTTGTATTTCTGGCTAGCCATTAAAATTTCAACTGGGTAAGTTTTCCGCTGGCTCCAATGTTTTTGGGAAACTTGTATGTTCAACTTGATATCCTGCGGAGCAGTTGGCGAGGTGCAGGCCTGTTCGTTTCGCCAAGGAGAAGTACCAATCCTGTCCTCAAGTCATATCTGATTTTTGCGGCAGATTCGAGTCCGACTTTTCGCTGGCTTTTCGTTGGGTTGGTTTGAAGCCTATTGACTACTCTGTTGTTGAGTCTTTTGATCAAGAAGTTGGATTTTTCTGGAGGGCTTATAGGAATTTGGGCGCGGGGTATACGTGCGCCGATTCCGTCATGGGTTTGTTTGTTGATACTGTTGGCACCACCACTCCTTTGGCTGCCTTTGATGAGACCGGTATTACTTACTTGCCGACTACTAATGCTAGGTGGCTGCCCTACCTCTCTGATGAGGGCCTCCGGTTTGTGCATTATCCTGCCAACCAAGTGAGGAGGCAGTTTAGGTTGGATCAGGATATCCCCAACAATCTTTCCTTTCTCATGGAGTCCCCCACATCTGTCCGTTCGTTTTTGAGGCACATTGCTTTTGCATTTTGGAGTCAGCGTTGTGCCGCGGTCACTGTTCCAGGTTCATTGAGGGAGGGCATCTGTACTCCTGCGATGCACGGGTACTGGCAAGCCATGATGACTTCATTTGAACGAGAGTTGGTGGGCAGCCGTGGTTTTTCCCTCATTCCCCCCGATGGGCTCAGTGCAGTTATCTTAGCCAATCCCCGTTTGCTCTTACCCTCCAAGTCTGTGTTAGCCTACGCCCGAAAGCAGAACCGGTCCGCTATCTTTGAGTGGGATGATAAGGAGAAAGGTTGGTATTGGCATACTGACGATTATCCACCCAGTTGGGAAAAGAAAGTGAAAGGACAAACATCTTGGCGCCTAAAAAGGGATTTGCCAAGTCTAAGTCTGCCAAAAAGAGTGTTGCTCTTTCTGAAACTTCTTCTGATGTGCAACCTACAGTCAGTAAGTCTAAGTCCATTGCCCCACAACCTTCTACCGGTGCTCCTCCTTCTAGCAGGACAAGAGGCAGCAAAAGGAAGTCTTTCCCCCCTCCTGTGATTACCACTACCGAGAGACGGGTAAATCACTTTCGACCTTATTCTCTCTTCTCTCTTTTTTTTTTTTTTGTTTTTTTGTTTTTTTGTTTTTTTGTTTTTTTCGCGGCTAACCCTTATGCGTTTGTTGTTACATCTTCTCATCTTTGCCTTCTGCTTCCTTTGCAGTCTAAATTCAAGGAAGATACGTCTGCCACACACCCCATATCAGTTGATGAACCCGAGTCTGAAGTATGTCTCTTGCTTTTCTTTTGTTTTTTCTTTCATTCATATCTCTCCTGCCATACTTCTTTGCTTTTTTTTTTTGGCTTTGTTTCAACTTCATTACTAGTTATGGGTTTTCTCCATCTTCCTCTTTTTTGCTTTTGTTTCTTCAGGATGAACCCGAGCCTCTTTCTATATATCGTCCTATGCCGAAGAACTTTCCGCCTCAAAGGGAATGCCCTTAGGAGATTTCTATGGCGGGACTGATGCGGCCTTTGTGACACCTACTCCTGCCACTGCTGCACCAAGAGCTTTTACCGAGGTCCCTACCCCTTCTACTGAGCCAACATTTATAAGCGAGGGTGTTCATTCCGAGTAAGTTGAGGAGACTGCTCCTTCAGGTATTGCTAAGGCCGAGACCGTTTCTCCTGCTACTCCCCTTATTATTTCCACCAGCGACCCTTTTCTGGCCCTTTCTCAAGCGGTAAAGGATGGCTCTTCCCTGGTTGTTACTCCTTCTTCTATTCCGAGCTCCGCCACACGGGGGCCTGACATGGACTTGTCTTTCGAAGGCTCTGAAGACGTCCTTGAGGATCGCGATGATGAACCCATCGTGAAGAAGGTAGTTTCTGATTCTGAAGAGGATGAGGGTATTGAGCACGGAGTTAAGTCTATGGGTATGTATTCTTTATCCTGCTGAGTCTTCCTTGTTCTTCTTACTTCTTTTTTTTTTTTTTTTTTGTAATACCCTTTTACTTTGCATTTTTATTCCCGCAGAAACTTCTCATGAGCCAGAAATTGCAGCTGACGCGCCCATTGTTACTCCTCCTGCTATACCCGCTGCGCCTGCTCCCGTCACCTTCACGGCCCCTGTTTTTACAGGTCTAGGTCCCCTTTCCCTCTTTTTTTTTTTTTTTTTTTTTACTTTCTTACTTCTCTCTTTCTCATCTCACAGGTTCACCTTCTTTCTCTTTTTTTTTTTTTTTTTTTTCCAGGTCCACCTCTTCCCGTTTCTTCTCAATTTGAGTTAGGTAGCAGTTCTTCCGCAACTATAGATCTAGCAAGCGAGGCTGCAACCTTTTTTACCCGCTTCAATCAGCTTGAAACTAATGACCTTGGTCCTGCGAAATTCTGGGGTTCTGGTCCACCTTATGTGGATTTCCATGGCTTTAAAGTCCCTGAGGACTGCGTTTCTCATTTGGAGGCAGTCTACAGTAGCCGTGGTGATTTCATGCAGGGATTCCTCCTGGGTCACTCTGTTCGAGAACACTTTCTAAAGATGCATGGGAGTGTGTTGAACGATATTGAGCACAACTTTGTGGACACTATTTCCCCTAAGAGGATCCTTCAATGGAGGGCCGCAATTCGAGAGCTTATCAGTGTTGGCTTTGCCGTGGACTTCGTTCTTGATCACCTGCGAGAGGTTGTCCGTGCTCTTTTCATGAGGAAGGTTCAGCCAGCCATCGATGCCATTGATGCACGTATTGAGATTCTGAAGAAAGAGGTGGCAGACTTGGAGGCTCGCAGTGGGCATCTTCTTTCAGGCGTCGATGAGTCCAGTCGTTTTGAGGATCAATCCCTTATCTCCGAACTTTGTTGATAATGTGGTTTCCCTGCTCTTAGTTTACTTATCTTTTCCCCTGATCGTTATTTCTCCCTTCTTTTTTATGTCTCCCCCCCTTTTTTATTTTTAAAGACTTGCTACAATATGGGTTTGTAACTAAGATGCTACATTTGCTACTACTTATTGCTACGCTATGGTATGCTTTCTCTTTTTTTTTTTTTTTTTTTTAATTGTTCATACTTCTTTCCATTGCGATGAAAAACACGTTACAATCATGTTTTGTGACTCAGTCATTAAAAAAAAGGAAAGACAAAATAAGAAAAGAAAATAACTACATTGCTTTTGCCCTCAAGTGTAATAACGTTTTAACCATTTCCCATTGATGGGATTGTTCAAGTCCCTGCCGTCCATCTGAGTCAAACGGTAATACCCAGTTGGATGTGCCTCCCTTATCACAAAGGGCCCTTCCCATTTCAGTGCGAACTTAGATGGTCCTGCCATGCCTCTCCTGACATAGTCTGCCACTTTTAACACGAGTTGTCCTTCTGCAAACACCCTTTCTTTGGTCATCCTGCCATAAGCTTCCATCATTCTCTGTCGGTATCTGCGGCTACGCTCTTGGGCCTCTTCTCTTTTTTCATTAAGTCCCTCCAAGTCTTCATACCTTTCCGCGGCAAAGACTCCTTCCTCTTTTTCCTTCTCGCGCATCTGCATGGTTCTCAACGATGGAGTTTTTATTTCTACCGGACTCATCACTTCTGTCCCATAAACTAGAGAAAAGGGCGAAAATCCAGTAGCTAACTTTGATGAGTTTTGATAAGCCCAAAGAGCGTCCGGCAGGTGTGTTGCCCATCCTCCCGTGTACTCCTGACTCATTTTACTGATGATCTTTATGAGGATTTTGTTTGTTGCCTCTGCTTGCCCATTTTCTTGAGGGTAATAAGGTGATGAGCGATGGTGCTTCACTTGGTAAAACTCCAACATTTTCCTTACGTCTCTATTGACAAAAGGTGTACCGTTATCGCTGATGATCTTGTGGGGTACTCCAAACCTCACAATTATGTTTTCCTTGATGAAGTTCGCCACTGCTCCTCCCGTGGCTTTACGGAGTGGTACTGCCTTTGCCCATTTCGTGAAATATTCTGTAGCTACCAAGATCTATACATAACCGCGTGATGGTGGATTGATCGACCCCACCAGATCAAGCCCCCAAGTATGGAAAGGCCATGGGGTGACCATGCTCTGCAAGTTTTGCGGATGGGTGTGGATTAAATTAGCTTGTACTTGGCAACTGTGACATTTCTTTACAAATTTTGCCGTGTCCCTCTTCATGGCAGGCTAGTAATAACCCATTTGTAGCAAGCATCTGTATAGCTTCTTCTTCCCTTGTTGTTCCCCACATTCGCCCATGTGTACTTCTTTCAGCATTTCTTTCGCTTCACCGGGATCCAGGCATCGCAATGGGTCTCCATCATATCCTTTCTTGAAGAGAACCCCGTTGTGTAGAAAGTAACGTGTTGCCAATCTTTTGAGATTGTACCGTTCACTGTGCTTTTGTGGCAGGATTCCTTCTGCTAAGTACTGAGTGAACGGCTTCCTCCAGTCTTCGCAAACAAACACTGCGTAGCTTTCTTCCCTGTCTGCCATCAGTTGGCATGCCTCGCATTGGACTTGGACTTGGTTCGCATCTTTTCCCATATTCGGCTAATAAAAACCTGCCCTTTGAAGCCTGCGGTAGAGGTTAACTTCTCCACTAGATCCGCAAGTCTTGTCATGTACTTCTTTTAATTTCCTCTGGGCTTCCCTCTGTCCTACGCATCTAGATAGGACTCCTCCTAGCATCCTGCGGTACAACTCTCCTTTTACTAGGACATAATCTTTTAATACTTTCAAATCCATATTCTCTTCCTCCTTTGTCAGGGCCTCTTTTATTGGATTCCGCCAGTCCTTTTCACAACGTTCCTCTTGAAACCTTTTCTTCAATGTCTCAATGATGGACTGTTCCTTCTTGCTAACTTCCACCCGCGTGTTATTTCCTTTAAAAATTATCTGTGAACCCAGTGCGGCTAGTGCATTTGCGAACCGGTTTTCATTCCTCGGGGCATGCTCTATTTCAAAGGTCAAAAACTCTTCTTCTATCTTCTGGGCCATCGCTCTGTATGGGGCTAGGTTGGGTTCCTTTAAAGAGAAACTCCCTTTAGCTTGGCAGACCACTAGGTTCGAGTCCCCTATTACTCTTAAGTGCTTGACTCCCATTTCAAGGGCTGTAGCTAGCCCAATTAGATAAGCCTCATATTCTGCCGTATTGTTTGAGCATGGAAACTCTAATTTGAAGGATAGTGCCACTGCTTCGTTTTCTTTATGGTATAGAACTACTCCCACTCCTCCTGACTGGGTGGTAGAGGACCCGTTAAATCTCATTACCCATTGTTCCCTGACTTCTTCTGCCATGGCTATTTCTCCTGGGACTTCATCGCCCAACAGGAACTCTTCCTCTCCCGGAAATTGTGCCAGCAGGTCAGCTATAGCTTGACTTTTTACCACCTTGGGTGTTCCTGTCTTTAGGTCGTATTGTGACAATTGTAGCAACCATTGGGATATTCTGCCGGAGAGGATCGGCTGCTGTAGCAGGGCTTTTATAGTGTGAGACTTGGTCATTAGCCATACCTCATAAGCTAAGAAATAATGTCGTAGTCTTTGGGAGGCGTGCACAATGGCCAAACATGCCCTATCCGCCTTCGGGTAACGAGTTTTTGCATCTTTCAAGGCACGGCTGATGTAGTACATCGGTTGTTCGTTGCCATTCCTATCTTCTTGGGCAATCAGTGCGCCCATAGCGTATTGGTTGGTGGCCAAGTATAACAACAGTGGCTTCTTGCGGACTGGAGCTTGCACTGTAGGAAGGTTCATCATGATCTGCTGTAGCCTTTGGAAGGCCGCTTGCTATGTGTTACCCCATTCAAAGTTTTTCCCTTTCTTGAGCAGCTTGCCGAAAGTAGAGGTAATAGATGCCAGTCCCAGGATAAATCTTCGTATATACGAGACTTTCCCCAGGAAGCTCTTCAACTCTTTAACCGGCGGTTTCATGGTTGCTATGGCCGTGGCTTTGGCCAGATCCACACTTATGCCTTTGCTATGGACCAGAAAGTCTAGAAATTTTCCAGAAGACACTCCAAATGCACACTTGAGAGGGTTCATCCTTAGCTTGAAAGCTCTACACCTTTCGAATACTTTCCTCAGTACCTGGGCATGCTCTTCTCGTCTTCTTGACTTCACTACTATGTCATCTACATAGTCTTCTAATTCCCGGTGCATCATGTCATGGAATATGGTTGTCATTGTTCGCTAATAAGTTGCACCTGCGTTCTTTAACCGAAATGGCATTACTGTATAGTAGAAGTTGCCTATGGGTGTTCTGAAAGCAGTCTTCTCTGCATCCTTTGGTGCCATTCTAATTTGGTTATACCCACTGAACCCATCCATAAACGAGAACATAGCACTTCCTGCCGCAGAATCTATCAGTAGATCCATATTTGGCAACGAGAATTCGTCTTTTAGGCATGCTCTGTTGAGATTTCTGAAATCTACACAACATCTTATCTGCCCATTCTTCTTCTTTACTGGCACAATGTTAGACAACCATCGAGAATGCTGAATGGGTTTGATGAATCCCACAGCCAACAATTTCTGTACTTCTTTGGTTATTTGTTTTTCTATCTCTGTGTGGAATACTCTGGCAGGCTGAATCACCGGTTTAGCCCCTGGGTCTACGTTTAGCGTGTGCACTACCAACCCAGGGTCCAATCCGGGCATTTCACTGTAGTCCCATGCAAAAACGTCTCTATATTCTTTCAACAACATTGTTAGTCCCAACCTCTCTTTTTTTGACAACTTCAAACTGATTGAAATGGGCTTTGGTTCCTGCGAATCAATTCCCAAGTTGACTTCCTCTAACCTTTCTTATGCCACAACCTGCGGGTCTTTTTCTGTCGCAATTCTTTCGTCGCTGTCCTTTTCCTCCAATCCTACTTGAACTTTGCAACACACTGTGCTGCCACTCCTGTCTAGGACCCGCATGTGATTCACTTATGGGCCCCGCATACCTTCATAATTGGTATACAATTCTGCCGTCAGGGCCTCGAACCCTGACACATCGGCGTGCATCATCCGCCTTTACAACAGGCGATTCTCTCCTTTTCCTTTTTTGAGACAGAAGCTTTCTTAGGTCAGGTTCTGGGTCGTCCCAGATATCCTCCCATTTGGGAACGAAGGTGCCTCGTGGTTTTGACACTAAACTTTTCCCTGATGGCGCCCACTGGTCGTAGAACATGGTTTCCACCAAATGGGCTTCTGCTTGCTCGAACGGTGATGGGTTGGCCGCTATTCGTATCACCCTACCATTTAGTCTCCCCTTCACACATTGGTGATAGGTGGATGGGACTAGCTTGTGCTTATGCAGCCATGGTCTTCCCAATAGCACATGATATGAAACCTCTGTTTTCACCACGTGAAACCAGGTTAAAGAAGCTATGGGGCCTACTTTCAGCCACAATTGAATATGGCCTGCGGTGTATTCCCCACTTCCTCCGAACCCAATTACTTCCATTGGGCACCCTTGGATCCTTTTCTCTGAAATTCCTGCTGCTTGCAGGGTGGTTAACGGAATCAGATTTACCGAGGCGCCAGTATCTACCAAGGCCTTTTTAATAGGAACTTGATTTATCGATGTGGCCAGATAAAGGGGCCTCCTGTGGTCGGGACTTCCCACTTCCATGTCTTCATCACTGAAAGTGATTTCACTTGATTCTTGTAAGAGAGCTCTGTCATCTGTGGCTTCTACAGTTAAACATTCTATTCCCACTCTAGAGGCAATGCTTACCAGGGCCTCCGTAGCTATTTTTCGCTCCTTCGCTGTGAGGCCTAGTTAATCGAACAAGTTTTTGAACTTGGAGCTTCTCTGCAAGGTGTTAATTGCTGCAGTAGGCAAGTTTGGGCTCTCTTCTTCGTCCTCCCCGAGGTTTGCACAGATTACCACCGCCGCTACACCTTTCCCTTTGTGGTTTGGGAGTAGATTTCTTTGAACTTCTTGTTGTGTTAACTCCAGGGTTCCTTCTCTAATCTTGCGGTGTACTAGCCTGCAAAGTGCCCAACATTCTGCGGTAGGATGTTGCACGTAGTTGTGCAGCCGGCAGAAGCGTGGGTCCCTTCGCTTTTCCTCTGTGGGTTCCCTAGAGACTTGATTGGGCTTAAAGACTCCATCAACTATCCACCTGTCCAGGAGCACATCTAACTCCTTTGGGGTGCAAGGTATTGGCGGGGGAGTATCACGCTCTTTTCCCTCTGACTTTCTCTTTCTTTCGCCTATGGAAGCTGTCATGGCTTGTGGGGCGTTTCTTTTGTCAGGGGACGGCTTTACTGATTGAGCGGTCCTCCTAGCCTTTTGCAATAGTTGTGCAAACTGAGAAATCTCCAAGTTTTCTAGGACAGCTCGGTACTCTCTGATCATATTCGTCATACACATTTCCACCAATGTCTTCTCCTCACAGTGGTTGTAGCAGTCAAGTGCTATATCTTTGAACCTTTTGATATATTCCATCAGATCCTCGCCATTCCTTTGCTTGGTAGCTTGCAAAGTAGCGAGTGTCACTGTTTCTTCCCTGTGGAAATACTTAATGCAAAATACATCCACCATGTCATCCCAAGTTAGGATTGACCCTGGCTTTAAACCGGTATACTAGGTGTAAGTGCGGTCACATAATGACATAGAAAACTCCCGAAGGCATAGGTCTTCATCCGCTGCATAAGGTCTGAGAGTGTCGATAAACTTGCTCACATGTTCAATGGCACTCCCTTTCCTACCATCGTATTGTGCGAAGGTTTGCGGTTCATACCTCTCCGGGTATGGCTTGCTGAGTACTCTCAGTGGATAAGGCGGTCTTCGTGCATAAAACCTTTCTTTTGGTACTCTGGCTCTTTCACGTTCCAGGAGAGCAACTACTTCCGCCATTGTAATGTAGCGCTGCCCTGCGTTCTGCGGGGCACTCCCAACGGGTGTCTCTTCTTTATCTGCCGCATGCTCTGGGTCATGCTGGCTTCCTTTTTCCTTCGTCTTATCCGTCTTCAGCTGACGGATTTCTTCCATCATTTGTTGCTGTGAATGTTGGAGTGCCTGCAGCACTTCCACGAAGGTATTGCCATTGTCATTGGGATTCTTGGCCTGCGGTTGAGGCCCAGCCCCTATTCCTGTAGCGCCTTTCGCCTGGTTAGACTGACGCTGGTGAGGCGTTGTCGGCCTGGATTCTGCTTGAGAAGGCACGGCACTCATGTTTCGTGTTGCTCTGGATTTCGGCGGCATTTGCTTGCGAGGAATCTCTGTCCCTATCTGTTTCCCGACTCCCCAGCGAAGTCGCCAATTTTGTAACGGTGCTTGGGCTGTTACTGTGACATTGGGCCGGACTATCTCATCCTGCCGTACTAAGCCCAAAATGTTCTGGATTGAAAAGCCAGGACCGGTCCAGTTGCAACTCACCCGGGGCTGGCTTGTGCGCAAACTGTGCCCTGACCTGTCATAATTTATGTTGGATGGTTGTGGCAGGTAGATTCTTTTGAAATAATTACCGCAGACAGGTTTATTATAAATATAAGGGAAACACGTTTGCCATGCTTTAAATAAATAAGCATTGGAACGGACACATGAAGAAAATGACAAAGATGAACTTAAGAGGAGTAAGCATAAAAGGAAATGAGCAAGAAATAACGGCAGGCTGGTAAAACTGTTAGTCTGCCGTGGTATGTTAAAAGGAATTTAAGCCAAAAAGGAGACAACACTCCCTTAATGCAACTAATTTCTCAAAGGAGAAATTAATGGCTTTGAAGGAATGGTCCTAGATGACCTCCGTTCTGAGCGTGAACAAATGGAAAGTGTGGTTTTTCGAAAGGGAGAGAGGAAATAATAACCCACTTCGGTGCATGCCTATCCTCTCACTTTCTTCCCTTTTATTTTTCTTATTTCAATCTCTTTTTTAAATTACTTTTCCCTCCCCTCTTTCTCTATGGCAATTCTTTTCCTTCCCTCTTTCTTTTCTTACTCTGTTTTTCTTTTTACTTACTCTGTTTTCTTTTCTTTTCCTTAGTTCTTCCTTACTTGGCTTCCTCTCCCCTTTTTCGTGTACAGGGAACATTCTTATATAGTGCCTGCCGAGGCGTTGCTTTTACTTTTTTACCCCCTTAACTATCTTTGTCCAATGCGTGTACTCGCCGACCATTACTGGTTGGTCAAGTACTCAGCCAGCACCACGTTCCTGCGCTGGCCGCATCGCACCACATCACCAGACGAAGACAAGGGCATTTTGTCCGTTAGCTAGCCGTGGCATTTTCACCTGTCACGGCAGAGTACTCTCTCTCTCTCTCTCTCTCATGGCATGCACCGAAAGGTTCCAACTCAGTTTTGCCATTTTCGGGTGCTATGTCATCCCAGCAGGACACTCATCCGAAAGTGGCCTGAGCAGGAGCCTTGAAATGGGTTTTTCCCTCTCCCCTCTGCCAAACCACACCCCCTTTACCTCTGACCCATAGCCCACCTTCACCCGTATTGGTTAGGTACAGGCTGGTGAGACTTGGGCCTTGTGCGTGCCCTGTTCTCATGTCCGTCCGAAGTCTGCCTGCTGGTCATGCGTTTGTCGTGGCCTGGACGTCTGCCTTCTTATCCTGCCGTTTACTTCTAACCTCTTGTGGCGTGGATTACTTCTTCACTGGTTCGCCGTTTGTGGTTTGGGCTCGCCCTTGATTGTGGGCTTCGGTCTTCTTGCTTTCTTTCGTGTTTTGTTTTTTCACAGGTTGTCTATTGTTTCTTGCCGTGCCATTTTAACAAGATGGCCATTTAATATAATTGGGCCTCTTCGGGTACACTGCTTGCTCTCTTTCTCAATGGCTTAATAAGCCCACTGGGCTTTTCTTGCCATACATGCCTGCGGGCTCCAGCGTCTCATTTATCATTCTTTGGGGCGTCCTCGGCCCCTTGCAATCTCGTGCTTTCCATGAGCCTTTATTACCTCGTTGGGCTTCCTCGGCCCAACTATTCCCCCTTCCCTCTAGAGCCCATAAATTACTTATGGCTCTATATACTTGCTTTACTTTGGGCCTGCCACAATGGGTGTGGCTCATCCTCGCTTTTCTACATCCGTGGCTCATGGTTTGCCATTTCTTTCTTTTCGGACATTTTCAGGCCCATTTACTTCTTCAAGACCCGTTTATTTGCTTTACGGACCTATACTCTATTATTCCTGCCGCTCAAGTTTAATGGGCTCTTCTATTATTCTTTGATTATTTCTTCCTGATGCTGCTGGGCTTATTCTCCTTATTGGGCTTTCAAAAACAAGCCTCAACAATGTTTTATGGTAAACTTTTATATTTATTATAATACACACACACACACACACACACACACACACATACAGATATATATATATTTATTTATTTATAAATATAAAAAATAACGGCAAATCCGAAACGGTACACTGGTATTGACCGGTACTGAAATACATCGTTCCACTAGTCAAATTAATACAACCTCCGATATGAAATTAACTCTTTTAAGTGGTGTACTGTGGCATGTTACTTATAATTTATAAGTAACACGCCCAAAGCAGATAAAACATAAAAGAAACAAAAAAACAAAAGAAAGGAAGAGAAATCGCGAAACAAAAAGAGAAAAGAGAAGGTCGGACCTGTCTAGGTCCACGTCGAGACAGAGAGAGATCAGAAGGGACAGAGGGCACGACGACTATATATGGAGCTCGCCTACTCGCCGATCGGCCCAATCTAGCACCGGCGAAGGACAAAGGGCAACGGGTAGAGGGTGAAGAGAAGGTAGGCTGTGGGTTTCAACTTTCAAGGTAATGATTTCTCAGACTCAATCTTTTCTGTTTTAGGGTATATCACAAAATCTGTGAATATTTTTTTTTTCATTGCTGGCGTGTCCACCGTGTCAGAACCATGTTGGAGAAGCAAAAAAAAAAAAAAAAAAAAGACACTACTCGGACACCGGGGTCCGGCAAGTCTTACCGGTATTGGCATCCAACACGTGTCAGGCACCGGTACTTTGCCAAAAATGGCATGTCGGTGCAACCTAGAATAAAACCCAAAAATCTAAACCCCTTCACAATACCAAACTAACCAGGAACTCCAAAATCAGAGACTGCAGTCCACGTATCTTCTCAAGCTAGTCAAACTACCACTTTCTTCATCACCTCCTATTCCATACCACAGGAGCAAAGATGCAACATTTACCAAAAAAAAATACAAGCTAAAACTAAAACCCAGATCCAAAAAAACGAACCAAACAACAGAATCAACTTGTGAACCTTAAAATTCACAAAAACAACATAGTTGTCCGTACACCCCACAAACTAAAAGCACAATGAAAGACCCTCTAAACCCACAAACTTTTGAGACCCCACAATCAGTGCAGATGGGAGATAGGAGAAAAGAAATTCAAGAGCTCAGTATTAATTTTATTGAAGTCGAAGAAAGACACTGTGAAAGAAATTGAAAGAGTGAACATATTTAAAGTGGCAAATTGAACTTGAATAGCTAGGAGTAGGACCTGGCTACTTGAATTCATGTGGTTATATAAATCGTTCATGTTATTGTGTATTTCACAAAGTAACGCTTTAAGATTCATAATACATAGTAACATGAATGCATCATTAAATAGGAATCGAAGAAAGAAATGATACATTTTCCTACGATTGTAATTCCTATGATTATTTCGGAGCCGGCTTGGGCTAGGTTGGGCTTCTTGAGAGCTCCCGTGCTCATATAACAATTCCTATTGACGAAAAAAAGTTAATAAATAAAAGATTAATAAAAATAAAAATAAAAGTTCTTCTAAAGTGGCTAAATTAATTAATAAATAATACTCGCAATAATTTTTTAAAATAACTATAAAAAAATTAAACATGTAAGACTATGCTAGAAAGTAGTTTAGTTCGATTGTCCATTTTTTTATTAAAATTATAATATTTATTGACTGATTTTTTTTCTTTTTTTATGTTTTTTTTTATATAGATTTTTTTTTAATGTAGTCTAAGTTGTTTGCTGAAATTTTAGTCTAATAGATTTTATTTAATTTTTTAAGAAAACTATTCTACGTCTTACCAAGCCAATTTCATTTTATGTTAGCATGGTTAATCGATCTGCCGCTTTTGTACTTGACTTAAATATAATGAATTAGTTTAAAAATTCTCTTATCAACACTTTTTTGCCATACCAATCCAACCCACCTTTAACACTCTTCTTTTTCTCTTTTGTAAAGCATTCGCCTATTGTAAGGGCAGTGAACAATATATTGCTCAATATTCAAGTAATTCCTCACCGGTCTTGTTGTTCCTTTCTTATCTCTTTCTTCCTTTTATTCGTTTTTCAGTTTTTTTTTTTTTTTTTCGTTTCCTCAGAAGGATAGTGGAGCAATTTCTCAGGACCTATTCTAGAAAGTGAATCAGGGCTTGCTTCCATACCCTTGAGATTGATGTTCAAGAAAGGTTGGGATGCCTGTTAAAGATAAATCATCATTGATTCTTTGTCAAAATGGCCAAGCAAGAAATCATCATTGATTCTTTGTCAAAATGACCAAGCAAGAATTGGATACCTTTCCCTTCTGATGCTTTAAGTTAATTAAGGCATTTACACTACATATAATAACACCCACTTGGCTTGTTTTCCATCACTATTTTGATTCTTCCTTAATTACACTTTTTTTTTTATAACATCTTCCTTAATTACACTTAAATCGAATCACGGTGCTCTGCGAATCTGCGATTGTTGGCTACAGTCTCTCTGTTGTAACCTACTAAATTTCTCTGCAATACACTTCTTTGCTTTGTATAAGAGGAGGTGGAGGTAAGTACCATAAATTTTTCCTTTTGGTGTTTCATGAACATTTTTCCACCGCAAGTTACTCCCAAATTATTTTAAGTTAATATTTTATTTATTTTGCTCTTTAGTTATTATTTTATATTAGTTGATAGTTAACAGTTTATAGAAAGAACATGTGTGAGAGAGAGAGAGTTTTTTTTTTTTTTTTCAAAAAAGCTATATAAAATTAAGAAGGGTGAAAATGTGAGTACAAGCTTAAAACAAATTAAATATTCAATTTCTTGTGGGTAACGATGGCAATGGATAATTCCACCCATAAATGCAACATAATTTTTGTAGATTAATTTTCAGTATTGATGAGTTTATATCAAAGCAAGGCTAACCTAGTTTAATACGGTTAATAAATAGGTCAATTTCATGTTGACCTCTTTAACTTGTAATGAACCCAAAATTATCAGGCTCAATATTTATGTCAAGACGAGTTAATCCATTTTAACACAAATCAATGAAACCCATATAAATACATGACATTTTTGTCCATCATAAGTTTGAATTTTTACTACTTATATTGTTAATCTGTCATTAATCGCTTGAGTTCCTCACCCTTTTTTTTATTAAAAAAAATCCAAAGTAAAGGAAAAATTATCATGTTCATTGCATTTTGGAATTTATTTGTTTCTAATTGTTAATGCTTGGCTCAGATTTGATCCAACCCATAACTTATGGTCCATGGATCATCCACATGGGTCAGTGGCAGCTCCAAGAATGTTTCTTAGGGTGTTCCTGGGTGGGCTTGCTCTGTTACAATTTTTTTTCTTCAAATTCTCTGTTACAATTTTTTCTTTTTTAGATTTTAGTTCAATTTTTTTTAGCTTTTTCTTTTTGCTTGAAAGCAATGTTATGAATACCGTTTTGGACCCTATTTCGGTTTTTTTAGTGGAACGGAATATTTCGGTACCGATCTATTTCGACGTACCGTTTCAAGGTGTTTCGAGGTTTTTAAAAAAAAATTTTAAAAATATATATTTATATTTTCTTATACAACATAAAATTATTGATCCAAATAAGTAAACCTCAAATAAAACAAAGCATTTAGTTTTTCTTTTTTGACACTCAAATTAGTTAGTTATTACATAACAATTATTGTTTTAGAATATTAAAACATAAATATGTAATTAAATAATGAAAAACAATGACAAAAAATAGTACAATAAGAGTGTATATATGTATATTATATTGGGAAGAGGCAAGACTCAATAAATAAGTTTGAAATCAAACTCTTTTGTCAGCTTTTTTAGTTTTGTCATTTCCAAAGCTTTGTCACGTGGGCGGGGTCAGCAAGCTAAAAGTCTAAAAGGCAAACTAAAGAAAAAACTTGACAAAGCAAAAACTAGAGTAAAAAAAGAAAGAAGAGGCAGACTAGCAAAGCGTCTGAGACGAAGAAGAAGAAGAAGAAGAAGAAGAAGAAGAAGAAGAAGGGGCGACCTTTGCAATGACTGGATTTGTTTTTTAGGCATTCGACGCAGGTAATGACATGCTGTGCTGACGAGTTTGTCAATTTAGGGATTTTTCTTTTTTTCTTCTAAAAACTGGTACCGGTCGAAATGTAACAAATAATCCACCAAAATTTAATTTTATTGGCATAAAATAAATTTGAGGGTGTTCCTAATTTTTTTTTTAAGGGTAGGTAAATAAAAATTTTTAATTATTATATATATATTTTTTTCAAGTCAGGGTGGTCCAAGGACCACTCTGACTTGTATGTGGTGCCACCACTGACATGGGTTATCTATCCACAGGCTATTTGATAAACGGATTTAAATTCAAGTTTAAATTTAAATTGGTCTAAGTATGAGTTGCCATGATCAATAGTGGAGTGATATACAATAGGTTGAGTGATTAAAAGACCACTCATCTTGATGGTAGGTTTATTCAAATTTGTATTTAAATCCTATTACAATAGTTAAAGGGAAGAAAAGGGACCAACCGAGAAATTGTGAGAAGAAAAACGACATACAATTCCTAAGTGTTCTCTCAAGCAAGTCATTTTTTTCTAGGGAAACCATCAAGAATACTCTGGAACTTGGAGTATGAGAATCTTAGAAGAAACTTTGGTAGCCTCTCCAATGACAAAAAGGTGCTCAAATAATTGTAGAGGTCGTGTGGATGAGTTTGTAAAGTAAGGAAGAGAAAGATCTGGAAAATGATGATTTGATTCTACAAAGGTATGTAAATATATGGCTTATCTAATATATTCAATATTGATATCAGAGCTATGTATGCTCGTTTTACTTTTTTTGAATTAATGATTCCATGATTTTTATTGCTTTTAAAAAATCTAGTATACATGAATTTTTAGAGGCATGTTATGGCATGAAATTGAATGATTCAATCATATGAATATGTTTCTAATGACAATAATAGCATGCTTTTTAAGATATGGCAGTGAGCTATAACATGTAGAGAAAAATCACTACCAAAAGAGAGCTTATGAATCATGTTCCACCAAAAGGTCCTACTACATACCTCCACATGCCTATCCAAGCCTCCATGTGTCAGCCGCACACTTGCATCGCCACCCCCTTGATTACATATGCCACGTGTGCGTCCTCTTCCACATGCCATTTTCTCCGACTTTGGCACGTGTTTGTTCTCCATTACTAGCCACACATTAAGGAACTCCTACTTTCATGCGGTGGCAGAGTTAGGATTTAATTTTAGGGGAACAAAATTCATAAATAATGCACACATGTGCACACAACACAGGATCACTCCTAATAATAAAAAACCATTTGTCTGAATACATAACTATATTTAAATGTAACAAAATTCCATAAACATAGCATATTTGTTGCGTTTCAAATAAAAGGGTTTATATGTTAAAGGTTTTTGTTTACAAAAAAAATAAGCCACTTTGTTATATTTCTTTGAAGTTAAAGTTCTACTTACAATTCATATAAAAGGATTTTTAGTAAGTAAACTTACAAAGCTTTAAGTGCAACTCGTGTGAATTATGATAATTTAGTTAATACTCCTAAATTCTTCTATGGTAATGCTTCTTTGATTTACACTTTGGTTTCACATTTCTGTTACTTTTCTACTTATTTTATTTTTGTTATTATTTTGTTCTTTAGTTATTGGTTGTAGAAAACGGATTCGGCATACATAGCTCTAAGCACGCGCTCAAAGGCGTGTATGCCTCTGTAATTGTAATTTCTTTTTTGAATGTGAAGTGAAATAAATCCTAAATTTTAGAAATTCTTTTTTTGAATTCAAAATAAAATTTGTTATTTAAAATTTATGACTCTATTTCCAAATGAAGTTACCCTTCATTAATGAAGGTATTTTTGAATCACATAAAAGTTCAGTTAAAAGAAGATAATCCTCTTATATATGAGCGTGTGCTCAGAGGCTCTTCTGTTTTTTTGGATACAAGTTAATAATTTGCATCTATTATAATTTAAAAAATTTATTTTTTATTTTTCAAACAAATAAAAGGGATAAACTTTAGAGATAAACAGTAACTGTAATTTCTTTTTTGAACGTGAAGAGAAAAAAATCCTAAATTTAAGGAATTTTTCTTTTGAATTCAAAATGAAATTTGTTATTTGACATTTATGACTCTATTTCTAAATGAAGTCACCCTTCATTAATGAGGATATTTTTGAACCACATAAAAGTCAAGTTGAAAGAGGAGAATCCTCTTATATATAGTATAGATGTACAAAAAAGTCTATATAAGAATAAGAAGAGTGAGATTGTAAGTGCAAGTTTCAAACAATTTAAATATGGCGAAAACACCATTTTGGTCATGATATTTTGAGGTCAGTATCAATTTGATCCATGTTATTTTCAACTTACAGTCTATTTCGATTAGTGAGTTGACGATAGAGACCAAATTATTACAAGTTAAAAATAATAGGGACCAAATTAATTGTTACAAAAATGTAAGGATCAAATTGACAATAACCCCCAAAATGTAGTGACCAGAAAATTATTTTTTTCTTTAAATACTCAATCTCTTCTTGCCGTACGAATTGCAATGGATAACTCGACCCAAAATTGTGACAAAATTTTTTCGAGATTAATGTTTAGTGTAAATGAATTCATATCAAATTATAGTCAACCCAGTTTAATGTAGGTAACAAATAGGTCAAATTTGTCTTAATCTCTTTAACTCATATTCAACCCAAAATTATGTAGCTCATCATTTATTTCAAGATGAGTTAAGCCAATTTAACAAATCAATTGAACCCATATAATAATACATTTCATTTTTTTTCCAACACAAGTTTGAATTTTTAATGGTTATATAATTAATTCTTCATTTGAAACCCTAGAATTACTAATCTTATTTTAATTTTTTTAAACACCAAAATAAAGCTAAAGCTATCATGTTCATTGTATTATTCTTAGATTTTTTATTTCTATATCTGGATTGAGTTTGGTTTGATTGAAATCAAAACTTTTAGATTGTATTCTCTTTGTATTTTAATTGATGTTATCGTGGAATAAATTTTTTTGGAATTTATTTGTTTATAATTGTTAATACTTGGCCTGGATTTGACCCAGCCCATAACCCATGGATCATAGATCATCCACATGGGTATCTATCCATGGACTATCTAATAAGTGAATTTAAATTTGAGTTTAAATTTAAAATAATCTAGATATGAATTGTCAAGATCAATAGTGGAGTGATATGCAATGGGTTAAGTGGTTATAAGACCACTTATCTTGATAGTGGGTTTATTCCTATTTGTATTTAAATAATCCTAGAAAAATTAAGGAAAAAAAAGGGACCAATTGAGAAATTGTGAGAAGAAAAATGAACGTATAATTCCTAAGTGTTCTCTCAAGCATGCCATTTCTTTCTAGGAACACCATCAAGAGTACTTTGGAGCTTGGAGCGTGGGAATCTTGGATGAGACTTGGAAGAGACTTTGGTAGCCTCTCCAATGACAAGAAAGTAATCCAAAAACTGTAGAGGTCGTGTGGAGGAGTTTGTAAAGCAAGGAGGACAATAATCTGGGAAGTGATTAATCAGTTCTAAAAAGGTATGTGAATATATGGCCCGTTTAATATATTCAACATTGATATCAGAGCTATGCATGCTCGTTTTCCCTTTTGGATTAAAAATTCCATGATCCTTGTTTTTGTTTTTAAAAATCCAATATGCATGAATATTTAGAGGCATGTTATGGCATGAAAATGAATGATTCAATCATATGAAATGGTTTCTAATGATGATGATAGCATGCTTGTAAAATATGGTAGAGAGAGAAATCCAAAACCTAGTTTTGAAAGTTGGTAAAAAACCCCAAAATTGCAGGCCAATTTTGAATCACTAAAACTCATTTTTTGTTAAAGTTTGTATAAATGGATTGATAATATATTTCATAAGCTTCAAAACAATAGTTTACAAGTTTAATTTGGGCTTCAAATGAGTAAGTTATGGTCTTTTAAAAATTAGGGTCAAATTAAATGATATTAGGAAAACTATGGTTGAAGGTTGAAGATGATGAACAGTGTTCATCAAATCCCACTCTTGAAAGTGGAGTGTGGGATCTATTCTAGTGGCTTAGTGCCAAGGAAAGTACATGGCCTGAACCATGGTGGAGAAATGAACATTTTTATGGTGGTCTAGCTAGTAAGAATGACTTGGAAGAGTGTTTTTGTACTAATTCACTTATCAATATGACATATACCAGTTGTACTAGTTGGTTTGGTGTGGTATTGACTCCCTTTCATCTAATACTCCCTCTATATTAATAAATGGGTCAAATTGTCATGTCTATGTCAATCCAAGACAACATATTTATTAAGCATGTTATGTGGATTGGGTTGGGTTGGGTTGGGTTGGGTTGTTTTGTGTCAACTAGCTTCATAAATGGGCCATGTTAGTGTTAAGTGGTTTTAAGATATGACTATTAAAATAAACCATGTTTGGGTTGACCCATAACGTTGAATACCCCCCAATAAACATGACATGAACACAACCCAAATAATACGAATTGCCATCAAAATTGCACATAATATTCTATGAAGGCTTTAGTGTTACACCCAATACTCCTATTCACATATTAATATTTCACTTTTCTCTTTTGAATGAGATTTACATAAAATATATATTAGTTGAAGGGGAATATACAACAAAATTCCTAGATCTATGGCGTGTAAAAAATAGAGAAAAATATAAGCCAAAGAAAACAATCACACAAGACGTCCACAGAGTTGCAGAGATTTCACTATTCTAATGGAAAAAATATAAGATGCGGCAGTACAGTTTTCTCTTTCTAAAACAATCTCAAACCCTAATCTCCAAAACAATAGTTTTTCTATCCTGCGCACAAGGCCTATTGGCCCAAGCCTCCACTCCATGAATTAAGCTTTAGAAAATTTCTCATTAAAAACTGTATAATATTATTTCGGGTTAAGTCATAATTTGGCTCAAACACAACTAGGCTCCACAAATTCCAACATTAGTACGATTTAAATGAACAAAAAAAGATAAAGAAAATCATAAAAAGGAAGAAAATAGAAATAAAAATTTAATTTATGATGGATAGGGGGGATTTGATTATTACACTCCCCTTCTTACTACCACACATCTACCTTCCTTTTTTTAGTCGTGTGTCCAATTTAGGCATCTTTCATAATAATAATAATAATAATAAGACTAAAATCCATATTACATTGTATAAGTTTAGGTCAATTTTCATTTTCTACCTTTAATTTATTTTATTAATTATCCTTAAAGTTACAACCGCACACCATTGGTGTGGTGATCACTTCATAAGTATAAGTGTTTGTGGAGAGTTGGGGGTAAGGGTCAGGATTCAAGTTTCCAATAGGGAGTTTCACACACACACACATATATACACTTAGATTAGGTTAGAGTAAAATTCATATCTTGTATCAAAGAATTATCTTTAAAGTTTACGTTCATTGTAATTTGGTCCTTCTGTTTAAGAGCCTATTTTTAACCATTAAAATGTATATTTTTAAAATATATAAATATATATAAACATAATTGTAAGTATTGTACTATATAGCGTACGTATCGTATGAATCATATCGTATCATAAAATCGGATGTATCGTACGATACATAAAAAAAATGCTTTAAAATGAGTTTTTTTTTTTTTTTTTTTTGTTAATGTTTGTACTTTTATTTGAATCTAACAAGTTGCTAGACTTGTTTATAACACAAAATTATTAGGTTACTTAATTTAGTCTAATAAAATAACATGTCCATAAGTTTTTATTCTTACTCCTACAAAATTTGAACTACACACTTTTACTTCACTTTTATATTTACAAATTACTTTTATACACTATGAATAAGGTATTATCTGATAATATAATTATTCTAGTTTTGTCATTATTGTTGTAAGTCTAAGAAAGTTGATTGCCAAGAAGTATTTTTTTTTAATTATTAAAATAAAAGAACAAGAAGAAATAGTAAATGTTGAAAATGATGAAGAAAATTTTATGAAGAAATAAGTTTGCAAAATGATGAAATTGATGATAGTATTGACTTAGGTGGAGTTAATTAGAAAATATGATGAAAATAAATTATTATTTTGGGTCGTTTAATCAATTTGAATGAGTATGTTATAAACACATACTAGTTTGATTTATTTAATTAGCTTGTTAAATATTATTACATAAGTAATGAATAAATATTAGTAATTAGTTGAATATATTAAAAAAATTATAATAAATATAAACTTTATATATGAATATTTATAATTTTTTAATAAATTTTACTAAGTGTTTGTGTATCTTACGTTACATAATACGATACAATACAGAAAAATAAAAAATCGATTCACAATACGATTTACGTTTTGACAACTATATATGAAACTACAAAAATTTATTTTAAGTTTAAAAAAAAAATCATCAACTAATTAAAATGACCACACATTGTCAAGATCACCGTGAACCACCACGGCCAATACGGCAATACTACACACAAGCCCTCAAAATCAACTACCCAACTCCTATTCAACCACCAAGGACAAAATTAGCAACGTAGGGTAGGGAAAGTTCAATTTGCATTACTTTTAAGAAACCAGAATTTGGAAAAATGACTAAGATTTCATATGTGAACACAAAAAACTTGCAAAAATTAAAGAGAAAAACCTGAAACCTAACTGTTGTTGCAAAAAATACTTTTTTTTGGACTGATATTTTAAACATTCTACCATTGGATTAAACTTCTTCGTTCTTCTTAACATATACCAAATTCATATTAATCATGTAAGATTTACCATTCATAAACTCATGTTTTGTGTATAGTTTTTAAATACAAAAAATTTGAAATTTAAACATTTTCTAATGAAATAGTTACCGGCTTTTTTATTATCTTGAAATCTTGTAAGCATGGAAGGTAAAAAGAGTATATATAATTTAATAATAGATTTCTCAAAATATGCACCTTAAAAATTTACTAAGTAGTGTAACATTATCAAAAGTTACACCAAATTTAGTTTTAACCCTACCATCTATAAATGGTATACATTGTCGAGAGTATGTCTTTTTTCTTTTTTCTTTTTGGGTCATATTTTTTAGCAAAAGCTATACCAATAAATTTTATTTCTCTATTAATAAATTTAAATCTGAGAACTTAAAAGCACTTTAATTATAATGGATGCATATAATATTTGTAATCTTTGATCATTTATTGCAACAAATATTTAAGTAATCCAATAAGTATAAGTGCTTGTGAGTTGTGGGAGGCCAAGGACCAAGGACCAAGGACCAAGGTTGAAGTCTCTAAAAGGAGCTTCACACACATATACATTTAAATTAGGTTAGAGTAAAATTTATATCTTGTATGAAAAAAAAAAAAAAAAATACATGTGCTAACCATTAAAAATAAAATCTATTCTCTCTCTTTCTCAAAAAAATCTATTCTCTCTCTAATATTAAAAGTAATCTAATCGACTCTAATAAAAAGAAAAGGAAAGTAATCTAATCAATGCACTTCTACCTAACAAAAAAATCTAATAAAAGTTCTTGAACTAGAAACGGGACTACCAAACTAGTTTAAAAAGTAATCTAGTCAAATTAGTTTAATAAGTACTCCTTGTGGTAACTGCTAAGTCATGGTGTGACAATTGGATACTCGTGGGTATTGAAGAATAAGTCAAAATCGATCAGTTTGTGAAGCAACTTTTCTAATTGAATTTTTTTTTTTTTCCTTTTTTTGAGAAACTTTCTAATAGAAATTATAAACGCACATTGGATTAAGGACATCATTCTCAAAAGTGGGGTGATATTGGCTGTGCTAAAACTTTCTAATACGTAGGTTCACTTCAGTTAGATCATCACTATTAGCTTGGGCTTTTTTTTCTTATTTGGTTTCTTCTTAGGTTTTTTGAAAGGACACTGCTAATTTCGTTTTAACTTTTAAGTATACTAGCCGCGAACCCGCGTGTTATGCGTGATAATTATTTTTATGAAAGTTTTTAAATTTTTTTTTTACAATTTAAACTAATCTAATAATAAGTAATTTATTTCGTAATTATATTTTTATTTATTATAATAGGAACAATCATAAATGTAATATAGGAACAACCTAAAACACCAAAAAAACGTAAACTGAAAAAATTTAATAAAACTTAACAATGATTAATTGAATCAATATTAGGATAAAATTTTGTTTTTGATAATCTATTAAGGTTATTTTCTTTGTAGAAATTATAATTTCAGCCACCCAAAACATATTATCAAATAAACACTTATTAGCAAAATCTAAGAATTAAATTTCTATACATGCATTGTTATAAAATAATAATAATTAAAATAAAATTGCAAAAGTTAAAATTTGTCACCTATCCGATTATTTTCGTTTGGCTAACCTTTGCTTTTTTTAAAATGAATGGCATTATAGAGTACTTCTAATATAACTATTAAGGGTACTTTGTCCACCACAAAATATTAGAAAATAAAAAAAAATTAGTAAAGTCTCATAGTTTAACATCTAAATTGATCACTATAAAAAATCATGATATGTAACAGAATAAATACCAAATTATCCAAATCATACTATGTAATAATACTATGTAATAGAATAATATTACATTTTTATATGTTATATTTAATTCTTTAGAATGCAATAGGTTACATTTAACAATAAAAGAGAATAAAAAATTAAAAAAACAACAACAACAATAATTTAAAAAACAAAACTAAATAGCATTAACTCAAAATAGAGTTTTAAAGAATATAAAAAATTATCAACCTAAAGTAGAGATGCAAGAAAAATAAAAAAATCTACCAAAAAATTTATAGAGAGAGAGAGAGAGAGAGGGAGAACCATTTTTTTTTAGAGAGAAAACTATAAATAGAATAGAAGAGATAGTGACAAATTTATAGTAAGAGGGTGTGAATAAGAAGAGATAAAAATAAAGGGATATGAAGGGAAAAAGGAATAATGATATTAATATAGAGGGTAGTGGGGAGATGAAAAGGTAAGGGAGGGAGAAAGATTGAAGAAGTAGTGGGAAGATGAAATGGTAAGGGAGAGAGAAAGGTTGGAGAAGTATAAATATTAAAAAAATAAATGTTAAAAACAATTATAGAAAAATTGGAAAGAAGAAAAAAAAACCCTAAAACTTGAAAGGCTTCAACGTTGTTTTTTTTTTTTTTTTTCCTTTAAGCTAAAAAGGCTCACACATAACCTTAAAGCTAAACTGAAAAAGCTTTGGGTTGAGCTTGATAATGGAACTAAAATAAGAGGTGGGCTGGATTAATTATACAGATTTATTATAGGGTGATAGTGGAAGTAAATAAATAAATAGTGAGCTGGATTTATTATAAGGTGATAGTAGAAGTAAATAAATAAGTAGTGGACTGCATTTATAGGACTAAAAATTGTAAAAAACATTTAAAAATTGTAGGACAAATTTTATATTTTTTTAAAAAGAATGACATGGCAGCTGATGTGGCGCAACGTGAGAGCAGCAGCATTAAACGCTACGTTTAAGCTTTTAGTAATATATAGATTAGCTCATAACCCATGCATATACATGTAATACATTTACAAATAAGCATAATTTAGTGCATATTAAAATTTTACCAACGGCTATTTGCATAATAATAATATATATAAATGAATAGTGATTTTTTCTTAGAGAAGTGCTATGTTTATAATATTTTCACAATACTTTTATAACAAATCTCAAGTGGTAGGTTGTTGCTAGTTTTAATATGAATTCATCACTTGAATTACTTTTTTTTTCCACACTTAACAACCAATAACAACTTACTACTTAAAATTTGTTATGAAAGTATTTTAAAAATGTTGTAAAAATAGCATTTTTTTTTTAGGTTTATTAATTAGATTCTTTGGTTTACTCACTTAATAACTCATTTAGAAGAAAAAAATTAAGAAAATTATATTGGACTCCTTAATTTTTGAAGTATGGTAAATAGTCGAACCAAAATTAAGAAAATTGGATGGGATATATGGCATAAAATTAGACTCTATTTTAAAATATAATTATATTTTTTCTCATTTTTCGCTTTATATATATACGATGATGATGATGATGACGATGATGAAAGATAATACTTAAAATTTGGAATTTTCTTACAGATAATCCAAAAGAAGAAACGAGAGAAATGGAAATGGAATTTATCAAACCAATTATAGAAAAAATTGAAGCAAACCTGTTGGAGCGAATAGGACAACAGATTGGCTATCTGATTCACCTAAATAGCAACATTAGGAATCTCAAAGATCAATTTCAGAAGCTGGATGAGAAAAGACGTGGGGTGCAATTAGGAATTGACGAAGCCAATAGGAACGGAGAGTTGATCGCACCTGAGATTGAGAGTTGGGTACGTAAGGTAGACAACATCAGTCCAGGTCTGCAGAGATTCCTTGAAGAAGATATCAAAGCAAATACAATGTGCTTGGATGGATGGTGTCCCAATCCAAAGTCACGATATTCCTGGAGTAGGAATGCTAAGAAGAAGACTCTGGAAATTGATGGGCTTCTAGGGGATGCGGCCGCATTTGTTACTAAAGCTTCCTATTCCCGTCCTCCACTGGGAATAGGATCTTTATCCATAGAAGGTATTATGGATTTAGAGTCAAGAACAAAAATGAGGAAAGAAGTTTTAGAGGCACTACGAGCTGACAAGGACAACATGATCGCGATATGCGGTATGGGGGGGATAGGAAAAACAACAATGGCAAAAGAGGTAGCGAAAAGAACGAAAGATGATAAGTTATTTGATGAAGTTGTGATGGCAGTGGTATCCAAAAATAAAGACTTGAGCAAGATTCAAGGTCAAATTGCAGATATGCTAGGACTAGGACTTAAAAAGGAGAGTGAAGCTGGAAGAGCAGGGCAATTATATTCAAGACTAATGGATATTAAGAGTGTTCTAGTAATATTGGATGATGTTTGGGATGCACTTGATTTAGATCTTGTAGGAATTCCTCATGGCGGTCAACACAATAGATGCAAAATCTTGTTGACATCAAGAAGTGAAGAAGCCTGCACTCAGATGAAATCTCAGAAGATTTTTAAAATTGAAGTCTTATCCAAAGAAGAAGCGTGGAATCTTTTCAGAGAGATGGCAGGTAATTGTGTCGATACTACCGATCTACGTCAAACAGCAGAAGAGGTTGCAAAGGAATGTGGAGGCTTACCTGTTGCTATTGTAACTGTTGGAAGAGCTCTAGAAAACAAAGGAAATGATGAGTGGATTGCTGCACTTCAACAGCTTAAGAATTCTCTCCCAAAAAATATTCCTGGACTGCATTCAAAGGTTTATTCTAGCATTGAGTTCAGTTACAAATATTTAGAAAGTGATGAAGCCAAGTCATGCTTTCTGCTATGCTGTTTATTTCCGGAAGATGATGATATTCCCATTGAATTTTTAGTCAGGTATGGGGTGGGACAAAGGTTGTTTGCAAAGATTGATACTGTGGCAGATGCAAGAAATAGAGTACATGCAATAGTTAAGAATCTCAAAAGATCATTTCTACTGTTAGATAGTGAGGAAGGAGAAGAACATGTCAAAATGCATGATGTTGTACGGGATGTTGCAATATCAATTGCAGAAAATAAAGGTTTTCTGGTTCGATGTAATGAAACAATGGAAGAATGGCCAGAAAAAGATTCATGCGAGCGTTCTACTGCAATTTCGCTTCTAACGAGTTTATCTCACCTAGAAGAGTTGTACATGCTCGGAGTAGATGTGAAGTGGAGAGAAGTAGACAAGGAAGAGGAAGAAGTGGACGAAGAGGAAGAAGTGGACGAGGAAGAGGAAGAGGAAGAAGTGGACGAGGAAGAGGGAGCAAACGCAAGCCTAACTGAACTCATGTCTTTGTCCTGTTTGGTGGTTTTAAAAATTCAAATACCAACGAAGGTCTTGCCAAAAGACTTGCCTTTCAAAAATGTAATGATAAAATTTCAGATAGTTGCAAGTGGTAATGTACTAATTGACGTGGATGATTATTTATTTAAAAATAGTTTGGAACTTGCAAGATGTGACGTAAGTGATATTGCGAAGAGTAAGCCGCTTATTCAACTTTTAAAGAAATCTGAAATTTTGAAGTTGGAAGAAATAAAAGATATAAAAAACATTGCGTATGAGTTGGACAATGAGTGTTTTCAATGCTTGAAGGTTCTAGAAGTTGGTGGAAGTGATGATGTAGAATATGTAATGGATGCCACATCAGATCAGAATCCTCGTGCTGCCTTCCCTACCCTAGAGTCTTTGGAACTGGAGAAATTGCCTAATTTAAAAGAGATATATCATAGCCAATTCCCAGAGAGATCCTTTAGCGGTGTTCGTTTTGGCAACCTCAAATCTGTTCGACTAAGGACTCTACCAAGACTCATTGGCTTTTGTACAGGCGTGGGTCCCGTTGAGCTTGTCCAACCATCCTTGAATCAAGAGGTATGTATGATTCTCTCTCTCTCTCTCTCTCTCTCTGTAAAATATTACTATTATTTAATAAATTGTTTTATAGTTAAACCATTCAAAAGCTCAATGTCTTATGTTTATCAAATTGATTTATCAATTTTTTAACATTTCGTTCTGGTCTGGATTTGATGCTAATAAAACTGAAAAAGTTGAACGCTGATGCTAATAATAATTTGATAGATTCATCAAGTTGGAAGGATCGGCATTGATGAAGTGACCAATCTTGAAAAGCACAAGGTGACAGACATTCAACAACATACTGGCCCATTTCCTGAATCAACACCCATTATCTCTCATAAACTCTTCTCATCCAACACCATCTTGTGGGCACCGAATTTAGAATATCTTGAATTGAACAAAGCTGGTTCACTAGAAGTGGTATTTGATCTTGAAGGACTGAAGGTCAACGAAGATCACCAAAGAATCGCAGTACTTGCTCAGTTGAAAACTTTAGAGGTACAACATTTATCTAAGTTGACATACGTGTGGAAGAATGTTCCACTAGGAATTCAAGGCTTTCAAAAACTAACATCCATTAAAGTAAGTGAATGTCATCGTCTAAGATATTTATTCCCAACTTCTATTGCAAAACTGCTTGTGGAACTTCAAAGCATTTTTATATATGCATGTGACGCAATCGAAAACATTGTTCAAAGGGACGGAGAAGAAGAGGCAACGGATATCATCCTATTCCCTAGAGTTAGTTCCTTGAAACTACAATGTCTGCCAAATATGATGAGTATCTTTATCAAAGATTATTCTTTTGAATGGTCATCCATTAAGGAGATTTATTTGAGTCATTGTCCCAAATTGAAAACAATTGGTTCAGAAATTCAGAGACCCAAAAAGTCAAAGAAAATCAATAGGGAATTGGATTCAAGACCCAATGAGCATGAACATGGGTCCCCTAGTTTTGTTTGGCGATGCCTTGAGTGTGTACCACGTCGCAAAAATTGTGGTCTGATGCCTGTGTTAGACCAAGGCACTACCAATAAATCTCAAAGAAGCTACTCTGTGAAGAAAGAGGTACGTACAAGTTCTAGATTTATGCACTTATCCCAGTAGACTATGGTCATCAACTGTCATATAGATATCCAATCAAATAATTGTTGGCCATAACCTTTGTCATCTACTGAACAATTTATACTTTATACAATCTTTTTCTCTAAAAAAAACCACAAATAATATATGAAAAGAATTTATTATTTTACTTGTTTATCAGTACTTGATTTTTTGTAGGGTACTTTGAGTAAGCCAAACGATCCAAAAGTCGATGATAGCAACAACCCCTCTGAGATATGGTCTCTTTTTCCATCTCATATGATTGAGTGCTTAAAGAATCTAGAATTGATTGAATTGTGGGTTTTCCATTCGGAAGTTTATTTCAACTTGAGAACCTAAATGTTGAGGAAAGTCGTGTGGCATCGGTACTTGATTAGTTAAGGATATTGAAACTATATGAGTCAAATAATCTGATGCACATATGGAAGAAGGGTCCAGAAAGGATCTTGGGCTTCGGAAACCTGATATTTTTACAAGTATCGGGATGTAACAGTCTGAAATATTTGTTCTTACCATCCATAGCAAAATTGCTTGTGATGTTAGAGGGAATTGAAGTTACTAACTGTGAAAAAATTGAAGAAATCCTTGCAAGAGCAGGAGAAGAAGAGGAAGAAAAGGACATTCTATTCCACAAAGTGAACAGAATCTGTCTCGGGGGCTTACCAAGGCTAAGGTATTTTTGCCCTGAAACTAATGTTTTAGAGTGGCCATCGCTGGAGGAAATAACTGTATATGGATGCCCTAGTTTAAGCACGTTTATTCCATCTAATCTAAACACACCTAAGCTAGAGGGAGTATACGATGCACATATAGGGTCAAAAATAAGAACGCGTCATTGGAAGGGAGAGCTAAATGCCACCATAGAGCACATCTTCAAAGGAAAGGTATGGCACATTCTCACCACAAATATTTCACTAATCGGTGAATTTTAACTCTTTGTATAAACCATCACACTATATAATTTGTAAATACTTTAAGCTTTTATTAATTAGTAGAAAACTTAGACCCCAATTTTGTTAAAAAGAAAAAATAAATAAATAAAGGAAGGAAAAACACAATTTACATATACCAAAAAAATGTCTTGAAAAACAATAACATTTTCACGTACGATCAAATATAGTTGCAACAATCATTTTTCCAAAAGCAAATATTATGATTACTTAAATCACATATATATTCTATTCTTATAGGAAAAGCAGGCAAATCATGAGACACAGCAAGAAGAGCAGATTTAGACAATTAAGAAGGATATGTGATGCTGGGCAAGACATACAGTAGGTGAGCACATTACATTTTCTTATATCAATTTAGTATTTAGTTAGTATCCAAAAATGCATAAAAATTAAAAACAAGTATAACTCTTTAATATATATATATATATATATATATATATATATATATATATATATATAAGGCACACTATTTGAAACACTTGTTAAGAACTATTTCGTGGTCAGCAATCATCTACAATTTGGTAGAGTTAGAAATCACACATTGTTAGAAAGATCACTTTTTCTTTTCTTTTATTTAAAAAAGAAAGATGCTAATTAGAAGTAGAACTAGTTGTATTATGTAGGCTTAATGATAAAGTGATTCTATATATGTAACAATTGCAATGATTTTCAAAATCTATGTATGTGGCTTTCTTTTGATCTACTACAATATCATTTACTAATACCGTGATTTCCTAACCAATGTTTTCATAACTCAATGCATTGGCGGTGTTGTGGTGCACATTGAATACGACTCAAATAAGAAACACAACGAACACTATATAAGTTGTCTGCAAGCAAAGCTTCTGACCATCCACTCAATCAAAAATTTTTCAATTGCCCTTATGTTTATACTTATTACCAACTAAAATCTCTTAGCCATCCTCAGCACACTTAAAAAAAAAAAAAAGACACAATCACAATGCTACTTCACTCTAATTATCAAGTTATTGGACAATTGAAACCAATCTATTTACCATATTTAATGCTCAAAAAAATAATCTATTTACCATACTCAGTTGGCATTCAAAAAAAGTATTTAATGATCAATGAGTCCAATGCATCTCGTTCAATATAAAGACATATATATTGTTAATTATTAGACAATTACTTGTGCACTAACTTCTTGTGAGCTAATAGTTTTCATTCTCATGATTTTGGCTTCTCTAAGACCTTTATATCCCCTTTTTCAGTGTATTTTAATGATAGTGCTATAAAATATAAAAAATCATATTTGGTATAGCATAATATTGTTAATTTCGCTCTAATTTTATATTTACATTATAAGAACAAAACATCACATTCTAGAAATTAAGTTAAAATCTTTAAAAGAGTATACTAATCAAAATCATTATAGTCTAAGCTTCCCTTTTCCTCATCATATATAAAAGTATAAAAGTGATGAAAATAGTCTCATTTAACTTACTATGAATCTAATTTCTCAATTACATTTACATAACAGGTTATATCAACTACATGATGTTCAACCTCAAGAGAGTAAGAAAATATGACACTGGGATATATGAAGAAGGAAGCAGTTTCACAAAACTTATGAGAAGCACATCTAAAGCTATGCTCATTCCCAACAGGGCCTTATATTGTTTTCTTTTTGTGCCTTTTATTGTTTTCTTTTTGTTTTATAACTAGCCAGATCTATCTTATGCTATTTGTATGTGTATTCTGAGAGCACCATTGTGTAATAATACTCTCGTGTCTATGTTCAATCTTTTATCGATAAGACTCCAGATTTGAAAAACTTCTGTGTTTATTAGCTCTGCGTGTGCTCAAGTAAATACGCTCATATTCATACTAGTTTATCTTCTTGATAATGTGATAGCTACTAAGTTTCTTTGAACTAAAAACAAGTTATATTTAATAGGATCAATGTTTTACATTCCTCTCTTTTCTTTTTTCTGTTATGCCCAGGAACAGAGCCACTGTTGGATTGGCCCCCTAATTTTTTTTAAAAAAATATTATTATATGTGTGTACTAATTTTAGCAATTTTATTTTATAAAATTACATTTTACTCCCCTTTAACAATATCATTAATTCTTTTAAGAGTAATCCTATACTCACATACTTTTTTACAAACTGTTTTGGTAGTAAATTCTTATTCGTTCACATATGAACCAACTACTTACATCATTTCTTTACTTACTAATAACCATTTATTAGAGCATTCTTATCAAATGTGCTAAACGGCACGGATGGTTTGGGGTTTAGTTTCGAAATCAGATGTACTATGATGACTTCAACTTGAAGAAGAGATTGAGGGGTGAAGACATGTCCAAGATTTTGGCTTTGCTCAAGGTAAACAACCATACAAACAAACGTGTCAGATGTGGAGGTTTTTTTTTTTTTTTTTTTTTTTTTTTTTTTTTTTTTTTTTTTGCTGCTATTGTTTATGGTTGCGGTAGATATGCCTAGTGGCTGGTGGCAGCAATGGTAGGTGGATGTGGAGGTTTTTTTTTTTTTTTTTTTGCTATTGTTTATGGTTGCGGTAGATCTGCCTAGTGGCTGGTGGCTGCAATGGTAGGTGGATGTGGTGGCTGACAGTGTTGGGTTGAGAAAAAGAGAGAGAGAGAGAGAGAGGAATAATAAAAAATGATAAAAAAAAAAGAATATTTAAATGAAATATTAAAAAAAAAAATAGAAGTTTTGATGTAAGGGATATTGTAAAATGATGTGTTATATGTTATAAAGTTGGTGTTTTAGATGCTAAATGCTAAAAATTTTAAGATAATTGATAAGAATGCTCTTATCTCAGCTATTTATAAAAAATTTGTAACTCTAGCATTTTTCACATTTTAGTGACCATTAAAAAAATTTATAGATTTATAATCTAAAACAAAATATACAAGCCAAAAAAAAAAAATTAGCTCAATAACAAAAATTTTCAATAATAAAACTAAAAAGAATTAAGTCCAATCAACCAATTTTATCCAAAATAAACAACCATACCCTTTAAAAAATTCTAAAACAAAAATAATTTTGTTCTTACCCAATAAAATAAAATTAAAAAAAAAAAAAAACCTCAGCAATTTAGTAGTAAAGTCAAAGATTAAAACCGCTGCACATTGCTAATAGTAAAACCGTCCTCCTTAACACAAAGTTCTGGCTCCGTCCCTAGTCATGCCTTTCATATATTTCCATGCCCAAACTTTTAGGCTCTCTTTTTTTTTTTTTTACACTGAAAATAATATTATTGAGGATTTGCATACAAGTCCTTTTTTCTTCTCTAACTATTTTAAAGCCAGAATAAAAAATTAACAGAATGTGGTTGTAAGTTGTAACATAAGCTATTGTACATTTCTTTATATAGGAAAGCATTAAATCAATTTGATGAAACCCAACTATAGGCAAACTTCCCCAGCACATTTCAGCATACAAAATTGACTATCCACTAAAACCAAACGATACAACCAACCTACGAAATTATCATTGCCAATGAAATTGTGCACAGCAACATATTTACATGTTGAATATCAATAAAGAAAATCCAAACACCAAAAAAACAAAGAAAAGGAACTCCTTCGTCAATATATAATCTGATTCTGGTATACAAATTGATTACTGTAACCTACATTACAAATACTATCCTATTTTCCTTCCTGGTTCTATTAAACAGCTAACATAATCAGATTATTGGATCTATAGTTTAAACATAAGAAATGAGAATAAACGACCTAGGTAAACATATGTGACACTAGAAGTGCAGATGGAGACAATATCAACAACAAAGAGATCTAAAACTTTCAATTTGATGATCAATGTGACTAATGCATGACAACCCAATCCTGAATGAATTTAGGGTTAAAGATCGGCAGCAAATCCACTGAATGGTGAATATATGACTGATCCTTTATGAACTCTATGCTTAATGATCATTTGATAGGATGGGTTGAGTCAGTCTTCAAAAGAACTTCATCAGGACAATTTTGTGCTTCTCATTCCCGTGGCCGCGCAAGCCAGAGGGAACTGAGGGCTCGAAGACGAGAGAAATAGTCATTTATTGCAAGAAGCGCACGAGCTGATTGCCTGGTTGTCAATATACGGTGCATTTGTTGCAGTGTTTGTTGACGCAAATTATCAGCCTGGTAATTTTTAAAAAAGGGAAAGAAGCCAAAGTTATGTACAAGTTGCATCAAAACTAGCACTAAGCCTTTTAAATGTTTGATTTTGCAGAATTTAAAAATAATAATAATAATAATAGGACGTTAATGAAAAGTAATCAGACTCTTTTCTTTTTTGCAGATTCCCCCCACCCTCCATAAAAATTCCAAAGCAAGATTAAATGCAAAATGCTTTGAAGAACATATACAAATACAACATTTACATGAAGGATTTGGTTTAGTCCTCATGTTCCAAATACCTGAAAACATACCAAAGTATTCAATCATTCAGAAAAGTGCAGAGATCTAGGAACACTAATCCTAATGCTATGGAAACACAAACTGGCTAATTATGGACAAGGAACATAAATTAAAATTTTATAATTGTGCGAGGCCTACATTCCTCTAAACAATTAGACTTATAGATTTCCTACTATTTTACTGAAAATATCAAAGTAGTTAAAGCATTTTAAAGCAATGCCAAGAAGCAATTTTCTACCATATGTAAGGATTATCCTACCACTTCAAATCTAGCTTGTTTTAAGATTGAGTTTCATTTCATCATCTTTCCTTCCTAGCAATGAGTGCATGAACCATACAGCAAAAAAAATAAGTGGGATCAAACCATAATAGAAAATTACCTGGCGAAGGAAACCCTCAAGTGTTCCAAGCTTTCCTATGGCCATGGCCATTTGACCCATATAGTTTGCCACATTCCCAGATGATCCTGATGGGCCAGGTGAGCCATTGGCCAATGTCTCAGCCAGGGATTGCTGCAATGCCTCCATGCCTTGTGACAGAGCATCTTCAGCCTGCTGGGATGACTGTTGCAAGTTGTAGATGCCTACCAATTGTTGCTCAGTTAAAGGCTCCAATTGATTCACAAGAAGCTGCACCATTGGCAATTCAGTCAAAAAAAGTTACAAAATGAATTTTTAAAAATAAAGTAAAAATAAGTGCTGCCAAGATAGAAACATGGTGTTAACTATTTTAATTTTGACACATTAAAACAGAATGTCCCGAAAGTGCTTTTTTTTTGTCACGTCATCTACAACACATCCTTTCCAAAAATGCATGATGAAGAAGAAAGAAAATGTTGAAATCAGAACAGCAAAATGATAAGAAAATCAGAAGGATTACTAGAAACATAAGAAAGTAGATAATATAGTCCTTACTTCCATGTTGAATATCTTGGACATGCACATATACACCCATGTAGGTTTTCATGTCGCCAACTTAACACAATCAAGGAAAAACAAACTGGGTGGGGCAAAACACCAAAAAAAAAAAAAAAAAAAAAAAAAAAAAAAAAAAGAGAAGAAGAAGAAGAAAAAGAAAGAGAGAGAGAGAGAGAGAGAGAGAGAGAGAGAGAGAGAGAGAGAGAGAGTGGGGAAGGGGTGGATATCTATAGACATCCTTCATTAAATATGTATGTGTGTGTCTCTAGTGCATCTTCCCCTATGAATGCCATATCCATATGTGTTAGAAAAATGATTTAAGTGACTAGATTCATCATTTACTTAGTTTAAACTTTTGGGATAAGTGGTAGTGTGTCATACTATAAGAGCAGGAGGTCCTAAGTTTGAACCTTGTTTTCACTCTACCTCCCATTTAAAAGTTAAAAGTCCCACATATAGGCCCTAGTTATTAAGTGAAAATATGGACCCACATGTGAGATGGAGTGTTACAATAATAATAATTTAAGTAATTAAATTTAACAGCTTAAGTTTTTTAGATAAGTGGAAGTTTATCAATATTTATAGTGAAGAAATGTCAAGAAGATGTCTCATACACAATTAGAGATTAGATCATTCAACTCAAGATTGAATATTGTTAGATTTTAGTAATTAATTGCTCAGTAATAGTGCACCATCACAAATTAGGTCCCAATATGCTCCTCCCACCATGCTCCTTCCAATATCCAGGCTTGTAGACAAAAAAAGAGAATTTAAAATTGTAAAGCAATTCTATCAGCCTTCTACACTCCAAGTTCAAATTATTATTCCATCCGTCCCTAATTGTTGGTCTTGTTTTCCATTTTGGGATGTCCCAAAATTTTTTTTGTTTCAAAGCCATTAATTTACTAAGTTTCCTATTATGCCCCTACCAAGCACAAGCACTTTAAACGAGAATTTATTTTTGAGAACTTTGTTTAAGGGTAAATTTGGAAACTTCTATCTTTTTAATTAAGAGACAAGACAATAAATAATGTTCTCCAAAAAAGTTGGATTTTCTAAACACAACCAACAATTTGGGACACAGGTAGTTTTTTTTTTTTTTTCAATTTCTTTTAACCTGTTAGAAAAAGCAAAATATAGCATTGAGCCTTTGATGCTATGTTAGAAAAAGTAGAGACCTAACTCTTATATCATGTTAGAATAAAAAACAAAATAGGTTAACAAGAAAGAATATAAGGAATTTACACAATTCAACCTAAGAGACCTACATCCACAGCAAAAAGGCCCAAAATGACTACATAATTATTACTGAGCTCTATGGTTTTTTAGAAGAGGTAAGTACTTTCAAAAGGCTTTATCTCATATTCGATGATAAAGGCTTTATCACTTGAGATAACTGGAACCCATTATTACTAAGCTCTATGTGTTACAATGAACCCATTGAATAATATATATATATATATATATATATATATATATATATATATATAGTAGGCTAAGTTTAGGACTAGCCCTAGGGTTACAATGAACTTGGACAAGGATTAGGATTAGAAGTAGGATCAAAATTCCTAGTATAATGAACTTGGACTAGAATTATACAATGAACCTTGACAAAAATAATATATTAGGCTTTAACTTTTATATCTTTATTGCCTCACTTCAAACTCAATGTGAAAGCTTCAAGACAACTTGTTTAGAAGTTTCGAGACAAATTGAGTTTGGAAAGAAGGTGTGATATGTATTGGGAGAGCAAGTTGCTAGGATAGCATCCAAAATCAAACAATGAAAGAGACCTTTAGTATCCTATTAGAAAGCGCTACATGACTTTAACCATATGCCTCCAATACTAAAAATAGAAATTTCTTACCTATAAAACAAATAGAAATTTCTAGAGTTACAAAGCAGTCTCAAAGCTTCAAGCTGAACTTCCATTTGCACACAATAGTTACACTGTTTGTTCACAACAGGAGGACAAGGGTTTATTTATCTATTATTTCACTACCTTCATTTGCACGTCTTCATCCTGGCTTTAACATAACACTTTTATTACTTGCAGGTGTTCTTTGTGGATTGTCTTTTACGTTTTATGAATTCAACTAAAATTTATACTTATTATTTTTCTTTTCTTATTTTTGCAACAGTATGGACATATCATTAAACTAGTCAGTAACTTATGCAATGCACAAAAAAGTAACATAATATTTTTTTTTCTTTTTTTTAAACTAAATATGAAATTTGATAATTATGATAGTTTTTTTTTAATATGGAAATACATATCTCAATATTAGGCATTTATTATCATAGTGTTTATATAGAACTATACATTCCAACATTTATAGAAAATATAATATGCCAAGATTTTAGTGGAGAGTTTAAATATATAATTAATTCAATTAAAAATATATACACGAGAATTATGATGTGTAAAATTGTGAGACTTGAAAAGTTTATATGGAAAAATATAAAAGGTAAACAAAAAGTAAAGCGTCTTTAGTTTTTTATAATATATTATAGATTACAGATTCTTAAGCTATTGTGGGATAAAACACTAAAGAAAATTGCAATAAAGAAACAAAGAAAAGGTAAAAAACCTAGGAGTTGGCACCTAGGGTAAGCAGCATATTTGACTCTTCAATAGACTGAATTAAACCTGCAACACATGATTCAAATATGCCACCCCTGCTATTTACAATGTGTTACTCTTGCTCCACAAATTTTGAAGCAATAGTTGTTGGTGCTTGAACTTCTCTTTCAACACGGAAAAGTCTTTAAAAGCATTTGCTAGATTTGCTAAGGTTGGCTCTATAGCAAACTGTCCTAGAGTAGGTAGGCTAAGACCAGAGGCTGTGCGACCAATCATATTGTGCTACTCGTTGTTTGTTTCACTTACCTTAGACTGTCTCTCAAACTAGAAAAATCATCCTGATGAGATTGTGATAGATATTTCTCCCAATAGTATTGTACTAGATATTCCTATTTGATTTTTTTTTCTTCATTTCTTTCCACTCAATAATGGCAGGCTTGTACAATATTAGATGAAGGTTCTCACTATTTTTTTATTAATACATAGCTCTACCAATGAGTTTCATCTTGGCAAACCTTATATAATAAACCTTCTTGTCTAAAGAATTGGTCTATCTCATGTAACCAAATGTTGAAAATCCATGGGTCTTGATAACCACCAAACATAGGTGCCTCTAATATCACCATGATTCAGTAGAATAAAATTTCAATAAATAACTGAAACAAGAACTTAGACTTCATGAACTACGCTATAGACTCGCTCATGGTTTTAAAAACCAGAAACCGGGACCAAAAACAGTTCTTTGACCATACTGGTTTTTAAGACCATGGACTCGCTATTGCAGTGCATGGCTTGCACTTCACAACCTACTGGCTTTGTATTTGTCTAAATACCCAAGAAGAGCCCACTGTTTAACTTCGTGGGTCAGACCACATGTCGATTGGGCCTATACTCCAAAATTCAAACCATACGGCTTTGGGCCTTCAAAAACCCTTTTTTTTTTTTTCTCTTCTTTTACTGACAATTAAAGCTTGCAAATCAATAAGATTGGTCAGTAGTTGTTCCAATAGATTGGTGTGATGCTCTCAATTCTCAGACCAAGATTTTAATAAAATTCCAGAAGCTTATTTTAAGGTTTAAGGAGTGTTGGGAGTAGCCTAAATCTTTTCTCAAATCTCTCCCTATCTCCATTCTTCTTCTTTTTTTCTCTTTTTTACTTGTAATACCTCACATTTCACAGCTCAACCATATGAGTTGAATATAATTGGAGCAAATTGAAAGTTGGAAGAGATGGTCTATATCAAGTTATAAAGGAGGATTCACTGAAGCTGTTCAATTTGGTGTCTACACCAGCAACAAAATTCCCCCTCTTCTTCTCTCTTGGCAAACCCAAATCAAACCTGGATTCAATCTAAAAACCCAAAAAGCCTTCTGTCTCCATAGCAAATGCCAAGATCAAGATGAGAGTGATAAAATTGGTATGCATGTTAGTTATGCAAACCAGTGAACTGTTGCTTCTATTTCTGCTATGAGCCTAGAATCTCAGAGTGTAGGAATGGTCTGACCATATAGTTTTGACGATAGCTATTGTTTAGGGTTCTTCAATGGGTGGTTCTTCATTTGTTTTCATTGAATCTAAAACATTTGAGTTTGCTATTGAGGACGGGGGTTCGTTTTTCTTATTACATATCTTTGAGAGAGGTAGGAATTCCTGACGTTATATCTGTATGGGTAATGAGAGTGCTAAGAGAATTCTATTTCACGTTGAGGAGTTGATATCTATGTTGAAGTTCATTCACGAAGCTTCTATGATGAAGACTTGCTCAATGCACAGAAAGAAAGATACACAGCAAGAATCAAGAAGCAAGATTTCTGAAAATGAATTTCCTCTATATTAAATAACATGCTCTGGTCCTTATATACCTGCTACAGAGCTCGGAATAGCAATGACAAAACTAACCAATCTAGCAACCTATCAAAACTGTACATGTGTCAATCATGGGTTTAATGGTCTAACTATATACAATAGACTACAAGCCGTTTTGCTCACTGCTACTACATGTAGCTTATGTACAATATCTAACTACAACAACAGTACAAGCACAACTACAATCTATACAATCTAATCAACTCTTAATACTCCCCTTCAAGATGAACCATATATATTGATTAGGTTCATCTTGGACATAAGATAATAGAATTGCTTGTGTCCAAGATCTTTGGTGAAGAAGTCCGCAACTTGATGTCTTGAGGGAACATGAAACATTTTGATTGTTCCATTTTGAATTTTCTCACGAATGAAATGGCAATCAACTTCAATGTGCTTGGTTCTTTCATGGTACACCGGATTTGCTGTTATGTACAAAGCTGCCTTGCTATCATAGTAAAGAGAAGCAGCCTGTTTATGCTCCAATTTAAAAGTCTTGAGCAATGCTATGAGCCATACTATATCACTTGTGACTGTTGCCATAGCTCTATACTCAGATTCTGCAGAAGACCTAGACACAACTTACTGTTTTTTACATTTCCAAGAGATCAATGAATCACCAAGGAAAATACAAAAACCAAAAATGGATCTCCTTGTGTCTGGACAAGCTGCCCAGTCAGCATCACAATATGCCTTAAGTCTCAATTCTGAATCTGCAGAAAGAAATAAACCTTGTCCTGGATTTCTTTTCAAATACTTTAGGATTCTATAAGCAGCTTGCAAGTGAGGTGCCTTAGGAGCAGCCATGAATTGGCTCAACTTGTGAACTGCATAACATATATCCGGTCTTGTGAGTGTTAAGTAGAGCAACTTTCCTATTAGTCTTCTATAAAGAGCAGGATCAGGGGCATCTTCACCAACAAAATTGCTGAACTTAGCTGATTGTTCCATTGGAATGATGGCAGGTTTGCTTGCCAATAAACCAGTGTCAGATAGCAAATCTAAAGTATACTTTCTTTGACATAAAGATAGCCCTTTGGTAGTTCTAGCAACTTCAAGACCTAGGAAGTACTTCAAAGTACCTAGATCTTTGAGCTTAAATTTGTTGTCTAGGAGCTGCTTGAAGGCATTTACTGCATCTACATCATTACTAGCAATTAAAATATCATCCACATAGATCAAAAGAATGATGATTGAGCCTTTAACAACTCTGGTGAAAACAGAATAATCAGACTTTGATTGAATGAAGCCAAGCTCAATGACGGTAGATGACAATTTAGCAAACCATTGTCTACTTGCTTGCTTTAGTCCATATAAGGATTTGGTTAACTTACACACCTCCCCCTTGCTACCAAAACCAGGTGGAGGAAGCATATAAACCTCCTCATCCAAATCCCCATGGAGAAAGGCATTGTTGACATCTAATTGAGTGAGATGCCAACCATAGACAGCAGCCAAAGCTAATAAGGTTCTGACAGTAACAAACTTCACAACAGGAGAGAATGAATCATAGAAATCTACCCCTTCAGTTTGTGTAAACCCTTTAGCTACTAAACGAGCCTTGTACCTTTCAATAGAGCCATCTGCCTTGAGCTTAATCTTGTACACCCACTTGCATCCAATGGGTTTTTTACCAGGAGGTAAGGTAGTGATATCCCATGTATGATTAGCTTGGAGAGCATCAATCTCAGCCTTCATTGCAGCTACCCACAAAGGATCTTTCAAGGCTTGAACATAGGAATCTAGTTCTTTAACAACAGACAATGCAACAGAAAAAAGTCTATGTGGAGTAGACAATTTACTATATGAAAGGGTGGAAGAAAGAGGATAAAGAATACCTGAGGTGCTAGTAGCAATGGATTCATGTGATTGAGTTAGTGAAGCAGAGGCCAATACATAGGCAGAAATAAGATTGCAATGGTAATCATGGAGGTACGAAGGAGGATTATGAGGTCTAGTAGACCTTCTAACAGGTGCAAGTTCAGTGGAAGAAGTGGCAGGAAGCTCAGAAAGAATAGGATCAGAATGTGCTATGTGAGGAGTAACCTGATTTGGATGAACCAAATCAGGAAACTCATCAGGTGGAACAGCAATATCAACAGAAGACAAAGGAGGGGAAAATTCTGCAGAAACTAAAGGAACTTGAACTTGGAAGTTGTCATGAACCAATGGTTGAGAAGGAAATATAGATTGAGTGATAGGAAGAGAAGAGGTCACAGATTTTGAAGGCCAATGTTTAAAAGGAAAAGTAGATTCTCTAAAAATAACATCCCTAGAAATGAGACAAGTTTTAGTGGATAGATCATATAACTTGTAACCTTTAGAACCAAAAGGATACCCAAGGAAAATGCAAGCTTTGGCTCTAGGGTCAAATTTGGTTCTATTCCTATGCAAGGTAGAAGCAAAGCATAAACATCCAAACACCCTAAGATGATCATAAGAAGGACAATGGCCTAACAATTTTTCATAAGGAGTTAAACCATGAAGAAAAGGGCTAGGAATTCTATTGATAAGGTAAGTGGCATGTAAGACACAATCCCCCCAGAATTTTAAAGGTAAGTTTGCTTGAAACCTTAAGGCTCTAGCAACATTTAACAAGTGTTGGTGTTTTCTTTCAACTACTGCATTTTGCTGTGGTGTTTCAACACAAGATAGTTGATGAATAACACCTTTAGAAGCATAAAAGGAAGTAAGGGCAAACTCAGGACCATTGTCAGTTCTCAAAACCTTGATAGAAGTTTTAAATTGAGTCAATATCATATTAAAGAAGGATTGAACAAGCAAAGATGCATCAGATTTATGTTTCATCAAATAAACCCAAGTGCATCTGCTGTAATCATCTACCAAGGTAAGGAAATATTTGGAACCAGTCAAAGTAGGAGTGGAATAGGGTCCCCAAATATCAGCATGAACTAAATCAAAACAAGAAAGAGATGTAGTAATAGAATGTGGAAAAGGTAGTCTCTTTTGTTTAGCCAAAGGACACACATTGCATTCAAAAACTTTATTATCATTGCAAGATTTGTAGTTAGGTACAATGGATTTCATCAAAGCTAATCTTTGTGAAGATGGATGGCCTAACCTGCAATGCCATAGTCTAAAAGTATCATTTGGATCAATGGAAGTACAAGAATGGACATTATTAGCAGAAAAATGAGAGGACAACTTGAACAGGACATCAGAAACAGACTTTGGTAAAGCAATCTGTGAGGGCTGCAAAGTGTAGAGACCACCTTGTTTCTTACCCAACCCAATCATCCTCCAAAGCTGTAAGTCCTGTATGAAACAATAATTGGAAAGAAAAATGCAACAGCAGGAAGGATTTTGAGTCAATTTACTGATAGAAACAAGGTTAAAAGAGAAAGATGGAATGCAAAGGACATTTTCAAGAATCAAAGAAGTTGTAACTTGGACAGTCCCTATGTGAGTAACCTTAGCCATGTCACCATTAGGCAACCTAACTGAAATTTGGACAGAAGAAGTGATGGTTTTAAAGAAAGTGATGGAATGGACCATATGATCCGTGGCCCCACTATCAAGAATCCAATCAGTGGGATTAATATGGGAAACATCAGCAGTAGAAGAAAACACAGAATACTCTAAGGAAGGAGTAGACCAAATACCTGAGAGTTCATGACCTTGAAGTCCAATGGAAGGCTGTGTAATGATATTAGCTACTTGAGGAGTCTCTACAATAGCTTCAGTTGGAGCTTGAGTACCAAAATGACACTGAGAATTCAACAATCCCATCAGCTGTTGATATTCTGCCTTGGTCAGAGACACGGCTTCATTGGAACCTTCTTCAACAGTTACAACATTATTAGCAAAGGTAGCTAATCCAGTTTTAGTCTTGAACTTATAGCCAGGTGGGTAACCATGTAACTTGTAGCACTTATCCACAACATGTCCCATACCACCACAGTGAGTACACTGAGGTCTCCCAGCCTTGTTCTTGTTAAAATTCTTGGCATTGTTCTTGTTTCCCATGGCTGCCAAGACTACAGCTGTGTCAACTTGAAACTTCTTACTAGCTCCAACCTTTCTCTGTCTTTCATCTTGAAGCAAAAGGGAGAAAACCTTGCTCAAGGGAGGAATAGGATCCATTAATAGAATCTGACCCCTTACTGCAGAATAGGTATCATTCAACCCCATTAAAAATGACATTGTACAATCTTCCACTTGATGACTACAAGTGCAATTTCTGTAAGTAGTGAATTCATCCCAAACTCCCTTGAATTTGGTGTAGTAAGCATTAATAGACATATCTTCTTGAGCCAGGGAACTGACCTCCTTTCTCAGCTCAAAGATCCTAGGTCCATTACCTTGAGAGAACCTGTATTGTAAGTCAGCCCAAACCTCCCTTGCTGTCTTGAAGTAAACTACACTAGGCTGTAACTCCTTTGAGATTGAATTGAATAGCCAGGCTAAAACTGTACTATTGCACTTACACCAAGCTGTATGATATGGATGGTCAGGTGATTGGGGTTTTGGAATTGAACCATCAATGAACCCAACCTTAGTTTTGGCATCCAATGAAATCAACACAGCCCTACTCCACGTATTATAATTCTCTTCAGTGAGACGCTCCACAACAAGGGATACACCAGGGTTATCACCGCTAGTCAAGAAATAAGGGCTAGAGGGATTTTCCCATGGTTGAACAACATGGTGAGCAACAGGTACAGAGGTGCTAGAAGTAGCATTAGCCATTTTTCAATCACAAATGAAATTCTAAAATAACAGTCTCTAATCACTGAGTAATCGAAGAACTTGCTTGATTACAGAATACCAATTTCAGAATAATATTGGTCAAAGAAAATCAAGAAAATCAAGAAAACAAAGACTACAATTGAGTAATTGAAGAACCCTAAATCAAGATCAAGATCAAGATCTAGAAGAGAAAAAATAGTGCAAGAATCAAGAAAATCACAGATGAGATCTTGTTTGATTCGTGAGAAAGCACTAGAGAAAGTGAACGAAGAAAATTCAGAGAATACCAGAGTGAATTGATTCTCTGAGCTCTGATACCATGTTGAAGTTCATTCACGAAGCTTCTATGATGAAGACTTGCTCAATGCACAGAAAGAAAGATACACAGCAAGAATCAAGAAGCAAGATTTCTGAAAATGAATTTCCTCTATATTAAATAACATGCTCTGGTCCTTATATACCTGCTACAGGGCTCGGAATAGCAATGACAAAATTAACCAATCTAGCAACCTATCAAAACTGTACATGTGTCTATCATGGGTTTAATGGTCTAACTATATACAATAGACTACAAGCCGTTTTGCTCACTGCTACTACATGTAGCTTATGTACAATATCTAACTACAACAACAGTACAAGCACAACTACAATCTATACAATCTAATCAACTCTTAATAATCTAAGCAAAAGCCGGGTCAATTTGTGAGAACGGTCAGGGAGGGAGATAAAGTTCTTATTCTTCAGCTGGGGTCTGATGCCCATGGCACCTTTTTGTTGTTCTCGAGTTAGTTAATGGCCGTCAACGGGGATCCATTGTCAAACCGGAAGGGAAATCGGGGAGTGGCTGGAGAGGTTTTGGAATGCATTTGAGGAAGACAATCCTTCTGATTGTTCAGTCTTTCGGTGCTGAGCAAGCGGGAGCCACCTTTAAACCGGTGACGGTGACAGAAATTCCGGCAGAATCTTGGAGGTTTTGGAGTCAAAGGAAAAGAGATTTCTTTGGGTTTTCGAAATTTGAAATCTAAGATTTCTTGGGGAGGTAATTCCGGGACTGACAAGGTTCACGTTGGGGCAGATGTCACGTCAGTCACGTCGGGCTTCAATGGCGCTGGTGTTAAGTCATCGCTGACCCAGGATATTACGTTGCGTGTGGAACGTGGGGATGAAGGGAAGTGGATTGTGCTTTCTTCTGATGTTAAAGAGGTGGGCCCGGTTGCTGTTAAGCCCAGTGAAGAGATTAATACACACACCTTTAAATCTGTGTTGATTAATGGAAGTGGGCCAAGGCCCCATGCTGCCTGGAAGCCCAAAGCCCAAGCTGGGCCTCATAAAGCTTTACTTCCTAAGCCTGCTTTACAGCGTAAGTCTAAACACAATCTCATTATATCGGGGGAATCTCAACCAAGTATTTCAGCACTCACCGATACAAGTATCTCCTCTTTACAGCACCCACCGATACAACTACTGAATAATATAGAGAGTAGGTCTGGGTCTTTGGCATCTCGTCCCTACGCTACATGCGACACAGCGCATGGGCTTCCTTCGTTGCTCTCTTGCAAGATGCCAGATCTGCTACCAGCTCAGCCACCTCTCTCCTCACAAAAGGTGGGTATTAACATTCCGACATGTGACGCGGTAGGAATGGGGTCAGAAGAGGGGAGCATTGAGACTATCCCGGTAGTGTCATCTCAGCATGCAAAGGGATCGGAGATTTTAGAACCAATCTTCACCGAAGCACCACACGATTTTGGTCCTACAATCAGTGATTTTATTGGAGATTTGAGCAAAACATGGGGTAATTCTAAAGATTGGATGCTCGAACTTCGGGATGGGAGGAAATTAGTTATTCCGCTCTCTGCATTTCATTCTCCTGAATCCGTGTCGGATCAGACTGCTTCAGAGGGTGTAGTTAATTCAAGTTTGGCCTCTCCTTTTAACGAGGGACAAATTATTAGTTGGGCTCATGAGTGTGAAGGTGTTGGGGGCTCTGTTGTCTCTGTTGTTGTCTCTATTTTTGGGTCAAAGGGTGAGGCTTGGGACTCTGATGAGGAGCTGTTGGATGGGGAACTTTTAGGTGTGCCGTTAGAAGTGGCACCTCTGGCAATGGATAATTCAGTGGTTATGATGATTACTAAAGTTGAGGAGATAGGGCGTAGGGGGGATGTAGATAACACCAAGTTGTCATTATGGGTAACAAATAAAATTAAAGCTTTCCAGAAATCTGTTGGGACCTCACTTAAGGGTTTCGAAGAACAAGTTACAGGTTTGCTCTTAGCTTTAGAAGCTCGAAGAAATAAGCGGATGCTTCATGTAACTTCTAAGAGGAAGTTGGGTAAGGCCGGGTACAAAGGGCATTGTGAATTAAAGAGTTTAATGAGTTCATGAGGTGATGAGAATGAGTCAGTAAGGAACAGGGGTGCTAGTAGGGATCGGGCTGTGGTAGTGCATCAATGAATCTGAGAATTGTTTCATGGAATGTGAGAGGGTTGAATGAGCAAGATAAGTGGCTACAGGTTAAAAATTTGATCCGAAAGTGGAAAGCAGATATTTTCTGTCTGCAAGAAACTAAGATGGAGTTAATTAATAGAGGTGTCATTTGTAGTCTGTGGGGAGGTCTACATGTGGATTGGCTCTACTTAGGCTCTGTGGGTGCTTCAGGTGGGGTATTATTGACGTGGGACAACAAGGTTATGGATAAGGTGGAGGAAGTGATGGGTCGTTTCTCTGTCTCTTGTAAATTCAAAAATGCGGTGGATCATTTTGTTTGGGCTTTCACTGGTGTTTATGGTCCCAATAGTGATAGAGACATAAGTTTCTTATGGGAGGAGTTATCTGGCTTACGTTGTTGGTGGGATGTACCTTGGTGTATGGGAGGTGATTTTAATGTGGTGCGGTTTCCTTCTGAATGTTCGGGTTCTACAAATTTCACTTCAGCTATTCATCGGTTTTCAGATTTTATATCCGAGCAAAGCCTTATTGACCTGCCTTTGGCTGGGGGGAGTTTCACTTGGTCTTATTCTAGAGAGGTTGCTTCAAGATCTAGATTGGACAGGTTTCTATTGTCAGCAAATTGGGAGGAGAAATTTCCATCTGTTTGTCAACATCGTCTATCTAGGTTGTTTTCGGATCATTTTCCAATCCTTCTTGAGGGTGGGAATTTACATGGTGGCAAAAAACCTTTTAGGTTTGAGAACATGTGGTTAAAGGATGAGGGCTTTTTGGAAAGGGTGAGTTCATGGTGGGAGTCCTATCATTTCCAAGGAACTCCTAGTTGGAATGTGGAGGAGTTTGGTAATATAGGTATAAGGGTGCAGAATTTATGGAAGGATTTTAATGCGTTGGAAGTTATCGAAGATGATTGGGTTCTTACAGCGGAGGAAAGTAGGGATAAGGATCGAATTCGTGGAGAACTAGAAAAAAAAAATCTTTGTCGGAAGAAATTTGCTGGAGGCAGAAATCTAGGGCTCTTTTTCTTAAAGAGGGAGATAGAAACACAATTTTTTCATCATATTGCAAATTCGCATAGAAGAAGCAATACTATCTATAGGCTTATGGTGGATGGAGTGTTATCTACGGATCAAGGGATCATTGAGAGGTACATTACTCAGTTCTATAGGCAGTTGTACTCGGAGAATGAGGTCCACAGGCCTCTTTTAGGTGAGGTTTTTTCTAGAATTTCTGAGAAAGATGCCACTTGGTTGGACAGACCTTTTGATGAGGAAGATGCCACTTGGTTGGACAGGCCTTTTGATGAGGAAGAAGTATATTTGAAGTGGTCCATGATTTCGATTGTGATAAAGCGCCAGGTTCGGATGGTTTTTCAATGGCTTTTTTCCAGTCCTGTTGGAGCAAGGTGAAAACTGATATTATGAATGTATTTCATAAGTTTCATGCCCACGCTGTGTGCAAAAAGAGTCTCAATGCTACTTTTCTTGCTCTCATTCTTAAGAAAATTGATGCTATGGATGTCATACTTTCGGCCTATTAGTTTGGTGGGAGGGTTGTACAAGATTATTGCTAAGGTGTTAGCCAATCGTAAGTGAAGGGTGTTTCACGGCCTTATTTCGGAATCTCAGAATGCCTTTGTGAAAGGTAGGCAGATTTTAGATTCTGTCCTTATTGCTTCCGAGTGTTTAGACAGTCGTTTGAAGACAGGGGTTCCGGGGGTGCTGTGCAAATTGGATATTGAGAAAGCGTATGATCATGTGAATTGGGAGTTTCTTATGTTTCTATTACAACAGTGTGGTTTTTCCGAAAAGTGGAGAAGGTGGATCAGGTGTTGTATATCAACTGTTAAATTCTTCATTTTGATCAATGGTAGCCCATCTGACTTTTTTGGGAGTTCTAGGGGACTTCGGCAAGGTGACCCTTTATCCCCTTTTCTATTTGATATTGTCATGGAGGCCTTGAGCCGTATGTTGGTTGCAGCTACTACAGCTGGGCAGTTTTCGGGCTTCACAGTGGGGAATGTGACTGGTTCTTTGATGACAGTGTCTCACCTTTTGTTCGCAAATGATACACTTGTTTTCTGTGATGCTGATAGCAATCAAATAACAACTTTGCGGTGGATTCTCTCTAGATTCGAGGAAATGTCAGGGCTAAAAATTAATTTAGGAAAGTCTGAATTGGTTCCAGTTGGGGATGTGCCTAATCTTCATGTGCTAGTGGAGATTTTGGGCTGTAGGGAGGCTGCTCTTCCGCTGAAATATTTAGGTCTTCCGTTGGGTGCTTCTTTTAAAGATAAGTCGATTTGGAATCCTATTTTGGAGAAGATGGAGCGAAGGCTAGCTGGTTGGAAGAGATTGTATTTATCTAAGGGGGGGTAAGGTTACCCTTATTAAGAATACTCTCTCTAGCCTGCCCACGTATTTCCTTTCTCTTTTCCCTATTCCAAGCAAGGTGGCTAAGAGGATGGAGAAATTACAAAGGGATTTCCTTTGGGCTGGTATGGGGGATGATCATAAAATTCATTTAGTAAATTGGTCTAAGATATGTAGGCCAATGAAGAATGGAGAGTTAGGCATTAGGTGTTTGAGAAGGTTTAATTCAGCCTTATTAGCCAAATGGTTGTGGCGTTATGCTTTGGAGAATGATGCCCTTTGGAGAAGGGTCATTGGGGCGAAGTATGGGAATGAGTGGGGTAGTTGGTGCACAAAAGCTATGTCTGGGGCATATGGTGTTTGTTTGTGGAAGTTCATTCGAAGTGGCTAGTGGAATTTTTCCAAGTTCATTCGATATGAAGTGGGTGATGGAACACGTGTAAAGTTTTGAAATGATGTGTGGTATACGGATTGTCCTCTCAAGGAGGCGTTTTCAAATTTATATAATATTAGTAGGACAAGAGATGCTTCGGTCGGTGAGGTTATGTGCTTTGCAAATGGGAGAGTTTTGTGGGACATTCAGTTCCGTCGGTTAGTGAATGATCAAGAGTCTCAATCTTTGGTTTCGTTTATGGGTTTGATCTATTCCACAAAGGTGCGAGGTGTTGGTTCTGACAATCTTTGTTGGAAGCCAGCCAGTAGTCGTGGCTTCAAGGTGAGTGGGTATTATCATTCTATTTCCCCTTCTACTGGCATTTGTTTCCCTTGGAATATGGTGTGGCAATCAAAGGTTCCTCCTCGGGTAGCTTTTTTCTCTTGGACTGCGGCGTTAGGCAAGATTCTAACTATAGATAACCTTTGGAAGAGGTATTTTGTTGTCCTTGAGTGGTGTTTTATGTGCAAAAGGTGTGGAAAATCTGTAGATCATCTCCTCCTTCACTGTCCTATAGCTTATGAGATGTGGAGTATGATCTTTTGCTTGTTCGATATTTGTTGGGTTATGCCTCTTAAGGGTAGTGGATTTGTTGGATTGTTGGACTTGCAACTTTAGGCATCATCGTAATATAGTTTTTTGGAGGTTTGAGCCACAGTATTTGATGTGGTGTATCTGGCGGGAGCAGAATTCTAGAAGTTTTGAGGGTCATGAACGGTCCATTATTGAGCTCAAGTCTTTCTTGTTTTTTACTCTTCTCGAATGGTGTCTTGTTTTACCTTCTTTTTCTTGTATTTCCCTTCCTGTGTTGCTTGATCGATGTAATTTAGTTTCTTGATGTTTTTGCCTTTTTGTACATTTCCTATGTACTGGGCTATTAATAACATTTTTTATATTACTTATCAAAAAAAAAAAAAAAATCTCAGACCAAGCACTAGTCAGGACTCTGTCAAATGACATTGTGCAAGGGGTAAGGCTTTCGACAGGTCGCAACTACTCAGCCTGGCTATCAGTCACGATAGCACATCCTAGCCTTGACTTTTCCAACAAGCTTTTGTCAAAAATGCTTGGCTCAAAGACTAAAGGAGGGACATCATCATAAGATTTTTGATTGAACCAGTTGTGTGGGTAGGCTTTCGCAAAACTTGACATTGTTGATTATGTGGACAAATAGCCAATCAAATATGTAGCAGCATTCTTGTTTTATCTTTGTTATGAGTATAAAACTAGGGGCAAAAGAGTAAACTCTATGTAGACCTATATATACCAATAACATGTTATACGTTAGGGTTATATTGAGTCAAAATGAACCATTAATGAATTTTCAATAGCGGATATATTTGAATCCTTATCAGACTGAAACGACTACCATTATTGATATCAAACCAATAGCAATTCATACAAGATAAATCTTCTAATTGATAATTGGGGCAAAAAATGTTTGGAGTTGAGGCCAACCAAGATAGAAAACCTACGAGTCAACACCTAAGGTTGATTGGAGGAAACACCAGACAATTTAAAAGAATTCCCAAGGAAATTTTACTAATAGAGCCAAACTGTAAACTTTGGAGTACAATAGTGTGATTATATAGACTACTAACTTAACTAAATCCAATTGACTTACAGAAACCCAATTATTATATTACAAAATATGACTTCAACTCTAAGAAATTAAGCAAAATACTAATAAGCTAATTAAATAGGAAGGACTAATATTAGAGCCAACTTACCAATAAAAAACAATTGAATTCTAAAAGTAAATAAAACTAAGTTAAAAGATAAAATCCCACATCATGAGCTCACACATATATGCTTTATATTCTTATGTACAAACTAATGATCTTCCAATTCATATTTGCCCGCAGTTCAGAACATCAAGTTTTATACTTACATAGTTCTTATTTCTACCAAAAATGACTTAAATTCTCAGGCTGAGAAATGAATGGTCTTTGGACCAATATGGCATCTCTTGCCCCCTAAACAAGTGGAGCGATATTAGCTCCAATCCCATGAAGGAATGTCAGTCCTATTGTGTGTTTGTGCGAAGCTTAGAAACCATTTGTGCTATCCAAAAAATACATACAGCATTACATCAATTGCACACACAAGCAATGCTCAGTTATTTTTAAGAAAACATAGTTGTCAAACATATTCTTCTCCCACTTTATCACATTATCAACTACAACAGATGAGAACATAGAAATTATGAAAAGGAATCTGACCTTGAGGAGTTCAGATGACCGGAAGCCACCAATCCACATAAAACACCGCTCAGCTGGAGTCTTCCACATTCCTGATAATATGTGGAAAACATCAGCCTTTGCTGCAATTCCTTTCAGCCTGAAAATGTCATCAAAGTGTGCTGTAACATTGTCAACTATAGTGCGAAGCTCCGTGTCGCCAGCATGTGAGTTGATTGCAGCCCTGAGCTCACTTATATGCCTGTTATGCTCCTCAAGCCACCGTGCATACTCTACATCAAATGCCAAGGCACCTATAGAAACACGCAATTAAGAAGACAAATTTTAATTATAAAAGATCTGCTTCATGGAACTATAATCTGAGCTTTTTTTTTTTTAATAATTACCGCACCATAAAGTTCTTAGTCAGAAAAGCCAATGCAAACAAATAATTAACAAAATAAAATTCCATAACCGCCACCCAACCCTAGATACTGTTTATGTGCACCTTAGTGAAAGCCAGAAAATGCTGAAGGATACTTGCCTTCAGGCACAAACTTGCCAGTACATACCTCCTCATTGGAATATATGCGTGGGCCTGTTCAAGTTGGGCCCAAGAATACAACCCATCTTACATACCTTTTTTTAGAGACCATCATATGTACTAGATTTTGATATCTAACCACAATTTAAAATTTTACATCGAAGTTAATAATTACACAAAACATGTAGCATAACCATTATTACTAATAAAGAGCAACACGAATTATATTCCAAGTCATTTGACTCAAATCACAAAATGCATTTATTATAAAAAGAGAGAAATTTGGGACTCTATTCTTATCGCCCATAAATGTGTATATAGTAGACTAACATCTAGAATTCCAAAATATTATGTAAATTGGACACTGGAGGAGAAATTCTAAGGTCCACATGGTGGACAAGTGACATGGTCTACCATTCCATTAAAAGACTCACACATGTTTAAAATTGTTGAGTTGGAAAATTTTTTAAAACACTGACTCAGCAATTTTAAACAAGTGGGAGTTTTTTAGTGGAATAGTAAACAGATGACGTGGTTTATTAGAGGACTGTATAATTTCTCTATTGGAGAAGCATACAACCTTGTCAAGTTAGATATTTCTTATACATGTTGGAATGATGTGGTTTTTGGGTGCAAGGGAGAAGGTGGATCTACTTTAGCATTTATTATTAGATTCTCTATTTATGTTGATGGTAGTCCTAGTGGATTCTTTGCCAGTTTACGGAGCCAACATCAAGGAGATCCTTTTATGTGTGATTTTAATGGATGCCTTCCTTAAAATTTGAGGTTAATTACATTTTACCACTTCACATTTGATTCGTTTACATATTGGCCTTTAAAGTTTCAAAATTTTCAGTTTGACCCTCCACATTTAATGTAGTTTTCTATTTTCACCTTGGCAATTCATGAAAATAAAAATTTTGAAACATTAAAAATGAAAACAGCCTCCAAATTTAAGAGCCAAAAGTGTACTTTAGTCTTATATTAATGGGTTATTGGTATCATGGGGAGGGGTGGTGATGCAGGAAACACAAGGAGATTTTTATTTTAATTTAGTCTTATTTATCTTTGCCAGTCAAATGTATTTTTATGTTTTAGGTCCTAGAAGTTTTTTAGGCTATTAGTATTTGGAAGCAAGGTTATTTTTGTAATACAACAATTTCGCCAATTAGAATTAGGGTTTAGTTTTGCCTATATAAGCAAACTATTGTACTCCTCTTGGAGATAATTATGTTTCAATGGATTAAAAAAAAATGGCCCTTTGGTCTTTTTGGTCTAGTGCTAGCTCCAGTTCCATCCTAAATGTTGACTCCTAGTAGTTGTCCTGCTTAATACTGACTCCAAGCTAGGCCTAGGTGCTAACTCCTAGGTCATGCCCCTTTATTTTTATGTTATCTAATTTTGTTATGATTGTTCTGCGTCATTTTTGGTATCAGAGCTTCAGTCCACTTGCAGCAGTACCGTATGTACATAAAGTGTATGAGCCAAACTTCAGGGTGCTCCATTTATCTCTAGGAGATGACACTATAAGCGTAAGAGCCAAACTTCAGCCCCATGTAGAACCTTTTTTTTATTATGAATCAGCCCCATATAGACCTAAACCAAAAACCTAACCTACATCAAAGCCTAATAAAAACAAGGAATGGATAATAAAAAGACACCTGTGCGACCATTAGATCAAAGACAGCGAGCAAATAGCCATGGCCGTGATTTGGAAAGCATTTAGCATTACTTACCCCCAAAAACTAAGTATCTAGCATTAAAAGTTCATAGTTTAAAGCCCGAAGCCCAAAACAAAACTAGAAATTGAAAAAATAACTAATGTAGAGAATTAATTGGAATATTCTCTAAAAAACTGATCTATACATAACACATAAAATGTTTTTCCATGATTCAATGATCATAAAGGATTCATAAGATCAATTCAAGTTTAATTAACTAATTATAAAAACTTTAACAACTAAGCTTTCTCTATTTTGTACCTTTGTTTGAGGGAGAAAAAGTCACTAAATATGCCAGAAAAAGAGTTCAGATTCAAAGAGACTGCAGTTGAGCAACCCATGAAGGTCATGAAAGAAAGATGATGTTGGACGAGATGGAAAAATAGAGATAAAGGGAAAAAGATAATGAAAAAAGGAAAAAACCTACACTTCACCATCTAGAATCTGCCTAAAACCCCTAGGCATCACCACCAAACAAAGAGAAAACATTCTCTAACCATAAAAATTCTTTTCAGATTGTAACTCTTTCACAATTACGAAAGCCACAATTTTAATAGGCCTAAATTCTAATCATGCCACAATTAAAACCCATAATATCCTCAATAACAACAAAGATCAAATTCAATATATATATATATATACACACACACTCAATAACGTAGGAAACTATTGGTAAAACCTACAGGCAACTGACCCCACCTGCCAAAATTAGTTACCAGGCAACTTAGGGGCATTCACCCCTGACTGGTTAAGGGGGAAAAAAACTAGTTCAAAATCACAATAAAGATTGAATTCAAAATTCAAATTCAAAAAATAAAAAATTAGTTAAAAATTCAAAAATAAAATCTGAAATAATAAATACTGAATATATTTTGGTGCTTCTTGAATCAAAAGACAAACACAATGACTAATGACTATATAATTTCACAACTTTTATCTGTAAGGACAAAACTTAGATACAATACCTTAGATGTTGTTCCTTAGGTTCTCCACTTAAGATTGAACCATGTGGTAACTTAACTAAAAAATACACTTACATCCCATGAGGAAAAATTCCACATAGTAGAATCTTAAAAGATAAACCTAAGGAAAAACACCTTAGTACTGTACTTAAGTCTTGCCCTGTTTCTAATATATCAAAGGTATTATAATTTCATATTGGACAATTTTTGTGTTTAGATAGGTTTAGTTAATATTTGTGCAAATTTTTCTTTTTTTAATTAATAGTAAGTTAGTAACAAAGTGAGACACTAATTGAAATTATTTAAAAATTATATGATTTAATTGGAAAAAAAAAAAGAAATAGGATTTAATTTGAAATCACCCGAGATTTTATGGGAATTATATAATCTACTCAATCCTTTATTTTGTGTCGACTCTACTTTATTCCCTTCCACTCGTATTCAATCTAAACGAGCCCTTAATAGCGGGTAAGGGATTGAGTAGATTATATAGTAGTGTGTGTGTATATATATATATATATATATATATATATATATATAAATTTGAGATAAAAGATAAATATTTTATTGAAGAAAAGTTCGTATAACGAAAGTACCACTGGGAATAACACACCCCATAGAGCAGGAAATAAATCCAACGGGCTGGACAATAAAAACAAAACAAAACAACGACTAAAACATCACCAGAGACAGAAAAACAAAAAAAAATCAACCAACTCGATGAGAGCTAGTTTCTATTCTGTAAAGCACAGAGTCTCTGATACTCTTCTAAAAAACCAATAGCCCCATCTAGGATTGTTTTTAGATGTTGCTGGATTCTTTCAAAGTAGAATTTATTCCTTGCGTTCCATATTGCCCAAGACACCATTGCCCATCTTTCTAACTCCAGCTGTGGGAGCTTCTCAACCAGCAATTGGAATAAATGGAAGAACTCACGAGCCTCATTTGAGCACTTCTGAAGCAATTGGAATATATGTTTTTTTCTAATGTTTAGAGCTCTTGATTCTAAAAGAACAGAAAATCGATCACGCAAATATAAATGAAGGTCAAAATTTAAAACTCCGTATTTTCTTACAGAGAATCCAAAAGAATAAAGCCTAGAAATGAAGATTATTTCACTTATCGTTGACATTGGAGGACACTTGGTGGCGCCAATCAGAAAACATTTTTGCTATCTAAGTTGCTACAATAGCCACATCAAGAATCTCAAAGATCAATTTCAGAAGCTGCGTGACAAGAGAGTTGGGGTGCAATTAGAAATTGACGCAGCAAAACAGTAGGGAGAGGTAATTGCATCTGAGGTTGAGAGCTGGGTAGAAAAGGTAGACAACATCAGTGAAGCTCTACAGAGATTTCTTGAAGAAGATGTCAAAGCAAATGCGATGTGCTTGTGTCCCAATCTGAAGTCACGTTATTTCTTTAGTAGGAAAGCTAAGAAGAAGACTTTGGAAATTGATGGGCTATTAAGGGATGGACAATTTGATAAAGTGTCCTGTCCTCCTCCTCCACCACAGGGATTAGCAACTTCTTCCAAGGAAGGTTTTAAGGTTTTTGAATCAAGAATACCAGTCATGAAAGAACTTTTGACTGCTTTAAGGGATGACAAGATCAACATGATTGCCATATGTGGGATGGAGGGGATCGGAAAGACAACAATGGCAAAAGAGGTAGCAAAAAGAGCCAAAGATGATAACATATTTGATGAAGTTGTGATGTTAGTAGTGTCCCGTGAAAAAGACTTGAGCAAGATTAAAGATCAAATTGTTTTAATGCGACTTAGGGAAATTAACTTTGAGAATGTCCTTGTAATATTAGACAATGTTTTGGAAGAACTTAATCTAAAGGATGTAGGAATTCCTTATAAAGTTGAACTCAATAGTTGCAAAATCTTGTTAACATCAAGAAGCGAAGAAGTCTGCAATCAAATAAAATCTCATGAGATTGTTAGAATTGAAGCCTTAACTGAAGAAGAAGCATGGAGCTTGTTCAAAGAGATGGCAGGTAATTGTATAGATACTCCCAATCTACGTCCAATAGCAGAAAAGGTTGCGAAGGAATGTAAGGCATACCTATTGCTATAGTTACTGTTGGAAGAGCTCTAGAAAACAAGAGAAAGAATGAGTGGGTTGCTGCACTTCAACAGCTTAGAAAGTCTATCTCAAAATGTAATTCAGGTTTGGATTCAACTGTCTATTCCAGCAAAGAGCTCAGTTTCAATTTTCTAGCAAGTGATGAAGCCAAGTCATGCTTTTTGCTATGCTGTTTATTTCCAGAAGATTATGATATTCCCATTGAATATTTAGTCAGATTTGGAGTGGGACAAAGGTTGTTTTCAAAGATTGATAAGGTGGCAGAAGCAAGAAATAGAGTCCATGCAATGGTTGACAATCTTGGAAGATCATCTCTTTTGTTGGATAGCAATGAAGAAGAATGTGTGAAAATGCATGATGTTGTACGGGGTGTTGCCATATCAATTGCTAATGAACATGTTTGTTGGGAAGAATGGACAGAGAAAGATAAATATGGACATTATGCTGCGATTTCAATTGTATCTCGAGAATTAAAAAATCATCTTGATGGCTTGGAGTGTCCAAAATTTGAGCTTCTACAACTATCATGTGGCAAAGACGCTACTAGACGACAAACGCCCCCGTTAACCAATCTATTTAAAGGGATGATGGGATTAAAGGTTTTGGCTAAGCAAGGAATGTCTTTTCCATCACTACCACAATCCATACAGGTCCTTCAAAGAACCTTCAGACATTGCTTCTGGAGTATTGTAAGATAAAAGATGTGTTAGCAATTGGAGCACTTAGGAAACTAGAAATGCTTAGCTTTCTTGGTTCTGAAATCAAGGAGTTGCCAGGAGAAATAGGAAATCTGAGTCATTTAAAGTTGTTAGATCTGTCAGAATGCTTTGCTCTTCAGCACATTCCACCTGGTCTACTATCAAGTTTATCTAGACTAGAAGAGTTGTACATGGGAAATGTCTCTATGAATTGGGAACCAACGGAAGGCAATAGAGAGGGAGCCAACACAAAACTTGCTGAACTAAGGTCTTTCTCCGATTCTTTGATGGCTTTACGTTTTCATATTCCAAACATCAAGTTATTGCCAAAAGATTTGCACTTCAAAAATCAAATGATAAAATTTCAGATATATACATGTAAAGAGCCATTTATGCATTGGCGTTTTATCAACTATCATACTTGGAGGATTTGTTGCAAGTGATATTGCAGAGAGTAGGATACCTCGTCTACTGTTACAGAAATCTGAATTTATATTGTTGAGAGAAATAAAAGATTTCAAAAACATTCTCTTCGAGTTAAACTGAGAGGTTTTTCCATGCTTGGAGGTTCTAAGCATTTTACACAATGATGTAGAATACTTAATTGATGCCACCTCATATCAGACTCCTCTTGTTGCCTTCCCTATCTTGGAGTTATTGGAACTCAAGGAATTTCCTAATTTAAAAGAGATATATCATAGCCAATTCCCACAGAGATCCTTTAGTGGTACACACTCACAGCTTGCTTATTTTGGCAACCTCAAATCTCTTCATCTAAGTGAATGCAAGAGGTTGAAAAATGTGTTTTCATTGTCCATAGCAGGAGGTTTGGTTCAACTCCAAAAGTTACATATAAGTTTTTGTGATGACATGGAAGAAATTTTTCACAAGGAAGGAGAAGATGAGAAGGCACTAATTGATAAGATCATGTTTCTGCAATTAACATCTATAGAGCTGGGCTCTCTACCAAGACTCATTGGCTTTTGTACAGGCGTGGGTCCTGTTGAGCTTGTCCAACCATCATTGTTGAATTAGGAGGTAGAATTCTTTCCCTCGCTCTTTAAAATATTAATTTTATAAATCCTTCCTTTCAAAAGCTCATTGTTTTATGCCTTTCAAATTGATTTATCAAATTTTTAATGTTTAAAAGGTTTGCCTGGATTTGATGCTTCTTACATAAATAGTTTAAAATTGTTGATGGTATAACATAATAAGTTAATGGATTCATCAGGTTAGAAGGATAGACACTTTTGGAAGTGATAAGATGACAATCATTCAGCAAATTGCTGGATCCTTTCCTAACTCAACACCCATCTCTCATAAATTCTTTTCATCCAAGACCATTTTGTGGCAACCTAATTTAAAAGAACTTTCATTGGGGGGTTCAAATGAACATTTTGAAAGACTAGAAGTGGTATTTGATCTTGAAGGACAAAGGACAACAATGACCATCAAAGAATCACAGTACTTGCTGAATTGAAGACTTTAGAAGTAAGTGATTTATCTAATTTGAGGTATGTGTGGAAGAATGTTCCACAAGGAATTCAGGGCTTTCAAAACCTGACATCAATTGATGTATCTGGATGTCATAAACTAAGATATTTATTCCCACCTACTGTTGCAAAACTACTTGTGGAACTTCAAAGCATTAAAATATGGTGGTGTGACATGATCGAAAACGTTGTTCAAAGAGATGGAGAAGAAGAGGTAGAGGATATCATCTTGTTACCTAAACTTACTTCCTTCGATTTAAGTTCTCTGCCAAATCTCATGAGTTTCTGTATTGAACCTGGGAATTGGATTCAAAACCCCAAGACAAAGAGCCATGCCTTGAGTGCGTACCACGTGGCAGGAATGATAGTCCAATGGTTGCGTCAGACCATGGCACCACCAAGAAATTCCAAGAAAGCTCATCTGTGAATAAAGAGGTATGTATCTCACAAATAACAATCCCTGCCACCTTTTCTTTTAATAATAAGAAAACAACATAATGAAATTTCTAGATTTATGCACCTGTGCCAATGGAGCATGGTCATAACCTTAAGTCGATCAACAGAGTGATAATATAAATAGAAATCAGCATTTTATTGCTTTTCTATTTGTTCATCCACTCTGTTTATACCATCTTCTTTTGTAGATGGATATATATATATATATATATATATATGTTTGTTTTTGGGTGTTGGGCCTATGGATCCAAATAATCTTGATGGATATTAGGAAATGATTATTTAGTTCTTTAAAAGTAATTGATTATCTTTGTTTGTATGGTATTTTGACTATGGATCCAAGAGCTAATGATATCGACAACAACTCCAAGGCATGGCCTTTTTTTCCATCCCATTTGATTGTGTGCTTAAAGAATCTAAAAACGATGGAATTGAGTAACTGTGACTCACTGGAAGTTATATTTCAACTTGAGGAACTAAAAGTTGAGGAAAGTCACATGGCACCAGTACTTGATCAGTTAAGGAAATTGGATCTAAGTGATTTACCAAAACTGATGCACATATGGAAGAAGGGCCCGGAAAGGATCATGGGCTTCGGGAACTTGAGATTGTTAGATGTAAGGAGATGTAATAGTTTGACATATTTGTTCTCGCCATCCATAGCAAAATTGCTTGTTATGTTAGAGAAAATATCAATTGATAACTGTGAAAAAGTTGAAAAAATCCTTTGCAAGAGCAGGAGAAAAAGAGGAAGAAAAGGACGTTTTATTTGACAAAGTGAACTCAATCGTGCTTCGTAATTTACCAAATCTGGAGTGTTTTTGCTCTGAAACTAATGCTTTAGAGTCGCTATCTCTGGAGGAAATAACGATAATGGAATGCCCTAGTTTAAGTACGTTTATTCCACCTAATTTAAACACACCTAAGCTAGAGGGAGTATACCATTGTAATTGAGAACGTCATTGGGAATGTCATTGGAAGGGAGACCTGAATGCCACCATAGAGTACATATTCAAAGGAAAGGTATGTCACATTCACACCACAAATATCCCACTAATAGGAGAATTTTAGCACTATTTGTAGAAACCATCACTGTATATAATTTGCAAATATTTTTAGATTTTATTAATTAGTAGAAATTAGAACCTAGTTTTATCAAAATGAAAAAAAATAAATATTTTGACACAATTGCATGCAACAAGAAAATATTTTGACAAACAGTAATTTTTTTCACTTACAATCAATTACAGTAGCAGCAATACCAATTACATAGCACTATATTTTTCCATTGAAAATATTATGGTTGCTTAAATCACACATAATTTTTATATAGGAAAAGCCGGTGGATCATCAGACACATTAACAAGGGCAAACTAAGATCAATGAGACGGAGATGTGATGCAGGGTAAGACATACATGTGATGAGCACATTACCTTTTCTTATATTAGTTTAGTATTTGGTTAGTATCCAAAAATGCATAAACGTCATAAATAAATAAAATAAAATTGAATGATCATTAATTATACGTTTCCTAGTTCTATAAAATCTAGAAAATCATATTTGGTAAAGCATAATATTGTTCTATCCATCCCCATCATTTTGCTGTAATTTTATATTTATATTTTAAGAACAAAAACATCATATTCTAGTAATTAAGTTGAAATCTTTAAAATATGATACTAATCAAATTCATTAAACAATAAGTGTCCTTTTTTCTCATAATATATAGATGAATGAAAGCAGTGAAAGTAATTCCATTTAACTCACTGTAAATCTAATGTCTCACTTGCATGTATATGGTAACAAGTTGTATCAATTACATGCCTTTCAGCCTCAAGTTGCTAAAGAGGATATGATGCTGGCATATACATGTAGAAGGAAGCATTGTCATAAAGCTCACAAGAAACACATCTAAAGCTTATGCTCATTCCAAACAGGGCCTTATATTGTTTCTTTTAGTGGTGTAGCTAGCTAGATCTATCTTATGCTATTTTTGCGCGTGTGTGTGTGTGTGTATATATATATATATATATATATTCCAAGAAGAACATAGTGTGATTATATTCTTGTTTTCATCTATGTTCAATCTTTTATCCATAAGACTCCAAAATTGAAAAAATTGAGTGTGTTTATGAGCCCTATGTGTGAATACCATGCATTTATCTCCACATTTGAATGCTAAGTAAATATACTCAGGTTCATACTAATATATCTACTTGATAATCTTGTAGTTATTAAGTTTCTTTAAACTAGAACCAAGTTAATGTCCGTTTCTTTGCACAAGAAAGTAGTAAATCATTTTGATGAAACCCAACATAGCCAAACTTCCCCAGCACATGATATATTTCCGCATACAAAATTGACTTTCTACTAAAACCAAACGATACAGCCAGCCTACGAAATTCTCATAGCTAATGAAATTGTGCATAAAAACATATTACATGTTGAATATGAATTAAAGAAAATCCATACACCAAAAATGAATTCTTTCACCAATATATAGTCTAATTTTGGTATACAAACTGATTACTCTAACCTACATTACAAATACTAGCCTATTGTCCTTCCTGGTTCTATTAAACATCTAACATAATCAGATTATTAGAACCATAGTTTAAACATAAGAAATGAGAATAAACGACATAGGTAAATATACGTGACACTAGAAGTGCATATGGAGACCAAATCAACAACAAAAGAAATGAGAATAAATGACCTAGGTAAATGCATGTGACACTAGAAGTGCAGATGGAGACCAAATCAACAACAAAGAGATTTGTAACTTTCAATTTGATCATCAATATGACTAATGCATCATAACGCAATCCCTAAAGGAATTTGGGGTTAAAATTCGACAGCAATCCACCGAATGGTGAATCATGACTGATCAATCCTTTGATAGGATGGGTTGAGTCAGTCTTCATAAGAACTTCATCAAGACAATTTTTGTGCTTCTCATTTCCGTGACCGCACAAGCCAGAGGAGACTAAGGGCTCGCAGACGAGAGGAATAGTCATTTATTGCAAGAAGTGCATGAGCTCAGGGCCGGCCCAAGATTGTTTGAGGCCTAAGGCGAGAATTTTATAGAAGCCTTTTTATATCTAAATATCACTTAAATAATATTTATATATTTTTATTTAATTTTAAATCCATTATTAATTCTTACTTATTAATATGACTAATTCACCCAAAGTGAGCTAAATGATAATTACTATATAGGTTTTACAAATTGGCATATCACGATAAATGAAAAGTTATTCAAACATTCATTTTGTTATATTATTTAAGTAACACCAATCATATTCCTGTCACATCAGTTTGTAATTTTTTTTTCCTAAAATTTGTATTAGTTTTAGCATTTTTCATACACAGTTTTTTTTTTTTTTTTTTTTTTTTTGGTGGAGAAAATGCTAAACTTTTTACTAATTTTACTACAAAAAGCTTATAAACTGATGTGACAATGAGGTGGCACTTTAACAAAATAATAAATGAGTATTGAATTACTTCATTGGTAACATATCAATTACAGGACCTATGTAATAAAACTTGTAATATACTAGCATAACTCTGATATTTTAGGTCTTCTTAAGATTGTGATAAAATGTACACCTAACTCGCACTTTTTCTTTAATTAAAAAATAAAAAAACTTACTCCCTAATATTTGGGGGCCTTTTTATGTCAGGAGCCTTAGGCCATGGCCTAAATGGCCTAGGCCTAGGGCCGGCCTTGCATGAGCTGATTGCCTGGTTATAAATATACGGTGCATTGTTATAGTGTTTTTTTTATGCACATTGTCAACTTGGTAATTGCAAGAAAAGAAAAGAAAAAGTGTCATAAAATGGCCTCATCTACAGTTACAAGAAGACCAAGTTATGTACAAGTTGCATCAAAACTAGCACCAAGCCTTTTAAATGCCTGATTTATTTCACCTAGAAAGGGGACCAAGTTTTTACAAACTCCTGTAAAAAAACAAATAAATACATAATGCGAAGTTAATGAAAAGTAACCAGACTCTGTTTTTTGCAGACTCCCCCCACCCCCTATAAAAATTCCCAAACAAGATTAAATGCATAATGCTTTGAAGAACATATACGAATACACCAATCACATGTACAATTTGGTTTATTACTTGTGTTCCAAATACCTGAAAACATACCAAAGCACATTTAATTTTAATGCTATCAGAACACAAATTGGCTAATTATGGACAATGAATATGAATTAAAATTTTATAATTGCGCAAGGGGTATTCCTCAAAACAATTACACTTATAGATTTCCTACTATTTTACTGACAATATCAAAGTAGCTAAAGAATCTTAAAGCAATCCCAAGAATCAATATTCTACCATGTGTAAGGATTATCCTAACACTACAAATCTAGACTGTTTCAAAATTGAGTTTCATTTCATCATCATTCCTTCCTAGCAATGAGTCCTTGAACAATAGTGGGAAAACAAATAAGTGGGATCAAACCAGAATAGAAAATTACCTGGCGAAGGAATCCCTCAAGTGTTCCAAGCTTTCCTATGTAGTTTGCTACGTTCCTCGATGATCCTAACTGGCCAGGTGAGCCATTGGCCAATGTCTTAGCCAGGGGTTGTTGCAATGCCTCCATGCCTAGTAACAGAGCATCTTAGTTAAAGGCTCCAATTGATTCACAAGAAGCTGCACCATTTGGCAATTCGGTCAAAAACGTTACAAAATCATTTTTGAAAATAAAGAGTAAAGAAGTGCTGCCAACATAGAAACAAGGTATTAAAGATTTTAATTTTTGACACATAAAGTGCCCTTTTTTTGTCACAACATGTAAAATACATGCGTTCCAAAAATGGGCAGCTAATCAAAACTTCCTTTATTGTTAAGAAAACCAAAACTTCCATTACTCAAAACATAAGAAAGAAGATAATATAGTCCTTACATTCATGTACATAAACTCCAATGTAGGAATCAAGGAAAAACAAAAAACAGTGGGGCAAAAGAAGAGGGGGGGGGGGGTTCATTTTATACAGACATCCTTCATTAAATATGTATGTGTGTGTGGTGCATCTTCCCCTACTAATGCCATACATGTGTTAGAAAAATGATTCAGTAACTAAATTCATCATTGCTTAATAGTTTAAACTTTTTGACACATAAAGTGCCCTTTTTTTGTCACAACATGTAAAATACATGCGTTCCAAAAATGGGCAGCTAATCAGAACTTCCTTTATTGTTAAGAAAACCAAAACTTCCATTACTCAAAACATAAGAAAGAAGATAATATAGTCCTTACATTCATGTACATAAACTCCAATGTAGGAATCAAGGAAAAACAAAAAACAGTAGGGCAAAAGAGGAGGGGGGGGGGGGGGGCGAGGTTCATTTTATACAGACATCCTTCATTAAATATGTATGTGTGTGTGGTGCATCTTCCCCTACTAATGCCATACATGTGTTAGAAAAATGATTCAGTAACTAAATTCATCATTGCTTAATAGTTTAAACTTTTTGGACAAGTGGTTGTATGTCATACTATCAAAACGGGTAGCCTTGAGTTCAAGCTTTTGTTTTCTTGATTACAAAAGCCACAATTTTAACCAGGCTAAATTCTAATCATGCCGCAATTAAAAAATTGATAATGTAGGGAATTTTTTGTAAAACCTACGGCCAACTGACCCTGCTCAGCAAAACTAGTTGCCAGGAAAAAAAATCACAATAAAGGCCAAATTCAAAAAATAGAAAAGTGGATCGAAATTCAAAAATAAAATCAGAAATAATAAATTCTGAATTAATTTTGGCGCTCCTTGCATCAAAAGACACACAATGACATTGAGATACATGTTAAGAAAATTTCCATGTGACATAATTAGTTTTCCAACTTTAGGCATTTGGAGCGTACCCCAGTTAGGTCAAACAATATATAAGTGAATCTACATGTCGTTGTTTCAAATAGGCAAGCCAGCAACCAGTTTTGAGAATTTTTTTTTTTAAAGCAAAGCTCCAATGCAGGTTAGAGTTCATCTCATGTAGTTTAGCAAAGAAACCTGAATGAGCTACAGAAACACCTTGGCATGATTAAAACCCTTTAAGGTGTCCATATCAAATTGTGTGTTGAGCTTGCCTGCAGCCTATCATGCCATGCAACTATGAATTTAAAATAATTTGAAACCTTTTAGGTTCGAGAACATGTGGTTAAAGGATGAGGGCTTCTTGGAAAGAGTGTGCTCTTGGTGGGAGTCTTATCTTTTACAAGGTTCCCCTAGTTTTATTTTGGCTAACAAGCTGAAGATGTTGAAATTGGATTTGAAGAGATGGAATGTGGAGGAGTTCGGTAACATAGGTCTTAGGGTGCAGAATTTGTGGAAGGATCTCAATGTGTTGGAAGTTATCGAGGATGATCGTGTTCTTTCAGTGGATGAGAGTATGGAAAAGGATCGGATTCGTGGAGAGTTAGAAAAAGCTACCTTGTTGGAAGAAATCTGCTGGAGGCAGAAATCTAGGGCTCTTTTTATTAAAGAGGGAGACAGGAAAACAAAATTTTTTCACCGTACTGCAAATTCTCATAGAAGATGCAATACCATCGATAGGCTTATGGTGGACGGTGAGTTATCCTCGGATCAGGGGACCATTGAGGGGTACATTTCTCATTTTTATAGGTAGTTATACTTGGAGAATGAGGTCCGCAGACCTCTTTTGGATGAGGTTGTTTTTTCTAGCATTTCGGTGGAAGATGCCATTTGGCTGGACAGACCTTTTGATGAGGATGAAGTTTTTAGAGTGGTCCTTGATTTCAATGGTGATAAAGCGCCAGGTCCGGATGGTTTTACAATGGCATTTTTTCAATCTAGTTGGAGCTTGATGAAACATGATATTATGAATGTGTTTCATAATTTTCATACCCAGGCGGTGTTTGAAAAGAGTCTCAATGCTACTTTCCTTGCTCTCATTCCTAAGAAAAATGACGCTGTGGATGTCAAAGACTTTCGGCCTATTAGTTTGGTGGGTGGGTTGTACAAAATTATTGCTAAGGTATTAGCCAATCGAATGCGAAGGGTGGTTCACGGTCTTATTTCGAAATCTCAGAGCGCCTTTCTGAAAGGTCGTCAGATTTTGGATTCTGTCCTTATCGCTTCTGAGTGTTTAGACAGTAGACTGAAGGTAGGGGTTTCGGGGGTGTTATGCAAACTGGATATTGAGAAAGCCTACGACCATGTGAATTAGGAGTTTCTCTTGTTTCTGTTACAAAAGTGTGGCTTTTCCGACAAGTGGAGAAGATGGATCAGGTGTTGTATATCAACTGTTAAATTCTCCATTTTGATCAATGGTTTTCCATCTGACTTTTTTGGGAGTTCTAGAGGACTGAGGCAAGGTGATCCGTTATCCCCTTTTCTCTTTGTTATTGTCATGGAGGCTTTGAGCTATATGTTGGATGCAGCTACTGCGGCTGGTCAGTTTTCAGGCTTCTCAATGGGGAATGCAACTGGTTCCTTGTTGACGGTGTCTCATTTGTTATTTGCGGACAATACTCTTGTTTTCTGTGATGCTGACAGAAACCATTTAACAAATCTGCGTGGGATTCTCTCTAGATTTGAGGAGGTGTCTGGGCTTAAAATTAATCTAGGAAAGTCTGAATTGGTCCCAGTTGGGGATGTGCCTAATCTGCATGAGCTTGTGGAGATTTTGGGCTGTAGAGAGTCTGCTCTTCCTCTGAAATATCTTGGCCTTCCGTTGGGTGCTTCCTTTAAAGATAAGACGGTTTGGAATCCTATCTTGGAGAAGATGGAGCGAAGGCTAGCTGGATGGAAGAGATTGTATTTATCTAAGGGGGGCAAGGTTACTCTTATTAAGAGTACTCTTTCTAGCCTGCCCACTTATTTTCTTTCTCTTTCCCCTATTCCAGTTAAGGTGGCCAAGCGGATGGAGAAATTACAAAGAGACTTTCTTTGGAATGGTATTGGTGACGATCGTAAACTTCATTTAGTAAATTGGTCGAAGGTTTGTAGGCCAGTGAAGAATGGAGGGCTAGGCATTCGGTGCTTGAGAAGGTTTAATTCTGCCTTATTAGCCAAATGGTTGTGGCGTTATGGTGTGGAGATTGATGCCCTTTGGAGAAGGGTCATTAGGGCGAAGTATGGGAATGAGTGGGGTGGTTGGTGTTCAAAATCCGTGTCTGGGGCTTATGGTGTTTGTTTGTGGAAGTCCATTAGAAGAGGTTGGCTGAATTTCTCTTTTGATCCCCTGATTTCTCTTTTGATTTATCACTGGAATCAGAAGCCACAACAGTAGTCAATTGAAACCTTTCATGCTGCACAAAGACAAGGAAAGCACAAACTTAAAGTCACAGGTAAAGAGCAGCCAAGCTTTCCAATGAAACAGAAAGTTCTTACATGCAATATTACTTTCACATAGCAACACAACACCAAAAGCAAAGATAGTTCTCATTATAGAATTATCGTATGGATCTAATGAAAGGGCATATTACTTTTTAGCATCAAATTACTACATAGCAGCATTACTATGTACGAGGTATTTATAGATGACATAATCTCTAGAAAGCTGAATAAGATGCATAGACAATGCGAGAGACATCACCCTTTGATTCTTGTCATCTGTTGAGGTATCAATCCTAGGGTATGCTTTTGCCATCATGGACATCCCCAGTTCTCACAATGGCCACTAGATGTAGAAATCAGATTCAGCTGTGCTTCTTATGTGTGTGCTCGTCATCAGAGTTCTGGTTCTCACGTGCTTCCCTGAACCCTTTCAAAATTCAGAAACAAAAGAAACAGAGAGAGAGAGAGAGGGGGGGGAGGGATGAAGGTGGGGTTGGCCCAAATAGGAAATGGAGAATAAACAACATAAGTAAACAAATGTGACACTGGAAGTGCATATGGAGACCAAATCAACAACGTAAGACATGAGAATAAATGACCTAGGTAAATATATGTGACACTAGAAGTGCAGATGGAGACCAAATCAACAACAAAGAGATTTGAAACTTTCAATTTGATCATCAATGAGACTAATGCATGACAACCCAATACCAAAAGGAATTTGGGGTTAAAAATCGACAGCAATCCACTGAATGGTGAATCATGACCGATCCATTAAGAACTCAATGCTTAGTGATCCTTTGATAGGATGGGTTGAGTCAGTCTTCAAAAGAACTACATCAAGACAATTTTTGTGCTTCTCATTTACATGACACAAGCCAGAGGAGACTAAGGGCTCGAAGACGAGAGGAATAGCCATTTATTGCAAGAAGTGCACGAGCTGATTGCCAGGTTATCAATATACGGTGCATTTGTTGTAGTGTTTTTTTTTTTTAAGCACATTGTCAGCCTGGTAATTGCAAGAAAAGAAAAGAAAAATTGTCATAAAACTGCCTCATCTACAGTTACAAGAAGACCAAGTTATGTGCAAGTTGCATCAAAACTTGCACCAAGCCTTTTTTGCTTGATTTGTTTCACCTTGCAAGAGGACCAAGTTTTTACAAACTCTTTTCTAAAATAAATAAATAAATAATGGGAAGTTAATGAAAGTAACCAGACTTTTTTTGTTTTCTGCAGACTCCCCCCACCCCCTATAAAAATTCCCAAGCAAGATTAAATGCATAGTGCTTTGAAGAACATATACAAATACAACAATTACATGTAGGATTTGGTTTATTCCTCATGTTCCAAATACCTGAAAACATACCAAAGTGCATTTAATCTTAATGCTATGGGAACACAAATTGGCTAATTATGGACAAAGAAAATGTATTAATTTATTATAATTGCACAAGGTGTATTCCTCAAAACAATTATACTTAAAAATTTCCTACTATTTTAATGACAATATCGAAGTGGCTAAAGAATTTTAAAGCAATGCCAAGAAGCAATATTCTACCATGTGTAAGGATTATCCTAGCACTTCAAATCTAGCCTGTTTCAAAATTGAGTTTCATTTCATCATCATTCCTTCCTAGCAATGAGCGCTTGAACCATATTTGGAAAACAAATAAGTGGGATCAATTCAGAATAAAAAATAACCTGGTGAAGGAATCCCTCAAGTGTTCCAAGCTTTCCTATGTCCATGGCCATTTGACCTATATAGTTTGCCACATTCCCAGATGATCCTGATGAGCCAAGTGAGCCCTTGGCCAATGTCTCAGCCATAGGTTGTTGCAATGCCTCCATGCCTTGTGACAGAGCATCTTCAGCCTGCTGGGATGACTGCTGCAAGTTGTAAATGCCTACCAATTGTTGCTCAGTTAAAGGCTCCAATTGATTCACAAGAAGCTGCACCATTTGGCAATTCAGTCAAAAACGTTACAAAATCATTAAAAAAAATAAATAAAGAGTAAAGAAGTGCAGCTAAGATGGAAACAAGGTATTAAAGATTTTAATTTTTGACACGTTAAAACAGAATGGCCTAAAAATGCCTCTCTCTTTTTTTTTGTCACAATATCTACAATACATCCGTTCCAAAAATGGGTGATGAATAAGAAAGACACAATTTAGAAATCAGAACGACCAAAGCCAAAGAAGGGCCTCTTTTTTCCTTAATCAGCTTTTTTCTGGAAGCTTCACGATTTTGAGCAAGCTAGTGTAACATCCACGAAATTTTGATTTGAAAGTTTTTGAAGGTATATTATTTAAATCATATTGATCTGAAATTATCTGAATATACATACGTTTTAGCATCAAATTACTACTACATACGAGGTATTTATAGATGACATAATCTCCAGAAAGCTGAATAAGATGCATGCATAAACAATGCAAGAGACATCACCCTTTGATTCTTGTCAGAGTTCTGGTTCTCTTCCGTGAACCCTTTCAAATTCAGAAACAAAGAAACAGAGAGAGAGAGAGAGAGAGAGAGAGAGAGAGGGAGGGGATGAAGGTGGGGTTGGCCCAAATAGGAAAGGCCCATTAAAACTTACGCCACAAGAATGGATTTGGGTATTCATTGAGTTAGGATAAGTTCTGGATAATAGACATGAGCCCATAACTGCAAAGCCACAATGGGCCTTGGCTTGATTTGGTTAAGTAAAACCTTATCTAGTAAAGGAATCGTTGAGGTTTAAATAGATTTCCTACTACAAAGGGTTTGAAGCCTATCTATATATGGGAAAGAGTTCTCCTTTTTTCTTTTTTTTTTTGTTAATACAAAAAAAAATTAATCTAGCCTAATCTAAGTATATATGTGTGTAAAACTGACTCTTTTCTAGAGACTTGAATCCCGACCATTATCCCTAATCACAAGAACTTTGTATTTGTAGAGTGATTATTATGCCAAAGTACATAGTGGTATATGAAAAAGTTAACCCTTTAAGAAAATGGATGAATCAATAAATTACAGATAAAAATCATGTACTATTTTTGTATTTCACTTTATTCTCCACCAATCACAATTTTCTGAACACAAAAAGTTGTACAAATTATTTTTATTCATAAATTACAAGTTTAGCTACACTAAAATCTAAAAAATTAATTGCCAAAAGTCTTGTAACTTAAAAAATTAATTGCCAAAAGTCTTCTCAAAATTCCTATTTATTTTAGTATAAGAACCTACTTTTTATATTTTTACATACTAAATTTTCAAAACACTCAACATCTGATTATTTATTTTATATTATATTTCATTAAAATATCAATTTTTGAGATACATTTTTTCTACTCATCAATAAATTTCTCTCTAACTATAGCTTTGAGGCATTTCTTTTTCATTCTTTGATATATATTACCATATTTATTGCAAATATTCTAATGAATGACTAACCATAAGTATTCTCAATTTGTCAATGACTAAAGGAGACTGTTTAGGAATTGTGTGTGTACTTTTTCTTTTTCTTTTGTAATTAAATTGCATTTTTTAACCCTAAATTTTGAAGTGTATATATATAAAAGAATTGTTACAACAAGTGTGAGATGGATTTGAATCATCCTTGTGAAAAAGACCCATTAAATATCATTGAGCCACAAATTTCACAATAATATAATTTCATTTTTTTTAGCGGTATTCATTAGGTGCTGAACAATCCAATCGACCTTTATTTTCCTCTTGTTCTTCTCTCCAGCCCGAATGATTATTTTTCCATTTTACTCTCGTAACATTTGAGATAGTACTGACTACTGAGTTAGGCAGCATGACAACACCACAAAACACACGCATAATGTGAAGAAAGCAGTGAAACTCTTAATGTCATAGACTTTTCCTTTGATCTCTAAGCAATATATATATATATATATATATATTTTTTTTTTTTTTTGAGAAAATGTCTTAGCAATATTGCATTATTGTTAGGGAAATAAATAATGTAAGTTCACTGAATGCAGCTAAATCCCATCACGAGTCACGACATCACCACTAACTTTATTTGAACCCTTAAATCAAAATTAATTTTTTTTTATGGAAAATCAAATCTAATTGCAAATGTTAATTTTCTACTAACGTTTTACTCTCTTTTTTATATCTTTTTTTTTTTAATTCCTAAATTAAATGGGGTTATAATACGTTGGATCCAAATCTCCTGTTGGGCAGTTCCACTTTGTTTTTTTTAGTAAGTAAGAAAATGAGAGGAGTAAATGAAGGCCTTATAGTGGCATTTCCGAATTTGATATCAAGATTACTCCATTGATTCATTTAGATCATTGTGGTTTTTTTATTCTCGCCAAACTAGAGACAAATGAAACATCTCCACTCCGTGAATATTCCATATTTAGTAGTGGATCATAGCACTATATTTATCATTCGGACAAGTCCGACTAGAGATTATTATTCTCTAGCTACGTCACGAATCACGATGCATAAGGGTGGGCCTATATCCTCCCCTTGAACTTGTAAGACACCAATTTGAAATTGTAATTTGTAAGGCCCATTTTCTTTAGATTATCAGAAGTTAGAATCTTTGCTTTCACAGTGAACCAAATAAAACAAACCAACATGAGAGGGACACTATCATGCCACACCGCTTGCTTGGGAAATTATTGATCCCCAAGTACAAAACTCTGTTGGGAGATAAACACTATGGAGAGCTTTCTTGAGAAATTAATATAACACATAAAGACACACTTTAACTCAAAAAGCTTAAACTCAATGAGTATGTGCTCAATTATATTATATTAACCACTTATTCTTCTCATCTTTATTCAATATGAGACTTCACTCACATGTGTAACCTAACAATCTCCCCCTCACATGTGAGTTTGCCTCTCTATGGGCTTCAAGACCTCTCTATGGCCATGAACAAGTCCTACTCACTCCCCTTTGCCTAATGGGCTTTTCACTTCATCAACGCGTCATCCATGAAACTCTCGTGCGCCATCCATGGGAATCACGTGTCAACCCCGCACGTCCACGTTTATGGGAATCTCGCACCACACCATTATTTAGCACCATTAGCAATATTCCTTTGTTGGGCTTTTTGTTTTCTTCTCTAGGATCTGTTGTATGTGGGCCGTTTAGGCTTTCTTTGTCCCCACTAGGTAGGGACTATGAACACCTCACCACCTTCGCCACACACTACCATGGGCTCAAATACCACTTTTCGGGGAAATAAACACCTTGGGGAGCTTCATTGAGTAATTAATATAATACATAGAGACACATTTTTACCCAAAAGGCCTAAACCCAATAGGTATATGCTCAATTATGTTATATTAACCACTCATTCTTCTCATCTTTATTCAATGTGGGACTTCACTCACACGTGTAACCCAACAATCTCCCCCTTACGTGTGAGTCTGCCTCTCTATGAGCTTCAAAACCTCTTTGTGGGCCATGAACAAGTCTTACTCACTCTCCCTTGCCTAATGGGCTTTTCACTTTATCAACGGGTCATCCATGGGTCTCTCGTATGATATCCATGGGAACCACATGTCAACCCCACACGCACATCCATGGGAGCCCCGCACATCCATGTCCATGGGAACCTCGCACCACACCATTATTTAGCACCATTAGTAATATTCTTTTGTTCGGTTTTTTTTTTTTTTTTTCCTTCTTCTCTAGAATCTTTGTGTGTGGGCCGTTTAGTCTTTTTTTGTCCCCGCTGGGTAGGGACCATGAACACCTCACCACCTTCGCCACACACCACCATGGGCTCTGATACCACTTGTTAGGGGGATAAACACCTTAGGGAGCTTCCTTGAAAAATTAATATAACACATAGAAATACATTTTAACCTAAAAGGCCTAAGCCTAATGGGTATATGCTCAATTATGTTATATTAACCCAACAAACTCCTCAAAATTTTGTAATAGATAGTCAATTGTAAATTTGTAAATCCTCTAAATCTGAAAGAAATCCAAATCATCCTATACTACTCCTACGGCTACGAGGGTGAATCTTACTATATTGTTGGCAAAATACAATTCCTTCGATCGGGAAGGAATAATTCTTGAAAGAAACTCTACAAATAATTGAGAAGAAAAATTTTGAAAAGAAACCACTCTTCAAAAGAAAAATAATAGTAAAAAATAAAAATCTATTACCATTAGCATTAGAATTTAGGAGCAGGCGAAACATAACAATTAGGAGCAATTAATGTTAAATGCAAGTTTTTCATTCTTTATTGTTTGAGTTTTGTTTTGTGTTTTTTCTTTTATTTATTTGAATAATCTAAGCCCACTTGAATTTTTTTTTTAAATCCATAAATTCTATGAGTTTATGTTAGGCCAAATCATAAATTTTTTTTTTTATTATCCTTTTTTTTTTTTTTGTGTGTGAATAGAAGACGTGATCAAGTTTTACCCCCACCACATACAGACAATCAAAAAAAGAAAAACAAGTGAGTTCTAATTAGCTCAACTGGTAATGTCTCTGATGGTTGAATAAGGGGTTCAATTCCTGCTTACACCAAAAATCGATTGGTGTCTTGGTTTAATGATAAAAAACTATCATCATAAGCAAACCCTATAAGTTGAAAGTTCTAAAAAAACAAAAAACAAAAAACAAAAAAAGAGATAAAAAAATTATAGTTTATAATAGTTAAGCAATAATAATAGATATATATGTTGCTTTATAAACCAACTCTACCAAACATGAAAGGATTAGGTTGGGGTTAGGTTGTTAGGTTATGATGATTTTTGTGACCTAAAAAAAAATTAGGTATTCATTTAAATACTGGCGAAAATACATTTTTGGTTCCTACATTTTGGGCCTATTCTTGTTTTGGTCCCTAAATTGATTTTGCTCTTAGGTCAGTCCCTGAAATCAGAAAATCGATTCTATTTTGTTCCCTGTCATTAACCCAGTAACAAAAAATGCATACGTGACAGACGAAATGCACTGTTGACATGTTATATGCTAACATAGCTAATAAAATAATATAAAAAAACCACGTCAGCATGCCACATCATCATATGATTTAAAAAAGTATAATTTATCAATTTTAACAAAATTAAAAAAACATAAAAACAAAATTAAAAAAAAAACATAGATTCAGATTTGAACATGATACATAAAAACATAAACCTAGATCACAAGAGCTCAAAAACACAAAAAATATATGGGCATTCAACATCTTTCCCAAAAAATTTCTTTCAAGCCAAACACTAAAAAAATTCACATCTAAAAAGCCAAGGCCTAAGATTTTCATCACAACAATTTCTTTCCACCCAAAACCAAAAATTTTCTTATAAAACAAACGAACACACACACACACACACACACACACACACACACACACACACACACATATACCCAACCAATTCGACTCACAATAACAACAAACCCAACCAACCTCAAAAATTTTCCCTAAAAAATCATCAACATTTTCCCCAGAAAATCAAGATTTTCTTTCAAACCAAACACTAAAATAACTCACATTTAACAAACAAACATAAACACAAGCCCAGCCACCACCTCCACCGATCAAACCCAGAAATTTTCTTATGAAACAAACATAAACAGAAAACCAATGAATGACCAACCCTCACGAAAAAATCCAGCCACCACCTCCATCGAGAAAACAAATCAAACCCACCACCACACCACTTATCAATCAAGCAAGAGAGAGAGTTGAGTTTAGAGGGAGAGAAAGTCGGAGATTAAGAGAAAACAACTCACCACCATCGATTGAAGTTGAACCCATCAAACTCTCTGGAAGACTCGTCCGATCCCCGAACCAGTTGCCTCACTTCAACTCGGTCTCCAAGCCTGTTGGCTTCAACGTTGTTTATGAGTCCAGGAAGGAGAGTCTCAATGTAGGTGAGCACGACTCAGCTCGCATCCAGCAGAGCTGTGGTCAAGCCTGGGAGTCCAGCTCCAATGCCAAGCTCGAGAACAGTCTTGTCGTGGAAGTCAAAGATGAGTCGACCCTAAGTGGCTATCCACTCGGACAAAACCAGGGACGAGTTCCAGAGCTATGGCCCGGTAAAGAAGTCTGTAAAAGTTTGGTTGACTGTATAGATGGGAAACAGAAGAAGAAGAAGACAGACACAAAGAAGATAAGTGCAAGCAATTCAAGTTAATTGGGTCAAAGAGTATTTGAAGATATGAGCACAGGCAGAGAGGCATAGCAACATAACAGAGTATTGGAAAACTTATGTTTAAGCTTGAGCTAAACGACTGTAATGTTTCATACGACCTGTAGTTTAGAATTAAATCAATTAGAGGCTTGGATCAATTGGAAGCTATGTATATGAACATGTGTAAAGCAGTGATTGGTTGAAAAAGATTAAGCCTGTATAGTGTGGAATTAGTTAGAGTTTAGTTATTTTCGTTTTGGGATTAGTTCATATATATATATATATATATACCTCTTGTACATTCAGTTTTGAGATAATCAATACATTTTACAGAAATTCTCTCTTCAGTTTCTTTATAGCTTGTTTTTCTCTCTCCCTAGCTCTCTGTTTTTCTTATATGGTATCAGAGCTTTTGTGCTTCTGTTAATGGCGTATCAATATCAAGCTTCGCCATCTTCTACTTCTCAATACACTGCTCATCATGAGCTTTCTCCAATGGAGGATCCGAGAAGTCCTTTCTTCTTGCACCATGGAGAGTCACCAGGTGCAATTCTTGTCACTCAACACTTGGCAGAAGACAATTACCCTAATTGGGCTAGGGCTATGCGTATGGCATTGGATGTGAAGAGCAAGCTAGGTTTTGTGGATGGTTCTATCACAGCTTCCATGGCAATCACTACTCTGGAAAAGATTGCTTGGTCAAAGAACAATTCCATGATTTCTTCATGGATCTTGAATTCCGTTTCTCCTCACACCACTGCAAGTGTAATTTACAGAAACACTGCAATGGACGTTTGGAATTCACTCAAAAACCGTTTCTCACAAGCCAATGGTCCACGAATTTCACAGCTTCAAAAAAATGATTTCAATAATTATGCAAGGAGATGCAACAGTGACAACTTTCTTCACTAATCTTTAAGCTTCTTGGGATCAACTACTTAATCTCAGACCTTTACCTTCTTGTTCTTGTGGTAAATGTGTCTGTGGAGTGAATGAAGAAATCACATTCTTTCATCATCAAGATTCCTTGATGCAATCCCTCAATGGCTTAAATGAAGTCTATTCATAAGTCAGGACTCAAATTCTGATGATGAAGCCAAGTCTGTCAATTGACAAGGCCTTCTCTTTGGTGATACAAGAGGAAAGGCAAAGGGCTTTAGGTTTCAATGGAGGCACTTCAATTGATTCAACTGCTCTTGCAGTCAAGACTCAAGGGTTCAATCAAGGTGGGAAGAACAACAAAGGCAAGGGTAGACCTATATGCAGCCATTGTGGCAAAGTTGGCCATTTAATGGAAAAGTGTTACAAGCTAGTTGGATTTCCACCAGGATATAAGCAAAAGGGCAAGGTGTCTATGGCCAATCAAGTGACTCTTGATGGTGACTCTGGTCAATCTGAGGCTACATCACAGTCAGGATCTTTTCCTTTCACAGCTGAACAATGCCAGCAGTTGTTGTCAATGCTGAGCTCTCATGCATCTTCTTCTAACAACATTGATGCTATTCACTCAGCCAATTCAGCTATCTCAGGTATCTCTTGTGCCTCTTTCCAGGATTCTGTTTGCCTTAATTTGAAGAATTCAGTCTTTGCTGAAAACCCTTCAAACAAAACAGCTCACCATGAAGAAACTTGGGTTCTTGATACAAAGGCCACTGACCATATTATTCATTCAATTTCACAATTTACTAAGATCACTAGTTCCATATCTTATTTTGTGCATTTGCCTAATTGTGAAAAGGTCCTTGCCACACACATAGGCACAGTTCAGGTCACATCATCTTTAATTCTTGAGGATGTAATTTGTGTTCCTGCATTTTCTTTCAATCTGATTTCAGTAAGTAAATTAACCAAGTCTTTGTCATGTTGCTTGGTTTTCCTCTCAAATTATTGTTTTATATAGGACCTTACTTGCTGGAAAATGATTAGATTGGGTAAGCTTCATAATAACCTATACATGTTGCAAGCTTCATCAAACTACAAATCTATATCCGAAGCTTCCACTGTCTTAGAGTCAGTTTTGCAATCTTTTGCTCATTCTGTTTCACATGTTCCTACTGTCACTAAACCTTACTTGTGGCATCTTAGATTAGGACATGTTTCTGATGCAAAACTTCAACATTGTATATCTGATGTACCTTTCTTTCATTCAAATAAAGAGTGTTTTGTTTGTCCAATTGCAATGCATAAAAGATTGCCTTTTCCCAACTCTAATCACTTATCTGATTATGCTTTTGACTTAATTCACTGTGATGTATAGGGACCCTTTGCTAAAGCCACTCATGATGGTTTTAAATATTTTCTTACTATAGTAGATGATGCTACAAGGTCTACATGGGTTTTGTCTTATGAAATCTAAAACTGAAACTAGGCATTTACTGATTTCATTTTACAAAATGATCCTTACTCAATTTCAAATCAATATCAAAGTGATTAGAACTGATAATGCCCAAGAGTTTTTCTTAAAAGATTTTTATGCTCAACATGGGATTGTTCATCAACATTCTTGTGTTGCTACTCCACAACAAAATGCTATAGTGGAAGAAAGCATCAACATATCCTAAACATTGCAAGGGCATTGAAGTTTCAGTCTAACATACCACTTTGTTATTGGGGAGATTGTGTTTTGACAGCTGTTTACATCATAAATAGGCTGCCTAGTATTGTTTTAGACCATAAAACCCCTTTTGAGAAGCTTTATGGCAAGGTTCCTTCTTATCATCACTTAAGAGTTTTTGGTTGTCTTTACTTTGCTTCCTTACTTGCTCACAACAGGTCTAAGTTCTCCCCTAGATCAATTCCATGTGTTTTTCTTGGTTACCCTTTTGGTGTTAAGGGTTACAAGTTGTTAAATTTGATCACAAAGCAAATTTTCATTTCTAGGGATGTTTCTTTTCATGAAACTATTTTCCCTTTCATTAATTCTGTTCATTCACCACATACTTCTATTTCTCTTCCTCATATCTGTCTTGATGTAGCTCTCCCACATGATCCCATGTTTTCAGACCCTATTACACCTTCATTACATGTTCCATCTTCTACTTCTAGTCCTAATCAGGTGTCTGACACTTCCATTCCTGTCATATCTGATTCTGTGATAACAGAATCCATCCCACCAGGTTTGTAGACAATGGTTCTTTACCAATTCCTGTCATATCAGATTCTGTTATCCCAGAATCAATTACACCAGGTTCTGTAGAGCATAATTCTTCACCCATTCCTCAAGAGACTCCTATTTCTCTTTCTTCCTTAAGAAGATCATCTAGGCCTACCAAACTCCCTTCCTATTTGTAGGACTACAAGTGCAGCACCATCATGTCTAATAAGCTTTCCCAATCCAGTCTAATTAGCAAATCAGGTATTCCCTCAGTCTCTACCAAATATCCTCTCTCTGATTATCTTAACACTTCACATCTATCTCCTTCCTATGCACATTTTTGTTCCCTTATTACCTCTATTCCTGAACCAAGATTCTATCATGAGGCTGTTAAGGATCCTAAATGGCAAGAAGCCATGAATGCTGAAATTGATGCTTTGGTTTCTAATAATACCTGGACCCTTACCCCTTTGCCTTTAAATAAAAAGGCAATTGGTTGTTAATGGGTTTATAGGGTAAAATACAAGGCTGATGGCTCTATGGAGAGATATAAAGCAAGGCTAGTTGCTAAGGGATTCACTCAACAAGAGGGGCTGGATTTTACTGATACCTTCTCACCAGTTGCTAAGTTGACTACTGTCAAGACACTTCTTGCTATATCTGCTGTGAAAGGTTGGCATTTGGTTCAATTAGATGTCAATAATGCCTTTTTGAATGGAGATCTTCGTGAGGAGGTGTACATGCAACTCCCTCAAGGCTTTCACAGCCAAGGGGGGAATGTTGTTTGCAAATTGAACAAGTCTTTATATGGGCTTAAACAGGCTTCAAGGCAGTGGAATGCAAAGTTTTGTTCTGTCATTAAGCATCATGGTTTTAAACAGTCCAAAGCTGACTACTCTTTATTTACAAAGAAGTTCAATGACTCCTTCATAGTTTTGGTGGTTTATGTTAATGATATTCTCATAGCTAGCAACAATGTTTAAGCGGTTGAGGAGCTTAAGACTTCTTTAGATCAGCACTTCAAACTTAAAGATCTTGGAGGTTTAAAGTATTTTCTTGGACTTGAAATAGCTAGATCAAGCAAGGGTATCACTTTGTGTCAACGAAAGTATGCTTTGGAAGTCTTGAAGGATGCTGGAATGTCAGCTTGCAAGCCTAGTAAGGTACCAATGGAGCAGAATTTGAAGTTAAGCAAGTTTCAAGGAAAATTGCTAGCTGATCCTGGAGTGTACAGAAGGTTGGTGGGTAGATTGCTTTATTTGACTATCATTAGGCCAGATATTGCATATCCTGTTCACAAACTAAGTCAGTTCATGTCAAAACCCAGGAAACCTCACTTAGATGCTACATATAAAGTGCTACAATACATCAAAAGTTGTCCTAGTCAAGGTATTTTTCTATCAGTTGGATCAGATTTCCATTTGAAGGCCTACACAGATGCTGATTGGGCCTTTTGCATTGATACCAGGAGGTTAACCACAGGTTATTGCATTTTTTTGGGTGATTCTCTCATATCATGGAAGTCCAAGAAACAGTCCATAGTGTCTAGATCCTCTGCTGAAGCAAAGTATAGGGCAATGGCTGTTACCGTGTGTGAAATGACCTGGCTATAAGCTTTATTGAAGGATTTGGAGATCTATCATCCTCAACCTGCCTTACTGTTTTGTGATAATCAGGCGGCTATTTACATTGGAGAAAATCCGGTGTTTCACGAAAGAATCAAGCATATAGAAGTAGACTGTCATGTAGTCAGAGATAAGGTGCAAGACAATGTAGTTAGATTGTTCTTTACTCCCACACATTCGCAACTGGCTGACTTACTTACCAAAGCTCCCAACAGTCAACAATTAAGTACTTATTGGGCAAGATGAATGTTGTGAACATCCATAGTTCAGCTTCTCATCTTGAGGGGGAATGTAAAAGTTTGGTTGACTGTACAGATGGGAAACAGAAGAAGAAGAAGACAGACACAAAGAAGATAAGTGCAAGCAATTCAAGTTAATTGGGTCAAAGAGTATTTGAAGATATGAGCACAGGCAGAGAGGCAGAGCAACATAACAGAGTATTGGAAAACTTATGTTTAAGCTTGAGCTAAACGACTGTAATGTTTCATACGACCTATAGTTTAGAATTAAATCAATTAGAGGCTTGGATCAATTGGAAGCTATGTATATGAACATGTGTAAAGCAGTGATTGGTTGAAAAAGATTAAGCCCGTATAGTGTGGAATTAGTTAGAGTTTAGTTATTTTCGTTTTGGGATTAGTACAGATATATATATATATATATATATATATATATACCTCTTGTACATTCAGTTTTGAGATAATCAATACATTTTACAGAAATTCTCTCTTCAGTTTCTTTCTAGCTTGTTTTTCTCTCTCCCTAGCTCTCTGTTTTTCTTATAAAGTCAAAAGTGAGTCGGCCCTAATTGGAAGAGAGAGAGAGAGTCTGAACATGTTTCCAACCAAAGATTAGGGAAAGAACATGTTTTTCATAATATTCTAATGAAAAGATTTTTTTTAGTTTAATAATTTTATTTAAATTAATTTTTAAAATTTTGTAAATTTAGAATTTTTGTTTTTGTTATTTATGATTTTTTATTTATTTAGACGATGACCTGGCATGCTAATGTGGTTATTATTATTATTATTATTATTATTATTATTATTATTATTATTATTTGCTACGTCAGTATATAACATGCCAACAGTGCACTGTTTGCCACGTATATATTTTTTGTTACTAGGTTGACGGCGAGAACTAAATTAGAATTAATTTTCTGATTTTAGGAATTGACCAAGGAGTAAAATTAATTTAGAGACCAAAATGAGAATTAGCCCAAAATGTAGGAATCAACGGTGTATTTTCACCTTTAAATATTTAATGTCACTATTTAAATTATTATAAATTATACAACTGGATCAATTGCTTCGTTTTCATCAATACCAAATCTCAAAATAAATCAAACTAGCTAATTTAAACTATGTTGAAACTAAAAAATGTGTCATTAAAAAAAAAAAAAAAAAGAATGTCACTTCATGGCTTGTGGACTAAAGTGCCACATCATGGCTTATGGTCTACATGATAGAATGAGACCAAACGTGGTGGTCCACAAAAAGGTAATATAATTATATATATATATATATATATATATTTATATTTATATATAAGAAGGAGCTCACGCAAGGTGAAGAGCCACTAATCTGCTATGCTAATCTTCTATTACATATAAGAAAAGACTAGAGGGAGAAAAAAAGGGCAGGTGAGCATGGCATTAAGTAAGTCTGCCATTGTCCCTAAATAAATAAATAAACAAGAAAAAGAAAAGAGATAAAGTGTGAAAAGATGATCACGGTAGAAGCAAATATAGTAATAAAAAATTTAAAAGTTGAAAAGTGAATAAGGAAATATCACCACCCAAAAGTAAGGAACACGTTTTGGTGAAAGTGGGCTGTCACAAACTAAAAAGGAGTTTAAAAAGCAACGGAACAAATAAAAGAGAGAAAAAAGCTGAAAAGTGGGTCACGGCTCATCATGAAATTAGGAGTTGTGGAGAAAAATTGACGAAAACTTCTCCATGATCTGATCAGTTGAGAGAAGAATAAGGAACAACTTCTCTACAATCTCTCTATAAATAGAGAGAGGCACGCACAAAGAGAAAAAAGGAAAAAAGAAAAGAGGGCAGAGATACAAAACAAAAGAGAGCAATTACACACACGGCAAAAAACATAGAGAGAAGAAAAAAGAGGCACAAACAAAAGAGCAACACTAAGCAAAGGAGGAATACGCAACATAGGTTTGTATATGGGATTTCAGTAGTCCCTTTCTTCTCTAAATCTCTCTCTCTTTCTTATCCTCAAATATGAATTTTTATTTGGTAAAACAAATAGGGTCGAGTTTCATGAGGAGTTCCTAACTCCATAAATGAAGTTTTATACAAAAGTCTCTAACTCTTAAATCTTATTTGAAAATTACCAAATAAAATTCTCTCATCTTGGCACTACCAAAATCTCTCTCACCCTTCTTCTAGGTTGAATTTTTATTTGGTAAAACAAATAGGGACGGGTTTCATGAGGAGTTCCTAACTCCATACATGAAGCTTTATACAAGAGTCCTGACTCTTAAATCCTATTTGAAAATTATCAAATAAAAATTCTCTCAAGTTGTGGTGTAACGCCTTTTTTAATTGGAGTTCTTAATTCTACTCCATCAATGTGGTCCTTGACTCTACCAAATTAATTAGAGTCCTTGACTCTACCAAATTAATTAGAGTCTTTGACTCTACCCCCAATTATTTAGAGTCCTTGACTCTACCTAATCAATGAATTCCTTGATTCTACCCCATTTATGGAGTCCTTGACTCTACCCCTATTAATGGAGCCCTTGACTATACCATTTCAATGGAATCCTTAACTCCACCATCAAAATTAATGAAAGTTTTTACTCTACCAAATTAATTGTGACTAATTTTTTGGGATTATTGATTCTTTAAATGGAGTCCTTGACTCTACCCCATTAATGAAATTCTTGACTCTACCAAATTAATTATGACTAATTCTTTGGAATTATTAATTCTTTAAAGTTGATAATTCTTAAAGTAAAATTACCATAAAATTGATCTGGGAAGATTTTTAATTCCAAATATGTTCAAAATGATTAAATTGCTTGAAAGGAGTTTCCTTTCCCTTAATTAAATTTGGGAATTTCAATCAAGATATTATTAAAAATCCGACAAATAAGCAAATGAAAGAAAGAGAAATTTGCTCAATTGTCATAAAAGCATGGTCCTTGAGACTAAAATTGATACTTAAATACCCATATTTAAAGATCCATTAAAATTGGACAAAACCATATTTGGGACTTTAAATTTAAATCTAAGATCCCAAAAATAAGAACTACGAATTGGCTTAATCCCCGCCAAGGGTACGTAGGCAACCTCAACAAATTATTAGGTGCAGCCACAAATAAACAAAAACACATACCCCTTTAAACATAGAAATAAATAAACTTATGTACAAAGACAACATGGTTGGAATCAAAAGGTCTTCCCTTGAAATAAGGGATTGTAATTAATAAATACATTATCTTGAATGGGTACTACTCACATCAATAAAACTCATACACCAAACGGCCTATGAGTGAAATTATGTTTGACGAATTTGACTAATTTGACAATATTTGTTAAACATAATTTAACAATATTTGTCATACATAATTTGATGACGTTTGTTAAACATAAGTTAACAATGTTTGTTAAACATAATCTAACAATTATTGTTAAAAAATTTCTTCAACAAACTAATTTTTAAAATTTTAAATAAATCAAACTTACAAATCTAGAATACATATTTTATAAAATATTAATAGTAGGAGTTGGGTCAAGTAGCTTTTGTTGTGCCAGCTTGAACCCAAACCACACCTAAGCTTTATAAATTAAAAAAAAAAAATTATAATCCAACTCATTAATCCATGAAAACAAACCCAGCAGATCAGTCTAAGTTAAATTTGATCGAGCTGATGGGTTAAATTCACACGACCAACTATGGATAGACATGTTGATTTGAGCTTGACTTGTACCATTTGGCGATAAAATCACTTGCACTCAAGGTTACAATATGATCGATTGCTCTACAACAGAAATGCCATGTTAATTAATAAAAATTACAAGTCAGCAAACGTAGAAAACCTCCTTATCACTTTGTTTAAGTGTTAATTAATCTTTTCACTATGGCCCAGCATTCCCACATGTATATGATAAGGGAGCTTCAAGTCAATTAAATAAATTCTCAAAAAAAAAAAAGAAAAAGAAGTCAATTAAATACAAATCATAGTGCATGAAACGACAATGACCGGACCCATATCCTAAAATTAAAGCCGTTGTATCTCTTTCTACAGTGACTTCACCAACAGGACCGGACCCATATCCTAGAATTAATCATCAGATGAGAATGAGCGAGAGAATCATAGTTTCAACCTAAGGCAATGTCACTGACAAGTCGTTGGTGTTCAATAATGAAAGAGTCTAGTACTAAACGACATGCCATGTTAGATTATCTGTTGTTGACTACTTGTTATTTTCTAGGCGTAAAACCCATTTTAGTCCCTACATTTTCACGCGATTCCCATTTTGGTCCTTAACTTTTTTTTCCACCGCTTTTAGTCCTTTTGAAAAACGTATTCCGTTTTAGTCCTTGCCGTTACATCAAAGACGAAAACTGCACAGGTGGCAAACAGTCCAACAGTAAATACTGACGTGTTCATTAAAATAATATTAAAAATATTATTTACATTTTTAAAAATGCCACATTAGCAATTTAATTTTTTTTTAAAGCCACGCCAGATAAAAATAATATAAAAATTTCTAACCTAATTATTTAAAAAAAAAAAAGAAAAGAAATTAGTTAAATTAATTTTTTTCTTTTTTCTTTCAGAAGAACATGAAGAACTCAGAACCATGTGTTCTTCATCAAGTTAAACATGAACAAGAAATTAAACATGAAAAAAAAATTAAAAAAAAAAACAAAATCAAAATCCAGTTCATCTTCAACAAGTACTCTAAAGAACACAAATTCAGATTTAAACATAACAACACATGCCCATATTTTCTAGCATTTTCTTGCCCCTTCTTATCAACCAAACACAAAAATCACAAAACCAGAAAATAAGAATAGAAGACTTGTGATCTTGTGTTTATGTTCAAATATCAACAACTGATGGGTGTGGCCATGGGGTTCAGCCAAAAAATAAAAATAAAAATAAAAAATAAAACCCCATATCAGAAGACTCATGATTTATCCAAGTCTTTAACCAATTCCCTAATTTCTAGGTAAGAGTGATGGTCCCCCTCAATATCAAGATCAGAAGATTCAGGAACAGTAACCATAACTTCCAAACCGACAATTTCCTCACCCCCATCATCCGACACCACTTGAGATAACAAAGTCACCACCGCTACCACCATCGGATCGCTAGATGCCTGAGACAACACCACTGCCGATATCTGCTCGAATGATGCCTTAGCCTCCTCCATTGGCTAGATCGGCACGATTGATGTCTTTTTATGCCAGCTCAGAATCAACTGACCACTGTAGTCACTATCGCCTAGAACTTCCAGCACCAATAAGGCAGATTTCGTGACCAATGGAACCATCAGACTCACCTTAAGTCGACCCGCTGGCGGAGGAGAGACCACAAAGCTCGTGGGCTGCATTGTAGAATTCTGTTGCTAGGTTTGTGTTTGTGTTTTTGTTATTGCTGAAAATTAGTTTGTGTTTGTGTTTTTGTTCTAGCTGAAAATCAGTTTGTGTTTTTGTGTTTGGTTGACAAGAAGGGACAAGAAAATGCTAGAAAATCTGGACATGTGTTGTTATATTTAAATTTGAATTTGTGTTCTTTAGAGTACTTGTTGAAGATGAACTGGATTTTAATTTTGTTTTCATGTTTAATTTCTTGTTCTTGTTTAACTTGATGAAGAATAAAGAAAAAAAAATTAATTTAACTAATTTCTTTTCTTTTTTTAAAAAAAATAATTAGGCTAGAAATTTTTATATTATTTTTATCTGACACGACTTTTTAAAAAAAAATTAAATTGCTGATGTGGCATTTTTAAAAATGTAAATAATTTTTTTAATATTATTTTAATGGACACATCAGTATTTACTGTTGGACCGTTTGTCACCTGTGCAATTTTCGTCTCTGATGTAACGGCAAGGACTAAAACGGAATGCGTTTTTCAAAAGAAAGACTAAAAGTGGTGGAAAAAAAAAGTTATGGACCAAAGTGAGAATCGCGTGAAAATGCAGAGACTGAAATGGGTTTTACGCCTATTTTCTATTGAAGAATTGACGGACTTGTAGTTTAGAGTTATTAGTTAGCAACGACTGTACTTTTGTTTAACATTATTCCATTTCCATTGGTCAAGTTAGTTATTTATACTGTTAATTAGTTGAGGAGTTAAGATTTTTGTACAGTAATTTAAGAGAAAAAGTGCCTAGTGGAAGGCTTTAAGTGGCCAAAAAAATAAATGAGGGCATTAATTTCATGAGGATTCACTGAAAAGTTTGTCTGTTTTGCGCATAATTTTGACTCACTTGACGTACTCGGAGATAAAATAATGTTGTGAGCCATACAATCTGTGTACAAATGAAGGAACTGTGGCCTTGGCCTTCTTCTGCATTCAGTATAATAATAAAAATTAAACCATATTATCCAAATATATATATAACCATCAAGCACAAAAAAGTGGTAAATTATGAATAGATATCTTCTACCAAAAAAAAAAATAAAAAAAAGAATAGATATCATGTACCACTTTTGAATTCTATTTATGCTTTATTAATCACAATTTGTTAAATACCAAAAGTGAGACAAATGATTTTTATTCGTAAATTACACGTTTGGCTATGCTACAAACTAGAAATTGACTTATTTAACATAAATAAGGACAACACTTATGTATAATACTTTAAGTTCAGTAGATCAAATTCCTCAATTAAATTCAACACATGATTACATTGACTAACAAAACACAAATAATGTTTTTTTTAAGGACCATTCATTGAATTTGATTGCACTGTACAACTTTTAATTTGATTGCCAGAACACAATTTACATATACGAAAAAAAAAAATGTTTTGAAAGACAATGACATTTTTACTTACGATCAAATATAGTAGCAACAAAAATTTTTCCAATGGCAAATATTATGATTACTTAAATCACATATATATTTTATTCTTACAGGAAAAGCAATCGAATCATGAGACAAAGCAAGAAGAGCAATTGAGACTATTGAGAAGGATATGTGATGTCGGGCAAGACATATAGTAGGTGAGCACATTACATTTTCTGAAGAACTATTTCGTGGTCAACAATCATCTACAATTTGGTAGAATTAGAATTCACACATTGTTTAGAAAGATCACTTATTCTTTTCTTTTATTTAAGAAAGAAAGATGCTATTTAGAAGTAGAACTAGTTGTATTATGTAGGTTTAATGATAAAGTGATTCTATATATGATTCAATTGCAATGATTTTCAAATTCTAGGTATGCGGCTTTCTTTTGATCTACTACAATATCATATACTAATACCGTGATTTCCTAACCAATGTTTTCATAACTCAAAGCATTGGTGGTGTTGTGGCATGCATTGACTAAGACTCAAATAAGAATCACAACGAACACTATATAAGTTGTCTGCAAGCAAGCTTCTGACCATTCACTCAATCAAAAATTACTCAATTGCCCTTATGGGCTCTAAAGTACCATTCTGCCGCTACCAGTTTGTGTGCAAACATTGAGTCCAAGTCCAAGGGAAGACGCTGCAAAGTGGGCTTATCCTTTATTTCTGCCGTAGAAGAAACTTTTCTCCAGTTTCTGCCACAGGTCTAATTTTTTTGCCGTGCAGCAAAACTTTCTGCCGTGCAGCAAAACTTTCCGCTTTGCAGTAAAACTTTCTGCTGGGCTTATCCCTTGTTTCTGCCGAAGAAGGAACTTTTCTCTAGTTTCTGCCACAGGTTTGACTTTTCTGCCGTGCAACAAAACTTTCTGCTGTGCAGTAAAACTGTCTACTGTGTAGTAAAGTCTTCTGCTGTGCAATAAAGCTGTTTGTTGTACATTAAAGCCTTTTGCAATCTTCATTTTTTACTGCAGACATACTTTTCTACTTTCTGCACATAAACAAATTTAAAACCCAAAGAAAATACTAATCAAGAAAATGTTAATTTACATGGGTTAGCATGTTCTCAAATATATACATGTATATATAATCGTAAATATACTTATACGTATTCACATATACATATATAAAATATATTTTGCAGAACATGAGAAACAAGATATATGTATATATATACTTACGGTAGGATAATGATTAGTTTGCATCAAAACTAAAAACATAATAACAAATAAAAAAGAAAATTTCAGCAGAAAAGGTTTAGCTAGTATAATAGCTAACACGGTAAATATAATAAAAATGTGCTACAATAGAAAAACCAGTACAGCAAGTAAAAATACCACAGCAGGACAACTGATGTAGCAAATGTGATAAAAACATGCTACGACAAATTGACTAAATACGGCAGATATAAGTTATACTAAGAGAAATCAAATATATTTGCAACCGAAACAAGTATTGAATCTTCCCATAAATTTAGTAAACCAAGAAGGAATCCAAACCCCAACTTGAACAACCTTGTCATAGGCTTCTGCCATTAAAATTGTGCATTTTCGAGAATAAGCCTGAATGGCTTCTAGTTATTACTTTTGAAGACTTCAAAGAGTGGGTTTGCTAAAAGGGAGGGAAAAGATGGTCTATTGATGCATGCCCCTATTCCTGACGTGTTTTCTTTCTTCTTTTTTTACCACTTTCTTTCTTTCTTTCTCTCTGTTCTACCATTGGTTTCTTACTACTCTCCTGCCGTGGGTTATTCCTCATTTGGTCTTCTTTGGGTCTCCCCCCCTTAGGTGCTTCTCCATCTGATCTCCCCCCCTTTCATCTAAGCTACCTCCTCCTTTTATAGTGAGCTAATTTAATGAGATTTCTCCTTTTTACACCTAGGGCTTCACCAACTATTTTTGGTTTGTTGTGGACATCTCTTTAGAACTACCCACCAACCCATTGGTTGCCTCCGGCCACTACCATTGCTTAGTACATGTTGCTGCACCACTATTCATGACAAAATTCTCTTTTATTTGTTTTTGTTGTATACCTCTACCTCTAGGTTTAAATGGATAAGGATTGAGCTATCTCACTACCTAGCTCTATGGCATGCATCAAATGGACCCAACCATCTATTACTTCTTTTGGGTAAGATACCATCTCAGCAAGGTATATTCCCAAAAGAAGTCATGGCAGGAAACCAAATATAGACCCCATTTTCCCCCCACCACCAAACCATACCCTCTAAATCCCCTTGACTGTGAACCTACCTTCCTTGTATTGGCTGGGTACAGGTTGGTGGTTCTCTAGCCCTTCTATGCTTGTTCCACCGTCTTCCGTTTTTGTCTTTTTTCATTCCTACACTGTTTCTGCCGTAACAGATTAGTTTTGTTTTATTATGCTGCATGTTTTTGTCTTATTTCTTCATGCGTTTCCTGCTGTTTTTTGTCATTTCCATTGGTTTGGCTTTTCTTTCCTTCACGTGATTTCTATGGCTAACACTTCCTGCGGTTCCGTGCTTCTTCACATTAGTTTTCACGCCTATCCCTTTATAAAAAAGGATTTGGGCTTTTGTGGGCCATATAATGTTAACTGGATCAAGAGGGTCTTGGGCCCAATGTGCCTTGATCTGCCAAAGTCATTCTGTTGAAGAACTGTATTCTGCGACAGATCTGTATTTTGTGACAGATCTGTATTCTGCAGCAGATTTGTATTCTGCTGTGGATCTACATTTTGCTGCAAATTGCTTTCCCTTGCATTTCTTTCTTTGGACCTTTCTTACTCTTCGGTCTTCTTGGTGGGTCTTTGGGCCTTGCTTTTCATTGGGCTTTCTTCCTCATGGGCTTTTGGATATGGATTTGCAAAAATGGGCATCAACATCAACTAAATCTCTTAACCATTCTCAGCACCAAAAAAATAATAATAATAATAATCACGATCACAATGCAACTTGACTCTAATTATATCAAGTTATTGAACAATTGAAACCAATCTATTTACCATGCTCAGTTGGCATTCAAAAAAAAGTATTTAATGGACAATGAGTCCAATGTATCTTGTTCAATATAAAGACATATATATTGTTAATTAGTAGACAATTACTTCTGCACTAACTTCTTGTGAGCTATTAGTTTTCATTCTCATGTTTTGGTTTCTTTGAGACCTTTATATCCCCTTGCCAAAGTGTTTTAATGATAATTCTATAAAATATAAAAAATCATATTTGGTATAACATAATATTGTTAATTTTGCTCTAATATTATACTCATATCATAAGAACAAAACATCACATTCTAGAAATTAAGTTAAAATCTTTGAAAGAGTATACTAATCAAACCATTATAGTTTAAGCTTCCCTTTTCCTCATCATATATAGAAGTATAAAAGTGATGAAAATAGTTTCATTTAACTCACTATAAATGTAATTTCTCAATTACATTTATATAACAGGTTATATCAACTACATGATGTTCAACCTCAAGTTAGTAAGAGAATATGACGCTGGGACATATGAAGAAGGAAGCAGTTCACAAAACTTATGAGAAGCACATCGAAAGCTATGCTCATTCCCAATAGGGCCTTATATTGTTTTCTTTTTGTGCCTTCTCTTTTTATATATATATATATATATATATATATATAACTAGCCAGATCTATCTTATGCTATTTGTATATGTATTCTAAGAGCACCATTGTGTGATAATACTCTTGTTGTTTTTGTCTATGTTCAATCTTTTATCCATAAGACTCTAGATTTGAAAAACTTCTGTGTTTATTAGCTCTACATATGCTCAAGTAAATACACTCGTATTCATACTAAGTTTCTTTGAACTTAAACAAGTTATATTTAATAGGATCAATATTTTACATACCTCTCTTTTCTTTTTTCTTTTATGCCCAGGGACGAAGCCACTATTGGACTAGGGGGGCAATGACCCCCCCTATTTTTTTAAAAAAATATCTTTATATGTGTACTAATTTTCGTAATTTTATTTTATAAAATTGCATTTTACTCCCCTTAAACAATATTATTAATTCTTTTAAGAGTGATGTTATACTCGCAAACTTTTTTACAAACTATTTTGGTAGCAAATTCTTATTGGTTCGCATATAGGCCTACTACTCACATCATTTTTTTATTTATTAATAACCACTTATTATCTCAGCGATTTATAAAAAGTTTGTAACTCTAGCATTTTCCACATTTTAGTGACCATTAAAAAATTATAGGTTTAAAATCTAAAACAAAATATACAAGCCAAAAAAAAAAAAAAAAACTCAATAACAAAAATTACCAATAGTAAAACTAAAAAAATATAAGTCCAATCAACCAATTTTATCTTAAATAAACAACCATACCTTTTTAAAAATTCTAAACAAAAATAATTTTGTTCTTACACACACACACACACAATAAAAGTCAATGGTTAAGTAGTAAAACCACCGCACACAGCCAATAGTAAAACCATCCCTCCTAACTCAAAGTTTTGGCTCCGTTCCTGGTTAAGCCTTTCATATATTTCCATGCCCAGACTTTTAGGCTCTCTTTTTTTTTTTTTTTTTTGACACTGAAAATAATATTATTGAGGATTTACATACAAGTCCTCTTTTTCTTCTCTAACTAATTTAGGACAGAATAAAAAACCACCAACAGAATGTGGTTGTAAGTTGTAACAAAAGCTATTGTACATTTCTTTATACAAGAAAGCATTAAATCAATTTTTGATGAAACCCAACTATAACCAAACTTCCCAGCACATTTCAGCATACAAAAATGACTTTCCACTCAAACCAAACGATACAACCAACCTACGAAATTATCATTGCCAATGAAATTGTGCGCAGCAACATATTTACATGTTGAATATGAATAAAGAAAATCCAAACACCAAAAAAAAGGAACTCCTTCACCAATATATAATCTGATTCTGGTATACAAATCCATTACTGTATCCTACATTACAAATACTATCCTATTTTCCTTCCTAGTTCTATTAAACAGCTAACATAATCAAATTATTGGATCTATAGTTTAAACATAAGAAATGAGAATAAACGACCTAGGTAAACATATGTGACACTAGAAGTGCAGATGGAGACAATATCAACAACAAAGAGATCTGCAACTTTCAATTTAATGATCAATGTGACTAATGCATGACAACCCAATCCCGAATGAATTTAGGGTTAAAGATCGACAGCAAATCCACTGAATGGTGAATCATATGATTGATCCTTTATGAACCCTATGCTTAATGATCATTTGATAGGATGGGTTGAGTCAGTCTTCAAAAGAACTTCATCAGGACAATTTTGTGCTTCTCATTCCCGTGGCTGCGCAAGCCAGAGGGAACTGAGGGCTCAAAGACGAGAGAAATAGCATTTATCGTAAGAAGCGCACGAGCGGATTGCCTGGTTGTCAATATACGGTGCATTTGTTGCAGTGTTTGTTGACACAAATTATCAGCCTGGTAATTTTCAAAAAAGGAAAAGAAGCCAAAGTTATGTACAAGTTGCATTAAAACTAGCACTAAGCCTTTTAAATATTTGATTTGCTTCACCTAGCAAGAGGACAGATTTTGCAGAATTTAAAAATAACAATAATAATAATAATAGGAAGTTAATGACTCTTTTCTTTTTTGCAGACTCCCCCCACCCTCCATAAAAATTCTCAAGCAAGATTAAATGTATAATGCTTTGAAGAACATATACAAATACAACATTTACATGAAATGTGCATTTAATAAAAAATAAAATAAAATAAAGTAAAAAATATATATAATTTTTGTTTTTACAATAAAAAGTGCATTTAATAACAAGTAGTACTATTTATATGTGAAAAAAAAAATTGTGAGAATTAAAAATAGTTTGGGAAATTTTGGGGGTTAAGAGAGAGAACTGAGAAATTTAATGGTGGTGAGGGTTTACTGAATTTGGCGAGGTTGGTTCGTATAGCTAGAAAGCTAAACGGTGGTAATAAATGTGGCCATCATGGTTTTTGAAATGTGTTACTATTTTATAAAAATATAGTAAATACCAAAGTCTAAGTTGCTCTCACCGCCCCCTTTGATGTGTTTTGTCTAATTATATTATGTGCAGATAGAGATAGAGAGAGGCAGCAATTTTTGTTTGGATGTAAAAAAATTTTGGTCTGAAGAAATGAACATGTGTCTCACTCTTAATTGCATGTTGCAGTCTCAATGATGCAAGTGAAACGGAGGCATTCGATCTGAGCCAAGTTTGTGAAATTTTTTAATGATAAAAGAAGTGTTTTGTAAATGGATGCTCTTATTAGAGCGTTTGCTAATAGATAATTTTAGTTAAAACAACTTTTGTTAGAAATATAAATATTTGTCAAAAAACTTTTTTTCCTAAAATAAAATTTTAAAATTATTTTATAAACTAACGTTCCTAAGACATTAGTTAACTTTTTCAATAAAAGAAACATATATATATATATATATATATATATATATATTACACATTGATATATACATACATATTTTTTTTAAACAATATTTTAGTGAAAATTAGGGAAGGAACTAGGACCTGGTTATATAAATTGTTCATGTTATCGTATATTTCACAATGTTAGAAATACTGAATGCAATAATATTGTATTTCTCAATAAAAGAATATACATTAGTATGCCTTTATATAGGAAGCATATGAGTGTAGTACAAGTAGGAGTGTAGTACAAGACGTGTGCTGTACAAGCAAACTAGTTGGGCCTAAAGCCCACAGCACTATACACATTAACAGCCCCCCTCAAACTCAAGGTGGATGTGAGACCAGCTTGAGGTTGTCAACTAAATCTCGAAGGCGTCCTTTAGGATGTGACTTGGTGAAGATATCTGCAAGTTGATCTTTGGAGGAGATGGAGAAGAGCTGGAGAGCACCATGGACAAGATGAAAATGGATAAAATGACAATCAATCTCGATGTGTTTAGTCCGTTCATGGAAGACATCATTGTGAGCAATATGAATAGCACTCTAGTTGTCACAATAAAGAGGAGTAGCAGAGGATGTGGAAACACCTAAGTCCTTAAGAAGCCATCGTAGCCAAAGGAGCTCAAATGTGGTATCAGCAAGGGCACGATATTCAGCTTCAGTACTAGAGCGGGCCACATGAGCTTGTTTCTTGCTTCGCCAAGAAATCAGAGAAGAACTAGGAAGAAAGCAATAACCAGTGGTGGACCTGCAATCAGTGGGATCTCCTGCCCAATCAGCATCAGAAAATGCACGGAGAATAAGAGGAGACTGAGCAGAGTAGAAAAGACCATGGAAGAGAGTGCCCTTTAAGTATCGAAGAATGCATAGAACAGCAGCATATGAGTCGATCGAGGAGTAAACAAATACTGGCTCACCTGGTGAACAGCATAGGAGATGTCTGGACGAGTGACAATGAGATAAACTAGGCTGCCAACCAAGCATCTGTAAAGAGAGGGATTAGATAATGGTTTCCCTCCTGAAGGAGTCAGATGCGCATTAAGGCCATAAAGTGCACGTCGAAGGTGACAAACCTTGTTTGATTCAACAGAGAGACCAGGAGAAGGCTGCATATAAACTTCTTCACTTAAATCCCCATTAAGGAATGCATTTTTAACACCCATCTGGAAAAGGTCCCATTTACTGGCAGCAGCAATAGCTAAAAGGGCACGAACAGATAAGATACGTGCAACCGGAGCAAAGGTCTCTTCATAATCAATCCCATACTCCTGTGTAAAGCCTTTTGCAACAAGACGAGCTTTGTAGCGCTCAATGGACCCATCAGAGCGAGTCTTAATCTTGTAGATCCACTTACAACCAACCACAGATTTCCCAGGAAGGAGAGTCACCAAATCCCAAGTATGGTTTTTAGATAATGCATCAAGTTCCTCTTTCATTGCAATCTGTCATAAAGGGCCAGTGGAAGCCTCACGATAGGTGTGAGGCTCGTGCAGTTTAGCAAGGGCAGTGTAACAATGATAGTCAAGTAAGTGTGCAGGAATGGGTTTTACCCGAGTTGAGTGACAAGGTGGAATGTCTTGTGCAAGATCTTCAGGCGGAGCATGAGCAGGGGACCCAAGCTCAAGGTTGGGGTTGAGTTGCTCATCTTCAACCTGTTCATCTTCCACCTGTTCATTAAAGGGTGAACTAGGAAAGGGATCAATGATATCTGGTGGTTGGACAGAGAAGTTTACGTGAGAATCAGAAGCCACTATAGGAGGATCAAGAGCAGCTACAGAAGGAATATGTGTCTCATCTGGAAAAAGATCTAAGATAGAGGAGGAAGATAGGGAGGTACGAAAGTGAGAGAGCTCGACATAGAGGCGATGTTCCCAAAAGACAACATTGCGGGAGACATGAAGACAATGAGAAACAGGATCATAACACCAATACCCCTTTTGAGTTTCACCATAGCCAAGAAAACAACAAAGCCTTGACCGAGGTTCAAGTTTGTTATGCTCATGTGGCTGAAGAAGAACGAAATAGGCAGAACCGAATGAGCAAAGGTGATGATAATCTGGAGATGACCCAAAAAGGCGCTCATATGGAGTTTGATTTTGGATGACAAGACTGGGAATGCGATTAATAGCATGAACAGCATGGAGTGCAGCTTCGCCCCAAAAAGAAGCAAAAACTTTGGCAGAGAGAAGGAGAGCACGAATAGTATCAAGAATATGACGAAGTTTTCGTTCGGCTCTACCATTTTGCTTAGAGGTACCTGGACAAGTTAGTTGATGAACAGTGCCATAGGAATGCAAAACATCTTGGAAAGCATATTGAGTGTACTCAAGAGCATTACCAGATCGAAAAATTTTGATACGTTTGGAAAATTGAGTTTCAACCATTTTTGCAAAATTAGAATATACTTGCAATAATTTAGAAAGATGTTTCATATGAAAAATCCAGCTATAATGGGAATAATCATCAACAAAGACAACAAAATATTGAGATCCACCAATACTAGAGACAGAGGAAGGTCCCCAAACATCAGAATGAATTAGGTCAAAGATATTAGTGGACACTGCTTCACTAGTATTGAAAGGCAAAGCTGGTTGTTTTCTTAATTGACATGAAACACAATCAAAATTTTCTGTGGACACTGAGCCTAACAAACCTCTAGAAGCCAAGTGTTGTACCCGAGAGGAAGATGCATAACCAAGTCGGGCATGCCAAAGTGCAAGGGAAGGAATAGAAGAAACTGCAGCAACTGCAGCAACAGAAATGGAGCAACAAGTGGAAGACGAAGGTTGTCCACGGGAAACATACGTCCAACTCTAGGACCGGTCCCAAGCTCCTGTCCCGTCCTCGGATCCTGCACAATACACCCAGAATAATCAAAGATAATGCAATAACCCAACTCAGCTAATTGTCCCACAAAAAATAAATTGTAAGAAAGGTCAGGAACATTAAAGACCCCAGGAACTGAGAGGTTAGAGGTCGAAACAGAACCTATATTATGACCAGACATTGTGGAACCATTTGCTGTGCGAATATTAAGAGGGTGTGGTGCAAGTTGAAGTTCAGAAAATAAGGACAAGTGAGGTGTCATGTGATTGCAACAAGCAGAATCCATAAGCCAAGAGGAAGGAGACATACTAGATAAAGCTGAGAGAGAAGAGGAATAAGATGCATTACCAACCATACGAATGACATTAGTGATGATGTTTATAAGGTCATCTCTGGAAATGGTGAAAGTGGATCTAGAAGATTGAGACTGTGCAGTGACGGGAGCCATTGGTTGGACACTCTCAGAAGTAGCAACAGTAGCAGCAGAAAATAAAACAACTGATTTGTTGCATTGATAGCAAGTCTCAATATTATGGCCAAAACGTTTGCAAAAATTGTAAAAACGTTTGTTGGATTTTTGGCAATGATTATTGCAAAAGGAAGAAAACTTATCCTTATTCTTCATTTAGAAGCAAAATATGCAAAAATGGACTGCAAAAATGAAATCTACGCGAAAAACTTGGTAAGGAGCACCTGGACTACAAAAAGTCAACTCCGGCCAAAAGTCAACGGTCAAACCTGGTCAAAGTCAACCGTGAAAGTCAACTCTGGTCAATGGTGACGTCAGCAGACTGGGCAGGTGACGTCAGCAGAGGTTGGAGGATTATGTCAGCAGATGACGTCACCTAGGGCTGACATCAGCAGGTCAGTTGATGGCGTGTAAGAGCGCGTGAGGCGCGTGACCTGTAGATGTGGCGCGTGGGAGCGTGTGACGAACAACTCAACTGTGTAGTGGTGCGTGGAAGTGTGTGGGGCGCGTGAGCTGCCTAACAGAAACTTTGGGCGGTGCGTGTGGGCGCGTGCGACCTCCGATGGCTTCGAGGCTTACACAGATTTGTAGATCGGCACAAGTCGATCTCAATGGTACCTTCAGAAATTGAATCGGAGTAATATTCGCGGCGGTGATGCAAGGGGCAGTGGTCTTCGCAGTGTGAAACTCCTCAACGGCAGCGATTACAAGTCCGGAACCCAAGGACGACGGCTGGAAGGTGTCGGAGGTTCAACGGCGAAAGGCTGCGACAGCTACTGTGACGACGGAAGCGATGTTGAGAATAGAGTAACACCAATAAAGACAAGACTGCTAAGAAAGGTTTATGTTAGAAATACCAATAAAGACAAGACTGCTCTAATATCATGTTAGAAATACTGAATGCAATAATATTGTATTTCTCAATAAAAGAATATACATGAGTATGCCTTTATATAGGAGGCATATGAGTGTAGTACAAGTAGGAGTGTAGTACAAGACGTGTGCTGTACAAGTAAACTAATTGGGCCTAAAGCCCACAACACTATACACGTTAACACACAAAGTAACGCTTTAAGATTCATAATACATAGTATTACAATTACTGTATTACATGAATGCATCACCAAGTAGGAATCAAAGCAAGAAATGATATATTTTCCTGCGATTGTAATTCCTATGATTACTTCAGAGCCGGCTTGGGCTAGGTAGGTTGGGATTCTTGAGATCGAGCTCCCGTGCTCATACAATAATTCCTATTGACGAAAAAAAATTAATAAATAAAAGATTAATTAAAAAAATTTCTTCTAAAGTGGCTAAATTAATTAATAAATAATACTCGCAATAATTTTTTTAAATAACTATAAATATATTAAACATGTAAGACTATGCTAGAAAGTAGTTTAGTTAGATTGTCCATTTTTTTATTAAAAAAAATTCTAATATTTTGTAAGGACACAAATTGCAGATTGGGCCTACAGGAGAGATTGACTCTGGCCCAACGAGTAAAAGGTATTCTCGCAATGAATTTGTAAGAGAGTGGGTCGAAGAGCTAGGTTTTAGTGGGTCCAACGAAGATGAACTGAGTGACAGAGCGTCCTCGGCCCAGTCCGAGGAGCTTTGTTCTTAGTAAATGTGTTGAATCAGCATTGTTACAGGAGTTCTGGAGATTGTTCTCTCCCCTTTCCCATGGTGGATTTCTCCTATTATATAGCCCCTTTCAGACAATCTGGACCTTCCATTTGTTGATCATCCAGGCCTATACTTGAGTGTCTGTCCCATCAGCCACCCTCTTTAGTATTCTATGAGTTGCAGAAACCGAGATAGCACTGTTCAGGGGTCCTGTCCACATAAATGCGGTGTAAGCAGCCTTTTGTGAAATATCTCCTGGTTGCCACCTGTCCCCTTTGGCCCATATAAGTCAGGGGATTCCTCGGAAATATCAGGACCGGTGCTGGAACATTCATCTCGGCCGTTCCTTTGATGATCCGAGCAGTAAGTTCTCCTCGGACAAGTCCCTTTCTCCTTCGCGTAGCTAATACGACAGAGAGGAGTCAGGCCAGGTACTTTCCTCAGGAGGGAGTGTCCTCGGGATAATGGCCTCCCCGAGACGGGCCCATGGTCTCCTCAGACGGGCCCATAGCTATTATCTGACATTGGGCCTTTTACCCCTACATATTTATTAACTGATTTTTTTTTATGTTTTTTTTTTATATAGAATTTTTTTTTTTTTAATGTAGTCTAAGTTGTTTGCTGAAATTTTAGTCCAATAGATTTAATTTAATTTTTTAAGAAAACTATTCTACGTCTTACCAACCCAATTCCATTTTATGTTAGCATGGTTAATCGATCTGCAGCTGTTGTACTTGACTTAAATATCATGAATTAGTTTAAAAATTCTCTTATCAACACTTTTTTGCCATACCAATCCAACCCACCTTTAACACTCTTCTTTTTCTCTTTTGTAAAGCATTCGCCTATTGTTAGGGCAGTGAACAATATATTGCTCAATATTCAAGTAATTCCTCACCAGTATTGTTGTTCCTTTCTTATCGCTTTTTTCCTTTTATTCGTTTTTCAGGGTTTCTTTTTTTTTTTTTTTTTTTTTCGTTTCATCAGAAGGATAGTGGAACAATTTCTCAGTACCTATTCTAGAAAGTGAATCAGGGCTTGCTTCCATACCCTTGAGATTGATGCTCAAGAAAGGTTGGGATGCCTGTTAAAGATAAATCATCATTGATTCTTTGTCAAAATGGCCAAGCAAGAATTGGATACCTTTCCTTTCTGATGCTTAAGTTAAGGCATTTACACTACATATAATAACACCCACTTGGCTTGTTTTCCATCACTCTTTTGATTCTTCCTTAATTACACTTTTTTTTTATAACATCTTCCTTAATTGCACTTAAATCGGATCACGGTGCTCTGCAATTGTTGGCTAGTCTCTCTATTGTAACCTACTAAAATTCTCTGCGATACACTTCTTTGCTTTGTATAGGAGGAGGTGCTAGTAAGTACCATAAACTTTTCCTTTTGGTGTTTCATGAACATTTTTCCACCGCAAGTTGCTCCTAAATTATTCTAAGTTAATTTTCTACTTATTTTGTTCTTTAGTTATTATTTTATATTAGTTAATAGTTAACACTTTACAGAAAGAACATATGAGAGAGAGAGAGAGAGAGAGAGAGAGAGAGAGAGAGAGAGATTTTTTTTTTTTTCACAAAAGCTATATAAAATTAAGAAGGGTGAAAATGTAAGTACAAGCTTAAAAAAAATTAAATATTCAATCTCTTGTGGGTAACGATGGCAATGGATAATTCCACCCATAAATGCAACACAATTTTTGTAGATTAATTTTTAGTATTGATGAGTTTATATCAAAGTGGGGTTAACCTAGTTTAATACGGTTAATAAATAGGTCCATTCTATGTTGACATCTTTAACTTGTAATGAACCCAAAAACTACTGCACACTTTTAGTGCAATGGTCATTCCACAAGTATAAGTACTTGTGTACTTGTGAGATGTGGGGGGCAAGGGCCGAGGTTCAAGTCTCCAAGAAAGAGCTTTCACATACATATACACTTAGATTATGTTAAAGTAGAATTTCTATCTTGTATAAAAAAAAATGAACCCAAAATTTTCAGGTTCATTATTTGTGTCAAGACGAGTTAATCCATTTTAACACAAATCAATGAAACCCATATAAATACATGACATTTTTGTCCATCATAAGTTTGAATTTTTACTACTTATATTGTTAATCCTTCATGAATCGCTTGAGTTCCTCACCCTTTTTTTTAATAAAAAATCCAAAATAAAGAAAAAAGTTATCATGTTCATTGTATTTTGGAATTTATTTGTTTCTAATTGTTAATGCTTGGCTCAAATTTGACCAACCTATAACCCATGGTCCATGGATCATCCACATGGGTTATCTATCCACAGGCTATCTGATAAGTGGATTTAAATTCAAGTTAAAATTTAAATTGGTCTAAGTATGAGTTGCCATGATCAATAGTGGGGTGATATATGATGGGCTGAGTGATTATAAGATCAATCATCTTGATAGTAGGTTTATTCAAATTTGTACTTAAATACTATTACAATAGTTAAATGGGAAAAAAGGGACTAACAAAGAAATTTTGAGAAGAAAAACGATATACAATTTCTAAGTGTTCTCTCAAGCAAGTCATTTCTTTCTAGGGAAACCATCAAGAGTACTTTGGAACTTGGAGTGCAAGAATCTCAGAAGATACTTTGGTAGCCTCTCCAATGGCAAAAAGGTGCTCAAAGAATTGTAGAGGTCGTGTGGATGATTTTGTAAAGTAAGGAAGAGAAAGGTCTGGAAAGTGAGTAATCGGTTCTACAAAGGTATGTAAATATATGGCGCATATAATATATTCAATATTGATATCAAAGCTATGTATGCTTGTTTTACGTTTTTTTGAATTAATGATTCCATGATTTTTATTTCTTTTAAAAAATCCAATATACTTGAATTTTAAGAGGCATGTTATGGCATGAAATTGAATGATTTAATCATATGAATATGTTTCTAATGACGATAATAGCATGCTTTTTAAAATATGGTAGTGAGCTATGACATGTAGAGAGAAATCACTACCAAAAGCGACCTCATGAATCATGGACGTCATTCGTGTTCCACGAAAAGGTCCTACTACACACCTCCGCATGCCTATCCAAGCCTCCATGTGTCAGCCACACACTTAGCATCGCCACCTCCTTGATCACATATGCCACGTGTGCGTCTCTTCCACATGCCATTTTCTCCGACTTTGGCACGTGTTTGCTCTCCACTACTAGCCACACATTAAGGAACTCCTACTTTCATGCGGTGTCAGAATAAGGATTTAATTTTAGGGGAACAAAATTCATATATAATTTACACGTGTGCACACAACACAGGATCACTCCTAATAATAATTAAAACCATTTGTCTGAATACATAACAATATTTAAATGTAACAATAATTAAAACCATATTTGTTGCGATTTGAATAAAAGGATTTATATGTTAAAGGGTTTTTGTTTACACACAAATAAGTCATTTTGTTATTTTTCTTTGAAGTTAAAGTTCTACTTACAATTCATATAAAAGAATTTTTAGTAAGTAAACTTACAAAGCTTTAAGTGCAACTCGTGTGAATTATGATAATTTAGTTAATACTCGTAAAATGATCAAATTTTCACATTTCAAAAATAATATTGTGAACATATATGTAACTAAAACTTTAAAGTTTAATGTAGAAGAAAATTTTGTTTTGTGCTAATAGGTTTTGGAGCTTTAATAGACATCAACAAAATAAGAAATATTTTCTTTTTCTTTTTTAAAGGAGGCTTTACACAAACACACACACACACACACACACACACACATATATATATATATATATATATAAAAACACATAAAGAAAATCATAAGAAGGAAAAAATAAAATTTATGATGGATAGGGTGATTTTTTTTTTCTTTTTAATAAAATGGATAGGAGGATTTAATTATTTCACTCTGGAATTGACCCAGAATTTCGAGTTAGGGGGGCCGGAGTATAAGTAAAAAAAATCATGAAATTTCAAATAAACATCTATTTAGTATTAACAAACTATCAACAACAAAAAAAAAAAAAAAACACAAAATCATTGTTTCATAAAACTTTATAATGCAATTATCTACTAATAAAGACAAAAACACAAAGCATCATTGTTTCTTACTTCATTAGAGTATTTGCATTAGCTCATGCAAAGATTTATGTCTATTTTAGCATAATAGCTTACTTTTTTATTTTATATACTTACGTTTCAAAATACCATACATCTGATTATTTATTTTACACTACACTTCATCAGAATACTATTTCCTTATCAATATTTTATTATTATCTCAGACCATCTCTCTCTACCTCAACCAAAAACCACCCTCCTCAATCTAAATAAGTTCTAAAATATTCATTTGCAATGCAACAGTAATTGTGTAAATTTTTCCAGTCAATCTAAAATACGCCCACATTAGTCTATGTATCATTGTACAAAAATATATTTGTATTATAGTAATTGTGTAAATTTGCAAAAAATGCATTTGTGCTACAGTAATTGTGCAAATATATCTTTACACAATAATACATAAACTGATGTGGGTGTATTTTGGAGTTGATTGAACAAATTTGAGGTCTTATGTCTTATGCGGGGTGACTCTCACACGTGCGTAAGTCCGCTGGCTACACGGTGCCCTGCTCGGGGATGTAATACAACCATAAATCTCCCATTTTTCTTAACCAAAAAAAAAAAAAAAAAATGCAAGACCATCCTTAAACAGATAAAAATATCTTTTTTTTTTTTTTTTAGTAGTAGGAAATGCAGTAACAATTCACTTTTGCATAGGGAGGGACAACGTGTAAAACGTTAAGCCAGTTGTTAGGTTTGAGTAATAGACCAAAAACACCCCCCAAGGTCAAAGTTGGCTTTATTTGTGTCAGACGTGTGATAGCTTTGTCACTTAATTGATTTTCTATTCCAAGTTTAGGTCTTTTCTCTCTCTAAAAAAAAAAGTTGAGGTCTTTTGACTGCTAGTCAAAAAATTTGGGGTGCAGCTTAACTTCAGTAGTTTTTTAACGTAATATTTTATTTTGTTTTAATGTAAAATTTTTACATTAGTATTAACTAAACCTTAGAGCTTTGAACTCCCTGTCACATTATTTTATCTCATAAAAACTTTCTAGAAAAAATATTAAAAAAAAAGCCAAACCCTTTATAACTTGATTTTTATGATTTTTCGCGAGTTGTTATGGTAGACTTAATAGACTACTTAAAGTACCATTCCATCTAATGTCACAAGGTTATTTTCATTCAATTTCATTTAAAAGCATATATATAACCTTTAAAACTATTTTCTTTTTAAAAAAGTAATAAAAAGCTACCAAAATTTATTTAAAGTAAAAAATCTAAGATTCAAGAGAAAAAAAAAAAGAAGAAGCAAAAATACAAATTACACCCTCTTTAACTAAAATTCAAATTAGGCCATTAAACTCACTTTCACTCAATTCACTTATCTAACTTTTAACTTTATTTAACTCAATGCTTCCATCTACTCTGCTTGCTATGTCGCCATTAAATAATTCTATACGAGTCTTTTTGCAATTTTTAAATTAAAAAAAACTTTTTAACGAATATTTGTGCTGGAAAAAAATTTTAAATTGAGAGAAGAACAAATAATAAAAATCTCGCAACTTTCACAGTAACCAAACAAAAAATAGTAATAGACGAAGTCCTCCAAATTCCTTTTATGAAAAATCGATCATCTTAAAACTTTCAATCCACAACTCAAAATCATTTGAGTAACACACAAAAATAAATAAAGATCTCGCCACCCAGGTCAAGTCGGAGGGAGATCCCATTGCGACCCACACCGGACAGCTCGCAACCCAACTGTCTAGATCCTCAACTAGGTAATCGTTATTTCATGGTGGGAATGAGGAGGTGGTGTTGAATCTCTGATCTAGGAGTGAACAAAAAAGTCTGACTGAAGTCAAGCAGTGACATCAACCTTGTTAAACCAATGGCCACAACATGTTCTAGTGGAGCGAATGGGCAGCCCAATACCATTTCTTTTGCAAATTTGGTGCTTCGGCATCATGCTAGAAGGTCCTTCAATTCATACCCAAATGAAAAAAAAAAAGTTTGAATGCAAATTACCTTTATAACTTTATATCCGATGTGAACGTTGATAAATTCACCATTACATTGTATTTCTTGTTATATTTTCAATACTTGTAAGCATTGAAAGATTAAAAATCAATAACTATGTTATCAATCAAAAGTTTATATTTCAAGTTTTTGTAACTTTAAATTATGCATAAAAATAAGTTCATTGCTTAAATATTAAATAATATCTGATTTGAACAAAATTTGACACACATATTAAAAGCATAAATAACATATAATTCAATAATTAGATTTTTAAAATATGTAACCATGTTAAATTTTGATGGGAGTTTATAGCCATTGCCTACAAACTATTTTGTAGGCGAAATTTGTCATTTAAATTATTTTAGTAACATTTGAATTTTTGTGATTGTCCGACATGAATTACTATATATATATATATATATATATTGGCTTAATATTTTAAATATTTCATTGTTGGAGTAAATTTCTTTATTCTTTTTAACATGCACGTTAAATTTCATATTAATCATATATAATTTATTATTGAATTCATAAAATCATGCTACGGTGTGTATAGTTTTTAAATGCAAAAAAACTTGAAATTTAAATATTTTATAATGAAATAGTTATTTATTTTTTATTATCCTAGAATCTAGTAAGCATAGACAATATAAGAATTATATGCAATTCAATGATAGATTTTCAAAACACACATCTAATAGACATTTATCAGCCTAAAAATGTCTATTAGATTTAATGATGTTTCTCTTAATCTGCTTTAGTCCAAATTCTACCTTCAGGGACTATAGCATTCCTTTGAAGCCAAATGCAGTATATAGTCCTCATCTGGTCTTCATCTTCTATTACTCCATGTATTACACCCCACAGTAACTTCATCTCACACCTCAAGGTAATCTAAACATGAATTAAATTCATTTTGATAGCAAGTAACACCCAAAACACCATGCTATTCATGGGCACTATTTATCACATTGAAATCTCCAGCCAAAATCCAAGGAAAACCCTTCACTTGACTGCAAAACTGATCCAACTTATCCCACAAAATTTTTCTCTCAATGCCCTCATTAGCCCCATAAATAAAGGAAGAGTAGCAATTTTATCCTTGAAAAATATTTTGCAGTGAATAGCTTGAGAAATTACTTGACAAATTTGAACAGAAAAAATGTCCTCTACCTAGATTCTACCTAGGCCATGTTAAGAGACAGAATAACATAATTTCCATTCAGGTAAAATATAATTCATAATCTCTAGTTTTCTCCTCCCTTACTCTTGTTTTCACCAAGCACACTAGGTTAAGATTCATTTCCCTCGCTTTCTTTTCGACTTCTGCTTCAAAGGGAAATTCAAACCCCTGACATTCCAAATTAACCACTTCATAAGCAATTGATGAGAAAGGAAGGAGACAAAGCCCTCCTAACTGATGGCTCACCAATATCACAGCTAATAGGCCAAGAATATATTGACACCTTGTGATAGATGAATTGATTAATTAGCCAAGTTAATTAATTAATCAAATTAACATGCAAAATGCGTGGAAGCACAAAAAAAAAATCACCAAATAACTAAGTATGTAGCGGGAATTAAATTGACATGGTGATTTATTTACGAATGGGGAAAACCTAATAGCAAAAACTCCACCAGGTGATTTTAAGGTCACCATTCCCTAGAATTCACTATTATCACAATAAGTGATTACAAGTAAAGGAATCTCAGTACTTTATACCAACCTACAGTTGAACTCTTACCCCAATACCCAATTGGACTTGTTCTATAGTGACAATCTCTCCTTTTAATGCACGGTTCCCAATACGTGACTAACCAATTGCGCAAATCTCAGTACGCGACTTGATCACCAACTTGAGAAGGATGTTGGCTGCAAAGTTCTTCAATCCATCCAGACGATGAAGATCATGAAGTTGCTTGGTCACAAAACCCTATGGTGCACAAACACAGCAGGTTTTTTTAAAATAATGATGAACAAGGGCAAATTCTGTCTCCGGTCACAATTTGCATGAACTTGGGCAACTGTGTAACTTTTAACGGCCCTTAAAGCAATCCTTATATATGTCTAGGATTGTGAGAAAAGAAAACCCAAACATATACCCACTGATTGAATTGAAATCAGCTCTGAAAAACTGAATTTCATAAACCTCGATAGATAGCCATCTATCGAGCTAGCTGTTGAGCCACGGGCTGAAACAACTTTTAAACCTCGATAGATGCTAGCTATCGAGCTTTAAAATCCAGCACTTCATTACTTGATTCTTGGACAAATTTGCATGGCTTTAACACTTGAACTTGAAACCTTGTTTCTTGAAGTATTAAACACATCCTAAATCTACCCAATTACAAGTAAAGCGTGTTTTGTCAAAGGATTAACCAATTACATAAAATATTGACATATGTTCCTAACATTAAATCACATATGTCCTAACAACAGCCAACTTTCTTAGATTACTTCTTAAACAGTAAGGGTGGAGAAGATTTTTTTGGTGGGGGAGTTATGACTTCTCCTACTTCCAGCCTTGCTACTATTTAGTTTAGCAGAATTAAAAACAACAAATCTATGACATGGAGGAAGAGGATTTGGAGTTAACTTAGGACTAGAAGCACTCACCTGAGCTTTCTTTCACCTAGATTAATCAGTCTTCACTTCATCTGCAACCTTCTTAGCCTTCATAGGCACCCATCTCCTGAGTCATTCTTCTTGGATCGAGTGTTTCAATATTTCCATAGTTGGCAGCAGAATGTCCAAAGAAATTACATTTTGGTCATTTCATAGGGATCCATGGATATTCAATCCCAACAAGAAATGGATTTCCATCACCCATACCTACTTCAATCTCACCTGGAAATTCAGCCTTTAGATCAACCTCAACTAAGACCCTAGCAAACCCAAATTTTCTAATGATCTTCTCTTAGTCATAATCTGTTTGTGAAGGATATGATCTGCATCCAACTTTTCTAATAGAAATTCTAAATGCACATAGCACCAACTTACTTATCAAAAGTTTTGAATTAGTCTTGATCAAAGCACATTCCCCCCCCCCCCCCCCCCAAAAAAGAAAGTGAAAATCATAGTGCCAAAACTATTTAATCAGTAGGTCCGCTTCAATGAGATCATCACTACGAACTCAGTTTTGAGTAACTGAATGTTAAAAATTTATCTTTATTTACAGAGAATCCAAATAAACAAAGAAAAGAAATGGAAATCGCTAATTCAATTCTAGCAAAATTTAGAGAATTCTTGGTCCCTTGTAGAACAGTTATGGTTTCTGATTCACCACAAAAGCAACTTGGAGAATCTCAAAGAACAATCTCGGACAATATGTGCTGAGAGGGCTGAGGTGCAACTAAAGATTGACAGAGCTAGATGGAATGGAGAGGTAATCTCACTTGTGGTTAAGTTGTGGGTACAAAAGGTGGATAAGATCATTGATGGTCTCCCGAGATTCCTCAAAGAAGCAAGTAGGATAGCCGAGAGTGGGTGGTGTCCAAATCTCATTACCCACAGAAATGGTAAGGAGCTTATTGAGAGAAAAACCCTAAGAAAGGTTTCTACAACACACCCACCTTATTTGAGAGAGAGCTGCTCATTCTTAAAGAAAAATCTTTGTAGTCTCTTCTCCTTCTCTCTCCCATTGTAATACCCATTGAGAGGAGACTTGTACCCAAACACTACCCACACCCATTTATAGTGTTGAGAGTGTTTTTGGAGTTTTGGGAAGCATTGGAAGATGCCAAGGATGGCAGATGCAATATGGAGCTTATTACGGGATATGAAAAGTTAGAAAAGTCACAGTTAGGCTTAACCTTGTTGGAGCAAAAAGATTGGAGGGTTTAAGTACATCAAATAGATTAGGCTTGGAGGGTCTATTGCTATTCATGTATCCTAACTAATTTTCTAGTGGATCATTTTACCGCTTGGAAGGTGGCGGTGTTATCTTTGTGTTTGCTTCTCTCTTCCCTACTCTTTTCCTTTTAATTGCTACTATACTTGTGATTAATTATGGTTTAGAGTATTTTGCCAATTTGGGTATTGCTTATATTTATCATTTCGCACATCAATAAATTGAATATAAGCTTTGTATTGGAAAATTTTGTAATTGGGGATCTAAAATTTTGTAATTGGGGATCTAAACTTTCACTAGTATTTTACACACTTAGAGAGCATTAAGGATTCTTAGGGATGCATGTTATTCTCTCCTACCATATAAACTCTACTTTCTCTCTTCTCTCAAATGTCACTTTCTTTCTCTTTTCTCTCTTTTTTTCACTTTCAACTCACTGTTCAAATTGCATTGGTTACTGTGTTTTTGTTTTTTCCATATTCATGGGTACTGTTCCTATTTATACCACAACTCAATCCATGCTTTTTTCCCTTTTTACCCTTATTTTCACCAACCATTTTGTCTGCTATAGGCATTCATTCATTCAACATATTTCCCACAATCTTCTAGCCGTGTTTAGTTGGGCACAATCCCACCAAGGAGTTTCAGTCTATGCCTTACAACAAAGGACCCTCCCATTTTGGATTAAGATCAATTTGTCGCGAAGCCACCACCTCTCTCTCTCCCAAAAATGGCAAAAACTTCAATTAATTCTCTGTCTTCACTTTCTAGCATGCATTAGATGGTTCCCACCTAAGGCATGTAAAGATATCTTCCCAGTAAGGCAAATTCCCAAAAGTGGGCTCGGCAGGATACCAACCATAGGGCTTCCCCCCCCCCCCCCCCTCCACCAAAGCACACCCTCTGCACCTTATCGACCGTGAGCCCTACTCCTTTACATGGCTAGGATGTAGAAGGGCAAAGCCTAGACATTACCTTACTCACCTGCCTTGCTACTTTTGTCTTTTCTCTTATTTTGGTTTCTTTCTCCTTCATGCATTGTCTGTGGTTGTTGCTTTTGTTTTCTTTCCTCATGTCTTTTTGCTAGGGATATGTTTGGCTTCTCTTGCTCTTATCCTTTTATACAGAAGGACATGGGCCTTTATGGGTCATACTCTTTATTCAATCAAAAGGGTCTTTGACCCAATTTGCCCCAATCTGCTGAAGTCTTTCTGCTGAAGAAATGTGTTGAGCTTTTCATCTTTAACTCTTTTTCTATCCGTAGAAGTACCCAAGGAAGTCTTGACTATTATCGATTCTTCTATTCCATATATACAAAAAGGCTTGGAACTAGTGGAATTTGGTGGGTGTGACACTTTGGCTCATGTGTCCATGTGTCTTGATTTAATTACCCATGGGGTGTGTGTAATTACCAAATTGCCTTCCCTTAATGTCATTATGTACATTGAGCTTAATTCTCTACTCCCTAAGGCCCGAATTCATTGGGTCTTGGGATGTACTTCTTGACCCAAGATGTTTGCAATTTTGGGCATCAACACTCTTTAATAAAATAAAAAAAATCCGTGATATTCTTTTCTTTTACTATTCTACGTACTTGCTGTTCAGGTTTCTTTCAGAAAGATATGTATCGTGCATGCATCTATAATCTTTAATAATATCGTATATAAAGTTGATGACTTTACCCAATCAGTTTATACACTGGAGGATTATATAGAAAAACTAACAACTTTTGATTTTTTTGAAGGATTGATGTATTTATTAATGTGGATAGAATTATACGTTAATAAAACTTACATAAACTGATAAATGTGGTTTAGAATATCCAAAATCTTATAGCCATACACACGTTTTGGAATTCATACTTAGAAAAAACTGACTTTAAAAAAATCTGAAGAAAAGTTGTTTTTTTTTTTAATTTATTTTTGAATTTTTTATACTTTTTATACTTTCTTTTTTTAATACGTAATAATAGGGAGGAGAGGGAGGAGGGGTTTGAACCAAAGGTTGAAAGGTATATAGTACCATAAATAATTAATGTCATTACCATTACATTGTTTAAAAAAAAAAATACTTAATTGGTAAAATTAGACGCCATTGAAAAAATGGATTATACTTATGGCATTGAAGCTTCATCACACACGCCGAAGCATGCTTAATGGTGTTTTTTTTTTTTTTTTAATGTCAAAAATTTATGTTCATACAAATTTGAGGTTATACACTTGTCTCTAGTGAGATTTTTGTGTTTGCCAATCACAGCTTTGAGTAGAATGAGACTTAAACCCAAGAAATGAACGCTGAAATAGCATTGAAGTCATTTTTTGGGGCATTGTCTCATCCCACTCTTGTTTATTTCAGTAATTAGTAAACACATAAAGTTCACTGGAAAACTTGAAAAAAAAAATCCTATGAGCACAAGTATGCTTTGATACCAATGAATCAAAAACAAAATAAACCTCTAGAAAAATAAAACAATTTATATTCACACTCCTATCTATTTTGATGATTGGCAAATGCTTAAACCTGATGAATTTGGATGAGTGAAAAATTTTGACATTAAAAAAAAAAAAAAAAAAGTAAAGCCTGCTTAGGGATGAAGCTAGTATTTATAAACCAAATAACCAAGTGTTGCAAATCGTAGCCTTTGAACTAGACATTGATGATATCCACAGCGGACCCATAGCTGGCTCATAGAAGGATAGCAAGGCAGAGATTTTATAGAAATCATATGTAACAAGGAACATAATTTGATGGTTGTGTATTACGTGTGTGTGTGTGATGAGTTTCACATTAAGCATATTCTGGGTTGATCTCAACTGTAAAATTAATCTTTTTGGGTTTAACGTATTTTTCTGCTTAGTATAAAACAATTGACAATTCCAATGGTTCTATACCCAACTTTTTTGTTCACAAAATTCTAAATGCACGTAGCACCAACTTACTTATCACATGTTTATTGGATTAAAGAACACCATTCTAAAAACATCGGTGGTAATTGCAGCACTAAAACTATATAATCAGTAGGTCCACTTCAGTGCGACCATCACTTCTGACTTGGTTTTGAATAAATGAAAGTTATAATATTTAAAATTTTGTCTTTTTGGTTTTGAATAAATGAAAGTTAAAACTTCATGAGGAAGAAACCAAAACATGTGTCACTTGAATGTAAAAGCATGGTTATGGAATGCTCCACAAAACCTTTAGATGTACACCAAGAGTAGCTCCAAAAGTCTTTTGCATGTGTATTAGAGTTTGCTTAAATACCTCTGGAATTTGTTTGCATGAAACCTAATCATGATGGGCAGAATGAACTTCAGCACTTGGGCAACAGTCTTAACAGCATTTATAGACCCTAAATCTTAGTTGATGGCAAGGCTACACATTCTTATGTACATATTCCATTGCAAACTTAGCCTTTCAACCAATTGTCCGCTTTGATGGAATTTTAGTTCCTGAAATGGATGACATATACGATCAATTTGTTTAACCTTCACGTAATTGTGTCTTTGCTTTTTTCTTGCTTTGATTTGGCTTTTCCGAATCTTCTCAGAGCGATCAATGATCTTAAAAAAATTTTCATTGGTACATGTTTGTTCTCAGTTCTGTTTTTGTGTTGTTATAAATTTTTTATTCTACATTATTGCTCCTACAACAACTATCCTAGATTGGCAATTTGATTGTAAATGATTTTTATAAACACAAACAATTTGATTGTAAACCAAGTACACTCTGATACTAATGAATCAAATACAAAATAAAACTCTAGAAAAATAAAACAATTAATATTCGGTATTCACATTCCTATCTGTTTTGGTGATTGGAAAATGCTTAAACTTAAATTGGGATGAATGAAAATTTTTGACATTAAAAAAAAAAAAAAATAGAAAAGCCTGCGTAGGGATGAGGCTAGTATTTTATAAACCAAATACCCAAGCTTTTGCAAATTGCAGCTTTTGTTTTAAAAAGTGATTAAAATCTCATAGAAGGATGGCAAGGTGATCTGATGCCAAAGAGATTTTATAGAAAGAATACGCTACAAGGAACATAAGGGGGCTTTAGAAAATGGTTCCCATAGTGATGCCCCCAATTAATTGTGTATTATGTGGGTGTGTGATGAGTTTCATATTAAGCATATATTGGATTGATCTCAATTTTAAACTAAACTAATTTTTTTTTATTTTTTTTTGGGTATAATGTATTTTTCTGCTTAATATAAAGCAATTGACAATTCCAATGGTTCTACACCCAACTTTTTGGTTCACAAAATTCTAAATGCACGTAGCACCAACTTACTTATCACAAGTTTATTGGATCAAAGAACACCATTCTAAAAACATCGGTGATAATTGCAGGGCTAAAACTATCTAATCAGTAGGTCCACTTCTGTGCAACCATCACTTCTGACTTGGTTTTGAATAAATGAAAGTTATAATACTTAAGATTTCGTCTCTTTTTTTTTTTTTTTTTTTTTTTTTGATAAGAAAAATTCATCTTTTTGGTTTTGAATAAATGAAAGTTAAAACTTCAAATTTCTTCTTATCTTACAGAGAATCCAGAAGAATAAAGCAAAGAAATGGATTGTGTTTCAGTTATATTAACCATTGGAGGATACTTTGTGGACCCGATCAAAAAACATTGTGGCTATCTGTTTCACTACAATAGCAACACCGAGGATCTCAAAGATAAAATTCAGAAGCTACGTGACAAAAGAGATTGGGTGCAATTAGAAATTGGCGCAGCAGAAAGCAACGGACAGGTAATAGCACCTGGGGTTAAGACGTGGATTGTAAAGGTACACACCATCCTTCTTGAAGATGTTGATGCGAATAAGATGAGCTTGGATGGATGGTTTCCCAATCCAAAGTCACGTTATTCCTTGAGTAGGAAAGCTAAGAAGAAGGCTCTGGAAATTGATGGGCTTCTAAGTGATGCCGCCCAATTTGTTACTAGATTGTCCTATCCTCCTCCTCCGCTGGGAATAGGATCTTCATCCATAGAAGGTATTATGGATTTTGAATCAAGAACAAAAATGAGGAAAGAAGTTTTGGAGGCACTAAGAACTGACAAGGTCAATATGATTGCCATATGCGGTATGGGGGGGATAGGGAAAACAACGATGGCAAAAGAGGTAGCGAAAAGAGCAAAAGATGATAAGTTATTTGACAAAGTTGTGATGGCAGTGGTGTCCCAGACTCCAGACTTGAAAAAGATTCAAGGTGAAATTGCTGAGATGCTAGGACCGAAATTGGCTGAAGAGTATCCACTTGAAAGAGCAGAACGATTAAAGAAAAGACTAATGGATATAAAGAGTGTTCTTGTAATATTGGATGATGTTTGGGATGCACTTGATTTAGAGGCTGTTGGAATTCCTTATGGAGGTCAACACAATAGATGCAAAATCTTGTTGACATCACGAAGTGAAGAAGCCTGCACTCAGATGAAAACTCAGAAGATTTTTCTAATCAAAGTCTTATCTGAAGAAGAAGCATGGAATCTTTTCAAGGAGATGGCAGGTAATTGTATCGATACTCCCGGTCTACATCCAATAGCAAAAGAGGTTGCAGAGGAATGTGGAGGTCTACCTGTTGCTATTGTAACTATTGGAAGAGCCCTGGAAAACAAAAGTGAATTTGAGTGGAGGGCTGCACTTCAACTGCTTAAAAATGCTATCCCAAAAAATATTCCCGGTCTGGATCCAAAGGCCTATTCTGGCATAGAGTTCAGTTACAATTACTTAAAAAATGATGAAGCCAAGTCATGCTTTTTGCTATGCTGTTTATTTCCAGAAGATTCTGATATTCCCATTGAATATTTAGTCAGGTATGGGGTGGGACAAAGGTTGTTTGCAAAGATTGATACTGTGGCAGAAGCAAGAAATAGAGTCCATGCAATGGTTAAGTATCTCAAAAGATCATTTCTACTGTTGGATAGTTGGAGAGGAGAACAATTTGTGAAAATGCATGATGTTGTACGTGATGTTGCAATATCAATTGCAGAAAACCATGGTTTTCTGGTACGATGTAATGAAAAAATGGAAGAATGGCCAGAGAAAGATTCATGCGAGCGTTCTACTGCAATTTCGCTTGTATTCAAAGAATTGAAAAGGCATCCCGATGACTTGGAGTGTCCTAAACTTGAGCTTTTGCAGCTACAATGGTATGGCATTTCACAGACGCTGCTCCCACCCAATCTATTTAAAGGGATGAAAGGTTTAAAGGTTTTGTCTCTGTTTGGAATGTCCTTTCCATCACTACCACAATCAATCAATGTCCTTCAAAACCTTCGGACCCTGCAATTTGTTAGGTGTAAGATAACAGATGTGTCAGCAATTGGAGAACTTAGGAAACTAGAAATTCTTCAGTTTACTGATTCTGAAATCAAGGAGTTGCCAGGAGAAATGAGAAATCTTAGTTGTCTAAAGTTGTTAGATTTGATAGAATGCAGTGATCTTGAGCGAATTCCACCTGATCTTCTATCGAGTTTATCTCACCTAGAAGAGTTGTACATGCTCGGAGTAGATGTGGAGTGGAAACCTATGGAAGAGGAAGAAGTGGACGAGGAAGCGGAAGAAGTGGACGAGGAAGAGGAAGAAGAGAAAAAGGGAGCAAACGCAAGCCTTACTGAACTCATGTCTTTGTCCTATTTGGTGGCTTTAAAAATTGAAATACCAAATATTAAGGTCTTGCCAAAAGACTTGCCCTTCAAAAATGAAACGATAAAATTTCAGATATTTGCAAGTGGTATTCGAGATGATGACTTAATCTATTTATTTGAAAATAGTTTGGAACTTGCAAGCTGTGACCTAAGTGATATTGCAGAGAGGCAGATGCTTCTTCTACTTTTAAAGAGATCTGAAATATTAAGGTTGATAAAAATAAAAGATTTAAAAAACATTGCGTATGAGTTAGACAAAGAGGGTTTTCAATGCTTGAAGGTTCTAGAAGTTGGTGGAAGTGAAGATGTAGAATATGTAATGGATGCCACATCATATCTGACTCCACGTGCTGCCTTCCCTATCCTGGAGTCATTGGAACTGGTGGAATTGACTAATTTAAAAGAGATATATCATAGCCAATTCTCAGATAGATCCTCTAGCGGTGCTTGTTTTGGCAACCTCAAATCTCTTCGACTATGGACTCTACCAAGACTCATTGGCTTTTGTACAGGCGTGGGTCCCGTTGAGCTTGTCCAACCATCCTTGAATCAAGAGGTATGTATGATTCTTTCTTTCTCTGTAAAATATTACTATTATTTAATAAATTGTTGTATAGTTAACTTAAACCATTCAAAAGCTCGTTGTTTTATGTTTATCAATTTGATTTATCAATTTTTTAACATTTCGTTCTGGTCCGGATTTGATGCTAATAAAACTGAAAAAGTTGAACGCTGATGCAAATAATAATAATTTGATGGATTCATCAGGTTGGAAGGATCGGCACTGATGAAGTGACCAATCTTGAAAAGCACAAGATGACAGACATTCAACAACATACTGGCCCCTTTCCTGAATCAACACCCATTATCTCTCATAAATTCTTCTCATCCAACACCATCTTGTGGTCACCGAATTTAGAATATCTTCAATTGGTGGAAGCTGATTCACTAGAAGTGGTATTTGATCTTGAAGGACTGAAGGTCGACAAAGATCGCCAGAGAATTGCAGTACTTGCTCAGTTGAAAACTTTAAAGGTATGTGATTTATCTAAGTTGACATACGTGTGGAAGAATGTTCCACTAGGAATTCAAGGCTTTCAAAAACTAACATCCATTAAAGTAAGTGAATGTCATCGTCTAAGATATTTATTCCCAACTTCTATTGCAAAACTGCTTGTGGAACTTCAAAGCATTAAAATATATGAATGTGACGCAATTGAAAACATTGTTCAAAGGGACGGAGAAGAAGAGGCAACGGATATCATCCTATTCCCTAGAGTTAGTTCCTTGAAACTACGAAAGCTGCCAAATATGATGAGTTTCTGCATCAAAGCTTATTCTTTTGAATGGTCATCCATTAAGGAGATTTATTTGAGAGATTGTCCCAAATTGAAAACAATTGGTTCAAAAATTCAGAGCCCAAGAAAGTCGAAGAAAATCAATAGGGAATTGGATTCAAGACCCAATGAGCATGAACTTGGGTCCCCTGGATTTCATTGGCGATGCCTTGAGTGTGTACCACGTCGCAAAAATTATGGTCTGATGGCTGTGTCAGACCAAGGTACCACCAATAAATCCCAAAGAAGCTACTCTGTGAAGAAAGAGGTACATACAAGTTCTAGATTTATGCACTTATCCCAGTGGACTATGATCATCAACTGTCATATAGATATCCAATCAATCAATTGTTGGCCATAACCTTAATTCATTCAATTGCTTTTCTATTTAATAGTCATCCACTGATCTGTTTATACTTTATACCATCTTTTTCTCTTAAAAAAATACAAATAATAATTGAAAAGAAATTATTATTTTACTTGTTTATAAGTACTTGATTTTTTGTAGGTTACTTTGAGTAAGCCAACGGATCCAAAAGCTAATGACAGCGACAACCCCTCAGAGATATGGTCTTTTTTTCCATCTCATATAATTGAGTGCCTAAAGAATCTAGAATCGATTGAATTGAATAATATCCCTTCACCGGAAGTTTTATTTCAACTTGAGGAACTGAATGTTGAGGAAAGTCACATGGCACCAATACTTGATCAGTTATGGAAATTGGATCTAGGTGGTTTACCAAAACTGGTGCACATATGGAAGAAGGGTCTGGAAAGGATCTTGGGCTTTGGAAACCTGAGATTGTTAGAAGTACGGGAATGTAACAATTTGACATATTTGTTCTCACCATCGATAGCAAAATTGCTTGTGATGTTAGAGAAAATTGAAGTTGAGCACTGTGAGAAAATTGAAGAAATCCTTGCAAAAGCAGGAGAAGAAGAGGAAGAAAAGGACGTTCTATTCCACAAAGTGAACCAAATCCGTCTCGAGGGCTTACCAAGGTTGAAGTATTTTTGCCCTGAAACCAATGCTTTTGAGTGGCCATCGCTGGAGGAAATAATTGTATATGAATGCCCTAGTTTAAGCACATTTATTCCATCTAATCTAAACACACCTAAGCTTGAGGGAGTATACGATGAAAAACTCTCTCCATGGAAAAAAGAAAGAACGTGTCATTGGAAGGGAGAGCTTAATGCTACCATAGATCACATCTTCAAAGGAAAGGTATGGCACATTCTCACCACAAATATCTCACTAATGGGTGAATTTTAACAAAAGAGTATAAACCATCGCACCATATAATTTGCAAATACTTTAAGCTTTTATTAATTAGTAGAAAAATTAGACCCCAGTTTTATTAAAAAGAAAAAAATAAATAAAGAAAGAAAGAAAGGCAAAATACAATTTACATATATAAAAAAAAAATGTCTTGAAGAACAATAACATTCACTTACGATCAAATATAGTACTAACAATCATTATTCCAATAGCAAATATTATGATTACTTAAATCACATATATATTTTATTCTTACGGGAAAAGCAGGTGAATCATGAGACACAGCAAGAAGAGCAAATTGAGATTATTGAGGAGGATGCTGGGCAAGACATACAGTAGGTGAGCACATTACATTTTCTTATATCAGTTTAGTATTTAGTCAGTATACAAAAATGCATAAAAATTAAAAACAAATACAACTCTTATATCTGTGTGTGTGAGTGTGTAGACGTGCCATTGGAAACACTTGTTAAGAACTATTTTCGTGATCAACAATCATCTACAGTTTGGTAGAATTAGAAATCACACATTGTTTAGAAAGATCACTTTTTTTTTTCTTTTTTTTTAAGAAAGAAAAATGCGAATGAGAAGTAGAACTAGTTGTATTATGTAGGCTTAATGCTAAAGTGATTCTCTATATGATTCAATGATTTTCAAAATCTAGGTATGCGGCTTTCTTTTGGTCTACTACAATATCATATACTAATACCGTGATTTCCTAACCAATGTTTTCATAATTCAATGCATTGGTGGTGTTGTGGTGCACGTTGAATAAGACTCAAATAAGAATCACAACGAACACTAGATAAGTTGTCTGCAAGCAAGCTTCTGACCATCCACTCAATCAAAAATTATTCAATTGCCCATATGTTTATACTTATTACCAACTAAATCTCTTAAATGCAACTTGACTCTAATTATCAAGTTATTGGACAATTGAAACCAATCTATTTACCATACTCAGTTGGCATTCAAAAAAAATATTTAATGAACAATGAGTCCAATGCATCTTGTTCAATATAAAGACATATATATTGTTAATTATTAGACAATTACATGTGCACTAACTTCTTTATGTGAGCTAATAGTTTTCATTCTCATGTTTTGGCTTCTCTGAGACCTTTATATCCCATAATATTGTTGATTTTGCTCTAATTTTATACTTTTATCATAAGAACAAAACATCACATTCTAGAAATTAAGTTAAAATCTTTAAAAGAGTATGCTAATCAAAATCATTGTAGTTTAAGCTTCCCTTTTCCTCATCATATATAGAAGTATAAAAGTGATGAAAGTAGTCTCATTTAACTCACTATAAATATAATTTCTCAATTACATTTATATAACAGGTTATATCAACTACATGATGTTCAACCTCAAGTTAGTATGAGAATATGATGCTGGGATATTGGGAGAAGGAACCAGTTTCACAAAACTTATGAGAAGCACATCTAAAGCTATGCTCATTCCCAACAAGGCTTTACATTGTTTTCTTTTTGTGCCTTTTATTGTTTTCTTTTTGTTATATAATTAGCCGGATCTATCTTATGCTATTTGTATATGTATTCTGAGAGCACCATTGTGTGATAATACTCCTGTTGTTTTTGTCTATGTTCAATCTTTTATCCATAAGACTCCAGATTTGAAAACCTTGTGTGTATATTAGCTCTACGTATGCTCAAGTAAAAACACTCATATTCATACTAGTTTATCTTCTTGATAATGTGATAGTTAATAAGTTTCTTTGAACTAAAAACAAGTTATATTTAATAGGATCAATATTTTACATTCCTCTCTTTTCTTTTCTTTTTGTCTTGCCCAGGGACCCGAAGCCACTGTTTTTTGGGTGGGGTGGGGGGGGGGGGGGGGGCTAGTTTTAAAAATATATATAATGTATACTAATTTTAGTAATTTTTATTTTATAAAATTATAGTTTACTCCCCTTAAATAATATCATTGATTCTTTTAAGAGTAATGCTATATTCACAAGCTTTTATATAAACTGTTGTAGTAGCAAATTCTTATTAATTCGCATATGAACTCACTACTCACATTATTTTTTTTACCTACTAATAACCACTTATTATCTCAGCAATTTATAAAAAGTTTGTAACTCTAGCATTTTTCACATTTTAGTGACCATAAAAAAAAAATTATAGATTTAAAATTTAAAACAAAATATACAAGCCAAAAAGAAACTTAATAACAAAAATTACCAATAATAAAACTAAAAAAAAATTAAGTCCAATCAACCAATTTTATCCCAAATAAACAACCATACCCTTTAAAAAATTCTTAACAAAAATAATTTTGTTTTTACACCCCCCCCCCCCCCCCCCACACACACACACACACACACACACACAAAAACCCTCACTTAAGTAGTAGCAGAATCAGAGGCTAAAACCGTCACACACAACCAACAGTAAAACTGCCCCCTTAACTCAAAGTTGCTCCATCCCTTGTTATGCCTTTCATATATTTCCATGCCCAGTCTTTTAGGCTCTCTTTATTTATTTTTTTTTTTTTTACACTAAAAATAATATTATTAAGGATTTACATACAAGTCCTTTTTTCTTTTCTAACTAATTAAGCCAGAATAAAAAACCAACAGAATGTGGTTGTAAGTTGTAACATAAGCTATTGTACATTCTTTATACAAGAAAGCATTAAATCAATTTGAGGAAACCCAACTATAGCCAAACTTCCCAGCACATTTCAGCATACAAAAATGACTTTTCGCTAAAACCAAACAATACAACCAACCTATGAAATTATCATTGCCAATGAAATTGTGCACAGCAGCATATTTACATGTTGAATATGGATAAAGAAATCCAAACACCAAAAAAAAAGGAACTCCTTCACCAATATATAATCTGATTCTGGTATACAAATCGATTAATGTAACCTACATTACAAATACTATACAATTTTCCTTCCTGGTTCTATTAAACAGCTAACATAATCAGATTATTGGATCTATAATTTAAACATAAGAAATGAGAATAAACGACCTAGGTAAACATATGTGACACTAGAAGTGCAGATGGAGACAATATCAACAACAAAGAGATCTGCAACTTTCAATTTGATGATCAATGTGACTAATGCATGACAACCCAATCCCAAATGAATTTAGGGTTAAAGATCGACAACAAATCCACTGAATGGTGAATCATACGTGACTGATCCTCTATGAACTCTATGCTTAATGATCATTTGATAGGATGGGTTAAGTCAGTCTTCAAAAGAACTTCATCAGGACAATTTTGTGCTTCTCATTCTCGTGGCCGCGCAAGCCAAAGGGAACTGAGGGCTCGAAGACGAGAGAAATAGTCATTTATTGCAAGAAGCGCAGGAGCGGATTGCCTGGTTGTCAATATACGGTGCATTTGTTGCAGTGTTTGTTGACGCAAATTATCAGCCTAGTAATTTTCAAAAAAGGGAAAGAAGCCAAAGTTATGTACAAGTTGCATCAAAACAAGCACTAAGCCTTTTAAATGTTTGATTTGCTCCACCTAGCAAGAGGACAGATTTTGCAGAATTTAAAAAAAAAAAATAAATAATAATAATACTAATAATAATAATAATAAGAAGTTAATGAAAAGTAATCAGACTCTTTTCTTTTTTGCAGACTTCCCCCACCCTCCATAAAAATTCCCAAGCAAGATTAAATGCATAATGCTTTGAAGAACATATACAAATACAACATTTACATGAAGGATTTGGTTTAGTCCTCATGTTCCATGTACCTGAAAACATAGCAAAGTATTCAATCATTCAGAAAAGTGCAGATCTGGGAACACTTATCCTAATGCTATGGAAACACAAACTGGCTGATTACAGACAAGGAACATAAATTAAAATTTTATAATTGTGCGAGGCCTACATTCCTCAAAACAATTAGACTTACAGATTTCCAACTATTTTACTGAAAATATCAAGTAGCTAAAGCATTTTAAAGCAATGCCAAGAAGCAATTTTCTACCATATGTAAGGATTATCCTACCACTTCAAATCTAGTTTGTTTTAAGATTGAGTTTAATTCCATCATCTTTCCTTCCTAGCAATGAGTTTATGAACCATACTGGGAAATAAATAAGTGGGATCAAACCATAATAGAAAATTACCTGGCGAAGGAAACCCTCAAGTGTTCCAAGCTTTCCCTTGGCCATGGCCATTTGACCCATATAGTTTGCCACATTCCCAGATGATCCTGATGGGCCAGGTGAGCCATTGGCCAATGTCTCAGCCAGGGATTGTTGCAATGCCTCCATGCCTTGTGACAGAGCATCTTCAGCCTGCTGGGATGACTGTTGCAAGTTGTAGATGCCTACCAATTGTTGCTCAGTTAAAGGCTCCAATTGATTCACAAGAAGCTGCACCATTGGCAATTCAGTCAAAAAAAGTTACAAAATGAATTTTTAAAAATAAAGTAAAATTAAGTGCTGCCAAGATAGAAACAAGGTGTTAAATATTTTAATTTTGACATGTTAAAACAGAATGTCCCAAAAGTGCTTCTTCTTTTTTTGTCACATCATCTACAATACATCCTTTCCAAGAATGCATGACGAAGAAGAAAGACAATGTTGAAATCAGAACGGCAAAATGATAAGAAAATCAGAAGGATTACTAGAAACATAAGAAAGTAGATAATATAGTCCTTACTTCCATGTTGAAAATCTTGGACATGCACGTATACACCCATGTAGGTTTTCATGTCGCCAACTTAACACAATCAAGGAAAAACAAATTGGGTGGAGCAAAACAAAAAATAAAAAGAGGGGGGGGGGGGGGGGATATCTGTAGATATCCTTCTTTATACGTGTATGTTTGTGTGTCTAGTGCATCTTCCCCTATGAATGCCATATATGTTAGAAAATGATTAAGTGACTACATTCATCATTTACTTAGTTTAAACTTTTGGGATAAGTGGTAGTTTGTCATACTATAAGAGCAGGAGGTCCTAAGTTTGAACCTTGTTTTCGCGCTACCTCCCATTTAAAAGTTAAAAGCCCCACATATAGGCCCTACTTATTAAGTGAAAATATGGACCCACATGTGAGATGGAGTGTTACAATAATAATTTAAGTAATTAAATTCATCATTTCATAACAGCTTAAGTTTTTTAGATAAGTGGAAGTTTATCAATATTTATGGTGAAGAAATGTCAAGTAGATGTCTTGTACACAATTAGAGATTAGATCATTCAACTCTAGATTGAATATTGTTAGATTCTAGCAATTAATTGCTCAATAATAGTGCACCATCACAAATTAGGTCCCAATATGCTCCTCCCACCATGCTCCTTCCAATAGCTAGGCTTGTAGACAAAAATAAAGAGAAATTAAAATTGTAAATCAATTCTATCAGCCTTCTACACTCCAAGTTCAAATTATTACTCCATCCATCCCCTATTGTTGATCTTGTTTTCCATTTTGGGATGTCCCAAAATTTTGTCCTATTTCAAAGCCATTAATTTACCAAATTTCCTATTATGCCCCTACCAAGCACAAGCACTTTAAACAAGATTTTTTTTTTTTTTTTGAGAACTTTGTTTAATGGTAAATTTGGAAACTTCTATCCTTTTAATTAAGAGACAAGATAACAAATAATGTTCTCCAAAAAAGTTGAATTTTCTAAACACGACCAACAACTTGGGACACAGGTAGTATTTTTTTTTTTTCAATTTCTTTAAAGCTGTTAGAAAAAGCAAAATATAGCATTGAGCCTTTGATGCTATGTTAGAAAAAGTAGAGACCTAACCCTTATATCATGTTAGAATAAAAAACAAATTAGGTTAAGAAGAAAGAATACAAGGAATTAACGCAATTCAACCTTAGAGACCTACATCCACAACAAAAAGGCCCAAAATGACTACATAATTATTACTGATCTCTATGTTTTTTTAGAAGAGGCAAGTACTTTCAAATCTATGGTCTTCACTCATGATTATTGCCCTTTATCTTCATGTTTTTTGGTGTAAACGAAATTCAAATCCCAAATCTCTTATTCGATGATTAAAGGCTTTATCACTTGAAATAACTGGAACCCACTATTGCTGAACTCTATGGGTTACAATGAACCCATTGAATAATATATATAGTAGGCTAAGTTTAGGACTAGCCCTAGGGTTACAATGAACTTGGACAAGGATTAGGATTACAAGTAGGATCAAGATTCCTGATACAATGAACTTGGACTAGGATTATACAATGAACCTTGACAAGAATAATATATTGGGCTTTAACTTTTATATCTTTATTGTCTCACTTCAAACTCAATGTGAAAGCTTCAAGACAACTTGTTTGGAAGTTTCGAGACAAATTGAGTTTGGAAGGAAGGTGATATGTATTGGGAGGGCAAGTTGCTGGGATAGTATCCAAAATCAAACAATAAAAGAGACCTATAATATCCTATTAGAAAGCACTACATGACTTTAACCATATGCCTCCAATACAAAAAAAAAAAAAAAAAAAAAAAAGGGAAATTTCTAGAGTTACAAAGCGCTCTCAAAGCTTCAAGCTGAATTTCCATTTACACACAATAGTTGCACTGTTCGTTCACAACAGGAGGATAAAGGTATCCTGGCCTTAACATAACACTTTTATTACTTGCAGGTGTTCTTTGTGGATTGTCTTTTACGTTTTATGAATTCAACTAAAATGTATACTTTTTATTTTTCTTTTCTTATTTCTGCAACAGTATAGACATATCATTGTACTAGTCAGTAACTCATGCAATGCACAAAAAAGTAACAATATTTTTTTTTCTTTTTTTTTTAAATATAAATATGAAATTTGATAATTACGATAGTTATTTTTTTTTTAATATGGAAATACATATCTCAATATTAGGCATTTATTATCATAGTGTTTATATAGAACTATATATTCTAACATTCATAGAAAATATAATATGCCAAGATTTTAGTGGAGAGTTTAAATATATAATTAATTCAATTAAAAATATATACACGAGAATTATGCCGTGTAAAATTGTGAGACCTCAAAAGTTTATATAGAAAAATATAAAAGGTCAACAAAAAGTAAAGCGTCTTTAGTTTTTTATAATATATTATAGATTATAGATTCTTAAGCTATCGTAGGATAAAACACTAAAGAAAATTGCAATAAAGAAACAAATAGAAGGTGAAAAACCTAGGAGTTGGCACCTAGGGTAAGCAACATATTTGACTCTTCAATAGACTGAATTAAACCTGCTATACATGATTCAAATATGTCACCCTGCTATTTACAATGTGTTACTCTTGCTCCACAAATTTTGAAGCAATAGTTGTTAGCGCTTGAACTTCTCTTTCAACATGGACAAGTCTTTAAAAGCATTTGCTAGATTTGCTAAGGTTGGCTCTATGGCAAACTGTCCTAGAGTAGGTAGGCTTAAGACCAGAGGCTGTGTGACCAATCATATTGTGCTACTCATTGTTTGTTTCCCTTACCTTAGACTGTCTCTCAAACTAGAAAAGTCATCCTGATGAGATTGTGATAGATATTTCTTCCAATAGTATTGAGCTAGATATTCCTCTTTGATTTTTTTTTTCTTCATTTCTTTCCACTCAATAATGGCAGGCTTGTACAATATAAGACGAAGGTTCTCACTATTTTTTTATTAATACATAGCTCTACTGATGAGTTTCATCTTGGCAAACCTTACATAATAAACCTTCTTGTTTAAAGAATTGGTCTATCTCATGTAACCAAATGTTGAAAATCCATGGGTCTAGATAACCACCAAACATAGGTGCCTCTAATATCACCATGATTCAATAGAATAAAATTTCAATAAATAATTGAAACAAGAACTTAGACTTCATGAACTACACTACAAACTCGCTCATGGTTTTAGAAACCAGAAACTGGGACAAAGAACAGTTCTTTGACCGCACTGGTTTTTAAGACCGACTCGCTATTGCAGCACATGGCTTGCACTTCACAACTTACTGGCTTTGTATTGTCTAAATACCCAGGAAGAGCCCACTTTTAACTTCGTGGGTCAGACCACATGTTGATTGGGCCTATACTCCAAAATTCAAATTATACGGCTTCGGGCCTTCAAAAACCCTATTTTCTCTTCTTTTACTGACAATTAAAGGAAGCTTGCAAATCAATAAGAGTGGTCAGTAGTTGTCCCAATAGATTGGTGTGATGCTCTCAATTCTCAGACAAGCACTAGTCAAGACTTTGTCTAATGACATTGTGCAAGGGGGAAGGCTTCCAACAGGTCGCAACTACTCAGCCTGGCTAGCAGTCACGATAGCACATCCTAGCCTTGACTTTTCCAACAAGCTATTGTCAGAAATGCTTGGCTCAAAGACTAAAGGAGGGACAGCATCATAAGATTTTTGATTGAACCACTGGTGTGAGTAGGCTTTCGCAAAACTTGACATTGTTGATTATGTGGACAAACAGCCAATCAAATATGTAGCAGCATTCCCGTTTTATCTTTGTTATGAGTATAAAACTAGGGGCAAAAGAGTAAACTGTATGTAGACCTATATATATCAATAATATGTTATATGTTAGGGTTATATTGAGTCAAAATAAACCATTAATGAATTTTTGATAGCAGATACATCTGAATCCTTATCAGACTGAAACGAATACCATTATTGATATCAAACCAATAGTGATTCATAGAAGATAAATCTTCTAATTGATAATTGGGGCAAAAAAATGTTTGGAGCTGAGACCAAGCAAGATAGAAAACCTACGAGTCAACACTTAAGGTTGATTGGAGGAAACACCAGACCATTTAAAAGAATTCCCAAGGAAATTTTACTAATAAAGCCAGATGGTAAACTTTGGAGTACAATAGTGTGATTATATAGACTACTATAACTTAACTAAATCCAATTGACTTACAGAAACCCAATTATCGAATTACAAAATATGACTTCGACTCTAAGAAATTAAGCAAAATATTAATAAGCTAATTAAATAAGAAGACCTAATATAAGAACCAACTTACCAATAAAAAACAATTAGATTCTAAAAGTAAATAAAACTAAGTTAAAAGATAAAATCCCATATCATGAGCGCACACATATATGCTTTATATTCTTATGTACAAACTAATGATCTTCCAATTCATATTTGCCCGCAGTTCAGAACATCAAGTTTTATACTTATATAGTTTTTATTTCTACCAAAAATGACTTAAATTCTCAAGCTGAGAAATGAATGGTCTTTGGACCAATATGGCATCTCTAGCCCCCTACACAAGTGGTGGAGCGATATCAGCTCCAATCCCATGAAGGAATGTCAGTCCTATTGTGTGAATATGTAAAGCTTAGAAACCATTTGTGCTATCCAAATAATACATACAGCATTACATCAATTGCACACACAAGCAATGCTCAGTTATTTTTAAGAAAACATAGTTGTGTCAAACATATTCTTCTCCCACTTTATCATATTACAAGGCTACAGAAAACATGATAATTGTGTCAAACATATTCTTCTCCCACTTTATCACATTATCTACTACAACAGATGACGACATAGAAATTATGAAAAGGAAACTGACCTTGAGGAGTTCAGATGACCGGAAGCCACCAATCCACATAAAACAACGCTCCGCTGGAGTCTTCCACATTCCTGATAATATATGGAAAACATCAGCCTTTGCTGCAATTCCTTTCAGCCTGAAAATGTCATCAAAGTGTGCTGTAACATTGTCAACTATAGTGCGAAGCTCCGTGTCGCCAGCATGTGAGTTGACTGCAGCCCTGAGCTCACTTATATGCCTGTTATGCTCCTCAAGCCACCGTGCATACTCTACATCAAATGCCAAGGCACCTATAGAAACACACAATCAAGAATACAAATTTTAACCATAAAAGATCTGCTTCATGGAACTATAATCTGAGATTTTTTTTTTAATAATTACCGCACCATAAAGTTCTTAGTCAGAAAAGCCAATGCAAACAAATAATTAAAAAAATAAAATTCCATAACCACCACCCAACCCTAGATACTGTTTATGTGCACCTTAGCGAAAGCCAGAAAATGCTGAAGGATATTTGCCTTCAGGCACAAACTTGTCAGTACATATACCTCCTCATTGGAATTTATGCATATGGAAAGAGCCAATAACAGTTTGTAGGTAGGCCTGTTCAAGTTTGGTCCAAGAATACAACCCATCTTACATACCTTTTTTTAGAGACCATCTTATGTACTAGATTTTGAAATCTAACCACAATTTAAAATTTTACATCGAAGTTAATAATTACACAAAACATGTAACATAACCATTATTATTAATAAAGAGAAACAAGAATTATATTCCAACCCATTTGACTCAAATCACAAAATGCATTTATTAAGAAAAGAGAGTAATTTGGGACTCTATTCTTATCGCCCATAAATGTGTATATAGTAGACTAACATCTAGTATTCCAAAATATTATGTAAATTGGACCTTGAAGAAGCATACAACCATGTCAAGTTAGAAATTTCTTATACATGTTGGAATGATGTGGTTTTTGGGCCTAAGGGAGAAGGTGGATCTACTTTAGCATTTACTATTAGATTCTCTATTCTTGTTGATGGTAGTCCTAGTGGATTCTTTGCCAGTTTACGGAGCCAAAATCAAGGAGATCCTTTTATGTGTGATTTTAATGGATGCCTTCCTTAAAATTTGATGTTAATTACATTTTACCACTTCACATTTGATTCGTTTTCATATTAAACTTTAAAGTTTCAAAATTTTCAGTTTGACCCTCCACATTTAATGTAGTTTTCTATTTTCACCTTGGCAATTCATGAAAATGAAAATTTTGAAACATAAAAAACGAAAACAGCCCCCAAATTTAAGAGCCAAAAGTGTACTTTAGTCTTATATTAATGGATTATTGGCATCATGGGGAGGGGTGGTGATGCAGGAAACACAAGGAGATTTTTATTTTAATTTAGTCTAATTTATCTTTGCCAGTCAAATGTATTTTTATGTTTTAGGTTCTAGAAGTTTATTAGGCTATTAGTATTTGGAAGCAAGGTTACTTTTGTAATACAACAATTTCGCCAATTAGAATTAGGGTTTAGTTTTGCCTATATAAGCAAACTATTGTACTCCTCATGGAGATAGCTATGTTTCAATGGATTAAAAAAATGGCCCTTTGGTCTTTTTGGTCTTGTGCTAACTCTAGTTCCACCCTAGATGTTGACTCTTAGTTGTTTTCCTGCTTGGTGCCGACTCCAAGCTAGGCCTAGGTGCTGACTCCTAGGTTATGCCCCTTTATTTTTATGTTATCTAATTTTGTTCTGATTGTCCTACGTCATTTTTGGTAACAGAGCTTCAGTCCACTTGCATCAGTCCGTAGGTACGTAAAGTGTAAGAACCAAACTTCAGGGTGCTCCATTTATCTCTAGGACATGACACCATAAGCGTAAGAGCCAAACTTCAGCCCCATGTAGAACCTTTTTTTTTATGAATCAGCCCCATATAGACCTAAACCAAAAACCTACATCAAAGCCTAATAGAAACAAGGAATGGATAATAAAAAGATACTTGTGCTACCATTAGATCAAAGACAGTGAGCAAATAGAGATCGCCATGATTTGGAAAGGATTTAGCATTACTTACCCCCAAAAACTAAGTATCTAGCATTAAAAGTTCATAATTTAAAGCCCGAAGCCCAAAACAAAACTAGAAATTGAAAAACAACTAATGAAGAGAATTAATTGGAATATTCTCTAAAAAACTGACCTATACATAACACATAAAATGTTTTTCCATGATTCAATGATCATAAAGGATTCATAAGATCAATTCCAGTTTAATTAACTAATTATAAAAACTTTAACAACTAAGCTTTCTCTATTTTGTACCTTCGTTTGAGGGAGAAATAGTCACTAAATATGCCAGAAAAAGAGTTCAGATTCAAAGAGACTGCAGTTGAGCAACCCATGAAGGTCATGAAAGAAAGATGATGTAGGACGAGATGGAAAAATAGAGATAAAGGGAAAAAGATAATGTAAAAAGGAAAAAACCAATGCTTCACCATCTAGAATCTGCTAAAAACCTTAGGCATCACCACCAAACAAAGAGAAAACATTCTCTAATCATAAAAATTCTTTTCAGATTGTACCGCTTTCACAATTGCAAAAGCCACAATTTTAATAGGCCTAAATTCTAATCATGCCACAATTAAAACCCATAATATCCTCAATAATTAAAAAAAAAAATCAAATTCAATATATATATACTCAATACATAGGGAACTATTGGTAAAACCTACAGGCAATTGACCCCAACTGCCAAAACCAATTACCAAGCAACCTATGGGCATTCACCCCTAACTGGTTAAGGGGGAAAAAAACTAGTTCAAAATCACAATAAAGACTGAATTAAAAATTCAAATTCAATAAATAAAAAATTAGTTAAAAATTCAAAATAAATTCTGAAATAATAAATACTGAATATATTTTGGTGCTTCTTGCATAAAAAGACAAACGCAATGACATCGAGATGGATGTTTAGAGAATTTCCCTGGGACAGAATTAGTTCTCCAACTTTCGGCCTTTGGAGCGCACCCCAATTAGGTCCAACATAAATGAATCTACATGTCAAGTTGATTTCAAGTAGGCAAGCCAGCAAACTATTAGATTTAAAAAAAAAGAAAAAAAAAAAAAAAAAAAAAAGAAAAAAAAAAGGGTTCAATGCAGGTTTGAGTTGTCATGTAGTTTAGCAAAGAAACATGAATAAGCTACAAAAACACCTTGGCATGTTTAAAACCCTTGATGGATTAAGATAAGCAACCCACTTGAGATGTCCACATCAAATTGTACTATTTGTACATTGAGCTTGCCTGCGCAACTAAGAATTTAAGCTAATTTTATCATAAATCTCAGTAACTCAAATATTTCAGCTACAACCACATGGTTACATTTTTAAGGACCTTAACGCGCAAAATAATAAGAATACGATTCTGAAGTTTTTAGAGACACTAATTCTATGATCAATTTTCCAAATCCAGGCACACAATCCATAAAGAATCAAAAGGAAAAAGAAGTTTAGATACCATTTCTGCTCATTGAATGGGATTGGTCTCCTGAGCTTGAAATGTATATGCCCTCGAAGAAAAAATATTATTAGAAACATAAGAACAATATCCCAAGCCATCACATTGAAATGTCAAAAGGATAAAAGAAGTACTGCACTTAATTGAGGATAACATTGTCAAACCTGCTGGCGGGCTCGCTGGAGCTCTTGCTCTAGTTGAGTTAGCTTTAGGCGGCTACTCTCAAGTTGTTGCACATATGCCTAAAAATTTAAGTAAAAACAAGTTGTTGCATCCTATACACAAACTATTATAAAATGAAGCAGCTTGCATTCCAGCATATGCAGCAATTATAATTGAAAGCACAGCAACATAACAATGACAACAATGTTCATGAAGAGAAAAGAACGGAAGACACAAAAGGGCCTACTTTTTTCCTTAATCGGCTTTTTCTGGCAGCTTCACGATTTTGAGCAAGCCGGCGTAAAGTCTGCAAAATTTTGATTTGAAATTTTCTGAATATAAATTGTTTAAATCATATTGATCTGAAATTATCTGAATATACATTGTCTAAATCATATTACCTTTTGATCCCCTGATTTCTCTTTTGATTTGTCACTAGAATCAGAAGCCGCAACAGAAGCCAATTGACCCCTTTCATGCTGCAGAAAGACAAGGAAGGCACAAACTTAAAGTCACTGCCAAAGAGCAGCCAAGCTTTTTAATGAAAAAGAAAGTTCTTACATGCAATTTCCTATCTTTTCAAAAGCAAAGATAGTTCTCATTAAAGAATTATTACCATATGGATCTAATGAAATGGCATATTACTTTTTAGCATCAATTTACTACATAGCAGCATTACTACAAGGTATTTGTAGATGACATGATCTACAGAAAGCTGAAAAAGATGAATAAACAATGAAAGAGGCATCACCCTTTGATTCTTGTCAGCCGTGTCATCTGTTGAGGTATCAGTCCTGGGGCTTGCTTCTGCCATCGTGGATACCCACAATTATACTTATAGTTGTGGTCATTGGCTAGCTCAAAACAATAGACGTCTTTCAGGAAAAGATCCCGGAAAACGATATCCAAATTTTCACCGCCCAAAAAATACGACATGTAGCCCAATTGAACACAACACATTTCATGTGCGTATTTGCCGGTTTTAAGTTGGAGGATAGGGAAAAGCGGCCTTGGATTCCTTATTTTTATCGTCTTGGACTGCTTTCGGTGGTGGAGGATGGAGAGGTATGTCAACCTCATACAAGGTATACATGACTGGGCTATATCCGTGCAAGAATAAAATGTGGAGTTTGTACCTTTCTGATGGCCCCGGCAGTAGATCAGAATCAGATGGCAGGAACTCGGCTTCCTTTGATAAATCCGAATCATCATCTCGGCTTTCATCGCGGTTTCTTCCTCTTCCAATACTTTAATATTTCTTTATTTCCGAATCGGCTTCTTCCTAATCACCGCCCGGCGCACTTCAAAAAAATAAAAAAATCACCGCCCCCGATTTTAAAAAATTTTGATCTCTTATGACAAAATTGGGCTTTTAACCCAAGCTTGAATAAGCAATATTAACCCACCACTATTAAATGGGCTTGAAATTGAATCTTTGGGCTTAGATTATAATTTGGCCCAATTCATTCTAAATTTCTGCATACAAAATACAGAAGTTGTGTGTTTAACTGTTAACTAGGAAAGCCGCACACCACGTTTATTTATTTATGGGTAAAATATCATCCTTCAACTTTTACAAAAGTTTTATTTTTGGGTCTCTAAACTTTCAAATGTTTGTTTTCCGTATCTAAACTTTACAAAACATTCTACTTTTCAACCATCGTTTATATTTGTTAGTTTATTTTCTAACTGGCTTAACAGAGTGCTGACATGATATTTGACTTAGACTAAAACTATTTTACTCTAAATAAAATAGACACATGGCTCACAATAATTCGCACACATACAAAATATTTTTAAAAATGATGAAAATATGTCTCAGTCCCTTGATTAACACTCAACACAGCCTAATAGAGGAGAAATTATAAGGTAATGAAAAAGTGATATGGTTCACCATTTTATTAAAGGACTTACACTTGTTTAAAATTGCTGAGTTAAAAATTTTTTTAAAACACTAACTCAGCAATTTTAGTGCCTATTTGTTAGCACTTTTGCAACACATAAAAGTCCGTTTTGAAAAAGCTGAAGACAAAAGCCTGTTTGGTTAATTATAAATGCAACTTTTTGTTAAAAGTTGCGTTTTAGATTTGTGAAGAAAACGTAAATTTGCTAAAAGCTCAATTGAGGTCCATTTTGGCTAAAAGCTCCTGCGCGTTGGTGCTATCCGTTGGGCAGTAGAGGGGAATTACCAAATTATCCTTCACTCTCAGAGTTTCAATTCCTCACCTTAGAACTCTCATCTCATCTCTATACTCTTGCATAATCAAAATGCAAACTCAAAAACATAATCTTAAAAATTAATCAAACCACAACAATAAAAGCAAAAAAATTCTTGCTCTCATAAAACTGATATAATTTAAACAACAAATCTAAAATCAAAACCACAACAACAGCAAATTAAGAATAGAAAAAAAAAATTAGAACAACAATAAATGATTAAGAAAAAAAAACTAGAAGCTGATCTGACAGATTTAAAATCAAAAACAACAACTAATCAAGAACAAGGAAAAAAAATAGAAGCTAATAAGAGGAGGAGGAGCAGCGGTGGCGGTGTGGTGGAGCAAAGGTGATTTTTCCATTCTCTCCATTTGTGTCTCTATGTTTGAAGATAATGACACCAAAAGGCAAGCTAGATTATGTGAGATGAGTCACAGAGAGAGCTAGAGAATTTATGGAATCAAGTAGAAAAAAAAAAAAAAAGAGTAGAAAATGAGAGAGCTGGAGAAAGAAATGGAGAGGGACGTTCTGGAATAAGGGAAAAGAAAAGGAAAATGAAAGAAGAAGATGGAAGGCTCTGGAATAACTGAAAAGTAAAGAAAAATAAAATGTGAGGATGGAATCCCATGGGTATACGTGTGTGGTGGACAAAATGCAAGAGAAAAAAAAAAGGAAAAAAAAGAAAAAGAAAGAAGAAAACGAATGGATGAAAGAAAGGCAAGCAATAAGAAATCACAATTTAAAAATATTACCATAATATTTTCACAATATTTTTACAATAAATTTTAAATAATTAGCTATTATTAGTGAGTGAAAATATAATTTTAGTGATAGGTTCAAATTAGATCTAGTAACAACTTTTCATATAAGATTTTATTATGATTCTTGTAAAAGTATTGCAAAAAATATTGTGAATGTAACACTTTTTATTGAAAAATATAATTGTTGAGAATGAATAGAAAAAGAAGAAATAAAGATTAAAAAAGAATAAATTTGATTAAAAAATAAAAATTAAAAAAGTAAGTAGTCAAAAGGTAAATGTCATTATTAATTGTTCAAACAGTATAAAAATTTGCCTAACTTGCTGGAGATGCTTTTATATATACATTGTCTTTTTTGGTAATTTACAACTCAAACAGTTACTTTTATAAGTACTAGTCAAATACTCAACTTTTTCAAAAAGTACTTTTTAACAACTTTTACCAAACACTCAACTTTTTGAAAAAGTACCTTTTCATACTGCACTTTTTGAAAAAGCCCTTTTTCAAAAAGCTTAAACAAACTCACCCTTAAACAAATAGAAGTTTTTTAGCAGAATAATGGACAAATAAGGTGTTCTACCAAAGGACGGTATCATTCCTCAGAGATCTCCAATCTAAAATAAACAAAATTCCCAAACCTCAATTGAAACCCCAAAGCCCCAACCATGAAATCCCCACAGGCAACCCCATCAGTTACCGGCGACCCAAACCCACCCCATTCCCACCACGCTCACAAACCCACCACCACGCAAAATACCCAAACCCATAAATCCAAATACAACAATCATAGATTTCACTAACCCACCTCCAAAACGGCGATGTCATACTGCCTCCATCACACAACAACTTTAAAGACTAATGTTAGGTTAGCCTGCTTGATTTTATCAACATGGGTATTTCTCTTTAGTAAAATCATTGGTGACTGTTGCAACCTGCTGAATAAATGAACTAAGAACTTTTGAAAGACCCACTTGAACAACTTGCACAGAAAGTTGAAGTAATCAAGTCATTGAGAGAAATTGTTGGTGGGAGGAACTAACCATGTCGACCTTAATTAGTTTGTGATTTGTTACTAGCGGGATCTACTTGTGTAAGAGGTGAATTTGAATATAATTACTAGTGAAATCTGGGTTTTTTGTGTTTGGATTTTTGGTTTTGGGTTTCTTGGTGGGGTGGTGGGTTTGGGCCGCCGGTGACCATTGGGGTTGCCAATGGGGATTTCATAGTTGATGCTTGGGTTTTCAATTGAGGTTGGGATTTTTTTTTTTTATCCCATACTGGGGATTTCAGATTTCTATTTAGGTTGTGTTAACTGGAGTGAAGGATATTTTCGCCATTCTAAAAAATTGTTTCCATGTGTGCAAATCATTGTGAGCCATGTCTCTATTTTTTGTTTTTTTTTAAGTAAAATGGTTTAGTTCAAGTCAATACCGCATCAGCACTCCATTAGTCCACTTAGAGCATCACCAGAAAAAATTATACAGTGTTCTTGTGACCCACGTTATCTGTCCACTATTCCACTAAAAAATTTTCACTTATTTAAAATTGCTGAGTCAGTGTTTTAAAAAAATTTCCAACTTAATGGAATGGTGGACTATGTCACTTGTTCATCATGTGGACCTTATAATTTCTCCACCAGCAAATTCTCTAAATTTTTGTACTGTTTAGAGAATAAACTGTAATATTTAGTTTTTACCTACACATTTTTTCAAATACACTTTTCAACAGATTCTCTATCTTATTCTCTATCTCATTTAAATATTATTTCTTCATTCATTGTTTATTATTTTTTTAATCACCATTTATTCTTTTTTTAACAACTATATTTTTTAATGGAAAGTGTTATGTTTACAACAATTTTACACAATACTTTCACAACAAAATTTATGAGGAAAGTTGTTACTAATTTTAATTTGAACCGACCACTGAAATTATTTTTTTACTCGCCAATATTAATTAATAATAATCTGTTATTTAAAATTTATTTTGAAAATATTGTAGTAGTATTTTTCAATTAGGATTTTTTATTTTTTATATTATTTTTCTTTCTTTCATTTCATTTTCATCCATACACGTTTCATTTCTTTTTTTCTTTTTTCTTTTTCTTGTTTCTCTCCTCCATACAAGTGTCCTATGTCCACTCTCTCTATCCCCCTTTCTTTTATTTTCTTTGTCACCTCAAGAACATTCCAGCAACCACATTTACTTCACATCAGAGGAGAGAGAGAGAGAGAGAAAGAGAGAGAGAAGAAAGACTGCTGCTCGTCCACCGCCCCACCGCCGGTGGAGATCGAGGTCACTGAAAGGACAAAGCCGGTGGATATCAGCGTTCACCATGCCACACTACCACATCCGCCGCCCCACCACTGCTCGTCCTCCTCCTCATCACCAGGCATCAGATCGGCTTGTTCTTCTTCCTTTTTTTTTTTTTCATATTTGCTTGTTCTGATTCAACTTTATTTTAAGAATTGGATTTTTTTTATGTGTTTTGTGTTTGGATTATGTGATAAATGGAGAGAATGAGAGAAAAAAAAAATCCGGAGGAGAGAGAAAGAATTGATATAATAATAGCTGGTATAATTTTTTAAGAAGAAAAATTGATTTGGAGTTGCTAAAGTGTTCTCTAGATTAAGAGAACTACGGTAGCAAATCCAAAAAAAATTTGGAAAAGTTTTGTGTTTAGAGATGTTGTTGGAGCACGAACAGTGAGCTTTTTTGGAGAAAAAGTACAGATAGAGCATCTGCTGGTGATGCTCTTAGTAAGTAGAACATTTTGCAAAGTAAACAAATTTTTGAAAGAAGATTTGTGAAAGTTTAAGAACGAAAATGATATTTTACCCTTTATTTATTTTTTGACATTTATGACCCTATTTTTAAATGAAGTTACTTTTTATTAATGAGAGCATTTTTGAACTACATAAAAGTCTAGTTGAAAGAGGGGAATTCTCTTCTATATCTATACTACTATTTAAGGAGCTTCTTCTATTTGGACTGGATATTTTTTATTCCAAAATACCTTGCACCCCTAAGTTCAAGTAGAGACAAAATTAAAAGATAATCCAGTAAAAATACATATCTAATTTGCACTAAAACATTACCTACAAAATAAGAACAATCCCCATTAATCCATTTTTTTTTTTACTCACTAATGCACTTCTTTAAAGCAACTATACATTTATTGGTTTTTTTTTTAATAGAAAAATAGATTATGAATTATCACATCAATTAAATAGGTTTAACTATAAAAAAATTAAAAAATATCCAATCCATCCACTTCTTTTTCTTTTTAATTCTCAAAAAAAAAAAAAAAAAAAACACCCCCAAGAAAAATTCGAACCCCACTTCAAAATTCAAGTACACTCCCAGTTACCTAATGAAAGTTCAAATAGCGTATAAAACACTATGAACGTTTAGACCCCTAAAAACAAAATACCAATTCAAGCTTTATATCAAACGATGTACGTGCGAAAAATGAACAAAAGTTTAAAACAAAATTGATAAACAATCTAAGCCAATTAAAATCACATCCATAGCAGAAATTAAATGACAAAGATTAAGGGAAGAGAGATGCAAACACAAGGACAACACACAATATGTTATCGAAGAGGAAACCGAAGCCTTTGGCGTAAAACCTCTCCGCCGCCTTCCAAGTGGTCAATAATCCACTAAAGAATCAAGTTGGGATACAAGGACAGCAATAGACCCTCCAAGCCTAATCTATCCAGTGTACCTAAACCCTCCAAGCTTCTTGTTCCAACGAGGTTGCGCCAAAACTTTGTCTTCTTTAGCTTACCGGATTCCGCTACTAGTCCATAGCATCTACCAATATCAAATTGGTTCCTTCCTAACTGCTTCCCTAAGTACCAAAAAGCCTTCTCACAGGTATGTGTATGATGAGAAAAGGATTTGGGTAATGAACCTCTCTAAGATCTAACAATGGAGAGGGTGAGAGTAGAGGAATTTGAAGAGTCACAAGGTAAAGATTGTGGATGAGTCAATCTTGTTTTTCTCTAGAGTTTTTCTCTTAAAATTCTCTCTGGAAGCTCTCTACATTTCGTGGGTATAAGGGGTATCTATACTAGTGGGTGTTTGGAATACGAAAAGACAGATTTTCCAAAACAAAGTTGGCTGGCGGCTTGGCCTCACGACTTGACTGAGTCGCGAGTTCAAGTCGCGAACTAACTGAACAGCCAGACTATAATTTTTGTCCTGTAATGCAACAGCTGGCACGACGATTCAGATTCTAGCGACTTTCCAGTCGCGAGCCACCCGCGAGATCCAGTCGCAAGTTCCCCTCTGCACGCTTCACTCATGTGCAACATCTAGCGGCTTGCCAATTGCGAGACATCAGCGAGATCCAGTCGCGAGTCCCTGTTCTGCTGCACAGTCTTGAGCATTTCTTCACACTCTCTCACACACTACCCTTACATGATTCCCACCTAAATACAGGGTTTCTAAGTGCTGAAATACAAGTAAATTGGCACGGAATAAAGCCAACAACATGGTTGAAAGAATTCAACCTTACAATCTTCCCATTTGGCTATTCCGTAACAAAACCCTACAACAAACTCTAGACTTAACACATGAGTTAGGAATAGTTGAACATAACTCACTCACACCTAACTCTAGAATTCGTAAATCTCTTGATTCATAAGTACAAGTATCTCTTGAAAAGCAACCACAGAATAAGATCATTGTATGCAGAAAAACTTGTATTGCATATGAAGCAAGCACAATGCGATGAAGCAAAAGGATTAAAGCAATAAAGCATGGCTTGACCAAAAACAAACAATCACTATAAATAGTTATCACAATGCTCATTCGCACATGGAATGAACATCCGAACATGCAATCTAATGAGCTCAATACAAAGTATCATTTGCATGTCCAACACTCAACCAATGTAACAACACAAGGCAATTGCATTAAGGATACAAATCTAACAAAGGGCACAAGAGTGATGTACTAAGAGTAAATGCATAACATTTAGCAAAAAGTACTAGTTACAAAGCAAGTGTACAAAATATGCTTACAAAAGCAAGGTACAAAACATAACCAAATGCCACAAAAGCAAATGGTACAAATTAAAAACTAAAGCTAATAAGAAGTAAAGTAATTTAAATATAAGAACTCCCCTTTTGATGTAGCTTTTTCTCCCCCTTTCAATATACTCCCCTTATCATCATCTTCTCCCCCTTTTTGTCATGGAATAGCTAGTCCATATTTTCTTCTAGCTTTCGCTGAATCTCATCCAACTAAGTTTGAATAAAAGTGAACTTCGTATCACACCGGACGTTGTGATGATGTAGAAGAGAGGCAATGCCGGACATCTTGTTGCTTAAATCATGGACAGAGGCCATAATGTTGTCTAGCTTCTCGCCATTGGAGGATGAGCTAGAGCGTGAGCTATGATGAGAATCTGGAGTTTCTGTTTTGATTCTTTTTCAACTATGACCAATGCTAGCGTTGAGTGTACGAATGTTGATTGGATAAGGTGTCGGGTAGGGAGTCTCATTTGGTAGTGGATAGAGTCCTTTGAGTTTCAATATTCTTGAAATGAGACGACAAAAAGGAACACAGTTCCGAGATTCAATTCTTGCAGCAGTTTTTGTCAGTTCGTTTAGACCCTTTAAACCCAACAGATTAACCTAGAGAATTAGCCAAGTGATTAACTTAGGTAATTTAAACAAATCTAGGTTAACACAAATATATCAAAAACAATAAAGCAGCGGAAAATAAATAACACAAAGATCTGGTGATCCAGGAAAACCAAACCAGTAAAAAACCTGGGGAGGATTTAACCTAGCTATCCTCAAGGTAAACTGAATTCACTATGAAAGAATCGAAGTTTACACAATAAGACTTAGACCACTAACATCCTATTGCTACCCAAGTGTAGGAAACTTACTACCACGACCCCATGATAGCTCCGAGATCCACGGACTCCTTCTTTCTTGAATTCTTCAGCAATTTACAAGCGCACCTGCTTGTATTTCTTGAAGATCTTTGATTCTGCAACTGTATGATTTACCAAGCTCTTGACATGAGTCTTGAGTTTGTAAACCCTAAGTGTATGTGAAGGTAAACACCTCTAGATCTCACAATGAGATTCACAAACACAGCAAAACAGAACTCTAAAAACGTGGCTAGGGTTTTTCCTTATATACTTAGGGCAAAACATAAAACCCTATACATTAAATGAGGTAGGGCTGAATTGGAAAATTCTGCAGAAAAACAATCTGCACGACTTTCGATCGATCGAGTCTAATTTTCGATCGATCGGGTTAGGCAGAAAGTGCACAGTGAATTCTGCATAAAACTCGATTCTAACTTTACATTAAAAGCCATACTTTGAGCAAGTCTAACACACAACTTAAAGAATGTTTTGATCATGGTTTGCCAACATTACAAATTGAAGTTCTAATACATTAATTCCTAATTCTTAGAACCTAACAAACTCCCCCTTTAGCAATCCGTGACAAAACACAGACTTAACAAAAAGCTCAAAGTTTACAAATTGAAACAGCCCATTACAAAATAAAAAGCCACTTAAACAATTCAACCTAATTACTATCTAACAGTTGCAAGGTAGACAGCAACACGACTGAATCAACCTGTATATTCCTGTAACACTTAACAAACACATAAACGCATGTGTGGAAAAAAAATAGAAAATATATAAAAATAACTTCTTGATTTCACATGACACAAAATAAAGACGTATATCATGAATAACATCATAAATATAAATCAATAAGCAGAGTAGCATAGTGAAACAAGAAACATATACATCAAAATGTATCTCAACAAAAATATCTCCTAACAAGAGCCAAAAATGTAAATACACAGTGAAGCGCCTAGATACAATTTAATAACTCCACAAGCTCCGCAGTATCACTACTAAGTACAAAAAACTCCCCCTAAAATGAAAATCTCCACAAAAAAAATCTCCTAGATACATATGAACTACTCAATATGCACTCCCCCTTTTTGTGACGAATTGCCAAAGGGCACTCACTCATCATCAAAAGGAGGTGGAGGAGAATGACGAGAACTCGCCAAATCAGCTCGCAACGCACGTAGCTCATCAAGGATGTCCACCAGAAGCTGACCATGAGCCGCCTGAACAGTCACGACAGTATCAAGAGTTCGACGAAGGTTAGGAACATCATCAAAAGGTGGAGGAACATCAGCAGCAGCAGCAACAGCAGGATCAGACGACGTCCCAGCTGTAGGAGTATCTGTAGAAGAAGAAGGGGGTGGAGTGACACCGGAAGGCTCTACCCTAGGACGCTTAGAGCTAGCTCGAAGTTGACCAGCCCTTTGCCTCAAAAAGGTAGCACCTATAGGAGCAATGACATGTACTGGCTCAGAAGCAGGAAAATCACCTAAACCAAGATAAAGGAGAATCCTATGAATAAAAACGGGAAAGAATAACACATGAGCCGTAGAGCTAGACCAATGTACCTCGTTCAAAGAACGAAGGAACAAATGAGGAAAACTGATAGGAGCATCAGTAACAAGTGCATACAAAAACACACATCGCTCAAGTGGAATGGTGTGGACATGAGAAATAGGCCACAAAGAATGACAAGTAATCCTAAAGAAAAGATAATGTAGCTCGGAAAGCTCAGCAGAAGTGATTCGAGGATCAGAACCCCACTGGATAGAAGATCTAGTGATGTATGACAACACGTCATCAAGAGGTGGAGACTCCTCATAAGGAAAAACGGGATGGTCAACAATGGGCACCCCAAGAGCGTCAGACACTACCGACGGGGTAATGCGATACTCTACACCTTGTAACCAAACCTTAACCAAGGTGTTGGTATCATAGATGTGGATAGAGAGGTTCAAATAGAACTCTCTAATCAAGGTGGCAGGAGGAGGATGCTCAAAATCGAGCAAATAATACCAACCCCGACGCTCAAAGTTACGTCTCACCTCAGGATCTACCTCATCTAGTATGACCCTACGCTCAGCCCAGATATGACGCCTAAGGTTTAGGGTCTCATAGGTCTCTTGGTTCTTCTCACTAGGGAACCGCTCACTATCGAATGAATGTGAAGGGTCAGAAGTCCTATGGGCTCTAGTTTTCCTAGGCATGGTGCTAAGGAATAAAGAGAGACACAGAAAGAAAGGAGCAAAAAACAAAAATCAAGGGCAGACTGCAAGTTAGCATAGCATAAAATATATAGAAAAATCAATTCTATATGATGCATGAACAGAATATGCAAATTATGCATGAACTAATGCAGTGACAAGTTCAAATATAATCCAAATTAACAAAATTGACTTGAGCAGGAGTTTAAAATTAAAAATACCCAATTTTGAAAAACCCAATTTTTCAAAACACAATTAATTGATAAATTGATCAACACAGCAGTCATACAACTCAATATAATGATCAAATTAATCAATCTAACAAGTCAATTTCATCAATTTCAATCAAATTGAATAAAAACCCCAAAATCCCCAATTTCAAGCCCTTGAAATTTAAAATTTCCACAAAGCACCAAATTAATCAAATTAAACCACATGTAGTGCTTGGATAAGGTGTCCCCACAAAAACCCATGATTCATTTGAAAGAAAAAGAACCAAAATCACTCCCAAAAATACCAAAACCAAAAATGCCGAAAATAGCCTAATATGCATGAAAATAATGCATGAAACATAAAAAAAAAAATCAAAAGAGAGGGCAAAAATGTCTTACCGGACTTGGCAGAGAGAGATGATGCAAAAAGATCGGAGGAAAACGACAAAAATCTCCAAAGATAGGCTGGACCGGTTGGTAGGGAGAAAAAGTGTTTTGAAAAGATTTGAAAAGTGAATAGTCGCGTGAGAAAAAACCTTTTTAAAAAACACTCAACCCGATTTTCTATCGATCGAAAAACAGATTCAATCGGTCGAAAATCCTTCGATTGATCAACTACCAATCGAGAACCGATCGAAACACACAGAGACTTTAGTGCGATTTTAAAAACATTTTCGATCGATCGAAAAGCAGACTCGATCGATCGAAAATCTGGAAAAATGAATTTTTGAAAATTTAAACCAAATTGCTCAAAAACTCCTCAAAGCATTATATTTTATGAAAAGAATGCATGAGTATGAGATGAAAATTTTTCCAAAAACCCATGTTTTCAACCCAAATCTCTCAAAGTAAGATTTTCTCATAATATCTCTCAACCAATCAGACAAGCAAACATGTTTTGCATCAATTTCCAGAAAATATTCAAACTTGGTTGGTCAGGCCAAAAACACACAATAACATGTACACAGTTTAGCAAAGAATAACTTGTGTAGTGTGTGCAACTAGCATAAGCATGAGAAACATGTGAGGTGATATGCAAATAGTAATCAATCACAATTTCTACAAAATCCATCACATGAATTTGAAAGAGACTATAACTTAAAGAGTTACATCATATAACTCTCACATCTCCTAGAATAGAAACTTGCAATCATATAAGTTTCTTGATTTGCCTCATTATTCAATTTAATTGATTAGAAACTTAATAAAAGCTGGGATAATGTACATACCAATTTTATTTAAATTGTGATATTATTATAGCCCAATAATGTACACACCAATTTTATTTAGAGGCTACACCTTATATTCTTTTTGTGCATGTGCTACACTTTCTTGAGCACAAAATCTTATGATATGCACTAAGGTGTTCATGATTGGCTAGTAAACAATGGTGAGAGGGTTATTTATGCCTTTCTCAATAAGATCAAGTCCGACAATCAAAGACATAAGACTTCAAGATCAAGATCATGTGATCAACAAATATAGCATCTTCCCACACAACATGCACAACAAAACTTTAGCTAGTAAAGTGAAATAGAAATAAGTGCATCAAAGTTAAACAAGGTACATTCACATGTTATGCAAAATTTGATTGACCAACCTTGTCTTCAAGTTCAAGGAAACAATTGCAAAAGCACAATTTGCAAAAAAAAAAATTTTTTTTTTATTATAAAAAAAATCCTAAAATGAAATGCATGAATGTTATGCAATGCAAATTCTGAAAACAAAGGTCACAAAAGATAGAGCAATGAAGCACAAGGACCATGTCAGACAGACTCAATTAGGTTGAGCCTTTTGCATCCAAAACTTTTTAGATGCAACTCTTGCAGTGGAGTTATGATTCATATTAGAATTTTGACCAACTCCAAGATTGGAATAAAGGTTTAACGCCTTTACCAATTCACCAATAAGTACCATAGGATCATGTGCTTGAGGCACAGGTACTTTAGGTTTATTTGCTCGCTTTGCAGCTTGCAACTTAAAACAATTTGGACGAATGTGTCCAGATTTTCCACAAAAATGACAAACACATGCAGGCTTATCATGCAACTTGCCCTTAGAAGAAGTAGAAGCTCTAGAATGAGAAGCTTGAAGATCAACCCTAATCTTTCTAGGTGGAGTAACATCTATAGATTTGACAGGTTCACTCACCAAGAGTTTGACAATCTCACTCTTAGGAGGTTCAGAAGAGGGAACAAATTTAGTGGAAGAAGGTTCAAGCACAGAAATACTTTCCTCAAAACCTAAGCCAGTTTTGTCAAAGGGAGACTTTTGAACACTCAGTATGTGATCAAGTTTGGAGCTTGCAGACCTATTAGTTTGTTCTCTAGCAACAGATAATTCAAGTTCCAAACATTTGACTTTATCAAGTAAAAGCATGTTCTCAATTTTCACATTATTCAAAAGCTCATTTGCATCAAACAATTTCACAAGTAAAATTTTCTTTTCAAGTTCCAAAGATGCAATTTTCTTCAAGCCTAAATCAACATTCATGGTATCCTTTGCAGCAACTTTGCAAAGTTTATTATAGGCTTCCTGTAAATCTGCATCCTCAGAGAGTTCCCCATCAGAAGGGTTCTCTTCAACAGACATGCTTTCATTAACTACAGTAGTAGCAGTGAAAGCAATGAAGTTTCCATCCTCATCACTAGCGGATTCATTGTCAGAAACTTCATCATCACTAAGGGTTACAGCCATAGCCTTACCCTTAGACTTTAAGTATGTAGGACATTCAGATTTCAAATGACCATACCCTTGACATCCATAACATTGTTGTCCCAAAGAATTATTAGAAGGTTGAACTACTTTCTCTTTAGGTTTTTCAGTGTTACTAACCTTAGTGGGATCATTCCTCCTAAAATTTCTAGGTTCAACAGTGTTCTTGCCTCTTGCTCTTCTGTTATTGTTCTTAAGAAAGTTTCTAAAGTTTTTGGCAAGATAGGCAATCTCTGTAGTAGAGAGTTCATCATCAAATCCACAATCCTCAACATCATCAACAGACTTAAGAGCCATTGATTTGGATTTGTTTGTCTTGGGTAGGTCCAACTCATAGGACTGAAGAGATCCTACAAGTTCATCAACAGGGATGGAGTCCATATCCTTGCTCTTAGTGATGGTAGTCACTTTGGGTCTAAAGTCCTCAGTTAAAGATCTAAGAATCTTCCTAACAATTTTAGGTTTATCATAGATTTCACCCAAATTATATGCAGAATTAACAATATCATTCAGTTTAGCATAGAACTCATCAAAAGATTCATCATCATTCATTCTAATGCTTTCAAATCTAGAGGTTAATTGCTGCAATTTATTTATTTTAACTGCCTTTATGCCTTCATGCACAGTCTGGAGGATTTTCCAAGCAGTATGAGCAACCTCAACATTAGAGATTCTCTTAAATTCCTCCATGGAAACAGCATTAAAAATAGCATTCATTGCTTTGCTATTGAAAGCGGCTGCCTCCTTTTGAGAAGTTTGCCACTCACTCACAGGAGTAGTGGGCTTCTCCCATCTGTACTCAACGGAATTCCAAACTCTCTCATCAATGGATTTCAAGAATGCTTTCATCCTTACTTTCCAATAAGCATAATTGTTTCCATCAAAGTGAGGTGGAACAACAAGAGAGTATCCGTGTTCCATGACAACAGGGGTCAAGGATCAGCAAAAAGATCAAAAGATCAAACACAAAAGCTACCCGCTCTGATACCACTTGTCAGTTCGTTTAGACCCCTTAAACCCAACAGATTAACTTAGAGAATTAGCCAAGTGATTAACTTAGGTAATTTAAACAAATCTAGGTTAACACAAATATATCAAAAACAATAAAGCAGCGGAAAATAAAGAACACAAAGATCTGATGACCTAGAAAAACCAAACTAGTAAAAAACCTGGGGAGGATTTAACCTAGCTATCCTCAAGGTAAACTGAATTTACTATGAAAGAATCGAAATTTACACAATAAGACTTAGACCACTAACATCCTATTGCTACCCAAGTGTAGGAAACTTACTACCACGACCCCATGATAGCTCCAAGATCCACGGACTCCTTCTTTCTTGAATTCTTCAGCAATTCACAAGCGCACCTGCTTGTATTTCTTGAAGATCTTTGATTCTGCAACTGTATGATTTACCAAGCTCTTGACATGAGTCTTGAGTTTGTAAACCCTAAGTGTATGTGAAGGTAAACACCTCTAGATCTCACAATGAGATTCACAAACACAGCAAAACAGAACTCTAAAAACGTGGCTAGGGTTTTCTCTTATATACTTAGGGCAAAACATAAAACCCTATATATTAAATGAGCTAGGGCTGAGTTGGAAAATTTTGTAGAAAAACAATCTGCATGATTTTCGATCGATCGAGTCTAATTTTCGATCGATCGAGTCAGGCAGAAAGTGCACAATGAATTCTGCATAAAACTCGATTCCAACTTTACATTAAAAGCCATACTTTGAGCAAGTCTAACACACAACTTAAAGAATGTTTTGATCATGGTTTGCCAACATTACAAATTGAAGTTCTAATACATTAGTTCCTAATTCTTAGAACCTAACAGTTTTGCACAAGATATGAAAAAAGTGAGCGTAGATATCGATCTCTTCGTCTGTGATCAAATCATGAAGAAACAAGGCTCTACCAAGATTCATGAACCCTATGCTGGAGAGCGGGTAGAGATTGTGGAACATGATTATTGTTAGCACTCGTAATTCTGAAGAGAGAAAGGAGACCTTGACTGAGTTTCCATTTTGGGAGAATTCCAGATTTCTTCCAAGAGCATCCCGAAGTAATTCCTCATCCGGATTCAAGGTATCATACATTGGGGGAGAAGTAAAAATTGGCCGATTGATATGAAGGATTTCAGACAGATAAGCAGGAGTCACTGAGAAACTGTTTCCTTTAACCCAGCACTTGAGTTCTTCACCTTCAACAATGGCATTTGCATAGAATTCTTTCACAAGACTCTCATATGCATCATCAAGATTTGAGAGAAGATAGTTCCAATCCTTTGTGGCAAACCATTTAGGAATGGTTGTGTCAATTAGAGACGATTGATCAACGGCCCTTTCAACCAGTGGTGTTGCGTCTCTAAAATAGTTCTCATGAGTTTGAAAGGCAGCAAAGGATCTGAACTTGGTGGGGTCATACAGACCTGACAGTGAGCGGGTCCTTTTTGACTGAGGAGGTATTTCATCAAGATCTATTACAGGCTCTTTTCATTTACTGCAACCCCCTTTCACAGCTGCTTTCTTAAATGGAGACATTTTCACCCTGCATCACAATGCATCAAAAGAAAAGAGATACCACATAAGACAACAGGCTATATCAGTACTATGGTAGTCTCAAAGCAAAAAAAAAAAAAAGAGATAAAAATCCCTAAAATCATGAGAAATAGGACACATTCATAACACGGTGTATGGGTAACATAACAAACACTATATACAAGCAAAGTAGAGAATATCAAGACCATATACAAGCAGAGTAGAAATAAGCAAGACAAAACCATCAAGGAAACACACACCCATTAAGCTTAAAGATGAGTTACCCATATTCAAGAATTTAACAAACTCAGAACAACAAAAGCACACAGTCTCAAGAGAATATAATTTAGACAGGTAATAATATTGAGAAAGAAACAATGCCCATACCTTTTCTTGAAGATTGATGAATAGAGATATGGAGATTTTGTGTGTGAACATGGTGTGTTTGAAAGAGGGAAAGAGAATCAGAAGATGAACATACACAAGATGCTAGAGATAAAGAAATGTCCAAAAAAATACCCTTTAAAAAGCAAAACACGCGAATTTCGTGACTGAGTCAAGTCTCGTGAAAGTCGCCAAGTCCAGCCGCCAGAACACTTCAAAAAGAAATTTTGGAAAATTTGTCTAAGTGTTTTTCGCAACTGGAAGTTCAAGTCGCGAGATAAACGCGAGCTGAGCCGCGAAACTTTCTATGTAATTCTCGCGACTGAGCCTCCACTCGCGACAAAGCCGCCATATCAAGTCGCGAGAAACATAAAAACCTAGATTTTTGAAAAATTTTCTAAGTATTTTTCGCTACTAAGGCATTGACTCGCCAGTAAAACGCGAAAACTTACTATATAGAGTTCGCGACTGGGGCATGCGACTGGACAGAACTGAGTCGTCAAAATAGGACACATCAGGTTTTTGAAAATTTTGACATTTTAGCTAAAATAAAAGACTTTCCAAAAACAACTAAAAACACTCAAAAATCTTTTTGAGCTTGATCAACAAAAAATTGAGCATGTGAAACACATTTTAACAAGTACAATCACACAAATGAATAAGGCATTCATTGAACATACGCATGTGTGATGTGTGTGGATATCAACAATGAGATAGTCCTTAGTCTAATGTGAAGCTTCAATGATCAATTCAACCAAGGCATACACAATTAGCACTAAATAATGTGACCTATCTCAATTACAGAAATATGTATATATGACCTCCCACAAGAACTTGATAACATAACATTGAAGCTTTTCATTTGGCTCCATATTCAACTTCATTTGATCTTTTTGAAACAAAACATCTCATTTTGGAGATCGATGCCTGAAATTTTTGATATTTCAATTTGATGAGATAGCCTTTGGCTTTTTGGGCATCATGCATTATATTTTGAGTCGCTTTCCCTTTTTCCTAGTCAAATACTAGTATGTGCAACAGGCTTTTGCAGCTCATTATCTCTTTTCATTTGGAGATTTACATTTGTTGAGCTCTTTTAAGCAAAAACAAAAGTAAAGAGTGGGAAGATATATAGACACAAGTCTATACATGTCTCAAGATCAACAAAACCATTGGCTAATCATTCATGAAAAGTTTGAAGATTGATTTACAACAATCACATAGATTTCAAGATTTTTCCCACAACGATAAAAGTACATAAAGAACAAGCTATGCTCGTGAATGCACAAAACCATTAGTACAAAAGTAAAAGGCAAAACATATTTAGGACAAAAACTCAACAAAGTTGAACAAATCTTTTAGATTTTCTACTTTTTATATGTTTTTGAATTTTTTGACACAAAGGAAGAAAGGATTTATCAAAAACAATCAATGTAAAAACATTTAAAGTACTAATAAACAAACAAGGCAGGCTATACAAATAGCCAACAAGTGAGTGTGTGTCCAACAACAAAGAGATTAAGATGCAATAAAGAGATAGGACACACAACACACAAGAGAGTCAAGGAATTGTATCAACTCCAATGGTCTTACGGAGTGATTCAAACCGTGGACCATCGAGAGGCTTGGTGAAGATGTCCGCCTTTTGATTGTCTGTGTGTATGAATTCAAGACACACCGCTTGATCCTCCACCAGATCTCAGATGAAGTGATAACATATCTCTATGTGTTTTGACTTCAAATGTTGAACTGGATTCTTTGATAGATTTATGGCACTGGTGTTATCACAGAAAACACACATGGTATCTTGAGAAATCCCATAGTCATGAAGTAACTTTTTCATCCAAAGAAGTTGTGTGCAGCAACTTCCAGTGGCTATGTATTCAGCTTCAGCTGTAGAGAGAGAGAGACGGAGTTTTGTTTCTTGCTCATCCAAGAGACTAGATTGTTACCAAGGTAGAAACAGCCCCCTGAAGTACTCTTCTGGTCATCTACACTGCCAGCCCAGTCTGCATCCGAATAACCTGCAAGGTAAGCATTTGAATCCTTGGAATACCGTAGCCCATAATCCAGAGTTCTATTGACATATCATATGATTTGCTTCACTACAGTCAGGTGGGATTCCTTTGGAGCAGCCTGATATCTAGCACAAACACCAACGCTAAATGCAATATCTGGTCTACTAGCGGTGAGATAGAGTAGACTCCTAATAATACTCCTATACAAGATTGGGCTCATTTCTATTCTAGAAGAATCAACACTCAGTTTTGTAGACGAACTCATGGGAGTGGTGACATGCTTTTTGGATTCAAGGCCAAACTTTTTGACGATATTTCTAGCATATTTTTCTTGTGAAATAAATATCCTTCCTTCTTTTGTTTGACTTGAAGACCTAGGAAAAATGTAAGCTCCCCTACCATACTCATTTCAAACTCTTTCTTCATCACCTCAGAGAATTCTATGGCCCGATCATCGATGGTAGCTCCAAATACTATGTCATCAACATACACTTAAGCCACAAAAAGATAATCTTCATCATTCTTGACAAATAGAGTCCGATCACCATACCCTCATTTGAACCCTCTTTCTAGGAGATAATGGGTAAGTCGATCATACCAAACTCTAGGAGCTTGTTTCAAGCCATAAAAGGGCTTTCTTCAATCTTAACACATGATCAGGGAAGTGAGGATCCTTAAATCCTTTGGGTTGTTCAACAAACACTTTTTCATTCAGGTATCTATTTAGAAATGCACATTTTACATCCATTTGGTAGAGTTTAAAGTTCATAGTGCAAGCAATCGACATAAGGATTCGAATAGACTCAAGTCTTGCCACTGGTGCAAAAGATTCATCAAAGTCGACTCCTTCTACCTGAGTGTATCCTTGAGCCACTAACCAAGATTTATTCCGGATAATCTCTCCATCTTCATCTGTCTTGTTTTTAAGGATCCATTTAGTGCCGATGACATGAACATTTCAGGCCTGGGGCCTTACAAATTGATTCAGCTCTTCATGCATAGACTCAACCCAATTTTCATCTTAGAAAGCTTCTTCTACCCTTTTTGGCTCAAATTGGGCAAGGTAACAATGGTATGTGACATGATTGGCCAGAAGTTTGTGGCCCTTTCTGAGGCGAAGACCTTCCTCTAAAGACCTGATGATGTTGCTCTCAGGATGGTTCTTAAATACTCTTGAGGATGGTTTCTTTGATGTGGAAACTTCATCATTCCGGGAGATGGGAGGATGAACTTCCGGAGGAGTGAGAGAACTAGATGTGCTTAGCATTGATCTTGTGTCCACTCTTGAGCTCACGGAAGTTGGTTCCTTTTTCGATGTAATTCCTTCAACTTTTATATCAAGAGCTTCGACTTCAACAATGGAAGTTTTGGTGCTTGGCCCTTCTCCATCATCTACCATCTCTACCTTAGTTTTGGCATCATCAATTTCTACATTGATGGATTCCATTACGGTCTTGGTTATTTTGTTGAAAGCTCTATATACCTAGCTTGTAGTAGAATACCCAAGAAAATTGCCTTCATCACTTTTAGCATCAAACTTCCCAAGATTCTCCCTGTCATTTAGAATTTAGCACTTGCGTCCAAACACTCGAAAGTACTTCACTCTAGGCTTCTTTCCTTTCCAAATTTCATAGGCTGTCTTCTTTATTCCCACTCGGAAGAATATTCTATTACCAATGTGACATGAAGTGTTCACGGCTTCTGCCCAAAACTTTTGAGGAATTTGCATATTTAAAAGCATGACTCTTGCCATTTCTTGAATCACCCGATTCTTCCTTTCAACCACCCCATTTTGTTGAGGAGTTTTGGGGGTTGAAAATTCCTTTTTTATGCTATTCTTTTTACAAAAAGACTCAAATCGTGAATTCTCAAACTCCTTGCCATGATCACTCCTTATCTTGACAATAGGAATTCATTTCTCATTTTGTAATCTTTTGCAAAGAATCTCCAATTTCTCACATGCTTCTGATTTTTCTCTGAGAAATTCGACCCAGGTGTACCTTGAGAAATCATCAACAATGACCATAATGTACCTCTTTCCTCCTAGACTTTCAGTTCTTGTAGGCCCCATTAGATCAACATGAAAAAGTTCTAAACAACGTGAGGTAGCAATCACATTCACTTTATGATGACTAGCCTTTGTTTGCTTTCCCATTTGGCATGCACCACAAATAGTCTTCTCCGCTTTTCCAAACTTTGGGAGACCCTCAACCACTTCAAGTTTAGACACTTTGGCTACTTGTTTGAAATTTGCATGCCCAAATCTGTGATGCCAAAGTTCCAACATGTCGACATGTGCGCTTCTACACGAAATGGGTGCCGTAGGAACTACTCCATAGCAATTATCGGTAGTTCTATTTCCCTCCAAGACCTGAATCCTTTCTTCATTAATGATTATGCACCTCTTCTTTGAGAATTGAACAAGGAAGTCCTTATCACATATTTGAGTGATACTTAAGAGATTTGCCTTCAGTCCTTTGATGTATAAGACATCCTTTAATAGAGGTAATCCAGGTATCTTAACAGTCCCTTTGCCAAGTATTTGAGCATAACTCCCATCGCCAAAAGTCACATAGTCACCAACCTTCTCTTTGAGTGACTTAAACAGTGTTTTATCTCCTGTCATATGACGAGAACAGCCACTATCAAGATACCACAGGCATGAATTAAATACCTTCAAAGAGGTGTGCACAAACAAGCAAGCATGGGACAAGCATTCATGACCTTCAAACAAAAATTTATCCTCATTTTTCATGCTTTCGTTAGATTGAATTTTTTTTTTCTCAGATTATCAACCTTCTCACACAGAAGTCTATTTCTTCTTTTATACTTCTCAACTAGAGAGTTAAACTCACAAAGACTATTGTGTAAACATTCACTCTTATATTCAAAATATTTCAGCATGTGAATAAACATCCTAGCATGTGTCTTTGTTTTTAATAACTCTAAGAGTTCATTGTTAGAACGCCCTTCAAACATACTCACAGAGTCATTATTACAAGCACTTAAACCACACTTCAGCATAGTCATATTCACAGTAACGACCAAAGCACAGGAGTCAAGGATCGCACAAAGGTAGTTATACCACAGCAAATGCACCTGCTCTAATACCAATTGAAAGTTCAAATAGCGTATAAAACACTATGAACGTTTAGACCCCCAAAAACAAAATACCAATTCAAGCTTTATATCAAACGATGTACGTGCAAAAAATGAACAAAAGCTTAAAACAGAATTGATAAACAATCTAAGCCAATTAAAATCACATCCATAGCAAAAATTAAATTACAAAGATTAAGGGAAGAGAGATGCAAACACAAGGACAACACACGATGTGTTATCGAAGAGGAAACCGAAGCCCTCGGCGTAAAACCTCTCCGCCGCCCTCCAAGCAATCTATAATCCACTAAAGAATCAAGTTGGGATACAAGGACAGTAATAGACCTTCCAAGCCTAATCTACCCAGTGTACCTAATCCTCCAAGCTTCTTGCTCCAATGAGGTTGCGCCGAACCTTTGTCTTCTTTAGCTTACCGGATTTCGCTACTAGTCCATAGCATCTACCAATATCAAATTGGTTCCTTCCTAACTGCTTCCCAAAGCACCAAAGAGCCTTCTCACAGGTATGGGTATGGTGAGAAAAGGATTTGGATAATGAACCTCTCTAGGATCTAACAATGAAGAGGGTGAGAGTAGAGGAATTTGAAGAGTCACAAGGTAAAGATTGTGGATGAGTCAATCTTGTTTTTCTCTAGGGTTTCTCTCTCAAAATTCTCTCTGGAAGCTCTCTGCATTTCGTGGGTATAAGGGGTATATATACTGGTAGGTGTTTTGAATGCGAAGAGACAGATTTTCCAAAACAGAGTTGGCTGGCGGCTTGGCCTCGTGACTTGACTAAGTTGCGAGTTCAAGCCGCGAACTAACTGAACAACCAGACTATAATTTTTGTCCTGTAGTGCAACAGCTGGCATAACGGTTCAGATTCTGGCGACTTTCTAGTCGCGAGCCACCCGCGAGATCCAATCGTGAGTTCTCCTCTACACGCTTCAATCGTGTGCAACATCTGGCAGCTTGCCAGTCGCGAGACACCATCGAGATCCAGTTGCGAGTCCCTATTCTGCTGCACAATCTTGAGCATTTCTTCACACTCTCTCACATACTACCCTTACATGATTCCCATCTAAATACAGGGTTTCTAAGTGCTGAAATACAAGCAAATTGGCACGGAATAAAGCCAACAACATGGTTGAAAGAATTCAACCTTACAATTAAACTCAAATCTTATCCACTAACCAATGGTTTCACTTCATATTCTAGACTTAAAACCCCATGATTTTGCCTTCTACAATTCTTAATTTTTTTTTTTTTTGGTTCTACGGAATTTCACTACTAGGTAAGAGGGATACTTTACTTATTTCTCCAATTTCATGTTTTTATTTTCTTCTTCTTCTTCTTCTTCTTCTTCTTCTTCTTCTTCTTCTTCTTCTGGGTATTTATGTTTCTAACGACAATTGTTTTTTTGGATAAATAATATCAGTTAATTATTGATGTTTTGCGTTTTGATCGATGTGATTCTCAATTATTTTTTTTATTTAATTATTTTACTTAGTCTCAGGTAATCGGGCTAGTTGAATTTTTCTGCCCATGAATTAATACATTTTTTCATGTCTTAGTACTTGGGGGGTGAGGCAATGGTTGCACTTGAAGATGTTATGGTTCTTGGAGAGCCTGTGGCTGGACCTTATAGAATTTGGTGAAAATTATGGAAGAGTCAAACATGAAACAATTACAGATCTCAAGGAAAAATGAGGAAAAACACGTAAAGGAATTGGATAAATATTTATTGGAGAGTGAACATTGAGAGTGAGTTTGATTTCGTTACCCATTATCATGCACTTCAGCTAAACATCATCAAAAATAACTTTAATGTTTTTGTTGTATCAACTTTTTTTTTTTTATGTGTATGATTGTATCTCAAGGTGAGGAACACGAAAAGAAGGCTATCTTAGCCCTTTATTAGTTGGATAAAATGTTGTAATTTAAATTTTCATCCAACCAATCAAAAAAAAAAAAAAAAAAAAAAGAACAGAAAGAGGATTATTATTATTATTTTTCTTTCTTTCTTATATCTATAATTCTAAGGATTTGGATGGTAATAAAGTCAGGGGCAGCTCTACATTGAGTTCAGGGTGGTCACAGGACCACCTTGACTTGGAAAAAAAATACAATTATTATTTATAAATATTAAAAATTTATGATTTTTTTATCTTTAAAAAAACTTTGTGACCACCCTAATTTTTTTAGGCCCAATATAATTAAATTATAGACAAAATTTAGCAACAAGCATGGTTGTAGATTAAGGCTACAACTCCATTCAATATTTTTTTTATTGCACGTGAATTTTAACAAATCCACAATTTAATTACATTTTCTTCTTAAATCCTTCATACTTGCAAGATTTTAAGAAGAAAAAAAAATCAATAACTCTGTCGTCAATCAAATATTTAAATTTCAAATTTTTGTAATCTAAAATTATTCATAAAAAATAATTTTATGGATCGAATGGCAAATAACACCCGATCAGCATGGAATTTTAATGTGTTTTAAAAGTATAGGGAACATGCAATTCTTCGATTAGATTTTCAAAATATGTAACAATATTAATTCATTTAGTGAGAGTGACTATAACAAAGTTTGTAGTCAAATTTTATTCTTAACTTTGGTCCCTTTAACAATATATTAGGTCCTTACAAATAATAATAAAAGTCCAAGAAAAACTTTATTTAACTAAACTTTTGAAGTGATGTAACTTGCAACATTGATAATAAGAATATCATGTAACGATTTCAAAATAAAAAGATTTGTAGAAGGAAATTGTAAGATTTTATTTATTTGCGCGTGTGTGTGTTTTTGTCAATGTATGAAATTCGCTTTTTATTAGAATTTGCATAATTTAAGTTTCTTAAGGATCACCATCAAAAAAATTCTTGGAGCCGCTATTGAATAAAGTAAAATACATAATAGAAGAAGGTATTTTTGTATTTTTGTTTTTTCAAATACCATTAAACCGAAGGATAGTGACTTCAAAAAAAAAAAAAAAAAAGATAAGTGCTTTTAAATATATTTTTTTTATTCCATCTTTTATCTCAAAAAATATATATTTTTTAAAGTATAGTTTTCTACACCCAAAAAAAAAAAAAAAAAAAAAACCTTATGATGGTGCTTATTTATATCCTAAACATTTGATTTCATAAATTTTATCATTGATAAATATTAGATTTCAAATTCAAAAATCTATCCACGCAAAGTCATGCTAGCCTCTGAACTTCTATTTTTAAGAGAAAAAGTTACTAATTTGCATCCATTATAATTTGGATTGCTACATTTTTGAATCATAAAATATTTAAAGGTGTGATGAGTATTATGGGTTTGTGGGTGAAATAATTTCTTCATCACATCTCTAACGTGTCGTTTGTTACGGGATAATGTTTTAGGATTCTCAAGAATGTTTAAAGATTCCCATGTTTGGTTGCAGATCACACTAAGAAATCAAATGCCAGGAGAATTTGGATTCCCCCTTTAGCCCCCTTTCAGTAGGAATATGGATTTCCTTTAAAACATGTGGGTATCCAAATTCCCAAACTTAAAGAAAATTATATATATATATATATATATATATTTTTATAAATTGACAATTTTAACCTTTTTTCCTTATCATTTAAGCAATTGAGATAAAATAAAAAACAAATCATTAATATCTTTTCCTTTGTCTTTATCTCTTCTCTCCAAAACAATATTATCTCTTTCCGCCAAAACAACATAAACAGGATAGACAACTTCGTTGATATATATTTTTTTTCTTCTTTTAGACTATAATTTTTAATGAATTTGTCATAATTTATAGTTTATATTTTGTTTTTCATTATTTATTTAGAGGAAGTTTATTATTATTATTATTTTAAAAAGACTTATATTGGATTTACAAATCTAAGGATAGAATGAAAAAAAAAAAAATTCAGTTAAGATTCCTAGGAATAAACCAAACATTATAATTTCACATTCCTAGAAATCTTATTAGATTCCCAATTAAATCAAACATAAGAATAGTTACATTTTTAAGCATTTGGATTGCAAGGCATCACATTCCTTGGAATCTGGATACTAGGAGTAATGTGGATTCTGCCGTATCAAATTATAATGGATGCAAACTATTAACTTTTTCTAAAAAAAATTATAAGAGCCTCTGAGCACAAGCGTGAGCGCGTGCTCAGAGGCTAGTATATATAGTATAGATATAGATATAATATTCAAAAAAAAATTTTTCTTAAGATAGATTTCTTTCTTAACTTAAAATATTTAGTAAAAATTCTTTGCCAACCATAATCATTTATTGGATTTTTCCTAAGGTGCCGTTTGGGAGTTCATAAGGGAATGTAATGAAATGATCATAAGAGGATGGAAAGGAATGGAATGTATTTAAGTAAGGAAAAGGAATGGAAAAGAATAAAATGAAATTAAGTAATCTTGATTGGATGTTTTAAAATAAAGGAATAGAAATGATGAAAATGAATGAAATGTAAGTAATCTTGTTTGGGAGCAACATGGAGGGAATGGAATGGAATCATTTTATGACAATATTACTACTAAATTTAATTACATTCCCTCCCATTCCTCCCAATTTCGGAGGGAATGAAAATTTGAAGTTTTAAAGAAATAGAGAGGAATGAGTGTTCCCTCCCAACCATTCCATTCCCTCCATTAAAACTCCCAAACAACGGAAAGGAAGAATATTCTAAAATTATTCTTTTCATTCCATTCCATTCCCTCATCTCAAACGAGGCCTAATGCAAACCTTTTTAAAATCAAAGTTTCCTCTTAAGTTATGTTTTCCTCCATTAAACCTTGATTCTAAATTTAAATCCCATAACAGATTAGGAATTTTGCAACATACAAGTCAAATATAAAATCATTAATTAATGAGAAAATCAAGCAATTTAAATATATTCTAAGAATTTATACTTATTAATAGGGATGTAATTGTGTATGCTAATTCATTTTATTTGCTTTCACAGTTTTGTTTTGTTTTTTTTTTTTTTTTTTTGTGTGGAAATTTTCCTAGTCCAAATTTGTCATTTTAAAAGTCAAGTTTCCTTTTGAGTCATGTCTTCACGTGTGACATATCTAATTTAGTCAAATTCTCATCTAATTAAGTTTCATTTTGAATTATGGACATAGTTTATGGAGCACAAAATAACAAGTACTCAATTGTAGATCAATCTCTGTTGGAGACAATAGTGGGATTTGTCTCTCTCTCTCTCTCTCTCTCTCTCTCTCTCTCTCTCTCTCTCTCTCTCTCTCTCTCTCTCTCTCTATATATATATATATATATATATAAAGGCTAATAAAAAAATCATATTCTATTTAATTCATTTTATTTAAAGAAAATTTAATTATTACCATAAATGTGTAATTTATTTTGACTATTCCTAAAAATTAATTATAGAAAGCATCCAATATAAAATAGCTTATTCTATTAAATTCAAATTTAACTATTACATAAATGTTTAAGTTATTTTGACTATTCCTAAAAATCAATTATAAAAAGTATCCAATTTAAAAATAGTCTATTCTATTTAATTCATTTTATATAATGAAAATTTAACTATTACCATAAATGTCTAATTTATTTTAACTATTCCTAAAAATCAATTACAAAAAGTATCCTAAGATTAATCTTTGTTTTGTTCTTTGTTGATTTTTTTTTCAATAACAAGGACGAAAAAAAAAATTTTGACCCTAGACCAACTCGAAACCTAACTCGACCATAAGCCAAAATTTTCTGGTTAGGTCGGGTTCCTCCTTGGAAATGTCGAGTCGAGTTGTAGGTTGCTGAGAAACCAACCTGACCTGACAAAAGCTCAACCTTGGATATTTCTCTAATATCGAAGCCCTCTTCGCCCTCTGTTGCATCATTGCAGCATGCAATTGTGAAGGCAGTGACTCGGCACTCTGCAATTTCTTAACCATCACCCCCAATTTCGAATTGGCCCTCTGCATCATCGCCTCATGCAATTTTGAAGGCGGTGATTGGGAGCCTTTATCTTTCTTTATTTTTGAATCCATCATCGTGCCCTGTTTTAATGGTAAGTCTTTTTGGTCCACTAGGTGGGTGGGTTGGCCTGCAAATTTCTCTATTTTCGAATCCATCATCACCCCTGGTAATTTCTCGTGATGAGGGACGACTTAGTTTGGAATTGAAGGGATGTTCCAATATATTTCAACCAATTAATCACCACACTTAAAAACAATAAAAGAGCTTCCCTCTTTTTCAAAATGAGATTAAACATTTTGACTAACTTCTAATCTTCAATAATAACTTTCACCTTCTTTACATTTAGTTTCCCAATTTTATTCATTTTAATTATTTTAATATTAAAATGCTACAACATTTCCCCACTCATATAAATATTAAATTTTAGTTAAAGAGAGATAGACCCTTTTGGATATACACCACTGTAAGTTTCTTTAAAAAAAATCTTCTCCCCTCTTTCCGTGTGTGTGTTAAAAATTACTTAGTATTCTCAAAAAAAAAAAAAAAAAAAATAGTCAAAGAGAACCCAGCAAATACAAGTCAATATGTATCATGAAGGTGTACTCTACATTGAACTTTAGTAAAACAATAAACTCAACTCCCGAGTCGTGGTGGTCTCCGACTTGAACTATGACTACTTTTAGAAATTTAAGCGTCACTGTTTACACATAACAACTTAGGGGTTGACATGAGCTTTAATAACTAGTACTTTACAGTCGTGTGCTAATTCTAGTTTCCAAGAGTGTATTCGAGATTAAGTCTAAATCTTATGAGGAGCAACCCCACCCCTACACATAGGTGAAGTTTGTCAAGAGTGCTCCTATAATTCTGACACTCCACTCATACGAGCTACAAATTTCATTAAATTTTTTTTACTTAAGTTTCTCAACATTATAGGATAAATGCATTAACACCATAGGAATGAGCAATCACAAAATTATTTACAAATAAATAATTAAAAGAAATAAATAGTGCATTTCTTAAGACCATCATATGATACGTTTTTCTCATTGAACCTAATTCTCAGGATCTCTAGTCCTTAGAGTGGGTATCCTCATACATGGCTCATAAATCTATGGACTTGTCTCATCCCCCTTGATGTATTCCAGACCATTTCTTTTCCAATGCCTTAGTAAATGGACATGCAAGATTATCATTAGATTTAATATATTAAATAAACCCTAACACTTGTAACATCCAAGCTTATGGGTTCTCTTCCATGTTGGGAAAAAGGGGTCCCGAGAACCCCTCTTTCAAGTGAACCTATCCCACTAGGGAACAAGTTTGAGATCCATTTAAGAAAAATTCATCAATGGTAAATCTTCATGTTTCCACTGAGGTTGGTTGTGCATGAGGCTATTCCTCCACGAGCCTTCCACAAAATCTACGTATCATAATATTCATAAATCTAAGGGCAAATTACAGCAAACCCACCTATGGTTTGACCCATTTGCAACTTGCCTACCCATAGTTTAAAACTTAACACTTTGCCCACATGCGTTTAGTCTCCGTTACCCACCTACGTTAAAATCAAGGGTAAAACTGTATTTTCTCTTCCCTTTTATGTCTCTCTCCTCCAAAAACAAAAAATAACATAAAAAACACAAATAAACAAGATCAAAGAGGGGCTTTGCAAAGAAACAAGCTATATGTCAAAACAAGATCATTTTGACAGGCCAACTCATTTACTTCATTATTTCTCTTTGTCAAACTCTCATTGTCTCTCTCTCTCTCTCACTCACTCAAGCTTTTGATATGATTACTTCATCAAAACAAGATCAAATTGACAGGCCAACTCATTTCTCTCTCCCAAACTCTCGTCGTCGTTGTCATCTCTCTCTCTCTCTCTCTCTCTCTCTCTCTCTCTCTCTCTCTCTCTCTTAAACTTTTGATATGATCAGTAAATTGAAAGAGGGTGTTGTATATTTGTGTGTTACTGTACTATAGGACTTGTGGCTGAGGACATGTTCCAATTGGCAAGCCACCATCATGGGACCTACTAATTGTCCTTTATGCTGGAGGTGTATTTCTAGTTTCTATTTGTTTTCCTCCGATTATCCATTCAAGCCTCCAATGGTAGTTTTATTTATTTATTTATTTATTTTTATTCCTCCTTGTTTATTGCATTTAATGGTCCTCTTTGTACAGTACTATGTTCAATTGCTTGCAATATACGAAATTTATGGTCCAAAAGTTATAGTCTAAAATTTACCTTAGAATTGGATCCACTAGGTTTTTTTGTGCAATGCCTTCATTGTATGCCACGTGGCAAGAATTATGGTCCAAAAGTTATGTCAAACTGAGGCACTGCCAACAAATCCCCAAAAAACTCATCGGTGAACAAAGAGGTACGCATCTAACGAGTTATCCCAATGGATCCAATTAACGCGTCCAATGGAGTGATAAGATAAACAATAACACTTAGAGGCTGTTTGGATTTTCAGTTTCCATCACCCATAACTCAAAAATGGTGAGTCCTACGGCTAAGTAATGTGTTTGAATGTGTTTCTAGTTTTTGTTTCCATTACTCAATTCTCTGATTTTTGAATGATAAGTTATGAAAACTGAAAACACATTTTAAGTATTTTCAAGTTATGGAAATAGAATTATGATAGCATTTTTGTAATTACACACGCATCTAAGGGACCCACGGTCAGGCAATGGTCACGTCCAAGCGCTACTTTTGACAAACACCAATGGCTCCTTTAGTGAACACAACCTGATTAGTTTCACACCACAACTCCAAAACTCCATCCAACCTCATACCTCCTCACGCACACATTTATTGTATATAAGTGTGTGTGTGTGTGTGTGTGTGTGTGTTTTTTTTTTTTTTTTTTTTGTGTTTCTTCTTTGGAATGTTTTTATTATGGATCATGAGTAGAACAAATCAAGTCAGACCCACTTCAATTTAATCAAGATGAACTGGAAATTTAAGATCAAAATCCATAGACAAGGCTTAAGGAAATCCAAAATCCAAAATCCAAAATTCATACAAACCACTATAGAAAGAAAGAAAAAGGAAATGAGTGACAGATCAACTCTGATCACAGATCTACGCCACTGCGCCACGTTAGAGGAGATCTTGTGGTGCTAGGTGACGATGCCCACGAGGTAGGCGGCACTGGGTGACGGTGGAGATTGGTGGTGCTCGGTGATGGTGCAGATTAGCGTTGCAGGTCCAGACCTTGATTTCCGTCGCTAGGTTCGTGGAGGGGTTTGGGAGAATAATAAGGGAAAAACGAAGAGAAAAGCAGAGAAAAAAGAAGGGGAGAGGCAGAGAAAGATGAGAGTCAAGGGAAAAAGAAAAAAAGAAAAAAAAGAAAGAGAAGTCTTATGACATTGTGTCAGTGTGTTGGTCCTAGTTTTTTTAGCTTTTTTGGTTGAAAACATAACTGAGTGATGGGTGCCAAACGTGTAGGGTATAGGAAATTGGGGTATTTTAAGTGATGAGTAATTAGTGATGAGTGATGAAAATCAAGTGAGGAGTGATGAGTGATGGGTTTTTTTTAAAACCAAACAACCCCTTATTGATTTCAATTTGTTCATCCAATTTTTTTATACCATCTTCCTATGTAGATGGATCCAAAAATGTTTTATGGATCTAAAAGAAATTATTATTTTGATTATTTTACTTCTTTAACAATATTTTTTTTTCTCTTTCAAACAAACGGTAGCTTCTTTAACTGTACTTGATTATTTGTAGGGTACTTTGAATACACTGAAGGATCCAAGACGTTGTGATGACAACCCCTCAAAGATATGGTCTCTTTTTCCATCTCATATGATTGAGAGCTTAAAGAATCTAGAATTGATTGACTTTTATGGATGCCATTCCTTGGAAGTTATATTTGAACTTGAGGAAAGTCATGTGGCATTAGTTGATCAATTAAGGAAACTGGAACTATGTCAGTTAGATAAACTGATGCACATATAGAAGAAGGGTCCAAAAAAGATCATAGGCTTTGGAAACTTGAGATCCTTAAAATTTAAGGAATGTAACAGTTTGACAAATTTGTTCTCACCATGCATAGAGAAATTGCTTGTGATGCTATGGGCTATAGAAGTTTTTAACTGTGGAAAAATTGAAGAAATCCTTGCAAGTGCAGGAGAAGAAGAGGATGAAAAGGATGTTTTGTTGTCCCAAGTGTTCTCAATCTTGCTCGAGGACTTGCCAAATCTCAAGTGGTTTTGCCTTGAAGCTAATGCTTTTGAGTGGCCATCGTTGCAAATAATAAAGGTAACTAGATGTCCGACTCTAAGGACATTTGTTTCGACTAATATAAAGACACCTCAGTTGGAAGAGGTAATCGAAGGCAATGGCTATAGAACACATTGGAAAGGAGACCTGAATGCCACCATAGAGCACATATTGAAAAAAATATTATTGATGAAGAGAGTAAAATAGAGGGAATTACATATTAGTCCTTTTTCTTATCTTACTAAATAACAAACCACCAGAAAGTGGTTGTAATTAATGCAATTTAGCCTTAGAGACCTACATCCACAGCAATTGACCCCACTTGTCAAAGCCAATTACCAGATAACCAAGGAGCATTCACCCCTGACAAGCTAAGGGGGATGTGAGGGGGGGGGGGGGGGGGAATCAATTGCAATAAAGACCAAATTCAAAAAATAAAAAAGTAGTTAAAAATTCAAAAATGAAATCTGAAATAATAAATTCTGAATTAATTTGGTTCTTCTTGCATCCAATCTATCTATATCGTAAACTATCGGATCGGGTATTACTTAGATGTGAAACTTGCAGACCATCAAAGGACAAACACAATGTTATCGAGATAGACGTTTAGAGAATTTCCCTGTGACAGAATTAGTTTTCCAACTTTGAGCCTTTGGAGCGTACCCCAATTAGGTCTAATGAGATATAAGTGAATCTACATGTCAAGTTGATTTCAAGTAGGCAAGCCAGCAAACTATTTAAGATCTAAAAAATAAAAAATAAAAAATAAAATAAAGCTGCATGCAGGTTTGAGTTCATCTCAAGTAGTTTAGCAAATAAACCTGAATTAGCTACAAAAACACCTTGGCCTGTTTAAAACCATTTATGGGTTATGATAAGAAAACCAATTGAGGTGTTCACATCAAATTGTATGTTGAGCTTGCCTGCAGAACTAAGAATTTAAGCTAATCTATATGTATATATATCTAAAAGTTGAAGTGTAGCATTTATTGTTACTACGCTCCAATTGAGCTACATCAGTGTCTATGTTATTATTTTTTTTCTTTTTAATTTTCCTATAATTGTTTTTAACATTTATTTTTTTTAATATTTATACTTCTCCAACCTTTCTTCATTCCTTACCTTTCCATCTCCTTATTACTTCTCCAACATTTCTCCATCCCTTACCTTTTTATCTCCCCACTACCCTCTACATTAATATCATTCTCTCTCTTCTCCTCCATCTTCCTTTATTTTTGTCTCTTCTTATTTACACCCTCTTACTATAAATTCACCACTATCTCTTCCATTCAATGCATAGTTTTCCCTCACAAAACAAAGGTTCTCTCTCTCTCTCTCTCTCTCTCTCTCTCTCTCTCACAATTTTTTGGTGGATTTTTTATTTTTCTTGTATCTGTGCTTTAGGCTAATAATTTTTATATTCTTTAAAACTCTAATTTAAGTTAATGCGATTTTTTTTTTTTTGTTCTCTTTGATTGTTAAATTTTATCCTACTGCATTATAAAGAATTAAATATAGCATATAAAAATATAATATTATTCTAATATATAGCATGATTTGGATAATTTGATATTTGATATTTTTTATTTTTTTAAATTGTTTTTTTATTTGTTCTTTTTTATTGTTAAATTTTATCCTATTGTGTTATAAAGAATTAAATATAGCATATAAAAATATAATATTATTCTATTATATAGCATGATTTAGATAATTTGGTATATGACACATCATAATTTTTATAGTGCTCAATTTAGATGTTAAACTATGAGACTTTACTAATTTTTGTTTTTTTTAATCCTTTGTGATGGACAAAGTACTCTTAATAGTTGTATTAGAAATGTTTTATAATATCATTTATTTAGAGAAAAGCAGAGGTTAGCCAAACGAAAATAATCAGATGGATGACAAATTTTAGCTTTTGCAATTTCACTTTAATTGTTATTATTATTTTATAATAATGCATATATAGAAATTTAATTATTAGATTTTGCTAATAATTATTTATTTGATAATATGTTTTTGGTAGATGAAATTACAATTTCTAGAAAGAAAATAACCTTCATAGATTATCAACAACAAATTGTTTTTCCTAATTGGTCCAATTAATCATTGTTAAGTTTATTAATTTTCTTAGTTAGGTTTTTTGGTGTTTTGGATTGTAGGTAGAAAAAATAATGTTTGAGAAAGTTTGTTTAAAACTAAAAGAATAATTTCCAAATTTTATATTCTTTTCAATGATTCACAAAATGTTATAAATAACATTTATTAAAAAATGAATATTTTTATTAACTTGCCTCTTGAATTTCTGAAAAAAATTGTATTGTTTTCATTTTGGTATGACAAAATTTATATTTATGATTTATGATTGTTCTTATATTACATTTATGATTGTTCCTATAATAAATAAAAATATGATTACGAAATACATTATTCTTTATTAAATTAGTTTAAATTGTAAAAAAAAAAATTAATAAAATCACTATAAAAATGATTATCACGCGGAACGCGCGGGTTCGCGGCTAGTTTTATCATAAAACTTAGTAACTAGCATATTTAAGCTACAACCATGTGGTTGCATTTTTAAGGACCTAAACACAAAATACTAAGAATATGATTCTAAAGTTTTTACAAACACTAATTCAGTAATCAATTTTCCAAATCCAGGCTCACAATCCATAAAGAATCTAAAGGGAAAAAAGAAGAAGTTGAAATACCATTTCTGCTCTTTGAATGGGATTGGTCTCCTGAGCTTGAAATGAATATGCTCTAGAAGAAAAAATATTTTTAGAAACATAAGAACAATGTCCTGAGCATTCACATTGGAATGGCAAAAGGACAATAGTACTGCACTTAAGGGTCTGTTCGGTTGGAGGAGTGGAAAAGTGAGAGGATGGAAAATTGTGGGAGGATGGAAAAGTGGGAGGATGGAAAATATTTAGTTTTCCCTCTTATGTGTTCGGTTGGGGGAGTGGAAAAGTGGGAGGATGAAAGAATTTTGTGTTCGGTTGGAGAGAAAAAGGAAAGGATGGAAAATATAATTTATATAAATTGACTATTATACCCTTGTTATCTAATATGTAAGAAATAGATTTATTTCTAATTATTAAATAATATAAAATTTATCACATCATATATATAAATTTATATTATTATAATGTAAAAATTAGATCAGATCACGTTGAAAAAAAAACAACATTCAGTAATATTGAAAAGAAAAAAAAAACATTGTACAGTATAGTTGAAAAGAAAAGAAAAGAAAAGAAAAAAAAAAAAACAAAAACAAAAACAAAAACATAGTTGTTCAGTGACGTTGAAGAGAAAAAAAAAAAAAAAACCCAATGTTATTCAGTAACGTTAAAAAGAAAAGATAAAAAAAAAAAAAAAAAGTTTCAGTTCAACGTTGTTAACGTTGAACAGAAGAAAAAAAAAAAAAAAAACTTCTCAGGTCAAAGTTGAGTTCTATAGAAAAAAAAGAAAAAAAAAAAAAAGAAGAAAAAAAAAACGTTGAAAAAAATAGGTAGAAAGAGGGTATTTTTGTAAAATAGCTACTATAGAACTTTTCTCTCTAGATTTTCCTTCCGATTTGGAAGGAAAAAAAAAGTGGGCCTGGAGAGAAAACTTTCTCTCGAGTTTTCCATCCTCCCTATTTTCTTTCCCCAAACGAACAATGGAAAACAGCATTTTCCACCCTGTTTTCTATCCTCTATTTTCCATCCTCCCTATTTTCCTTCCAAACGAACGCAGCCTAATAGAGGATAAAGTTGTCAAACCCGCTGGCAGGCTCGTGGACGCTCTTGCTCTTGTTTAGTTAGCCTTAGGTGGCTGCTCTCAAGTTGTTGCACATATTCTTAAAAAATGTAGTAAAAACAAGTTTTTGCATCTTATCCAAAAACTATTACACGATGGAGCAGCTTGCATTCCAGCATATGCAACAATTATAAATTGAAAGCACAGCAACATAGCAATGACAACAATGTTCACGAGGAGAAAATAACTGAAGACACAAAAGGGCCTACTTTTTTCCTTAATCGGCTTTTTCTGGCAGCTTCACGATTTTGAGCAAGCCAGTGTAACGTCCACAAGATTTTGATTTGAAAACTTTTGAATATATATTATTTAAATCATATTGATATGAAATTATCTGAATATACATTGTTTAAATCATACATATCACCTTTTGATATCCTGATTTCTCTTTTGATTTATCACTGGAATCAGAAGCTGCAACAGCAGCCAATTGACCCCTTTCATGCTGCACAAGGACAATGAAAGCACAAACTTAAAGTCAATGCCAAAGAGCAGCCAAGCTTTCCAATGCAACAAAATGTTATTACATGCAAAATTACTTTCACATGGCAACACCAAAAGCAAAGATAGTTCTCATTACGGAATTATCATATGAATCTAATGAAAGGGCATACTACTTTTTAGCATCAAATTACTACATAGCAGCATCACTACAAGGTATTTATAGAGGACATAATCTCTAGAAAGCTGAATCTGATGAATAAACAATGCAAGAGACATCACCCTTTAATTCTTGTCATCTGTGTCATCTGTTGAGGTATCAGTCCTGGGGTTCGCTTCTGCCATCATGGACTCTCCCCAGTTCTCACAATGGCCACCAGATGTGGAAGCCAGATTCGGTTGTGGTTTGTTTTGTAGTGATAACATCTGAGACCCAACAATAGTAGCAGATATATTTATAAGCAGATATATTTATATCTAAAGATGCAAGTGACTAAATTCCACAATGCAGGAGAAAGAGAAAAGACGCGCAAGTTCTTAGTATTAATTTTATTGAACTTGAACCAATAACTGGTTATATAGTTGACCTAAAAGCCAATAAAATTATCAAACAGGGAGAGAGAGACGGATAAGAAGCATGTGACATTCAACAAGAGAAACATTATATAAATCATGTTATTGTATATTAATATTTCACAAACCACACTTTGTGATTCATAATAAAAACTATTACATAATCCAAGCCACTCAGAAACCATGGGACACAATACTTTATGCGATTGCAATTCCTTTACTTGCTGAAAAATTATGCTTTTCAAGCTCATACTTGAGGGGAATTTAATCCGTATTCCCTAGCCAGGCACTAAAAGCTAAAAGTATGGTAAGAATAGAAACAAATTCATCCACATAAATAGGCATTCATAAAAAGAGGCTATATACCACTGTGCACCTTGGTGCGATGGTCACTCTAGAAGTACAAGTGTTTATCAGTGTGAGAGGCAAGGGTCAAAGTTCAAGTCTCTAGAAGGGAGATTCGCAAACATATGCATTTAGATTAGACTAAAGCAGAATTTCTATCTTGTATATAAAAAAAAAAAAGCTATATGTGTTCAAAGCATAATTGAACTTTCAAAACATAAATTCCAGTCTCATAAAATCATTTGAAAATTAGCATTGAATGATTACTTATGACTAATTACCACATTTTCAACACGCTATTATACCCAAATTAAGAAATGAACATCCAACATTTAAATGAGTACTAATTTTATTTATTTATTATTATTAATAACGAAATGAAAAATGTAAATATAAATTTCTTTGATCTTACCGTATACTTTCAATTCTAAGCAACATAAGTTTAAAACCTCAAAAGCAGAGCATATTAGAATTTCTCTTTTCTAATGAATTTAACGGATATAAATAAGAGAAGGGCATCAGAAAAAGAAACCAATAAAAGTTTACAGCAAAAGAAATTCGGAGCCGGCTCATTGACAGAAACCGATGACGTCGGCATGGACGGCTCGACTTTCCTTCTTGCCGTGTTCCATGAGCCTTTCAAATTCAGAAACAGAGACTCATACTATTTTTGAGAAAGAGAGACTTTCATACTGTGAGAGAGAGGGAGAGAGCGAGAGGTAAAAGACTATAAGTAAAAGGAAGCTATGGTTTCCAAAAAAAAAAAAAAAAAAAAGGTAAAAGTAAGCTCTTCTATTTGTTTGGACGGTGATGAAATTTTTTTTTTTAAGAGATTGTTTTAAGAGCTCTTTATCATCACCATAGCACTAATTTAATTAGTTTCTGGGAATGAAAATAAAGTAAATAATTTTTTTTTTTTTACAGTTATTTATGTCTTTCCCAACAAAAGTTGTGTCAAAGCTTTTTAAAAATAGTTTATTAACAATTTTGTTTGTTAACAAGATCTTATAAAATAAAGGGTCATGCTAAAGGTCCGTTTGGTTGGGAGGATGGAACAGTGAAAGGATAGAAAATAGAGGAAGAATGGAAAAGTGAGAAGATATAAAAATTTTTAGTTTTCCTCATTTGTGTTTGGTTGAGAGGGTGGAAAAGTTGAGGGATGAAAAACTTTTTGGTTTGGTTGAAAATAAGGTTTATATAAATTTACAATCATGTCCCTCTTAAGTAATACATTATACTTTTTTAAAAATTTGTGTATAGATGAAAGTGGACATTCTTCTCAAAAAAAAAAAAAAAAAAAAAAAAAAAAAAAAGAAAGAAAAGAAAGTGGACATTTCAAAAAATAGCATAAGAAATCATCCAAAAGTATTTTCTTAAAAAAATAATAAAAATAAAAATTAAGAAAAAAGAAAAAGAAGAAGAACCCGCCACCTAACAAAACCAAAAAAAAAAAAAAAGCCACCATTACAAAGAAAAAGTCAAAAGAAGAAGAAAAAAAAAAAAAAGAGCCAAATACGTTAAAAGAGGTGGGGGCAATTTTGTCCAAATATTTTTCCCACTTTTCACTCTAATTTGGAGAGACTGTATTTTGAAGGGGGAGGAGAGAAAACTTGTGGGCCCTACCACTTTTCTCTCCCCCTCTCAACCAAATACCCTTCTCATTCATTTTCTCTCCTATTTTCCACTTTTTTTTTTCATCCTCCTTAAAATCCACCCAACCAAACATATCGTAATTATTAAAGCTAATTACAACTTACCTACCTATGATTTGATAAAAATTTAAGTAGCCTAATCGTGGTTTGAAATTTGGTACTTTACTCATCTGAGATTAGCTCAGTTAGGATTTTGTTACCCACCTCTATAAAATGTGAGGCTAAATATGTATTTTTACTTTCTTTTATGTCTCTCTCCTCTTAAAATATAAAAAACATAAAAGAATTAGAGACAAGATGATAGTTTTATAAAAATTATGAACAAACATTGCCACTACCAAAGAAGCTTCTGTCAAGAACTTTACCTTGTATGATTCTTCATAAACAGGCAAATAGCGGAGCTCATTGGTCGATTCCCCCCATGATTCAATTAGCATCAAAGCCTTGTTACGATTATTAACTACAGTCTGAGGATCTTCAATCAACTTCACCATCTCATCAAGAACTCTCTCAGCTGCTACCTCTGAGAAAGCCTTCTTACAATTCTTAACACATGTTTCAAGCAACACCAAAGCCAAGTACTAAATCCTAAAGGTCCGTTCGTTTGGGGTGATAATAGGAGGATGGAAAATAGAGAGAGAAAAACAGGGTGGAAAATGTTATTTTTCACTGTTCGGTTGGGGAAGGAAAATAGGAAGGAGAGTAAACCCGGGAGAAAGTTTTCTCTCCGGGCCTACATTTTTTTTCCTCCCAAATTGGGAGGAAAATCTGGGGAGAAAAGTGCTAGTGTAGCACTTTTACAAAAATGTCCTTCCTCCCAAGTTCTCTCCTTTTTTTTTTTATCTTTTTTTTTTCAACATGACGTTCTCTTCTCTCTATTTTTTCCTTTTTTTTTTTTCAACATGACATTCTCTTCTCTCTCTCTCTCTCTCTTCTTTTCTTTTTTCAATGTGACCTGATCTATTGTCCTCATTATACTCCTCATTAATTTTTTTTCTTGTTGATTTTTTGGTTTTTTTTTTTTCCGTATGACATTAATTTTTACATTATAATAATAAAAATAATAATATAAATTTATATATATGATGTGATAAATTTTATATTATTTAATGAGTACAAATAAATCTATTTTTTACCTATTATGTAACAAGGGTATAATAGTCAATTTATATAAATTACATTTACCATCCTTCCATTTTTCTTTCCAACTAAATAAAAGAGTTTTCTACCTTCCCACTTCTCCACCACTCCAACCGAACACACAAGAGGGAAAACTAAATATTTTCCATCCTCTCACTTTTCCATCCTCCCACAATTTTCCATCCTCCCACTTTTTCACTCCTCTAACCGAACGAACCCTAAGACTCTTCAACATGACTTTTTAATTCCACGGATCAATTCAACACTGTTAATCTTTTCAGAATTGATCATGTCACAAATATCAAGATTATTGGCCCAATCAAGCTCATCAAGGTTCTCCGAGGTGGCATCTTCAATGATCTTTTCAGTCTAGTTTGGGCCTTGGAAAAGCTCCTTCATATTGAAGTCCATTGAACTCATGCCTGCAGTCATCTTTCAGCCCACCTCACCTCCATCAAATTGTCACTAATACATCATCCTTGATTCCAACATTAATTTTTTCTCCTTTTGGAACCGCTGCTGGGTCATCCCTAATCTCAAGGGCTTTCCTGTTTATAGCATGATAAATTTGGGTCATCACTTCTGTGAAGGCAAACCCAAAAAATACCCTTTTTTTTTTATCCTAAAGAGAAACTTCTATGGTGGTAATGTTTCTTTTTAGTTTTTACAAAAACCTTACTTTTTGATCTTGTTTGATATATTTTTTTTAATTTCTATTTTTATTTTATGTTTTAAGATGAGAGAGACATAAAAGAAAGTAAAAATACATATTTAGCCTCATTTTTGACAGAGGTGGGTAACAGAACCCTAACTGAGCTAACCTCAGATAGGTAAAATGTCAAAATTTAAACCACAGGTAGGCAACTTAAATTTCTTTTTTTTGGTAAAAAGAGGGATACCATTAAACAAAATTAAGGAAAAGAGTCAGCCACAAGACAAAGCCTATTTAAATACATGCCATTACAATCCAAATTGAAAACAAAGACTATGTCCTCAGGGGGACTTTTGAAAGTAATAAAATCCTGGTCTAAGGGGGTTCCTGTCCTGGCAAGAAGGTTAGCACATCTGTTCACCTCTTGGAAGCAATGGCGAATACAAATCTAGTGGAAGAGAGTGATCAACTATCTGCAGTCATCCACAAGAGTGGAGTTTGATAAGTTAGGGTGATGTTGTTTAGATAACAACTCCACAATAGACTTGGCATCAAGTTCTGCTTCCACAACAAGAATATTTCTCGAGAGACATAATCTTAGCCCATCATGTAGGGCCCAAAGTTCTGTTGTGAAGCTTGATGCTTTCCTTATTTTCCTGGCAAAACCGAAGACCCAAGTCCCATTCTCATCTCGCACTAGACCACCACTACCTGCAATCCCCTAGCTCCCTGAAGAACTATCTGTGTTTAATTTCATCCATCCACTACTTGGCTTTTCCCATCTCACCCTTCTGATCATGAGGCTTGTTGGCATCTTGGGGAATAATGCACAATGGAAGAATTCTAAAGCCCGATTCATAATTTCTGGAGCATAGTTAGTCACTATAGGCTGATTTTGGAAAACCAATTGGTTCCTTTTAAGCCAAATGTTCCATATGGTAAAGGTGAAGATTATCATCCATGGAGGTTGGCTAGTGGACGTTAACTTACTGCCTTTTCCATTAACGGAGAGCCAGTCATGGAGGTCCCTCACAAAGAAAGAGTTGTCCATCCTATCTCTACCAACTTGCAACTAGATTGGCTTAACGGTAGGGCAGTCTCGTAAAGCATGAATAATTGTCTCCGAAGCTTGGTGACACAGAGGACAGAGGACATCAACATTAATACCTCGTGTGGCAAGGCAACTCCTCACTCCGATGCTATTATGAAAGCACTTCCAGAGGAAAAATTGAATATGAGGAGGGATTTTGGCTTTCCATATCCATTGACCTTCAAAAGGTTGCAGGTTATCAAGTCCCACAACAAGATCATAGGAGCTTTTTAAGTCAAACCCTCCATTGTGCGATCCAGCCCAGGCAACTCTGTCCTCTGTTCTGCCAGCCACTGCATAGGGCATGCCTTGGATGTCCAGTTTAATATCCTGAGGCAAATCAAAAGAGATTTTGGACCAATTCAACCCATCGGCTGAGATAACCTCTTTGACTCTCCTATGGGCTTCGTCCACTGAGAAAGGGCCTTGAATAGCTTTCCTTAGAGGTGACCTTTCAAACCATTTGTCAAACCAGAAGTTGAGATTGCTGTCCCTGCCAATGGTTCACTTAATACCTTTCTGATAGGCATCCTCTCCTCTTTTCATGGCAGTCCATACATGAGAGCAAGGAAGTTTCCCTCTATTTCTAGCATTGAGCCTTCGTTGATTACAACTTCTTCTTCTTCTTCAACACTCTGGCCTATAAAGCCTCTTGTTCCGAATGGAAGCACCAGTTCAATTTTGCCAAGAGTGCAGTATTCTTCCCTCTGGAAGTTTGAAGGCCTAAGCCCCCTTTACTCATAGGTTTTGTCACTTTTTCCCACCCTACCCAATGCATCTTCTTTGAAGATTCCATAGATCCCCATAAAAAACTCCGATTAATTCTATCAATGTTGTCCACAATTTTGCTAGGTAGACTAGCACATTGCATAGCATAATTCAGAACAGTAGCCGACGAAGACTGAATTAGCACTGCTCGGCTAGCCATGGACAATAACTTTGACTTCCACCCCGCTAATTTGCTCTTTACCTGATCTAGGAAACCATAGGTGGGTAAGTTGTAATTAACCCTAATTGTTTTTATTTTTTAATAATGATTAACCCTAATTGTTAAAAAACAATTTTAGTAAAATTTTGACACCACTTTAATAGCAGGGATGGACCCAGGTGGGGGCCCGGGCCCCCTCGGGTCCTTTTTTTTTTTTTTTGTTATAATATTTTTCATTTTTGTAGTTAGGCCCCCTCCCAAAACCTTAGGCCCCCTTTCTCCATAATAAGTATGCGTTTGGATACGCGTTTCACGCGTATCCAACGTCTGCGTTTACTTCTTTTTTTTTGCAAAAGTGCGTTTTAGCCCTTTTTTTGGGTCCATGCACTGTTCACGAGATCTACAAATCTCTTTTTCAGCAACTTTTTCATTAAAAATAAGTCCCACTGCACTATTTACACGTTTAAAAATTATTTTGTTACAATGTTTTTAGTTTTCAACAAAATAAGCGGTATCCAAACGCACCCTAAGTCTAACTAGCTTACCTAAATAGCAACTATCCAACCAAAAAACTTAACAAAAAAATTAAAAATATTCACAATGTTGATTGAATTTTAGCAAAAAAAAAAAAAAACTATTTTACCACAAAAGAACCAGAAAATTATGTGTTATTGGAGAAGTTAAAGCTAAATTTTTTGCAATTACAGTAAAATGATACAAATACCAGTTGACTGTAACAAGTTGTTAAAAATAAACACAATATTTTATTAAAATTATATCTCTTCTTTCAATTAAAAAACTCAAAAAAAAAAAATCAAATTCTCTCGCTTCCTTTATTATTTTAATGAATTGTTTATATTATTTTAAATGAAGTTATAAAAAATAATAGAACATTTAATATTGGGTGTATTGTAAAATGAGGTGATAAAATAGATAAAGTAACTTTTTAAGATGCTAAAAGCTAAAATTTTTTAGCATCACCAATGTGAATGCTCTAACTTCAACCAAAAAAAAAAAAATTCTGGCCAGCTTAGTATTAAAAAAAGACATTATTTTGTTTTTGTTTGTCTTTGTTGGTAAATGATTGCATTTTAATGTATTTAGAAACAACGATTTTGAGTATTTATAATTTTTTAATACTATATAGATGCTTATTTTGAGTTTTTTTTTTCCCCTATATATTTCAGCTCCCGCTAGCTTGAAATCCTGTGTCCAGAAAATATAAAAGTCGGTCAAAAAAAATCATAAATGGCGATAAACATCCAAAAAATATTTGAATGCTGAAATAGGAGACCGAAAAGCCGCATTTAGCCTTTGACACTTGAACTAAAAAAGGCCATGAGCCAGCAGATCAATCAGTTGGACTCTGGTGATTTGTAATCAAAGGTCCGTGCGTGCGAGCTTGCATGGGATTAGGGAAAGGAAGGTAGGAGGAGAACTATTTATAGGGAGCTTGACCAAAGTTATATTGCATAATTTTAGATGTTCATTCTTGGATTTTAAAATTTATGCTACGCATTGCAAATAATCTCTATAGTTTAAGTTGTGGTTTGAGAGGCACTCAAAATCCTCCACCAAATCCGGAAAGGAATAAAAATATAGTGGATAAATTACAAAGTTGATAGGTCAAACAAACATTAAAAATTATTTTTCATATCACATCATTTGCACTGTAGTGCCACATTTTTTTTTCTTTTTAAAAGAAAAACCCAAATTAAATCCTTGTGCCAACCAAAATCTGAAAATCTCATCTCCGTCTCTTTTCCCTCTCTCAACCTCTCTCTCGTCAGTCACCACCAACCAAACCCATCTCAAACTATGTGGGTATTTGTTAATAAATGTTTGCCTATGTTGACATTTAAGTCCAACGGTGTTTTTTGCACCTGGCCATGAGTTGTAGTGAAACGAAGGGACCACGTTTTCAGTTTGACATAAGTTGGTGGAGATTGAGTATGGTTTTGAGTTTTTTGAGGTGCGTTATTAGTTTGTTTGGCTTTGGGTCACTGATTCTGTCCTCTAAGCAAGTTCTAGGAAGATTACTGGCTTTTTGATCCTCTTTTGAGTGAATGAGTTGAATGGGCCAGATGGGCATTTTTGTGGGTCTGTGAAAGGATGAGAAGAATGCTTGGACTGCAATATGGTGATTTTGAATATACATAATACCCTCATGATATTTGATTAAGAGAGAAAAAGAAAAAGAAAGAGAAAAGAGAGATCGTTTCTTTGTGTTGAAATGAAGGTGCGACCAAGGCTTAGTGCTTGATAAGACTGAAAGAGGGAAAAGAGATGGAGATGAGTTAGGGGTTAGGGCTATTGGTTGTAACGTGTCTCAATTTAATTTGGGTTTTTATTTTTAATGGTTTTAGTGGAACAATTGGTAGTTAATGTGGCATGAAAAATAATTTTTCTTATTATTTTGTGATGCAGGACAACCTAGGCTTCCCACCTAGATTAATCCTACAAAGAACCTTAGGCTTTCCACCTAAGGTGTTTGGAATCACCACCAAACAAATCAATGCAAAAATCTCAATAATAATAATAATAATAGTCTGTAAAAAATACAAAAGGAACCATCTGGAGCTTTATATACAACTTCTAGGAATCACAATGATAAAGATAAACTCTCCTAAACAAATCCTAAACAAACTCAAATACTAATACGATAATCCTAACAATCTCAAATACTAATCCAATACTAAAGATAAACCCAAATAAAGATAACATAAATGATAAAGATGATCTCCACAAATATGCTATCATGTGGTGTCTGCACCAACTCCCCTGGGGTGGGAGAAACTCGACCCCGTCGAGTAAAGCTCATAAGGATCAAGTGTCAACAGAATAATCTCCATCAAGCCACAAGCTAATTGGATCAGCATGGCGCCTCCGTCGACACTCATATGTGCGGGTGATAGGAGGTAGAGATGAAGTAGTAGCAAGGGTATCCAAGTAGGCCTCTAAAAGAGCGGGATCAAGCTGCTGCAACTCCTCTCTGGTGATCCATGTACAATCAGAATCAGGCCGTCCTCGCCAGCGAACCAAGAAGCGCTGAACTGTTCCATCCCTAGTGAAAAGAGACTGCTCATCCAAAATAACATCAATAATATCTTTATGTGCCTTTTGGAAACAAGATGGTATAGGGCTAGGGATAGGGTTAGCCAAAGAAGAAGAGGGTGGATCATCAAAAGGGTCATAAGAAATAACTGCTGGAACTTTAAAAGCAATTAAATTAGCAATATTAAAAGTAGAACTAATACCATAATCTGAAGGTATATCAATCACATAAGCATTAGATCCAATTTTCTTTAATACCTTGAATGGGCCAGCACTGCAAGCCTGTAGTTTCTTCACGGTTCCGGAAGGATACCGTTCAAGACTGATACGAATCATAACATAATCTCCTACATCAAAGTCTAAATGACGTTGATTTAAATCAGCCTGAGTCTTATACTTAAGATTACTAGCATGAATTTGTTTGTTGATCTCTTTATGCAGCTCATGCATGTGACTAGAAAACTCTACTGCAGACACAGAAACCCTATCATGTGAGGACATTGGGAGAAGGTCTAAAGGTCTCCTAGGTGTATAACCATGAACAACTTCAAATGGACTTATATCTATGGACCTATTGACTGAGTTATTGTATGCAAATTGGGCTACAGGGAGTATAGATTCCCAAGTCCTACCATTCTCACCTATGAGACACCTTAAAAGATTTCCTAAACTCCTATTTACAACCTCAGTTTGACCATCTGTTTGAGGATGATATGCTGTGGAGAATTTTAACTTTATTCCCATCATGTGCCAAAGGGTCTTCCAAAAATAGCTCATGAATTTAACATCCCTATCTGACACAATTGTTTTAGGTAACCCATACAACTTAACAATCTCATCAAAGAAAATCTTGGCTACCTTGGATGCATCAGATGTCTTAGAGCATGGAAGAAAGTGAGCCATTTTAGAAAACCGGTCTACCACTACAAGAATAGAATCAAACTTCCTAAGGGTACGGGGAAGACCTAGTATAAAGTCCATGCTAATATCCTCCCAAGGACGGTGTGGAACTGGTAGAGGAGTATAAAGGCCAGTATTTTGCTTGCAATGCTTAGACAATTGACATTGACGACATTGACCAATTATCTTGGCAACATACCTCTTAAGACTTGGCCAATAGAAGTGCCTCTCTACCTCTTCAATTGTCTTATCACGTCCAAAATGCCTTGAAAGTCCTCTCGCGTGCACTTCCCAAACTAAAAAGTCTCTAACTAATGTGCGGGGGATACAAAGCTTATTAGCTTTAAACAAGTAGCCATCTCGGAGGATAAAATCATCAACAACCTGACTATGCTCAGTCCTAAGTGTAGTGTATACTTCTCCAAAATCTGGGCAAGATTCATACACCTCTTGCAACTTCTCAAACCCTATGACTTTTGTGCTCATCACAGAAAGTAAGGTGACTCGACGACTCAAAGCGTCAGCTACCTTATTCTCAACACCAGATTTATGTCTCAAAACAAAAGAGAATCTTTGCAAATACTCAACCCAAGGGACATGTCGAGCATTTAATTTCTTTTGGGAATTGATGTGGCGGAGAGCATCATGGTCAGAATAAATGACAAACTCATGGGGTGTCAAATAATGGCTCCAATATCTTAAAGCTTGAACCACAGCATAGAGTTCTTTGTCATATGTTGAATACTTCTTCTTAGTCTCATTTAATTTCTCACTAAAGTAAGCTATCGGGTGACAATCTTGGCTAAGAACTCCTCCTATTCCTACACCAGACGCATCACATTCCACTTCAAAGACCTCATCAAAGTCTGGCAGGTGCATTACCGGTGCTTCTGTCATCTTTTTCTTGATTTCTTGAAATGCTTTACTAGCAGCATTTGACCATTGGAATTCGCCTTGCTTCATACAATCAGTGATTGGTGTCATGATTGTACTAAATCCACGTATGAAGCGGCGATAGAAAGTTGCAAGCCTACGAAAACTACGAACCTCATGAATGTTCTTGGGCTCAGGCCAATCCACTATGGCCTTGACTTTTTGTGGGTCAGCAGAAACTCCTTTAGATGAGACCACAAAACCTAAGAAAATGACACTATCAGTGAAGAAAGATCATTTCTTGAGGTTGGCATACAAGTTTTCTTTCCTCAAAGTGGAACAAACTTGTTTAAGATGGTCCAAATGTTGCTCCTTTGATTTACTATAAATGAGGATGTCATCAAAGTATACTACCACAAATTTGCCCATGAAAGGCCTTAATACTTGTGTCATCATTCTCATAAAAGTACTTGGAGCATTTGATAACCCAAAGGGCATTACAAGCCACTCATATAGACCATCTTTTGTCTTAAAAGCAGTCTTCCACTCATCACCTGGCCGGATCCTAATCTGATGGTATCCACTTTTCAAATCAATCTTCGAAAAGATTGTGGCTCCTAACATTATATCAAACATATCATCTAACCTAGGGATAGGAAAACGATACTTCACAGTAATCTTATTGATTGCACGACTATCCACGCACATCCTCCAGGATCCATCTTTCTTTGGGGTCAAAAGTGCGGGGACTGCACATGGGCTTAAGTTTTCACGCACAAATCCTTTGTGCAAAAGCTCATCCACTTGTTTAGCCATCTCATCATACTGAGGAGGGCTCATTCTATAGTGGAGCAAATTTGGAAGTGCTGCTCCTGGGACAAGATCTATAGCGTGTTGAATATCACACATAGAAGGCAATTGATTTGGGAGCTCTTTAGGGATAACATCTTGGAAATCTTGAAGCACTGATTGTACTTCTTTTCTTGGTTCTTCAAAACTATCTAGTGCAACTTCCTTTACAACCAAAGCAAAGATGATGGAGTCTTGATTGACAGCTCTTTCAAGCTCTTTTGGACTGCTGAGGTTCATGCTTTGCTTTTTGGGCTCTTCTTTAGCCTTATTTGCACTAACAAACTTAGTTTTGACCGGGTTAAGCTTAATCCTTTGTCCATTGTGCATGAAGGAACAAGAGTTCGAGCAATCATAAAGAGTGACATCTAAATCATAGAGCCATGGTCGTCCCAAAATTATGTGTCCTACATCCATTGGAATCACGTCACATGAAATCTGAGCCTTGTATGAGAGGATATGAATAGGGACAAGACACCTATCCTTGATAGTGATAGATGAATCATCTACCCAAGAAACCTTATAGGGTTTAGGATGGGCAACTAACTTCAAACCTAAGAGGGAGACAAGTTTAGAAGAAACTGTATCAATGCAACTTCCACTGTCAATGATAACCTTGCAATTTGTGGTTCCACACTTGACAAAGGTTTGGAAGATAGTATTTCTTTTCCAATCATCACTTTCTTTGGATTGTGCTAAAGTACACCTAACAACACTCATTACAGGAGTATCAAGACTACCTTCACTGAGGTTGTCAAAAGATGGTAGAGCTCTAATGCAAGCTAATTGGATGGAATCATCCTCTCCTATTTCTACAATGTCTTCAATGTTAGGCTTATAGACTACTTCTTCTATCTCTTCCTCTTCATCCAATTCTTCAATCAACAAAGTCTTATTAGGACATTAGACAGCCATATGACCAAAGCCTTGACACTTAAAGCATTGGATTCTAGAATTGGGCCTAAATGTCTCTCTAACTACACTCTTCCCTTTGTCTTCTAGGCACAAGGGTCTATTGTTGAGATTGGGTCTTGTTTGAGGACCTTGTTGGTATCTACCCTGAGGATTCTCTTCTATGTGTAAGGGTCTATTGTTGGGATAAGGCCTATTTTGGGCACCTTGGAGGTACCTACCTTGGGGACCTACAAAATTGTTACGAGGCAACATGCGATTGTCAAATCTCCTCCCACCTTGAGGCCTAGGGATCAACTCTAAATCTTGCACTAAAGTATAAGCATCATCAAGAGTTGAGATCTGTCGGGCCACTAATTCTCTTTAAAGATCATAATTGAGACCTTTCCTAAATCTACTCAAGGTAATTGGCTCATCTTCAGTTGCATTGCTACGGATCCTATACTCTTCAAATTGTTCTACGTACTTAGTAGCAGACCTATTGTCTTGTCTCAAATCATGCCATTGATCCAACAAGTTGCCTTGATGAGATACTGGGAAGTACTTTTCATTGAGCTTGGCCTTCATTTCTTCCCAAAGAGTTATGGGTGGTTGGCGGGTCTTGCGGAGGTGGTTGACAACACTATCCCAATGAAGTTTTGCTCTTCCTACAAGTTTCATTTTGGCAAATCTAACCTTTCTATCCTCAGAAAATTCATACCACTCAAAAAAATGCTCAATTTCTCTCACCCAATCATTATAGACTTGGGGGTTCCTAACACCATCAAAGGTAGGGGCCTCTACTTTGATATGTTTTGCTGAGTTGTCTTCATTGTCTCTATGGTCTTGCCTAGGGTGAGGGCCATGTCTAGTATTATTCCTTTCATTGTGTGCATTAGCCTCGTCATACCTAGCCTTCAAGTGGCCTAGACGGGCAGTAAGCTCTGCAATGGCTTGTCTTAATTCATCTTGGGGAAGAGGATCCATGTTTAGGCAGGATTGGGGACTAGACTGGGATGCAGAACTAGACTCTAATTTGGAATTAGACCGTTCTTCAAAACTAGTTACTAGACAACCACTACGCAAATGCATGCAAAGAGATCAACAAACTAATTCTAGCAAGTGAATAATAAGGATAAAACTCAAGTAAGTTATATGTGAAGAAAAATCATGAATTCCACAGGTTGTTGCATTCAAGCAGTATTAGCTTCAACAAGGATTAAATTAAAAAGGACCCAATTGTTACAATGTGATTAGGCTAGTTAAACTACTAATACTGAGAATTAATTACTTTAAAGGATTTTTTTTTTTTTTTTTTTGTGTGTGGCTAAAATAAAAGGCTAAAAGAAAATTAAACCAGCAGCTAAAATATTAAATTCATGTGAAAGTTTAAGTAGACAAAAGATAAAGGCAATGGCATGTTTTTGAAGGTAAAGTTGAGGCACATAATAGACATATTGATATTAAATCTGAAAGTGCAATTCAGTTCATTAAGTGAGGAAAGTCCACACCTTAATTGGGTTGACTTAACAACCTGGGCCTCAATGGACAGTGGGTCATGAAAGTCCACACCTTGAAAAGCAGTTGCATTGAATCAATTGTGAAAGTGGGCTTGTGATACCTCACGTGTATGTGGAAGTGGAGCCTTCTGCCTGTGGACCTGACTTGACTTTTTTTTTTTTTTTTACAATTAAAAAAAAGAACTAAAATATAAAACTCAAGCTAAGAAACAGTATCCCGTCAAAAACACTAAACACCGAAACTACAGAAGTTAGAAACAAGGAAAACTAAAGAGAAGAGGCAGCGAAGGAAGCATCGCTGGAGTCAACGGCGAAGAGGAGGCTTGGGCTCGTCAGCGTTGACCATGAGTGACACTCGAAGGTGGAGATCGGAGCTGATGAGTCTAATCTCAGAACCCGTGAAGTGGTGGCAGTTGTTGTTGGCAACGGGTTGTGCGACGGCGTCATTCCATTGGTGGATCGGCGGTTGCTTGCTGACTTTCAAACTCCCTTTCTCTTGATTTGATGGTTTGAAGTTGTGGATCTGTTTTTTTTTTTTTTTTTTTTTTTTTTTTTTTTTTGATTTGGTGGTAGTCCTCAGAGTCGGGCACGGATTGGCTTTTCTGTTGGTTTTGGGATGAAGAATTCGTGTGGCCAAAGGGGGTAAATGGTTCGGATTGGTTTAGGTTTTGGTTTATAGATTTCGTGAGGTAAGAAATTGGGTTGTTGTGGTTTGCAAATCTCGTGGGGTAAGTATTTGAGTAATGGCATATTTGGTGGTGGTTTTGTTTTCTGATGGTGAGTGTGGCTGTGGTTGTCAGTCGTGAGTTTGGTTACTGATTGTTGCTGAAAGGGGAGATCAGGTTGGGCTCTGATACCAATTTGATGCAGGACAACCTAGGCTTCCCACTTAGATTAATCCTACGAAGAACCTTAGGCTTCCCACCTAAGGTGTTTGGAATCACCACCAAACAAATCAATGCAAAAATCTCAATAATAATAATAATAATAATAATAATAATAATAATAATAATAATAATAGTCTGTAAAAAAATACAAAAGAAACCATTTGGAGCTTTATATACAGCTTCCAGGAATCACAATGATAAAGATAAACTCTCCTAAACAAATCCTAAACAAACTCAAATACTAATACGATAATGCTAACAATCTCAAATACTAATTCAATACTAAAGATAAACCCAAATAAAGATAACATAAATGATAAAGATGATCTCCACAAATATGCTATCATGTGGTGTCCGCACCATTTTGTTTGACAGATCAACTTTTTTCATTTAAAGAATAACGGTAGAGACTATATTGATATGCATTTGAAAAGGTTAGAGATCAAATTGACACAATTGAAAGGTTTTTTTCATTTAAAGAATAACGGTTGAGACTACATTGATACGCATTTGAAAATGTTAGAAATCAAATTGACACAATTGAAAGGTTAGAGATTAAATTGAAATATGGTGTATAATAGAGACTAATTTTGTAATTTAAACAAAAATAGTTCTTAGAATGGCTAAATATTTTTAATTAGTAGATGACTACTCTTTATAAAGTGATATTTTAAATTTGCTGCTAAATTATGACCGTCACTTTTTATATAAAAATAAATTCTATACTTCTTAACATTTTTTTTTTCATTTTAATGCGATCTAAATTGTTTAGTGAAACTTTAGTCTAATTTTTTTTTCTTAAAAAAGAAAACAAAACTATTTTAAGCCCAAGTTTTTTTTAAAAAAAAAAGTTTTACCAACCCAATTTCATTTCTGTTAGCATGATTAATCGATCTGTTGGAGTACTTGACTTAAATATCTTATCAACATGTTTCTCAAAAAAAAAAAAAAAAAATTCTTATCAACATTTAAATTTTTTTGCATACCAGTTTTACGGTTCCAACCCACCTTTAACACTTTTCTTTTTCCCTTTTGTAAAGCATTCACCACTATATATTATATAGGCTCAATTCAAGATTGTTAGTGGTCACGTTTTGAAAACAATCCAGAAAAATAGCATTTCGAGTTTCTTACACTCCAGTTACTGTAACAACTCGAGTCTTAAAGACTCGAGTTCTATGTGCTGGCAAAGTTGAGGTGGATTTAAAATCCACATGGAACTCGAGTTTTAGACACTCAAGTTTCGTTATTCATAATATCTTGGCACTAGAGCAAAAACCCAAACCCAAAAATCACGATCTCAGCATTGAAGTGACTCTCTTAGCTTGGGTTTGTTGATCTCGGCATTGGGGCAGGTTGGGTTTGATGTTTCTCTTTGTTATTGTTGCTTGGTCTTGTTGTTTTCTGGGTTGAGTTTGGGGTTTTGAGAGTTAGAGAGATTGATTAAATGGGAGACTACTGCATGAGGTAGCGGTGGTGATTGGAGAAGGAGAGCAATGGAGATTTGGCCATGGTGGTCCGAAGAGAACACGAAGAACGAAGGGGGTAAAGAGAAAAGGAAGAAATGGAACTCAAGTGTCTAGAACTCGAGTTCCACATGGATTTTAAATCCACCCTAACTTTGCTAGCACATAGAACTCAAGAATTTTAGGCTTGAGTTGCTATAGTAAACTCGAGTCTAACAGACTCGAGATGCTATTTTTATGGGTTATTTTGGAAATGTGACCACTAACGAAATTGTGTGGCAAAATTATGCTAATATGCAAATATCCCCCTCAATTCAACTGTATTCCTAAACTCCTAGTCTCCTAGTTAGCTATCTCTTTAATCCTTTTATTCCTTTTCCAGGTTTATCGGTGTTTTGTTTTTTTATTTATTTTCACTGTTCCCAAAAATCAGCTTAACAAAATGATAGTTAAAAAATGTATATAGCCCTATTCCAGAAAGTGCATATGGACTTTGCTGACATATCCTTGAGATAGACGTTCAAGGAAAGTAAGGATTCCTCATTCCTGTTAATAAATAAATCATCAATTATTCGTTGTTGAAATGGCTAAGCAAGAATTAGATGCCTGTTAATAAATAGATCATCACGTAAGGCATTTACACTCTATATAATAACATCCACTTGCTCGTTCTATATCACTCTTTCGATTTTCTTCCTCAATTAAGAATAAAATTCATCTGCGAATTATTGGCTACAATTTCTCTACTGCAGACTGCGAAATTTGTCTGTGTTACACTTCTTTGCTTTAGATCTTAGGCAGAGGTAAGTCCTAGAAACTTTTCCTTTCTTTTGGTGTTTCTTCAACATCTTTCCCCCCCAAGTTACTTCTACATTTTTCTATGGTAATATGCTTCTTTGATTTGCACATTGGCTTCAGTAATTTTCTCTTTTTATAGTTTCTACATCTCATGTGGACATTCACAAAAAGAATATAGAATAGAAAACATGGAAAAATATAAAAACATAAATAGCTATAAAAAAAAAAATGAACAAGAAGGTTGCGAATGTGGGTACTCACATTCTGAAAATATCAGTTCAAAAAAAAAAAAAAAAAGAAAAAAGAACTCAAATAGTCAGAATAGGTCTAGTGCAAGCATAGACCTATTCTGAATATTTGAGTTTTTTTTTCTTTTTTTGATAATATGATGCATACATGCGACACAATTTTTTTTGTAGATTAGTATTTAGTATAAATTAGTTTGCGGCAAAGCAGGTTGGTACAATTTACACAATTAGTACAAATGTCAATTTCATGATGGAAAAGAATACAATTTGGAAGAGTTTGACTAGGTTGGGTTAAAAAATATATTCATAACTAAGGATAAAAATGATACTTGCAATCATATGTGAATCGTACGTATTGTGAATTGATTTTTGGTTTTTCCGTATCGTGTATTGTAAGATACACAAACACTTAATAAAATTTATACAAAAAATTATAGATATACATATATGGAAGAGTAAGACTTAGGTACAGTATTTATGTGCTGTTCCTTAGGTTCTCCTTTTAAGATTTCGCTATGTAGATTTTTTTTTATAAAATGGAAATGTTTTTCTTTTTAGTTAAGTAGCCATATAGCTAAATCTTAAAAGGAAAATCTAAGGAACAACATCTATGTGGTGTTTAGTACGGGGTAATGTTTTAGGATTCCCAGAAATATTTAAAGATTTCCATGTTTGGTTGCAAATTACGCAAGGGAATCAAATACCAGGGGAATCTGGATTCCCTCTTAAACCCCTCTCAGTAGGAATGTAAATTCCCTTTAAAACAGGTAGGAATCCAGATTCTCAAGCTTAAAGAAAATTGTATTTTTTATAAATTGACAATTTTAACCATTTTTCCTTATCATTTAAGCAATTAAGATAAAATATAAAACAAATCATCAATATCTTTTCCCTTGTCTATATCTTTTCCTGCCAAAATAACATATACAGGATAGATAACTCTGTTGATATATTTTTTAACAAAGTTTTATTTAGGTTTCATGTGTGGAAAAAAAAAAAGTTGAAGGGGACTCTTTATTTTTGCCAGGTATTAACTTTTGCTATTATATGTGCATGTTGCTCTCTATTTAAATAGTTATTTTTGTATTATACTTGTCATTTTGAAATGTTAGACTACAATTTTAATGAATTTGTCATAATTAATAGTTTATATTTGGTTTTTCATTATTTATTTAGAGGAAGATTTTTTTTTTAAAGACTTGGTAATTCACATTCAAATCTAAGGATAGAATGGGAAAAATAAATAATTTATTTAAGATTCTTGAAAATAAACCAAATATTACCATCTCACATTCCTAGGAATTTTAAGAGATTTCCAATAAAACCAAACATAGGAATAGTTACATTCTTAGGAATGTGAGGAATTTGAATGTCAGAAGTAATGTGGATTCCCCTATACCAAACGCCATGCTAGGATATTGTACCTAAGTTTTGTCCTATATAAAAGGTATATTTATTATAAATTTGTAACACCTTCAACTAATGACTAATTTAATATCTCTTATGTAATAATATTTACAAGACTAACTAAATAAATCAAATTAACAAGTGTTTATAATTTACATATTCAAATTGATTAAACTCAAAATATGATAATACATGAAAAATAACCCAAAATAATAATTTTTTCCCATCATATTCATTATCTCGTCTAATCAACTCCATCTAAGTTAGTGTTATCATCATGTTCATCATTTTGCAAATTTATTTATTCATTGAAACTTTCTTTATTATCATCAACATTTACTATCTTTTCTTATTCCTTTATTTTAATAATTTTTTTAAAAATATTTCATCATGTCATTATAGCTTCTTAGATTTTAACAATAATGACAAAAATAAAAAATAATTATATTGTCAATTAACACCTTATTCATAGTATAGAAAATAAATTTGCAAAAATGAAAGTGAAGTGTAACTGTACAGTTCAAATTTTGTAAAAGAAAGATAGAAAAAAAACTTATGAATATGTTTTTTTATTGGGCTAAATTAAGTAACATAATAATTTTATGTTAAAAACAAGTCTAATAACTTATTTTAAAGCACATGTCTATGTATCGTATAATACATATGATTTTATGGTATAATACGATTCATATAATATGCATCACTATATCATACGATTCATGAGTACTTAGGATACGAAACTTTTTGTACATGATATGTATCGTAGCGTATCATATGATATTGACAAATATGCTTGTAATGGATTTTTTTTTTCCAACTAATTATTGTCCTACATTATAGGCAGAAAAAATCATATAGAAAAAATTATTTTGAAGAATTAATATACATTTCGCCATTAAGAGAAGTTATGTAACACAAGGTTGGAAGAAAAACTTTAAGTGTTGTAATAAGATCTTATTCTTTCTAAAAAAAAAAAGAAAAAGAAAAAGAAAAGAAAAGATGAGAATAAGATCAAACCCTTTTTACAGAAGTGAAAATATGAAGGTTGAAGATTTATTAGTTTGCTGACATGGTCCTCCAAGTGCACTGAAGAATTTCTCCCAATGCAGGGGCTGGTAATAAATTACACCAGAAAAATTAACAAAGATAAAAGGAAAAAAAAAGGCCACAACTTAGAATTAGGAGAGGCGGCTCTGCTACTTGTGGTCATTGGCGACGCCACGTTGAGATTAGGGTGTTTTCAGGGACCCTGACTTGAATTTTTTTATATATATATATATATATATTAATTAAATTTTTTTATTTGTTTACCCTTAAAAAAAAATTAGGAACACCCAAAAATAAAAAAAAAAATTATTTGTTCTACTTTCAAGCAAAAAAAAAAAAAAAAAAGCCCAAAAAAATTTTTTTTTTTTTTTTACTAAAATCTGAAAAAAAAAAAAAATTGTAACAAAGCAAGCTCATAGGGGAAAAAAAAAAAAAAAAAAGAAGAAGCCCAACATCAATCCTAAACAACAGAATACAAACCCAATCTAACAGAAAAACACAAGGTAGCAAACCCATGGATTCTAAAAACATAATAGTAAAAAACCAAAACCCAATATACGCGATTAGAAGTTGTCAAAACAAATAAAAAACCACAAATCTTTAAAATTTTTACCTTTCTTTTTCTCATTCTTGCTCTGCTTTTTTCTCTCAACTCATGCTCTTCGCCTCTTTCATTCTTTCTCTCCACTCCCACTGTCAGGGCCGGCCCTAGACCAAGCTTCCTCCGATCTCTCTTTTTTTTTCTTTTTTTCTTTTTTTTTTTCGTTAATTGCTGCTGTGCGGTGTTTGGGTTTGAATGAGTTTTGAGTCTTTTGACTTTTGAGGTACTGCCTTTCTCTAGACTCTTCTTTAGATTTGTTAAAGACAAGTTTTCTCAGGGCAGTGGGCTAGACGTTTCACCACGTTTGGGCCTTTTTTGTTTGTTAAGCTTGCGTTTTTTTTTTTTTTTTTTTTTTTTTTGTTTTGTTAAGCCCGGTTTTGTGTGTGTGTGTGTGTGTGTGTGTGTTTAGGTGCAATAGGATTTGTTTTATTTTTTTTGTGGGTGCCAACTTGGCAGGCATCCTCTTGGCTGGGCTTGGGCCCTGGGCTTGTACTGTATTGTGTTTATTTACTTATTTATTTTTTTAATCTTGTGTTTATATATATATTTATTTAAGTTATTGGTAATATTATGAATAAATCTTTATCTATGCAGGTTGAGATTGCTAAAAATTTGTTATTGTTCGGCGAAATCACAACAATACTTTTTATATAAATCAGGTTTTATTTCTCATTTGCTCTACAATTAAAAGTTATTTTTTTATTTTAGTCTTTGTAAATATATTGTTTGATTAGAAATGTCTACTAGAAAATATGCATCTGGATATGAAAAACTTAAAAAAAAAAAAAAGAAAAAAAAAAAGAAGAAAAACTGATTGAGTCTCAAAAAGGATCAATGGATAAATTTTTTATTAGTAATAAACAAAATATAACACAAAATTTAGATGAAAATATCACAAATGAGCAAGAAATTCACCAAAAATAAAATTTAAATGAAATATATTATAATATAAAAATATTAAATAAATATTAATTTAATTAATACATAAGTATAAACAATAATTTAATTAACCAATAATTAATTGGGAGAAGCAACTAATAAACAATAATTAATAATTTAATTAACCAATACATTATAAAAGACAAATAAATTAAATTATGTTAGGCTAAACAACAATTAATAATTTTATAATTAATGAAACAATAATATAACAAATTATAGTTTATAAAAGACAAAAAAATCAATGAACAACTAAAAAACAATAATTAATAATTTTATTAATATTTCAAATGAACTTATAGTTTATTGTTTATTCTTTTACTAGAATTATAGACAAATATTTGATAAGAAAACCACGTAAAAGGTAATTGTAAACTTTATGTCTTTGCGTGTTTTTTAATTGTTGTTGTTGTTGTTGTCAATATATAAAATTTTCTTTTTATTAGATTTTGTAATTTATGTTTGTTGAGGAACATCCTGAAAAAATTCTTGGAGCCGCCACTGCTTGCGGTGTGTGGTGGCTTTGGCCTTTGACTCTACTACTTAACCACTAAGGATTTTTGTTTAAAACTTCATGTTGTTTGTTTTGGGTAAAATAGGTTGATTGGACTCAATTTGTTTTAGCTTTATTATTGGTAATTTTTATTCTTAGGCTAATTTTTTTTGAGCTTGTATATTTTGTTTTAGATTTAATCTATTAATTTTTTATGGCCTTGAAAAGGTGGAAAATGATAAAATTACAAAATTTTTATAAATTGCTAATGTGGTGAGTGGTTATTAGTAAGTAAAAAGTGATGCAAGTGTTCAAACCAATAAGATTTTGCTACCTCGATATTTTGAAAAAATGTTATTGTAGAAAAACTTGTGGTTATAATATTACTCTTAAAAGAATTGATGAAATTGTTAGGGGGGACAAAATGTAATTTTATTAAACAAAATTGCTAAAATTAGTACAACTTCGTCCATGTGTGTGTGTGTGTGTGTGTGTATATATATATATATATATATATATATATAAAAGAAAAGATTATTTCTCTTTGAACTCGTAATTTTTCCTCATACCCAAAAGCTGAAATCTCTCTCAACAAAACAAAACATAAAAATCCCCCCCACCCAAAAAAAAAAAAAACTCAAACCTATATACTTATATATATATATATTATTTTTTTTCACATCTCTAGATTTTTTATTATTATTATTATTTTTTAAATCTTTGTATTCCTGTTGTTTGTTGGTGCCACCTCTTCATTCCAACCATTCCCTTTCAGTCAGAGATTTGCCTTGAAAAATTCTTTCAAATCTATGTGTCTATTTGTTTCTTTCCAATTCGTGTTTTCTACTTGTTTGCTGTTTCCTACATTGTTGTTGCTTGTTACAATCTATGATACATGGAACTTTGTTTTTGCTCACATATCCGTATCTAATATGTATCATACTTGTATCATACCAGATACCTCTAAGCTACATACCCAATTTTTTTATTTTATTTTATTTTTAAGTGCTAATACATCTAGGATACACTCGTAATACGACTTGGATACTGTTATAACCCAACCCCAAAAGTGAGAGATAGTCCAAACTTATAAGAATTTTTATTTATAAGTTTTATATATTGGTTTCAATGTTGAACACTTATCTAGTTATCTTTTATTTACTTTTTTTTTAAATTTTTTTTTTTTTATCTTGGTTTGTATTCTAAACATCATTTAATGAATATTAATTCATTTTATTATTTATTATTGTTTTTAAATTGATATATGATTAAAAATATATAAAAAATAAATGTTTAACAATATATAAATAATATAAATAAAACATATTTAATAAGTAATTAATACATTAATTCCCAACATATTGTACCTTAAGATTTTCAATAAATATTGTATCTCCGTACCCGTATCATACCCATTCAGCCATACCTATATCTTTACCATGCATCTTAGGTTAATTGCATTGCATTGCCTTTACTTTTTCTTGTGGTGTGTGAGATAGAGAGTGGACCACTTTACCTGGTCCAACCCCTTCTCTACACGTATCATATATGATTATTACTTTTTTTTTTTAATTTTATAATTCAAGTAAAATGTGTGGGTGGCTGCCTTAAATTAGTGAGATTCGATGTTTATCTCTTTTTCATTTTTTAAAAATAATAAGAAACCCAATTGTTTAGTTGATACACGTATATAATATACCATTGTCCATTTGTTAACAAAAAAAAAAAAAAAAAGTTTTGTGAAAAGAAAGTATTAAATAAATATATAATTAATTACTACTAAATAAATTTATAATCAAAATTGACTTATAGAAAATATAATTTCACTATAATTTTCTAGAATCTGGTTTTTTAATAGTGTTATTGCTTTTAGTTTCACTATTTTATTCTATTGTTTAATCCAATATTCTAATTTATTGTGTGATGAAATAAATATATTTTATTATTTTTATTTATGCAATTCACGATCAAGTAGAGTTAAAATATATAACAATGTTAGATTCTTTTTCAAATGCATGTATAAACAAAAATTTAAGGTGTAATTTTATGTCTAAAAAAGTGAGAAGAATAGATTTTAAGTAAAAATATATATATATATATATATATATATTATTTAAAAAATATTTTAAAATATAAAAAGCCTTATTTTAATCTTCGTCTTAAGCCCCAAGATCTAAAGAGCCGCCCCTGATAATATGGGCACATAAATTATTTTCAACCCTAAGCAACGATAGATGACTCTGACACTATTTTTATATGAAATTATTTGCAATTGGATACTTGAAGATGGAGAAGAATTAGTCATAATCTGTGTTTTTTTTTTTTTTTTTTTTGGGGGGGGGGGAGGGGTGGTTGGGGGGGTAATTCAGCTTAGATTTCATTAAAAAAAAAAAAAAAAAGAAGTAAAAAAGGAGAACTCCCAAAACACTGAGTAGTGAGGGTCCATATTAGGGGCGCCTCCCAGCTACACTCAAACTAGAAGTTTACAAAGAAAGAAACTACTACAACAAAACAAAACGAGCCAAACCAGCACAACAGTGCATCAATACACTAACAACAACATCTTCCCATCTTTACTCAAACTAATTACTCAAATTAAGGGATACTAGGAGACTAAGCAATAAATTGGTGCAAAAGCACACTGACTGCACAGTAGCACTGACTGTCTAGATCAATCCCCCAATTACAACAAATGGTAGTTTTTAATACAGATTTCTCAAATTTTGTTTCAAACCCCAGCCTGGCTTTGACATCCTTAATGATGTTTCTCTTAATCTGCTCCAGTCCAAATTCTACCTTCATGGACTACAGCATTCCTTTGAAGCCAAATGTGGTATATAGTCCTCATCTGGTCTTCATCTTCTGCTACTCCATGTATAGAAACACCACACAGCAGCATGATCTCACACCTCAGGGTCACCTAAACATGAATTAAATTTATTTTCATAATAAGTAACAACCAAAACACCATGCTATTCATGGGCACTCTTTATCACATTGAAATCTCCAGCCAAAATCCATGGAAAACCCTTCACTTGACTACAAAACTGATCCAACTTATCCCACAAAATTTATCTCTCAACGCCCTCAGGAGCCCCATAAATAAAGGAAGAGTGGCAGTTTTATCCTTGAAATATATTTTTCAGTGAATAGCTTGAGAAATTACTTGACAAATTTGAACAGAAAAATGTCCTCTACCTAGATTTCACCTAGGCCATGTTGAGAGACAGAATAACATAATTTCCATCCAGGTAAAATGGAATTCATAATCTCTAGCTTTCTCCTCCCTTACTCTTGTTTCAACCAAGCACACTAGGTTAAGATCCATTTCCCTCGCTTTCTATTCGACTTCTGCTTCAAGGGGTAATTCAAACCCCTGATATTCCAAATTAACCACTTCATGAGCAATTGATGAGAAAGGAAGGAGACAAAGCCCTCCTAACTGATGGCTCACTAGTGTCACAGCCAACTTTCTTAGATTACTTCTTAAACAGTAAGGGTGGAGAAGCTCTTTTTGGTGGGGAAGTTACGACTCCTCCTACTGCCAGCCTTGCTACTTTTAAGTTTGGCAGAATTAAAAACAGCAAATCTGTTACTTGGAGGAAGAGCATTTGGAATTTACTTAGGACTAGAAGCATTCACCTGAGCTTTCTTTCACCTAGATTAATTAGTCTTCACTTCCATCTGCAACCTTCTTGGCCTTCATAGGCACCCATCTTCTGAGTCATCCTTCTTGGATCGACTGTTTCAATATTTCCACAGTTGGCAGCAGAATGTCCAAAGAAATTACATTTTGGGCATTTCACAGGGATCCATGGATATTCAACCCCAACAAGAAATGGATTTCCATCACCCATACCTACTTCAATCTCACCTGGAAATTCAGCCCTTAGATCAACCTCAACAAAGACCCTAGTAAACCCAACTTTTCTAATGATCTTTTCTTAATCATAATCTGTTTGCGAAGGCTATAATCTGCACCCAACTTTTCTAATAGAAATTCTAAATGCACATAGCACCAACTTACTTATCACAAGTTTTGAATTAGTCTTGATCAAAGCACATTCCCAAAAAATAAAAAAATAGTGATAATTGCCATGTCAAAGCTATCTAATCAGTAGGTCCACTTCAGTGAGATCATCACTATGAACTCATTTTGCATGTTAAAAAATTATCTTTATTTACAGAGAATCCAAACGAACAAAGAAAAGAAATGGAAAGTGCTAGTTCAATTCTAGCAAAATTTGGAGAATTCATGGTGGCACCCCTTGTGAAACAGTTTTGGCTTCTGATTCACCACAAAAGCAACTTGGAAAATCTCAAAGAACAATCTCGGACGCTGTGTGCTGAGAGGGCTAACGTGCAATTAAAGGTTGACAGAGCCAGATGGAATGGAGAGGTAATCTCACCTGTGGTTAAGTTGTGGGTACAAGAGGTGGATAAGATCATTGAAGGTCTGCCGATATTCATAGAAGAAGCAAATAGGATAGTCGAGAAGGGGTGGTGTCCAAATCTGAAGTCCCGTTATTCCATGAGTAGGAAAGCTAAGAAGATGACCCAGGCCATTGTTAAGCTTCTACAGAAGAAATTTGATAGTGTATCGCATTCTGCAGCTCCACAGGGAATAGGATCATCATCCATAGAAGGTTTTAAGGGTTTTCAATCAAGAATAAAATTGACAATCAGAGTTTTAGAGGCTCTAAGGGATGACAAGATCAACATGATTGCAATATGCGGTATGGGGGGGATAGGAAAAACAACAATGGCAAAAGAGGTAGCAAAAAGAGCAAAAGATGATAAGTTATTTGATCAAGTTGTAATGGCAGTGGTGTCCCAAAATCAAGACTTGAGAAAGATTCAAGGTCAAATTGCGGAGATGCTAGGTTTGAAACTTGTTGAAGAGAATTCACTTGTAAGAAAAGAAAGATTAAAAAAAAGACTAATGGATAACAAGAGTATCCTTGTAATATTGGATGATGTTTGGGATGTACTTGATCTAGAGGCAGTAGGAATTCCTTATGGAGGACAGCACAATAGATGTAAAATCTTGTTGACATCACGAAGTGAAGAAGCCTGCATTCAAATGAAAACTCAGAAGATTTTTCCAATCAAAGTCTTAACTGAAGAAGAAGCGTGGAGTCTTTTGAGAGATAAGGCAGGTAATTGTATTGATACTCCCAATCTACGTCCAATAGCAAAGGAGGTTGCGAAGGAATGTGGAGGTCTACCTGTTACTATTATAACTGTTGGAAGAGCGCTAGAAAACAAAAGCAAGGTAGAGTGGAATGCTGCTCTTCAGCAGCTTAAAAAGTCCATCCCGAAAAATATTCCTGGTCTAGATTCAAAGGTCTATTCCAGCATGGAGCTCAGTTACAATTATTTAGGAAGTGATGAAGCTAAGTCATGCCTTTTGCTATGCTGTTTATTTCCAGAAGATCATGATATTCCCATTGAATATTTGGTCAGATATGGAGTGGGACGAAGGTTGTTTGAAAGGATTGATAATGTGGCAGAAGCAAGAAATAGAGTTCATGCAATCGTTAAAAATCTTAAAAGATTGTCTCTACTGTTGGATGGTGGGAAGGTAGAATGTGTCAAAATGCATGATGTTGTGCGGGATTTTGCCATATCAAAAGCAGATGAACCTGGTTTTCTGATAGAAAGTGATAATAAAATGGAAGAATGGCCAGAGAAAGATAAATATGGACATTATAAAGCAATTTCCCTTATGTCTCGAGAAATGAAAAATCATCCTGAAGACATAGAGTGTCCGAAACTTGAGCTTCTGCAGCTATCATGTAGCAAACTTACCACTCAGATGTTCCCAGCCAATCTTTTTAAAGGGATGAAGGAACTGAAGGTATTGTCTATGCAAGGTATGTCCTTTCTGTCACTACCACAATCAATCTTGGTTCTTGAGAACCTTCGGACACTGCATTTGGATTATTGTAAGTTCGAAGATGTATCTGCAATTGGAGCACTTAAGAAACTAGAAATGCTTAGCTTTTTTGGTTCTAGAATCAGGGAGTTGCCGAGAGAAACCAAAAATCTAAGTCATTTAAAGTTGCTAGATTTGTCAAAATGCTTTGATCTTCAACGAATTCCACCTGGTCTCCTATCGAGTTTATCTCGACTAGAAGAGTTGTATATGGGAGAAGTCCTTATGGAATGGGAACCGACTGAAGGCAACAGAGAGGGAGAGGGATCCAATGCAAGCCTTGCTGAACTAATGTCTTTCTCCCATCGTTTAATGGCTTTAGAAATTTGTATACAAAACCCCAAGTCATTCCCAAAAGACTTTCTCTTCAAAAATCATATGACAAGATTTCATATATTTACTGGTAATCTGATAAGTGGTGGGTTTTATAGGCCCCCACTTACTGATCAATTCCAATATCAGTCACATGATTATTTGTTTGAAAACAGTTTGGTACTTTGGGGAGTTGACATGCGTGAGATTCCAGAGAGTCCGATGCTTCATCAACTCTTACAGAAATCTGAAATTTTAGAATTGAGGGAAGTAAAAAATTTAAAAAATATTCTGTATGAGTTAGACCAAAAGGGTTTTCAATGCTTGAAGGTTCTAAGAGTTCGTCATAGTAAGGATGTAGAATATGTAATTGATACCACATCAGATCAGACTCCACAATCTGCGTTGCCTATCCTGGAGTCACTGGAACTGTCTTATTTGGCTGAATTAAAAGAAATATGTCATGGGCTATCAAAATGCAGCAGTTTGAAAAATGTCAGATCAGACTCACAGCTTGCTTTTTTTGGCAACCTCAAATCTCTTCGGCTATCGAAATGCAGCCGTTTGAAGAATGTCTTTTCATTGTCCATAGCGAGAGGTTTGGTTGAACTCCAAGAGTTAGAAATAGAACGGTGTGATTACATGGAAGAAATTTTCCCCAAGGAAGGAGAAGAAGATGAAATGGCATTTGATAGGATCAAGTTTCCACAATTAAAAACAATACGCATATCCTGTCTACCAAAACTCATTGGTTTTTGTACAGCTGGGGATCCTGCAGTTAACATTTCTCATAAATTGTTTTCATCCAAGACAATCCAGTGGTTACTGAATTTAGAAAATCTTAAATTAAATGAGGCTGATTCACTTAGAGTGATATTTGATCTCGAAGGACTAAAGGTCGACCATGACCACCGAGGAATGGCAGTACTTGCTCAATTGAAAACTTTAGGCTTATGGAGTTTATCTAAGTTGACAGAAGTGTGGAACAATGTTCCACGAGGTGTTCAGGGTTTTCAAAACCTAACATCTATTAGAGTAGATAGATGTCACTGTCTAAGTTACTTATTCCCATCTTCTGTTGCAAAGCTACTTGTGGAACTTCAAAGCATTACAGTAGATAAGTGTGTTGCAATTGAAAACATTGTTCAAAGAGATGGAGAGGAAGAGGAAACAGATATCACTGTGTTCCATAAAATTACTTCCTTCGACTTAATAGGACTGCCAAGTCTAGTGAGTCTTTCTACTGGAGCTTATTCTTTTGCGTGGTCATCCATGAAGAAGATCGATATGAAAAGTTGTCCCAAATTGAAAACATTTGGTTCAGAAATTTGGAGCCCAAGAAAGCAGAAGAAAACCAATGGGGATCGAAGCACCACCAAAAAATCCCAAGGAAGCTCCTCAGTGAACAAAGAGGTACGTATCTGACTAAATAATAGTAATTTCTTTCCCTTAACATTAAAAGTTCTAGATTTAAGCACATATCCCAATGGTGCATTGCTGTTTTATTTGTTCATCTGCTCTATTCTTCATGCACCTAATATTGATTGCTTTTCTTTATTTTTCTACTCTTTATGCACCTAAAATTGATTGCTTTTTAATTTGTGCATCCACTCTGTTTATACCATCTTATTCCGTAGATGGATATATTCATGTTTTGCTGTCAAGCCCATGGCTCCAAATAATTTTGATAGATCTAAAAGAAATGATTATTTTGATTATAATACTTCTTTTAACAGTACTTATTTATTTGTAGCGTACTTTGACTAAGCTGAAGGATCCAAGAGCTAGTCATATCGACAATCCCTCAAAGATACAGTCACTTTTTCCATCACATATAATTGGGCGCTTAAAGAATCTAGAATCAATTGTATTAGAGGATTGCCAGTTGCTGGAAGTTATATTTCAACTTGCAGAACTAAATTTTGAGGAAAGTCAAGTAGCATCAGTTCTTGATCAGTTAAGAGAATTGAATCTATATAATTTACCAAAACTGATGCACATATGGAAGAAGGGTCCAGAGGAGATCAGAGGTTTCGGAAACTTGAGATTGTTAGTTGTATGGGGATGTAACAGTCTGACATATTTGTTCTCACCATCCATAGCAAAATTGCTTGTGATGGTAGAGGAAATACAAGTTACTAAATGTAAAAATATTGAAGAAATCCTTATAAGAGCTAGAGAAGAAGAAAAAGAAGAAAAAAATTTGTTCCACAAAGTGAACTCAATCTTGCTTAGGGACTTACCAAATCTGAAGTGTTTTTGCAATGAAGCCAATGCTTTTGAGTGGCCATCCCTAAAGAAAATGATGGTAATTAGATGCCCCAATTTAAGGATGTTTGTTCCATCCAAGCTAAAGACCCCTGAGCTGGAAGGAGTATATGAAGACATCGAATTCAAAACAAGTCAGTGGAAGGGAGACCTTAATGCCACCATAGAGCACATATTCAAAGGAAAGGTATGGCACATTCTCACTGCAATTATCTCACTAATGGAAGAATTTAACACTTGTGTGTAACCATAGAAGTATATAATATGCCAATATTTCTGTTTAATTAATTAGCAGAAATTACAAAACAGTTTAATTAAAAAGTAAAAGGAAAGAAAGGAAAAACACAATTTTCGAATACCAAAAAAATGTTTTGAAAAACAGTAATTTCTTCACTTACGACCAATTACAGCATCACCAATAGTAAGCACGTAGTTACTTTCATTTTTCTAGTTGCAAATATTATGATTACTTAAATCACATAAATACTTCTATTCATACAGGGAAAACAGGTAGATCACGAGATGTAGCAACATGTGTAAACCGAAACCACTAAATCTGAGAAGGATATTTGATGCTGGGCAAGGCATACAGGAGGTGAGCATATTACCTTCTTTTTTTTTTTTTTTTAATATATCAATTTAATATATTTGGTTAGAATCCAAAAATGCATAAAAATGAAAAACGCATACTACTTTTTTTTTTTTCATATATTTTTAAGGCACACGATTTGAAATACTTTAAGCATACGAAAGACCCAAGAAATATTTTTGAAAGAAGCAGATCATTAAATAGAAAACCATGTAGTGTCTGGTACACCTTTTTTCCTCTCAAGAAAGAAGATGCTAATTAGAACTACAACCTGTATTATGGGGGCTGAATGATATAGAGGTTATATTAGATATATTATTCAATTGCTTCTGTACAACTTAGCCCCCAAAAAAGTTGCTATAGAGTTGCCAATTAAACAAATTTCTTTTTCCCTTGCAAGAGAATGTGGTAATACATATATTACCTCAACAGTACATTGATTTCACTCATAAAATTGAAATCAATCAGGTCCTTTTGTTAATCCAAGCATGCTGGGAACATTATTAATTGACCATGGCATTCAGGTACTTGTCTGTGTTTTTCTATGCTTAATCAATCATTTCATTTTTTGAAAAGTATCTAATTAGTGCGTCCACTTTAATGAAATCATCACTTCTAACTTGGATTTATAAAACTGGAAGTTTATAATAAACTTAATCTTTCCTTGCAGAGAATTGGAAAGAAGAAAGGAAAGAAACGAAAAGTGTTATTTCAATTGTATCAAAATTGGAGAATACTTGGTGGTGCCAATCAGACAACAGCTTGGTTGTAGGAATTCCTTATGGAGGCCAAATTATATACATGTGGAATTGCTGGAAACCATAAAATGTCTCCAAGATATTAAATATACATTTTCTTGTTAACGAGGAATACTCACTCTGCATTTTCATTTTCTCTATTTGGCTTTAACTTTTTCTTTATGATACTTCACTTTTTATTCTTTGACATTTATTACCACTAGTCGCAGACTCACGCGATGCGTGGGAATATACAACTATTTTGTAACATGGTATAATGTATGATTTATTCTCTAAAACTATTGAAAATATTATTTTTAAAATTATTTTTCATCTCTTCATCTCTACAAATATATCATTCTATTATTTTGAGTTTTTTTTTTTTTTGAAAAACTTAGATGCATTTGATTGATATTGTTAGGTTCTAAGATTAGGATCTAATGTATTAAAACTTCAATTTGTAATATTGGCAAACTATGATCAAAACATTCTTTAAGTTGTGTGTTAGACTTGCTCAAAGTATGGCTTTTTATGTAAAGTTGGAATCGAGTTAACTGCAGAATTTACTGTGCACTTCTGCCTGACTCGATCGATCGAGAATTAGACTCGACCAATAGAAAATCGTGCAGAACGTTTTTCTGCAGAAAATTCCCAACTCAGCCCTAGCCTATTTAATGTATAGGGTTTTATGTTTTGCCCTAAGTATATAAGGGAAAACCCTAGCCACGTTTTTAGAGTTCTGAATGCTGTGTTTGTGAATCTAATTGTTAGATCTAGAGATGTTTACCTTCACATACACTTAGAGTTTCCAAACTCTAGATTCATGTCAAGAGATTGGTAAATCATACAGTTGCAGAATCAAAAGAGCTTCAAGATATACAAGTAGGTGTTGCTTGTGCTTTGCTGAAGAATTCAAGGAAAGAAGGAGTCCGTGGTCTCGGAGCTGTCACGTGATCATGGTAGTAAGTTTCCTACAGGCAGGTAGCAATAGGATGTTAGTGGTTTAAGTCGCTATTGTGTAAACTTTGATTCTTTCATAGTGAATTCGTTTTACCTTGAGGATAGCTAGGTTAAATCCTCCCCAGGTTTTTACCGGTGTGGTTTCCTGGGTCATCATATCATGTGTTCTTTATTATTCTGCACTTTTACATGATTTGATTTATTTGTTTTAACCTAGATCTATTTAAATTACCTAAGTTAATCACTTGGCTAATTCTCTAGGTTAATCTGTTTGGGTTTAAAGGGTCAAAACGAACTTACAATTGGTATCAGAGCGGGTAGCTTTTGTTTTTGATCTTTTGATCTTTGAGCTGAATCTTGACCCATGTTGTCATGGAACACGGATACTCTCTTGTTGTTCCACCTCATTTTGATGGAAACAACTATGCTTATTGGAAAGTAAGGATGAAAGCATTCTTGAAATCCATTGATGAGAGAGTCTGGAACTCTGTTGAATATGGATGGGAGAAGCCCACTACTCCTGTAAGTGAGTGGCAAACTTCTCAAAAGGAGGCAGCTGCTTTCAATAGCAAAGTTATGAATGCTATTTTCAATGCTGTCTCTATGGAGGAATTTAAGAGAATCTCTAATGTTGAGGTTGCTCATACTGCATGGAATATCCTCCAGACTGTGCATGAAGGCACAAAGGCAGTTAAGATTAATAAGTTGCAGCAATTGACTGCTAAATTTGAAAGCATTAGAATGAATGATGATGAATCTTTTGATGAGTTCTAAGCTAAACTGAATGATATAGTTAATTCTGCTTATAATTTGGGTGAAATCTATGATCAACCTAAAATTGTTAGGAAGATTCTTAGATCTTTGACTGAGGGCTTTAGACCCAAAGTGACTGCCATTACTGAAAGCAAGGATGTGGATTCCATCCCTGTTGATGAACTTGTAGGATCTTTTCAGTCCTATGAGTTGGACCTACCCAAGACTAACAAATCCAAATTAATGGCTCTTAAGTCTGTTGATGATGTTGAGGATAGTGGATTTAATGATGAACTCTCTGCAATAGAGATTGCCTATCTTGCCAAGAACTTTAGAAACTTTCTTAGGAACAATAACAGAAGGGCAAGAGGCAAGAACACTGCTGAACCTAGAAATTTTAGGAGGAATGATCCCACTAAAGTTAATAACACTGAAAAACCTAAAGAGAAAGTAGGTCAACCTTCTAATAATTCTTTGGGACAACAATGTTATGGATGTCAAGGGTATGGTCATATGAAATCTGAATGTCCTACATATTTGAAGTCTAAGGGTAAAGCTATGGCTGTAACCCTTAGTGATGATGAAGTTCTGACAATGAGTCCACTAGTGATGAGGATGGAAACTTCATTGCTTTCATTGCTACTACTGTAGTTAATGAAAGCGTGTCTGTTGAAGAGAACCCTTCTGATGGGGAACTCTCTAAAGATGCAGACTTACAGGAAGCCTATAATAAACTTTGCAAAGTTGCTGCAAAGGATGCCATGAATGTTGATTTAGGCTTAAAGAAAATTGCATCTCTTAAACTTGATAAGAAGAATTTGCTTGTGAAATTGTTTGATGCAAATGAGCTTTTGAATAATGTGAAAACTGAGAACATGCTTTTACTTGATAAAGTTAAATGTTTGGAACTTGAATTATCTGTTGCTAGAGAACAAACTAATAGGTCTGCAAGCTCTAAACTTGATCACATGTTTAGTGTTCAAAAGTCTCCTTCTGACAAAACTGGCTTAGGTTTTGTGGAAAGCATCTCTGTGCCTGAATCTCATTCCACAAATTTTGTTCCCTCTTCTGAACCTCCTAAGAGTGAGATTGTCAAACCTTTGGTGAGTGAACCTGTTAAATCTGTAGATGTTATTCTACCTAGGAAGATTAGGATTGATCTTTAAGAGTCTCATTCTAGAGCTTCTACTTTTACTGAGGGCAAGTTGCATGATAAGCCTGCATGGGTTTGTCATTTTTGTGGAAAGTCTGGACACATTCGTCCAAATTGTTTCAAGTTGCAAGCTGCAAAGCGAGCAAATAAACCTAAAGTACCTGTGCTTCAAGCACATGATCCTATGGTACTTATTGGTGAATTGGTAAAGGCGTTAAACCTTTATTCCAATCCTGGAGTTGGTCAAAATTTTAATATGAATCATAACTCCAATGCAAGAGTTGCATCTAAAAGGTTTTGGATGCAAAAGACTCGACCTAATTGAGTCTGTCTGACATGGTCCTTGTGCTTCATTGTTCTATCTTTTGTGACCTTTGTTTTTAGGATTTGCATTGCATAACATTCATGCATTTCATTCTAGGGTGTTTTTTTTCTTCATAAAAAAAAAAAATTTGTGCAAATTGTGTTTCTGCTATTTTTCTTGAATTTGAAAACAAGGTTGGTCAATCTAATTTCGCATAACATGTTTATGTACCTTATTTAGCTTTGATGCACTTATTTCTATTGCACTTTACTAGCTGAAGTTTTGTTGTGCATGTTGTGTGGAAAGATGCTATATTTGTTGATCACATGATTTTGATCTTGAAGTCTTATGTCTTTAATTGTCGGATTTGAACTTATTGAGAAAGGCATAAATAACCATCTCACCACTATTTATTAGTCAATCATGAACACCTTAGTGCATATCATAAGATTTTATGCTCGAGAAAGTGTAGCACATGCACAAAAAGAACATAAGGTGTAGCCTCTTTTAAAATGTTAAAATTGGTGTGTACATTATTGGGCTATAATAAATTCATAATTCAAATAAAATTAGTGTGTACATTATCCCGACTTTATTAATAGAGTTTCTAATTAATTTAAACTGATATTAATTATGAGGCAAATCAAGAAACTTATATGATTGTAAGCTTTTATTCTAGGAGATGTGAGAGTTATATGATGTAACTCTTTAAGTAATAGTCTCTTTCAAATTCATGTGATGAATTTTGTAGAAACTATGATTGATCTCTATGTGCATATCACCTCACATGTTTTTTCAAGTTTATGCTAGTTGCACACACTACACAAGTTATTCTTTGCTAAACTGTGTACATGGTATTGTGTGTTTTTGGTGTGACCAATCAAGTTTGAAAATTTCTGAAAATTGATGCAAAACATGTTTGTTTGTTCAGAGTTTTTTTATGTGGGATATTAAGAGAAAATCTTGTTTTGGAAGTTCTGGCGTAAATACATGTACTTTTGGAAAACTTTTCAACTCATACTCATGCATTTTTCTCATAAAATCTAATGCTTTGAGGAGTTTCATCACTGAAATTGGTTTGTTTTTCAAAAATTTGTTTTTTCCAGAATTTCGATCGATCGAAACTGTTTTTCAACCGATCGAAAATGTTTCAAAATCTCTGGAAAGTCTCGGGTTGTTTCGATCGGTCCTCGATTGGTATTGGATCAATCGAAGGATTTTCGACCGATCGAATGTAATTTTCGATCGATTGAAAATCGGGCTGAGTGTTTTTAAAAAAGGGATTTCTCTCACGTGTTCTTCACTTTTCAAACACTATTCAAATTCCTTTTTCACTCTCTACCAACCGGTCAAACCAATATTTGCTGTGTTTGTCATTTTCCTTCGTTCTTTTTGCATCAAATCTCTCTCCCAAGGCCGGTAAGACTCTTTTGCCCCTCATTTTTTATTTTTTTTTCTTGTTTCATGCATAATTTTCATGCATTTTTGGGTAATTTCGGCATTTAGAGTTTTTGTCTTTTTGGCATTGATTTTGGGTGTTTTTCTTTCAAATTAATCATGGGTTTTTGTGGGGACACCGTATACAAACACGACAAGTGGTTTAATTTGATTAATTTGGTGTTTTGTGGGAAATTTGAAAATCTAGGGCTTGAAATTGATGAATTTGGGGATTTTGTTCAAATTGATATAAATTGATGAAATTGACTTGTTAGATTGATTAACTTGATTATTATATTGTGTTTCTTAACTGTTGTGATGATCAATTTCTCAATTTGTTGTGTTTTGAAAAATTAGGTTTTTCTAAATTGGGTATTTTTTGATTTAAACCTCATGCTCAAGTCAATTTTATTCATTTGGATCATATTTGACCTTTGTCACTGCATTAGTTCATGCATTATTTGCATATTTTGTTCATGCATCATATAGATTGGTATTTCTATGTTTTTGCTGTGCTAACTTGCAGTCTGCCCTTGGTTTTTGTTTTTGCTCTCCTCTCTCTATGTCTCTCTTTTCTGTCTTTAGCACCATGCCTAGGAAAACTAAAGCCCATAGGACTCCTGTTTCTTCTCCTTCCTTTGATAGTGATCGGTTTCCTAGTGAGAAGAACCAAGAGACATACGAGACCCTTAACCTTAGGCGTTAAATTTGGGGTGAGCGTAGGGTCATTTTAGATGAGGTTGATCCTGAGGTGAGACGTAACTTTGAGTCGGGGTTGGTTACCTTTGTTGGATATAGATCATCCACCTCTGACCACCTTGATTAGAGAATTCTACTCGAACCTCTCTATCCACGTCTATGATACCAACACCTTAGTTAAGGTTTGGTTACGAGGTGTTGAGTATCGTATTACCCCTTCGGTAGTGTCTGATGCTCTTGGGGTGCCTATTGTTGATCATCTCGTCTTTCCCTATGATGAGTCTCCGCTTCTTGATGACGTGATGTCATACATCACTGGATCTTCTATCCAGTGGGGTTCTGATCCTCGGATCACATCTGCTGAGCTCTCTGAGCTTCATTATCTTTTCTTTAGGATTGCTTGTCATTCCTTGTGGCCTATTTCTCATCTTCATACTATTCCTATTGAGCGGTGTGTCTTTTTGTATGCTCTTGTTACTGATGCTCCTATCAGTTTTCCACACCTGTTCCTTCGTTCTTTGAACGAGGTGCATCGGAGTAGTTCTACTGTTCATACTTTATTCTTTCCTGTTTTTATTCATAGGATTCTCCTTCATCTCGGTTTTGGTGATTATCCTGCTTCTGAGCCAGTACACATTATTGCTCCTATAGGTGTTACCTTTCTGAGGCAAAAGGCTGCTCAACTTCGAGCTAGCTCTAAGCATCCTAGGGTAGAGCCTTCCGGTGTCACTCCACCTCCTTCTTCTTCTACAGATGCTCCTGCAGCTGAGACGTTTGCTGATCCTGCTGCTGCTGCTGACGATGTTCCTTCACCTTCTCCTTCGGATGTTTCTGATATTCGTCGGACTCTGGGCACTGTCATGACCGTTCAGGCGGCTCATGGTCAGCTTCTAGTGGATGTCCTTGATGAGCTTCGTGCTTTAAGAGCAGATTTGGCTAGTTTTCATCGTTCTCTTCCGCCGCCTCCTTTTAATGATGAGTGAGTGTCCTTTGGCAATTCATCACAAAAAGAGGGTGTGCATTCTATTGACTATTGACTATTGAGGAGTTCATATCTTGTAGAGGAGATTTTTGTCTTAGGGGGAGTTTTTTTTGTACCTTGCTGTGATACTGAGGAGCTTGTGGAGTTATTAGATTGTATCTAGATGCTTCACTTTGTATTTACATTTTTGGCTCTTGTTAGGAGATATTTTTTGAGATACATTTTTTATGTATTTGTTTCTTGTTTCACTATGCTACTTTGCTTATTGATTTATATTTATGATGTTATTCATGATATATGTCTTTATTTTGTGTCATGTGAAATCAAGAAGTTATTTTCTATATTCCTTGTATTTTCCACACATACGTTTATGTGTTTGTTAAGTGTTACAAGAATATACAGGTTGATTCAGTCGTGCTGCTGTCTACTTTGCAACTGTTAGATAGTAGTTAGGTTGAATTTGTTGAGTGGCTTTTATTTTATAATGGGCTGTTTCAATTTGTAAACTTTGAGCTTTTTGTTAAGTCTGTGTTTTGTCACGGATTGTCAAAGGGGGAGTTTGTTAGGTTCTAAGATTAGGAACTAGTGTATTAGAACTTCAATTTGTAATGTTGGCAAACCATGATCAAAATATTCTTTAAGTTGTGTGTTAGACTTGCTCAAAGTATGGCTTTTTATGTAAAGTTGGAATCGAGTTAACTGCAGAATTTACTGTGCACTTCTGCCTGACTCGATCGATCGAGAATTAGACTCAACTGATTGAAAATCGTGCAGAACGTTTTTCTGTAGAAAATTCCCAACTCAGCCCTAGCCCATTTAATGTATAGGGTTTTATGTTTTACCCTGAGTATATAAGGGACAACCCTAGCCACATTTTTAGAGTTCTGAATGCTGTGTTTGTGAATCTAATTGTTAGATCTAGATGTGTTTACCTTCACATACACTTAAGGTTTCCAAACTCTAGATTCATGTCAAGAGATTGGTAAATCATACAGTTGCAGAATCAAAAGAGTTTCAAGATATACAAGCAGGTGTTGCTTGTGCTTTGCTGAAGAATTCAAGGAAAGAAGGAGTCCGTGTTCTCGGAGCTGTCACGTGGTCGTGGTAGTAAGTTTCCTACAGGCAGGTAGCAATAAGATGTTAGTGGTCTAAGTCGCTATTGTGTAAACTTCGATTTTTTCATAGTGAATTCGTTTTACCTTGAGGATAGCAAGGTTAAATCCTTCCCAGGTTTTTACCGGTGTGGTTTCCTGGGTCATTATATCATGTGTTCTTTATTATTCCGCACTTTTACATGATTTGATTTATTTGTTTTAACCTAGATCTGTTTAAATTACCTAAGTTAATCACTTGGCTAATTCTCTAGGTTAATCTGTTTTGGTTTAAGGGGTCTAAACGAACTTACAGATATTATTCCATTATTGTTTTTGAGAGAAAAGATAGAAATACTATTTTTTTTTTCAAGTGATCTATATTATTCAAACTTTTGTATAGTGTGTTATATATGGTTCTTTTTTTCTACAACTAAAATTTTTAAGTTCCAAATTCTCATTCTCTTAAGAAGATAATCATGACAACCAAAACTCATCACCAATTTATGATTGATATTACTTAAATAATTTATATAGAGACATTCAAATACATAATCACTTCATTTCTAAAATGTCTAAAAATTAACTCAAACCCAAACTATAAGAGGGATAGAGAGTACATGTAATAAATAACTCAAAAAACACACCACCAAAGTGTATTATCCAAAAGTAGAGACAAAAAAAAAAAAAAAAAAAAAATCATCAATCTAAAATAGAGTTGCAAGAAAGAATTAATAAGAGAGAGAGAGAGAGAGAGAACCATCACCTTTTTTGGAAGAGAATGTGAGACAAATAACAAAATTATATAAAAGAAGATGAGTAGAAGAATATTCAAAAGAAAATGTATAGTTGTAAATGTCAAATTATCTAAGTCATGCTATGTAATAAAATAATCATTCTGTAATTTCATAAGATAATATGTAACAAACAAAAAAATGAAATTAAAAAGATAAAAAAACTTAAATATAACCAAATCATATCAACCTAAAGTAGAGTTAAACATAAAAATTCATCAATCTAAAGAATTAAACATCCACCAAAAGAAAGAATATATATATATATATATATATAGAGAGAGAGAGAGAGAGAGAGAGAGAGAGAGAGAGAGAGAGAGAGAGAGAGAGAGAGAGAGAGAGAGTGTGTGTATAAAACTTTTTGTGTGAGCAAAATATGGATTGAATAGAAGAGAAAATAACCAATTTTTATAGTAAAAAAAAGGGGGAAAAGAAGAGTCAAAATAAAAGGAAGATGAAGAAATGAAAAAATTGTAAGGTTAAGGTATAGAGTAGTGAGGAGATAAAAAAAGGTAAGTAAATGTTAAAGAAGGTAGAATTGTAAAGTGGCAAATTAATGAGGAAAAAAATAATTAAAAATGAGATAAAATATTGGAAATAGGTTAATGATGTGGTGCTAATATGGCACAACAAGAGCACAACAACATTAAACACTACGCTTTAACTTTTAGATATTTACTAGTCGCATACCCGCCCGTTGCGCGTAATCATTTTTTTAAGATGGTTTCATTAAATATTTTATTAATACTATAATTTTAGTTATTAACCATTGGTTTTTCATTAACTTTTAAGTTAATAAAAACTTTAAATATATCTTTTTTTACCTTTATGCGTGCGCTCGCGCGCGCGCACACACACACACACACACATATATATATATATAGTGAATCTTTACATATTCCTTTAAGAAAACTTTATATATTCCACTCTTTTGAATGTATAAAATTATAGACTATTACTCCATAGTGACAGTGACTAATTAATTTTATATATATTTTTTTAGTGATCTCATTTGTAACGCTTTTTACCATTATTATATATTTACTAACTGATGATTTGTATAACAAAAACGATAAATAAGAGGTAGCATTGTTCATTAGATTTTCGAAAGTAATAGTGTATGAAAATTATATATATATATATATATATATTATAAATAAGGTAAAATGAAATGTCAAAAAATGGATTTTTAAATTTTCTAACTTTGTTTCTTATGTAATTTCTACTACTATAAGAGAACATCTCTTTTTTAGTAATGATTAATATGGTTTCCATAGTTAGAGTTTGATTAGTTTTAAATTTAAATTTAGTACTATAATTTTATTTAATTGTTGATTGTTGATTTAATTTTTTAAGTGAATTTAACGGTTTATGTTACTATACTGTAAAGTTTTAAATATTCTCCACATGGTTATCTCTATTTTATTTTTTACTTCTCCTTACAACCTCTTTGTTTTCCAATCAACAATTACTAATTGATGTTTGGTTATTTTTTTTTTTTTTACTCTTCATTACTTTGTACTGGTTTTTTTGTATACTATCGCTCTCTCTCTCTCTCTCTCCATTAGCAACCTATCGTTTTCCAAAATTTGATGATGATTCTATGACATTAAATATGCATTATTAGTTTTTTTTTTTAATTTAATGTTTTTAACTTGATTTGTTTTGTATTATTTTCTTCCTTTGATGCATTGGATGTGAGAATGAGTGTTTACCTAGCATTACTTCACTTAATGTGAACAGTTTTATTTATTTAATTTAGGAAAAATATTATATTTTAAATTTTTTAAATAAAAAAGGAGTGGAATTATAAATAATTTAATGATATATATGGGGGATGTAGCTAAATTTAAATAATAAATAAAATGATATGAGGAAAAAATAAAAATAAAATACATAACAATAAACACTAATTTATCCAAATAATTCTATGTAATATAATAATAGTACATTCTTATATAATATTTTTTAATTATTTATAATGTAATATGATAATATTTCTTAATCAAAGTCATAAAAAAATAAAAATAAAAACTTAAAACACAAAACTAAATCCCATCAACCAAAATAGAGTTCTAAAGAATACAAAACTTTATTAAGCTAAAATAGAGATGCAAGAAAAATAAAAATAAAAATCCACCAAAAAATTGAGAGAGAAAGAGTGGGAAATAACCACTTTTTTGTGAGAGAAAATTATGTAAAGAATGGAAGAGTGAATGACAAATTTATACTAAGAGGATGATAATAAAAAGAAACAAAATAGAACAAGATAAAAGGAAAGAGGAAGAGTGATATCAAGGTAGAATGTTTGGGAAGATGAAAAGGTAAAGAGAAGGAGAAAGGTTGGAGAAAGTATAAATGTTAAAAAAAAAAAGAGGACAATTTGATGAGCACAATTTTCTTTTATTTGAATTTAAATAAAATATTACATTTTTTTTTTTACAGAGAGAGAGAGAGAGAGAGAGAGAGAGAGAGAGAGAGAGAGAGAGAGAATATAAATAATTTAATGATAAGGAGAATGTGGTTGAATTTCAATATTGAGTAAAATAGAAAAGCAGAAAAAAATAAGAAAAATTAAAAGATTATAACAATAAATACTAAATTATCCAAATTATGCTATGTAATAGAATACTATTTTATTTTTATCTACTATCTTTAATTTTTTATAATGTAATCGGATAAAATTTAACAATCAAAGAGCAAAATAATAATAATAATAACTTAAAATACAAAATTAAATCGTATCAACCTAAATTAGAGTTCTTAAAAACACAAAAAAATTATCAACCTAAAGTGGAGATGCAATAAAAATAAAAATTCACAAAAACATTGAGAGAGAGAGAGAGAGAGAACCATTTTGTGAGAGAAAGCTATGCAAAGAATGAAAAAGAGTGACAAATTTATAGTAAGGGGAAGGGATAAGAAGAGACAAATAAAGGAAGATGAAGGGAAATATGAATAGCAATATTAAAGTAGAGAGCAGTGAGGAGATGAAAAGGTAAGGGAAGAAGAAAGGTTGAAGAAAATGTAAATATTTAAAAAATAAATGAATGTAAAAAAAAAAAAGGAAAATTGGAAATAAAAAAGAAATATATAAATGTTAAAACCGACAAAGATGAACATGTAAAGTCAATAATCTATTTATATATTTTTTTTAAAGGAATAAATAATAAATAATAATTATGTGGCGAAATGAGTGGCGATGAGTTGGCGCAACAGAAGCTCAGCAGCAATAAATGCCACGTTTCAGCTTTTAGTAATATATAGATATAGATGAGCACAATTTTCTTTTATTTGAATTTAAATAAAATATTACATTTTTTTATTTTTTACACACAGAGAGAGAGAGAGAGAGAGAGAGAGAGAGAATATAAATAATTTAATGATAAGGAGAATGTGGTTGAATTTCAATATTGAGTAAAATAGAAGAGCAGAAAAAAATAAGAAAAACTAAAAGATATAACAATAAATACTAAATTATCCAAATTATGCTATGTAATAGAATACTATTTTATTTTTATCTACTATCTTTAATTTTTTATAATGTAATCGGATAAAATTTAACAATCAAAGAGCAAAATAATAATAATAATAATAACTTAAAATACAAAATTAAATCGTATCAACCTAAATTAGAGTTCTTAAAAACACAAAAAAAATTATCAACCTAAAGTGGAGATGCAATAAAAAATAAAAATTCACAAAAACATTGAGAGAGAGAAAGAGAGAGAAAACCTTTTTGTGAGAGAAAACTATGCAAAGAATGAAAAAGAATGACAAATTTATAATAAGGGGAAGGGATAAGAAGAGACAAATAAAGGAAGATGAAGGGAAATATGAATAGCAATATTAAAGTAGAGAGCAGTGAGGAGATGAAAAGGTAAGGGAAGAAGAAAGGTTGAAAAAAATGTAAATATTTAAAAAATAAATGAATGTAAAAAAAAATATAGGAAAATTGGAAATAAAAAAGAAATATATAAATGTTTAAACCGACAAAGATGAACATGTAAAGTCAATAATCTATTTATATATTTTTTTAAAAGGAATAAATAATAAATAATAATTATGTGGCGAATGACGTGGCGATGAGTTGGCGCAACAGAAGCTCAGCAGCAATAAATGCCACGTTTCAGCTTTTAGTAATATATAGATATAGATGAGCACAATTTTCTATTATTTGAATTTAAATAAAATATTACATTTTTTTATTTTTTACACAGAGAGAGAGAGAGAGAGAGAGAGAGAGAGAGAGAGAGAGAGAGAGAGAGAGAGAGAGAGAGAGAATATAAATAATTTAATGATAAAGAGAATGTGGTTGAATTTCAATATTGAGTAAAATAGAAGAGCAGAAAAAAATAAGAAAAACTAAAAGATATAACAATAAATACTAAATTATCCAAATTATGCTATGTAATAGAATACTATTTTATTTTTATCTACTATCTTTAATTTTTTATAATGTAATCGGATAAAATTTAACAATCAAAGAGCAAAATAATAATAATAATAATAACTTAAAATACAAAATTAAATCGTATCAACCTAAATTAGAGTTCTTAAAAACACAAAAAAAATTATCAACCTAAAGTGGAGATGCAATAAAAAATAAAAATTCACAAAAACATTGAGAGAGAGAAAGAGAGAGAAAACCTTTTTGTGAGAGAAAACTATGCAAAGAATGAAAAAGAATGACAAATTTATAATAAGGGGAAGGGATAAGAAGAGACAAATAAAGGAAGATGAAGGGAAATATGAATAGCAATATTAAAGTAGAGAGCAGTGAGGAGATGAAAAGGTAAGGGAAGAAGAAAGGTTGAAGAAAATGTAAATATTTAAAAAATAAATGAATGTAAAAAAAAATATAGGAAAATTGGAAATAAAAAAGAAATATATAAATGTTAAAACCGACAAAGATGAACATGTAAAGTCAATAATCTATTTATATATTTTTTTAAAAGGAATAAATAATAAATAATAATTATGTGGCGAATGACGTGGCGATGAGTTGGTGCAACAGAAGCTCAGCAGCAATAAATGCCACGTTTCAGCTTTTAGTAATATATAGACTAGTCGTAGACCCGCGTGATGCGCGGAAAAATATGAAACACAATGAAATAAAAAAAGTTACCTCTTATTTTATAGTGTGAGAACTATTAAATTAACTTGTAACCATATATACTTTATTAATTACTGTACAGATACATGCGAATTAACTCTTATAAGTATATTTTTCTTCTAAACATAGATCAACATTTCGTTCTTTTTCATAATCAATAAATCATATATCATAAAGTGAAAATATAAAATAAAATAAAATTTAAAAGACAATTTTTTTTTTTCATCATATGAACATTTGAATAAATCCTGCAATATATAACTCTTCAAATTCATAAACCATATGATTACTTAAATTATATAGTAAATTAAGACCAACCTATCCATCATAATATTGCAGTATTGTCTAGATATAATTACATAAAAGTCATGTTTTGTTGATCTTGTCTCATTAATCCAAAAGTAACAACTATATAGCTAATAAGATCTTTAGAGAGTAACATATGACAGGGAATTCTTAGTTTGAATAACCAATTATAGATATATAAATCATCCAACACAAACGTCTATTAGAAGATAAAATCTATAACTTTAATACAAAAATTTGGCAAAATGATTAAATAGTATACTACCTTTAGCTTAGTAATATTAAGATATATATTTTTTTTTATAATTAAGGAGTGTACACATTCAACCAAGAGGAATTAATCAAAGAATTTTTAGTCACTATCAACTATATTAGTTTTCTCTTTGTTTTTCATGGTTTCTCTTCCAAATGAAGGTGACATTGACAAATTTAAACTACAACAATTAAAGAGTAGATATACAAAACTATTCAAAAAATATTATTCAAATTTTGTACAAATAAATTCATTTTTCTGTTCCATATGTTGTACATACTTATGGAATTTAAAAGTTGACTCTCCATTGAGGCTTGCATTACAAATACCAATGACTTCATCATAGAAATCAACCCTATTAAGAAGTTTATGTGGTGTAATGCTTAATTTGTCAAAAGCAGAGGCACCTTAGGCATTGTTTCTGTTGTTACCACAACATAAGCTTCATCTGGTTCTATGTAACAGAATTTGTGCAATTTCAAAATCACAAAGAGACTAAAAGGGGGGGGGGGGGGGGGGGGAGGGGAGATTAATTCATAAATGTTATATGAATTAAGCATTGCATATATGAAAGATTTAAGCAAATAATGAGACATAAAATGATATTCAAACTAATACAAACACTAACATTCTTTTCTTTTTTTTCATAGATAGATAGTAGTGGAGGGGGGATGGTGGGGTTTGAACTACAAATATGGGACACCACAAAGAATATATTTATCTCTAGGCTATCATTTGCACCCCTAAAAATTAATCTAGAAGCCAAGAAAAAAGAATAATTGGAATTCCAAAAAAGAATTAATCACAAGTTCCTCAAGTATCTATACATAAAAACATTAATAGCATAATGATGCTCTAGAGTAAATTATATTTTGTATTTTTCTTTTTTTTCTTTTTTTTTCCTTAAAGATGATCAACTACGCAAAATAAAAACTAACCAAAAAAACTCAGATTAACTAAAATTGTGTTGCCAATTCAAAGTCAATTAAGAGTAACAAAAGTCAATATCATTAAAAATTGGGGAAGGAGAACAGGAAAATCACTTCACATAGACTAAATGTAAGAATACCAAAAAGAAAGGGGAAAAAAAAAGTTCATTTCTATTTGTGCGTTTTGTTTACCTCAATGGTCATCCTATTGCTGACTTAACTTTGAAAATCTTTGACAAAAACAATCAATGTCTTCTCAAAATTGTGAAAATTAAAGCTTGATTGAAAAATGTGGAGAACAAATAGTATTGAACTAATTTTTTTTTTTTTTTTTTTTTTTTTTTGTAAATGATGAGGTGATTGTATCTAGAATGTACATTGGTAAATATATTGTAAAGCTTAAATAAAAAATGATTGATGTGTGAGTGAGAGAGAAATACGGTTGTGAAAAACTGGAAATTTGGAAGAGGAAACATTGTAACTGTAGATAAATGAAGAGACACAAAACTCATCTTTGGGCTGTAGATTATGCTTGAAATTTTAATTGTATCCACTAAAAAGATAATGAACTATTCAATTTTAATAATTACTTGAAATTAGAAAGAAGAAAATGAAAAGTTGAAATCAATTTGGGTGGCTAAATAGTCAAACATTTGTATCTAATATATAATAACGTTTGTAATTTGAATATTTATTATTAGATATTTAGTTTAATAAGCCCACCTTCTATCCATATCTTTTCAAAGAACACAACTCTTAAACATTCAATCTAAAATTAAGAAAAGCAAATCTTGAAACTTAAATATATTTTAATCCTTCATTAGTTAAAGATTTTATCTCGGTGAATTTTTGCATTGTCAAATGCAATTTCTAGAAATTTAAGATTCTTTTAACAAATTTCAAATAATTAGACGAAATGTTAAGTATATTTTTGAAAAGATATTAATATAAGCAGTTTTCAAAAATAATCATTTGGTTCTTATTTACTTACAATTATTCTGAATTGTAAAGAAAATTTTCAAATTTCAACAATTATTGAAAAATCAATTGTTGAAATTTACCATATGTCAATCCAAAAATGACACATAGCACCTTGGCACCTTATCATCAAAACATAGCTCACTTACAAAGGATAATGACTAACATAGGACAATGTTAAAGTGAAAATTCAATTAATAAGACTATATATTACATAGAAATTATTAACAACCATAATCACACAAACGAATGTAACCAAAAACAAAAAAAAACAAAAAACGTAGAGGTGAAAAATATATATTATCAAAATTATAAAAATTTGTATAAATCAAAGCAATGATTATTACACATTTATAGAGTTGAAATATGTCCCAACTTCACCACATTCTAAGTCCTCAAACAATAAACAAAGTCTATGAAACACGTTTACTTCAATTTCACTACTTAAAGAAAATATATATAAATCCAAATATCATTTTCTATACAATAAGTTATGGATAAAATGTTTCTCAAAAAAAAAAAAAAAAGTTATGTATAAAACTTTTGAGTTCTAAAAAAATCTTACAATTTACAGTTTGATTATCACTAAATGAATGTTAAAAGAATCAAGTCAATTTAATGTTACAAAAATATCTCCCACCAAATATATTGATATTTTTTCATTCTAAACAACTATAAAAACACTTTAATATTTATTGAGCATGAGAACCGTGTTTCAAGTTGCTTGGAGACACATTACAAGAAAAAATTCCAAAAGGAATTATTTTAATCCAAGTAACCCATAATTACAATCCCATTACATAAAATAATTCCAAACCCTAATTGATTACCTTGTGAATGAAAAATGTTTTAAATTATGAGAATCCATTAACACAAAGAAACCAAACAATCAAAATAACAATCTAGATATTTTTCATATGGTGATTGTAATAAAATATTGAATTGTGAGAATAGAGTAAGAAAGAGAGGGAATAGAAGCTTACTAAGTAGAGCTGTCAAATTCATTAAGATGTGAGTCTTTAGAGGGAGACAATTCCGCCATTGAAGAAATGCCAAGTGATTCTATTTGGCTTTCATAGACAAAATATGCCATGCATATAAGTTTTATGTTGAGAAAAATTGACATATATACATAATAATTTTTGTATAAAATAGTTCAAACTTTTAAGTCTGCCTAGAAAGATTAGAACTCCAAACTACTCTAAAAGTCACTTTTATTCTCCTTCAATGTCCCTTAAATATTAAAAAAAAAAAAAAAACAAACAAAAATGATGACAACATAATTGAGTTTTTGTTTAGTATGAAATCTATTTGTTGTAAGGGCCAACCTTAAGCGCAGAAAAAAAAAAGGCGTAAAAGATTATATATATATATATATATATAAAAGTTAGATAGATAAATACAAACATGATACACATAAGAAAAATGTAGAGAGAGAGAGAGAGAGAGAGAGAGAGAGAGAGAGAGAGAGAGAGAGAGAGAGAGACCTCGAAAATAATAAAGGCACGCATTTTTTACAGACCAAAATTCATATATGTAAAGAAAATGAGTCAAAATACATAGCCAAGAGAAGAGTTTATGAATATTGTTAAACACATAGATAGGGGTGCCATGCCAATGGTTGGTAAAAATAAAAAACAATTTGTATTGTGACTAAATGAAAACACAAAATAATTATTTTTTGTTTTTTAAAAAATATGAGTTACATTGATTGACTGGCTACCTTCCAGAAATATAACATCATGCACATTGTGAGCAAATTAGCATTTAGTCTTAACGTTAAACAAAAAATACTAACCATCAAAAGTTGCGATACAAATATAATGATAATTCAATATTGTGAAACACACCTAAACAAAAATCAAGAGTGATACGTAAAAAAAATTGATTACCCAAAATTTCAATAAAGAATCGATAAATTTCTTGGGATTGTAAGCAATAATCAATAGTGGAATTGAATTCTTGATAGTTTGCACACCTTTTTTTTGCATTTTTACTAGGCATTGGCTAAGTACAAAATTTTATGGGAAAAAAAAAAAACTAAAGTGGAGATGGAGAGAGAGAACTTACAGGCAGAATATATAAGATCTGGGTTAGCTATTGAAAATGGAAGGTTGATTTGGATAGAAGACTCTAACTTTCCATTTACGTTACAAAGAAACCATTTTGCTTCCAAATTCCAATTTTAAATAGAAGGATGTGAATAGTCGTAACTGAAGATAATAACTTATGTTGTATGGATAACAATTGAGACAATTTAGTATATGTAGTAGATTAGTAGCAGATGAATAGTCTTTTTTTTTTTTTTTTGAGAAGGAGATGAATAGTCATCTTAATAGAGTACATGTTGACTAAAGTGGAGATGGAGAGAGAGAACTTACAGGCAAAATATATAAGATTTGGATTAGCTATTAAAAGTGGAATGGTGATTTGGATAGAAGACTCTAACTTTGCATTTACGTTACAAAGAAACTGTTTTGCCTCCAAATTTCAATTTTGGATGGAAGGATGTGAATAGTCATAACCGAAGATAATAACTCATGTTGTATGGAAAATAATTGAGATAATTTAGTATATGTAGTAGATTAGTAGCAGATGAATAGTCTTTTTTTTTTTTTTTGAGAAGGAGATGAATAGTCATCTTAATAGAGTGCATCAACATGTTTGCCCATGATCTATAATTAAAATTTTTTTTATATAAAAAATAGAGAGAAATCATAAAAGGAAAGAAGGATGTTTAAAAAAAAGTATGAGGTGGAGGATGAAGTGGCTCAACTGGAGCGTAGCAACATTAAATGTTGCGCTTCAGCTTTTAGTAATAATATAGATATAGAATATAGACATAGATGTGTGTGTGTGTGTTTTTTTATGGGTATCTAATACTAACCTTGTATGTTTTAATTACACAAATGTCGGATTGAACACAGTAAAGACTACATATGCTCAATTTGTCAACGACTCAACCAACCAGGAGGCTTTTTTAATTTTTTTTTCCTAGTAAATTTTGCCTTTTAACCCCAAGCAATAGGATGGTTTCCCGTTCACCTCTCTAATCTTCAAATTTTAGTAATCATCTTCTAAAGTTACACTCTAGATTGCAAATAGATTCATAATATTCAAAAATTGACATATATGATGTTTTAAATATGTGGTTGTTAAGAGAAATGTACACATTTTAGTTAGGATAAAGTTTGGCTATAACTCCTTTACATATCTTATTATTTGATATGAATTTCAAAAAATCCACCATTAGAATATATTTCTTTCTTATATCCTTCATATTTGCAAAATTTTTAGATGATCAAAGATCAATAGGCATGTCATTAATCAAATGTTTATATTTCAAGTTTTTGTAGTATAAAATCATGTGTAAAAAAATAAGTTTATGGATCAAATAGTAAATAACATCTAATTAACATGAAATTTGACATTCATATTAAAAAAATTAAGAACATGCAATCTAACGATTAGATTTTCAAAATAGTAGTCATGTTATTATTATTATTTTTTGGGAGTTGTGAGTATTGACAACAACTAAGTTTGTACCTAAATTTTGTCCTTTTATTTAAGTTAATACATTTTAAATTATTACAAGTCACGTGATACTAATGTTAGAAAAGGATCCATTGTTCAAATTTCCCTTCCTCAATTGTACAATTGAAATATTAAAAAAAAAATGTTAAAAAAGTCAAATTTTTAACCAATTTTAACTAGTAGGAATTTTTTTTTTTTTTTTTTTGGTTTCCAAGATAATTATTAGGAGTTATATGTATTAAGTGCATAGTTTTGGATGGTCATTGTTTGGATTTTAAAATATAGGCTTTGCATTACAAATAACCTAATAGATTAGGAACACATGACCTACTGACTTCCTCTCTTTTATCTTAACCTGTGCTTTGAGAGACACTCAAAATCCTCCGCCGCCAACCCCAAAAAAAAAAAAAAAAGGTCTAGAGTGGCTAAATTAATACATTAATTGGACTATGAACTATAAATAATATCTTAAACTTGTGGCCTAATTTAGACTGTCATTTTTTTTTTGGTGACAGATAGAATAGAATTTCACTCTATGACACCTATTCTATTATGATTGTTTTTTATCATCAGGTAAAAAAACCAATTGGTTTACTGATTTTTAATTCATTCTTTGAAAAAAAAAACTGATTTTTAAATCTATATTATAAACTGATATTTTTCTTTTTAATATAATCTAAAGTTGTTTACTGGAACTTTAGTCGTTTTTTCTAAAGAAAAATATTCTAAGTTTTACCAACCCAATTTAATTTCTGTTAGCATGGTTAATCGATCTGTTGTAGAACTTTTTTTGCATACAATCCAACCAACCTTTATTACTATTCTTTTTGTCTTTTGTAAAGCATTCACCACTATTATTAGGGAATGGACAATATACCCTCAATTCAACTGTAATCCTTCAGCACTATTTTTGTTCCTTTAGTTATCTATTTTTCCTTTTTATTCTTTTTCTATGTTTATTTGTGTTTAAATTATAAATTACACTCTCTAAGTTTCACGAAAATTTATTTCATGCCTTTAACATCATTTTTATTCAATTAAGTCTTTTAACTTTCAAACTTTTTAATTAAGACCTCCTATTTGTCTTTGTTAGTAATGCTCTGCTAAGCACCCCAAAACAAAATTGTTTCAATTTTTAGCTAATTTTCTGAATATTTAATACCCAAAATTTTTTTTTCTCCAAAAAAAAAAAAAAAACCGTAGAAATTTTTTATTAATATTATTTGAAAAAATATAGTGAATAAAAAATGGAAAGCATTGCTAAGATTAACTTCTTCATACGAAACTAAATAAAACCAGGAAAAAAAAAAAAAACAAAAAAGAACAAACACCCATTATACCCAATTGAAAATGAAAGGCAAATAATCCATAAAAGCCGGCCATATATGTATACAAAAACAGAACTAATAAAGCAATTGAAGGTAAAGAAAATATGCATGAGTTTTCATAAATTAAAAAAAAAGTACATGAGTTATAAAGACAAAAGGAAGCGAACCCATCAGCCATTTTGAAAGCACAATTGAAGAAACTGAGAAATGGAAAAAGAAGAAAAGTAGGAAATAGGGAATTACGTAGAGGAAGCTAATCTTGAGAAACATGAGGTTGTCCTTGAAAAGTTGAAAGTACCAAAGCAATTAGACAGCTTTCTTGATCGACTTGGAATTGGATAAACCACAGCTAAAATCTCCTCTTCTTTTTTTCTTTTTTAATGTTTTCAGTGCAATGGTGAAAGAAATTTGCGACATGGTTTTTAAATTTGAACAAGTTTTTCCTATGATCTACATCAATATCATTCTCTCTCTCTCTCTCTCTCTCTCTCTCTCTCTCTCTCTCTCTCTCTCTCTCTCGCACAATCGAGTTAGGGATTGTTGATTTTGGGGCCAAATTGGCCAAATACCACTATTTACCAAAATATATATCAATCTACCACTATTTTGGAAATATGTAGGGATCTACCACCTTTTTGAAACTCAAGTTTGTGAAATTCAAGTTTGCTGTGTAACTCAAGTTCCGTAAACTCTAGTTCTTTGAAAAAATAGCCCTTAAATTTACTGGGAAATTTTTCCATGGAACTCGAGTACCATGTAAAACTTGAATTCCCCAAACTCAAGTATCCAAAAAGTAGGAGATCCCTACATATTTTTGAAACAATGGTAGATTGATATATATTTCAATAAATAGTGCTATTGTGCCATTTTGGCCATTGATTTTGGTACAAAGACAATGGCATTTAGGGGGTGTATTTGTGTATCTGATTTTTTTTTTTTTAAGTCAATGTCTCTTCAATTTTTTTAATAATTATAAAAAATAATTTCTGGTAATTAAATATTAAAAAAATTAGCCAAATTTTGAAACAATATCATTTTTGGGTGCTTAACGAAATATTACTTTAACCTGCAACGAAGCTAAAAATTTGTGTTTGAGGAGGTTGAATAAAAAATAAAATATTTTTTTTTTCAATATATGTTATGGGGTTCAATTAATGATGTTGAAATGTATTGGTTAAGGTTAAGTTTAAGTACTTTATAAATAAGGGTTTGGCTTACCTCTAGTACTTTTTTAACAGGAATCTCCTTTTATTTTAATAAGAAACTGCCACATTACTCACTAACTAAATAAAATGTGAAGATTAAAACACACTACCACTTGTTATTGTGTATTTAAAACAAAAGGACACCTCCAGTTAAAAAAGTACTGGAGGTAAGCCAAACCCTATAAATTATAACTTATAACTCCATAAACCTAGGTATTAAAATTGAATTAAAAACCATTAAATATGATTAGGATCTTAGTAACGGGTGCCTTTAAGGCATTTGTTAATCAGCCAATTGTTGGGAATGTTTTGCAACATGGGCAAAAAATGAAAGAACGGCCCAAATCTCTCATTGGATTTTCTAGAATTGAGATCATTTGTGGAGAATATCAAGCTCAAAATTCACAATATAAAGAAAACAAAGGCTACTGGTGCTTTAACAAGAGAGAAATCAACTCAAAGTCCAGAAACCTAATTTAGTGTTAACCTACTCTGATACCAATTGTTAGTATTTTAGACCCTGTTTGATTGATGCTAATCAAATTAATCCAATTTAATTAGTTAATTGGTTATGATCTTGGATTTAGATTTGATTAATGATAATACATAAACCATATTGCAATATAAACAGGAAAAATATGAAGGACATAGCAATATAGTTATGAAGGCAAAACCTTAACAGGAAAAATCCTTTAGAGGCTTAACATTTAACCTCAACTAAAGAATCTACTAATGAAATCAAGGTGTACAATATTGAATTACCCAATCCTAATTTGCTACTTCTAGAAGAACTTATTGTCCTTACACCATGAAACTTTCACGCGTTTGAACTCTTCCACGAGGGATCTCTTCACATGAACACATCAATATGTAACTTTAACTACCAACAGGGCCGGCTTAACAATTTTGGGGGCCTTATGCGAAAGTTTTAAGTGGGGTCTTTTTAATATTTAAATATTTATTAAATAATATTTATTAAAAATTTTTTATTTAAAATATATTTTTCTTGCCTTTTGAGATGCAAAGTTACTAATTGATTATTGCAAATTTTCTAAAACTGTAACCACTTTATACTATAAAGTCTAAACCAGCACAAATAAAAATTAATATATTACATGGTTCAATAAATTAGTATCATTATAATACAATTGAGTTGATATGATATACATCAAATTATTAGTTAGTGTGATAATTTATAATAATCCATAAAATAAAAGCTTGCATAAAAAAAATTTATAGATTTATATATTAATTTGAGTGGGTATACATTGGGTGTGGGTGTGGCCTGTGTGGGTGGGTTACGGGGTTAGTGAATGTGTAGGCAATGTAGCTATGTGGGTGGGGGCTATCTAATAGCTATGTGTAGAGATCTCTTGCACTTGCACAGTAGTTATGAAAACTTTTCAACTTTTTTAGATTATAAAATATTATATACTCAACAGTCTATCAGCCTAACAATCTATTCTATCAAGCTGTGTGCAGTGTGCACTATCACTGTAGATAGAATGTGGCCTTTTTAATGCATTTTATTGACCAATAAAAGGATTAAAAAAATTTATTTTTGTAATTAAAATATATAGATAAATATATTATATATATAATTTTTTTTTTACAAGTGGGGGCCTTTTTTTATTTGGGGGCCTTAAGCGATTGCATCATTTGCATCTATGGTTCAGCCGGCCCTGACTACCAACTTGAAGGTTCTCCTAATAGCAGCTTGATTGTGTTGTTGGTTGTAGTACCTTCCAAACATTCACTAATTTTTAAATTTTCAATTTGCTTGGTGATGGAGACACTTGCTTAGTATAGAACTGTAGGCGTACATCAATGCAGCTACGGGTGTGCATAGGTTCGGTTAAAGGGTTTTTTTAATCCAACCAACCATGGTTGAGTTGAAATATCCAACTCAACCGAACCCACCATAGGTGTCCAACCCAACCTACTTGGATTAGGTTGGACCCATAGATCGGGCAATTTTTATTTCAATTGAGCATTAGAACAACACCAACACCAATAAGAGCAAATCTATAACCTAATAAACTTGAGCAGTGCACAAAACCAACACAAACTATTTCATTTTTGCTTTAAAATTCAAACCAATACAAATAATCTAACCAAATAGTTTTATTTGTTGTGTTTGCCATATGAAAATCATAAGTAATAGCACCACCATACACAAATTATCAAACCAAATGACATTTCATTTAATTAGTAAGATATCAAATAGATAAATATCAACTTAGTTGATAAGCAAAAGAGTAAATAATAAAATTATATAATATATTTTTAAAATATATGTTAAATATAGGTGGGTTGGGTTGGGTTGGGTTGGGTTAGGCAGATTTGTGAATTTGCTGATCCACACCCAACCCGACCCCACGTAAAAAAAAAAAAAAAAAAAAAAAAAAAAAAAAAAAAAAAAAAAAATTGGCAATCCAACACAACTCAACAACCCCTAAAAACTAACTCAATTTAGCAGATTGGGTTGGACAGGGTTGGTTTTAGTGGATTGACAGGTTGGTTGCACACCCCTAAATGCAATAATCTCTCCTCTCTCTTTTGTTTAGCTTGACTTAGGTAAGTTTTTATTTTAGGTCATGTATGGCATGCTTCCCAAGGCGGCAAGGCCTTAAGTCTTATTGTGCCTAAATCTAGAATTCATTAATCCGAGGCTCGATCAGTCAAGTGGTGTCTGAGCTTGCAATGAAGCTTTAGTGAAGCTTGATCGGTTGAATGCAGTCAAGCTTAATGTCGAGCTAGCAGTTACAACAACTATCTTAAGTAATTAATGATGCAATTCTATAGTCCTCCTCTAGATCTTCAAACCAAAATTACAAATTGAATCTTCAACAGATACAATTGGACGGTGTTTTGAACATGGTTTGCCAATACATACAATACATAGCCATAACAAAAGTGAATCTAGACTTTCTTCCATACCCTTGAGATTGATGTTCAAGGAAAGGTATGGATGCTTATTAATAAATAATCACCATTGATTCATTGTCAAAATGGCCAAGCAAGAATTGGATACCTTTACATTCTCATTTTCTTTCTTTAAGGCATTTACACTCTTATAATAACATCCACTTCCTCATTTTCCATCACCCTTTCAATTCTTAATTACACCTAAAATCGATCACGGTGCTCTACAAGTGTTGGCTAACAACTCTTTGCTGCAACCTGCAAATATTTCTGGGGTACACTTCTTTGCTTTGTATAGGAGGCAAAGGTAAGTAAAATTTTCTGTCCTTTTGGTGTTTCTTAAACATCTTTCCACGCCTAATTACTTCTAAATTTTTCTATGACAATGCCTCTTTGATTTGCACATAGTTTCACAATTCTGTTTCTTTTCTATTTATTTTATTTTGTTTTCTAGTTATTGGTTGTCGATGGGTATTTCTACATCTCATATGGGCATTCACAAATAGAAAAGAAAATATTGTTAAAAAAAAAAAACAGAAAAGAACATAGAAAAGAAAACAGTGAAAATACACTCTCTTAAGAAATTTGAGACAATTATCCATCTCTCAAAATTTATCATGGGTTTTGAGTAGAGTTTGTGATATTTTGTATTCCTTTGTGTTCAATGGTGAAGCCAGTAATTTTTCCTGGAAGGGCCAACCTTGGGGAGTCCCACTAACCAACCATGTTGGGTTGCTAGTGAGAAAACGTACTAACTATAAAGAAAACTTCTCAAACCAACTAGAACAAAATCTACCCTTTGAGATACCCTTGAATGAATTCATCAAATTAATTAATAGGATAACCCCCATAAATTACTCTTACCTTGAATTGTAATTGTTAGTTATATAACATCTAAAAAAAAGTAAACACTAGAGTTTATTCCCTCAAATAAAACCCAACAATTGAAGTAAATTTGTCTAAATTATTATTATCAAATATTAGTATGTCACTAATAAACAAGTCTATAAGAATGGCTAAAATTTATTGCTCAAACAAATACTTTCAATCAAACAAAAAATAATGAAACACTAATATAAAGTTTAAATAGAAAACAATTTCCTGAGTATGGGTGGTTGGTGGGTTTATGTAGTGGGTTTGTGGAATGGGTGGTGGATTTTTGGTGGGTGGCTGGGGTTTGTGGTGGCTGTAGTATGGGTGGTGGGTTTGTGGTGTGGGTGGTGGGTGTTGATGAATAAAAAAAAGAGAAATAGATGATGAATAAAAAAAAAATTTAAATCTATCAACTTTGCTCCAAAAAAAAAAAAAAAAAAAGAATATTTAAATGAACTTGTTAAAAAAATAAAACATTAGATTTGAGTGTATTATAAAGTGGAGCGTTAAACAACTTAAGGTGAATGCCCACAATCCAACTTTTTTTATAATAAGCTAAATACTGGACCTTATATATATATATATATATATATATATATATATATATATATATTATTTTTGAATCCCACTACACACTACAGTTCTACATGTACTGATCTTTCTTATCTGATTGAACTACACATATCAATTAAGTTTATTTCTTGAGAATATAATGTATTTTCTTGAGAATTGAGAATAGAAGTCATTGAAACTTGAATATAATGCAATACACACACACATAGGGATAGAGCCAAAGATAGATAAATACCAGGGAGGGGGCTAAATTTTGAAAACATTAAAAATAATTATATAAGGAAATTTTCAAAATTTGGGAGGGGGCATACATAGCTCCACCCCTGATCAGAACCATCAGCCCCAACAAATGATAAATTAAAAGGAGATACATCGTCCTTCTTCCAACAATAGCTTCCTAAGTAAAATTTGTGGAAATCATAATGGGAATCAGTCACTAGAGAGTATATACTATTTTAGATTAAAGAAGAAAAAGAGTGATTAGATTGTAAATTTGTAACCATGCCAGCAAAAGAGTAAAAAAGAAAACTTGAATGTACAAAAGTGAATTTTAACAAATAAATACATTGAGATTGAAATATAATGTTTAATGTCAATATGGGCTTGGCTCAGCTAGTAAGGCTTGGACATTTTGTCTAACCCATTTAGGTTCGAGTCTCGACGCTAGTAAGAGTCCATTGGTGGGCATTTACATGGGTTGACCCGTGGGCTTTAATCTTAGTTCCCTGTCCAAGGGCTGGCGTAACCTAACTAACTCTTATTTTCTTACACAAAAAAAAGAAAGAAATATAATGTTTAATTACCTGTTTAATTACAAAAGCACATGCTTGGAACATGTGAGAAAGGATCAAAAGAAAAAGATCTGTGTATCAACATAGCAACAACCAACATCACATAAACCATAACCATTAACTAAACGTATGCTTAGGATAAGTGACACTCGGTGTATCCACTTGGTGCAATCATGGCTTTAGCTTTTGTGACAATCTGGTGTAGTCACTTGGTGCAACTATGGCTTCTAGTTTCAACTTTTATTAGATAGTAAGTATATGATATGAAATGATATAACATAATATAATTTGAATTTATTTCATATAACATAATATAATTTGAATTTCAAATTAGGCTCTGACCAGAGAATTTTAAGAATATACATATAAATCCTAAAAGCTTCAAATTGAGTTTAGTTCTTGGTTTTCTTAGAATCAAAACGGAAAATCATCGACGTGGATTTTACTTGCTCCCCTTCTTAGTTTGTCAAGTTCGACGACAAATCTGGTATTTTTTTTTTTCTCTAGTCTAGATTTTGGGTGGTTATTGGTGTGGATTTGGTCAAATTTGTGCCAATCTAGAGGTTTGTGCTTGCGTTTGGTGGGTTGTAAGATCTAGGAAATTTTTTCATTTTGCAATGAAACAAACACCGAAAATGAAACACCCCTAAACATCAAAAAAGAAAATGTTACCATTGAAAACATTTTACAATGAAACAAACAGAATCTTAAATCTCATAATGTATATTGTTAAATGTATTATAAATATATGGTTACTTAACTCTCAAATTATGAGAGTGAGAAGTGAGAACAATTTTATTTACTCAAATCTATACCAAACATTCTATCAAGCACCTTAAGCTCATCTTATATTCTTATCAATAGGTTGACATTAAGTAGGTCGCTACTAACTTGGTTTGAATAAACAAAAGATATAATTTAAAACTTCGTCTTTTGTTATAGAGAATCCAAAAGAATAAAGCAAAGAAATGAAGATTATTTCACATATCATCGACACTGGAGGAAACTTGGTGGTGCCAATCAAAAAATATTTTGGCTATCTAAGTCGCTACAATAGCAACATTGAGAATCTCAGAGATCAATTTCAGAAGCTAGGTGACAAGAGAGATGGGGTTCAATTAAAAATTGGTGAAGCAAAACAGAACGAAGAGGCGATTGCACCTGAGGTTGAGAGCTGGATAGAAAAGGTTGACAACATCAGTCAAGGTCTGAAAATATTCCTTGAACAAGATGTCAAAGCAAATACAATGGGATTGTGTCCTAATTTGAAAACACGTTATTCCTTGAGTAGGAAAGCTAAGAAGAAGGCTCTGGAAATTGATGGGGTTTTTAGGGATGGACAATTTGCTAAAGTGTCCTATCCTCCACCTCCTCCTCCTCCTCCTCCTCCACCACAGGTCATAGAAACTTCATCCAAGAAAGGTTTTAAGGTTTTTGAATCAAGAATACCCATCATGAAAGAAGTTTTGACTGCTTTCAGAGATGACAAGATCAGCATGATTGGCATATGCGGAATGGAGGGGATTGGAAAGACAACAATGGCAAAAGAGGTAGCAAAAAGAGCAAAAGATGATAACCTATTTGATGAAGTTGTGATGGCAGTAGTGTCCCATAAAAAAGACTTGAGCAAGATTCAAGGTCAAATTGCAGATATGCTAGGTCTGGAACTTGAAAGAGAGAGTGTACTTGGAAGAGCAGAGCAGATATATTCAAGACTAATGGTTAGTAGTAAGAGTGTCCTTGTAATATTTGATGATGTTTGGGAAGAAGTTAATCCAAAGGATGTAGGAATTCCATATGAAGGTGAACTCAATAGTTGCAAAATCTTGTTGACATCAAGAAGCGAAGAAGTCTGCAATCAAATGAAATCTCATAAGATTGTTAAAATTGAAGTCTTAACTGAAGAAGAAGCTTGGAATTTCTTCAAAGAGATGGTAGGTAATTGTGTTGATACTCCTGATCTACATCCAATAGCAGAAGAGGTTGCAAAGGAATGTAAAGGCATACCTATTGCTATTGTTACTGTAGGAAGAGCTCTAGAAAACACCAAAAAGAACAAGTGGGTTGCTGCACTTCAACATCTTAAAAATCCTATCTCAAAAAATATTCCTGGTTTGGATTCAAATGTCCATTCCAGCATAGCGCTTAGTTACACTTTGCTAGAAAGTGATGAAGCCAAGTCATGCTTCTTGCTATGTTGTTTATTTCCAGAAGATTATGATATTCCCATTGAATATTTAGTCAGATATGGAGTGGGACAAAGGTTGTTTGCAAAGATTGATACTGTGGCAGAAGCAAGAAATAGAGTTCATGTAATGGTTAAGGATCTTAAAAGATCATATCTGTTGTTGGATAGCAATGAAGAAGAATGTGTGAAAATGCATGATGTTGTACGTGATGTTGGCAAATCAATTGCTAATGAACATATTTTTTTGGAAGAATGGACAGAGGGAGATACATATGAGAATTATGCTGCAATTTCCCTTGTATCTCGAGAAATGAAAAACCATCCTGATGACTTGGAGTGTCCAAAACTTGAGCTTCTGCAGTTATCATGCGGCAAATACACCACTAGACAAACGCTCCCAACCAATCTATTTAAAGGGATGATGGGATTAAAGGTTTTGGCTTTGCAAGGTATGTCCTTTCCATCACTACCACAATCCATACAGGTCCTTCAGAACCTTCGGACAATGCTTCTAGAATATTGTGAGATAGAAGATGTGTCAGCAATTGGATCGCTTGGGAAACTTGAAACGCTTAGCTTTCTTGGTTCTGAAATCAAGGAGTTGCCTGAAGAAATAGGAAATCTTAGTCATTTAAAGTTATTAGATTTGTCAAAATGCTCTACTCTTCAGCAAATTCCACCTGGTCTACTATCAAATTTAACTCGACTAGAAGAATTGTACATGGGAAAAGTCTTTGTGAATTGGGAACCTACGGATGGCAAAGGAGAGGGAGCCAATGCAAGCCTTGCTGAACTAACATCTTTCTCCCACACTTTGATGGCTTTACAAATTCATATACCAAACATCAAGTTATTGCCAAAAGACTTACACTTCAAAAATCAAATGATTAAATTTCGGATATGTGCATGTGACAAGCCAATGAATTGGAGATATGACCACTTATCTACTTTCTGGGATACAACTCAGTATATATTTAAAAACAGTTTGGTACTTGGAAGATTTGCTGCAAGTGAAATTGCAAAGAGTGGGATGCTTTGTCAACTGTTACAGAAATCTGAAATTATAATTTTGAAAGAGATAAAAGATTTCAAAAACATTCTATACGAGTTAGACAAAGAGGGTTTTCCATGCTTGTTGGTTCTAAGCATTTCAGATAGTGAAGGTGTAGAGTATGTAATTGATGCCACATCTCATCAAACTTCTCGTGTTGCCTTCCCTATCCTGCAGTCACTGGAACTGATGGAAATGCATAATTTAAAAGAGATATATCATGGCCAATTCCCAGAGAAATCCTTTAGTGGTGCACCCTCACAGCTTGCTTGTTTTCACAACCTAAGATCTCTTCGACTATTGGAATGCAACCATTTGAAAAATGTCTTTTCGTTGTCCATAGCAAGAGGTTTGGTTCAACTCCAACAGTTACACGTAGTTTCATGTGATGACATGAAAGAAATTTTTTGTAAGGAAGGAGAAGATGGGAAGGCATTTGATGGGATAATGTTTCCGGAATTAAGATATATAAACCTATCCTATGTACCAAGACTCCTTGGTTTTTGCATAGTTGAGGGTCCCGTTGATCTTGTCCAACCATCCTTGAATTATGAGGTATGATTAACTCTCTATAAATATTATTAGTATTTTTATATATCCTTCCTTTCAAAAGCTCATTTGTCAAATTGATTTATCAATTTTTTAACTTTCCAAGCTTTGGTCTGGATTTGATGCTTCTTACATAAAAACTTGAAAAGTTGAAAATTGTGGATGATAATTTAATGGATTTATCAGGTTGGAAGGATCGACACTGATGAATTGGCCACTATTAGAAGTGAAAAGATCACAGACATTCAGCAAATTACTAGATCCTTTCTTGAATCAACACCCCCCATATCTCATAAATTCTTTTCATCCAAGACCATCTTGTGGCAACCCAATTTACAAAAACTTGAGGTATTTGATCTTGAAGGACTAGAAGTGATATTTGATCTTGAAGGGCGAGAGGTCGACCATGATGGCCAACGAATAGTAGTACTTGCTCAATTGAAAACTTTAACACTACAGAATTTATCTAAGTTGATGTATGTGTGGAAGAATGTTCCACAAGGAATTCAGGGCTTTCAAAACCTAACATCGATTGAAATAAATGCATGTTACAATCTAAGATATTTATTCCCACATAATGTTGCAAAACTACTTGTGGAACTTCAAAGCATTAAGATACGGTGGTGTGACATGATCGAAAACATTGTTCAAAGAGATGGAGAAGACGAGGCAGAGGATATCATCTTGTTCCCTAAACTTACTTCCTTCCATTTAGGTTATCTGCCAAATCTCATGAGTTTCTGTATCAAACCTTATTCTTTTGAATGGTCATCCATGAATCAGATCTATCTGTCTCATTGTCCCAAATTGAAAACATGTGGTTCGGAAATTCGAAGCACAAGAAAGCTAAAGAAAATTATAGGGGAATTGGGTTTGATACCCCAAGAGCCAAGCCTTGAGTGTGCTCCGCTTGGCAAGAATTATGGTCTAATGGTTGCGTCTGAACAAGGAACCACCAAGAAATCTGAAGAAAGCTCATCTGTGAATAAAGAGGTATGTATCTCACAAATTACAATCAACACCCCCCCCCCCCCCCAAATCCTTTATATTTTAAAGAAAATAACACAATGAAAGTTCTAGATTAATGCACCTGTATTATGAAGCATGGTTATAACCTTAAGTCAATCAACAGAGTGATAAAATAAATAAACATCAACATTTATTGCTTTTCTATTTGTATATACCACCTTCTTTTGTAGACAGATATATTATGTTTTGCTGTCAAGCCCATGGATATAAACATAATGATTATTTAGTTCTTTAAAAGCAATTGATTATTTGTAGGGTAATTTGACTAAGGTGAAGGATCCAAGAGCTAATGACATCGACAACCCCTCTGAGATGTGGTGTACTTTTCCATCCCATTTGATTGAGTGCTTAAAGATTCTAAAAACGATTGAATTGAGTAGCTGTGATTCACTCGAAGTTATATTTCAACTTGAGGAACTAAATTTTGAGGAAAGTCATGTGGAATCAGTACTTGATCAGTTAAGAAAATTGAATCTGTATAATTTACCAAATCTGATGCACATATGGAAGAAGGGTCCAGAAAGAATTATGGGCTTCAAAAACCTGAGATTGTTAGAAGTAAGTGGATGTAAAAGTCTGACATACTTGTTCTCACCATCCATAGCAAAATTGCTTGTGATGTTAGAGGATATAAGAGTTACTAGCTGTAAAAAAATTGAAGAAATCCTTCAAAGAGCAAGAGAAGAAAAGGAAGAAAAGGAAGTTTTGTTCCACAAAGTGAACTCAATCTTGCTCAGGGACTTACCAAATCTAAAGTGTTTTTGCCCTGAAACTAATGCTTTTGAGTGGCCATCATTGAAGGAAATAACAGTAATTGGATGTCCTACTTTAAGCATGTTTATTCCATCTAATCTAAAGACACCTAAGCTGGAGGGAGTATACGATGAAGTTCAAGTTCCATCTTCACCATGGGATGAAAAAAAACTAAGAAATTGTCAATGGAAGGGAGACCTCAATGCTACCATACAACACATGTTTAAAGGAAAGGTATGGCTCATTCACACCACATCATCTCTTTAATTTGACAGTTCTACTCCTACATATAGAATATCACAATATAGAATTTGCAAATAGTTCAATTTTATTATATACCAAGAATTAGACCACAGTTTTATTGAAAAGGAAAAAGAAAGAAAAGAAAAAAAAAATTCGCAAATACCAAAAAAATGTTTTGACAGAGTATTTTTTTCACTTACAATCAATTATTGAAGCATCAATAGTAATCACATAGCTACTGTCATTTTTCAATTGCAAATATTATAATTACTTAAATCACATATATATTTTTTATTCGTACAGGAAAAAAAAAAGGATCATGAGACACAACAATAAGAGCAAACTGTGACCATTGAGATTGAGGAGAATATGTGATGCTGGGCAAGTCATATTGTTGGTGAGCATATAACCTTTTCTGATATGAGTTAAGTATTTGGTCAGTGTCCAAAAATGCTTCAAAATGAACACACACACACACACAAACATATATATAAGGCAAACATATGAAACGGTTCTAGCCAACAAAAGACCCAAGAAATATTTTTGTGAGCAGCAGATCATTAATAAAAAAAATCATGTGGAGTTTGGTAGAATTAGATGTTACTCATTGTTAAGAAAGATGTATTTATTTCCCAAAGAAAGAAAGATGCTATTTAGAAATACCTGTACTATGTAGGGTCACTGATGAAGAGATATATACACACACACACACACACACACACACACACTATTCAATTGCTCACCTAGTACAGAATATCAAATCCTAATGGAAGAGCAGTGTTTTTCAAAGCCTAGGTATGTGGCTTTCATTCGATCTACTTCAATATCATATACTAATAGGGAGATTTCCTACCCAAAGTATCCATATTTCACTGCATTAGCGGTGCTGTGGTGAACAACCAATAAGACAGAAATAAGTATCACAACAAACACTTTACGAGCCATCTAAGAAATGTGAGCTTGTTTAAGGCAGTATGCAAGCAGGTTGCTAATCATGCTCAATCAAAACTTATTCCATTGCCCATATGGTTATACTTATTACCAACAAAATCTATTTTCAGTCCCTAACACATTTGCAAAAAGAAACCACACATATAGAATGCAACTTGACTCTAGTTATCAAATTACTAGACAACTTGGAACCAATTTATTTACGATAAATAGCTGATATTCATAAAAAAATATCTAATAAACAATGAGTCCAATACATCTTGTTCAGAAAAAAGACATATATTTCGCTAATTTTAAGATAATTATTTGTGGACTAATAGTTTTTATTCGCATGTCTAGGAAGGAGTTTTGGCCGCGCTCAAGCCTTTATATCCCCATCTAGAAGTATTTTAATGATAGTTTCATAAAATCTGGAAAACCATATTTGGCAAATTGTTGATAGTTTGCTAAAATCTTGGCTTCACAAAAACTTTGTTGTTCTGTCAACCCTGATTATTTGGCTCTAATTTTACATTTATTATAATAACAAAAACATCACATTCTAGAAATTATGTTGAAATCTTTAAAAGATGATACTAATTAAACTTGTTAAATTATAGGTTTCGTTTTTCCTCACCATATATGGAAGTATAAAAGTGATGAAAGTACTCCATTTAACTCATATATTGAAGCATGTAGCCAAGAGCCTTATAACTTAATTGACACCTCTCCTTGCACAAAGTGCTTGAGGGTGTAAGGGGGGAAAGGATTCAAGGTGCAGGGTTAGCATTATATTCTAGCTATCTCTTAAAAAAAAAAAAAAAAAAAAAAAACTCATTGTACATTTAAAGTCTCACTTGCAGTTATATGATAACAGGTGGTGTCAACTACATGCTTTTCAGCTTCAAGTTGGTAGGAGACTATGATGTTGGTGTTTATATATGTAGAAGAAGCATTATCACAAAGCATATGAAAAACACATCTAAAGCTTATGTTCATTCCACACAGGGCCTTATATTGTTTTCTTTATTATGGTATAATTAGCTGGATCTATCTTATGCTATTTGTATATGTATTTAGGGAGCATTGTTATGTGTGATAATATTCTTATTTGTTTTTGTCTATGTTCAACATTTATTCCATAGGACCCCAAAACTGAATGTGTTTGTGAGTTCCATAGGTGAATGTCATACATTTATCTCCATGTTTAAATGCTCAAGTAAAGATGTACATGGCAAAGAAATGAGAGATTGGAATACTCGTTATGTACTTATACAAGTTAAAGAAAAATAAAAATGGATGAAAAGAAACGAAACATTGTATAACAGTGTAAGTGCCTAATAAGTGGCAACTGAAAGAGCCACACCAAGATTAGTCTAATTTTGTCAAAGACTGAGCTTTGGCTACATCAGGCTTCATTGCTTTTCTGGGTTCCAATCCTATTACTTGGGCTGCTAAAAAGCAACCCACTATTTCTAGAAGTTCCACCGAGGCCGAATACCGGGCCTTAGCTTCTACTGCAGCTGAACTCTCTTGGTTGAGAATTTTGTTGCAAGAGTTACACATTTATCTCCTTAAGCCTCCCTCATGATGGTGTGACAACTTATCTACATTGGCCTTGGCATCTAATCCACTTTTCCACTCTTGCACAAAACATATAGAGAGTGTGTCATTCAAAAGGATATTCAAGCACAATTTATCTCTACAAAGGATCAACTTGGTGAAATTTTAGCTAAATGTCTTCTTCTCGATTTATTTTTATTCGTTTACCTCCCCCTGAGTTTCTCTATTTCTAAATCCTAATCTACAACTTATCTCTGCACTCCCAATCCTCTTCCCCAAATGAAAATTATTCTCCATCAGGATTCTAGAAATCACAATCTAATTGGAGGAGCCAAACTAACACCAATGTAACAGAAAAAAAAAACAAAAACAAAAAAACACCATATATTTCAAAATCTCAGATCCAAACCTGTCTATCTCAAACACACATTTTTCAATTCCTCAACACTCTGTCTCTTAAGTACATGTGCTTTGATTTTCACTAATGAAAAATATGTGTAAACAATAAACTAGGAAAATTTATATCTGAAAATAAAGCCAGTGGAAAAAGAATTAACGAATCTACTTAAAATCCTAGGGCAAAAAAACCCCTCTATCTGACATACAAGCACATACTTTTCGATATAGTGCAATAATCAGAGAGATGGAAATTACAGGATTGAGAGTGAGCTTGGCAATCGAAACGCGCTTGGACATCTTCTGCCCAAGATTGGCGGCAACCCCAGCCCACCTTAGACGCTGATCTGTTTACCCTAGACTCTGGGTATCCCTGTTGCACAAATCTTGTGTTTTCAAAATTCTATGAAGAAGACGGATGTTGGGATTCGAAAAGGTTTTGTGGGTTGATAAAGACAAGTCAAGCGTGGTCTTATGGGTTGTTAAGAGGGGCTAGCCGAAAACTCTAGGATGTAAATTTTTTATTTGAATTGTTGCAATATGATTTGTTCTTTAAAAAAAAAGCAAAGAAAAAGGAAAAAAAGATTCTCAATGGTCCATCACACTATCATTTCCCTACACAGTACAACTACAATATTTATTATTAAAAAAATTTACATGAAAATAATTGGGAAAATTGAGGTTTTACATCCCAGAAGAAAAAGACATAAAACTTAAAATACTATAAACCTTCAGAATGTGTAGTATAATTTGAATATTTCATGCTATTAGTTCTATGATGAAATTGATAAAATTGAAAATGTTATTTTGCTTTGGGCTCATTATATCTTTGTCGGGCAATTTAGACCTTGGCAGCGCAAATTAATCAATTATTAAGCCAAGTGACTTAATTAGTCCAATCATTGTTATAGCATTGGTTAATGTAAACAAACACAATATTGCGTAAAACAAATTCACTATATAAAATTGAAGTTTTACAAAATAGAATAATCATTGATTTGAAATTTAAAATTTATTATTTATAGTAGTATTTGCCTTCGATTTTGCATGGGACATTGGTAATTGCCTCAAAGCTTTTTATTATATTTTGATTGGTTAAGAACAAAGGTTGAATTCTACGTTGATGCTCATTGATTTGACTATTTAATTTCAATTTCAATTCTTGTTACTATTATTTTCTTGGTAGTTAGCTTGTGGGCCTCTGGAACAAGGCTGTGTGCTTTTGTGTTATCCTGGGATTGCGAACATGTTCTTTGCGTTTTTAATTTTTTTTTTTCAATTTGATTTTGTATGTGCAATATTTATCTTTGACTTCCTAATCTATTTGAAATTGTTTTCTTATCAAGGATGTTATCAATGACCAGCACAGACTATGAAGACGCCGAAGTGAGAGAGAGAAAAATACGTTCTAATTTTTAAGCCTAAAATTGAGCTAGCAGTTACAACAACTTTCTTTAGCAATTTTTGATGCAATTCTACAGTCTTCATATTGATCTTCAAACTAAACTTCAAATTGAATCATCAAGAAGTACAATTCGACAATGTTTTGAACACGGTTTGCCAATACATACAATACATAACCCTAACAAAAGTGAATTTGGGCTTGCTTTCCCTTGAGATTGATGTTTAAGGAAAGGTACAAATGCTTATTAATAAATAAATCACCATTGATTCATTGTCAAAATGGCCAAGCAAGAATTGGATACCTCTACTTTTTCATTTTCTTTCTTAAGGCATTTACACTCTTATAAAAAACATCCACTTTCTCGTTCTCCATCATCCTTTCAATTCTTCCTTAATTACACTTAAAATCGATCATCGATCAAAGTGCTCTGCAAGTCTCTCTGCTGCAACCTGCGATTTTCTGTGGTACACTTCTTTGCTTTGTATTGGAGGTAGAGGTAAGTAACAGAAACATTTCCATCCTTTTGGTGTTTTTTGAATATCTTTCCATGCCTGGTTACTCCTAAATTTTTCTATGGCAATGCTTCTTTGATTTGCACATTGTTTCACAATTTTGTTACTTTTCTATTTATTTTATTTTGTTGTTTAGTTATTGGCTGTCAACTTGTAGTTCTACATCTCATATGGGCATTCACAAAACAGAACATAGAATATTGTTTTTAAAAAAAAAAAAGAAAAAAGAAAAGAACATAGTTTATAAAAACGGAGAAAATACGCTCTCTTTAGCAATTTAGGACAATTACTCATTCTTTAAAAGTTACCATGACTTTTGAGTGGAGTTTATAGTATGCTTCTGTGTTAGAACCTCATATATACTCCCTTGTGTGTGTATATGTGTGTATTTGTTTCTAAAATAAAATAAAAAAATAGTGAAAATATATAAATATAATAAGATATATAAAACGAAAGGCAAAATTCAAAAAGTCCCTTGGGGTTAGGGTCTGAGACTCTATGCTATCAATCTTGTATTATTTCGTTAGCTATTGAAAATGGTCATATGTTATACAAGTGTTATTTTAAAATAAAATTTATAGTGAAGTAGTCATGTACATACCGTGTGATAATTTGTTATTAGTTACAGTTAACAGAACTAAGATAAAGGCGTTAATTTGGACAATTCTTAAATCTCATAGATCAATAATACAAAAAGTGCAACTAACCTTGACCATACGGTGTCTCATTTCATTTTGGCCCAAAAAAAGGTGAAAACAATGTAAGTGCAAGAATAAAACAATTTTATTATTTGATCTCTTGTGGGTATGGATGGCAATGGATAACATGATCCATGAACATAAAACAATTATTTACAAATTAGTGTTCAGTATGAGTTCACGTCAAAGCGAGTTCAATTAGTTTACACAACTAATAAATAGGTCAATTTCGTGTTGACCTCCTTTACACATAATCATCCCAAAATGATCTAGTTCATTATTTATGTCAAGAAAAGGTTAATCCATTTTGATACAAATGCGTTTAACCCAATAAATTTGTCCATAAACTTAAATTATATATATATATATAGAGAGAGAGAGAGAGAGAGAGAGAGAGAGAGAGAGAGAGAGAGAGAGAGAGAGAGAGAGAGAGAGAGAATTGAGTTAAAAGAATTTAAATGGTTATATTAGTAATTATTCATTGAAATCCTAAAGTCCATGCCTTTTTTTTTTTAATTAGATTTTGTTTTTCTAAATTTTGGTGGAGTTTCCTTGGGTTCAAATAAGAACTTTTAGATTGTATACTATAAATCGACCTTAATACAACCCGCCAACATGAATTTTCACCAAAATTGCTCATAAAGGCTTAAGTGTTACAGGTCCGACTCCCCTCCAGTTTTGATGTCTCCTGTTCTCTCCCGTTTTAAAACTGATGAAGGACACATGGCAAAAATAAAATCCGAAGGTTACACAAATGCCACGACAAATACAACTTTTTTCTCACCTAAGAAGTCTGACCCCCCTCCTTCTCTTTCTCCCCAACAAGCCATTCCTCTCTTATTTGCCTCTCTCTTCTTCTCCATCACCACCGCTGCCTGAGCATTATAGGCACTGAAATCAGAGCTTGCTAGAGAAGAAGGGTAAAACAAGATAGTGGATTAGCAAATTAAAAAGATCAAAAGATCTTTGTGACCTTATGGGAAGCCAAGTAAGCTATACTGTGAGAGGGAGGTAGGTGTGCAGTTTGCCATTGTTGTCTTAAACTCCACCTTCTCTTGAACGGAAGCCAATGGCTTTATGGCTAAGCACACCACTCAAGTCCTTGTCCAACATGCCAAGAATGGTATAAATTCCCCAAGCACAGACTCACATCTTGTCCGTTTTGGGTTATTTTTTTTTAATAATTTATTCTCTCTAATCAAATTGTATTTCTTATTTCTTTTCTAGTTGTGGAAATTTTTTATTTTGTAAAAACTTTTGAATTGTTCTTTTCAATTAGATGTTAATGTTATGACTAATTTTGTGGTAACATTGGCAGTGGGTGTTATTTATATTAAAAAGATCTTTTTGCTCTTTTTAATTTCCTAATCCATTGTCTTGTTTGACCCTTCTTTTCCGGTAAGCTTTGATTTCAGTGCCTATGATGCTCAGGTGGCGGCAGTGAAGGAGTAGAAGAGAGAGGCAAATAAGAGAGGAAAGGCTTGTTGGGGAGACAGAGAAAGAGGGTGGTCAGACTTCTTAGGTGAGAAAAAAGTTCTATTTGGCGTGACATCTTTGTAACCTTTGGATTTTATTTTTGCCACATGTCCTTCATCAGTTTTAAAATAGGAGAGAACGGGAGACTTTAAAACTGGAGGGGAGCCGGACCTTAAGTGTTACACCAAACATTCCTATTCACAAATTAATATTGACAGGAATTCTAAATATATAGTCATTTGGATGATAACGATCAATCGCTAACTGTTTGAGACTTATACCAAGTTTAGTAGGTTAGGGTGTAAGAAAAATCAAACATAGCATTTATGCAATGGAATAAATAAAACATCACTCCAACCAATGCTGTCAAAGTATATTGAAGAGAAAGACAACAGCTTGAAGAAAAGATTTTGGGGAACATTATCACTGTCAGACATTCCTTGTTTTTTTTTTTTTTAATCTTTCTTCCTCTATGAACACACTAATTGATAAACTCATTTACTGCTCATTTATACTCGCTATTATGGTTAATGACAAAAGTATTATATGAGTTAAAGAAGAAAAGAAATAGCTGCATAAAGAATAAAATTGTTTATCAAAATTCTTACCTAAGTATATATGTAAATTTTATTTTTTTCTTGAGAAGGAAGTATGTATGTTGGTAAACGATTCTACAAACCTTTGCATAAAGAATAAAATTGTCTATCAAAATTCTTACCCAAGTATGCAAGTTTTTTTTTTTTTTTTTTTTTTTTGAGAAGGAAATATGTAAGTTGGTAAACGATTCAACAAACCTTTATCTCTCTAATATTTCCTTGAGTAAAATGAAATTCATAAATTGAGTTGTGTAACGAGTTCCATTACTAAGCTTTCAAAAGTAACAAAACTAACCCTTAAGTTTCAATATATATCAGATCTTCTATAATAATAATAATAATAATAATGATAATAATATACCAAATCCTGAGCTTTCAAAATGTGACAAATTTATAAAAACTGGTAGAATTTTAATTGGAGCAACGTTTAAAGTTTCTGAAACTTTAGCAATAGAATTCAAGTTGGACCAAATGAATTATTACTCCCTCTGTCCCAGTTTGTTTGTCCACAATTCCATTTTTGGATGTCCCAAAATATTGTCTTATTTCTAAAAATAAAAGTTATTAGTTTACTAATGTTCCTGTAGGAGAGGATTTTGTTCCAGCCCCTGCAAGTTGTTTGTCCTCTTTGGGGAGCCAAGCCCGCAAGGTTTTGTTTTCAAGTAACGTGGGAAGTAGCAGTTTTTTGGACTTGCTCCAACAGTCCCACATCGGCAAGAAATGCGCCCCACTCATGATTTATAAGCTCTTGGAGCAGCCATGAGTCATTTAAAGTTGTTAGATCTGTCAGAATGCTTTGCTCTTCAGCACATTCCACCTGGTCTACTATCAAGTTTATCTAGACTAGAAGGGTTGTACATGGGAAATGTCTCTGTGAATTGGGAACCAACGGAAGGCAATAGAGAGGGAGCCAACACAAGCCTTGCTGAACTAAGGTCTTTCTTTGATTCTTTGATGGCTTTACGTCTTCATATTCCAAACATCAAGTTATTGCCAAAAGATTTGCACTTCAAAAATCAAATGATAAAATTTCAGATATATGCATGTAACAAGCTATTTATGCATTGGCGTTTTAGCAACTATCCTACTTTTTGGAACACAACTTGGTATATATTTAAAAACAGTTTGGCACTTAGAGGATTTGTTGCAAGTGATATTGCAGAGAGTCGAATACCTCGTCTAATGTTACAGAAATCTTAAATTATATTGTTGACAGAAATAAAAGATTTCAAAAACATTCTCTTCGAGTTAGACAGAGAGGGTTTTCCATGGTTGGAGGTTCTAAGCATTTCATAAAGTGAAGATGTAGAGTACTTAATTGATGCCACATCATATCAGACTCCTCATGTCGCCTTCCCTATCTTGGAGTCATTGGAACTAATGAAATTGACTAATTTAAAAGAGATATATCATAGCCAAATTCCACAGAGATCCTTTAGTGGTACACACTCATAGCTTGCTTGTTTTGGCAAACTAAGATCAATTACGCTCTTCTCTTGCAAATGTTTGAAAAATGTCTTTTCATTGTCCATAGCGAGAGGTTTGGTTCAACTCCAAGAGTTAAAAATAGAAAGCTGTGGAGACATGGAAGAAATATTTCACAAGGAAGGAGAAGATGAGAAGGCACTAATTGATAAGATCATGTTTCCGCAATTAACATCTATGAAGCTGAACTCTCTACCAAGACTCATTGGCTTTTGTACAGGCGTGGGTCCTGTTGAGCTTATCCAACCATCGTTGTTGAATCAGGAGGTATAATTCTTTCCCTCGCTCTTTAAAATATTAATTTTATAAATCATTCCTTTCAGAAGCTCATTGGTTTATGCTTTACAAAATTGATTTATTAATTTTTTAATGTTCAAAAGTTTTGCCTAGATTTGATGCTTCTTACATAAATAGTTGAAAATTGTTGATGGTATAACAATAATATGTCAATGGATTCATCAGGTTAGAAGGATAGATACTTTTGGAAGTGACAAGATGACAAACATTCAGCAAACTGCTGGATCCTTTCCTAACTCAACACCCATCTCTCAAATTCTTTTCATCCAAGACAATTTTTTGGCAACCTAATTTAAAAGAACTTTCATTGATGGGTTCAATTGTACGTTTTGAAAGACTAGAAGTGGTATTTGATCTTGAAGGACAGAAGGACAACAATGACCATCAGAGAATCGCAGTACTTGCTGAATTGAAAACTTTAGAAGCAAGTGATTTATCTAATTTGAGGTATGTGTGGAAGAATGTTCCACAAGGAATTCAGGGCTTTCAAAACCTAACATCAATTGATGTATATGGATGTCATAAACTAAGATATTTATTCCCACCAACTGTTGCAAAACTACTTGTGGAACTTCAAAGCATTGACATATGGCGGTGTGACATGATCGAAAACATTGTTCAAAGAGATGGAGAAGAAGAGGCAGAGGATATCATCTTGTTGCCTAAACTTACTTCCTTCAATCTAAGTTCTCTGCCAAATCTCGTGAGTTTTTGTATTGAACCTTATTCTTTTGAATGGTCATCCATGGAGAAGATCTATCTGCTCGAGTGTTCCAAATTCAAAACATATGGTAAGCTACAGAAAATTAACTGGGAATTGGATTCAATACCCCAAGACCAAGAGCCATGCCTTGAGTGCATACCACGTGGAAGGAATGATAGTCCAATGGTTAGGTCAGACGAAGGCACCACCAAGAAATTCCAAGAAAGCTCATCTGTGAATAAAGAAGTAAGTATCTCACAAATAACAATCCCTGCCACCTTTTCTTTTAATAATAAGAAAACAACACAATGAAATTTCTAGATTTATGCACCTGTGCCAATGGAGCATGGTCATAACCTTAAGTCGATCAATAGAGTGATAATATAAATAGACATCAGCATTTTATTGCTTTTCTATTTGTTCATTCACTTTGTTTATACCATCTTCTTTTGTAGATGGATATATATATATATATATATATATATATATATATATGTTTGTTTTTGGCTGTCGGGCCTATGGATCCAAATAATTTTGATGGATATTATGAAATGATTATTTATTTCTTTAAAAGTAATTGATTATCTTTGTTTGTAGGGTATTTTGACTAAGGATCCAAGAGCTAATGATATCGACAACAACTCCAAGACATGGCCTTTTTTTCCATCCCATTTAATTGTGTGCTTAAAGAATCTAAAAACGATGGAATTGAGTAACTGTGATTCACTGGAAGTTACATTTCAACTTGAGGAACTAAAAGTTGAGGAAAGTCACATGGCACCGTACTTGATCAGTTAAGGAAATTGAACCTACGTGATTTACTAAAACTGATGCACATATGGAAGAAGGGTTCGGAAAGGATCTTGGGCTTTGGGAACTTGAGATTGTTAAAAGTAAGTGGATGTGACAGTCTGACATATTTGTTCTCACCATCCATAGCAAAACTACTTGTGATGTTAGAGAAAATTGAAGTTAGTCACTGTGAGAAAATTGAAGAAATCCTTGCAAGAGCAAGAGAAGAAGAGGAAGAAAAGGAAAGACACATGGCACTAGTACTAGATCAGTTAAGGGAATTGGATCTGCGTGATTTACCAAAACTGATGCACATATGGAAGAAAGGCCCAGAAAGGATCATGGGCTTTGGGAACTTGAGATTGTTAGATGTAAGGAGATGTAATAGCCTGACATATTTGTTCTCACCATCCATAGCAAAATTGCTTGTGATGTTAGAGGAAATAAGAGTTTATAGTTGTGCAAAAGTTAAAGAAATCCTTGCAAGAGCAACAGAAGAAGAGGAAGAAAAGGAAGTTTTGTTCTTCAAAGTGAACTCAATTGTGCTACGTAATTTACCAAATCTGAAGTGTTTTTGCTCTGAAACTAATGCTTTAGAGTGGCCATCGCTGGAGGAAATTACAGTAATGGAATGTCCTAGTTTAAGCACATTTATTCCATCTAATCTACACACACCTAAGCTAGAGGGAGTATACAATAGTTATCGGAAAGAAACGTGTCATTGGAAGGGAGACCTAATTGCCACCATAGAGCACATATTCAAAGGAAAGGTATGTCACATTCACACCACAAATATCCCACTAAAAGGAGAATTTTAGCACTTTTGTAGAAACCATCATTGTATATAATTTGCAAATATTTTTAGCTTTTATTAATTAGTAGAAATTAGAACCTAGTTTTATTAAAATGAAAAAATAAATATTTTGACACAATTGCATGCACCAAGAAAATATTTTGGCAAAATAATAATTTTTTCACTTACAATAATTACAGTAGCAGCAATAGCAATTACATAGCACTGTCGTTTTTCCATTGAAAAAATTATGGTTGCTTAAATCACACATAATTTTTATATAGGAAAAGACAGTGGATCATCAGACACATTAACAAGGGCAAACAGAGATCAGTGAGATAGAGGTGTGATGCTGGGTAACATACAAGTGGTGAGCACATTACCTTTTCTTACATTAGTTTAGTATTTGGTCAGTATCCAAAAATTCATAAACATCATAAATAAATAAAATAAAATTGAATGATCTAATTATACGTTTCCTAGTTCTATAAAATCTAGAAAATCATATTTGGTAAAGCATAATATTGTTCTATCCATCCCCATCATTTTGCTATAATTTTATATTTATATTATAAGAACAAAAACATCATATTCTAGTAATTAAGTTGAAATCTTTAAAATATGATACTAATCAAATTCATTAAACAATAAGTGTCCTTTTTCCTCATCATATATAGATGTATGAAAGCAGTGAAAGTAATTCCATTTAACTCACTGTAAATCTAATATCTCACTTGGATGTATATGGTAACAGGTGGTATCAATTACATGCTTTTCAGCCTCAAGTTGCTAAAGAGGATATGATGCTGGCATATACATGTAGAAGGAAGCATTGTCAAAAAGCTTACAAGAAACACATCTAAAGCTTATGCTCATTCCAAACAGGGCATTATATTGTTTCTTTTAGTGGTGTAGCTAGCTGGATCTATCTTATGCTATTTTTGCGTGTGTGTGTGTGTGTATATTCCAAGAAGACCATAGTGTGATTATATTCTTGTTTTTGTCTATGTGCAATCTTTTATCCATAAGACTCCAAAATTGAAAAATTGAGTGTGTTTATGAGCCCTATGGGTGAATGCCATGCATTTATCTCCACATTTGAATGCTAAGTAAATATACTCATGTTCATAATAATATATCTACTTGATAATCTTGTAGTTATTAAGTTTCTTTAAACTAGAACCAAGTTAATGTTCGTTTCTTTGCACAAGAAAGCCGTAAATCATTTTGATGAAACCCAACAATAACCAAACTTCCCCAGAACATGATATATTTCGGCATACAAAATTGATTTTCCACTAAAACCAAACAATACAGCCAGCCTACGGAATTCTCATAGCCAATGAAATTGTGCATAAATACATATTACATGTTGAATATGAATTAAAGAAAATCTAAACACCAAAAATGAATTCTTTAACCAATATATAATCTAATTTTGGTATACAAACTGATTACTATAACCTACATTACAAATACTATCCTATTGTCCTTCCTGGTTCTATTAAACATCTAACATAATCAAACTATTAAAACTATAGTTTAGACATAAGAAATGAGAATAAACGACATAGGTAAACATATGTGACACTAGAAGTGCATATGGAGACCAAATCAACAACATAAGAAATGAGAATAAATGACCTAGGTAAACACGTGACACTAGAAGTGCAGATGGAGACCAAATCATCAACAAAGAGATTAGTAACTTTCAATTTCATCATCAATATGACTAATGCATGACAATGCAATCCCCAAAGGAATTTGGGGTTAAAGATCAGCAATCCACTAAATGGTGAATCATGACTGATCCAGTACGAACTCAATGCTTAGCGATCCCTTGATAGGTTGGGTTGAGTTAGTCTTCAAAAGAACTTCATCAAGAAAATTTTTGTGCCTCTCATTTCCGTGACCGCACAAGCCAGAGGAGACTAAGGGCTCAAAGATGAAAGGAATAGTCATTTATTGCAAGAAGTGCACGAGCTGATTGCTTGGTTATCAATATACGATGCATTGTTATAGTGTATTTTTTTGCACATTGTCAACCTGGTAATTGCAAGAAAAGAAAAGAAAGTGTCATAAAATGGCCTCATCGACAATTACAAGAAGACCAAGTTATGTACAAGTTGCATCAAAACTAGCACCAAGCCTTTTAAATGCATGATTTATTTCACCTAGAAAGAAAACCAAGATTTTACAGACTCTTTTCTAAAAGAACAAATAAATACATAATGGGAAGTTAATGAAAAGTAACCAAACTCTGTTTTTTGCAGACTCCCCCCACCCCCCATAAAAATTCCCAAACAAGATTAAATGCATAATGTTTTGAAGAACATATATGAATACAAAAATCACATGTAGGATTTGGTTTATTCCTTGTGTTCCAAATACCTAAAAACATACCAAAGTGCATTTAATCTTAATGCTATGGGAACACAAATTGGCTAATTATGGACAAAGAATATGAATTAAAATTTTATAATTGCACAAGGGGTATTCCTCTAAACAATTATACTTATAGATTTCCTACTATTTTACTGACAATATCAAAGTAGCTAAAGAATTTTAAAGCAATCTCAAGAAGCAATATTCTACCATGTGTAAGGATTATCCCAGCACTACAAATCTAGCCTGTTTCAAAATTGAGTTTCATTTCATCATCATTCCTTCCTAGCAATGAGTGCTTGAATGATAGTGGGAAAACAAATAAGTGGGATCAAACCAGAACAGAAAAGTACCCGGCGAAGGAATCCCCCAAGTGTTCCAAGCTTTCCTATGTAGTTTGCTACATTCCCAGATGATCCTAACCGGCTAGGTGAGCCATTGGCCAACGTCTCAGCCAGGGGTTGTTGCAATGCCTCCATGCCTAGTAACAGAGCCTCTCAATTAAAGGCTCCAGTTGACTCACAAGAAGCTGCACCATTTGGCAATTCAGTGAAAAACGTTACAGAATCATTTTTAAAAATTAAGCGTAAAGAAGTGCTGCCAACATAGAAACAAGGTATTAAAGATTTTAATTTTTGACACATAAAGTGCCTTTTTTTTTTTGTCACAACACGTAAGATACATCCATTCCAAAAATGGCTGATGAATAAGAAAGCACAATGTTTAAATCAAAACAGCTAATCAGAACTTCCTTTACTGTTAAGTAAACCAAAACTTCCATTACTCAAAACGTAAGAAAGAAGATAATATAGTCCTTACATTCATGTACATTAACTCCAATGTAGGAATCAAGGAAAAACAAAAAACGATGGGGTAAAAGAGAAGGGGGGGTCATTTTGTACAGACATCCTTCATTGGGTTTGGATTGCGCGTTTGCGTTACGCGTCTGCGTTTTCCCCTCCTTTTTTTTTGCCCCTGCTACTCACGTTTCAAGGGACAAAATGTACTATTCGGCTACTGTCCATACACTTTTCCTGAACAGTAGCCACAATATTTGACTTTTAAGCCACGTTTTAGCACATCAGTAGGTCTCATGCACTATTCACAGGACTCACAAATATCACTTTTCAGCAATTTTTTTAATTAAAAATGGGTCTCACGGCACAATTTACACATTTAAAAATTATTTTGCTACAGTGTTTTTTAGTTTCAGTTTTCAGCAATATCCAAACAGACCATATGTATGTGTGTGTAGTGCATCTTTCCCTACTAATGCCATACATGTGTTAGAAAAATGGTTAAGTAACTAAATTCATCATTGCTTAATAGTTTAAACTTTTAGGATAAGTGGTAGTATGTCATATTATCAGAACAGGTGGCCTTGAGTTCAAGCTTTTGGTTTCTTGATTACAAAAGCCACAATTTTAACAAGGCTAAATTCTAATCATGCCACAATTAAAAAAATTGATAATGTAGGGAATTTTTTTTGTAAAACCTACGGCCAACTGACCCTACCTAGCAAAACTAGTTGCCAAGTAATCTAGGGGCATTCACCCATGATAGACTAAGAAAAAGAATCACAATAAAGGCCAAATTCAAAAAATAAAAAAGTGGTTCGAAATTCAAAAATAAAATCAGAAATAATAAATTCTGAATTAATTTTGGTGCTCCTTGCATTAAAAGACACACAATGACATTGACATACATGTTAAGAAAATTTCCATGTGACATAATTAGTTTTCCAACTTTAGGCATTTGGAGCGTACCTCAGTTAGGTCAAACAATATAAGTGAACCTACATGTCAAGTTGATTTCAAATAGGCAAGCCAGCAACGGGTTTTGAGAATTTTTTTTTAAAAAACAGTAAAGCTGCAATGCAGGTTAGAAACCTGAATGAGCTACAGAAACACCTTGGCATGATTAAAACCCTTTAAGGTGTCCATATCAAATTGTATGTTGAGCTTGCCCGCGGCTTATCATGCCAGGCAACTATGAATTTAAAATAATTTGATCATAACCTCGATAACTTGCATATTTAAGCTACAACCATGTGGTCACATTATTGAGGACCTTAACACAAGATACTAAGAAATATGATTCTAAAGATTTTAGAGATCATAATTCCGTGAACAATTTTACAAATCCAGGCATACAATCATTAAAGAATCAAAAGGAAAAGAAGTTTAAATACCATTTCCACTCATTAAATGGGATTAAGCTCCTGAGCTTGAGATAAATATGCCCTAGAAGAAAAAGGATTAACAGAAACATAACAACAATGTCCTAAGCCCTCACATTGAAAAGGCAAAAAGGATCAAAGGAGTGCTGCACTTAATTGAGGATAACATTGTCAAACCTGCTGGCGGGCTCACCGGAGCTCTTGTTCTAGTTGAATTAGCTTTAGGCAGCTACTCTCAAGTTGTTGCACATATGCCTAAAAAATGAAGTAAAAACAAGTTGTTGCATCTGATCCACAAACTATTATAAGATGGAGCAGCTTGCATTCCAGCATGTGCAGCAATTATATATTGAATGCACAGCAAAATAACAATGACAACAATGTTCATGAGGAGAAAAGAACTAAAGACACAGAAGGGCCTACTTTTTTCCTTAATCAGCTTTTTCTGGCAGCTTCACGATTTTGAGTAAGCTGGTGTAACATCCATGAAATTTTGATTTGAAAGTTTTTGAATGTATATTATTTAAATCATATTGATCTGAAATTATCTGAATATACATTGTTTAAATCATATTACCTTTTGATCCCCTGATTTCTCTTTTGATTTATCACTGGAATCAGAAGCCACAACAGCAGTCAATTGAAACCTTTTATGCTGCACAAAGACAAGGAGAGCACAAACTTAAAGTCAATGGTAAAGCGCAGCCAAACTTTCCAATGAAACAGAAAGTTCTTACATGCAATATTACTTTCACATGGCAACACCACAGCAAAAGCAAAGATAGTTCTCATTACAGAATTATCGTATGGATCTAATGAAAGGGCATATTACGTTTTAGCATCAAATTACTACTACATACGAGGTATTTATAGATGACGTAATCTCTAGAAAGCTGAATAAGATGCATAAACAATGCGAGAGACATCACCCTTTGATTCTTGTCAGAGTTCTAGTTCTCACGCGCTTCCGTGATCCCTTTCAAATTCAGGAACAAAGAAACAGAGGGAGGGGGGGAATGAAGGTGGGGTATGCCCAATAGGAAAGGCCCATTAAAGCTTATGCCACAAGAATGGATTTGCATTCATTGAGTTGGGATAAGTTCTAGATAATAAACATGAGCCCACAACTGCAAAAGCCACAATGGGCCTTGGCTTGATTTGGTTAAGTAAAACCTTATCTAGTAAAGAAATAGTTGAGGTTTAAATAGATTTCCTACTACAAAAGGGTTTGAAGCCTATCTATCTACGGGAAAGAGTTTTTTTTTTTTTTTTTTTTTTAATACAAAATAAAAATTTTACTTTAGTTTAATTTAAGTATATATGTGTCTGAATCTCCCTTCTAGATACTTGAATCTTGACCTTGCCCCCTACCATAAGAACTTTGTACTCGTAGAGTAACCATCATGCCAAAAGTGTACAGTGGTATATAAAAGAGTTAATCCTTTAAGAAAATTGATGAATCAGTAAATTACAGATAAAAATCATATACTACTTTTGTTTTTCACTTTATTCCCCATCAATCACAATTTTTTGAACACAAAAATTTGTACAAATGATTTTTATTCATAAATTACAAGTTTGGATATACTACAAACTAAAAAATTAATTTCCAAAAGCCTTGTAACTCAATTAATTGGTACTTTCTAGTGTTTTCAGGACACACAAGGTTCAAACCCCCTCTCCCAAAAATTCCTGTCTATTTTAGTATAAGAACCTATTTTTTATATTTTACATACTAAATTTTGAAAACACTCAAAATCAAATTATCTATTTTATATTATATTTTATTAAAATATCAATTTTTAAGATACATTTTTTCTACTCATCAAGAAATTTCTTTCTAACTTTAGCTTTGAGGCATTTCTTTTTCATTCTTTGATATTACCGTATTCACTGCAAATATTCAAATGAATGACTAACCATAAGAATCTTAAAGATTATGTGTTCTTAATTTGTCAATGACTAAAGGTGACTGTTTAGGAATTGTGTGTGCGCTTTTTCTTTTTCTTTTTCTTTTTCTTTTTTGTAATTAATTTGTGTTTTTTCTCCCCAAAATTTTTAAGTGTATAAATATAAAAGAATTGTTACAACAAGTGTGAACGATGGATTTGAATCGTCCTTGTAAAAAAGACTCATTAAATATCATTGAGCCACAAATTTCACAATAATATAATTTCATTTTTTTTTTTTTTGTTAGCAGTATTCATTAGGTGCTGAACAGTCCAATCCACCTTTATTTTCCTCTTGTTTTTCCCAAATGATCCACTTCTTTTCTTTCTCTCCAGCCCGAATGATTAGAGTTTGCTTAAATACCTCTGGAATTTGTTTGCATGAAACCTAATCTTGATGGGCAGAATGAACTTCAGCACTTGGGCAACAGTCTTAACAACATTTATAGACCCTAAATCTTAGTTGATGGCAAGGCTTCACATTCTTATGTACATATTCCATTGCAAACTTAGCCTTTCAACCAATTGTCGGCTTAGATGGAATTTTAGTCCCTGAAATGGATGACATATACGATCAGTTTGTTTAACCTTTACGTAATTGTGTCTTTGCTTTTTTCTTGCTTTGATTTGGCTTTTCCGAATCTTCTCTGAGCGATCGATGATCTTAAAACATTTTTCATTGGTACATGTTTGTTCTCAATTGTGTTTTGGTGGTGTTATAAATTTTCTAATCTACATTATTGCTCCTACAACAACTATCCTAGATTGGCAATTTGATTTTAAATGATTTTTATAAACACATAAACAATTTGATTGCAAACGATAGTAAAAAAAAGTCCTCTAAGCACAAGTACACTCTGATACTAATGAATCAAAAACAAAATAAAACAATTAATATTCGGTATTCACATTCCTATCTATTTCGGTGATTGGCAAATGCTTAAACTTAAATTGGGATGAAGGAAAATTTTTGACCAGTGTTGGGTATTTTATAAACCAAATACCCAGTGTTGCAATCGCAGCTTTTGAACTAGACATTGATGATGTCCACAACGGACCCACAGCTTGCTCAAGTTTGGTTTTAAAAAGTGATTAAAATCTCATAGAAGGATGGCAAGGTGATCTGATGCCAAAGGGATTTTATAGAAAGAATACGCTACAAGGAACATAAGGGGGCTTTAGAAAATGGTTCCCATAGTGATGCCCCCAATTAATTGTGTATTATGTTGGTGTGTGATGAGTTTCATATTAAGCATATTCTGGGTTGATCTCAATTTTAAACTAAACTAATGTTTTTTTTTTTTTTTGGGTATAATGTATTTTTCTGCTTAATAGAAAGCAATTGACAATTCCAATAGTTCTACACCCAACTTTTTGGTTCACAAAATTCTAAATGCACGGGTAGCACCAACTTACTTATCACAAGTTTATTGGATCAAAGAACACCATTCTAAAAACATCGGTGATAATTACAGGGCTAAAACTATCTAATCAGTAGGTCCACTTCAGTGCAACCATCACTTCTGACTTGCAGGGACGGACCCAGGCAGGGGCCCAAGGGGGCCCGGGCCCCCCCCCCCCCCCTCGGGCCCAAAATTTTTTTTTTTTAGCAGCTATTTTTTTTTAAAGAGCTTGGGCCCCCCTTAAAATTTTACTCGGGCCCCTTGTTATTTTGCTCCGGCCCCCCTCCTCCCCTGTTATTTTGCTCCGGCCCCCCTTCTAAGTCACCCAGCCCACCCCACGCCCACCAGCCCATCACCCGAATAAGTGTAAAAAAAAAAAAAAAAAAAAAAAAAGTAACAACAGAAAAGAAAAGAAGAAAGCCCTCAGCACACTTGCAAACACACAAGGGAGAAAGTGAGAAACAAAAAAAAACACACACACACACACTGACTCAGTGACAGGGAGAGACCGAGAGGCGAGAGAGTCACAGAGAGATCAGAGAAGAGAGAGACCCACACGGCCACGTCTGACGCCGGCGAGACCCACGCCGTGAAGCACGAAGACCCACGCGGGCCACGCCGGCGAGACCCACTTACTCCAGCCGGACCAGCCTTCCCTTCACAGTTCACGCACTCCGGCACTCACCCACTTGCTCGATCTACTCCAGCCTTCAATCACAGGTATTTACATTTCGCTTTATCTCTTGCTTCAAATTTCAAAACCTTGTGATCTGATCTGAGGACTGAGAATCTGAGATTCATATTTCATAGAAACTGTGCAGTCTGTGCTTGTGCCTTGTGATTCATGTTTGTGTTTTGTACTGATTGTGAAATGTGAATTGAATGAATCTGCTGAGTGCTGCGTGAGTGCCTGTGGTGTTCTTTTTTTTTTTTTTTTTTTGGCTTTGTGACTCTGTGTCTCTGTTAGTCTGTGTTTGTGACTTGCTGTGTTTGTGACTCTCTCTTTATATAGATAAGAGAGATAGAGAGAGTTAGAGAGAGTAGATTAGTTTGTTGAGTCAACAAAGAAAAAAACTTTTTTCTTTGTTGACTGGTGGTTGGGCATGAGAGGGACAAATGGAGGTGGACTTGGGCAACGGACAACAAGTGACGGACAGGAAAAAAAAAAAAAAAAAAAAAGGAAGCAAAGTTAAAAGAAAAATTTTTGTTAGTTGTGAAAGCAGAATATATTTGTCGGTAGTGGGATTCGTTGGGTTAGTGGGATAGTGACAATAGTTTATCTTTGTTAATAGTTTATTAATATTATATAGATGCGTATTTGAAATTTTTTTTTTCGCTTATCTCCGGCCCCCCCAACTTAAAATCCTGCGTCCGTCCCTGCTGACTTGGTTTTGAATAAATGAAAGTTATAATACTTAAAATTTCGTCTTTTTTTTTTGTTTTTTTTTTATAAGAAAATTTCATCTTTTTGGTTTTGAATAAATGAAAGTTAAAACTTTTAATTTCTGCTCATCTTACGGAGAATCCAGAAGAATAAAGCAAAGAAATGGATGTCGTTTCAGTTATAGTAACTATTGGAGGATACTTTGTGGACCCGATCAAAAAACATTGTGGCTATCTATTTCACCACAATAGCAACACCGAGGATCTCAAAGATAAAATTCAGAAGCTACGTGACAAAAGAGAAGGGATGGAAAGAGAAATTGTCGACGAAAGAAGGAACGGACAGGTAATAACACGTGAGGTTGAGACGTGGATTGAGAAGGTACGAAACATCCTTGATGAAGATGATGAAGCGAATAAGATGAGCTTGAATGGATGGTGTCGACGTTATTCCTTGAGTAGGAGAGCTAAGAAAAAGACTCTGGAAATTGATGGGCTTCTAGAGGATAGAAAATCTTTTAAAGTTTCCCATCCTCCTCTTCCATTGGGAATGAAACCTTTGCCCGTGAAAGATATTAAGGATTTTGAGTCAAGAACAAACAAGATGAACGAAGTTTTAGAGGCGCTAAGAGATGACAAGGTCAACATGATTGCGATATGCGGTATGGGGGGGATAGGAAAAACATCAATGGCAAAAGTGGTAGCCAACAGAGCAGAATTTGATGAAGTTGCGTTCGCAGTGGTGTCCCAGAATAAAGAAGTAAGCAAGATTCAAGATGAAATTGTTGGGATGCTAGGACTCAAACTTGATAAAAAGGATCCACTACTTGAAAGAGCAGAAAGATTAAAATCAAGACTAATGGATAGTAAGAGTAAACTTGTAATATTGGATGATGTTTGGGATGCACTTGATTTAGAGGCTGTAGGAATTCCTTATGGAGGTACAATAAATGCAAAATCTTGTTGACATCACGAAGTGAAGAAGCCTGCAATCAGATGAAAACTGAGAAGATTGTTAAAATTGAAGTCTTATCCAAAGAAGAAGCGTGGAATCTTTTCAGAGAGACGGCAGGTAATTGTGTCGATAATACCGATCTACGTCAAACAGCAGAAGAGGTTGCAAAGGAATGTGGAGGCTTACCTGTTGCTATTGTAACTGTTGGAAGAGCTCTAGAGAATAAAGGAAATGATGAGTGGATTGCTGCAATTCTAGAGCTTCAGAATTCTATCCCAAAAAATATTCATGGACTGCATTCAAAGGTCTATTCTAGCATTGAGCTCAGTTACAAATATTTAGAAAGTGATGAAGCCAAGTCATGCTTTCTGCTATGCTGTTTATTTGCGGAAGATGATGATATTCCCATTGAATTTTTAGTCAGGTATGGGGTGGGACAAAGCTTGTTTGCAAAGATTTATGCAATAGTTAAGAATCTCAAAAGATCATTTCTACTGTTGCATAGTGAGGAAGGAGAACAATTTGTGAAAATGCATGATGTTGTACGGGATGTTGCAATATCAATTGCAGAAAATCTAGGTTTTCTGGTACGATTTAATGAAAAAATGGAAGAATGGCCAGAGAAAGATTCATGCGAGCGTTCTACTTCAATTTCGCTTGCATACAAAGAACTGAAAAGGTATCCCGACGGCTTGGAGTGTCCTAAACTTGAGCTTTTGGAGCTAGCATGTTATAGGGTCACTTCGCAGACGCTCCCACCCAATCTATTTAAAGGGATGAAAGGTTTAAAGGTTTTGACTCTGGTTCGTACGTCCTTTCCTTCACTACCACAATCAATCAATGTCCTTCAAAACCTTCGGACCCTGCATTTTGTTGATTGTGAGATAATAGATGCAACAGCAATTGGAGAACTTAGGAAACTAGAAATTCTTAGCTTTCTTGGGTCTAAAATTAAGGAGCTGCCAGGAGAAATGAGAAATCTTGGTTATCTAAAGTTGTTAGAATTGACAGGCACTCTTCTTGAGCGAATTCCACCTGATCTCCTATCAAGTTTATCTCACCTAGAAGAGTTGTACATGTTTGGAGTACGCCGTGTGGATTGGGAACCTATTGAAGGCAACAAAGAGGAAGAGGGAGCAAACGCAAGCCTTACTGAACTCATGTCTTTGTCCTATTTGATGGCTTTAAAAATTCAGATACCAAATATTAAGGTCTTGCCAAAAGACTTGGCCTTCAAAAATGAAACCATAAAATTTCAGATATTTGCAGGTTATAATGAGGGAATTGATGAGAATGATTATTTATATATATTTAAAAATAGTTTGGGGCTTGCAAGAGTCGGATGCTTCTTCAAATTTTCAAGAAATCTGAAATTTTAGAGTTGAAAGAAATAAAAGATTTAAAAAACATTGTGTATGAGTTAGACAAAGAGGGTTTTCAAAGCTTGAAGGTTCTAAAAGTTGGTGGAAGTGAAGATGTAGAATATGTAATGGATCCCACATCAAATCAGAATCCTCGTGTTGCCTTCCCTACCCTGGAGTCATTGGAACTGGAGGGATTGCCAAATTTAAAAGAAATATATCATAGCCAATTCCCAGAGAGATCCTTTAGCAGTGTTTGTTTTGGCAACCTTAAATCTATTCAACTAAGGACTTTACCAAGACTCATTGGCTTTTGTACAAGCGTGGGTCCCGTTGAGCTTGTCCAACCATGCTTGAATCGAGAGGTATGTATGATTCTCTCTCTCTCTGTAAGACATTACTATTATTTAATAAATTGTTGTATAGTTAACTTCTGGAATGTACGGACGCGGTGCCGGAGGCGCCGCACCCACGTCGGACGCGGCGACGTGTAGGGGACGCCGCTGCCCGCATGTCGGTGCCGCGTCGGGCCGCGTCTGCCACATGGTTTTTTTTTTTCACGCCGACTCGCCCCAATGCGGCTGAGACTCGGGCCAATTTTCCCGAAATCGGGCTGAATCGCGCCAACTCGGGCCGTTTCGGCCGTTCAGCCGATATCGGTGATACCGGCGAACCGCCGAAACGGCCGATTTTGGCCGAAACGGCCGATTCCGGCGGAAATTTTGGCCGATTCAGGCCGAAATTCAGCCCTCTCACTCAAGCATTCTCTCTCACACCCTACACTCCCATCTCAATTCATACATTTATTTATATTTTTAATATATTATCTAGTATTGCTCTTAAATTTGGTATATGTTTATATAATGTGAAAAAATATGCTTAGCAATATATTAAAAATATAAATAAAAATTTTTTTAATAATTTTTTAATCGCCGAGTCCCGCCGCACCCGCACCCACCTTTTTCAAAAATTGCCGAGTCCCACACCCGCACCCGCACCCGCACCCGAGTCCCGAAACGCACCCGTGCTTCATAGGTTAACTTAAACCATTCAAAAGCTCGTTGTTTTATGTTTATCAAATTGATTTATCAATTTTTTAACATTCGTTTTGGTCTGGATTTGATGCTAATAAAACTGAAAAAGTTGAACGCTGATGCTAATAATAATTTGATGGATTCATCAGGTTGGAAGGATCGGCACTAATGAAGCGACCAATCTTGACAAGCACAAGATGACAAACATTCAACAACATACTGGCCCATTTCCTGAATCAACACCCATATCTCTCATAAACTCTTCTCACCGAATACCATCTTGTGGGCACCAAATTTAGAAAATCTTCAATTGATAGAAGCTGTTTCACTAGAAGTGGTATTTGATCTTGAAGGACAAAACATCAACAATAACCGCCAGAGAATCATTGTACTTGCTCAATTGAAAACTTTAGTTGTACAAGATTTATCTAAGTCGACATACGTGTGGAAGAATGTTCCACTAGGAATTCAAGGCTTTAAAAAACTAACATCCATTGAAGTAAGTGAATGTCATCGTGTAAGATATTTATTCCCAACTTCTATTGCAAAACTGCTTGTGGAACTTCAAAGCATTGAGATAAAAGAATGTGACGCAATCGAAAACATTATTCAAAGAGATGGAGAAGAAGAGGCAACGGATATCATCCTGTTCCCTAGAGTTAGTTCCTTGAGACTACGAAAGCTGCCAAATATGATGAGTTTCTGTATCAAAGCTTATTCTTTTGAATGGTCATCCATTAAGGAAATTTATTTGGATTGTTGTCCCAAATTGAAAACAATTGGTTCAGAAATTCAGAGACCAAGAAAGTCGAAGAAAATCAATAGGGAATTGGATTCAAGACCCAATGAGCAAGAACGTGGGTCCCCTGGTTTTGTTTGGCGATGCCTTGAGTATGTACCACATCGCAAAAATTATGGTCTGATGGTTATGTCAGACCAAGGCACTACCAATAAATCCCAAAGAAGCTACTCTGTGAAGAAAGAGGTACGTACAAGTTCTAAATTTATGCACTTATCCCAGTGGACTATGGTCACCAACTATCATATAGATATCCAATCAATCAATTGTTGGCCATAACCTTAATGCATTCAACGCAGTTAGATAAAAAAAGACATTGATTGCTTTTCAATTTAGTCATCCACTGATCTATTTATACTTTATACCATCTTTTTCTCTAAAAAAATACAAATAATAATTGAAAAGAAATTATTACTTTACTTCCTTATCAGTATTTGATTTTTTGTAGGGTACTTTGAGTAAGTCGAAGGATCCAAAAGTTGGTGATAGCAACAACCCCATAGAGATATGGTCTTTTTTTCCATCTCATATAATTGAGTGCCTAAAGAATCTAGAATCGATTCAATTAATTAATGTCCCTTCAGAGGAAGTTATATTTCAACTTGAGGAACTAAATGTTGAGGAAAGTCACGTGGCATCGGTACTGGATCAGTTAAGGAAATTGATTTTATGTGGGTTAGATAATCTGATGCACATATGGAGGAAGTGTCCATAAAGGATCTTGGGCTTTGGAAATATGAGAATTTTACTTGTTGATGAATGCAATAGTCTAACATATTTGTTCTCACCATCCATAGCAAAATTGCTTGTAATGTTAGAGATAATAAGAGTCGCTGACTGTGAAAAAATTGAAGAAATCCTTGCAAGAGCAGGGGAAGAAGAGGAAGAAAAGGACGTTCTGTTCCACAAAGAGAACCATATCTGTCTCATGGGCTTACCAAGCCTGAAGTATTTTTGCCTTGAAACCAATGCTTTTGAGTGGCCATCGCAGGAGGAAATAATTGTATATGAATGCCCTAGTTTAAGCACGTTTATTCCATCTATTCTATATGCACCTAAGCTTGAGGGAGTATACAATGAATATTCATGGGTAGAAAGAAGAACGCGTCATTGGAAGGGAGACCTGAATGCCACCATAGAGCACGTCTTCAACAGAAAGGTATGGCACATTCTCACCACAAGTATTTTACTAATGGGTGAATTTTAACTCTTTTGTATAAACCATCGCACTATATAGTTTGCAAATACTTTAAGCTTTTATTAATTAGTAGAAAAATTAGACCCCAGCTTTATTAAAAAAGAAATAAATAAATAAATAAAGGAAGGCAGAACACAATTTACATATACAAACAAAAAAATGTATTGAAAAACAATAACATTTTCACTTACGATCAAATATAGTAGTAACAAACATTTTTCCAATAGCAAATATTATGATTACTTAAATCACATATATATATTTTATTCTTACAGGAAAAGCAGCAAGGTTTTCAGACCCGGACCGTTCATTGAACCGTAAAAGGGAGAGGTTCAAGGTTTTTGAGGTCCAACCGAGGTCGAACCGGGGTTGAACCGTGATGACGTCATAATTAATTTAATAATTATTTAAATATAAATAAATATATTAAATTTGTAAATATTAGCAAAATTTGCTAAAAATATCTTTAAAATTGAAACAAAATACATAAAATAGTACATTATAAGGTTAATAAAAAATAGTATAACATAAATAAGCATAAAAAGAAATTTTTATAACAATCCTCTAAGAGAAATCATTTCAATTAACTAAAAATAACTTTTAAAATAAATTCATAAATTGCATAGGTATTAATCTTAAATAAAAAGTTAATTTAGTAATATTTAATATGTTGAGAAAGATGAAATAGAAGTTTAGAAACTATAAATCATGTAAATTTAATATAAATTTAATAATATTGCATATTAGCTCCCAAGAGGAGCACTTGTTCTGTTGGTCAAGGCTTCAGTCTTACTTTTAAGGTGTGAGAGCTTAAGTTCAACCCCTGCCAGCCGCATTTTTCTTGATTTTTCTCTATTCCATGACCGGTTGAACCGGTCTACAGTTCGTCTAGTTTTCCCGGTTCAACCCCGGTTTGTTCGGTTCTCTTACATATCACTGATGCCCGGTTCTAGAGTCTTAAAAAATCGGAATTCACTCCGGTTCCGTGTTTTGCCGGTCGGACCACTCGGTTCGGCCCGGGTTTCAAAACCCTGAAAAGCAGACAAATCATGAAACACAACAAGAAGAGCAAATTGAGACTATTGAGAAGGATATGTGATGCTGGGCAAAACAACAGTAGGTGAGCACATTACAATTTCTTAAGAACTATTTCGTGGTCAACAATCATCTACAATTTGGAAGAATTAGAAATCACACATCTTTTAGAAAGATGCTATTTAGAAGTAGAACTAGTTGTATTATGTAGGTTTACTGATAAAGTGATTCTATAGATGATTCAATTGCAACGATTTTCAAAATCTAGGTATGTGGCTTTCTTTTGATCTACTACAATATCATATACTAATACCCTGATTTCCTAACCAATGTTTTCATAACTCAATGCATTGGTGGTGTTGTGGGGCGCATTGACTAAGACTTAAATAAGAATCACAACGAACACTATATAAGTTGTCTGCAAGCAAGCTTCTGACCATCCACTCAATCAAAAATTATTCAATTGCCCTTATGTTTATACTTATTACCAACTAAATCTCTTAACCATCCTCAGCACACTTGCAAAAAACAAAAAAAAAAAAAATCACAATGCAACTTGACTCTAATTATCAAGTTATTGGACAACTGAAACCAATCTATTTACCATACTCAGTTGGCATTCAAAAAATGTATTTAATGAACAATGAGTCCAATGCATCTTGTTCAATATAAAGACATGTATATTGTTAATTAGTAGACAATCACTTGTGCACTAACTTCTTGTGAGCTAATAGTTTTCATTCTCATGTTTTGGCTTCTCTGAGACCTTTATATCCCCTTTTCAGAGTATTTTAATGATAGTTCTATAAAATATAAAAAATCATATTTGGTATAACATAATATTGTTAATTTTGCTCTAATTTTATACTTATATTATAAGAACAAAACATTACATTCTAGAAATTAAGTTAAAATCTTTAAAAGAGTATACTAATCAAAATCATTATAGTTTAAGCTTCCCTTTTCCTCATCTTATATAGAAGTATAAAAGTGATGAAAATCATCTTATTTAACTCACTATAAATCTAATTTCTCAATTACATTTATATAACAGGTTATATCAACTACATGATGTTCAACCTCAAGTTAGTAAGAGAATATGACACTGGGATATATGAAGAAGGAAGCAGTTTCACAAAACTTATGAGAAGCACATCTAAAGCTATGCTTATTCCCAACAGGGCCTTATATTGTTTTCTTTTTGTACCTTTTGTTGTTTTCTTTTTGTTATATAACTAGTCAGATCTATCTTATGCTGTTTGTATATGTATTCTGAGAGCACCTTTGCATGATAATACTCTTATTGTTTTTGTCTATGTTCAATCTTTTATCCATAAGACTCCAGATTTGAAAAACTTCTGTGTTTATTAGCACTGCGTATGCTTAAGTAAATACACTCATATTCATACTAGTTTCTCTTCTAGATAATGTGATAGGTACTAAGTTTCTTTGAACTAAAAACAAGTTATATTTAATAGGATCAATATTTTACATTCCTCTCTTTTCTTTTTTCTGTTATGCCCACGGACGGAGCCACTGTTGGACTAGGGGGGCAATGACCCCCCCTAATTTTTTTTTTAATATTATTATATGTGTGTACTAATTTTAGTAATTTTGTTTTATAAAATTACATTTTACTCTTTTTTTAAAATATCATTGATTATTCAAAGAGTAATGCTATACTCGCAAACTTTTTTACAAACTATTTTGGTAGCAAATTCTTATTGGTTCGCATATAAACCCATTACTCACATAATTTTTTTTTACCTACTAATAACCACTTATTATCTCAGCAATTTATAAAAAGTTTGTAACTTTAGCATTTTTCACATTTTAGTGACCATAAAAAAAATTATAGATTTAAAATTTAAAACAAAATATACAAGTAAAAAAAAAAAAGTCAATAACAAAAATTATCAACAGTAAAACTAAAAAAAATTAAGTCTAATCAACCAATTTTATATAAAATAAACAATCATACCCTTTAAAAAAATTCTAAACAAAAATAATTTTGTTCTTACCCACACACAAAAAATAAATAAATAAATTTCAGCGGTTAAGTAGTAGCAGAGTCAAAGGTTGAAACCATCGCACACAGCCAACAGTAAAACAGCCCTCCTAACTCAAAGTTCTAGCTCCATCCCTGGTTATGGCTTTCATATATTTCCATGCCCAGACTTTTAGGCTTTTTTTTTCTTTTTTGACACACTGAAAATAATATTATTAAGGATTTACATAAAAGTCTTTTTTTCTTCTCTAACTAATTTAAGCCAGAATAAAAAACCAACAGAATGTGGTTGTAAGTTGTAACATAAGCTATTGTACATTTCTTTATACAGGAAAGCATTAAATCATTTTGATGAAACCTAACTATAGCCAAACTTCCCTAGCACATTTCAGCTTACAAAATTGACTTTCCACTAAAACCAAACGATACAACCAACCTACGAAATTATCATTGCCAATGAAATCGTGCACAGCAATTGTTAGGTTCTAAGGAATTAGGAACTAATGTATTAGAACTTCATTTTGTAATGTTGGCAAACCATGATCAAAAAGTTTTAGTCTTGTTTAGACTTGTTCAAAGTGTATTTATACGTAAAGTTGGAATCGAGTGCTCTACAGGATTTATTGTGTAAATCTGCCTGGCTTGATCGATCGAGAATTAGACTCAATCAATCGAAAGTCGTGCAGATCGAGTTTCTGTAGAATTTTCCAACTCAATCCAAACCCGTTTGACGTGTAGGGTTTTATGTTTTGCCCTAAGTATAAAAGGGAAAACCTTAACCACGTTTTGTGGATGCTCTTTATGCTGTGTGTGTATATGAATCTTTTGTGAGATCTAGAAGTGTTTACCTTCACATACATTTAGGGTTTTCAATCTCAAGATTAATGTCAAGAGTTTGGTGATCAATTCAGTTGCAGTTTCAAGAGCTTAAGGATATACAAGCGGGAGTGCTTGTGCTTACTAAGAATTCAAGAAAGAAGTAGTCCATGGACTTGGAGCTGTCATGTGGTTGTGGTAGTAAGTTTTTTACTCGAGGTAGCAATAGGATGTTAATGGTCTAAGTTGCTATTGTAAAACTTCAATTCTTTCACAGTGAATTCTATTTTACTTTGACGATAGCTAGGTTAAATCCTCCCCAAGTTTTTTACCGGTTTGGTTTTCCTGGGTCATCATATCATTGTGTTCTTTATATTTCCGCTGCTTTGCATGATATGATTGTTTTGTTTTAACCTAGATCTGAATAATAAACCTAAGTATTCACTTGGTTAATTAATTAGATTAAACAACTTGTGTTTTAAGGGGTCTAAAAACGTGCAGCAACATATTTACATGTTGAATATAAATAAAGAAAACCAAACATAAAAAAAAAAAAAAGGAACTCCTTCACCAATATAAAATCTGATTCTGGTATACAAATCAATTATTGCAACCTACATTACAAATGCTATCCTATTTTCCTTCCTGGTTCTATTAAACAGCTAACATATTCAGATTATTGGATCTATAGTTTAAACATAAGAAATGAGAATAAACGACCTAGGTAAACATATGTGACACTAGAAGTGAAGATGCAGACAATATCAACAACAAAGAGATCTGCAACTTGCAATTTGATGTTCAATGTGACTAATGCATGACAACCCAATCCCAAATGAATTTAGGGTTAAAGATCGACAGCAAATCCACTAAATGGTGAATCATATGACTGATCCTTTATGAACTCTATGCTTAATGATCAATTGATAGGATGGGTTAAGTCAGTCTTGAAAAGAACTTCATCAGGACAATTTTGTGCTTCTCATTCCCATGGCTGCGCAAGCCAGAGTGACCTAGATGAGGAAAATAGTCATTTATTGCAAGAAGCGCACGAGCAGATTCCTGGTTGTCAATATACGGTGCATTTATTGCAGTGTTTGTTGACGCAAATTATCAGCCTGGTAATTTTCAAAAAAGGGAAAGAAGCCAAAGTTATGTTCAAGTTGCATCAAAACTAGCACTAAGCCTTTCAAAAGTTTGATTTGCTTCACCTAGCAAGAGGATAGATTTTGCAGAATTTAAAAATAACAACAATAATAATAACAGGAAGTTAATGAAACATAATCAGACTCTTTTCTTTTTTGCAGACTCCCCCCACCCTCCATAAAAATTCTCAAGCAAGATTAAATGCATAATGATTTGAAGAACATATACAAATACAACATTTACATGAAATGTGCATTTAATAAAAAATAAAATAAAAAAATATATATAATTTTTGTTTTTACAATAAAAAGTGCATTTAATAACAAGTAGTCGGTATAGCTAGAAAGCTAAACAGTTGTAATAAATGTAGCCATTTGTTTTTGAAATGTGCATGAAATTAATTTACTAGATTATAAAAACATAGTAAATACCAAAGTCTAAGTTCCTCTCACCGCACCCTTTGATGTGTTTTGTCTAATTATATTTTGTGCAGATAGAGAGAGAGAGGCAGCAATTTTTGTTTGGATCTAAAAAAATTTTGGGCTGAAGAAGTGAACATGTGTCTCACTCTTAATCGCGCATGTCGCCGTTGCAATGATGCGAGTGAATGGAGGCATTTGATCTGAGCCAAGTTTGTGACATTTTTTAATGATAAAAGAAGTGTTCTGTTAATGGATTCTCTTATTAGAGCGTTTGCCAATAGACAATTTTCGTTAATACAACTTTTGTGAGAAATATAAACATTTTTTCAAAAACTTTTTTTCTTAAAAGAAATTTCTAGAATTATTTTATAAACTAACGCTCCTAAGACATTCATTAACTTTTTCAATAAAAGAAACATATATATATATATATATTATACACATTGATATATACATACATATTTTTTTTAAACAATATTTTAGTGAAAATCAGGGAAGGAACTAGGACCTGGTTATATAAATCGTTCATGTTATTGTATATTTCACAAAGTAACGCTTTAAGATTCATAATACATAGTATTACAATTACATGAATACATCACCAAATAGGAATAGTAGCAAGAAATGATATATTTTCCTGCGATTGTAATTCCTATGATTACTTCGGAGCCGGCTTGGGCTAGGTAGGTTGGTTTTCTTGAGAGCTCCCGTGCTCATACAACAATTCCTATTGACGAAAAAAAAAATTAATAAATAAAAGATTGATAAAAAAAAATGTTTTTCTAAAGTGGCTAAATTAATTAATAAATAATACTCGCAATAATTTTTTTAAATAACTATAAAAATATTAAACATGTAAGACTATGCTAGAAAGTAGTTTAGTTAGATTGTCCATTTTTTTTATTAAAAAAATTCTAATATTTATTATTCTTTTTTTTATGTTTTTTTTATATAGATTTTTTTTTTAAATGTAGTATAAGTTGTTTGCTGAAATTTTAGTCTAATAGATTTTATTTTGAGTAGTGGGGTCTATTAGATGAGTACTAAAAGCTGAAGGCGTCTCAAAGTTAGATAATTGTTTAGTATGGGTCTTTTTTTAGCTACGTTAGTGTAGCCTCACTCTATGGCCAGCTGCATGTAGCTGGCCTTCGACTTATACAAATTTCTTTATACGTGTACTTCTTTTTTAGTTTAATAAAGCTTTTCTGACCAGTTCTCAAAAATTTCATTTTATGTTAGCATGGTTAATCGATCTGCAGCTGTTGTACCTGACTTAAATATCATGAATTAGTTTAAAAATTCTCTTATCAACACTTTTTTGCAATACCAAATTACCAATCCAACCTACCTTTAACACTCTTCTTTTTCTCTTTTGTAAAGTATTCGCCTATTGTTAGGGCAGTGAACAATATATTGCTCAATATTCAAGTAATTCCTTACCAGAATTGTTGTTCCTTTCTTATCTCTTTTTTCCTTTTATTCGTTTTTGTTTTTTTTTTTTCAGAAGGATAGTGGAACAATTTCTCAGTACCTATTCTAGAAAGTGAATCAGGGCTTGCTTCCATACCCTTGAGAATGATGTTCAAGAAAGGTTGGGATGCCTGTTAAAGATAAATCATCATTGATTCTATGTCAAAATGGCCAAGCAAGAATTGGATACCTTTCCTTTTTGATTCTTAAGTTAAGGCATTCACACTACATATAATAACACCCACTTGGCTTGTTTTCCATCACTCTTTTGATCCTTCCATGATTACACTTTTTTTTTTTTATATATAACATCTTCCTTAATTACACTTACATCGTATCACGGTGCTCTGCGATTGTTGACTATAATGTCTCTATTGTAACCTGCTAAAATTCTCTGCGATACACTTCTTTGCTTTGTATAGGAGGAGGTGGAGGTAAGTTCCATAAACTTTTCCTTTTGGTGTTTCATCATTCATGAACATTTTTCCACCGCAAGTTACTCCTAAATTATTCTAAGTTAATTTTCTATTTATTTTTTTCTTTAGTTATTATTTTATATTAGTTAATAGTTAAACAATTTACAGAAAGAACATGAGAGAGAGAGAGAGAGAGAGAGAGAGAGAGAGAGAGATTTTTTTTTTTAAAGCTATATAAAATTAAGAAGGGTGAAAATGTAAGTGCAAGCTTAAAACAAATTAAATATTCAATCTCTTGTGGGTAACCCATAAATGCAACACAATTTTTGTAGATTAATTTTCAGTATTGATGAGTTTATATCAAAGTGGGGTTAACCTAGTTTAATACGGTTAATAAATAGGTCAATTTCATGTTGACATCTTTAACTTGTAATGAACCCAAAATTATCAGGCTCATTATTTGTTTCAAGACGAGTTACTCAATTTTAACACAAATCAATGAAACCATATAAATACATGACATTTTTGTCCATCATAAGTTTGAATTTTTACTACTTATATTTTTAATCTTTCATTAATCCCTTGAGTTCCTCACCCTTTTTTTTATTAAAAAAAATCCAAAATAAAGGAGAAATTATCATGTTCATTGTATTTTGGAATTTATTTGTTTCTAATTGTTAATGCTTGGCTTAGATTTGACCAACCCATAACCCATGGTCCATGGATCATCTACATGTGTTATCTATCCATGGGCTATCTGATAAGTGGATTTAAATTCAAGTTTAAATTTAAATTGGTCTAAGTATGAGTTGCCATGATCAACAGTGGAGTGATATACGATGGGTTGAGTGATTATAAGACCACTCACCTTGATGGTAGGTTTATTCAAATTTATACTTAAATACTATTGCAATAGTTAAATAGAAAAAAAAGGAACCAACAGAAAAATTGTGAGAAGAAAAACGACATACAATTCCTAAGTGTTTTCTTAAGCAAGTCATTTCTTTCTAGGGAAACCATCAAGAGTACTCGGGAACTTGGAGTGCGAGAATCTCAAAAGAAACTTTGGTAGCCTCTCCAATGACAAAAAGGTGCTCAAAGAATTGTAGAGGTCGTGTGGATGAGTTTGTATGGTAAGGAAGAGAAAGATCTGGAAAGTGAGTAATTGATTCTACAAAGGTATGTAAATATATGGCACATCTAATATATTCAATATTGATATCAAAGCTATGTATGCTCGTTTTACGTTTTTTTGAATTAATGATTCCATGATTTTTATTTCTTTTAAAAAATCCACTATACTTGAATTTTTAGAGGCATGTTATGGCATGAAATTGAACGATTCAATCATATGAATATGTTTCTAATGACGATAATAGCATGCTTTTTAAAATATGGTAGTGAGCTATGACACGTAGAGAGAAATCACCACCAAAAGAGAGCTCATGAATCATGGACCTTATTTGTGTTCCACCAAAAGGTCCTACTACACCCCTCCGCATGCCTATCCAAGCCTCCATGTGTCAGCCACACACTTAGCATCGCCACCTCGTTGATCACATATGCCACGTGTGCGTCCTCTTCCACATGCCATTTTCTCTGACTTTGGCACGTGTTTGCTCTCCACTACTAGCCACACATTAAGGAACTCCTACTTTCATGCGGTGGCAGAATAAGGATTTAATTTTAGGGGAACAAAATTCATATATAATTTACACGTGCACACAACACAGGATCACTCCTAATAATAATTAAAACCATTTGTCTGAATACATAACAATATTTAAATGTAACAATAATTAAAACCATATTTGTTGCGATTTGAATAAAAGGATTTACATGTTAAAGGGTTTCTGTTTACACACAAATAAGTCATTTTGTTATTTTTCTTTGAAGTTAAAGTTCTACTTACAATTTATATAAAAGAATTTTTAGTAAGTAAACTTACAAAGCTTTAAGTGCAACTCGTGTGAATTATAATAATTTAGTTAATACTCGTAAAATGATCAAATTTTCACATTTCAAAAATAATATTGTGAACATATATGTAACTAAAACTTTAAAGTTTAATGTAGAAGAAAATTTTGTTTTGTGCTTATAGGTTTTGGAGCTTTAATAGACATCAACAAAATAAGAAATATTTTCTTTTTCTTTTTCTTTTTTAAATGAGGTTTTACACACACACACACACACACACACACACACACACACACACACACACACACATATATATATATATAAACATATAAAGAAAATCATAAGAAGGAAAAAAAAATTATGATGGATAGGGTGATTTTTTTTCTTTTTAATAAAATGGATAGGAGGATTTGATTATTTCACTCAGGAATGGACCCAGAATTTCGAGTTAGGGGGGGCCGGAGTATAAATAAAAAAAATCATGAAATTTCAAATAATTATCTATTTAGTATTAACAAACTATCAACAAAGAAAAATACACAAAATCATTATTTCATAAAACTTTATAATGTAATTATCTACTAATAAAGACAAAAACACAAAGCACCATTGTTTCTTACTTCATTAGAGTATTTGCATTAGCTCATGCAAAGATTTGTCTATTTTAGCAAAATAGCCTACTTTTTTATTTTATATACTCACGTTTCAAAATATCATACATCTGATTATTTATTTTACACTACACTTCATCAGAATACTATTTCTTTATCAATATTTTATTATTATCTCAGATCATCTCTCTCTACCTCAACCAAAAACCACCCTCCCCAATCTAAATAAGTTCTAAAACATTCATTTGCAATGCAACAGTAATTATGTAAATTTTTCCAAACAATCTAAAATATGCCCACATTAGTCTATGTATCATTGTACAAAAATACATTTGTACTATAGTAATTGTGTAAATTTGCAAAAAAATACATTTGTACTATTGTAACTGTACAAATATATCTTTACACAATAATACATAAACTGATGTGAGTGTATTTTGGAGCTGATTGAACAAATTTGGGGTCTTATGTCTTATACTATTTTACAACTAATCAAATGTTATTACAATAAAATCACTGTAAAATTGTAGTTGAGGGGCCCAAAATTTTTGAAAGAGTGGGTCAAATATAAAATTGTAATATATATATATATATATATATATATATATATAATTTTTCATAAGACTAGGGGGGCCGGGCCCCACCTAGTTCTATCCCTGCCCCCTTCTTACTACCTCACAGCCATCTTACTTTTTAGACATGTGCCCAATATAGGTATCTTTCAGTAATAATAATAATAATAAAATTCAAATTACACTGTATAAGTTTAGGTCAATTTTCATTTTTAATCTTTAACTTTTTTTTTTTGGAACAATTATCCTTAAAGATTACATTTATTGCAATTCTGTCCACAGTTATCAAAAACGAACTAAGGAATATTGATCAAACTGAAAGAGTAGTTCACTGATTCAACCAATGATTTAATGATCGAACTGTAGGTTTAATAATAATTAATTATGTATATATAACTATAAATATTAAATGCAAGACCATACCTAAACAGATAAAAATATCATTTTTTTTTTAGTAGTAGGAAATGCAGTAACAATTCACTTTTGCATAGGGAGGGACAACGTGTAAAACGTTAAGCCAGTTGTTAGCTTTGATTAATAGACCAAATACACCCCTCAAGGTCAAAGTTGGCTTTATTTGTGTCAGAAGTGTGATAGCTTTGTCACTAAATTGATTTTCTATTTCAAGTTGAGGTCTTTTCTCTCTCTAAAAAAAAGTTGAGGTCTTTTGACTGCTAGTCAAAAAATTTGGGGTGCAGCTTAACTTCAGTAGTTTTTTAACGTGGTATTTTCTTTTGTTTTAATAAAAATTTTTTACATTACTATTAACTAAACCTCAGAGACTTAAACTTACTATCACATTATTTTATCTCATAAAAACTATCTAGAAAAAATATTTAAAAAAAAGCCAAACCCTTTATAACTTGATTTTTATGATTTTTTGCGAGTTGTTATGGTAGACTTAATAGACTACTTAAACGATACAAGACTTCGTATCATTCCGTCTAATGTCACAAAGTTATTTTCATTCAATTTCATTTAAAAGCATATATATAACCTTTAAAAATAATTTCTTTTAAAAAAGTAATAAAAAGCTACCAAAATTTATTTAAAGTAAAAAAATCTAAGATTCAAGAAAAAAAAAATGCAAAAATACAAATTACACCCTCTTTAACTAAAATTCAAATTAGGCCACTAAACTCACTTTCATTCAATTCACTTATGACTTATCTAACTTTTAACTTTATTTAACTCAATGCTTCCATCTACTCTGCTTGCTATGTCGCCATTAAATAGTTCTATACTAGTCTTTCTGCAATTTTTAAATTTAAAAAAACTTTTTAAGGAATATTTGTGCTGGAAAAAAATTTTAAATTGAGAGAAGAACAAATAAAAAAATCTCGCAACTTTCACAGTAACCAAACAAAAAATAGTAATAGACGAAGTCCTCCAAATTCCTTTTATGAAAAATCGATCATCCTAAAACTTTCAATCCACAACTCAAAATCATTTGAGTAACACACAAAAATAAATAAAGATCTCGCCACCCAGGTCAAATCGGAGGGAGATCCCATTGCGACCCACACCGGACAGCTCGCAACCCAACTGTCTAGATCCTCAACTAGGTAATCGTTATTTCATGGTGGGAATGAGAAGGTGGTGTGGAATCTCTGATCTAGGAGTGAACAAAAGAGTCTGACTGAAGTCAAGCAGTGACATCAACCTTGTTAAACCAATGGCCACAACATGTTCTAGTGGAGCGAATGGGCAGCCCAATACCATTTCTCTTGCAAATTTGGTGCTTCGGCATCGTGCTAGAAGGCTAGAAGGTCCTTCAATTCATACCCAAATGAAAAAAAAGTTTGAATACAAATTACCTTTATAACTTTATATCCGATGTGAACTTTGATAAATTCACCATTACATTGTATTTTTTGTTATATTCTCAATGCTTGTAAACATTGAAAGATTAAAAATTAATAACCATGTTATCAATTAAAAGATTAAATTTCAAGTTTTTGTAACTTTAAATTATGCATAAAAATAAGTTCATTGCTTAAATATTAAATAATATCTTATTTGAACAAAATTTGACATATATATTAAAAGGATAAATAACATATAATTCAATAATTATATTTTTAAAATATATAGCCATGTTAAATTTTGGTGGGAGTTTATAGCCATTGCTTACAAACTATTTTGTAGGCGAAATTTGTCATTTAAATTATTTTAGTAACATTTAAATTTTGTGATTGTTCGACATGAATTACAATATATATATATATATATATATATTGGCTTAATATTTTAAATATTTCATTGTTGGAGTAAATTTCTTTATTCTTTTTAACATGCACATCAAATTTCATATTATTCATATATGATTTATTATTGAATTCATAAAATCATGCTTCGTGTATAGTTTTTAAATGCAAAAAAACTTGAAATTTAAATATTTTATAATGAAATAGTTATTTATTTTTTATTATCCTAGAATCTGGTAAGCATAGACAATTTAAGAATTATATGCAATTCAATGATAGATTTTCAAAACACACATCTAATAGACATTTATCAGCCTTAAAATGTCTATTAAATTTAATGATGTTTCTCTTAATCTGCTCCAGTCCAAATTCTACCTTCATGGACTATAGCATTCCTTTGAAGCCAAATGTAGTATATAGTCCTCATCTGGTCTTCATCTTCTGTTACTCCATGTATTACACCCCACAGCAACTTGATCTCACACCTCACGGTAATCTAAACATGAATTAAATTCATTTTGATAGCAAATAACAACCAAAACACCATGCTATTCATGGGTGCTCTTTATCACATTGAAATCTCCAGCCAAAATCCAAGGAAAACCCTTCACTTGACTGCAAAACTAATCCAACTTATCCCACAAAATTTTTCTCTCAACGCCCTCATTAGCCCCATAAATGAAGGAAGAGTAGCAATTTTATCCTTGAAAAATATTTTGCAGTGAATAGCTTGAGAAATTAAAATGTCCTCTACCTAGATTCTACCTAGGCCATGTTAAGAGACAGAATAACATAATTTCCATTCAGGTAAAATGGAATTCATAATCTCTAGTTTTCTCCTCCCTTACTCTTGTTTTCACCAAGCACACTAGGTTAAGATTCATTTCCCTCGCTTTCTTTTCGACTTCTGCTTCAAGGGGCAATTCAAACCCCTGACATTCCAAATTAACCACTTCATAAGCAATTAATGAGAAAGGAAGGAGACAAAGCCCTCCTAACTGATGGCACACCAGTATCACAGCTGATAGGCCAAGAATGTATTGACACCTTGTAATAAATTAATTGATTAATTAGCCAAGTTAATTAATTAATCAAATTAACATGCAAAATGAGTGGAAGCACAAAAAAATCACCAAATAACTAAGTATGTAGCGGAAATTAAATTGAAATGGTGATTTTTTTACAAATGGGGAAAACCTAACGGCAAAAACTCCACCGGGTAATTTTAAGGTCACCACTCTCGAGAATTCATTATTATCACAACAAGTGGTTACAAGTAAAGGAATCTCAGTACCTTATACTAACCTACAATTGAACCCTTACCCCAATACCCAATTGGACTTGTTCTATAGTGACAATCTCTCCTTTTAATGCACAGCTCCTAATACGTGACTAACCAATTACGCGGATCTCAGTATCCGACTTGATCACCAACTTGAGAAGAATATTGGCTGCAAAATTCTTTAGTTCATCTAGATGATAAAGATCATGAAATTGCTTGGTCATAAAACCCTATGGTGCACAAACACAGCAACTTCTTCAAGAAAAAGGATGAACTAGGACAAATTCTGTTTCCGGTCACAATTTGCATGAACTTGGGCAACTGTGTAACTTTTAACGGCTCTTAAAGCAATCCTTATATATGTCTCGGGTTGTAAGAAAAGAAAGCTCAAACATATACCCACGAATTGAATTGAAATCAGCTCTGAAAAACTGAATTTCATAAACCTCGATAGATAGCCATCTATCGAGCTAGCTGTTGAGCCACGAGCTGAAACAACTTTTAAACCTCGATAGATGCTAACTGTCGAGTTTTAAAATCCAGCACTTCATTAATTGATTCTTGGACAGATTTGCATGGCTTTAACACTTGAACTTGAACTTGAACCTTGTTTCTTGAAGCATTAAACACATCTTAGATCTACCCAATTACAAGTAAAGTGTGTTTTGTCTAAGGATTAACCAATTACATAAAATATTGACATATGTTCCTAACATTGAATCACATATGTCCTAACAACAGCCAACTTTCTTAGATTACTTCTTAAACAGTAAGAGTGGAGAATCTCTTTTTGGTGGGGGAGTTATGACTTCTCCTACTTCCAGCCTTGCTACTATTTAGTTTGGCAGAATTAAAAACAGCAAATCTATTACATGGAGGAAGAGGATTTGGAGTTAACTTAGGACTAGACGCATTCACCTGAGCTTTCTTTCACCTAGTTTAATCAATCTTCACTTCATCTACAACCTTCTTAGCCTTCATAGGCACCCATCTCCTGAGTCATTCTTCTTGGATCAAGTGTTTCAATATTTCCATAGTTGGCAGCAGAATGTCCAAAGAAATTACATTTTGGGCATTTCATAGGGATCCATGGATATTCAATCCCAACAAGAAATGGATTTCCATCACCCATACCTACTTCAATCTCACCTGGAAATTTAGCCTTTATATCAACCTCAACTAAGACCCTAGCAAACCCAAATTTTCTAATGATCTTCTCTTAGTCATAATCTGTTTATGAAGGCTATGATCTGCACCCAACTTTTCTAATAGAAATTCTAAATACACATAGCACCAACTTACTTATCAAAAGTTTTGAATTAGTCTTGATCAAAGCACATTCCCCCCCTCCCCCCCCCCCCCCAAAAAAGAAAGTGAAAACTGTAGTGCTAAAACTATCTAATCAGTAGGTTCGCTTTAGTGAGATCATCACTACGAACTCAGTTTGAGTAACTGAATGTTAAAAATTTATCTTTATTTACAAAGAATCCAAATAAACAAAGAAAAGAAATGGAAATCGCTAATTCAATTCTAGCAAAATTTGGCGAATTCTTGGTCCCTTGTAAAACAGTTATAGAATCTGATTCACCATAAAAGCAACTTGGAGAATCTCAAAGAACAATCTCAGACACTATGTGCTGAGAGGGCTGAGGTGCAACTAAAGATTGACAGAGCCAGATGGAATGGAGAGGTAATCTCACCTGTGGTTAAGTTGTGGGTACAAAAGGTGGATAAGATCATTGAAGGTCTCCCGAGATTCCTCGAAGAAGCAAGTAGGATAGCCGAGAGTGGGTGGTGTCCAAATCTCATTACCCACAGAAATGGTAAGGAGCCTATTGAGAGAAAAACCCTAAGAAAGGTTTCTACAACACACCCACCTTATTAGAGAGAGAGCTGCTCATTCTCAGAGAAAAATCTTTGTAGTCTCTTCTCATTCCCTCTTCCATTGTTATACCCATTGAGAGGAGACTTGTACTCAAACACTACCCACACCCATTTATAGTGTTGAAAGTGTTTTTGGAGTTATGGGAAGCATTGGAAGATGCCAAGGATGGCAGATGCAATATGAAGCTTATTGCGGGATCCAGAAAGTTAGAAAAGTTACGATTAGGCTTAACCTTATTGGAGCAAAAAGCTTTAAGAGCTTAAATGCATTAGGTAGATTAGGCTTGGAGGGTCTATTGCTATTCATGTATCCCAACTAATTTTCTAATGGATCATTTTACCGCTTGAAGGGTGGCGGAGATATTTTTCACTGAGTTCTTCGGTTTCCTCTTTGATAACATGTGCCGATGTTATCTTTGTGTTTGCTTCTCTCTTTCCTACTCTTTTCCTTTTAATTGCTATTGTGCTTGTAATTAATTATGGTTTAAAGTGTTTTGCCAATTTGGGTATTGCTTATATTTATCATTTCTCACATCAATTGTTTGAATATAAGCTTTGTATTGAAAATTTTTGTAATTGGGGGTCTAAACATTCACTAGTGTTTTACACACTTAGTGAGTTTTCATTAAGGATTCTTAGGGATGCCTGTTATTCTGTCCTACCATATAAACTCTACTTTCTCTCTTCTCTCAAATGTCACTTTCTTTCTCTTTTCTCTCTTTTTTTCACTTTCACTCACTATTCAAATTGTATTGGTTACTGTGTTTTTGTTTTTTCCATATTCATGGGTATTGTTCCTATTTATACCACAACTCAATCCATGCTCTTTTCCCTTTTTACCCTTATTTTCACCAACCATTTTGTCTGCTATAGGCATTCATTCATTCAACATATTTCCCGCAATCTTCTAGCCGTGTTCAGTTGGGCGTAATCTCACCAAGGAGTTTCAGTTTATGCCTTACAACAAAGGACCCTCCCATCTATATTATTACTAAAAGCTGAAGCGTAACGTTTAATGTTGCTGCTCTCATGTTGCACCACATCAGCTGCCACGTTATTTTTTTTAAATATAATTTTTCCTACAATTTTAAAATGATTTTTACAATTTTCAGCCCTATAAATGCAGCCCACTACTTATTTTTTTTCTTCCACTATCACCTTATAATAAATCTATATAATTAATCTAGCCCACCTCTTATTTATTTAGTTCCACTATCAAGCCCAACCAAAAGCCTTTTCAGTTCAGTTTTAGGGTCTTGTGTGAGCCTTTTCAGCTTTAAAAAAAAAAAGGTTGAAGCCTTTCAAGCTTTAGGGTTTTTTATTATTTTTTTTCTTTCCAATTTTCCTATAATTGTTTTTAACATTTATTTTTTAATATTTACACTTCTCCAAACCTTTCTCTCTCCCTTACCATTTTATCTCCCCACTACTTCTTCAATCTTTCTCTCTCCCTTACCTTTTCATCTCCCCACTACCCTCTACATTAATATCATTCTTCCTTTTTTCCTTCATCTTCCTTTATTTTTGTCTCTTCTTATTCACACCCTCTTACTATAAATTTGTTACTATCTCTTCTATTCTATGCATAGTTTTCCCTCACAAAAAAATGGTTCTCTCTCTCCCTCTCTCTCTCTCTCTCTCTCTCTCTCTATAAATTTTTTGGTAGATTTTTTAATTTTTCTTGCATCTCTACTTTAGGTTGGTAATTTTTTATATTCTTTAAAACTCTATTTTGGGTTAATGCAATTTAGTTTTGTTTTTTAAATTGTTGCTGTTGTTTTTATTATTATTTTTTATTCTCTTTGATTGTTAAATGTTATCCTATTGCGTTCTAAAAAATTAAATATAGCATGTAAAAATATAATATTATTCTATTACATAGCATGATTTGGATAATTTGGTATTTATTCTATTACCTAGCATAATTTTGATAATTTGGTATTTATTCTGTTACATATCATGATTTTTCTTAGTGCTCAATTTAAATGTTAAACTATGAGACTTTACTAATTTTTGTTTATTGTCTAATGTGGTAAACAAAGTACTTTTAATAGTTGTATTTGAAATACTATATAATGCCATTCATTTAAAGAAAAGTAAAGATTGGCCAAACGAAAATAATCAGATAGGTGACAAATTTTAACTTTTGCAATTTTATTTTAATTATTATTATTTTATAACAATGCATGTATAGAAATTTAATTCTTAGATTTTGCTAATAATTGTTTATTTGATAATATGTTTTGGGTGGCCGAAATTATAATGTCTACAAAGAAAATAACCTTAATAGATTATCAAAAACAAAATTTTATCCTAATATTGGTTCAATTAATCATTGTTAAGTTTTATTTTTTTTTTTTAGTTTACGTTTTTTTGGTGTTTTGAATTGTTCCTATATTACATTCATGATTGTTCTTATAATAAATAAAAATATAATTACAAAATACATTACTCATTATTAGATTAGTTTAAATTGTAAAAAAAAAATTAATAAAACCATCATAAAAATAATTATCACGCACAACGCGTGGGTTCGCGGCTAGTTTTGGATAAAGATCAATCTGTCGTGAAGCCACCACCTCTCTCTCTCCCAAAAATGGCAAAAACTCCGATTAATTCTCTGTCTTCACTTTCTAGCATGCATTAGATGGTTCCCACCTACCTTTCTTCCCATTTTTGGTAAAGATATCTTCCTAGCAAGGCAAATTCCCAAAAGTGGGCTCGGCAGGATACCAACCATAGGTCTTCCACCCCCACCCCACCCCCCCCCCCCTCCCCTCCACCAAAGCACACCCTCTGCACCTTGTCAACCGTGAGCCCTACTCCTTTACATGGCTGGGATGTAGAAGGGCAAAGCCTAGACATTACCTTACTCACCTGCCTTGCTACTTTTGTCTTTTCTTTGGTTTCTTTCTCCTACATGCATTGTCTGTGGTTGCTGCTTTTGTTTTCTTTCCTCATGTCTTTTTGCTAGATATGTTTGGCTTCTCTTGCTCTTATCCTTTTATACAGAAGGACATGGGCCTTTATGGGTCATACTCTTTATTCAATCAAAAGGGTCTTTGACCCAATTTGCCCCAATCTGCCAAAGTCATTCTGTTGAAGAAATGTGTTGAGCTTTTCATCTTTAATTTTTTTCTATTCGTAGAAGTACCCAAGGAAGTCTTGACTTTTATCAATTCTTCTATTCCTTTTATACAGAAAGGCTTGGAACTAGTGAAATTTGGTGGGTGTGACACTTGGGCTCATGTGTCCATGTGTCTTAATTTAATTACCCATGGGGTGTGTGTAATTACCAAATTGCCTTCCCTTAATGTCATTATGTACATTGAGCTTAATTCTCTACTCCTTAAGGCGCGAATTCATTGGGTCTTGGGATTTACTTCTTGACCCAAGATGTTTGCAATTTTGGGCATCAACACTCTTTAATAAAAAATAAAAAAAAAATCCATGATATTCTTTTCTTTTGCTATTCTACGTACTTGCTGTTTAGGTTTCTTTCAAAAAGATATGTATCGTGCATGCATCTATAATCTTTAATAATATCGTATATAAAGTTGTTGACATTACCCAATCAGTTTATACACTGGAGGATTGTATAGAAAAACTAACAACTTTTGATTTTTTAAAGGATTGATGTATTTATTAATGTGGATAGAATTATACGTTAATAAAACTTACATAAACTGATAAACGTGGTTTAGAATATCCAAAATCTTATAGCTATACACGCGTTTTAAAATTCATACTTTGAAAAAACTGACTTCAAAAAAATCGGAAGAAAAGTTGTTTTTTTCTTAATTTATTTTTGAATTTTTTATACTTTTTATACTTTCTTTTTTTAATACGTAATAATAGGGAGGAGAGGGAGGAGGGGTTTGAACCAAATGTTGAAAGGCATATAGTACCATAAATAATGTCATTACCATTACATTGTTTTAAAAAAAAATACTTAATTGGAAAAATTAGACACCATTGAAAAAATGGATTATACTTAAGGCATTGAAGCTTCATCACACACGCCATAGCATGCTTAACGGTGTTTTTTTTTTTTTTTTTTTTTTTTTTTTTTTTTTTAATGTCAAAAATTTATGTTCATACAAATTTGAGGTTATACATTTGTCTCTAGTGAGATTTTTGTGTTTGCCAATTACAGCTTTGAGTAGAATGAGACTTAAACCCAAGAAACGAACGCTGAAATAGCATCGAAGTCATTTTTTGGGGCATTGTCTCATCCCACTCTTGTTTATTTCAGTAATTAGTAAACACATAAAGTTCACTGGAAAACTTGAAAAAAATATCCCATTAGCACAAGTACGCTTTGATACCAATGAATCAAAAACAAAATAAAACTCTAGAAAAATAAAACAATTTATATTCACACTCCTATCTAATTTGGTGATTGGCAAATGCTTAAACCTGATGAATTGGGACGAGTGAAAAATTTTGACATTAAAAAAAAAAAAGTAAAGCCTGCTTAATTAGGGATGAAGCTAGTATTTATAAACCAAATACCCAAGTGTTGCAAATCGTAGCCTTTGAACTAGACATTGATAATATCCACAGCGGACCCATAGCTGGCTCATAGAAGGATAGCAAGGCAGAGATTTTATAGAAATCATATGTAACAAGGAACATAATTTGATAATTGTGTATTATGTGGGTGTGTGATGAGTTTCACATTAAGCATATTTTGGGTTGATCTCAATTGTAAAATTAATCTTTTTGGGTTTAACGTATTTTTCTGCTTAATATAAAACAATTGACAATTCCAATGGTTCTACACACAACTTTTTTGTTCACAAAATTCTAAATGCACGTAGCACCAACTTACTTCTCACATGTTTATTGGATTAAAGAACACCATTCTAAAAACATCGGTGGTAATTGCAGCACTAAAACTATCTAATCAGTAGGTCCACTTCAGTGCGACCATCACTTCTGACTTGGTTTTGAATAAATGAAAGTTATAATACTTAAATTTTGTCTTTTTGGTTTTGAATAAATGAAAGTTAAAACTTCATGAGGACGAAACCAAAACATGTGTCACTTGAATGTAAAAGCATGGTTATGGAATGCTCCACAAAACCTTTAGATGTACACCGAGAGTAGCTCCAAAAGTCTTTTGCATATGTATTAGATTTTGCTTAAATACCTCTGGAATTTGTTTGCATGAAACCTAATCTTGATGGGCAGAATGAACTTCAGCACTTTGGCAACAGTCTTAACAACATTTATAGACCCTAAATCTTAGTTGATGGCAAGGCTACACATTCTTATGTACATATTCCATTGCAAACTTAGCCTTTCAACCAATTGTCGGCTTAGATGGAATTTTAGTTCCTGAAATGGATGACATATCGATCAGTTTGTTTAACCTTTACGTAATTGTGTCTTTGCTTTTTTCTTGCTTTGATTTGGCTTCTCCGAATCTTCTCTGAGCGATCGATGATTTTAAAACATTTTTCATCGGTACGTGTTTGTTCTCAATTCTGTTTTGGTGGTGTTATAAATTTTCTAATCTACATTATTGCTCCTACAACAACTATCCTAGATTGGCAATTTGATTGTAAATGATTTTTATAAACACATAAACAATTTGATTGTAAACGATAGTAAATTAAATAAAGTCCTCTAAGCATAAGTACACTCTGATACGAATGAATCAAAAACAAAATAAAACTCTTAGAAAAATAAAAAAAAATTAATATTCGGTATTAACATTCCTATCTATTTCGGTGATTGGCAAATGCTTGTACTTAAATTGGGAAGAAAGAAAATTTTTGACATTAAAAAAAAAATATAAAGCCTGCGTAGGGATGAGGCTAGTATTTTATAAACAAAATACCCAAGTGTTGCAATCGCAGCTTTTGAACTAGACATTGATGATGTCTACAATGGACCCACAGCTTGCTCAAGTTTTGTTTTAAAAAGTGATTAAAATCTCATAGAAGGATGGCAGGTGATCTGATGCCAAAGGGATTTTATAGAAAGAATACGCTACAAGGAACGTAAGGGGGCTTTAAAAAATGGTTCCCATAGTGATGCCCCCAATTAATTGTGTATTATGTGGGTGTGTGATGAGTTTCATATTAAGCATATACTGGGTTGATCTCAATTTTAAACTAATTTTTTTTTTTTTTTTTGGGTATAATGTATTTTTCTGCTTAATATAAAGCAATTGACAATTCCAATGGTTTTAAACCCAACTTTTTGGTTTACAAAATTCTAAATGCACGTAGCACCAACTTACTTATCACAAGTTTATTGGATCAAAGAACACCATTCTAAAAACATCGGTGATAATTGCAGGGCTAAAACTATCTAATCAGTAGGTCCACTTCAGTGCAACCATCACTTCTGACTTGGATTTGAATAAATGAAAGTTATAATACTTAAAATTTCATCTTTTTGGTTTTGAATAAATTTCTTCTTTTCTTACAGAGAATCCAGAAGAATAAAGCAAAGAAATGGATGTTGTTTCAGTTATAGTAACCATTGGAGGATACTTTGTGTACCCGATCAAAAAACATTGTGGCTATCTGTTTCACTACAATAGCAACACCGAGGATCTCAAAGATAAAATTCAGAAGCTGCGTGACAAAAGAGAAGGGATGGAAAGAGAAATTGTCGAAGAAAGAAGGAACGGACAGGTAATAACACGTGAGGCTGAGAAGTGGATTGAGAAGGCACGAAACATCCTTGATGAAGATGATGAAGCGAATAAGATGAGCTTGAATGGATGGTGTACACGTTATTCCTTGAGTAGGAGAGCTAAGAAGAAGACTCTGGAAATTGATGGGCTTCTAGAGGATAGAAAATCTGTTAAAGTTGCCCATCCTCCTCTTCCATCGGGAATGAAACCTTTGCCCGTGAAAGATATCAAGGATTTTGAGTCAAGAACAAACAAGATGAACGAAGTTTTAGAGGCACTAAGAGATGACAAGGTCAACATGATTGCGATATGCGGTATGGGGGGGATAGGAAAAACATCAATGGCAAAAGTGGTAGCCAACAGAGCAAAATTTGATGAAGTTGCGTTCGCAGTGGTGTCCCAGAATAAAAGCGAGAGCAAGATTCAAGATGAAATTGCTGGGATGCTAGGACTCAAACTTGCTGAAAAGGATCCACTACTTGAAAGAGCAGAAAGATTAAAATCAAGACTAATGGATAGTAAGAGTAAACTTGTAATATTGGATGATGTTTGGGATGCACTTGATTTAGAGGCTGTAGGAATTCCTTATGGAGGTCAACACAATAGATGCAAAATCTTGTTGACATCACGAAGTGAAGAAGCCTGCACTCAGATGAAAACTCAGAAGATTATTCCAATCAAAGTCTTACCTGAAAAAGAAGCATGGAATCTTTTCAGGGGGGTGGCAGGTAATTGTATCGATGCTCCTAGTCTACATCCAATAGCAAAAGAGGTTGCAAAGGAATGTGGAGGTCTACCTGTTGCTATTGTAACTGTTGGAAGAGCCCTAGAAAACAAAAGCGAATTTGAGTGGAGTGCTGCACTTCAACAGCTTAAAAATGCTATCCCAAAAAATATTGCCGGTCTTGATTCAAAGGCGTATTCCAGCATAGAGCTTAGTTATAGTTACTTAAAAAGTGATGAAGCCAAGTCATGCTTTCTGCTATGCTGTTTATTTCCGGAAGATACTGAAATTCCCATTGAAATTTTAGTGAGTTATGGGGTGGGACAAAGGTTGTTTGCAAAGATTGATACAGTGGCAGAAGCAAGAAATAGAGTACATGCAACAGTTAAGAATCTCAAAAAATCATTTCTACTGTTGGATTGTGACAAACGAGAACAATCTGTGAAAATGCATGATGTTGTACGGGATGTTGCAATATCAATTGCAGAAAATCAAGGTTTTCTTGTACGATGTAAGGAAAAAATGGAAGAATGGCCAGAGAAAGATTTATGCGAGCATTCTACTGCAATTTCGCTTGTAACCAAAGAATTGAAAAGGCATTCCGATGGCTTGGAGTGTCCTACACTTGAGCTTTTGCAGCTCGCATTTGACAGTAACACTTCGCAGACGCTCCCACCCAATCTATTTAAAGGGATGAAAGGTTTAAAGGTTTTGTCTCTGTTTGAAATGTCCTTACCGTCACTACCACAATCAATCAATGTTCTTCAAAACCTTCGGACCCTGCAATTTATTGGTTGTGAGATAACAGATGTGTCAGCAATTGGAGAACTTAGGAAACTAGAAATTCTTAGCTTTATTGAATCTAAAATCGAGGAGTTGCCAGGAGAAATGAGAAATCTTAGTTGTCTAAAGTTGTTAGATTTGACAGAATGCAGTGATCTTGAGCGAATTCCACCTGATCTTCTATCGAGTTTATCTCACCTAGAAGAGTTGTACATGTTCGGAATAGATGTGAAGTGGAAACCTATGGAAGAGGAAGAAGTGGAAGAGAAAAAGGGAGCAAACGCAAGCCTTACTGAACTCATGTCTTTGTCCTATTTGGTGGCTTTAAAAATTGAAATACCAAATATTAAGGTCTTGCCAAAAGACTTGCCCTTCAAAAATGAAACGATAAAATTTCAGATATTTGCAAGTGGTGATCGAGATATTGATTTCAATTGTTTATTTGAAAATAGTTTGGAACTTGCAAGCTGTGACCTAAGTGATATTGCAGAGAGGCAGATGCTTCTTCAACTTTTAAAGAGATCTGAAATATTAAGGTTGGAAGAAATAAAAGATTTAAAAAACATTGCGTATGAGTTAGACAAAGAGGGTTTTCAATGGTTGAAGGTTCTAGAAGTTGTTGGAAGTGAAGATGTAGAATATGTAATGGATGCCACATCATATCTGACTCCACGTGCTGCCTTCCCTATCCTGGAGTCATTGGAACTGGAGGGATTGACTAATTTAAAAGAGATATATCATAACCAATTCCCAGATAGATCCTCTAGCGGTGCTTGTTTGGGCAACCTCAAATCTCTTCGACTAAGGACTCTACCAAGACTCATTGGCTTTTGTACAGGTGTGGGTCCCGTTGAGCTTGTCCAACCATCCTTGAATCAAGAGGTATGTATGATTCTTTCTCTCTCTGTAAAATATTACTATTATTTAATAAATTGTTGTATAGTTAACTTTAACCATTCTAAAGCTTGTTGTTTTATGTTTATCAAATTGATTTATCAATTTTTTAACATTTCGTTCTGGTCTGGATTTGATGCTAATAAAACTGAAAAAGTTGAACGATGATGCAAATAATAATAATTTGATGGATTCATCAGGTTGGAAGGATCGACACTGATGAAGTGACCAATCTTGAAAAGCACAAGATGACAGACATTCAACAACATACTGGCCCCTTTCCTGAATCAACACCCATTATCTCTCATAAACTCTTCTCATCCAACACCATCTTGTGGTCACCGAATTTAGAATATCTTGAATTGGTGAATGCTGATTCACTAGAAGTGGTATTTGATCTTGAAGGACTGAAGGTCGACAAAGATCGCCAGAGAATTGCAGTACTTGCTCAGTTGAAAACTTTACAGGTTTATTTATCTGAGTTGACATACGTGTGGAAGAATGTTCCACTAGGAATTCAAGGCTTTCAAAAACTAACATCCATTGAAGTAAGTGTATGTCATCGTCTAAGATATTTATTCCCAACTTCTATTGCAAAACTGCTTGTGGAACTTCAAAGCATTTTTATATATGCATGTGACGCAATCGAAAACATTGTTCAAAGGGACGGAGAAGAAGAGGCAACGGATATCATCCTATTCCCTAGAGTTAGTTCCTTGGTACTACAATTGCTGCCAAATATGATGAGTTTCTGTATCAAAGCTTATTCTTTTGAATGGTCATCCATTAAGAAGATTTGTTTGAGAGATTGTCCCAAATTGAAAACAATTGGTTCAGAAATTCAGAGCCCAAGAAAGTCGAAGAAAATCAATAGGGAATTGGATTCAAGACCCAAAGAGCATGAACTCGGGTCCCCTGGTTTTCACTGGCGATGCCTTGGGTGTGTACCACGTCGCAAAAATTATGGTCTGATGGCTGTGTCAGACCAAGGTCCCACCAATAAATCCCAAAGAAGCTACTCTGTGAAGAAAGAGGTACGTACAAGTTCTAGATTTATGCACTTATCCCAGTGGACTATGATCATCAACTGTCATATAGATATCCAATCAATCAATTGTTGGCCATAACCTTAATGCATTCAATTGCTTTTCTATTTATTAGTCATCCACTGATCTGTTTATACTTTATACGACCTTTTTCTCTAAAAAAAAATACAAATAATTATTGAAAAGAACTTATTATTTTACTTGTTTACCAGTACTTGATTTTTTGTAGGTTACTTTGAGTAAGCCGACGGATCCAAAAGTTAGTGACAGCGACAACCCCTCAAAGATATGGTCTTTTTTTCCATCTCATATAATTGAGTGCCTAAAGAATCTAGAATCGATTGAATTGAATAATATCCCTTCACCGGAAGTTTTATTTCAACTTGAGGAACTGAATGTTGAGGAAAGTCACATGGCACCAATACTTGATCAGTTATGGAAATTGGATCTAGGTGGTTTACCAAAATTGGTGCACATATGGAAGAAGGGTCTGGAAAGGATCTTGGGCTTTGGAAACTTGAGATTGTTAGAAGTACGGGAATGTAACAATTTGACATATTTGTTCTCACCATCGATAGCAAAATTGCTTGTGATGTTAGAGAAAATTGAAGTTGAGCACTGTGAGAAAATTGAAGAAATCCTTGCAAGAGCAGGGGAAGAAGAGGAAGAAAAGGAAGTTCTATTCCACAAAGTGAACCAAATCCGTCTCGAGGGCTTACCAAGGCTGAAGTATTTTTGCCCTGAAACCAATGCTTTTGAGTGGCCATCGCTGGAGGAAATAATTGTATATGAATGCCCTAGTTTAAGCACGTTTATTCCATCTAATCTAAACACACCTAAGCTTGAGGGAGTATACGATGAAAAATGCTCTCCATGGAAAAAAGAAAGAACGCGTCATTGGAAGGGAGAGCTTAATGCTACCATAGAGCACATCTTCAAAGGAAAGGTATGGCACATTCTCACCACAAATATCTCACTAATGGGTGAATTTTAACAAAAGAGTATAAACCATCGCACCATATAATTTGCAAATACTTTAAGCTTTTATTAATTAGTAGAAAAATTAGACCCCAATTTTATTAAAAAGAAAAAAAATAAATAAAGAAAGAAAGGCAAAATACAATTTACATATATAAAAAAAAAAATGTCTTGAAGAACAATAACATTTTCACTTACGATCAAATACAGTACTAACAATCATTATTCCAATAGCAAATATTATGATTTCTTAAATCACATATATATTTTATTCTTATAGGAAAAGCAGGTGAATCATAAGACACAGCAAGAAGAGCAAATTGAGACTATTGAGGAGGATATGTGATGCTAGGCAAGACATACAGTAGGTGAGCACATTACATTTTCTTATATCAGTTTAGTATTTAGTCAGTATTCAAAAATGCATAAAAATTAAAAACAGATACAACTCTTATGTGTGTGTGTGTGTGTAGACATGCCATTGGAAACACTTGTTAAGAACTACTTTCGTGATCAACAATCATCTACAGTTTGGTAGAATTAGAAATCACACATTGTTTAGAAAGATCATTTTTTTTTTTTCTTTTTCTTTTTTTAATAAAGAAAGATGCGAATTAGAAGTAGCACTAGTTGTATTATGTAGGCTTAATGCTAAAGTAATTCTCTATATGATTCAATGATTTTCAAAATCTAGGTATGCGACTTTCTTTTGGTCTACTACAATATCATATACTAATACCGTGATTTCCTAACCAATGTTTTCATAATTCAATGCATTGGTGGTGTTGTGGTGCACATTGAATAAGACTCAAATAAGAATCACAACGAACACTATATAAGTTGTCTGCAAGCAAGCTTCTGACCATCCACTCAATCAAAAATTATTCAATTTCCCTTATGTTTATACTTATTACCAACTAAATCTCTTAAATGCAACTTGACTCTAATTATCAAGTTATTGGACAATTGAAACCAATCTATTTACCATACTCAGTTGGCATTCAAAAAAAGTATTTAATGAACAATGAGTCCAATGCATCTTGTTCAATATAAAGACACATATATTGTTAATTATTAGACAATTACATGTGCACTAACTTCTTTATGTGAGCTAATAGTTTTCATTCTCATGTTTTGGCTTCTCTGAGACCTTTATATCCCATTTTCATATTAATGATAGTTCTATAAAATATAATAAAAAAACATATTTGGCATAACATAATATTGTTAATTTTGCTCTAATTTTATACTTATATCATAAGAACAAAACATCACATTCTAGAAATTAAGTTAAAATCTTTAAAAGAGTATGCTAATCAAAATCGTTGTAGTTTAAGCTTCCCTTTTCCTCATCATATATAGAAGTTTAAAAGTGATGAAAGCAGTCTCATTTAACTCACTATAAATATAATTTCTCAATTACATTTATATAACAGGTTACATCAACTACATGATGTTCAACCTCAAGTGAGTAAGAGAATTTGATGCTGGGATATTTGAAGAAGGAAGCAGTTTCACAAAACTTATGAGGAGCACATCTAAAGCTATGCTCATTCCCAACAGGGCCTTACATTGTTTTCTTTTTGTGCCTTTTATTGTTTTCTTTTTGTTATATAACTAGCTAGATCTATCTTATGCTATTTGTATATGTATTCTGAGAGCACCATTGTGAGATAATACTCTTGTTATTTTTGTTCATGTTCAATCTTTTATCCATAAGACTCCAGATTTGAAAACCTTGTGTGTTTATTAGCTCTACGTATGCTCAAGTAAAAACACTCATATTCATACTAGTTTATCTTCTTGATAATGTGATAGTTACTAAGGCCTTGTTTGGTTTGGGTGTTTTCACGACTCAATACTCAATTTTCATCACTCAATTGCAAGATGCTTTGTTTGGATGAGTTTTGAGTTATAGTTTTTATCACTCAGTTCTCTGATTTTTGAGTGATGAGTTATAAAAATTGAAAACACATTTTATCTGTTTTCAGTTTTTATAATTCATAACTCAATAGCATTTTTGTAATTAAACGCACATGAAGGACCCCGCAGTCGCACTTTTTGACCGTTTGACTTTTTTTTTTTCTTTTTTTTCTTTCTTCTCCTGGGTGGGTTCGGTCTTCAGGTTTTTTTTTTTTTTCTTTTTTTTCCTAGGTTCGGTCTTCAGCTTTTTTTTTTTTTTTTCTTGGTTCGGTCTTCAGGGTTTTTTTTTTCAGGTTTTTTTTCTTTTTTTTTCCTGGGTTCGGTCTTCAGCTCTTCTTCCTCCACTTTTTTTTTTTTTCTGGGTTCAGTCTTCAGGTTTTTTTTTTTTCAAGTTTTTTTTTTCTTGGGTTCGGTCTTCAGCTCTTCTTCCTTCCCCCCCCCCCCCCCTTTTTTTTTTAACTCACTGGTTCGGTCTTCAGTTTTTTTTTTTTTTTTTTTTTCACTGGGTTCAGTGAGTTTGGGTACAAAAAAAGCTAAATGATAGGTATGGGGCCTACAAACAGTGTAAAAAATATTGAGTGATGGTGCCAAACAAGTAGGGTATTTTAAGTGATGAGTGATGGATGATGAGTGATGAAAATTGAGTGATGAGTGATGAGTGACCATTTTTTTAAACCAAACAAGGCCTAAGTTTCTTTGAACTAAAAACAAGTTATATTTAATAGGATTAATATTTTTCATTCCTCTCTTTTCTTTTCTTTTTGTCTTGCCCAAGGACGGAGCCACTGTTGAAAGGGTGGAGGGGGGGGGGGGGGGGGAATGAACCCCCTAGTTTTAAAATATATATATATTATTATGGGTACTAATTTTAGTAATTTTTATTTTATAAAATTACATTTTACTCCCCTTAAAAAATATCTTTGATTCTTTTAAGAGTAATGCTATATTCACAAGCTTTTATATAAACTGTTGTAGTAACAAATTCTTATCTACTCACATCATTTTTTTTTACCTATTAATAACCACTTATTATCTCAACAATTTATAAAAAGTTTATAACTCTAGCATTTGTCACATTTTAAGAATAATGTTATATTCACAAGCTTTTATATAAACTGTTGTAGTAGCAAATTATTATTAGTTCGCATATAAACCCACTATTCACATCACTTTTTTTACCTACTAATAACCACTTATTATCTCAGCAATTTATAAAAAATTTGTAACTCTAGTATTTTTCACATTTTAATGACCATAAAAAAATTATAAATTTAAAATTTAAAACAAAATATACAAGCCAAAAAGAAACTTAATAACAAAAATTACCAATAATAAAACTAAAAAAAAATTAAGTCCAATCAACCAATTTTATTCAAAATAAACGACCATACCTTTAAAAAATTCTTAACAAAAATAATTTTGTTTTTACCCCTCCCCACACGGAAAAACCATCGCTTAAGTAAGCACACAACCAACAGTAAAACTACCCCTTAACTCAAAGTTGCTCCATCCCTTGTTATGCCTTTCATATATTTCCATGCCCAGACTTTTAGGCTCTCTTTTTTTTTTTTTTTTTTGACACTGAAAATTAATATTATTGAGGATTTACATACAAGTCCTTTTTTCTTTTCTAACTAATTTAAGCCAGAATAAAAAAACCAACAGAAAGTGGTTGTAAGTTGTAACATAAGCTATTGTACATTCTTTATACAGGAAAGCATTAAATCAATTTGATGAAACCAACTATAGCCAAACTTCCCAGCACATTTCAGCATACAAAATTTGACTTTCCGCTAAAACCAAAACCAAACGATACAACCAACCTATGAAATTATCATTGCCAATGAAATTGTGCACAGCAGCATATTTACATGTTGAATATGAATAAAGAAATCCAAACACCAAAAAAAAAGGAACTCCTTCACCAATATATAATCTGATTCTGGTATACAAATCGATTACTGTAACCTACATTACAAATACTATACTATTTTCCTTCCTGGTTCTATTAAACAGCTAACATAATCAGATTATTGGATCTATAGTTTAAACATAAGAAATGAGAATAAACGACCTAGGTAAACATATGTGACACTAGAAGTGCAGATGGAGACAATATCAACAACAAAGAGATCTGCAACTTTCAATTTGATGATCAATGTGACTAATGCATGACAACCCAATCCCAAATGAATTTACGGTTAAAGATCGACAGCAAATCCACTGAATGGTGAATCAAATGTGACTGATCCTTTATGAACTCTATGCTTAATGATCATTTGATAGGATGGGTTGAGTCAGTCTTCAAAAGAACTTCATCAGGACAATTTTGTGCTTCTCATTCCCGTGGCCGCGCAAGCCAAAGGGAACTGAGGGCTCGAAGACGAGAGAAATAGTCATTTATTGCAAGAAGTGCACGAGCGGATTGCCTGGTTGTCAATATACGGTGCATTTGTTGCAGTGTTTGTTGACGCAAATTATCAGCCTGGTAATTTTCAAAAAAGGGAAAGAAGCCAAAGTTATGTACAAGTTGCATCAAAACAAGCACTAAGCCTTTTAAATGTTTGATTTGCTCCACCTAGCAAGAGGACAGATTTTGCAGAATTTAAAAATAACAATAATAATAATAATAATAATAATAGGAAGTTAATAAAAAGTAATCAGACTCTTTTCTTTTTTGCAGACTCCCCCCACCCTCCATAAAAATTCCCAAGCAAAATTAAATGCATTATGCTTTGAAGAACATATACAAATACAACATTTACATGAAGGATTTGGTTTAGTCCTCATGTTCCAAATACCTGAAAACATAGCAAAGTATTCAATCATTCAGAAAAGTGCAGATCTGGGAACACTAATCCTAATGCGATGGAAACACAAACTGGCTGATTATGGACAATAAACATAAATTAAAATTTTATAATTGTGCGAGGCCTACATTCCTCAAAACAATTAGACTTACAGATTTCCAACTATTTTACTGAAAATATCAAAGTAGCTAAAGCATTTTAAAGCAATGCCAAGAAGCAATTTTCTACCATATGTAAGGATTATCCTACCACTTCAAATCTAGCTTGTTTCAAGATTGAGTTTAATTTCATCATCTTTCCTTCCTAGCAATGAGTGCATGAACCATACCGGGAAATAAATAAAAGGGATCAAACCATAATAGAAAATTACCTGGCGAAGGAAACCCTCAAGTGTTCCAAGCTTTCCCATGGCCATGGCCATTTGACCCATATAGTTTGCCACATTCCCAGATGATCCTGATGGGCCAGGTGAGCCATTGGCCAATGTCTCAGCCAGGGATTGTTGCAATGCCTCCATGCCTTGTGACAGAGCATCTTCAGCCTGCTGGGATGACTGTTGCAAGTTGTAGATGCCTACCAATTGTTGCTCAGTTAAAGGCTCCAATTGATTCACAAGAAGCTGCACCATTGGCAATTCAGTCCAAAAGAGTTACAAAATGAATTTTTAAAAATAAAGTAAAATTAAGTGCTGCCAAGATAGAAACAAGGTGTTAAATATTTTAATTTTGACACGTTAAAACAGAATGTCCCAAAAGTGCTTTTTTTTGGTCACATCATCTACAATACATCCTTTCCAAGAATGCATGATGAAGAAGAAAGACAATGTTGAAATCAGAACGGCAAAATGATAAGAAAATCAGAAGGATTACTAGAAACATAAGAAAGTAGATAATATAGTCCTTACTTCCATGTTGAATATCTTGGACATGCACGTATACACCCATGTAGGTTTTCATGTCGCCAAGTTAACACAATCAAGGAAAAACAAATTGGGTGGAGCAAAACAAAAAATAAAAAGGTGGGGGGGAGATATCTGTTGACATCCTTCTTTATATATGTATGTGTGTGTCTAGTGCATCTTCCCCTATGAATGCCATATATGTTAGAAAATGATTAAGTGACTGTATTCATCATTTACTTAGTTTAAACTTTTGGGATAAATGGTAGTTTGTAATACTATAAGAGCAGGAGGTCCTAAGTTTGAACCTTGTTTTTGCTCTACCTCCCATTTAAAAGTTAAAAGCCCCACATATACGCCCTACTTATTAATTGAAAATATGGACCCACATGTGAGATGGAGTGTTACAATAATAATTTATATAATTAAATTCATCATTTCATAACAGCTTAAGTTTTTTAGATAAGTGGAAGTTTATCAATATTTATGGTGAAGAAATGTCAAGTAGATGTCTCGTACACAATTAGAGATTAGATCATTCAACTCTAGATTGAATATTGTTAGATTCTAGCAATTAATTGCTCAATAATAGTGCACCATCACAAATTAGGTCCCAATACGCTCCTCCCACCATGCTCCTTCCAATAGCTAGGCTTGTAGACAAAAATAAAGAGAATTTAAAATTGTAAAGCAATTCTATCAGCCTTCTACACTCCAAGTTCAAATTATTACTCCATCCATCCCCTATTGTTGGTCTTGTTTTCCATTTTGGGATGTCCCAAAAATTTTTCCTATTTCAAAGCCATTAATTTACCAAGTTTCCTACTATGCCCCTACCAAGCACAAGCACTTTAAAAAAGATTTTTTTTTTTTTTTTTTTTTTTTTGAGAACTTTGTTTAATGGTAAATTTGGAAACTTCTATCCTTTTAATTAAGAGACAAGACAATAAATAATGTTCTCCAAAAAAGTTGGATTTTCTAAACACAACCAACAACTTGGGACACAGGTAGTATTTTTTTTTTTTTTTCAATTTCTTTTAAGCTGTTAGAAAAAGCAAAATATAGCATTGAGCCTTTGATGCTATGTTAGAAAAAGTAGAGACCTAACCCTTATATCATGTTAGAAAAAAAAAACAAATTAGGTTAAGAAGAAAGAATACAAGGAATTAACACAATTCAACCTTAGAGACCTTCATCCACAGCAAAAAGGCCCAAAATGAATACTGATCCCTATGTTTTTTTAGAAGAGGCAAGTACTTTCAAATCTATGGTCTTCGCTCATGATTATTGCCCTTTATCTTCGTGTTTTTTGGTATAAACGGAGTTCAAATCCCAAATCTCTTATTCGATGATTAAAGGCTTTATCACTTGAAATATCTGGAACCCACTATTGCTGAACTCTGTGTTACAATGAACCCATTGAATAATATATATAGAAGGCTAAGTTTAGGACTAGCCCTAGGGTTACAATGAACTTGGACAAGGATTAGGATTACAAGTAGGATCAAGATTCCTAATACAATGAACTTGGACTAGGATTATACAATGGACCTTGACAAGAATAATATATTGGGCTTTAACTTTTATATCTTTATTGTCTCACTTCAAACTCAATGTGAAAGCTTAAGACAACTTGTTTGGAAGTTTCGAGACAAAATTTTTTTTTTTTTTGATAAGTAACGAAAATTTTATTAAAAAAACTGCCAACCCGAGTACATTGGGGATGTACTATGGGGGCAAAAAAATCAAAAACCAAGATTACAACGATCAAGTAAAGCAGAAAGGGAAGAACAAGAAAAATGACAAAAGACCACACTCCAATCAAGGAGAGTGTGTAAAAAGAAAGACTTAATCTCTAACAAAGAGCGTTCACGTCCCTCAAAACTTCGAGCATTCCTTTCACGCCAAATACACCATAACAAGCAATGAGGCACAATTCTCCACAACTCCAAATTTCTATGTCGTCCAAACTTACCCTACCAAGACTCAAACAACTCAATAACCTTCTGAGGCATAACCCAATGAATTCCAAACAAACAGAACACCAAAGACCACAACTCACAAGCAATGGGACAATGAAGAAGAAGATCCACTGTCTCCCCACAATTCTTACACATATAGCACCAATCAAGAACTAGTACACGTCGTTTGCGAAGGTTATCTGTTGTTAAAATCTTACCTAAGGAAGCAGACCATGAAAAGAAAGCTACCCTTGGAGGAACCTTCGATTCCCAAATCATCTTCCAAGGAAAAGATAAGACGGTAGGAGAGTAGAAAAAAAGATAGAATCCTCTAACCTTAAAACCTCTACTCCTTGCTGGCTTCCAACACACCCGATCCGGACCCAATCCCCTTACCGTCGAAGAGTAGACCATATCCATAAACAGATCAAGTGATTCTTGTTCCCAATCTTGTGGAGGACGGCGAAATTTAGCATCCCAATGAATCCTCCCACCAGACCAACACATAACCTCTGCTACTGAGGAATCCTTAGTTCTACTAATACAATAAAGTTCCGGAAAAGCCTCTTGAAGAGTACGATCTCCACACCACACATGCTTCCAAAACTTCACTCTAGTACCATCCCCCACATCAAACAGAAGCAGTTTAGAAAAACTCGTCCAGCCACTCCTAATATGTCTCCACAAACTAACACCATAAGCACTGGTCACCTTTTTCGTGCACCAACCACCCCAATCATTACCATATTTCACCTCAATAACCCTCCTCCATAGAGCGTCAGACTCCATGCCATACCACCATAACCATTTGCCTAACAAAGCAGAATTAAAAGTCCTCAATCGTTTAATACCCAAACCTCCAAATTGCAACGGTTTACAAACCTGAGCCCAGTTTCGAGACAAATTGAGTTTGGAAGGAAGATGTGATATGTATTGGGAGGGCAAGTTGCTGTGATAGTATCCAAAATCAAACAATAAAAGAGACCTATAGTATCCTATTAGAAAGCACTACATGACTTTAACCATATGCCTCCAATACAACAAATAAAATAAAATTTCTTACCTATGAAAAAAAAAAGGGAAATTTCTAGAGTTACAATGCGCTCTCAAAGCTTCAAGCTGAATTTCCATTTGCACACAATAGTTGCACTGTTCGTTCACGACAGGAGGATAAGGGTTTATTTATCTATTATTTCACTACCTTTATTTGCACGTCTCCATCCTGGCTTTAACATAACTTGCAGGTGTTCTTTGTGGATTGTCTTTTACGTTTTATGAATTCAACTAAAATCTATACTTTTTATTTTTCTTTTCTTATTTCTGCAACAGTATGGACATGTCATTAAACTAGTTAGTAACTCATGCAATGCACAAAAAAGTAACAATATTTTTTTTTCTTTTTTTTTAATCTAAATATGAAATTTGATAATTATAATAGTTATTTTTTTTTAATATGGAAATACATATCTCAATATTAGGCATTTATTATCATAGTGTTTATATAGAACTATATATTCTAACATTTATAGAAAATATAATATGCCAAGATTTTAGTGGAGAGTTTAAATATATAATTAATTCAATTAAAAATATATACACGAGAATTATGACGTGTAAAATTGTGAGACCTCAAAAGTTTATATGGAAAAATATAAAAGGTCAACAAAAAGTAATGCGTCTTTAGTTTTTTATAATATATTATAGATTATAGATTCTTAAGCTATCGTAGGATAAAACACTAAAGAAAATTGCAATAAAGAAACAAAGAGAAGGTAAAAAACCTAGGAGTTGGCACCCAGGGTAAGCAACATATTTGACCCTTCAATAGACTGAATTAAACCTGCTACACATGATTCAAATATGTCACCCCTGCTATTTACAATGTGTTACTCTTGCTCCACAAATTTTGAAGCAATAGTTGTTGGCGCTTGAAATTCTCTTTCAACACGGACAGGTCTTTAAAAGCATTTGCTAGATTTGCTAAGGTTGGCTCTATGGAAAACTGTCCTAGAGTAGGTAGGCTTAAGACCAGAGGCTGTGTGACCAATCATATTGTGCTACTCATTGTTTGTTTCCCTTACCTTAGACTGTCTCTCAAACTAGAAAAGTCATCCTGATGAGATTGTTATAGATATTTCTTCCAATAGTATTGAGCTAGATATTCCTCTTTGATTTTTTTTTTTTTCTTCATTTCTTTCCACTCAATAATGGCAGGCTCGTACAATATAAGACAAAGGTTCTCACTATTTTTTTATTAATACATAGCTCTACCGATGAGTTTCATCTTGGCAAACCTTACATAATAAACCTTCTTGTTTAAAGAATTGGTCTATCTCATGTAACCCAATGTTGAAAATCCATGGGTCTTGATAACCACCAAACATAGGTGCCTCTAATATCACCATGATTCAGTAGAATAAATTTTCAATAAATAATTGAAACAAGAACTTAGACTTCATGAACTACACTACAGACTCGCTCATGGTTTTAGAAACCAGAAACCGGGACAAAAAACAGTTCTTTGACCGTACTGGTTTTTAAGACCGACTCGCTATTGCAGCACATGGCTTGCACTTCACAACTTACTGGCTTTGTATTGTCTTAATACCCAGGAAGAGCCCACTGTTTAACTTCGTGGGTCAGACCACATGTCGATTGGGCCTATACTCCAAAATTTAAACTATATGGCTTCGGGCCTTCAAAAACCCTATTTTCTCTTCTTTTACTGACAATTAAAGGAAGCTTGCAAATCAATAAGAGTAGTCAGTAGTTATCCCAATAGATTGGTGTGATGCTCTCAATTCTCAGACAAGCACTAGTCAGGACTCTGTCTAATGACATTGTGCAATGGGGAAGGCTTCCGACAGGTCGCAACTACTCAGCCTGGCTAGCAGTCACGATAGCACATCCTAGCCTTGACTTTTCCAACAAGCTTTTGTCAGAAATGCTTGGCTCAAAGACTAAAGGAGGGACAGCATCATAAGATTTTTGATTGAACCACTGGTGTGAGTAGGCTTTCGCAAAACTTGACATTGTTGATTATGTGGACAAACAGCCAATCGAATATGTAGCAGCATTCCTGTTTTATCTTTGTTATGAGTATAAAACTAGGGGCAAAAGAGTAAACTGTATGTAGACCTATATATATCAATAATATGTTATACGTTAGGGTTATATTGAGCCAAAATGAACCATTAATGAATTATCGGTAGCAGATACATCTGAATCCTTATCAGACTGAAACGAATACCATTATTGATATAAAACCAATAGCGATTCATACAAGATAAATCTTCTAATTGATAATTGGGGCAAAAAAATGTTTGAAGCAGAGACCAAGCAAGATAGAAAACCTACGAGTCAACACCTAAGGTTGATTGGAGGAAACACCAGACCATTTAAAAGAATTCCCAAGGAAATTTTACTAATAAAGCCAGATGGTAAACTTTGGAGTACAATAGTGTGATTATATAGACTACTATAACTTAACTAAATCCAATTGACTTACAGAAACCCAATTATCGAATTACAAAATATGACTTCAACTCTTAAGAAATTAAGCAAAATATTAATAAGCTAATTAAATAAGAAGACCTAATATAAGAGCCAACTTACCAATAAAAAACAATTAGATTCTAAAAGTAAATAAAACTAAGTTAAAAGATAAAATCCCACATCATGAGCTCACACATATATGCTTTACTAATGATCTTCCAATTCATATTTGCCCGCAGTTCAGAACATCAAGTTTTATACTTATATAGTTTTTATTTCTACCAAAAATGACTTAAATTCTCAAGCTGAGAAATGAATGGTCTTTGGACCAATATGGCATCTCTAGCCCCCTACACAAGTGGTGGAGCGATATCAGCTCCAATCCCATGAAGGAATGTCAGTCCTATTGTGTGTTTGTGTAAAGCTTAGAAACCATTTGTGCTATCCAAATAATACATACAGCATTACATCAATTGCACACACAAGCAATGCTCAGTTATTTTTAAGAAAACATAGTTGTGTCAAACATATTCTTCTCCCACTTTATCACATTACAAGGCTACAAAAAACATGATAATTGTGTCAAACATATTCTTCTCCCACTTTATCACATTATCTACTACAAGAGATGACGACAGAAATTATGAAAAGGAAACTGACCTTGAGGAGTTCAGATGACCGGAAGCCACCAATCCACATAAAACACCGCTCCGCTGGAGTCTTCCACATTCCTGATAATATATGGAAAACATCAGCCTTTGCTGCAATTCCTTTCAGCCTGAAAATGTCATCAAAGTGTGCTGTAACATTGTCAACTATAGTGCGAAGCTCCGTGTCGCCAGCATGTGAGTTGACTGCAGCCCTGAGCTCACTTATATGCCTGTTATGCTCCTCAAGCCACCGTGCATACTCTACATCAAATGCCAAGGCACCTATAGAAACACACAATCAAGAATACAATTTTAACCATAAAAGATCTGCTTCATGGAACTATAATCTGAGATTTTTTTTTTTTTTAATAATTACCGCACCATAAAGTTCTTAGTCAGAAAAGCCAATGCAAACAAATAATTAAAAAAATAAAATTCCATAACCAGCACCCAACCCTAGATACTGTTTATGTCCACCTTAGCGAAAGCCAGAAAATGCTGAAAGATATTTGCCTTCAGGCACAAACTTGTCAGTACATACCTCCTCATTGGAATTTATGCATATGGAAAGAGCCAATAACAGTTTGTAGGTAGGCCTGTTCAAGTTTGGTCCAAGAATACAACCCATCTTACATACCTTTTTTTAGAGACCATCTTATGTACTAGATTTTGATATCTAACCACAATTTAAAATTTTACATCGAAGTTAATAATTACACAAAACATGTAACATAACCATTATTATTAATAAAGAGAAACAAGAATTATATTCCAACCCATTTGACTCAAATCACAAAATGCATTTATTATAAAAAGAGAGAAATTTGGGACTCTATTCTTATCGCCCATAAATGTGTGTACAGTAGACTAACATCTAGTATTCCAAAATATTATGTAAATTGGACCTTGGAGAAGCATACAACCATGTCAAGTTAGAAATTTCTTATACATGTTGGAATGATGTGGTTTTTGGGCCCAAGGGAGAAGGTGGATCTACTTTAGCATTTACTATTAGATTCTCTATTCTTGTTGATGGTAGTCCTAGTGGATTCTTTGCCAGTTTACGGAGCCAACATCAAGGAGATCCTTTTATGTGTGATTTTAATGGATGCCTTCCTTAAAATTTGATGTTAATTACATTTTACCACTTCACATTTGATTCGTTTTCATATTGGCCTTTAAAGTTTCAAAATTTTCAGTTTGACCCTCCACATTTAATGTAGTTTTCTATTTTCACCTTGGCAATTCATGAAAATGAAAATTTTGAAACATAAAAAATGAAAACAGCCCCCAAATTTAAGAGCCAAAAGTGTACTTTAGTCTTATATTAATGGATTATTGGCATCATGGGGAGGGGTGGTGATGCAGGAAACACAAGGAGATTTTTATTTTAATTTAGTCTAATTTATCTTTGCCAGTTAAATGTATTTTTATGTTTTAGGTCCTAGAAGTTTATTAGGCTATTAGTATTTGGAAGCAAGATTATTTTTGAGATACAGCAATTTCGCCAATTAGAATTAGGGTTTAGTCTTGCCTATATAAGCAAACTATTGTACTCCTCATGGAGATAGCTACGTTTCAATGGATTAAAAAAATGGCCCTTTGGTCTTTTTGGTCTTGTGCTAACTCTAGTTCCACCCTAGATGTTGACTCCTGGTGGTTTTCCTGCTTGCTGCCGACTCCAAGCTAGGCCTGGGTGCTGACTCCTAGGTTATACCCCTTTATTTTATGTAATCTAATTTTGTTCTAATTGTCCTGCGTCACTTTTGGTAACAGAGCTTCAGTCCACTTGCAGCAGTACCGTAGGTACATAAAGTGTAAGAACCAAACTTCAGGGTGCTCCATTTATCTCTAGGACATGACACTATAAGCGTAAGAGCCAAACTTCAGCCCCATGTAGAACCTTTTTCTTATGAATCAGCCCCATATAGACCTAAACCAAAAACCTCATTAAAGCCTAATAGAAACAAGGAATGGATAATAAAAAGACACCTGTGCAACCATTAGATCAAAGACAGCGAGCAAATAGAGATGGCCGTGATTTGGAAAGGATTCCTTACCCCCAAAAACTAAGTATCTAGCATTAAAAGTTCATAATTTAAAGCCCGGAGCCCAAAACAAAACTAGAAATTGAAAAAACAACTAATGTAGAGAATTAATTGGATTATTCTCTAAAAAACTGACCTATACATAACACATAAAATGTTTTTCCATGATTCAATGATCATAAAGGATTCATAAGATCAATTCAAGTTTAATTAACTAATTATAAAAACTTTAACAACTAAGCTTTCTCTATTTTGTACCTTCGTTTGAGGGAGAAATAGTCACTAAATATGCCAGAAAAAGAGTTCAGATTCAAAGAGACTGCAGTTGAGCAACCCATGAACGTAATGAAAGAAAGATCATGTAGGACGAGATGGAAAAATAGAGATGAAGGGAAAAAGATAATGAAAAAAAGAAAAAACCTACGCTTCACCATCTAGAATCTGCCTAAAAACCCTAGGCATCACCACCAAACAAAGAGAAAACATTCTCTAATCATAAAAATTCTTTTCAGATTGTACCGCTTTCACAATTACAAAAGCCACAATTTTAATAGGCCTAAATTCTAATCATGCCACAATTAAAACCCATAATATCCTCAACAATAAATAAATAAATAAATCAAATTCAATATATATATACTCAATACGTAGGGAACTATTGGTAAAACCTACAGGCAACTGACCCCAACTGCCAAAACCAATTACCAGGCAACCTAGGGGCATTCACCCCTGACTGGTTAAGGGAGTAAAAAACTAATTCAAAATCACAATAAAGACTGAATTCAAAATTCAAATTCAAAAAATAAAAAATTAGTTAAAAATTAAAAAATAAAATCTGAAATAATAAATACTGAATATATTTTGGTGCTTCTTGCATAAAAAGACAAACGCAATGACATCGAGATGGATGTTTAGAGAATTTCCCTGGGATAGAATTAGTTCTCCAACTTTCAGCCTTTGGAGCACACCCCAATTAGGTCCAACATAAGTGAATCTACATGTCAAGTTGATTTCAAGTAGGCAAGCCAGCAAACTATTAGATTTAAAACAAAAAAAAAAAAAAGGTTCAATGCAGGTTTGAGTTGTCGTGAAGTTTAGCAAAGAAACATGAATGAGCTACAAAAACACCTTGGCATGTTTAAAACCCTTGTTGGATTAAGATAAGCAACCCACTTGAGGTGTCCACATCAAATTGTACTATTTGTACATTGAGCTTGCCTGCGCAACTAAGAATTTAAGCTAATTTTATCATAAACTCAGTAACTCGAATATTTCAGCTACAACCACGTGGTTACATTTTTAAGGACCTTAACACGCAAAATAATAAGAATATGATTCTGAAGTTTTTAGAGACATTAATTCTGTGATCAATTTTCCAAATCCAGGCACACAATCCATAAAGAATCAAAAGGAAGAAAGAAGTTTAGATACCATTTCCGCTCATTGAATGGGATTGGTCTCCTGAGCTTGAAATGAATATGCCCTTGAAGAAAAAATATTATTAGAAACATAAGAACAATATCCCAAGCCATCACATTGAAATGTCAAAAGGATAAAAGGAGTACTGCACTTAATTGAGGATAACATTGTCAAACCTGCTGGCGGGCTCGCTGGAGCTCTTGCTCTAGTTGAGTTAGCTTTAGGCGGCTACTCTCAAGTTGTTGCACATATGCCTAAAAATTTAAGTAAAAACAAGTTGTTGCATCTTATACACAAACTATTATAAAATGAAGCAGCTTGCATTCCAGCATATGCAGTAATTATAATTGAAAGCACAGCAACATAACAATGACAACAATGTTCATGAAGAGAAAAGAACAGAATTCACAAAAGGGCCTACTTTTTTCCTTAATCGGCTTTTTCTGGCAGCTTCACGATTTTGAGCAAGCCGGCGTAAAGTCTGCAGAATTTTGATTTGAAATTTTCTGAATATATATTGTTTAAATCATATTGATCTGAAATTATCTGAATATACATTGTTTAAATCATATTACCTTTTGATCCCCTGATTTCTCTTTTGATTTGTCACTGGAATCAGAAGCCGCAACAGCAGCCAATTGACCCCTTTCATGCTGCACAAAGACAAGGAAGGCACAAACTTAAAGTCACTGCCAAAGAGCAGCCAAGCTTTCCAATGAAAAAGAAAGTTCTTACATGCAATTTTCCTATCTTTTCAAAAGCGAAGATAGTTCTCATTAAAGAATTATTATCATATGGATCAAATGAAATGGCATATTACTTTTTAGCATCAATTTACTACATAGCAGCATTACTATGAGGTATTTATAGATGACATGATCTACAGAAAGCTGAATAAGATGAATAAACAATGAGAGACATCACCCTTTGATTCTTGTCATCCGTGTCATCTGTCGAGGTATCAGTCCTGGGGCTTGCTTCTGCCATCGTGGACTCCCCCCAGTTCTCACGATGGCCACCAGATGTAGATACTAGATTTGATTGTGATTCTTTTTGGAGTGATAAAGTCTGAGACCCCACAATAGCAGCAGATAGATTTATATCTGAAGATGCAAGTGACTAAATTCCACAATGCAGGAGAAAGGAGAATAGAAAAACAAGTGCTTAGTATTAATTTTATTGAACTTGAAGCAAGTAACTGTTACGGAAATTGAAATAATTACCTTATTTAAAGTGGCAAATTGAACTTCTGTACCTAGGGTCTGGCTACTTGACTTCATCTGGTTATATAGGGGATCTAAAAGCCAATAAAATTATCAAATAGGGAGAGAAGATGGTTTAGAAGCATGTGACATTCAACATGAGAGATATGCATCCTAATATTATATAAATCATGTTAGTATATTTCACAAACAACCCTTAAGCTTCATAAAACAAACTATTACATGCATGACCAAATTGCAATCCAAGCAACTCATAAACCATGGAACAGTATTTTCTGTAATTGTAATACCTGTACTTCCTGAAATTATGCCTTTTCAAGCTCATACTTCCAGGGAAGTCTAAGAAAAGATGAATAAGAAAGATTTATGCAAAAGGTCAAAATGAATCCTTAAGGCAATATTTCTGAGCATAGGTCAAAATAATTACAAATGAATTGATCCACAATAATCATCCTACAACACCAGGATATAAGGTCAAAGCAATTTGTGGACATGGTTATTGGGTTAAGTATATGGTTATGAGGAAAAGCATCAGGCAGTTTATATCTATAAGCTTATTTACAACAGACAATATAGACATTTTACAATACATGAGTTTCTCATGCTACATGGAAAATAAAGGAGAGATTGGAAACCATGCTTTCTACTAAAGACTTTAGCAGGGCATATTTGTTATGCACCTATTCAAGTTAAAGCAAAAAAAAAAAAAAAAAAAAAAGGATGAAAAGAAAAGAAAAGAAACATTGTATGAGAGGTAATTGAAAGAACCACAACAAGTTTAATCTAATTTGGTCAAAGATTGAATTTTAGCCACATACTTCTACTTAGGTCAACAGCATCCTCTATGCGAAATCCAAGTGATTGCTCAAAAGTTCCAAATTCTGCAATTCGAGAAGAACCAATGGCGTTTCCTTCTGTGCCACTGAAAGCCACAAGATCATCAAAACCACCCGTAATAACACAAAAAAATAAATAAATAAATAAATAAGAACCATAAAAAGTAATATAATCCATATTCCCAAGCCAGGTACTTAAAGCTAAAAGTCTGCTAAGAATTCAGCAAATCCATCCACAAAGATACACATCCATATAAAGCCTCTATATGTTCAAAGCATAATTGAACTTTCAAACATAATTTTCAGTCTCATAAAATCACCACAGTATAGACAATTACTATAGAATGATTACGAATGACTTAATTCATCAATCTTGATATGCTAATCCTTATCAACCAAATATTTGATCACATTTTCAATATCCTGTTATACCCAAATTAAGAAATGAACTTCCAAATTTTAAACACAAACTAATTTTTAGAAGACACATTGTGAAAAGGAAATAATCTGTAAAGGAAAATGTACACCTACATGAATAGTGAGACAACACCTTAGCACTAGGATGATCTGATAAAACACGTAAACTATGATAGTTGATTGAAATAGTTGTGTTCGTAGACTAGGGAAATAATCAAATTTAGCAAATTTTACTCTATTTTTTCCCTGTTCACGTATAATCGCACAACCATTGATTGAAATCCCCACACTTTTCCCCACATTTTTTATTAATTTGAAATAAAACATATTCCTACACTATAACAGAAATCATTCCCACAAGTCTCTTAAGGCATCATTAGACATAATAACAGTAAAACAAAACTTCATAATCTTATATTTTATTCTGTTTCTCATCAGAAAAAAAGAGAGAGAGAGAGAGAGAGAGAGAGAGAGAGGGAGCTCATCACAACAAAACCAAATGGCAGAATGGCATTAATGGAGCATTGTCACCTCATATCCCATTTAATAACGTAATCGAAAATCTTTTTCTTAATTTCTTTTTCTTCTCCTATACTTCCTCAGCAACATAATTTCTCAATCTCAGCAGCAAACAAGAATTTCTCTAATTAATCAACCAAAGTTACATTAGAGTAGCAAAATCCATTTCATCACCAGTATTAAAACAAAGCTTGTAAACTATCCAAGAAATTTGTATAAAAAAAAAATGAACTAAGATGAGGCATTAAAAACCATTTAAACTTTACAGCCAATGTAAAATTCAAATCAGAGGTGTACTAACAAAGAGTAACAAAAGGAAATTTACAGGGAATTAGACGTGGGTATAGCGGGAACGAAGCTCGGCATCCCGGTCACAACTTTATTAGCATCTTCTGTTCCAATCTTCACTGTTCTACTACCCATGAATCACCATCACCATGATCATCAAATTCAACACCTTATCCCCCTCAAAACAAAACCCAAAAATCTTAAAACCCCTTTACAAAATCAAACTAACCAGTAACTCCAAAATCACAGACTACAGTACAAGTAGCTTCTCAAGCCAAGTCAAACTACCACTTCATCACCTTCTATTCCATACCATAAGAGCAAAGATGCAACTTTTACCAAACAAACACAAGCTAAAACTCAAACCCAAATCCAAAATCGAACCAACCAACGAACAGAATCAACCCGCAAACCTTAAAATTCACAAACTAAAAGTACAACAAAAGACCCTCTAAACCTTAACAGCCCCTTCCAGCACCAAATTCACCAGAACCACCACAAACTGCATAGAAGAACAAAAACTTGAAGCAGAACTAACACTAACCCAACAAATAAACCAAAAGACCCAGTGCTTGAAACACCGATTTATCACTGTTTGAGCAACACCCAGAAGCTGAAAATGAGAGAGGAACCCAAAAGAAAACTGAAAACCCTAATCAGAGCCTTTCTTGCAGATAAATACTACTCCTCTAATAACTTACTTTGACTTTTTGATCGTATACTCAAGAATACAGTATTTTATACAACAACTACTCTCTCTCTATCTCTCTTATATTTCAAACAGACCCACCTTGAAATTTGAGCTCTTTATATTTTTAGTATTCTATTTTTTTTTTTTTTTTTCGTAAGAGAGAGAATGGAACTCTAGAACTTATAGAAGAAGAAGCGTGACGTTCAGACCATTCCAATCTAACTTCATCTGTCCTTTTCCTCTGTCTACTTTTTCCCATTTTTCAAAGCCACCAGTTTTTTTTTTGTATTTGTATATACTTTTCTACTCTCATTGTGGTTTTTTTTTTTTTTGGCCTTTTACTGCTTTGCAAAAGTGTATGTACCTTTCTTTTGGGTCCGATACTTTGGTACATATCAGAACTTTCCCTCTCAAATTTGTCATAATGTCATTGAGTACCCCTCTTTCACGTCCCTGTGACTGGTCTCCTTCTGCAAGCTTTTATCTCCCAATCATCTGTTTCAGTGTTAGAATTGTAATTGTCTCTGCGGCCCGTGAATATACACTAAATAATGGTAGGGTTATAAATTATTTTACAATATTTTTATAAATTAATAATATATCAATTTCACATCAGTTATTTTAATACCAATTACATAATTTCAGTTAATTTATTGTATCCATTCAAGTTTTAGAAAATTATAATTGTCTTTAGAATTTTGGAAACATTATGACCTCATAAGTATGCACCGAGTAATGTTAGAACTATAAACTATTTTATAATTTTTTTACAAACTAGTTATGTGATAATGTAATGTCCACATTAGTATAGACAATTCTCTTTTTCATAGACCTATGAATTATGAGCCATGCAATAGAAAGAAATTATTTTGATTTTTTATAATCATTTTTAAGGCAACTTTAATTTTAAGTTTTAAAACAATATTAAACTAACAAACACTCGAAAGTGTAATACCTCGATGGCACCGAAACAAGCTAGTCTTTGAGAAATACTCCATAACTCCACCCAAATCTAGATCAAGAAATCAATAAAGCCTCTAATTACCACCGTGTTGTTTGGCTCTCTACTACTCCCACACTCATGGCTTCTTGGTCACCTCCACCCCCAAGATTGGATAAAGATTAATTTTGATTTTTCCTTCATAGATCAAGCAAGTATCTTTCATCTTTGCAGTCAATAAGGGCTCCCAAGGCTCGATCCTATCCATTGCCACTGAAAAAAGTCTTCTTGTCCCCCTCTACTTAAGCTATCCTTTTTGCCATCTCTACTATCACCTATAAAGGAGGTTAGGTCCCCATGTTTAAGGATACACCAAAGTAGTGATTGAGACTCTTAACAATCCTTCTATGCTCTTAGGTTGGGACTTTCAAGTTATCATCACCAATACTCTTTCTAATGTTTTTATATGAGGATGTAATTTTCTCTTTTTGTCTCACATCCACAGTAGAAACTAAATTAAAATAATTCTTCGTAGAATTTAAAGTACGACCATAAAAGGGGTGGGAAGAAAAAGAGGATAAGAATTTTATAGTCCTCCAAACATACAAAGAAAATTAAAGGGAAAATTAATGAGATTTAAAATACATGGATAAGTAAACAACCAATTTTGTCTTAATTAATTATTTTAATTTCATATATAAGGGTGTAATTATACATAATATTTTTTTCCTTCTTTCATGACACAAGGGAAAGCATAATTTTATTTTCAATTATCCATTTTTCTATCAGTTTTATCAAAAATTTATAATAGAAATTGGCCTTTTTTATATTGATAAAAAAGGTGAGTGCATTAAGAGTTTTGCTACTCAATTGGAAATGTGAGTGCGATCAATTGTGACTGTCTTATATAGGAGTGATAAAAGCTCATCTACTTATTAAGAAATCAATATTTTAAGTATTTTTTTTTATGAATATATCTTATAGAAAATGGTCATGTCATGTGCACATGACCACTTTACTATAACAAAAAATTTTATAAAATAATAAGTGCACAACATATAATCATTTTTTTTTTTAATATCTTAAGTACCTAGAAGAAAATTGATCTCTCATTTAATTTTATTTTTCTTCTTCCCTTTTTGATAGATCCCTCATGTAAATTGAATCATGGTATGATTTCAATCACATCTAGAAGCCCAAAATAATTGCCCCTTAATCCGAACAGATATCATCATCATGTCCTATACTCATTGACTTGGTATATTTCCTTCTTTTTCACTCTCTATTATATGTATACCAAATTAATAAACCATCATACATTTTTCTATTTTTCTCTTTATCCGTATAATAGAGTTTCATTTCTACGTCCCCGCTAGCAGTGCAATAACATGGCAATTATTCCAAAGACTCTCTTTTATTGACCCTTTTTTAAATTGTAAATAAAGTCATTCAAAGGCACAAACTAGTCAACTTCTTTGGGTTTGGGGGTAGGTGAGGACAGAGGGCAAACTACAATTTCAATGAAATTACCGCTCATTTTTTAAATTCTAAAAATCCTTAAGGGCCATCCTTGATATTTTCAAACTTTCTCTTTTTCTCTCACATAAAAAAATTAATAAAATATTTCTGCCAATGGATCGGTTCCAGACAGTGAATCACAGTGATACAAGAAAAACCGAGCCCTTCAAAAAACAAGCCCTTTGAGTCTTCAAATTTACAATATGACCACTACGCCGTGATCCTTTGTCTGATTAAGAACGATGGCAGTTCTGTGATTTTGACCAAATTGAGGGTTCTTACAGTGGCATGGGAACACGTGAGGTTAGTTATGTAAAATTATATCGTATTGAACCAATAGCAGTCTTTTATATTGCCGCGCCGCCCGCAAAGAAGCTTACAGAACTTCTTTTAATGAATTAAATGACTATTATGCCCTTAAGAGTAGAAGTCAAAATTGATAACTTCTATTATGCCCTTAGGAGTTCGTCAAAATTGATAACTTTGGATCAAAGATATGGCCCCCATTTCATATTTGATATTTATTACCAGCTCCCTACACGTGATGCTTGTTGAAAATTGCAATTGAAAATAGTTTATATATATAAATATATATATATATATATATATATATATATATATATATTAAGGGGTGGGTTGGTTAACATGATCCATCAATGATCCAAAAAAGAAAAAAAAAATGATTCATCAATGAATGGCATGCATCCAATTGTTTTTTTTTTTTTTTTATGAAATCTTTTTGTGTCCACTAAGAATTTTAAGATGGACTCAATTTAATACCAAAAAAATAAATCTGTTATTAATATTTTTTATGATTTAATTGTTACAATAAATTGAGAAAATGGATTTGAATCCTGATTTTTTTTTTTTCCTTTTAATGACAATGTCATTAAATTACAAAACTTATAATAAAATATATTAGTCTTGTGAGCCAATGATAAAAGGCAATTAACATGTGGAGTTCAATCTCCGCCTACACCAAAAATTGACTGATGTCTTGATTTGATAATAAAAAAAATATCATCAGGAGCAGACGTCATAGATTAAAAACTCTCTAAAAAAAAGGCAATTAACATCAAATAAACGAAATTCATACGATTATATTTTATTAATCAAAGAATGTTAAGCCAATTGAGTAAGTTTTAAGAGTTCTTTTATTTTTTGGAGAGAGAGAGCTGTTGTTTTGAAATTGTCGTTCCTAAGAACAATAATTAATAAATAAATTTAATTTCATAACATTCAACATATCTTATAAATTATTAAAATTCACATAAATTAGAATTTACTTAAAATTAGAGAATAGCATAGAGATGTTACCTTAACGATACTTTAATGTAATCTTGTAACATAAGAATAATTTACCATCAATTCATGAATTTTTTTAAATGACAGAGTTGAGGCGTGAACCATGTCATTGTCTTGAGACAATAAACACTGTCCATGGGTTTTCTAGTGTAGCAGACTAAAAACATTGTGCGTGTCGCTCTCGAAATATAACAACTCAGCCATCTTGCTAATTATTCTTACAAGCCTACACAGCTTGTAGGATATAAAGCTCTCAGATAGTACTTTCTCATTACCCAAAAATAGTGTAGTAGGAAAAAAAATATATATATATATATATATATATATCTCTCTCTCTCTCTCTCTCTCTCTCTCTCTCTCTCTCTCTCTCTCTCTCTCTCTCTCTCTCTCTCTCTCTCTCTCTCTCTCTCTCTCTCTCTCTCTCTTTAACCCTTCCTTTTACCACACATATATATTAGAAGTGGGAAAATTCATCAGCAGCATTGTGGTGAAAATTGATTTAATCACATCAACAATATTTTGGCAACGATTAGAACAAAATTGAATACTAATCAAAGCTTGGCAATTAATGATTAGTTTAATATATCATTAGCCACCATTGTTCAGAAAAAAAAAATCAACAAAAAGCTAAATAAGCTATTCTCCAATAAATACTTTATGAGTTACCTTATAATTAATATATAAATTGACAACACATACTTAATTGCTTGTAATAAACTTTGTGAAAGTGTTGAAATCTTATTATGAGTTGATACATTGAAAAAAAAAATGTGAGTTTGGAAATGGTAATAGATACCTAGGGGGACTGCTACTTTTAGGTAGGGTGAGTTTTGAAAAAACAGAAAAAAACAAAGAGGAAGAGTAAGGATTCTCTCCGGTCATTAAAGTGTTTGAATGGTTAAGGATCAATCATGAAAAGACATGTGAACAAATTATTTATTGAGGCACATCTTTTTTTCTGGTCAATTCTCAATGATTTTCGTTGTATGATTGAAGGGTTTCAATTGCTCATGACCAACTTTAGCCTATTAATTATGTATGTTTTACCTTTAAATTTTTTTTTTTTAAAGGCCAAGCTTATTATGGCGAATTAGAGAAAATTTTGTCTGTCTAAAAAGAATAGGTATGAAAATATCGAGCTGTTGTGATCATCTTGAATAAATTTATATAATGTAACTATATAAACTTATTTTTTTATGAGCTAAGGGTAACTATATAAACATAATTTATACCTTTGTCACATCACACTCAACATAAAATTTCCAATAACAAGGCAGGTGGCACTCATCTTTCTTGGTAGGAACTATTGTTTAGAGGCCTTGTGTTATTTTAAATTCTCCCTGTCTCTCTTTAAACAGGTCATGGAGCCCAATTACTTGTCCCATGTGATAGAGGGAGTCCTCTTTTCCTTTATTTATTTAAGTCTTTCCCGATTGGTAATTATATTTAGATTAGAGTGCGATTTTGTTTCTTAAACTATATGTTAGAATGTGAATTCATCAATAAAATATTGATTGTTTCAATTTAGCACTTGAAGCTAAACACACCTCAATTTAATTCTTATTTTTTATTAACATAATTATTCTATTGAATAATTGCTACGCTTTTCATGACGTCTATTTATAACATACTGACATAACATATGATATCATATATATATTAGTCTTCCAAAATTGAAAAATATATAAATCTAATATTTTCAAAAATAATAGATAAATTGAAAACATTATTGTTAATAACATATCGTGCCACGTGTTTTAATATATTATTATTTTATAAAATCAATATATGATATGATGTGGTTTTCAGTTAGTTCAATTAGTAAAATCTATTGTTATAGAATAAGAGATCTTGGGTTCGATCTCACGCTTATATAAAAAAACCAATTAATGTTTTAGTTTAATGATAAAGAACACTATAGATTAATAATCATCTCTCAAAAAAAAAATGTTAACTAATGAAGCATGCTTTTTTTATTTTTTATTTTTGTTGAGAGAAATCTAATGTAGCATGCTAATTGCTAACATTAAAAAATAAGTATATATGATTAAACTGTTCTGCACAAGTAATTGTTGTCCAAGTAATAAATTTTGAGCAAGTTAAGAATTATATCGGAGTGCTTTCTTTATTTTATTTTTAAAAAAAAAAACTTTAAATTTTAAATTAAATTAAAGTATAGTTTTTTGGGTCAATGTTCAATGCTTAAGTGCAAGTACGTTCCCTCAAAAAGAAAAAAAGGTGCAAGAGCTTTTTTTTTTTAGTACTTGAGTTCTGTCCAATGCAAAGGATATGTACATCATGTTCACCTTCCTCTCCTGGTAGTTATCAACGAAGCTCACGTCTAATTTCTCACACTGTTCAATCTTTGGATAGGTCATATATTAGTAGTATGAAGTTACTAAATACAGAAGAGATGTGAATTTCATTGTTCTTTCTTCTGATTAAGCACTGTATAGTCTGTATTAGTACATGTAAAATATGTGAAAGAATAAAACCCATTCTGGTTGGGTGTAACAATTAGCATTATTAGGTCTTTTCATAGCCACTAAACCTTCGTTGATACAAAATTTAAAAAACAGATATGGGTTAATAAGCATGTAGGCTGTAGCCTTAAAAAGGTACTAGTTATTACCTATTACGTGATATATATATATATATATATATATATATATAGAGAGAGAGAGAGAGAGAGAGAGAGAGATCAAAATTAAGGAGTCCACATATAAGTTAGAAGAAAGCCATTCCGAATTGAAGAGTGGTGGCCCTTTGACTTCACAAGTGCATGAATTTCAACATCTAAATGATACTCAGCTTTGGACCCTTCTTTTTTTCTTTTTTAATTTTATAAATTCGTTTTCTTTGTTTGTGAGAAAAATGTTAGGTAAAATTACCTATTTGGTCATTTGGCTATGCACCTAAGTTTAATTTGGTCCATGAACTATCAATTGACTCAATTTAGTCCCCTAACTTTTAAAATATGAGGAAAAACAAAGCAAGAAGTTTCTCTGTGTCTGTAGAAGTTAGGTCTCTCTTTAATTTCTTTCCACAGTAGAATTGGGGGTCCCTTCATCGAAGGTGTGCTGTACCCTAGGATTAACGTAGTTATTCCTAGGATTGTTGGGTTATTTTTTGGGGGTGGGGAAATAGTTTTGAGTGAGTGAGAGGATGGAGGATTTGGCTCAATCTTGGAATAGGCTTACCCTTTCGGAGAGAGAGGGGCCAGGGTGTTGCTTGCTTGATGAAGATTGTAGTCAGAAATTTTCCATCGCTGCTAAATTTTTGACTAGGCGAGCAATTAACACGGAGGTCATAGCTAAGACTTTTAACCCGCTATGGAGAGCTAAGAATGGTTTCAAGATTCAGAATTTTGGAGACCACAAAATTCTCTTTACCTTTGACAATAAGGAGGATGTGGATAGAATTTTAGAAGGTGAACCATGGACGTTTGATAAACATCTGGTGGTCATGTGTCGCTACGAGAACGAGTCCTTGCTTCAAGATATAAAATTTGAGAAGACGAAGTTGTGGGTTCAACTTCATGGGATTCCGATTAAGTATAAGACAGTTGAGGCGGCTAAGAAAATTGGTAGTGTTTTGGGAGAGGTTTTAGCACCAACGAACCCAAAATTATTTGATGGAGGTCATTTTATTCGTTTGCAGGTGGCCATTGATTTGTCACTGCCATTGTGCCGAGGTAGATTGGTGTCTGTTGGTGAAGGAAGGAAGCAGATATGGATTTCGTTTAAATACGAAAGGTTACCTAACATGTGTTACTGGTGTGGAAGACTTACTCATGGCGATAGAGATTGTGACTTGTGGATTGAGAGCGAGGGCACCTTCAAAACGGAGCAACGTGAGTTTGGATCATATCTGAGAGCACCACCTTTTGTTGCTGCAAGAAGTAGTACTATTATGGTCCCTGGGTTCTATGCGGAGAAGAAGAAGAAGAGCGCAGGGACATCGGAAGACAGCAGCACAAGTCGGAATTCTGTTTCAGGCAGAGAAAGCTCACCGGCACAGTCACAAGGAGTAACGGTTAGCACTAATGATAGCATTGAAGCTGATGAAATCGTATCATTAATGTGTAATGAAGGAAAGGGAGTTATTAGAGGAGATACGGTTTTTCAAAAGAGATTTAATGAGGGAATTACTGAGGAATTAAAGACTCATAAGGAAACTGAAATTGAGGTGGAAGCATGTAATGAGGAGTTAAGTTTGGCAGAAGAATTTGGGGCGGCTAAGTTGTTGGGATCGGGTAGGAATGTTAGTAAAAACCCTATTCCAAGTGACAAAGCCAACCATATTGCACGTGACTTCTTAAGTGGTAATCCATCACTTATTTTGTCACGTGATACTGATGGCAGTAGGGTTCACAAGCATCAACCTGAACGTGTTTCACGTACCTGGACGCGCAGAAAAAGAATTAAACCAAGTGACTCCATGGCAGCTAGTTTCCAGACAAAAGGGAAGAAAAGAATGGTTGCACTCGAGGCACACCACTTGGCAGGTTCAACAAAACGGTTCCAAGTGTCTCACAGTGAAAGGGAAAAATCTTTTGTAGTGGCGGGAGCTGATGATCAGCCCCGCCAACGACAATGAGTTGTTTAGCATGGAACTGTCGTGGGCTTGGGAACCTACGTACAGGGAGGGAGCTCGTTGAAATCATTCGGGCAAAAGATCTCTCTGTGGTGTTTTTAGCCGAAACACTTACAGATGATGCAAGGCTAGAGTTTGTTCAAAGAAGTATTGGTTTTGATCATAGATGGGTTGTACCAAGAGTGGGAAGGGGTGGTGGATTAGTTCTTTATTGGAAAGCATTGATCAATCTGACGGTGGAAGGTTCGGATAGATACTATATTGATGCAGTAATTGATAAAAATACGGAGAACAGATGGAGAATAACGGGTTTTTATGGAGAACCGGATACAGCAAGAAGACATGAAGCTTGGACCAAGCTAAGGGCTTTAAATTCACAACCAGAAATGCCATGGCTTTGTTACGGGGACTTTAATGAAATTATCAGACAAGAGGAGAAACTTGGGGGTGCAAGAAGGCCCTATTACCAGATGCAGCAGTTTAGGGAAGTGATTGATGAATGTGGATTCATGGACTTGGGATTTGAAGGCCCTAAATTTACGTGGAGCAAGCACTTCGAAAGTGGGAGTTCAATTTGGGAAAGGCTTGATAGATGCTTGGTTTATAATAGTTGGTTTATGAATTTGGAGGTTCAAGAGTATACCACTTGTCATGCACGTCATCGGATCATATCCCAATACTTATTTCCCTATCAGGTTTGAACCCTCTAATTCGGAAAAAAAATTTTCAATTCGAACAAATGTGGCTTTCAAATTTGAGCTGTGAAGAAGTGGTGGTTTCAGCCTGGGATAGTGAGAGTGAAGTCAGGGTGGAGAGTAATATTTTGAGTAAAATTGATAAGTGTGGGAAGGAATTGGGGCAATGGGAGAAAAATGTTTTTGGTAATGTTAGGCGGGAATTGAACCGGTTGAAAAAGTCCCTAACTAAAGAAGAAAGGGTAGCCATGGTCAGTGGAAACAATTGTAGGGTGAGACAGCTTAAAAAAGAGATTGAGGTGCTGCAAGACAGGGAAGCAACGATGTGGGCTCAACGGTCAAGAGTATTATGGGCTAACCAAGGGGACAAAAACTCGAAATACTTCCATTGTTGTGCTACAAAGAGATTCCGGAAAAATTCTTTGGAACGTATTAGAGATGAGGGAGGAGTATGGAGAACTAGACAAGAGGAGATTGGTGAAATTATGGTTAACTATTTCAAGTCCCTTTTTACTGAATCAGAGGTATCTGCATCCACTGATATTTTTGATGGTGTACCCACAATGATAGATGAGGAGATGAATGATAGTCTTTGTCGTGAGTTTGAGGCTAGTGAAGTTGTCACAGCCCTCAAACAAATGGCACCTCTCAAAGCACCTGGTCCTGATGGCTTGCCCCCGCTCTTTTACCAGCATTTTTGGAGTACGGTAAATCAGGATGTCACCTCTTCCATTTTGTCATGGTTAAATTCAGGTACCATACCAACCACCCTAAATCATACTTTTATTACTCTTGTTCCAAAAATTAACTCTCCTGAATTTGCGCATCAATTCCGGCCTATTAGCCTATGTAATGTCCTCTACAAAATCTATTCCAAAGTTCTTGCAAATCGCCTTAAAAAATGACTCCCATCCATTATCATAGAACACCAATCAGCTTTCACTAAGGGTAGGCTTATTTCAGACAATATCTTGGGGGCCTTTGAGACATTACAAAGCCTACAAAACTTTAAAGGGGGTAACTATGGTTATATGGCACTTAAACTTGATATGAGTAAAGCTTATAATCGGGTGGAGTGGTCTTATTTGGAGGGGATAATGAGGAAGATGGGTTTTTGGGAGAGATGGATAAATCTAGTAATGGGTTGTGTGAAAACAGTTTCCTACTCTGTTTTGGTGAATGGTGACCCATGTGGAATGATTTTTCCTACAATGGGAATTAGGCAAGGAAACCCACTTTCTCCTTTCCTATTCCTTCTTTGTACGGAAGGATTGAATGGTTTAATTAAAAAGGCTGAATTACAAGGTGATATTCATGGATTCTCCCTTTGCAGGAGGGGTCCAAAACTAACGCATCTGCTTTTTGCAGATGATAGTTTGATTTTTTGCAGGGTAACAATGGAGGAGTGTGGAAAGGTTTTGAATATTTTAAAGGAGTATGAGGAAGCCTCGGGTCAAAAAATGAATAGAAGTAAAACCTCACTGTTCTTCAGTAAGTCTGTACCGGAGGTGGAGAAGCACGGAATCAAGGTGGCCATTAGAGTTCTCGAAATCTTGCACTATGAAAAATACATTGGGCTGCCTTCCCTAGTTGGCAAAGGTAAAAAAGAAAGTTTTAACTACATCAAAGAAAAGGTATGGCGGAAACTTCAAGGGTGGGAAGCTAAATTGCTTTCGCAAGCTGGAAGAGAAGTGCTCCTAAAGGCAGTCATACAAGCCATCCCTACTTACACTATGGGGTGTTTCAAATTGCCGTTGGGTCTGTGCAATGAGATTGAGACTCTTATCAAGAAATTTTGGTGGGGTCAGAGAGGTGACAGAAGGAAAATCCATTGGGTTAAATGGGAGGAAATGACAAAATCTAAGACTATTGGAGGTATGGGCTTTCGTGATCTTGCTATGTTCAATGATTCTCTCTTAGCTAAGCAAGCTTGGCGCCTTTTGCATGATAAAACCTCACTCTTCTACAAAGTTTTTAAAGCTCGTTTCTTCCCAAATTCATCAATTATGGAAGCAGCTGATTCAAGAATGGGGTCCTATGCTTGGAAGAGTATCCTTAGAGGTAGGGACATCATTCAAAGAGGGGCATTATGGAGGATAGGGAATGGTGAAAACATAAATATTTGGCAACAACGTTGGCTGCCAAGAAAACATCCAACTCCGCTGCCAACTTGTCCTTTGGAGAGCTTTGAAAATCATACTGTAGCCACCCTCTTTGATCCTAGCACAAGAAGATGGAATGAAGAGTTGGTGGATGGATTATTTGTGACCGAGGATGCGAATTTAATCAAGAAAATTACACTTAGCCGTTATGCAACAGAGGACAGCCTGTACTGGCCCTATACTCCATCCGGAAACTACTCGTGCAAATCTGGTTATAGATTCCTTAAGGAGGAGGCAGAGCTGCAATCATATTCACAAGCCCCTCCAATCTGTGAGAAGCGAGTTTGGAAGGAAGTATGGCAAATGCGTGCTCCTCCAAAGATAAAAAATTTTCTTTGGAGAGCTTGCCGTAATGCTCTGCCTACCAAACAAGCGTTGATGCGAAGAAAAATCGTAGAGGATCGAATGTGTGAGAGGTGTAAGCAGGAAGTGGAAGATCCAATTCACACATTATGGTCGTGTTCGGAACTGGTGGAGGTGTGGTCTGATCTAGGATTATGGGGATTTAGGTGTGAAGTGGGATTCACAAGTATTAAGGAGCTGCTGCTATGGATGTTAGAGGAAGGTAAGTCCCTTGAGCTGTTTGCGTTTACAACCTGGAGTGTTTGGAATCAAAGGAATAAAGCACGGCTGAACTTGCAAGCCATTCTGCTACATCAGGTTGCTGCACAGTCTCGGGAAAAGCTGAACCAATACCGGGCTGATATACACGATTCAGAGTTGCTGGTGGTGAATAACGGCAGTGGGGGAAGTAGCTGGACAGCTCCGCAAACTGAATATGTGAAAGTAAACTTTGATGGAGCAAATTTCAGTGATTCAAGACTGTCAGGTGTTGGAGTTGTGATAAGGGACTCCAATGGTGCTGTTTTAGCTTCTTGTGCAGAAAAAATCGGTCAAGCCTATAAGGCAGAAGAGACTGAAGCCTTGGCTGCACTGAAGGCTCTGACATTAGCACATGATCTGGGTTTCCAAAATGTTGTGCTTGAAGGTGATGTTTTGGGCTTGATTCAGGCATTGAAGTCACAAGAACAGAATCTATCACCATGGGGGCTGCTGATAGAAGATGTGAAAGTGTATGGAGAAAAGTTTAGAAGATTATTGTATTCTCATGTCAAGAGAAATGGCAATAGTGTAGCACATAATCTGGCGAAACATGCTATATGCATACCAGATTTTCAAGTATGGATGGAGGATGCTCCATCTCATATTGTTCCATTTTTACTTTTGGATGTAAGTCATTCGCTTTAATAAAATTACACAAGTTCATTCTCAAAAAAAAAAAAAAAAAAAAAAAACTTTTAAAATATGATTAATTTAAAGAAGAAAATTTGCTACAACTTTGTTTGCAGCAACTGCTACATACAACTGTCCAAAGTAAGGTGATAGCCAAAGAAACACCACTCCTCTTTCTCCCACCGGAAATGAAGAACACCACAATTGTTGGACATCCTCTAATTTCAATCAATGCTCCTTTTCAGTTGGGTTTGATCCCCTTATAAGGTTCTTCCCAATTTGGTTATAATTTCTCATTTTTTGAATCCTTGGTGGCTTAGCTAACTTTCCTTAGAATGAGATCACCTACTTGGAACTTTTTTCCAATGGGTTAGGTCTTATGGTATCTGGCTAGTGGCTACTCTCTGCTAGTAGGCAACTACATGAAGGGATGACTTTCGATGGGTGAACAAGTAGTCTCTATGCCGGTGCCAAGCTACCATATCATTGTTTTCTTTTGAGGTGCCACATCAGCACCTTGCTCATCTCCTAAATTGTTGTATTTTTTTTTTTTTTGGCTTAGATATTTGTATTGTTATGTTTTAAGAATTTTTTTTTTTGAAAGAGTTTCAACCTATGGCGTCCGTTCCTGATGACTCTTTATTATCAGACCAAGACATCAATCAATTTTTTTTTTTGTGTAGGCGGGAATTGAATCCCAAATCTCTTATACAACCATCAGAGACTTTAATAACTGAGCTAACTGGAATTCACATGTTTTAAGAACTTTAGAACTTGGTTTTGGATGTTTTATAAGTTTTCATTTAAGCCCAAAGTGCAATATACGAAATAAAAGATGAAAAAAAAAAACATGGGATTTGGGTCGAAAAATTGACCCTCCATCCTATTAATTTGTATTATTGATCCATGAGATTTAAGAATTGTCTCAATTGACCCCTCTAACATAATTTCGTTAAATATAACTATTAGAAAGTGTCATGTCAGGTGCACATAACTATTTTACTATATAAAAAATAATTTTTAAATAATATGTGCACAACATATGATCATTTTTTAATATTAATTAAAATTAACAGAATTTAGAAAGAGTAATTAATTTTAGACAATTATTAAACCTTAGAGCAATCTCATCAAAGCTTTTAAAATGCTAAATAGCTATATTTTAGCCACACAAACCACAAAAGCATCTACATCAATGATGTTAAATCTTAAAATTTTAACATCCAAGCTATAATGAGCTGTCATTTTTCGCTGCTCACTATAACAAGAAACTTAAAAAAAAAAAAAAATTATTCCATTCTCTCTCTTATCCTATTAAATAATATTTGTTTCTCTTTCTTCTTAAATTTCTCTATTTCCTATCTTCTTCTCCGTTCACCACACCAAAGACCAAACTGAAACAAAATACTTTATAAACTGGAAAGTCAAAACCCTACCATATTATCCAAACTGAAACCTCAAACCGTCTGTAAAAGGTTATCTCACCATTGACGACTCTATTGTGTGCTTACCCATGAAAATGTTCAGACTTTGATTGTCATATTTCGCATCTCCCTCTCTGCTGAAATTTGTCATCGTTAGATCTGCATGCGTCCTCTAGCTCAAACTCTTTCAAAAAAATGTGGTTGTGCTAAATGGTTTTGGGTCGTGGTTTGCTGTGCTGTGGTGGTAGTTGTTGATTTTGGGTCATGGGTTTGGTGTGTTGTGGTGGTGGTAGATTTTGGGCCACGGTGGTAATGGTGGGGTTTTTTTTTTTTTTTTTTTTTTTTTTTTTTTTTTTTTTTTTTTTTCTGCGGGTGGTGGCTTGTGATTGTGATTGTGATGGTAGTGGTTGTGCTTGGTGGTGTTGGTTTATTGTAATAGATTTTGTTGTGGGTTGTTGATAATGGAGGTGGTTGTTGTTTTGGTTGTGTGTGTGTGTGTGTGTTTTTTTTTTTTTTTTTTTTACGCGGTGGGTTGTGATTCCCGCGGTGACGGTGGTGAAAGTGGCTGGTGGTTGTTGTGGGTGGTGGTGCCTGGTTGCTATGAATTTTTTGTTGGCAAGTTTTATTTTATTTTAATAAGTTACTTATATTATTTTAATGAAACGAATGTAAAAATAGAAGTTTTGCCGGGTGTATTATAAAATGGGTTGCTAAAATAAATAAAGTAACTTTTTGAGAAGTTAAAAACTAAATTTTTTATAAGCTTTGATGTCTTTAGGGTTAATAATAGTATAAAATTGATAACACATGAGATTAGTTTGCAACTAACACAAACCCAGGGAGTATTTTTGCATTTTGCCTTTAATTTAAAAAACAAAAATTGCTCTTAATTTAATAGAGGTTATGGTTTGATCAAATTTTGTTTATATATATATATATATATATATATTAATAAGTGGGGTCATTAACGCGTGACAATTGGAAAATGGTTTATTCGTCTAAAAGTTGGTTTCTTCAAAAGGATAGTCGGACCCAGAAATTCTGCACAACCAGACAACGTATTGTGGCTACTTTTGCACTTTAATTCCTTTCAAAATCAAATCCCAAGAAAGCGACAAAAACAATGGGTGGTTAAATATGGAAATAATCAAATGAATCAAACGTGAAAGGAAAACACGTGGTGGAGCTGGAGTGGTAAGAAGAAAGAGTATGCTTAAGTTGGTCTTATATATATATATATATATATATATATATATATATATATATATATATATATATATATATGTTCAGGTGTCTTTAATGGTGAATTAAAGTTCTGTTTGTAGAAAACTAGGTTGGTGTAATGAATATCAAGTATGTATGGAAAATGAAAGTTTTTTGAAAGGAAATAAGACTAATTAACTAAATGAATTAGGGTAGAGGGTTGTTGTTAGTAGCATTCGATAATTCTTGTTCCTCCATTTTAGAGCAATTGCATCAGCTCATGTATAGTCTTGCAAAATAGAAAAATGTGGTGTTTTTACACATTTTAGCCCAAAAAACCCCACATCAGATCGTGCAAAATTGTGCATTTTTGCACATTTGCTACAGTAACCGTGCATATATGCACGGTTACTGTACCATGGGCATTTAGTATTTTATTAATTTTTTTTTTCTCTCTCTCTCTCTTGTCTCTGCTCTCACTCTCACTCTCACCTGACCCTCTTGTCTCTGCTCTCACCTCAGCTCACCTCACCTCCCCATTTCCTCATCTGCTCTCACTCTCACCACTGCTGCCGGTCAAGCCATGCCACTGCCGCCGATCATCAAACCTCCACTCGGCGATCATACCCTCCAATCGAGCTGACCAACTTAGACCTTTCTCATCTCTGCCGGAACTCTGAAACATTTGAATCGTCCACCTACCGCACCTGCCACTTGCGCTCTCTCTATGATCTGGTAGTTAAAGAACACTTCCTCTACAACGTTGCCTCTCTCTCTTGTTCATTCTCTGACTTTCAGTTTTTTTTTAATGAATTTTAGAATTTTCTCAATTGGGTTTCTTCTGATTGACTTCAAAGTTCAAATCAATCTCAAAGTTTCAATTTTTTTTTTCTAGCCCACCAGAAACCGTGATCGCCGCCGCCGCTTCTGCCAACGGCAAAACCGTCCTCCACCTCGACCCCACTCCATTCTATGGCTCCAAATACACCTCCCTCTCCCTCCACGACCTCTCTTCTTTCCTCATTTCCCATTCTGCCCCTCCTCACTCTCCTCCCTCCGCCCCATCCGACGGCCACGATTTCATTCCCGCGGCTCTCACCGCCCGTCCCCCCTTCTCCCACGTCAAAATTTCCTCTTTTGCCCCTGACGTCCTTGGCGAAGAACATTCCAGAAATGGGTTTCGGTTGGGTCTGTGAGAGAGAAGCTGTGAGGGAGAGAATAATAAAAAATTGTAAAAGAATGATTATTTTATTAAATAAATGTGTAGAATAGATAAACTGATGTGGGTGTTTTGTAAAAATGAATGTGTAAAATAGAAAAAGTAGGTTTTAGAGGTGTAAAATGTAAAATTTTTTGCATCAACTGATGCAATTGCTCTTAGTTCTCCATATAGATCTATGGCATTTATAGAGGATCTACAAAAGGTTGCTTGTTTTGCTTAACCTCTTTGCCTCAATGGAGTGCCACAACTAGCTTTTTGACATTTAATGGTGTCAAACCACACCAAGTAACTATAGAGGAAAATATTTTGAGATGGTTTCAAGATACTGTCGAAAATTTTGAACTCAGAACGTCGTGAATCTTATGAGTTATTGAGAACTATTAGACCAAGACATTTGAGTTGTGCTTGAGTGTGCCATTGTACTACACCTAAATTTGTCAAGCCATTACTTACAAGGGCTTCCCAATTCCAACGTGGATTGGAACCATGTTTTTTTTTGAGTTGTAGTAAAGGATTTTTCAGTTCTACTATAGTCATAGTCATTTGAGCACTTGAGCTGAAACTTAACATTTAATCAAATTGATAATGGGTCCAAGAAATTGAGAGGCTTTGAGCCATCGCTCTTAGTCTAAAATAGTCCATACAGCTTGTGGCCCATGTCCCATAGTCCATCACAATGCTCCCTTCATTCGTGGGTTGTGGCCCATTGTGTTCCTATTGTTGGGAGCCAAATGACTTCCTGTCTATGGTTCATATCTGGCTTTGGCAATCACAATGAGAGATATTACGCTTAACAACATTTTTCACAACAAATTTTAAATGATAAATTATTATTGATATATAGTTGTTATTGAGTAAAAAAATAATTTTAATAATAGGTTCAAATTAGAATCAATACCAACTTATCACCTTGAATTTTATTGTAAAAATATTATAAATGTAGCCCCTCTCAATCGCAATTCATGTGTACCATATGAAAGGCCGTAAACCTAAAATATGAGCTTGATTAAATATCAGTGCCAACAATATTTGATTGGACTTTTAAGTCCATAAGTAAAAGGTGACTTTTCATGATTTTTTTTCTTCTAAAGATAGATTATTCTACAAGTGAAATAGCATTATTTGGAAGTTTGATGACATTTCCTCCTGTATAAGAACGAAAGAAGTTTAATTAGTTGGTGCTTGCTTATTAAAAAAACCTCACAAAAGAGAAAAAGAAAAAAAAAAAAAAAAAAAAAGGCTCGATACATCCATCATTAATGGCTAGATGGGATAGAGAAATTTGGAAGAAAAGGAAAAGAAAAGAGGGAGAGCGGAGTGAGGACTGAGGACACATCCGTCGATTGGATTTGGATGTAGAAAAACAAAAAGGGAGGGAAAGCAACCCACTTTTACAGTCCGCCCAAAACTGGGCCAACTCTCCCTCTTAGGATGGGTCGATTTTATTTCAGCCTGATTTTATTTCTTGCTGGGTTTTTTTTCGAGATTGGGCTTAACAAATGAAGGCCCATCCTAGCTTGACCCGTTTAATTAATTGTATTTCACCTAGAATTAATGACTGTGTTGAAAAAAGAGAGACAAATTGGGACGATATCCCTCCATTTAAATCCTCTAATTTCCTTCAAGTTTTAGTAAGGTTTTTTTATAAAATGTCAATTTTTAGTAAAATTTAATTAAAAGTTTGATAAAATATTTATTTGATTAATTAATGATGGTTCTGACTTGTTCAATCTGAGTAACTCTAACAATTTCAAAGGTCATGAGCTTACGACGGTTTGGAATTGCATTCCTAAGATTTTTCTTTTTAAATGGTGGCTAATAATTAAAAAAAAAAAAGAAAAAAAAAGAAGAAAGGGTAAAATTTTAAAAGCTTGTTACGTGGAAGAGAAGACTTGATTAAGAAGTGGTGCATGAACTAGTAAAGTTCAACTCTTAGTGAGATTTGCATTTTGAAATGGTGAAGCAATATATCTTCAAAGTCTGCTTATTTTTTCTCTCCATCTATAATGAATCCCAGTTCTTGTACAAGTTTGTTCTCTATATCTTGGTCTTCTTAGTTGAGGACAGTCCGGAATGAATTTCTTTGAAGTTAATTATAAGTTATAATGAGCGTTGGATCCAATTATGAATCGAGATAATTTGTTGCTTGCCATGTATATGTATAATAAATTGCATGCAAATGCAATGGAACATGTTTATGCTTTGACATATAACATAATCGATCGAATCATTAAAAAACAGCAATTATTGACTAAGAAAGTTTTAAAGTTTCAGAATGTGTTTTCGTCCGTCAATATCCTAGGTTGCTGTGCTGTTATATGTCTTGTCTGTTTTCAATTTCCATATGTACACTTTGACTGCAATTACTATTCCTCTACAGGTGCTATAGCTGTGATTTTCAATAATAGTGCAATGCAAACCAAACCATTTTCTCATTATTCTTGACATATATTTCATATGCTACAAGCTAATCTTATTCCCTCTAGATTTGTATATGTGAGTGCGATTAGAAATGGCATTGGTTTTACGTACGTTTGCTGACAAAATAGACCATTGGTTTACCCCCATCAAACAAGCATATCCTCCATGGTTTTCTTAATCATGGTCTGTTGATTACAAGAAACCCACTAGCATGATTATCTTGACCAATGGTGACACTGTCTTGGAGCTAAATGGATTTTGAGTAGACATCAAACTTATTCATTGTCATATTTGCTTTTCTAATTTGATTACTACCACCTCTTTGTTTTTTTATTATTATTTATTTTGGCAAATCATAATTTTGCTAGGGCTCCTACCCTGCAAACCTTAGCTGCTAGAAAAATTAATCGAATGCTGCTAGGAGGGGGGTAACTACAGAATTTTGGACCATTGGGGCTGTAATAACTAGCTAGTAATTGCATAGTTAAATCTCACAGATAGGACCATTTAGAAGACCATGCAGTTGAATAAAGTGATATGAATGAACTAATAGCCAAACTCTCTCTTTTTTTTTTTTTTATGTCCAGGTGAATTGTTTACAGAAAGTAGTGATTGTTAGGTACACGTGAGTGTGTAAAATTCTACATTGAATAATAATAAAAATAGTAAGCTGTTAATATAACATGATTAAGCCAAACTCAAAGACTTATTCATTTTGGGTTAAATATTAGTGTCCTTATATGTTATATTAATTACTTAATTGAAAATCCCCTAAATTGTTATTTCCCCAATAAGTGGGTATCAAAGCTCATGGTGGTGGTGTGTCCATGTGTGGCAAGGTAGGCTCCATGGAGGTTATGAATTGCCAGAACACAATAACAATTCTTATCTCTCATATTGACTTACATTTGTCTCTTTAATTTCATTATTCTATGTTAAGAATAGTTTATGTAAGCAAAGTTTTCACATGCCATCATCATCATTATTATTATTATGAATGACATTGTATTAGTTTATTTACATAGTCAACCCTAAAAAATTTATATAGGACCAATTCAATAAATAATTGGAACTAAGACTTGATTGTTGTTTGTTGTTGTGTTTTATTTTATTTTATTTTATTATTTTTTTTTGGTAGAGAATTTTATTTATTTATTGATACATTACTTATAGCCCTCTGAACAAAAGCAATCATTACATGCCCTTCTCTAGGCTTCAATTTTTTTAATTAGTTTTTTTTTCCCCCGATAACAGTATGTGTAGTATATGATTCCTGTACAATTTAATCTAATTTTCATCCCTAAGGCATCATACATTATTCATGATACTCTTACGTACGATTTACAATGATAAGAATGTGAACTCTCACAGTCACACTAATATCAATATGGCCTCTCCCGCCCAAATTGGTAGAGTACTTTTTAGTACAATGGAACATTAATTATAGGTTTTGCCATGGGATTTTTTGCCAAAAGAAAGGGATAAGGATATGATTTTCTAATATCCCTCTTGGAATTCGAAAAGATAGTATGTGATACAATAATGGTTTGTACTTTTCACGGTTAAATATGTACAAAATTTTCTTGTAAGAAATAAAAACAGTTATATAGTTCTATGGTTATATGAAACATAGGCAAGAAATTATATATGCTTTTAAATTCTATTTGAGATTTTTAGAACAATGCTGATCAACTAGAAGAATTGTATCCGTATAGATGAATTACATGTGTAAACCGGATGATATAGCAACCACATTAGTTTTTAATTACCTGAATCCAAAACTAAGCTATTTATAAATCTATGAGTCTAATGACACAAATTTTTATTATACTTTTCATATTTGCTAATGTGATAAATTGTGATTTATACATAATAAAAACAATATCAATGGTAATTTCAACACTAATCAACTAAACAAGCAGTGAAATTTAATGTTGTCTTTGTGGCATTGTTGTTTACAAATTAATATACAATTTTTCCATATATGCAAAACGATTTGTCATGAAGGACATTACAGCATAGTGACGGAGAAATGATGTATGAAGATATTTATTGATATTTTTTTGCACATAGTTTGTGAACATAATTTATCTTCGTTTTTGAATGAAGTTTACTTTTTACCAAAAAAATAAAAAAAATTTATCTTCGTTTCTCTTGTCAAATCACACTTGTCAAATCTGTATTTACTTTTCCAAGTTAACAACAAAACAAGCTTGAAATGCAGTACACACAAATAGCTAGCATCATTTAATGTGAAATGGATAATGTCTAGTGCCCATATTTTGTAATTTTGCGGTAGTCTTTCAAAATTTATGGAGCTACTTTTGCCATGGTACATATGGACCATGCTGAATAGTGGAACACAGTGCAAATAGTAGGGTAACATATCGCACTGGATCTGGAGGAAGTCCAACCTTGTTTGCCTTCTTAAAGGACTGGTGAAAAGTGAAAGATTATTTGAGCAGGAAAGGAAAAGGAAAAACTAGGCTATTTTACAAGTAGGGCCCGCAAAACGGATGTATGCATTTGCCAATACTGAATTTTATAATACAATCGATTAATTTTTTATTAAGATTGAGTTATTGTTAATTTAGATTATATTTATTTATTTACTAGTTTGTAACCTTAGGTATAGGTATAAATACATTTAAAAATATATATAATAAAATGGATAATATAGTTCTTATATATATAATTTAAATACGATTGATAGTCATTTTTATTTTTTATTAACTTTTTAAAAAATTTTGTAAAGATATTATTAGGTATAAAATATAAATTGTATATTTTATAATTATTATTATTATGAAACACTTTTTTTTTTACAATTAATTTATTTTAGACTTTTTGATTTTGTACTTAATAACTCATTTTAATGAATATTGATGATGTGGCCCCACATTTGATTATAAAATTAAGAAATAAAACTCTTTAAAAATAAATAATTTAAGATATAGTGCAAATATAAAACTCTAATGTGAAATTACAATTTAAATTTCTCTCAATTTCATCTATTATTATATATATAAACTAGTTTTTATTACTTCTCAATACAAGTAAACCTGTTTGAAGCTAGATCCTTAATAAGTGTACAGTGACTCCCGTTAACAAAAATGTTACTAGTATTCAATAATTCGTACAATTTTTTCAGGTCTGCCAAACAATTTTTGTCACCAAAGATTGTATAGTATAGAAATTGCTATTATTTGTGAACATAGTTTTGTCCAATTCTTTTTTTTTTTTTTTTTTTTTGATCCACTAGTTTTGTCCACTTCTTGATTGTGAAATTAATGGTATGTACTCGGTACTCTGTACAAATTTTTTTTTTCAAATTAATGATAGAGATGATGATATTAAATGTGAAATAGATAACGTGATTAAAGGACAAGTGCAGATTTGATTATTTTTGTAATTCAATTTTGATGGCGGCTCCCAAAATTCATGTAGTCACTTTCACCCATTGTACGTTTAGCTAGCTAATAGAGTGTGGACCATTGTAATAGTGGCAGGGAAAGTAGTAGGGCAACTTTTATTGCACTGAACAGCAAGGAAAAACTTGTTTGGTTCATACAGGAATGGTGACAGGATTGTATACCCCACATAATGCAATATTGGTGTTCCTTTCTTTTTGGTGGATATATATATGTTTTTATCTGTGGAAATTCTTTAGGGCTAGGCTTTTAATCAACGTACGTACACACCATAGGTATATTCCTGTAGCATTATGTGTGTCCCATATGTCTATTTGTAGTTGGAAACTGCACTAACACAAGCATGGAAAATTTCAAGTATAGGGGTCCAATACATATAGAGCTTAGCTATATATAATGCAATTTTAGGATATAGTGGCTGTTCTTCTGCAGAATCTAACTCATTTATACAACCCCACATGCACTTAAGACTTTAAGTTGGGTGTATATCATTATCATGTGAATGGTAGGATTACAATCCTTGTAGTAAAATGAAAAGAAAAAGAAAAAATCGTTTTCACTCATTATATAATGTTGCTATGTAGTACTGGTGGAGGGAATCACATATAGGTAAAATGGCCCTCTAAAAAGTTTGAGAAGTTCTTTAAATACATACTTACACACACACACACATATAGAGAGAGAAATGATATGTCTACAACATTTTTCACAACATTTTTACAACAAATCATAAGTGGTAGATTGTTACTGGTTGTTATTGTTGGGGCAAAAAAGTAATCTTAGTGTTAGATTCAAATTTAAATCAATAACAACTAACCACCTATGATTTGTTGTGAAAATATTGTGAAAAATGTTGTGGACGTAGCACTTTTCATATATAATATATATAAAATCCGCTTCTTGCCACGTTATTGAGATATTAAATACGCAACTCCCATGTGGATTTTTTTTTTTTTTACATAAATCAAACTATTATTGCTTTTAAAATGTATAGTATTTTCTTTGTTTTTTTTTTTTAAATTATTGGCCAGCTTTCAAATTTTTTTTTTTGAAAAAAGGGAATGAAAAAAAGAAAGTCAATAATTTGTCATTCTTATAATTTATGCAACAAAGATGTAATAATTTTTTTTCAGAAATAAAGATAGCAAAGACACAAAATATCATAAAAAGCTTTCCATTTCCCCTTCATATATTCTTTAAGGAGAAGCAATAAGAAAGTATAATCCTACTTATGAGTTTTATGTATGGATTATTTTCATTTTCCTTTGTGTTTGTTCGAGTTTCAATTTGTTCGATTATTTAAGTTTTTATATTTATTTGAAATGGATTGGTTTTGTACTAAAATTTGAATTAAGTATTATAAAATTATAATTTAAAAGTACTGTATCTAGTGGCATGTCATTCAAAATTATAAATTGTGTTATGTCATGTCTAAATTAATATAAGAAGAAGAAAGAATTCAGTCGTGAAATTGATTCAAATGTAAAGGATCGTGGTAGGTTTTACTTCAATAAGCTTAATTGATTTAGTATTTTGTTGTCAAATAATAAACGTAGTTTATATTCCGTTTACATAAATCAACCTGTATTTTGACTTAATAGTAAAAGACAATAATCTTGGAATGGTCCAAATTAATGGACGCGATATATAATTTCAAATTTATCATATATATATATATATATATATAAAAGTAGAGTAGAGGACCCTACTCCATATACACATATTGGTTTAATTCTTCTTTTATTTGTTTGAATCTGCCACCAAATATAATTTGCAAAAAATGCATGCAAAAATATAATTTCCAAAAAAAAAAAAAGGTTGTTGAAGTTTGGCTCTTTGAATAAAAACTAAGTGATCTATGAGGCTATATGTGACAATGAGGGCCTGCCTTCCGCCTTAACTTTTTCTTGGTACATACTATTAATTGCTTCCATTAAAGGGCGGCTCATATATCTTTTCAGTGTGGCAGTCAGTGGCTTTGCTTTGCTGCCTCGCCTGAGCCACTCAGCTAGCTCGAGTGATCATCGAACAGCTCATGAGTACAGAGTACATGTTGCATTTGATTTTGGGGTAATGTGGTGAATGGCTAAAAGCTACGTTACGTCCCAAAGGATTGTGTAGCTGCCCTTGTAAAGATTAATGTACGTAGGGGCCGGCTCAAACTAAAATATGATAAAAAGACAAATAAATCGGCGGTTTATGAACCAGTACTCATGGTGGACCTGTTTTGGGACCAAGTTGTTCCATTTCATTACCAAGGCGTGCAGTGGATAATAGACTTGACACTGGGTTGGATCAAGTGAGTTCCGATTTGACTCGGTGTGTTATATATGGGTCAAGTCGGATACAAATAAGTATATATATATTTTTTAGTAATAATTAAAACGTGATGCTATATCTGCAACTCCAAGACCTTTAAATACTTTGTATACGAGAAAGTGTCAATTCAAATAATTAAATACATTAAAATAGGTTATTATTCCTATGACCATTATCCAGCCTTTGAAGGGCTGGATTAATATGGAATAATCTTAATTTTTTTACACTTTAGAGTTTATTTGAAATCCGCTTATTTTGCTAAAATTAAAATTTTTTTGCTAAAAGATTGTAGATAAAGGTAAAAACTAACTGAAATAGAACAGTGGGACTCATGAATAGTACCAAAAAGTGTAGTAAGACTCATGAATAGTAGTAAAAATAAGCTGAATAGTTAAATAAGTTAGCAAAAATAATTCATGCCGAACAGACACTTAAAAAAAAAAAAAAAGAGTAAATTGCATGAAATCTCTCTGAACTTGTATGTCGTTGCATCAAGAGATCTTTTTTTTTTTTCTTTTTTTTCTTTTTTTTAACAATTTAGTACGAGCTAATTTTGGTACCGTGCCAAATAAATTCTTCAATTAGTTGTTTTGACAATTTTAATGAAAGAATGCAAAGAATGTTGAAAAAAAAATAAACTTGATTATTTACTTTCCATCATTCTAAATTTTCTTGTAAAATAAACACAAATTTATTAAATATTTCTTTACCTTTGAATACAATATTAAATAAATAAAAAATTAAGGTGAAACTACATTATTGATCCCTAAATTTACCATGTGTGCATAATTGGTCCCTTAAGTTTGAAACGAATATAATTGGCCTCTCAAATTTTAAAATAGAGTTGTATTAGTTCTTTTACTAACTGTCACTAGTGGTGTTACTTATATGGCTAACAGAACAATGACTTGACATTTTTTTTAATGATATGACATGTTTTTAATTAAAAATATTAGTTTCCATGTTAGAAACAATATTCACAACCCGGTACCAATCTAATTTAAAAAAAAAAAATGTATTTTCTACCCTAGCCACCGCCCCTTGCTCATGAATGGACTATTTTGTTTGAACTAGACAGTAGTAGCCATTTCTGAATAGCTGTATTAAGATGGTAGCATCTCACATCAACAAAAATGTCAGAAAAATGTTGCTGTGAATATATTATTGCATGAGCTTCCTGTGGCATCAAATTGTCTTTGGTACCTCAACTATTCAGCATCAACCACAAGCAAATAAACTGGGTGACCTTTGAGCATACATGGACCAGCAAGCCCAACTGTAAATAGAGCCAAAACTTAGAAGCAGCGCCATATCATATAAGGCATTAGATTGTGATATTGGTCCTAACACGAGATAGAACCCCGACAAAAAAAAAAAATAATAATAAAATAAATCCATGAATAAAAACACTTTGATATACTCCTTCACATCACAATGTTTAGGCTGTGTGCGAGAGAAGCAGGGATTCGAGTGGCTGTCGCCGGCGGTGGCTAAGTCTTAGGTCTCTACTGGCGGCTAAGGCTTGGGTCTCCATCGGCAGTGGGCCTGTGCTTGGATTTCTATACTCTCTCCCCTTCTCTCTCTCTCTCTCTCTCTCTCTCGTGGGTGGGTTTGTGAAATTTTTTTTTTTGAAGCAGTGGATTAGTGAATCAGTTGCAAATAGTGGTTTTAATTTGGTATTGGGTTGTGAATTTTTTATATGTAAATTTATTTTGTAATTTTTAATAAAAAAGCCACGTCATTCAAAAAAAATGTCAAGTCATTGTTCTATTAACTATGTAAGTAACACCATTTCATTAACAATAGTTAGTAAAAAGATTAATAGAACTTAGTTTTAAAACTTAAGAGACTAATTGTGTTTATTTGAAATTTGAGGAACCAATTGCGTACATAGAGTAAATTTAAGGAACCACCGTTATAGTTTCACCAAAAATCAATATGCTTTCATTGAACAGAACCAAACCAGTTCGTTAACATTATTTTACACTTCAGCCATAAGGTAAGGCTAACAAACATACAAAAGAAAGGGAATAAAGTCTATGCCCTACTCTCACAACTAAGTTCTCTGCAAAACATGGGTATTAATTCCCCAATTACAATACCCAAAATTCATGAAAATATAAATGTTTTCCCCAGAAAACCATACAATAAAAAACCTATTATAAACCCTTCCTAGTACACGACTAACAAGAAGTAAAAAAACATTTTAATGTCATGTTGGGATAAAATGGGGAAAAGGGGGGGGGGGGGGGGGTTGGATTTTTAAGTTGGAATTAATAAATGAAATTTCTATGTTTGGGATTTTATGTAATGAAGATCAATTATAATCTACGTAATTAATTTTTATGTATACAATTTATTTATAAAAAAAAAGCACTTTTTTTTGTTACTATATTCATGCAAATGAAGTGACTATAAAATTTGTTTTTTTTTTTGTTTTTTTTTTGTTTTTTTTTGTTTTTTTTGGAGAATCAACTATACAATTTGGTTGAACATGACAACAACGCATTCTACAATAAAATTTTCAATATGATACCAAACGCAGTTTTTTTTTTTTTTTAAAAAACGTCATGTCATAATACATTCTATTCTATAAAATGCATGCATTCTCGAAGTAGTTGCTCCAAACGTTGCCAAGTAGGCTAAATTCCCTTTTGCAAGCTCCTTAACAAGTGAGACATTGCAGTGCTTCTTGTAGTTCCATTTTCTTGGAGTCCTTGTTGCACTTCCATTTTTTATTCCACCCACATACTGAAACTACAATAGCTTAACCAATCATAGCATGATATGAAGTTGACTTTGATATACGTATATATGTTGGTTGAGAACAAAGTTTCTCTTTAAATTATTTTGGAGAAAAACTTTTCAAACTTCTCTTATATCTTTTTATTGAGTATGAATTATAAAAATCTATTCGTTAAATTGCATGTTATTATTATTTCTTTGCTTGCAAAATTTTAAGAAGATAAAAAATTAACTACTATATCATCAATTAAATGTTTAAATTTCAAGTTTTTGTAATCTAAAATTATGCATAGAAAATAAGTTTATTGATCAAATATTAAATAATATCCAATTTGAACGAAATTTGACATGCAAATTAAGAATAAAAAGAACATGCGATCCAATGGTTAGATTTTCAAATTTTACACTCAATAAAAAGATATATGAGAATTTTGGAGAGTTTCTCTCCAAACTAAAAACCTTGTTTTTTGATATATCATCATTTCTAGGAATTGAAATGTAGTAAAAGGATTTTTTTTTGGGTGCAAAATAACATTATTTTGTTAATTAGTAATGTGGGGATAAAGGCCCAAAATAGTGTAGTGGGCCTTGTGCTTTGTCCGAGGATGATGTAGTGTCCGAGGAGATGTAAATGAATACGGAGAATCCTAGAACGGAATTTGGCACGCGTGAGATGGGTGGGGTGGTCGAGGAGTGATCCTCGCATAATCCTAATTATGGAGATGTGTATCATGACTGAAGGAAAAGAAGACCCCAAAAATATATAAAGGAAAAACTGCTACCACCGTATTAAATGTGCTGCACCAACTCTTCTGTTCGCATTTATATGGAGAAGACCCCTGAACAGTACCACCTTGGCTACCGCAACCCATAGAAGGTCAAAGAAGGTGCATGATGAGACGGGCATTCAAGTGAAGACTCAGATGATCAACAAGTGTAGGATCAAGATGATATGGAAGAAACTATATAATGTGGAAAGATCTTTCATAGAGAGAGGAGGAGAAAATAAAAGAAAAAGACTGTAGACATTAAGAGTAGAACCTGTATCTAAGCTAAGAACAATAAATATAAAAATTGACCTCCTCGGACTCTTGCCGAGGACAATTTCTTGAATTTAAACTCTTTACTTATTTCCTCTTGTGATCCTAACCCATCTCGTTGATTGTCTAGTTTAATCTAGCCCAGCTTTCTTTTTTCACTCTCTAAAAATTCATTGTTTTTGGGCCTTTTGGCCGGTCCATCCATTTTTGGGCTGGAACGTCGAATCTATGTCCTTACAATTGTGTGGTAGTGGTACACTTAGCAAGTGCCAAGCACATATAAAGTATGAGCGGGGCGCTTCTTTAGGTGATGTGGGACTTGCTTCCATCCCTTCAGAATAAAACCTTGCGGGCTTGGCTCCCCAAAGAGAACAAATAGTTTGCGTAGGAAATTCCTCCTACAAGTAATGTTTCCAAACTATTTAGAAAACTAATATCTCGAGTCTTTTTAGACTCGAGTTTATTGTAGCAACTCAAACTTAAGAGACTTGAGTTCCATGTGCTGGCACGCTGATGTGGAATTTTTAATCCACGTGGAACTCGAGTCTATGAGACTCGAGTTCAATAAGAGAAAAACAAAACAAAAAATGTGGGTCTCTTTCTTCTTCTTGTTCTTCATCTTCTCTGAACCTCTTCTCCGATTCTTGTTCTTCTCTTCTCTGTGGGTCTCGAGTTCCTTCAATGCTTAGATGCACACACAAATACTTGCCCAAATTGAACAAGAAACAAGGAATTAGTGCTGATGTGGGTAGTGAAGCTAGTTCCTCTCCTTCGCCTCCTCTCCTCCGCCAAATTACCAAGATTGATTCAGGTATTTGTTTTGGGTTCTGTGTTTAGTTTTGTTCTTGGGTTTTTGGGGCTGGAAGTGGGAGAAAATGGCTTAGGATTTGAACAACAATGATTATTGTGATGGATTTTGTGAAAGAAATTCAAATGAGAAACTCCGACAAGAGCTTGGATTCTCAACTATGGCATGACTTTGTTGTTGGGATGGCTTTCTTTTGGTTTTCTTTTTAGGTAGAGACTTGAGTTTTGCATGGATTTTTTTGCCACCTCATGGATCTCGAATCTTTGAGACTTGAGTTCCTTCATTGAACTCGAGTCTTAAAGACTTAAGATGCTAGTTTTCTAAATAATTTTCAAAACATGCTAACTAACGAAATTGTTAACAAAATAATGATAAATTGCAAAAAATCCTGTAGTAAAATATAGTGTATTTGGTAAATAAATGTGGCCCATGGTATCAGTATGTATGTATGTATGCATGTATAAATTTTACTCTAGTCCTTAATATTAAATAAATGCTCTAGATTTCACTACTTCAACACGAAAAAAATAATACCAATATAAAAAATCACATGGTTTTCTACATATCATATCATATTATATATAATAAAAGTTGGGCTTAATCGCCGTGGTTGTGCCATGTGGCTTCACCAAATTGCAGAAATTTTATTAAATTTTTAGATTCTAAGAAAAAAGTATATATAATTTTACTTCTCCTATAATTTCTAAGTAGATATAAATCATAATTTCTTTTTCTAAAAACCAGCAATTTTAATTTCTCTTATAATTTCTAAACTGATAAAATTTATAATTTGATTTTAATCCAAATTCTTCATCTAAATCTTTTTTTTTTTTCCTAAAAAAGCACTTCATTAAAAAAAAAAACCAGCAACATGTACACGTTTAAGTTGAAAAAAAAAATCTTAATTAAAAAGTTTACATAAGCTCTGTTTGTATTTAGTGTTTTTTGTGGTAGCGTTTGCTGCGCTTTTTTTTATATTTTTTTTTTCCTTCCCTTGGACGCGCATCTAGTACTGTTCATTGTCCATGAACAGTTATTTTAGGCAAGTGAACAGTACTAGATGCGTGAACAGTAATTTTATTTTTATTTTTTATTTTTTTCAGTTTTCAGTAAAATAAGCGGTATCCAAACGCAAACTAATCCACATCAAATGCCACTTCTAAAACTAATTATATAAGTTTATCAAAAAAAGAAAAAGAAAAAGAAAGAAGCTAATAAGATAAAGCGTGAATATAAAAAATTCTAATTAAGATGAATTACAAGGACCAACAAAGCTAATTTGATAATGCCCAAGACACCTAAACAAAAAGGAGAATAAGCATTTAAAAAAAAAAAAAAAAGCAACATGTACACGTTTAAGTTGAAAAAAAAAATCTTAATTAAAAAAAAGGTTGGCTGCCCCAAATTGCAAGAAATTTATAGATAAAAACAAAAAACAAAATAAAATAAATATTAAGCCCTATGTATATCACTATATCCTTCTTGAATTTGATCATAATTGAAATACTAATCCGCATCAAATACCACTTCTAATACTAATTAGATAAGTTTATAAAAAAAAAGCTAATTAGATAAAATATGAATATAAAAAAATCTAATTGCAGAAATTCTTTTAGATTTTTAGATTTTCAAAAAATATATAATTTTTCTTCTTCTATAATTTATAAATTGATAAAAATCTTTATTTGATTACAATCCAAATTCTTCATCTAATCCACCTAATCCTTATTTTTCAAGTGTAGTGTATTATAATCTAAATTCTCAAAAAAAAAAAAAAAATCTAATTAGCTTGAGGTTCCAAAGCACTTGATCAAAATTTTTTCTCAAAAAGATTTTTTGAAGTTTATATTTACACATTTTATTTTGATAGGGTGAAATTCGGTGTCTCTCCCCCTCACTTTCAAAGATAAAAATTTAATTCTTACATAAGTTTAACCACTTTTATTTTTTAATGTTTAGTAATTTGGGTTGTTCATAATACTTAACTATTACATTGAGGTTACCGCTTAAATATGCTTTTAATTTTTTTTTTTTTAATTTTTGAATTCAAGGTTATTCATTTAAATATGAACTTGAGTTTTAATTAAGTGAACTCCCTTTATATTTTTAAGGCATCTCCTTTTATATTAACTGCATAATTATCTACCATATTCCATTCAATTAATTTTGGACTTATATATGATTTTTTAATTATAAAAACTTAATCTTACACAATATGTATTCATTATATAACTTAAAGTTACTTCGTCTAAAAGAAAAAAAGAGTAAAACATTACTTTATTTTTATTAAAAAATTATTATATTTTATTTTCATTAATTTATACATGATTCTTGATTAAAGTCGTGCATCGTACGGACATAATACTAGTTAAGAGAAAAAAGAGGGGCTATTAAATTAGGTTGAGGAGGACTTGAGTTTTGGTCCTATTTAGCGCAATTGGGAAACCTAACTTAGAATCCCTTTTTTATTTACTTCCTAAGTTTTCAACCTGATTTAGCTAAATTGTAGTAATTCATGCCTTAAAAGAATTCTTCTAATTGACTAATATACTCAATGTACAAGACACATACTTTAAGTGTAAAAAATCCATGAGCGAGGAAAGCTTAAAAGTCAAATTTGAGGGAAATAAACATATATAATAATGACCTTTAAGTCGACACCACGAAGAATCCCTTGAGGATACCCAAGGTTTGACCCCCTCCCCCCTTAATATAGCAGAAGAAGATGAAGAAATTAAAGTATTGTTGATGCAATTGATCGTATATATAGTGGAACCTCGATGATAGAGACTTGCATGAAGCTAAGGGAAGACACAAGAGGGTCGTTAGTTTGGTCCGTTGAGGGATTCTCTGTTGTTTAAATCAATAATAAATAATTAATATGAAGAAATTAAAGTATTGTTGATGCAGTTGATTTCACAATCAAACCTTGATGATAAACACTTGCATGAAGGAAAGGGAAGATACAAGTGGATCGTCAATTTAGTTGGTCGAGTGATTTTCATTGCTTAAGTCAGTAAAGGTATAGTTTTTTTTTTAATAATAAAATGTAATTCACAAGAAACAACTAATTATTTTGTGCATACCATAACTCAAGAAACCAATTTCTTAATATTTTACAGTGATTATGATTCAAATTGGACAGTGATTCTTGGGGAATAGAACTTTAAAGGATAATACTATGATTCTCATAATTCATTCTTGAGATAGTCACTTAGAGACAGTATTTGTGGGTCCCATATGTCAGTGAGACATAAGTTTCATACGTCGAGTATATACAAGAATTAGGCTAGTCATTTGGGTTTAGGAGTGTGCATGATTTGAGTTGGGTCAGGTTGAAGGATTTTTTCAACCCAACTCACGCAACCCAATTCACGTGAATTGGGTTGGACCCATGAGTTGGTCAGATTTGTTTTTTAATTACTTATTAATATTAAATTGAGAATTAGAACAATGCCACTACAAATAAGATAAATTTATAACCAAATAATCCTAAGCATAACACCAAACCAACACAAACTATATGAGAAGAACTTCGGGGCTTGAGTTTTATTTAAGAAGAGAGGTAAAAAAGTAAATAATAAAATTGCATAACATATTTTTAAATATATTTTTAAAATTAAAATATATATTAAATATAAGTGGGTTGGGTTGAGTTAGGCGGATTTGTGAATCTTATAACCCCAACCTAACCCGACTCATTATAAAAACAAATTTCATAACCCAACCCAACCCACCAACTCCTAAAAATCGACCTAACCTAATGGATTGAATTAAATTGGGTCGATTTTGACGGGTTGGCTGCACATCCCTACTTGGGTTATTAGATATATAGGTTAGCTCGAACTCATCCTTCCTTCTTGCTTGACCTCATTTACCCTTAAAGCTGAGCAAAGAAATGTCGTTGGGCTTGTCATGCCATATTATCATGTTGTCTATCATGGATAAACTTGATATAATCATACCATTTAAAGCATCTCCTTATAATATTGACTTGACTTGTAAATTTATTGAAAATCTTAAGGCGAGAGAGAGATTGAATATAAGGAAAAAACAATCATGAAAAACTCAAAATTCTAAAAGAAAAAAGGATAAAGACAAGATTTTCAAACTTTCTTCCTTTTCCAACTATAGTGAATAAATCTTGAAGTAGTGTTTATATATATATATTTTAATTATTTGTTAGAGTGGTAAAATCAACACTACTTATCTCAGATAAACGGTTTAATATTTAAAAATTAAAAAATATAATTTAAATATTGATCTCGAAAAGTTTAGAAGATTCTCGTATCAAAGGACCCCAACATTGCATTTCAAGTCATGACTATCAGTGTAGCAATATGCCACGCTATATTCTTTTTCTATGTATCTGTTACGTATTAATCTTTTCAAATTCACAGACAGTCAAAACACGTGCGAGTGGTGACCTCACATCACTTTATAGAGTTTAGTTCAAGTGTAATGCTTACATAGTAATATACAACCAGAATGCATATCTAATATATATACTCAGTAGTCGTCATGAGTGATGAGCTTAGAAATTTGGCGAGGAATGTGCGCGTGAAGAGTTCTTAGTTTAACTGGCATTCTCTGATATTTTCAATAAAAATATTTAAAATTTAAATTCCATCTTCTAGAGAAAAAATTGAGCTATACAACTTTCAATGAATGATTGGATAGCCAATTAAAATTATAACTAATCCTAAAGTATTTTCTATTTAGTAATATCAAGAACACAAAAAATTTCAAATTTTTTTTTTATAATCATTAACATAATAATTGTTATTAGAGCAATATTTTTTTTAGTTGATAATTTGAAAATTAGGGGTGGGGGTCCCTAGAATCCTCTATTAAAACATTAAGAAGTGTTAGTTGAATTACAAGACTTCAAATTTATTAGAGTAATATTACTCAACCTTGATGCTTATTGTTTATTAATTAATAACAATCACAATATGTCATTTTAATAATTGTGAAAAATATTGTAATTATTTTTTGGATATATTTTGAGCTATTGTTTTTTTTTTATTACTTGTTTTGAAAGAAAACAAAACAGAAATAAAAGCTTTGTAATTTAATAATATTTTTTGATGTTTTCAATAGAGATGTTTAGAGTGAATTAAAATTTTTTATCTCTTACTATCGAATTAACAACAAATAAAATACAAAGATTTTTTTTTTTTTTGGAGAGAAACAAAGAAAAGAATGTCTACAAAATATTTCCGACATTTAAAATAAACCAAGGCTATCAAAACCATGGAAATTTTGTACCAAGTCATGGAAACATATTGGTAGTTGCTTAAGACCGGGAATACGTATACGTGGCCTGAATATAGACTCAAGATTTATGCCTCATACAATTAATGTAACGTATGGCGTCTGCCGGTCAAAACCTCTAAAACCAATTACTCTCTTTGAAAACAAGACTATAGAGACATATCTTATTGAATCTAGAAATAAGCTGATACCCATAAAGTTGTTTAAAAAAATAATCATTTAACAGAAAAAGTTCTTGAGGTTTTTAACTTTTGACAAATGGATTAGAGGTATGAGATTTCATGCAAGTGAGAGTTTTTTAAATTAGTGACATTGGATTCAAACTTGGAGAGGCAAGATCCCACCAACTTATTGTAAGAAGGAAAACAAAAAGGATTATACACTCCTCAAAAACAAAAAGTTACAAGAAAAATTTTATACTTTCATTTATCATATTAAAAAAAATATGTATATATATATATATATTTTAAAAATGAAGTTAGGCCATAGAAATAAGCTTATAATTAATAACAATAAGGGTTAAGTCTTTCTATAATGACTTGAGAATAATTCTTTAGAAGTTGTTATTAGCTGTTATTAATGGGTTAAAAAAAATTTTAAGTGATGGGTTAGAACTAGTCACAATTTACTACATAAAATTTATTGTAAAAATATTGTGGACGTATATAACATTTTTCAAAAAAAAAAAAAAAATTATGACAATTTATTAAGAAGTAAATCTTTAATGTCTTGTAAGAGATCTTCTATAGTCACAACAAATTTAAATATCAACTTATTATAAATCAAAATAAAATAAGATTAAATTTCAATCCACAACTCAGAATAAGATTGGTGTAAAGATATTGTGAGATTTCATAGTGCCCAAATACTTTTATCTTCTAGTAATTATAGTCCACAAACTTAAACAACATTTTATTTTCTATAGATAATTTGATAAAAAATGATATCTGGGTTCAAGATGGGCAATTAAAGATTAAATTCAATATTTTTGTGCACTAAAAATTCGTCAAGATTATAATATGTGTTCATTTTTAGCTATGCGTAATGATTTGGAGCAAGGACGGAATTAGGATTCGAAGTCGAGGAAGGCAAATATAATTTTCTTGAGAGGGACAAATATAATTTTTCATGGACTTATTTTTTAAAATATTAAATATATATACCTATTGTTTAATATTTTAAAAAAAATTAGGGGGATGTGCTTGTACATGATTCCATCCCTTTTAGAACTCTTTTTGTATTAGACCCAAGCCAGGTCTATTCAAGATTAAATGCTTGTGAATATAACTTCTTAACAAATAAATTTTTTTCCAAATAAATAGTCTTAATTATTAAGTTTCCATATTATATTTTTTTTAAAAAGTCATTATAGAATTTGGCATTGCAAAATGGAAAGATGAGGCTAATCCTTTCCCACGTGTATAGAAAGAAGAAGAAAATATAGCATTGAATTTGGGTTGGTGTTGCAACTATTATGGTGGATTTGATGAGTGTAGGAGAACTCTCTCTCTCTCTATTAGATAGAGCCGACTAGCTAGGACCAGTGTCGAAGCCGCCGAGTCCAGACAAGCCCAGCTCATCAGCCCCGGTTCTTACTTTAGAGTACCATGACGTCATCATGCCACCTTGCCATGATGTCACGACATCTAACCGGGCTTTCGGCGATGGGCACGTGGATGGATTATTGATGCAAAGGTAATATTATAGATCAGCTCTGCCCCACCTCTTCCACTCTCCCCCTTTGCCGCGTGCTTTACACGACCACGAAAAATTGCATACCTAATTTGTTAATTGTTCTAATAATAATAAAAAAACTTCCATTAAACATATTGTATTGCATGTGGCTGCTCTCTTAATAGTAAGATCTGTGCTTAATTATTACGTAGGATTGTGTTTAAGTAGTTATGGACTTATGACCTAGGTCTAGTATTGGGTAGATTAATTTAAAGTTTTGTACCTTAGTGATATTGTGTGCTTTTCTTTATGAGAAGAATTAGAAGTTTAAATTCCCTTTTAGTTATTATCATAATTATTAAATTATACATAAAAAAAATTACAAAAGAGATTAAAGGGGTGTTTGGTACATGCATTTAAAAATTGAAAACATATGTAGAAATACGTGTAAGTAAAAAAGTGTGAAAATACGTGTAATGTTGTTTATAAACTGAAAATATGTGTTTGGGTGAGTGTACCAAACAAGAACTAAGAATCGAAACTTTAAGGGTAATGATACTAGTTCTAGTTAAGGACCACAATCTTTCATCCATTTGAAAATATATCATAGGTTCTATGGTGGGACTGAGGTTTGGCAATGGCTTCATCCCTCCACTTGCCAACAACTACAACCTCATTTAGGTTCAGGCTCTTCAAGCATTGATTAATAAATAAATAAGAGAACTACTATGGTCATGCTGCACTAAGGTTGTTACAAATTTATGGTTGATTGCCCTCTTATATTTATTTGAAAATATCTTATAAAATGCCTAGAATTTAGAACGTATTTTATACTCAATCTCATGTTTTTAATATTGAAAATTAAAGTCCCAAATTCATGAAACTATTTTAATTTGAAGCACCTATCCATCTTCATTATTCATTTTCATTATTATTAACTGTAACAAAGTAGAGAATAGTTAAAAAAAATTGATAAATATTTATGTTATAATTGGGTATAATAAACTTTGATTTTTATTCAATCTCTTTCTTATTCCACCATCTTTATTCAGTGTGTTTCAAATTGAATTGTATGAACAACTTCTAGGTAAAACACAAAGTTGAATCAATGGTTTCTTGTACTTCTTTACTCTATCATTGCCTTAGATAACATGAATAAGTGACATGGATAGACATAATCTTTAAATTAAAATGGTTTCATAAATTTTTCACTTTTAACTTACTGTATATTACACCAGTCAAGGCATGTAAGAATGCTAGCATGACTGGATCCAAGTCGTACACGTGGAATAGCTGTGAGCAAAGGAAAAGGAACACTGGCTGAAGGAGGGATCTTTAGCCCATGCCAACAGTGTGACCATCTTAGGGAAGAGTGAGATTTGCACATGACATGGACAACCAGCACTTGCACAAAAGGGAGATAGTGACCCCCCATAGTCAAATGCTATAGAACACCCCTTATTGGCTGGGCTTGTGTTAGACCATTGTTAAAGACATGTGTATTACTCCTAATATCCCTGATATCCATTTCCTTGTTCAAGGTTTGTTCCTCATGTAGTAGCAGAGCCGCCCTTAGTCCCACTACCCTAACATTGGCATACTTTATCTCTCATCTAGTTGCTACGTAGTACAGTAGCAGTTTTATGATTCAAATAGAAAAATCACAGTTTGACACTTGTCCTTATGTACTTGATAGCATTTCTCGAACTGTAAGAGGGATATGTTGCTGAACCATTAGTGCAAGAACCAAGAGAGAAACTAAGAGAAAAGCTAGAAAATTTAGGTGGGAAAGTGAGGTAGAGAGAAAGGTATCCTTTGAAAAGGAATATCATCATTGCACAAAATCTTTATTTTTCTTTACATAATAGAAAACAGAAGAGAGCAGGGGTGATTCCCCTTGCTCATCCATGGTTTTTTTTTATCCATTGCAAAGAGTTTTCCACGTATTTCTCATGTCTGTTTTTTACTTCTTATGTTACACTTTTTCTTGACATCAAAGTTTTAAAACTTTCATTTTTTTAGCATTTTTAGGCTTTTTTCATCTAAATGTACAGTTAGATTTGTCACCTACTTTTTTTTACGCTGTCTGATAATCTAACTTTCACGCACATTTACCATTTGAAAAAGGTATAAACTTTGGCCTTTTATGTAATTTTGTATTTCTATTTTTAATTATTTGAAAAAGGCATAATCTAATGTTGATGTAAGCGTGACAAACACGCGCCATGGTGGCGCATGGGAATAGGAAATCCACGCCATAACTTTCTTGTTAGTTTCCATTTGCTGTATCAGAGCTTAGCTAGAACTATCAATTGTTTTTTACCTTCATTTTCTCTTTATCTTCTTTTCTCACCATTTCTTTTTTCTTTCCAAGACTTCTTTTGCAGCCTCAAACGCCATCCCTCTTTTGCTATCTCACCCAATAATCTACTCTACTTTCATGCAAAACATGTTATCCTTTTGAGCTCCTCAACCCCCTCTTTTTTTATATCTCCAACTACCAAATATGGAAAACAACCTACTAACAAGTGTGCACCAAAGAAAACCAACCAAGAAAGCCAAGCAACCCAAGAAAAACAACAACAACAACCCCATCAAAGTTGTGTACATATCCAACCCTATGAAGGTCAAGACCAGTGCTTCACAATTCAGGGCCTTGGTTCAAGAACTCACTGGCCAAGACTCTGAATTGCCTGACCCCACAAAGTTTTCAAACAAAAACGAACATGTCGGTGGCCGCCAGCATCAAACGGCTCCCGATCCCATGATTAATGATGACAATAAGATGGATGGTGATGGTGATGATGATGATCATTCACAACAAGAGGAGGTGCCCACTGTGGACCCCAGTACTAGTCAAGAACAGCCCGAGAGTTCAAGCTCTCAGTTCGAGCCGTACGATGATGTTTTCACTCCCCAGATGATTGACAATTTTTCTGGTTTGTTGCCCAATACTGTATTCTATGATTCTCCTCAACTTGATGTGCTTAGAAGGCTGGACACTGTGTGAAAATTGAGTAAGCTCCCTCAAGCTAAAGGCCTAATGCCTAGAATCACTGTACGTTACATATCTATTGTATATGTAATTTTTCTATGTTTTTGTTTTTGTTTTTTAATTACTGAATTATGTTAGTATTTTGAGACCCTTTGGGCTTTATCCCATGAATTTCATATTACTGCTGGGTCCAGTCTTGAACTTCTTCTTCTCTGAAAGGGAGGATTTAGAGGACTAAAACTATCCTATCCGTACGGTACGGCTATTGACATATATGATATTATTGTATGTAATTTGTACGTGTTATTTTGTTTCTTTTGGTATCAACTTTGTTTTATAAAATTCGAGGGTAATTGTAAGTTTGTAACTCTTGGTGACTAATGGTTTAATGATGTGCTTAATTTGAATAACTTTGATTTTGCACTTTTGATTGTGTTTAATTAAGTGCTAGACTTGTGTTGGGGTTGAATTTGATAAGCAAGAAAAAGATGTGGAAAAAAGTGCAAGAGGCAATATGGGTCCCAGCTTATTTACACTTGTTAGGTCAAGTACACATCATGGAGTGATGGGAGCAGTATTTGTTGCTGGAAAAACCTAGCCATGAGTCCAAACACCATTTCTCTTCCAAGTTGATAGCAAAGAGCTATACTATATGGTATGTAAATGTTCATGTTGACAGGTGGTCTGTGTGGAAAATGTGGTTTGGAAAGTAAAGCAGAATTTGTGGTTCAAAATGATTTTCTCTTTTCCCAAGAGCAAGATTTCATAAAAGCACGAAGTTATTAACTGGAGGACGACTTTAAGCATATCTTTATAATGGAATGGTAACACTTTTTTCTCTAGTAATTAAGAAGTGTGCAAGGTTATTCAATGAAATATAATGGAACCATTACTGAAATAGATCATGACAATCATAAAAAGGAAAAAAAGAAAAGAAAAACCAAAACTATTTGTTCATATAATAACTAATATTGTACATGTGTCTGGGTTTTGGGTTGGTGTGTGTGTGTTTTCTTTTGGGTGGGGGGGGGGGGGGGGGTGGTGGTGGTGTCCACTAATTAATGTGTACTAAATGGTTTTGAAAATGAAATGCAGTTTCTTAATTGGTGCCTAAATGCTTGTTTATTATTTGCTCAAATGTGACAATGCTAAATGGTGATTAAAATGAAATAAATGTTTTTAGTGCTCCTATGATATTAATGGAACTCATGTATGTAATTTAAGCTTCCCGTGAGTTAGTGCTATGGCTTTCCAGCTTGCAGTATATGTAGGAGATAAGAGGCTTTTGTATTTATAAGGTTTTGTCCTTTGTATTCTTTCTAGGGTTCATTTTCCAAACTTTTGGCTTATTATGATGATATTATTGATTATCGGAAAAAAATTAGAGGGATGTCTTTCTCAACCTTGTAGTCCCATGCATGATTTGAAAAGATGCTTTCCTTTATAGAAAGGATATGCATATTACAAAGGCCACCGGCTGCTAGGGGGCACGTGTATGTCATATATGGATATGCAGTTCCCTTTTTATATTTCAGTGATCACTCTATAGGTGAGAATTATTTTCAAAATTTGGATTTATTAGTTACTTCTCTGAAGAATAGGTACACACATAGTCACCTTGAACTTATGATTGCTACATTGAATTTCTACATTAGAATGGATTTATTATAAGAAGGTACTAGAGATGGTATCTTCTAAATGGGGGGTTTAGGCAATTCTCTTGAAAAGTTAATTACTAATTACTCAAATATATATTCAGATTCACAGTGCATATGCTGTGTGAGGTAAGAGAGAGAGAGAGAGGTAAATCAAATTTTCTACTATTCAAGTTCCTCAGAGAGAGCTAGAAAGCTTAAGAACCCCTCTAGATGGATAGATAGAACCATTTATAACATAGGATAACAGGTTTAAGAAAAAACTTCCTTAAAATTCTTTAAAAAGAAAAAAAAAAAAAAGATTTTCGTTCTCTTAGTGTCTCTATGTTTGTTTTAAAGCAAGAGAAAGTGACCTAGCTAGTATTCATCCTCCTTTTGGCTCTATGTAGCTTTATCACTTATTTAGAAGGACTGACCATTTATAATATGATATATAGCAGATATATAAGAGTAATCTTTGAGCTTCCTCGAAGCTCTCACTCTATCCATAAGCATGCATGCATGCATTTGCACCAGAAGATTGTCCATATGAGTCCACCATTTCACTCTCTTGACTAAATTTGTGGTTCCCCTTGGAAAATAAGGTTTGAATTCAAGTCAAGTCTGCTGAGTTTGTATCTTACCACTATAAATACATCCAGAGATTCAAGAAACCCATGTGCTAGTGAAAGTAAACAATATTCATTCATGACAACTATTGTGCCAATAGTGACAGGTCCTCCAACAAATTGACTTAAGTTTTTTTTTTATAATTTTTTTTTTATTGGAAACAATATTAGAGCTGAGGGCACTAGAATATTTGGGTTGGAGTTGAATATTTAACCACAATAAGTCCTATTTTTTGTGAAGTTTGTAGCTATGAAAATCTTAGCAGATCGAGGAGTTTGTCTCAATGCATTGGCTACCTGGTTGAATTCAACCAGCCATTCATTGCATGCTTAATTAGTTTATTCTCATTATTGCTTAAATAGGCTATACTAACGTAGGAATAATTCACACGAGAAAAAACTATTCATGTCTGTATGCTACAGCCTAGGATTCCGACGAGAAAAAACTATTCATGCCTGTTTGCTATAGATGCCTGTTTGCTGTAGCCTAGGATTCCGACGAGAAAAAACTATTCATGCCTGTTTGCTATAGCCTAGGAGCAGGGACGGGGCCAGGTCTTTAGCTTTTTTTTGGGGGTGGGGGGGGTGTGGTGTTGTTGTTTGGGGGCAAAGTATAAACCAAGAAAAGGCACAAAAAATTATTTCCCAATACATTTTAAAACAATCATTAATCGAAAATGAATTCAATATTCTTTTAAATTCTGAAAATAAATTATGATTGATTACATAGTAAACGTAAATTTCCTTTTTAGTGTACAAAATCAAATAGCTTTTGATTTATTTATTTATTTATAAAACTTAGTTTTGACAATATTTAAGACTAAATTTGCTCATCTTGTAGTTATAATAGAAATTATAATCACTTTATAACCAAGTTAGTAGACTATTAATCTTTTAATCCTTAACAGCTGTTTGGCACCAAGAATTAAAAAAAAAAAAAAAGTACTTCTAATCTACTACCATCCCATCAAAATTTGGATGGAGAAAAGAAAAAAAGAAAGAAACACGTGCGGACACCTTTACACACATATATAAGATTAAAAAACTAACTTAGAATAAAAATAAATAAATAATTTTACTTTAAGACCCTTAGTCTATTATTTATTAATGTGTCCTTAATTTTCTACTTATTAAATTTTTTTTGCTTACCAAAGAATTTTAGTAGAAAAAAAATTACAACAAGACTTTCAAACTGCAAGGTCTGTCTCATGCGGTAATAAGCAAGCTGGCAAGATGCGGAAGTGAAAGTTCCCACCTGATAGCTAATAAATGTTTGCTTTATTGCTATGATTGTTACTTCTCTAGAATCACTACAGATGACTAAGGTTCTATTTAGATACCGTTTATTGCTAAAAATTAAAAACACCGTAGTAAGATAATTTTTAAATGAGTGAATAGTACTGTAGGACTCAATTTTAAAGAAAAATTTGTTGAATTAGACAACTTGTGAGTCTCGTAAATAGTACATAGGACCCACTGTGGACGCAAACGCGATGAAATTGAATTTCAGCAAAATCCAAACGGAGGCTAAGAGAGTAAGAGTCATGCCTAAAGGGCAATTGGCCGCCCATGTCAGTAGGGGATATATATTATTGTAACAATACTATTGTTGTTGTATATATAATCATTTTCATTACTGAGAGAGAGAGAGAGAGAGAGAGCCCATTGGGCTAAGGGGGGCCATGTTCCCCCTGGCCATAATATGGCTCCGTGCCTGTCTAGAGGGTAAGTTAAGTTACGATTAGGGTTTTTAGTAGGTTCTTATGTACTCTAATTCTTCTTAGTATACATTTGATGTGACTCAAAAAACGCCTGCACAATATACATTTATTAAATTCAAACCATATGATTCGGGTTCTATTTATAGGCAAGCCTTTATACATTTTCATGAACATTTGTGCTCTCTCTTTAAGGGTTAGGAACTAAGCTAGGAAAGTTTGCGCAAGACCATTTAGAGCACTCGCATTAGTCCGCGTATAATAGAAAAATGTGTAAAATTTACACAGTTTTGCCTAAAAATGACCTACATCAATCTATGTATAATTGTAAATGATGGTTGTTGTGTGTGAAGAAAAATAAACAATAAAAAAAATAAAAAAAATGATATTTTAATGAAATGTAGTGTAAAATAGGACTGGCAAGTTGTACACACACACATATATATATATATATATATATATATATGTATATATTTATGCTGATTGACCTCTCACTAGACTTCTGGTATCTCAAATTTTGAATTCTTCTTTCTCTTTTACCCTGATCTTTTTGTGTGGCCATCAATGATTGAGTAAAGCCATAAATCATGGGTTTTTTTCATTAGCTCTGCCAATAAATAAACAGAAGATTCAGAGGTAAAATCAGACATGCATCCTTGCATCTATAAAATAAGGAAAAATTATTGTATAGTCTTCGACTATATTTCCTCCCTCTCATAGGGGGTGGGTCCTATGGTGGACGGAACCCCCCTTCAGTAAGAATGAGGGAATATAGTTCGAGACTATACAATAACAGCCCATAAAATAAGAACATCATTTCAATCTGTAAAAGTCAGGAAAGAAATTTTCAAATTCACTTTTACTCCCCAGCCAAATTTGACAAAATTTCAAAGTTAAAAGATAGTCAAATGACAGCACAACTTTGACTCAAAGTATGTATATGTATCTTAGTTGATTAATTTTCTTCCCCCAATATTTGAAGCCTCATCATTAGTCAAACAATGAGAGTACCATCCTTGATGAAGACAGGATTTAAAAACTCAGAACGATCAAGCTGAAATAATCTTATTTGATTACTCTAAAACATTTAATGGTTTGAAATGTTTATTATGCTTTATGAGTTTAATTTACTAAAGGTTTTATTTTTAAAAGAATAATTTACCAAAAATTTGAGAGAGCTCGTGGGAGCTCATTACAAGGAGTGCCCATTGCCTTTACCCTTTAGCTATTTTGGAAAAAATTGGTGTTCTCTTTCAACTTTTCTTTTGTTTTTAAATTACTTTTCGGCAATCTAATTTTCATATGAAATGTAAGTCCACAACGAACATAATTTAGTGAATGCAAGAAATAATTAGTTTAAAATAGCATGTTGTATTGATCGCTCTTCCAATCAACGAATTGAATTTTAACTCTAAATATGGGCGGTAGAGTTTTTTTGTTTTTTGTTTTTGAGGGAATAATGGGCGGTAGAGTTAAAAGACTTGAAATCACAGGTTTGGTAATTATGATAAAAAGCCATTTAAAAAAAAAAAACATAGATTCAAGAAAAATGATTAATTTAATAAATTTATATATCTATATATTATCTAAAAGTTGAGGTTTAATATTTATTGCTGCTATGTTTTTATTAAGCCACATTAACAGTTATATTATCATTTTCTTTCTATCTTTTTTTCCCATATTAGTCCACACCTACCGTTAGAGCATTCACATCAGCTTGTGCAAAAATTTATTTCTATTTTAGCTTAATAACCTACTTTTTCTATTTTACATATTCACTTTTCAAAACGACCTATATTAGACTATCTATTTTATATTACATTTCATTAAAATATCAAAATTTCTTAATTTTTTAATTGCTCATATTTCTTTACATACAATAACTACTATCCACTTTCTTCTTTTATCATTGGGATATGTAAAGAAAGAATAAATAAATAAATGAAAAAATGTCACTATAAATTTACACGGTTACTGTTATAAACTTGTAAATTTACACAATTATACACTTATCGATGTAAGTTATTTTTAAGCAAAACTATGTAAATTTTACACATTTTTTATTATTATTAGTTTATAGTGACAAAAACCTATAAACTAGCAATAAGCATAATGATCACATGGCTAGCTTAGTGTCTGTTTGCCATTAGGACTCTAATGTAGGGTGTACTATTAAATTATCAATTATCCTAAAAACTTAAGTTGTTAGGAAATATTAAATTTAATCATTTAACTATAGTTCTAACTAGGGGCGAAACCAGGAATTTATGTTTAAAGGCCGAGTTATGTTACTGTTATAAACTCTAATAAGTACACAAAAGTTGTTTAGTTTGATATTAGATATTTACACAAACAGAAGAAATAATATCTCATATTGAAGGTATACTCAATAATGATATTTCATAGAGTAAATTTCAGCTATTATCATGCATATAATTTCATTTTCAATATAAACAATCAAATTGCCATGAAAAGTGATAACAAAATCACAATGGAACCAATGAAGTCTTCAAAACCACAAATAATCTAAAACTTTAGCAAATATAAGAATTAATTTTACAATAAAAATGAAACCAAGAAAACAAAAATAACTTGTCTCTATAACCACTATAAGCTTATTAATTTTTTTTAAAGAAGATCTTGGGATATATTTTGAGGTCTCTATAACTGTACTACTAAGTCTACTTAATTTTTTTTTTTTTAAGATCATAGGATATTTTTTGAGGGGCCAGGTCCTATTTTTCTAAGCCAATTCTTCCAAATGTTTGATAATTCTACATTCATTCATACATACACATATATATATATATATATATATATATATATATATATATATATATATATATATTGTGGGGCCATGGTCCCCCCAAAAGATACAAATGGTTCCACCCATTCTAACATCTCCCCTCATATGTGAATGTAAAGCTTGCTTTGATACTATATTAAATTACCGATTTTTTCAAACATTTAAGTGGTTAGGAAATTGTGAATTTCATTATTTAACTATAATTTTAACATGCACTACTATCATAAGATGAAATATTATTATCAGCATTATACGTGACAACTTTTATGATATTTACCATATCAAGAAGACATACCTGCCTATTAATAAAAATCCAAATATATTCAGAAGCCACAACCAGCCCAAAAGGGATAAAATTGGGAAAAAAAAAATCATTTAGGAATTTTCAAACATTTTTTGTAATCAAGCAAGAGCCAAGGGAATTTTCAGGACTAATTTACCCAATCTAAATCTCTATTACTTCAAATGAAGCCAAACTGCCGAAGTCATTTCAACATCAAGTTAAATAAGAACATGTTATCACACATAGTAATCATACTTGAACTTTTAAGGATGGTTTTTTCCCCTCAGTTATACTCATTTTATGATATGAATGCATAGTTATTTACATTAGCAACTGATGGTCCAAATGTATCTTCTAGTCCAGTGGCATTTTATTTTCACCACTGCACAAATCGAGACACCTTTGGAATTTCAAAGGTGCTGGTCATCCATCCACTCAAAGACTTCCAGCTACTGTACATAAAAGACAATTATCAATATCTAGATCACCTTGATACAACCCATAGCATTTTTTTTAATTTAATAAATAATTTTCTAGGATGGGACTATCTAGGAGCTCTAATATCATCACAAAGATTGCCATCGTCATCCATCCACACACACACACAATATTAAGCACAATCACTACTTTTTTTTTTTTTTTTTAATATCTACTATGTGCTTAATATCTACTTTTTTTTAATATCTACGACTTCACAGTGGGTTAGGTGTTATGGTTCCTTGGACAAACCCTACAAATTTTTTTTATTTCATAAGTTATAAACTACCCAATCTAATTATCTCACCGAAGTCATAGGGTTGATCCTTTTTTTAAATTCATTTGCAAGCCTATCATAACATAAAAGGTTTTTGCATATGGCTACTCATCATGTATTCAAAATCATCCATATAAAAACTATGATGGGAATGACCTAATTCTGTTCTTAAAGGGGAAAAAAAACGTTATGATTTTTTTTTTTCATCTGCACTTTAGGATACAGTCATGTTTGACATTATGTATTTGAACTAATCAATTAACTTGGAGTTAGACGCATGAACAGTTCACCTATAACTCTTTGAGTATTCCAATAACCCAAAAATGAATGCAGACCAGTGAGGAACCAAGATAATGAAAGTCCAAAGACAGGTCATGCCCTACTTCCTCACAAAAGAGAGAGAACCTACTAGACTACCAGCTGAATTAAGTATTAACCAGTGACCAAGTCATATAAAATTTGGATAACTGCAATGCATGAAACATGAAAAGAAAGTATGCAGCTTTCATAGGTGCTTAGACAGCCTGATGACATGAGATAAGCTGATTTTGTATGACTGATTTACACCTCCCTCACCCTACCCCTCCCCCTCTCAAAAAAAAAAAAAAAAAAAAAAAAACTACGCAGTACACACAGTTGCAGAACAAAGAGTAATAAGGTAAAAATTTAGTACCATGCAGTTGGTTCATAATAGATTTAAACCACTTTGCTTTTCTGCTAGAAAAACAACACACGCTTGGAAGAAAAACTAATAAATGGAACTCCATCGTATGGATTCCCTTCTGATATACTTTCTGGAAGTACTCTGCATTTGAAATTGCTTCCAAAACTCATTCTATTGACTACCGTTAGAAGAACACAAGGCTAAGGGACTTCATCACAAACATGACAGCTCTTTTTCTATTCTATGGGTAATGCGAGATACTTTACAGTTAGCAGAATGTTCGTATAAATAACTATATCCAGACTCAAAGAATGTGAGATACTTTAGGCTTAATTTGACATCCTACTACATACCAGACTCAAAGATTTATAAAGCTAGAAAAAGAGGCATGATTGCCTACTTTACAAAAGATGATGCTAAGAAGGTTGATACAATACAGGTGTGATGCCCCTTTTGCCACACATTTATAGAAAAATCAATTTATGTATAAAAGCACAGATCTCATGTGCAGGGGGGGAGGTGCCCCCTGAACTTTCAATTTTTTTTACTAATAATATAGAAAAATCAATTTATATATAAAAGCACAGATCTCATGTGCAGGGGGGAGGTGTCCCCTTGAACTTTCAATTTTTTTTACTAATAATGTGTTACCTTGTTTCCCCCCACCCCCCTACACAAAACACAAAAAAAAAAAAAAACTCTAAACACAAACAATTCACGTTACCTTTCCAGTTTTTCTAGCAGTAGTAGACTTCTACTTCTAGTACAATTCTATATATAAAACCATGAGTCCCACTTGGTAATGATTAAAAAAATAAAAAATAATAACTTTGTTACACCAACCCGGAATATAAATCAGTACTAGCATAAAACTTTGAAAAAAAAAAGGGTATATATAATGCAAACAAAGCATGCCTCCCATAAAAAAGAAAAAAATTTCTTTTCATACCAATCTCTTTCTTTGGGTCTCAAAGTTTTTGTGGAGTTTTTAAAAACATTTAGTGGATAAATGATTGCCTAGTTACATATATTGAGAAAGATATATTCAAGACTATTGAGTGTGAAGAAATTATGCAGCGGTTTCAAAACATAAAAAATCGTCAAGTGCAATTAAATAAAATAAGCTAGGTGTGAAAAAATAAATTAAAGTTTATATTTTATGTTAGATTCTGTATGACAATTACATTATCATATAATTGTTTATTTATTTTGTTATTAATATTGATTAATTTTTTTAGATTAATTTTTTACTTCCAATCTTGTTTTTTAATCTTGTCACCCTTGACCTAAATTCCTAGCTCCACCACTGCTCATGTGAGAGTTCATGATTTAAAAAAAAAAAAACTTACCTTGAGAGTGCTACAAATGTGTAGTAAAGCTTCAAACTAATTTTTATTATCTCAAAATATATACGTTTTTTTACTCTAATTTAATTTACCTTTTCTTTATAATATATGTACAACATTCTTCAAAACTGTTTTACGTAAAATATCACAAAATTATTTGTACATCGCATGAGCAACTTACTAGTTTACATTTTACATAATTGGAGAACTCAGATTTATATGGTTATTTCACTATCCTTCTGCAATAATGCAATCTACAAATAGGAGCGTCATCGAGAAGGTACAAATATGAGTAAAAACTAAAACACAAGTAATAATCAACAAGCTGGACAAAAAATCTTGAGGATAAAGAAGAGAACCTGAAATATTTGACCTATGGCATTGGAAGACCAAAAAATAATAGCTTCATTTGTTCTTTACCTATTTTATGAGACAGATTGAATCTGCTTTTGCCAATTCCTAAGTCTTCAGACTTCATCCGGGACATTTAGGTCAAATTAGATGTAGACATGGCCATTGGAAATCAGTTGTGTAAATTAATTATAAGTCACCCACAATCATTCATTCACTTTGAACCTGATTCTAAGTTTCTAACTAAAGTAAGCACACAACCACAAAATACACGACCAACTTACTTGAAAATATGAAAACAATCTTCTCCATGATTTGGTAACAATAAATCTGCTCTAACTTATATCACCATTCTACCTTTTCTCCAAAAAAAAAAAAAAAAAAAAAAAACACTAACATCACCATCAAATTCAATTATTAAACACAGTATTAAATGGTTAAACAACTCAAGCTTTGAATGTCCCTGTTTTGTGGTGGCAAAGAAGTAATTCATGGTGTCCACCTCTTAATTCTAATAAACCAGGTAAAATTTCAAAATAAAAACAACAATGAGCAGATTGGAAACTAGAGACGTCCATATGTAGGATGATTTCATATCATAAAAACAGCAACTTTGTTTCAAAGACTAAATTAAAATGAACAAAAAAAGATAAATACAAGTTACTGTCCTATTCTATCAAATAATGATTGGACTTAAAGTTGGCTGCTGACTAATATCAGAAAGAGCAGAGAAAGTGTCATCAATAAGATTGAGTCCATCATCAAATCCAGACCCATCTTCTTGGTTCCTTCTTGTGAATCCAAGAATTGGAATTGTGAATGATCATCAAGGGGAGAAAATCTTGGATTTTCATCAAACGGGTCTTGATCATCAAAGGCAGCAGGACTTGGATTTTCATCAAACGGGACTTGATCATCGAAGGCAGAAAATCTTGGACTTTCATCAAATGGGCCTTGATCATCAAGGGCAGAAAATCTTGGATTTTCATGAAATAATTTTCCGATCTGTATAAGAGTAACTAATAATTTTCCGATTTGTACTCATTCTTTGCAGATTAGATTTGAATCCTTGACTTCGGCTATGCAAAATGTTTTAAGCCAATTTTTTGGGTTATGTAAACTTGCTTCCAAGTGGGCAATGAGAGATGAATGAAAGAGAGTCAAGAGACACCTGGGCTATGTTGTCTAGTGGTGTGGCACCGATGTTGATGCAATGATGATGTTGCCTATGGTTGATGTGGCAAAACGTAGTTGAGACACATGGCTAGACCAAATTTGCTGCACTAGGATTAGCTGGAAGTTGAGTGAAGGAGAGATTGTCAGATTCGCGGAATCAATTACAAGAAAGATGAATATCTGTGAGATTGAACAATGAGGAAAGAAGTGTATTCAAGATTGCAGTGGTGGAGAAAGACTATTCTATGCTCACTGTTTGGAAGGATATTGACTTGCTTAATATCCCATTAGTATCTTGCACGATTCTCAAACCAAACATTTGGAATTGACCACAACAGAGACTGCCTTGAATTTGCTTACCCTTTCTCAGAAATATAATGTAGCCATTACAAGACATCGTTCATGTTTTTGTCAATTAGCATGCCGACTTCCATTTTAACAATTCAATCATCTTTCAATTTCCCTTATCCTCCCCCCAAAAAGTAAATAAAACAAAACAAAATGAATGAACAAAGTTTATTGAACAACGACGACAGACAATATCATTCTCAAAAAATGAAAAGAAAAAGAAGAAGCTATTCCAGCTGCTATTCACTTTGCAACAAACACACCATCAACATGTTTACCATCAATCGAACTCAACTCTTCCTTCAATTCTTCAAGTATTAGAAGCCAGCCATTCAAGTCCTAAAGTATAGAAACTAGCCATTCAAATCTTCAAGTTTTCATCAGAGTCTTCATTAGCCACCATTAGAACCTCTTTTCAGAGACCATTTTGCCTTAGTTCAATTCACATTCAAGTCTTCAAATACTGAAACCAAGTTGAAATTATATAAAGTTACCAATTGAGCTCCTTACTAATATTAATCATCACTTTGACAAATATTCATTACTGGAATCCACAAAAGTTAAAAGCTACAAATTTAAAGAAAGCTATCAAAAAATTCTCAAATAAAAAAGAGGTTCAACCAAATCACAAGCCCTACACTTAAAGAACACTTAAAGATTTAGCACTTGGTTGAAACCCAATAAAAATTTCTTGTATAGAGTGACAAAATTGAACTCTAGAATACAAACAAGAATAGAAACCAAACAAAGCAAGAAACTAAAGTTATCTGCACCTTATCATTATTCATGAACTAAACAAGAGCATCACAAAGAATATAAGCTCGTTAACGTATTTCCAATTTCATCAATCAGAGACAATTTGAGACAAATGAAATGAGGATAAAGATCCATTTCTTCACATTGCCAAATGTTCAAAATAAACAATTAATGCAGCAGGAAAAAGAAGGGGTAATAGGATAAAACTCATCAAAATATTGCTAGTTATCAAGAACGTTAATTAGAGGATAAAGAAGCTATACCATTTCCACGTAGCTGTACATGGTGATGATGAACTTTCTGTTTGCAGCTGTAGTACTTGGTGAGCAAGTCTGCAAATAAAAGCAAATAACAGATTCATAATGACACAATTTCAGAACAAAAGCCATAACTGACATTGAGAGGTAGAGAGAGAGAGAGAGATTTTCCATGGGCTTTCTTGAAATGTTTGAGAAGAGTCCAGATGCTTGTCAAATTGAAATATGGAGTAGAAGAGGTTTTAGAGATAAATTGAAAACGCTCTACAAACCCAGAAAATTTAGCCCACAAAAATCAAATTTTCTAAAATTAACCTGAGATTATACTGCAGGAATGGTGAATTGAAGCACCCCATCAACCCATCTGGGTATCAGAGTGAGAAAGATCAGGTATCATATGCAAAGAGAGTGAGAAAATAGTGGAAGCAGTGGTAGAGCACATCAGGCATTAGCAACACATGACACCAACAGCAGTGCAGCATTGCGTTCTCTGCTCAGAAACTTGAGGAAGAAGCTGACTGGGGGATTACATTGAAAATTTTGCATTTTCCAGTGAGATTCCTACAGATTGGGAAGAAAACCACCAGAGACAGTAATTTAAGATTACCACATGAAATTCCTAGGAATATTCTCCAATTCCCTGAACCAAAAGGCCCCTAAGAAACATTAAATTACATCATCCACTTCCTCCAAGAAGAAAGAAATAAGAACTGTTAAATGACAACAACATAAATATTATAGAATTGATAACAAGTAAATGATATAAAATTAAATCGCTTATACGTTTTACTTAAGTTTTCCAAAAATCTATACAATTGCACAACTTTCGACTAGATTTTTTTTTATCCATCCTGTTTTTACTGCAAGGCTACCACCTTCCTAAAGCACATTCTTGCACCTATCTCAGGCCAATCAGACTTGTTATACGACAAGTACCCCAGTCAAAAACACAGGCTTTATATAAAATAAAAAAATAAAACCCAAGTGCCCAACTCTTGCACAATTCTCATACTGTCTTAAAATGCTGCCTTTGATCGTTGTTTAGCAACAATATTTCATTGCATCACTTGTTACTAAAAGGGTCTAATTTGAATTAACAAAGTTCAGTGTCTAAAAGATGAAACAGAGGGATTTTCATGATGGATTCTTGATTAACAGGAACACCAAAAAGGGTTTGCAGACATTCACAAATTAACACCACTGTTAGCCTTTTAAGTACTTATAATCCAAAATGATGCCATGCAAGCTTCACTTCTTCTCACATTAAAAAGTGATAGGAAACAAATGGTTTTCTCCTTTTTTTTTCCCCTTAAATAAAAAACATCCAGACCTTTCTCACCTGAGAACCATCCTTCAATTATTTAACTCAAACTAGGTAGAAGAACTTAAGGAGCCTCTTCCAACATCATAACTGGAGCATTAAAACACAAAACCTTCAAATAGAAGGGAATGAATGTATCATAAAAATCACAGGAATTGAGGAAATTTAACTTTTTCCTATAATTTGGAAAATATTAAGAAAAAAATATACTGATGCAAATACCTTTGGTGAGGTACTTCTACCATCTCCATCAACCTAGTGTTTAAAAGATATATCCTGGCAAAAGCTTAACCCTCCTTACAAGCTCATCCTTCAATAGCTGCACATCCATCTGCGACAAAATAAATGCAATGAAAAAGATAAATCAATACAATTACAATTGCTAACCATATAAAAAAATATTTATAAGAGTATGCTTTACATTTTAAAACTCATGCATCTCAGCTTGTAGCACATATTTTCATAAAGTTTCTAAGCAACCAAAAAAAAAAAAAAAACTTGCAAGGAACAAAGACTAATTAAATAAAGTTGATAACCAAAATTATAGTACTAAATTAGAGGTTTTAGGGTTGAGAAATAGCCTTCCATTTAGAGAGAATAAATACAGTAGCTAGTTTTATACAGTTTATATCTCAACTGATGCAGTTTAAGCTTTCATAGTTTGGTATTAACTAAGTTAAATAAGCAATGTGATCAATGTTTAAAATATAAACCATCAGCAAATCCTGAACTGACAACACATCATAAGAAAAAACCCAGAAGACCAAGTAATTAAATACGAGTGAGTAGGCAGAATAGAAACTATAGATAACAATATTACCTTCAAGATACCTGCCAAGAGCTTTGTAGCTCAGTGGCATAGCCTGCTCTTCATTATTCCAGTGTTTGAATCCCACCTCCCCTACTGTTGTATCTATTGAATTATCAAAAAACAACCTCCATGATGCCTGACAAAAATACAGATGAATCTCTGATCTATGGATAAAAGAACCTGTACCATCAAATGAATCTCAACCCACTGAAGCAGCCACATCAGAAAGGTCCTCAGAGCCAGATGTGCCCACAAACAGATCATTTTCCAATAATCCTTCTAACAATAAGCTCCCAACATCTACTTTCAGACCTTGGACATGTTCTTCAGATAAAGGCACACAGATTGCATTAGCTGGTATCAACCTGAGATCTCTCATCTTAATTAAGAGATTAACAGCTGAATTAGAATTGTGGGATCTACAAAGGAACTCACATAACCTAAAGTAATTATTACAACTGAGTTCTATCCTTGCATCAATCATCTCTTGTAGCAACTCTATCACCATTTTAAGATCTCTTTCTCTACAAAAAATATAGAGCATTACATTATATGTAAGTGCATTGGGAGTTATATTGACCTCCTTCATCTGGTTATACAGGGAGCAAGCCTCTCCAAATCTACCACTCTTAAGAAGTCCACGGATAGCAACTGTGTATGATACAGCATCAAGTGGATGCTTCTCTACAACTGCTTTCCTAAATACTCTAATGGCTTTATAAAATTTACCAGCCTTTATAAGTCCATCTGTAATTACAGTATGGATGTAAGCATCCTGACCAGGATAATTCATGATGATCCCATAGTAGACATTAACTGCTTCATCAACTCTTCTTGCTCCACATAGTCCACTAAGCAATCCAACAAAACTATACTTATCTGGCGTAAAACCTCTATCAAGCATATCACTATATAACTCCACAGCAAGACTTGGAAACCCCGCGTTACAAAAATAAATTAGCAGTGCATTACAAACCACCAAGTCTGCTTCTATGACAAGTCCATGGACTAATTTGGGTAAGAGAGAAAACCTCTTAGACAAACATATGGTAGATAACAAAGAACAAAATGTATAAGAATCAGGTGCCATTTTTTGAGTTTCTAAATTTACAAAAACATCAACTGCATCATCATACCTTCCAACCTTGGAGAAACAGTCTATTAATACATTACAAAGAACCAAGTCAGGGGCATAACCTTTGGATTTCATGATATTTAAAACATGGAATGCATCACCAATCATTTTTGATTCCATAAGTCCCTTTATTAAAGTAGTATATGTTACAACATTTGGAGAACAACCAGTCTTACCCATCTTCTCCAATAGACTACACGCAATATCAATTCTACGCAGCCGGCAAAACCCATCAACGAGCATACTCCATGCATTTACAGATAATGGAATGCCCAAAATAATCATTCGACCCAACACTTGATATGCCTCCACTAACATACCCAACTTGCAAAAATAATTCAAAATCATCTCAAATGTCTCAACATTTGGGTAATACCCCATTCCCAACATCATTGTAAAAACCTCCCGAACACGAACCAAATCATTCAACTTACAAAAATTACACAATGCAATATTAAATGTCAAAAAATTAGGCAACTGGGTCTCCTTAAAAACCTTAATGGCTACATCAACACGCCCAATCTTGAACAATACATCCATAATTACATTACGCGCAAATGTGTTAGGCTCAAAACCAAAGCAACCCATTTGCTCAAAAGCCTCAAAAACCATGTCATACATTCCTCCACGCCAATAAATCCTCAACAAAAGCAAAAAAGTTTGTGCCTTAGGAACACACCCAATACTCTCTAACCCCCAAACAACCCCTCCAACCGTCTCATACCGTTGCATAAGGCGGTTAACCACACCGACCATGTGGTCAAAAGCAGTGGCATTATGGAAATAATTGGGTTGCTTAGCACACCATAGAAAGAAGCTCAATGCAATCAAATCAGAAGTGCAGTTCAGTAAGGTGGAATGTACAATCTGATGAGTGAGAGTGATAAACAGCTTGTTATTTTTCTCGGGAAAATGTTGATGATTATCACGGAATTTTTTATAATGGCTAGTTGGGTTAGTTACACAAACCGTTGCTGCCGAGGAGAGAAAACGAAGTGGCAGAACTGGTGCAATGAAGAAGAGGCGATTTGGGGTTGACTGTAAGAAACTCCATCTATAAAACCTCCATAACATTTCCAGGAAAATTTTTATTTTCCCAGAAACCAAACGAAGCGAGTAGAGAAGACGAGCATGGTGGGCGGCTAGAGCTGCCTCCGGTGTGATAAGTGGCCTAACCCAAGTAACCCATTTCTCTTTATATATTGAGGGGTCAATAATTAATATATGAAAAGTGCATATCTATAATTGCAAAAATAAATACTAGCAATAGAATACCTTACAATTTGGTCTTTTAATATTAGAGAGATGTTACGTTCACAACATTTTTATAATAAAGGGATAATTACAGTAAACCCACCTGTGCTATGGCCCGTTTTCACTTTGCCTACCCGTGGTTTAAAACTTTACACTTTGCCCACCTAAAGTTACTCCCGTTAGCCTTCCGTAACCCACCTCTTCCTTTGCCGTTAGAAAAACACATTTTTAGATATAAACAAATATAACAAGAATCAAAAAGTTAGAAATTTTAAAAACTGAGACTGAGTTTTCATATCTGAACTTCTATAGTACACTTGCTATCAAATCTCTATCCCCCTTTTCAGCACAACCTTCTTTGAGAGGTCTCATGGACAAAAAGCAAGTCGAGCTGAGAGCCATCACGCTTATCAAAGAACAACTTGTTCCCGACCCTCTGGACCACAATGTCCCATGAGTAAACCGACCTGGGCGCACACATGAGGGTGGAGAGGATGGTGTTGGTGGCGAAGACGGTGGCTTTGTCCTCGCTGGCGAGGCGGCGGATGACAGGGTCATCAGTGGTGGTAACCTTGAAGAAATTGCAGTTTTTGAAGCACTCAAGGCGGCGCTCGTTCTTGGGAGTGATGCGATCAAAGGATTGATCGTAGAACTCGAGTGCGCCGCAGAGGAAGAGATCCTGGGGTTCGGGGACTAAGAAGGAGAGCTTGGAGAAGGTGGAGAAGGGGATCTGATCGAGCATGTTCCATTCGGGTTGGATATCGACAGAGGATTTCAAAGGCTCTCGGCGCATCTGAGCGAGCGCGTTCCTTCTCTGCCTCGCGCTTTTTGGCTTCGACTTCCTCGTCGCGGCGTTGAGGGAGCTAGCGCTGTTGCTGGAACCTCCACTTGGGGCCGAACTTGGGCTTAGGTGGAGGCTTGCCGTCGACGAGACAGAAGGAGGAGTCGTCATTGGCGGCGCCGGAGGAAGGGAAGGAGTCGTCGTTGGAGAAGTCGAAGACGGAATCGGAAGGGTTCTTGGAGCGGTTCTGGTTGGGGTTGTTGAAGTTGGTGCGGGTCCAGTCGGCGAAACGGCCAAGCTTATCGGAGCGGGAGAAAGGGGCGAAGGGGACGTTGACAGGGAGATTTAGGTTGAGATGGGTTTTGGTGATTAGGTTCTTGAAGAAGAAGAAGAAGAAGAAAGAGATGGGTTTTCTATAATAAATTTCTTTATTCTATTAGAAATTCTTAAGTAATAAAAAATCTACACTTTTTTATCTTTGTTACGTGAACTTCTATGCTGTGAAATTGTGAATATTGTTATAGATTAAAAATAATTTTATTGACCATTTGATTGGTGTGTTTTTTCTCCATTTTGTTCTTATTGAAGTTCATGAACAATGAAATATCTTAACTTTTTGATTCTTGTTATATTTGTTTTTACCTAAAAATGTGTTTTTCTAACGGCAAAGGGAGAGGTGGGTTACGGAAGGCTAACGGGAGTAACTTTAGGTGGGCAAAGTGTAAAGTTTTAAACCACGGGTAGGCAAAGTGAAAACGGGCCATAACACAGGTGGGTTTACTATAATTATCCCTATAATAAATCACATGTAGTTAGTTGTTATTGGTTCAAATTTGAACCTAATATTAAGATTACTTTTTTGCCATAACAATAATCACTAGTGATGAAGTGCAACAAGATCAGTAGGCTGGATGCTCCGGATGTCGATGGCGATAAGATGATTTGATCAGAAAAACCTGAGAAGATAAACTAAACGTCAGGGGCGACCGGGGTGAACCGGCCAAAAACCCTCCGATGGTAAAGTCAGTGTCTCTTTCAACTGAAAATTCCTGAATACTTGGAAAAAATGTTTCGTACCTCTCATTTGGCGATCGTTGTTCTTATATAGTATACGCCATTGGCAGTTATTCACTTGATAACTGCTCCTACATTGGAGGATGTCGGAAGGTTCGGAAGTAACTTCCATAACTGCTATGGAAGTTACTTCATTAGGCCGTACGTTCCGTAACGGTCATTGGGGGTTGTCGCTTGGTGGTGTCTTTGGTTCCTCATGTCCTGAGTACACAAACCTCGTCCAGGGACTGTACGTGGTGACCATTCCTGGAGTCAATGCATGCCGTCCATGGGTCAAAAAAGACGGACGACTCTGACATGGACGAGTGTTCTGGCACAGCAGTTCTCATTCTTCTTTTGGACGACCTCCACGGACGAGCTTAGAATTAAATAATTTTCAAGACACTATCAGTTGCCCCCCGTCGTGGATCGTCTAGGAAAAATGTTATTTGGCGTTATTCTTTTGGACGCTTGTGTTCGTATTCACGTTTAAGTTTGCCATGTGTCGAGGTCTTAGTGGTGGAGATTCACGTCGACTCATTTTTCGAGGAGTGTGCCACGTGTCAGCTTATGATTGGTTGTGACGTTTAAGGTACTAAAGTCTTCGCCTATAAATAGTGCAATTCCTGAGCTACCCCCTCATTTCTGAAAATTTTCTTCCCTGACACTTCTCGTCTTAGCGCCTCGTCTAGAAGTTTTCCGCGTCTATAGTCATCTAGATCCAGGTATTCTCCTTACCCTTGTCCTTAGGTTTCAACTTTCCAAAAAATGTCTGAAATTGTCCTCTCCTCGTCTAGTAATAGTATTAAGAAAGCCATAGACGAGTTCCATGAACCCAGTAGCTTTAGTGGGTCGAGTGACAGTAGCAGTAACAGTAGTAGTAGTAATGGGAATACCTCAGACGAGTACACGTCCGGGGTCCCTGGAGTTCCTTTAGAGGTTCTCCAGGAAGAGCTTAGGACGAGGACTGAGTCTGGGTCGAGGGCAAGCACCAGTGCTCCCTCGTCTACAGCTCAGGATGATGAGGAGATTGTCTACAGTTGTGCCTTAGATATCCCGTCTAGGACAGATACCAAAAGGTTAGAATCTTTGAAGTCTTGGTATCAAATCCCAGATAATTTAAACCCTAGGTTACCCGTCCGTGGGGAATGGTGTTGCCAACCCCATTTTGGAGTTGGTATTTATGAGGCTTACCTCTTGGGAGGCTTGAGGTTGCCTCTCAATGCCTTTGCTAGGAAGTTGCTTTCTAGATTAGGTTTGGCCATCTGCCAATTTAACCCCAATGCATGGAGACTGATTGTCTCCATGCAAGTCTTATGGAGGGAGGTCTTTGGGGGGGATCGTCCTCTCACTGTGGACGAGTTCCTCTACTGCTACAAGCCCTCCGAGATCAATCAATCCCTTGGCTTCCATCAGTTCACAGCTAGGGGGGTAGATTACAGATTGATCCAGTCCTTGGTTACTTTAGACAGGAACTGGAAGATAGAGTTCTTCTTCGTCTCTGGCCCCTGGGCTGGGAAGCCAAGTGAAGTTGGTAGGGATCCCTTTGGTCCCTACACAGGAGAATTAGGGAACCTTCGTCCTGAAGGTACGTTTGAGGTTGTCCGTCCTGAGATGTTCATATATGTTTAATTCGTCTGTTCTCGTCTAACGTTTTTTTTTTTTTTTTTAGGCGTCAGACGACCTCACTTGAGCAGGTTTTACATTGAACGAGTTCAAAAGGCTCGTCTTTACACTGACAAGACGTTTCATTTTTTGGTGAGCTTAAGACGCCTTGTAGCGTGGGGTCTAGGTCCAGAGCTATCCGCTGAAGCTATCGCTCACGAACGTACCGTCCGTAGACGTAAGTGTTTACTTGCTTTTTGTTTTGTTTATTTATCTTGTTCTATTTGTTCATCATCTTCGTCCATCTTTGTAGGAATGGCAACAATGAATCAGAATAAAGGTAAGGAGGTGGTGGACGAGGTGGCTGGGCAGGGTGTTCGATCCCAACCTCGTCCATCAGTTGGTGACAAAAGGAAGTCCGTGTCTAAGGGGGTCGACTTGGGGAAACTCCCAAGTCGTCGGAAAGAGAAAAGGGCCAAGCATGGGCCGTCTAAATCTGGGGTCGTCCAGTCTGGTTCTGCGCCTCCTGTCCAATAGACTCCCGTCCATGTCCACGACATCGACGACGAGCCCTACGATCCTCCATCCAAGCACGTGCCGTCCACAACTCAAATGCCTGCCTCACCCCAACCCTCCAGCCAAGTCCCTCTGACCCTTCTTGGAGACGAGGACCTAGCTTGGGAGAGGTTCGAAAGGGTGGTGATTGATCAGGACGTGGCGGCCTGCTACAATATGTCCTTGAAAGATTTTGAGCACTCTGGTGTTCATGATCTTTTCAAGGTAAATATAATTTTATCTCATCCTTATTTTTGTCTCGTCTTACCAATATTTATGTTTTGTCTAAACCAAATTTTGTGCAGGCAATGTCCAAGTTCATTGCTGCATCCAGACAAGCAACTGAACTTGACAAGACGAGGATTCTGTTGGAGAGGAGAATACAGGAGGTTAAGGACGAGAGCAAAAGATGGGCTGAAGTGGCTGGCAAGGCGAAGGACGAGGTGAAGGAGTTGCAAGACCATCTGGAGGACCTTAAGACTGATGTCATAGAGAAGGACACTCGTCTTGATCATCTCCAAAAAAGGAATGACGAGCTGAGTGCTCTTCTTGAAAAGGCTAGGGGAGACGCGGTTGCAGAGTTCAAGGCGTCCAAAGAGTATACTGATTCTTTGGACGCGAACTATGCAGCTGGGTTCGAGGATTTCAGATTGGACGCCATGGAGAACTTCCCCAACCTTGACTTCAGCTCTATAAAGCTCAACCTTGGCGGTGCTGCCTCAATCTCCCTTCTCCAGACGAGCTCTGAAGATATTAACATTGAGGACGACGCTACTACTCAGCCCGCTCAAGACGACCCTAGTGCTGATCCTCCCCTGTGAAGACTTAGTTTTAGTAGCAGTTTTTTATGTACTTTTGTTTTTATTAGGTCTATTTGTTCAAGACCTTTGAATGTAATGTAAGTACAATTTCTTCGTCCACAGTTTTTAGGACGGTTTCTTAAACAATGTTTCAATTTCAAGGGTTTTTGGACGTAGGTTGTCCTCCCTTTATGGTTAATGAATGTTTATTTTTCATTCTCATGGTATGGACGAACTTATTTTCATTCCAATAATGTTTTAGCTTGTCTTTAATAGGGATCTTGTTTGCGTTTAGCTGAAAAGCAACTTTTTTTTTACTCGTCCATAAATGGTGTTGCCATCGTTGAATTCGACGTTTTTTTTTTTATTTTTTTTTATTGGACGAGAGTTTGCCTATGGACTAGTTTTCAAGTTTTTGCTTACTTTTTTCACTCGTCCAACTTTTGGCTGCCTCAGTCAATATCCCCTGGGTTGTGTGTTTCCTCGTCCATGGTTGGGTTGGGTTATCCTTCATCCATGGCTAGGTTAGCACATTGAGGCATCAATTCGTCTCTTAGTTTGGAAGGACGTGCCTCATTTTTGCTTTATCCTTGTGTAAGGAAAGCTTTTGGACGATTAATCCTTGCGTCCAAGGACTTTGTTCGTCTTTAATTTATTTTCATACATACGCAGATATACTAGAAATACAGTTCATATACTAGAAATCCACTCTGTAAATATTCGTCCATAGACTTGTCACATGCTTAAAAGCTAGTGCTTTTAGGGAATTACAAACACGAATTAGTTCATAAGTAGTACACATTTAAAATATTAGTAGTAAACATATACTAGAAAGCTTCTTCAGACATCCATGACATTTGATGCTCGTCCATGGTGTTTACTGATAATATCTTCTCAAATGTTCAACGTTCCAAGGATGTTCCAGCTTCCGTCCGTCCAGAGCTTCCAAATAGTAGGATCCTGGCCTTTTACAGTTAATAACCCTGTAGGGTCCTTCCCAGTTTGGTCCCAGCTTTCCATGAGCAGGATTTTTGGTAGCCAAGGAAACCTTCTTTAGGACAAGGTCCCCTATGTTAAAGCGCCTGGGCTTGACCATGGCATCGTAGTGCTTGGCCATCAAGTTCTTATACCTCGCTGTTCTCTGTTCTGCGCTCGTCTGTACTTCGTCTAGGAGATCGAGGTTAAGACGAAGTTGGTCACCATTTTCTTCGTCTTGGTTGTTCATCACTCTATGGCTGGCCCTGTGCACTTTTGCAGGTATGACTGCTTCGCTCCCGTAAGCCAGTTTGAAAGGAGTTTTCCCTGTGGGGGTTCTTGCTGTCGTCCTGTAAGCCTAAAGAACACCTGGTAGTTCATCTGGCCATACACCCTTTGCCTCGTCAAGCCGAGTCTTGATAATTTTTAACAAGGATCGGTTTGCTACTTCTGCCTGGCCGTTTGCTTGTGGATGGGAGGGGGAGGAATAATGATTTTGAATACCGAAGTGTTCGCAAAAGTCCCTAAATAGTGCATTGTCAAATTGTCGTCCATTGTTTGATACTAGCACCCTGGGTACCCCAAACCGGCATAAAATGTTTTTCCAGACGAAACTTTTAACATTTTGCTGTGTGATCTTCGCTAGTGGTTCTGCTTCTATCCACTTAGTAAAGTAGTCAATACCCACCACTAAAAAATTCATCTGTCTTGTTCCCAGTGGAAATGGACCCAAAATGTCTAACCCCCATTGCGCGAAGGGCCAAGGGGCCATCATAGGAGTGAGGTACTCTGTGGGTTGTTTGGGGACGTTGCTGAATCGTTGACACTGGTCACATACTTTGACATAATCGCTTGCGTCTGCTTGCATGGTTGACCAATAGTACCCTGCACGGACGACTTTATGCACTAGTGCTCTTGCCCCCGAGTGGTTTCCATAGGATCCTTCATGAACCTCTCTTAACACGTAGTTCGCCTCGTCCGGAGCTAAGCATTGCAGATAAGGTTGGGAAAAACCCCTTTTGTACAACATATCATTCATGAGGACATACCTGGCCGACCTGATTCTTAGTTTCTTGGCCTCGTTTTTCCCTTCAGGTAGCTTTCCATCTTTCAAGTAAGCCAATATCGGTGTCATCCAATTGTCCTCTCCCTCTATCTGCTGTTCTTCCGGCAGATCTATGCTTGGCATGTATTGTACTTCGTCAAACTCATCCACTTGTTCAATTGCCGAGGCTTCTTTCGCTAAAGCGTCCGCTTTCATGTTTTCTTCCCTAAGTATCTGAATGAAGCGAGCCTCCCTAAATTTTTTCACAAGGCGTCGTACTTTATTAAGATATCTCTTCATGCGTTCTTCTTTTGCCTCGTACGTTCCATTCACTTGACCTATGACCAGCTGAGAATCTCCATGGACGAGCAATGATTCTGCTCCCAAAGACTTCGCCAGCTCCAGTCCCTTCAGAAGAGCCTCGTATTCTACTTCATTGTTGGTTGCTGCATACTGCAGGCGGACGTTGTACTCCAATTCATCTCCTTCCGGGGATTTCAAAATGACTCCTATCCCACCTGTATGCAATGTGCAGGATCCATCCACATGAACAAGCCATCTTCGAGCGTTGCTCGTCTCGTCCAAAGCTTCAATGCTTGGAGTAAATTCCGCAATAAAATCTGCTAATACCTGTGCTTTGATCGCACTCCTTGGCAGGTACCTGATATCAAATTCCCCAAGTTCAATAGCTTATTGGACTAGTCGCCCTGCTGCTTCCAACCTGTTCATTGCCTTTTTCAACGGATGGTCTGTCAAGACATTAATGATATGCGCTTGAAAATAGTGTCTCAACTTTCTCGAGGCCGTAATCAAAGCAAAGACTAATTTTTCCATCATTGGATATCGTCCTTCCGGTCCTCTTAAAGCTCGGCTCGTATAGTAGACTGGCTTCTGCACTTTCCCTTCTTCCCTGACCAACGCCGAGCTTACCGCATGCGGGGACACCGCCAAATACAAGAATAATTCTTCACCAGGTATAGATGGGCTCAACAGCGGAGCCATTGTCAGGTAGTTCTTGAGGTCTTGAAAAGCCTTTTGACACTTGTCCGTCCACTCGAAAGCTTTTTTAAGTACCTTAAAAAATGGCAAACGCTTGTCAGTTGCTTTAGAAACAAACCTGTTGAGAGCGGCAACTCTTCCAGTGAGTGATTGGACTTCCTTGATATTTCCTGGCGGTTTCATGTCAACGATCGCTTGAATCTTGTCAAGGTTTGCTTCAATGCCTTGGTGTGAAACCATGAATCCAAGGAATTTTCCTGAAGACACGCCAAAAGCGCACTTGCTAGGATTCAACTTCATGTTGTACTGCCTGAGTGTGTCGAAAGTTTCTTGGAGATCGTCCAAGTGGTTCTTCTCGTCCAGACTCTTTACTAGCATGTCGTCTACATAAACCTCCACATTTTGCCCTATTTGCACCTGGAACATCTGATTAACCAGCCTTTGATAAGTCGCCCCTGCGTTTTTTAAACCGAAGGGCATCACCTTATAACAAAACAACCCCTGGCTTGTTACGAAGGACGTCTTTTCCTGGTCTGCCTCGTCCATCTTTATCTGGTTATAGCCTGAGAATGCGTCTATGAAGCTTAACAACTGATGGACAGCTGTTGAATCCACCAACTGATCGATGCGTGGCAAGGGGTAGCTATCCTTAGGGAAAGCATTGTTCAGATCAGTGAAGTCTACACACATTCTCCACTTGCCGTTTGCCTTCTTAACCATCACTACATTGGCTAGCCATTCTGGGTAATAGACTTCCCGAATAACCTGCGCCGCCTTCAACTTCGGGACTTCTTCTTTAATAGCCTTATCTCGTTCTGGAGCAAAAACCCTTTTTTTCTGTCGGACGGGCTTGTAAGACGGGCATACATTCAACCGATGTGTGATGACACTCGGATCAATTCCCGGCATGTCTTCATGGCTCCACGCAAACACGTCAACACTCCTCTGTAAGAAGCGAACGAGGTCTTGCTTTGTTTCATTTCTCATGTTTGTTCCTATTCTTGTAAACTTTTTGGAATCACCCTCGTCCAAAAGAATGTCTTCAAGTACTTCGGTAGGCTCTGCAACTATTCTTTCCTCTATGCTCATCGTCTGTGTTCCCTCGTCCATGGCTAACATGGTTAGGTAGCATTCTCTTGCTGCTAGCTGGTCTCCTTGAACCTGCCCCACCCCATGTTCTGTAGGGAACTTGACTGACAAGTGGTAAGTGGACGTTACTGCCTTCCAACTGTTCAGGGTAGGTCTCCCAATGATGGCATTATATGACGACGAATAGTCCACTACAAGGAAATTTACTTCTTTGATTATCTGTTGTGGATGTGCCCCAACCACCACAGACAGCGTAACTATCCCCATCGGTTGTACCTTCATTCCTCCAAACCCTACCAAGGGTGAGTTCACCGGGCGCAGCAAGTCTCGTCCAAGCTTCATTTGCTGGAAGGCGGGGTAATACAAGATGTCCGCCGAATTGCCATTGTCAACTAGCACCCTCCTGGTCGTATAACCTGCGATGAGCAGGGTAATAACGATAGCATCGTCATGGGGGTGGTGAAGCCTCGCGGCGTCCTCGTCTGTGAAGGTGATAGGCTGTTCCTTAGCTTCCCTCGTCCTGACCAGTCGTCCTGAGTGTTGAACGTTCTGCACTACTTTTAGGTATGTCTTCCGGGACCTAGAAGTTTGCCCTGTCAGGCTTCCTCCTACGATTACTCTTATTTCTCCCAGCGGGGGCCGCGAAACCTCTTCCAGCTTCCCTTTCAATTTTCCATCCTTCTGATCTCGTCCAAGGAAGTTCCTCAGTTTTCCCTACCTGATAAGGTTTTCTATCTGCTGCTTCAAATCGAAACACTCGTCCGTGTCATGCCCATGATCTCTGTGAAAACGGCAATATTTATTCTTATTGCGCTTGTTAGGGTCTCCCTTCATCTCTTCTGGCCATTTCAGAGACGGATCGTCTTTGATCTGCATGAGCACTTGGTCAAGCGGAGCATTTAGAGACGTGTAATGCTGACTTCTTCCTGAAGATGAAATTGGCCTTTTATTATCTTGATCCCTTTTCTCCCCAGTGCAGGCCTTCTTTGGACGAGGGGCCTGCTCCAGGTGATGGGGGTTGTCTCCTTCCCTTCTTTCTGCTCTCTTCCTCTTCTTGGCTATGATCGCATCTTCCACATTCATGAAGTTTTGGGTCGAATGGACGAGCTCAGCTATGGTCTGAGGCTCTTGCTCATAGAGCTTATGGATGAATAAATCAGAATTTACCCCGTTATGGAAGGTCGCCAGTAGCAATTTATCATCCATCTCGTCCACAGTAAGAGCTTTTCTGTTGAAGCGAGTAATAAAGGACCGCAAGTTCTCATTTTTCCCTTGCTCAATTGTTAACAAACTGGACGAGGAACGCTTATGTTTCTGTCCTCCAATGAAATTGTTGACAAACAGTTTACTCAACTCTTCAAACGAATTCACAGAATTGGGAGGTATTTTGCTAAACCACACTTGTGCCGATCCTTTAAGCATGGTTGGGAAAGCCCTACACATGATCTCGTCTGGAACTCCTTGAAGATGCATTGTAGTTTTGAAGGTTGCAATGTGATCACATGGATCACACGTCCCATCGTATGAGTCTAAGGAAGGCATCTTGAACTTGGCAGGCAAGGGATGGCTGTTGATGGAAGCGGAAAAAGGGGAGTCCGTTCGGTGAACCAAGTCTTCCACGGGATTCGCCCTTCTCATATTCTCCCTCATTTCGTCCATAGCTTTGCGCATTTGGTCCATTTCCCTTTCCAAATGCGGCACCCTTCGTGAAGTGGTACCCCTCGACTGGCCTTCTGGGTCGGCATTTTCCCTAATCTCTTGATTCTGGGTTTGCCCCTCTTCGAACCTTCCTTGATACTGCCTCCGTAAATGTATCTCCTTTGTTAATTCTTGATTCTGTCGAGTTAACTCTGCCAGGGCGGCTGCCATGGACTGCATATGCTGGAAGGCAGGTTGTTGAGTGACTGGCGCTGAATGTCGATCACGGTTAGGATTGCTGGAGGCATCCCTACTCTCCTGGTGGCCTGGGCTGGTAGCCCTTGATCTTGTCCGAACCATACAGCCCTTTGTCGGCAGAAAGCGATTAAGTACAGATCTTTCGCGTTCCCACAGACGGCGCCAACTGATGAAGTGCAACAAAATCAGTAGGCTGGATGCTCCGGATGTCGATGGCGATAAGATGATTTGATCAGAAAAACCTGAGAAGATAAACTAAACGTCAGGGGCGACCGGGGTGAACCGGCCAAAAACCCTCCGATGGTAAAGTCAGTGTCTCTTTCAACTGGAAATTCCTGAATACTTGGAAAAAATGTTTCGTACCTCTCATTTGGCGATCGTTGTTCTTATATAGTATACGCCATTGGCAGTTATTCACTTGATAACTGCTCCTACATTGGAGGATGTCGGAAGGTTCGGAAGTAACTTCCATAACTGCTATGGAAGTTACTTCATTAGGCCGTACGTTCCGTAACGGTCATTGGGGGTTGTCGCTTGGTGGTGTCTTTGGTTCCTTATGTCCTGAGTACACAAACCTCGTCCAGGGACTATACGTGGTGATCATTCCTGGAGTCAATGCATGCCGTCCATGGGTCAAAAAAGACGGACGACTCTAACATGGACGAGTGTTCTGGCACAGCAGTTCTCATTCTTCTTTTGGACGACCTCCACGGACGAGCTTAGAATTAAATAATTTTCAAGAACTAGTAACAACCTGCTACATAGGATTTGTGTAAAAATATTTGTAAAAATATTGTAAACATATCATTTCTCTTATTATTATTATTATTTTTTTTTTGATACAGTAAATTTGAATGGTTCTTCTGGGACCATTCAAATTTGAACCTAACACTAGGATTACTTTTTTGCCCTAACAATAACTACCAGTAACAACCTACTACCTAGGATTTCTGTAAAAATGTTGTAAACATATCATTTCTCTTATTATTATTATTTTTTATTATTATTATTTTTAATATTTCTGATACAGTAAATTTGAATGTTTCTTTTAGGGACCGTTCGGTTAGAGTGATTATGAGATGGATGAAGAGAGGAAAAAATAATAGAATTTTAAATAGCGTCCTTTTTTGGTTGGGGGTTGATTTTGGTGAAGTTTGGTTATTTTATCTCTAAGCCCATTATTTGTAGGTGTTTTTGTTTTCTCTCTAAATTAGAAAGAAAGAAGAGCTTAAATGATAATTTATCGGTATGTCTCTCTCTTCCCTCCACGCCACCCTCCATGCTAGTTTTTTTTTTTTTTTTTTCCCTCAATGTTAACATTTTTTTTTAAATGATACATAAAAATATCTCCCAACATTAGTTTTTTTTTTCTTTCTTTCTTTTTTATGCAATAAGAACACGAGGGGGTTGCAAACTTGCCCATGCCCTCGCAAGAAGAGTAATTTCATCTGCTAACACTGATGTTTGGATGAAAGAGCTACCCAACGATTTGGATGATGTATTCCAATACGATTTGATTCAGTAATAAAAATTTTCTTACCTTTCTCTCAAAAAAAAAAAAAAAAAAAGAAAAAAGAAAAAAAGAAAGAAAGAAAAGAACACAAGAATAAATTTATACAAATATCATTTTCTACTTTTTAATTTTTCTTTTCAATCAAGCAAAAAGTTTTTATCATTCAAATTTTCCATCTCCAACCAAACACAATGAGAGAAAACTAAATATTTTTTTATCCCAACCAAACGAAGCTAGGCGTTTTAGGGATTTTGGTTATTTACCCAATTTTCTAACAATTGGATAGGGAAGCTTTGTTTAGAGAAAGAGAAGCATTTATGTGATTTTTCAAATGAAATCCAGACACATTTAAAAAAAAAAAAATTAGATATATATTATGACATTTCTAAATAAAAAATACTTCTACTTCGATATATTTTCTCATGTTTAACTTATTATGTTAATTCATTAATGAAAATGTATTATTTTGATTATTATTTTTTTGAATCTTTTTATTTTGTATAACATTAACATACATACCTATAGAACCTATAGCAATGATTGTATACTGAATAACCCAATCAAATCATTTTTTAAAATATGATTATCTTGAACATATAATTTATATTGATTACCTATATAACAGAGAAAGATATATTCAAAACTATTAACCAAAAAAAAAAAAAAAATCAATCAATCAATAATTTCTAAAATATGAAAAACCATCAAGGGAAATTTGAGTACACTCAATACTAGATGCGAAAAAACTAAATATATTACAGTTAACATTTATTCATCATCACTTTTTGATGCTGATTTTGACAATGGACCTCTCTAGTAAAACTGTATAAGTACTAGAGTCCAGCCTCTAAATTAGAGTATCAGCAAGCAGGAAGCCAGAAATTTGAAGCCATTATAAATTTAGAATGCTATACTTCGCCATTGCCTCAAAAATGGGCCTATTAACTGCCTATACCTAACTTTGAAGGAGAAAAAGCACCAAAATCAACTTCACAAAGGTGCTCTCTTTGTCAATTCTGAACTGGGGTTGAATCAGGCAAAATTAGAGGATTCTCTTCTTTTGAATTGCTTAATATTTGATCAGCATGCCACTTTGAGAAACCTTCAAGTGACTCTTGCATCCATGGATACTGGCAACACTCCTTTGCTTTAGGGACTGTTAGCCAACTTCTCTGACGAGTGTTCTGTTCTGGCCAAGACTCAAGTTCCTCAGTCACAAGCAAGGCAAACATGGCAGCTTTGCACAAACCATCTGGACAAAATTCATCTTGCAGGGTTTTGCTCTTAAAAATGTAGTCCCCTAGAAAATGCTGGGGGAAAAAGACAGCCTTTATTCTATAAACAAATGGAACTGCTGGACAAAAGATGTCATTTCCAACTAAAACACACAAAATTAACCTTTTATGCCAGAAATGTCATTAAGGGATATCAAGCAATATGTTTTGCAGGAATATTAGAAACTCCCTTATTTTCTTTAACTGTAAAGTGGTTAAACAAAGAAAGAAGTACTTCATTAATTTCAAAATTTACTTTTAACAACAGCAAAAGCAGGAAAAAAGCAGCCAACAAACCAATAAGGTCATCCTAAATTTATACAAATGTTGAAATCTTTTTCAAAATTTTTTTTTATAAATTTTTTTAGGGATTAGAAAAAAAAGAAAAAGAAAACCCTCCCTCATTAAAAGTAAAGTTACTATTCTATAACAATATATGTATGTACACAAAAGTACCCACAAACATGACTGAATATCAACTAAATGCCTCCAACAACCACAATCATTCTGAAACTCCAACATAAACTTCTTCCCATAAGCCATGTCTTCAACTTAGGGCTCCATTGCCCTTGTTGTTGGGTGGCAAAGAAGAAAGGTAAAAATCCATTTAATGATAATCCAGGTCAATGGATTAAAAAAGAAGAAGATTTTTTTAACAAAAATTTACAGATGGATTTGAGAGAAAAGGACACTTCAGCAAAGAAAAGGAGAAATAAGAAAGAGATTCAAAGATGGAGGAGAGAAGAATGTGAGAGGCAATCCCAATAAAAGATTAAACTAGAAGGTTTATGCAAGGACCAAATATTTAAGGTAATGGATCCACCCCTAAACAGGGATTCCACCTCACCTTCCATTGGGCAACATGAGGACTAACTGAATACACAACCAAGATATAGGGAGGGGGCTATCACAACGTAGTTGTGGCATGTGACTCCAATGTATTTCATGATCAGATATGCTTCCATAATTAATTTAAACTAACTCTTGCATTTTGGCTCCCTTATTGTGCACCCAAAGCTCACAATTGCATGCAGCACTACTAATTCTTTTCCATGTAGGCTTTGATGCCTTGAAATATTTTTTGTTCGTTTCAATGCAAAAAAAAAATCTTCCTTGATGTCCTTGCACATAAAGTGATGCTCTTGTCTTTGATTGATTGATCAGACAATAATTTCAAGCTAGTAAGCTAATATTTTTGTTGCGTTTGAGAATTTGCAGGTGTATTACTGGGGAACAACTCAATGTTTCAAAGATTGTAGTGCAGTTGGTGATTGTTAAATCTAGGAAGTCAGGTTGGTATGTGACCATAGCTTAATACACTTGTACTTCAGGACTCTACATTTTATTTCATAGATATAAGAGATTGAGAGTCTATGTGCGCACATGTACACTTAAATATTTTTTGAGGAATCACACTATTAATTGTGGTGGTAAGATATTAACTTAAATCTTGGAGAGGAATCACAGTATGTAAGAAAGAGATTTAATGCGATTGACATCTAAAGGCTGCACTTTATCTATCACCAGATTGACACACATGAATACTAAAGCCACAGTCTAAGCATGGGTGTCATGTCATACAGGTAATGGCCCTTTTCATAAAAGAGACCTTTGATTGAATTTTACATACACCAAGGAATAGCAGGTTTCAAGGGTTGGTAGAGGGACACCAGCTGATGAATAACCAATAGGCTAATGGGCCTCAATGGACCAGAAAAATTAGGGAAAGAAGTAAGGTCAATATATCTTTTCACACACATGAATTGCTTAGAATTGCAATCGAATGTTCACATTGCAGATCAAAATTATATTCTTAGTCTTCCATAAAAGGTTATGTGTGACTTTTACTAATAGGTGGTAGATGTCTTCCATGAATACATATCCCATGCCTATGTCATCTATTGAAAAAAAAGAACAGGATGTTCTAACTCTTTGTACTTCCACATAATCCTTAGGGTACTGATGGGAAAGTTTCCAAAGTGCTTAATGGATATCTAGTCTAAAATGAATATGTTAATCTATCAAAGTAAATGGGGATTTCTTAATCGAATACATGTGTCAACTCATTCACACTCACTAACAAATGTATGCACAAACAAACACACTTCCACATACACACACAATCAACTTAATAAATTACAAACTCTTTCAGCCTCCTAAAATAGCAACTTTCTCAAACCATTGAAAAATGATAATACAATTAAGACTTGAAAAATAGCATACATAGAGCAAAAGAAAACAAAGTCATTTCTCCATACCACTAAATTGCCTCGAACTCCAGCCTCTTCTAAAGCTTCACGTTTTGCTGCCTCCTCAACCGTCTCATCATTTTCCCAGCCACCCTATGACCAAACAAATTGCAACAGCCAAATCAAAAATAGTACTTTATTATTTCTAATTTTTTTAGGGAGACAATGAAATATAAATACTAACTCAGTCTGTAACAAATCAATGATTATCACTCTGTTATCAACATTTCACTGTATGTTATGCATGCAATTAAGACTCTATTATATAATAAAATTTACAATATAAATTTTAAAAAAACTGTGGAACTTGGTGACCACTCAGACATAAAAAACTATATGGAATTCAGCTTTGGCTCTAACAGTAAGGGAGAAAGAGAGATGCTTTTTTGCCCAAGGATAGGAAAACAGAATTTTGTAGGGGGTGAGAAGCGCTTAGGATGTGGATGTAGGGCAAGCCAAGTTGACTTGTATCTTCATTCCTTTTCTTGCTGTAGCAATCAGGGGAAAAAGAAGGTGGGGGGGGGGGGGGGGGGTTGGCAATGTTATTTTAAGCAAAAGTGGGATAGAATATGAATAGAAGGGGGATGTTGAAATGTTAAAGACGTAATCTTTCATAGAGCTCTGAATGATTAGCGGCAAAGGCAGTTTAAACATTGTTTGATGAGTATATCGTGGTCTCTGTTGTGGATGAAGACATGTACTAAAAGTGAAACTTTGAAGCCTTGGCAGACAATTACAATATGAATTTTTCAACAAAACAAGATCCAGGTTCAATGGCTCTTCCAGGCTGACGTCTTATTGCACAAATTTATCATAAAAGTTTACCTTATAAGTAGAAATTGGAAATCTCTAATAAAATTTCCAAGTGAAAGGAAGGGGAAGAAAATATAAACAATTGTTCAAGGTCTTTAGAACATCTTAATGTACCACTTTTGGTGCTTGTTGTGTGCTTCTAGAAGTGGATACTAATTACTGGTTTCTTGCTAGATTGGCGAGATCCAATAAGTTCACTTCAAAGTCTTGGAATGTGGTCTGCTATGTAATTTCTGATACTTTTCTAGAAGGCAAAATGTTAACATTCTCAAAATCACCAAACTACTTGTTTCAAGAGGAACTACTATTAAGACTCACATTCTTGGGTGCTAGTATTGAAAAAGCCTGTAAAGTTTCTCATTGGGATTCTTGGGAGCCCATCTGTTCAGGTTGAGGCACTTTTAGGGGTAGAAGGGCTTTGCATTTTAGGCCATTTAATCTTTTTTGGTATACATCTTACCTAACTGGATTCAATTCATCATGATAAGATTTCTGCTTTTAACAAGAGAGAGAAAGATTTCTTAAACGCCATTGATTTCTATGTGTTTCACAAGTTGAATGACTAGCTTAAACAGTTGCTATTGGCAAATTAGTTACAATTTTTTAGTGTATCCATTCCAAATTATGTTCAACATTCCTTTCTAGAATTTAATGGTTTGCAACAAAAGTTATACTTGCTCTAAAACTATTTGAAGCCAACCCCAGCATGATCACCAAAGTCATGCCACAATAACATCAACAAAACCATAGTCCTAAAATTTTGGGGTTGGCTATCTCCAAACTCATGCCATTAACAGTTAATTTACCCGTTGTCCATGCATTTGTGATGTGCACTGCAGCATACTTTTACAAGGGCTTAACCACCATACTCATCAATTAACCCAAAGAAATAAGTTGCCTAACACCTTCCCACTCTCGAATCTATTTTCCATTTCTTGCATCTATCAACAAGTCATTTCTTATAATGAATATCATGGCACATCCTAATCTTCCCCACCAAAAAAAGAAAGCATCGACATCAAAAAAAAGTTTCAAAACATTCCGTTTGCTGTCAAAAGGCAAACATAGTACATACAGAAGTGTGTCTTAAATCCTTAGTATTTATTTATATACATTTAAGCTAAGAGAAAAGTGAAAACTTTCAAGGACAGCAAATACGAATAAAATCGTTATATGCAAGTATTCAATAATAGACAGCTTTAAAAGACAACAAAAGAAAACGTAACACAATCGGAGAAGACAACAAAAGACAAGTGATAACAGCCAAAACTAATCAATCACAATAAAAATCCTTATATTCTCTTCTTTAATATAACAAAGATTCTGATTCTAAAACATAAAACTATAATCATAAAAAAAGAGAGACCAAAATGTAAAATATATATATATATATATAAACCTTAGGGAAGAGAAGACCACGTCCGCTAGTTGAATTGATCATGAGTAGCTCCACAACATCATTATCCAACGTTCCATCACTATTTTTATTAATCTTAAAAGGAATACACCTGCCATATTATATATATAATACATAACCAAATTTGCAAAAGAAAATTTTAGCAACCATATATAGCCAATATTATTTTTGACAGACAGAAAGAAGATAAAGCAATACATATATATATATCTATACCCAGCAACAAGACGGCAACCGTCCTTGTAACGTTGCAGATGGCGGCCAGTACGAGCCACCAATTCTGACATTTCTTCTGCTTCTTGACTGCAGGCCTTCTCTGTTCTTTCCTTCAACTTAAAAAAAAAAAATAATAATAATAAAAATAATTTCACTACTTTCTATATGTGACAAATTAACACCCGCCACGAAACGAAAGCTAAAGAATACATGTGACCGACCTTAATTAAACTATAGAGAATTCATAGCCTGACTGACTCCAAAATTTTGTGAGAGTTTTTGTTGCATCAAACCTGCTTATTAGCTTTCAAATTCAAAAACCTTTTTTTTTTTTTTTTTTCTGAAAGAAAATATTAGAATGGGATGGAAATAAAATATGCATGCAAAGCACGGGGAGCAACTGGCCAAGAGAGACGGTGAAAGGTCAACAGTGGGGTCCACGAAGCTTCAGCTCGGTTCTATGCTTTTCTCTGTTTTTATTTTTTAGATAATAATCATTAAGTACTATTCTCTAATTTCTTTTAATAGACTTTAAAAAAATTATTATTATTATTATTATAAAAATGCTAAACTCAAAATTTTTAGTAGTCTTTTTTAGAAAAGAAACAAAGATCATGATTAGGAGAAATTATAAAGTCCTCTGGTGGACCACTGTCCACCATTCCACTAAAAAATTTCTACTTGTTTAAAATTGCTGAGTCAGTGTTTTAAAAAAATTTCCAACTCAGCAATTTTAAACAGGTATGAGTCTTTTAATGGAATGGTGGACCATGTCACTTGTCCACCATGCGGACCTTATAATTTCTACATGATTAGGCACAAATTTTTTTTTTCCTTAGTCATGTTTAATGCATCGCTGTATTTTACATTTTCTCCATGATTAGGCACAATTTTTTTTTCCTTGGTCATGTTTAATGCATCGCTGTATTTTGCTTTTTTTTAAGATAGAAATCATACTCTAATTTAATTTAAGTATATGTTTATGTCAATCAAACCAAATGTGAGCATACTTACATTACATTTCCAAGGATCCAAGTTTAGAGATATCACAATTTTAGGAATCTAAATATGAGAAAATATCTTTATTGAGAATATTGTTGCCCATTTTTGTACCTAATATTTTGCTAGAATTTATTTATTTATTTGGTTAAAATATAGGGTTTTAAAATGTCATACATAAGTAAATAATGATTTTTTTTAAAAAAGAGATGTTGGCAATGTTGAAAATTTATAATTAAAAAAAGTCTCACACACCATTCTGCCTTATTCGTTGGGCATGTTGCGTGCTGTGTCATTTGTCACACAATGATACAAATCTCACTTTCCAATTAGAAGACTATGACTATAGTATATGTCATGTTTGAAAATGACTACATGTCAATATAGTTGGCTTTATGTATTCAAAATCTGCAATAATGGCCATAATAGACTTCAACTTGGTCCAGTTTTTTTTAATTAATATATACATAGTTACCAATTTTAGTAATTTTGTTCTATAAAATCACATTTTGCCCCCTTTAATATTATCATTAATTCTTTTAGGAGTACTACTCTAGCCACAAAATTTTCTATAACATTTTTACAAACTGTTGTAGTAGTAAACTTTTATTGGTTTGCATCTGGTCCATCACTTATATCGTTTTTTTACTTACTAATAACTACTCACTACATTAATAATTTGTATAAAAAAGTTTGTAATTCTAGTATTTTCCTCTTTTTAAAGGCCAGATCTAAAATCTAAAGCAAAATAAACAAGCCCAAAAAATTATTCAACAACAAAAATTACTAATAGTAAAGCTATAAACTATTAAACTCAATCATCCAATTTTACCTAAAACAAACAACCTGACCTTTTAAAAAGTTTTAAACAAAATAATTTTGTCCATATCTAGATGCACACATAAAAAACACAAAAAAAAAAAAAAAAACTCATTAGCTGTTAAGCAATTGAGCCGGAAGTTAGAGCCACCGCACGCAACTAACAGCAAGATTGCCCCCCCTAATTTCATGTTCTAGCTCCGAAACAGGTTGCATATATATACCAAATAATATATATATATATATATATATAAAGGAGAATATCATGCCTTGCACTTTCATTAGAAATTTGTTAATAGTGCCAAAAACCTCTACGTGGAATGAATTGAATTCTCTCCATTTGAAACAAATTTGTTTTTTAATTCTGATTAAATATTATAAATTCATTTTTTTTTAATTCTGATTAAATATTATAAATTCATTTTTTTTAATTCTGGTTAAATATTATATAATTTTAAAGATGTAATATAAGGCGAGCTTGAGTTTAAAGCCTATTTGGTGAAGAAGAATTAAGTTTGGGGATAATAATAATAAAATGAAAAATTATATATAAGACCCAAAGTTTAAACCCTAATTAAGGTCATAGTTAAAAAAAAATTATATTAAAGTCTCATACTTATTAAACAATTTCAATTTGAATCTTATATCTATGTCCTCGTTGTTCAATGCAATAACTAAATAGAAAAAATGGCGAAACTTTTGATAAAACTTAAGTAATTAGTTTTGATTTTCTAGCAATCACTTTCTTACACTAAACAAAACTTTCACTCTCTAAGAGGACTTTTCTTTCTCTACCCTCTTTGTTCAATAGCTACTGAATTTATTTATGATCAAGCTCTAATTAAAACACAGAAGTTAATCAATGATTTCCCACTTTCCTCTACTTCATTTATATTTGAACAAAGGCTTCAAATATAAATGATTGCATGAATTTTGGATTTTAATTGATAAAATTAAAAACCTAGGATTTAATTCGAAAAGGATCCGTATGAACAACAACAAACCAGTGTCTACTCCAGTGAAATTGAATGAAAAACTACACTCAAATGATGTTGCAGAGAAATATGACATAAATCCAGAACATTTTAATGTAATTTTTCCTAATAATAATAATAAGTTGCCTACTTTGTCTTGAAAGTGGAATGCAAAGTTGTTCCACCATGTTCCAACACTCACCTTGGTTGAATCTTCATTCATGTTCATTGATTTGGAAAACACCAAAATTTTGATTTCTAGAGGCCTTTTTGACACACTAGCAATTCCACTCACATTTAGTGCTTTTTTATTTTTAATATTTTAGATGAGATGTTTGGGGCTCTCTTGAACTAGGGTAATGCCTTTGGCTCAAGGCTAAACTGAAAGGCCAACTCTGCAGTGTGCTTTTACTAGGGTATGATGAATGCCACTTCTTTTCTAACCAGAAAACATTCTTTGATTTATTGCCCCTTAACATGTCATTCTCTGATTCGTCAAAATTAAAGAGCTTTACTATATAAGAGGATTTGGTTGCAGGGTAGGACATGATATACGATATGAATTGAGAATGAAGACAAAAGGGTATCTGAAATGCCATCTATAATTAGATGCTACAAAATCTATGAGGAATGGCTTTATTGCTTAAAATAACCTAGCGTACAGATTTAAAATTGTTTTTCAGTTAAAAAGGTAAAAGTCCAGAGGATCTCTTACAAGAACCATTAAAATGCTTGTCACTTTGTTCTAAGGTCAAAAGACTCAAAACACTAGTTTTTAGTAAATTAGATACACACCGAGACTTGTGTGCACATAAACACAAAGTATTTGAGAGTAAAAACAAAAACGGATTCCTACTGTGCACTTTGTTGCGCTGGTCACTCCACAAGTATAAGTGCTTATGGGGTGTGGGGGGTAAGGACCGGAATTTAAGTCTCTAGGATGGAGTTTCATACACATATACAATTAGATTAGGCTAGAGTAGAATTTCTATCTCGTAAAAAAAAAAAAAAAAAAAAAAAAAACAAAAACAAAAAGGGATTGCAGCGAAGGACATAAGTATCATCATTACAGAAATTACAGCTAGAGTGACTGCTGATCTTCTTCAATGTTACAAATGATAACATCAATGTATTCAGTACAAAAATTACCATAAAAAAATGTGTTTAATACAAGTCCTTAAAGGCTACATTTAAAAATATAGAGTTTCAGCATTCAAAAGGTCTAATTCCTGGCTATATCTGTGACTTGAATATTTAGTGCGATGCAAAGAGAATGCACATACCACAGGGATGGGTATTTACCAGAATTATTGACGTGTTGAACCATCTGAATATTTCAGTAACTCTTCACAATGTCTGAGACTGAAGAATATGTTCCAACAGTTGCACAAATGACACCCAATACAGCTATTGTGGTACTTGAAACAATCTGATTATGTAGGTGAAGAGAAATAGTGTCAAGAAAGGTAGGAAACCAATATACACATCAAAAGAAAAAAGAAAAGAAGAAGAAGAAGAAGAAGAAGAAGAAGAAGAAGAGAACATGAATATAGTAAGTAAAGAAAAACATGCAAACATAAATGGCACTAGCTTTTCTGGAAGAGTGCAAGAAAATAGGGGGGAAAAAGAATATTGAAACGTGTTTTGTATATGGATCCCTAATAAGTCTCCTTTATGGTCTTATTGTAAGAACCAGTCTTGCATGGGAAAAGTATAAACCAGGAATAACTGTCTCAAAAAATTTTGTTTTAAGAAACCAAGAGGGACTTGAAGGGCCGGGTCTTACTTATTGCCATTACATTTATTCAGCCTTAAGATCCTCCTACAACAAATTCTTTTCCTCTGATTTGAAAGACACTTTGCAGGGGGATAATCAATGAATTTAAATTTACATTTGCTATTGAGTCTGTATTCACTGTCCTAACCACTTTCATTGTTGAAGTAGAACTCACCATCTTATTAAATTAGTTTAATCTAGGTCCACCTAATGGCCTTCTTTTCTTTTCTTTTTTATTTTTAATTTTCCCATCATCAGATTTCACCATGCCATAAAGGAGATATTTTTATGTATCATTTTGGGTTCTACCGTTTACAGCCAGTAATGGGCATATTTTTAAATTTTAAGGAATTAGTCCTATCTGCAATAAACAGAGCCCACAACTATAGTCTTCATATCAGCCGTTATATTTTTAAATTTTAAGGAATTAGTCCTATCTGCAATAAACAGAGCCCACAACTACAGTCTTCATATAAGCCGTTATCTGAAGTGACATGGTATTGTGTAGCACCAAATTGCTGTCTATGTATAGAATAATTTTCTTCCAAAATGATTTTGAATAAAGAATATATATATATATATATATATAGAGAGAGAGAGAGAGAGAGAGAGAGAGAGAGAGAGAGAGAGAGAGAGAGAGAGAGTAAAACTCTGCTTACCTGTGTCCTTGTAGCTTTATTCCCCTTGATTTTTAAAAAACATAAAGCTGGCATTATTATTGACTGGATCAAAGACACATCCATCCATTAAAACATGTTATGTCATGTTGGTTGGCATAAATCAGCATTTCAGAAACAAAGCAGGCTATACACCACAAACCAAGTGAATTTGTGTTTTGCAAGTGCAGAAACATTTATATCAAACTACAATGGCTTATGAAAATTAATGATCTTTTATGTCATGTTGCCCTCCAGAATCTTTGTTTAATAAAGTCAAACAAAATTCCTTTTCTTTAAGTAAAATTTCTTGACAAGAGTTTTGTGAAGAATCATCATTAAAATATTTAAAATGTTATAAAAAAATGATTGTATGGAATTCTTACATGAAATTGATGTGGACTACAACTATGTATATATTGAACAAAGTGAAAGCTTACCACAATTATACTGAAGAGAGAGCCAATTAAAGCCATAACAAGACCTGCAACCATTAAAAAAAAAAGAAAAAAGAGACTATTAAGTAATTGAGTTCACTTGATAGCCCAAGAAGTTGTTGAAGCTGGAAAAGAATGAATCAGAAGTTGCAACTATTTCCACCAAATCCTTACAGGTTACACCTATAAAACGTTTCTAAATTGAAAGTAAGAAAAATTAATTACAAGAAACATATTTAGATGCATGATTATTTTTGTTTTGTAAATAAATTAGTCAGCAGGATAAAAAACTGAAAATTGCAATGTCACCAAAGTGGCATCAGTTCAAAAATGACCTAGTAAGAATCAGCCCCTAGCTGACCTAATTCAGAATTTGAATTAAATCCAACCTTGATCCTAATCCATTTATACAAATGCCAATCCAATTGCATCAGGGCCAGCGAAGGACAAGTTACTTGACACCACATCGGAAATACATGTAATATAGAACTACTTATATTTAATTGAAAGGATTCTTGCAGGACTGCAGCACATACTTCATAGCTTGTGCAGTGATTAAGCAATTCATTACATATTGCAAGGTCTCTAGGCTTCGTTTGAACAAAATGCTTCATAGCATTGGGAAAGAGGCTCAATCTGACTTGAATTGCCAACCCTTAAACCCCAGAATATTTAGAAAACTAGAATTATTATCACATAAAAATAATTATTAATAATTCACAGGAATATCATCAACATCAAGCAATCTTGTATGGTACCGGTTGGGGTTTCAAGAGCATATGCGTTTATGTTGAACAAAAGTATATTATATTTAATTGCAGGATATGGTAGACAAGTTTTATGTCCAGAATCAAGTGAGTTCGCTGATAATATTTTGATACCTTTTACTATCTAACTAATAATATAAAATGAAATTAAGAACTGAAGTATTTGCCTTAAGTCAGATTATTTACCAAAAAAAGGAAGAAGAAAAGCCACACAAACTGAAGAAGCGACAAGTGCTGTTCTTAAAAGGACATAACACCAGAGACTATTTGAAACCCCAACCGGCAGCAGCTCCTCTATACTCCTTGCCAAAGGGTTCATCAATAGCGCATATTTGTTCAAAGTTAAGGAATCAAAATCAATAAAAAGAATGCAGATAATGATTTAAAAATGTAGCCTAATTTGATTTCAATAAATAAGTAATATTTGTAAAAAGGATATTTAGTGCACGGATTAATAACCTGCAGAAAGCAGGAAAGCCAAGCTTAGAATCCACGTAAATGTTCATGACCCAAGCTCAAACACAAACATTGCATTTCCATGACAATCTCATACTTACTGTTGTCCAAATTGCAACTTTGGAAACAAAAGCGTCAGGTGGCATATTCAAAGTTATCTGGGACAATGTATGTTGACCATAAATGAGATACCCCATCACTGCAACACCCCCGTATATCAAGACACACAAAAGAAAACTGCACAAAAAGATGAAGTCAAGGCATGCGAGAATAGAAGACAAGTACAATGTGAGCCCAATCTAAACAATAAAGTTGTTTACCAAATTACGAGTGCCTTGCTAAATTTTGTCTTGTCAGCCATTGAGTGGTAGATATTTGGAAAAACAGAATGCCCAGAAAAGCAAAATCCATATGCACCAATGACAAATGGAATGCCACTCCAGTTCACAACTTGAGCAGTTTGAGGGAACTCAATTCCATCTATTGTACCAAGGAAAAGTACACATAGGGCTATCAAAACTGTTGCAAGGACCCCACCAGCTGCAAAATAGATGACAAGAATTCAGATGTCTGTGCAATTTCAAGAACCAATGGAGGCCTGCAAGAACATGTTTGCAATACCTGAAAGGTATGAGATCACGCGGAGATCTCTCAACCAAACGGTTGGCAGAACAATCAGGGCAATTAGAATTCCAAACAAGTGCATGGAGTCCAGATGAACACCAGCCCAATCCAATGATGTTCCAGGGAATAGCTTGGTGAGATTATCTCCTTCCAAAATAATAAATTCTACACAATATGACTGAACATATGGAAAATAAGTGGATTAACTTGACCAAGATTGAAGGGAATATAATCCAAGGATTCAGAATCAGTGTGTCACTTACATATAATTCACCGTACAAAATGATCTGCTCCAGGATCCAAAAAAATCAATAACATCAGAGATATTGGACACAAAACAAATCAAGGAGATGAGTAAAATAATTCATTTTCATCTCCCAAGATTAACACTTCAAAAAAGTTCATAAGAAAATGGGGCTAAACAATAGAATTCAAAATAAATTAATTGTAGACAAATTATCATGTCTGTATATACACAATGAACTAACCAAAAATGAGATTAAATTGAATCCATCCAATTTAAACTAATCGATCTTAATTCAAGAGTTAAGATGTTCCAAATAAATTCTTGACCTGTAAAGGAATAGAGAACCCAACAGTTTGGTATCAACAACTATAAAGAACTAGCCTGACCAATTTAAAAAAAAGATATCGTGTTTCCATTTGAAGTTACAAGCAACTCACAGCTATGAAAAGACGTCCATATCTTCCAAAAGCAGCTTCTCCTAAATCTGGGTAGGTTATGATGCTTTCTTTGCTCTCAAAGCAGTATCTCAGGAGGGAGGCAGTGTAATAACATACAACTGCAAAAAAAACTAGGACTGCCAAACTTGCCCAGCCACCTTCTTTCACCGTGTAAGGTGTAGAAAGAAGCCCAACTCCAGCCAGCACATTAATTCCTGCCTCAAAAAAAAGTGACATTATAAAACTATTCCAAAGACGGTCAGAAGATAATAAGTTCAAATTATAAAACATACACAGATATCAAAAACTTCATTCATAATAATTTCAGTAAGTTATGTCATTACTCAAAGTTGAATCTCTGCTTCCTGGTATCTAGTAAGGGTAAATGAGAACATAAGAGATAAACAACTATTAAACTTTCTATCATACATTAGTCATTCTCTTCTGATGATGAGTATTGGTTGTTTGATACCTTTTCACATATATCAGGAATTTCTCCACCAGTACTAGAATGCATGATATATTAAAAAGAGGCTCAGATCAGATATCTAATTGTAATAGTAACAAAACACTAGAATATCATAGCTTACCATTGAAGACAGTCTGAGTAAGACTGCAACCATGACCAATGGGTAACTCCCCAGTAACCTGCTTATGAAATGAGGCTTTCTCTGACAATGATGATTGTGCCCTTGAGAGCCTATCCAAGTCTTGCTTCTGATAACTTCTTTCATAATCAGACAATAAAGGAGACTTTCCATCAAGGTCTAAATTACTTTTAGAATGATTGTCAAATCCAAAAGATGTAACACTTGGACCATGACCAAGATATCCAAAACTTGGTGATGCTGCGATGGTATAAGAATCAGTAGTCTCTCTGCAAGAAAATGACCAAAAGACAAGAAAAAAAAAAACATTGAGTACTTGAGTGTATCCAATCTATAGAACATGACTTAAAATACACATTGCCTCACTAGTAATTCGTTTTTTATGTATGCACTATACAACATTGTACTTGATAATTTGTTCAGATGAACTCAAAGTACATACATATGCTTTGGGTGTCTTATCAATTTAAGCACCAGGCTGTAGGACATATTGATGTGGCAATTGGCAAAGCTAGCTAAGTTACTTATTCATGTTTTCATGTGTGTGAAAAAAATCATTTTCAATTCTATAATTCTAGAATTTGCATCACATTGCTTAGTTCATGTGTGCAAAACATTCGTTTCCAGCTTTTCATAGAACATAGAAACTGACTGAAAAAGTATCTCAAGGATGTAATTTCCAATAAATTCATATTGGCCAGCACCTTGTTTAGCAAGGACTAGGTCCTGTCCAAATATCACATGCCAGCAGATGGAGTCATCATAGGCACTCAAGATATTCTTTCTAGATAGGTGGATAGATAGGGCTACTAGTTGCTTGATCAGGACCCTAGCTTTATTCCAAGCCAAAAACCATGACGAATTTCCCTTCCCTTTCTATCTACAACAGTAGAAACAAAGGACTTCCCTACACCCAAAATTATATGTAATGTAATGCTTGGTATGTATTACGTATCATATGAGCATGATAAATATTTGTACTTCCTATGTGTCATCAAACACACCCTAAAATATCCAAGAGCACTCTAACCAATAACCATGATAATACCATTTGTTGCCACATAGCTAGGTTACCGAACTTAACATGTAATTGGAGGAATATGATTTCCTAAACGAATCCTCCATTTTAAGAGTCTGTTGAAAATTAACACAAAAACAGGCTATGGACAGTAATATATATATATATATATATATATGTATGTATGTATGTATATTTTCACAATATTCATCAAGCTATTCAATATTGACATCTTAAATCTCATCATGTTCACCAATATCCTTGTTAGGGTATATTATGGTCCCTCTAGCATAGGCAAATTGACTTAACAGAAATATCATCCCCTAAACCACAAAGCTTTGATGCAGTCTAGTTATATGGCCTTGTAAATGGGCAAGCTCCTCCTCCCACACACTTCCAAGGGGTAGCAATGACACTATTGCCATTCTAAAAGTTCACTTAAGACAACCTGGACACATGTTTGGATTGAAGAATATGAAATGAAACTCCATATATTTCAAACTAAATCTGATTAAAAAATATACAAAATTATTTGATACCATAAACTATTGATATTAGATTGTAAATTCGGTTCAGCACTATGATGCTTAAAGTAACATATAGGCTAAGGCTGAAATGAAAACTCATAAGTTGAACAGGATTACTGGCTAAAACCACAACTCAAGCAGAATTATTAAACATTCTAAGCTTAGTTGAAATCCCTTAGTTCCAAAAAAAGCATAAAGTGCGGACATTACCTAATTCTTGATATAAGTTTTAGAGTTTAAATGTTAGTGACCATAGAACATGTCTGACATACTGGCTTATTTTCATGCATGTAACGCAGAAAAGCTAGAATTTATCACATATACACGTGACCTTATTTATGAGTTATCTGCCAAACTATTAGTCCCCACTTTCTCTAACTACCTAGGCAGTCCTCTCATTGACTGTTCATTAACATTGATTTGAAAGAGTTTTGTGGGCTAGTTCTTTGTGCAATAAAAACTTTTTATTCAGAAGGGAAAAAAAAAAAAAAAAAAAAAAAAACGGACAGTAAACCACACAAACTCTCTTTGGTTCAATATAAATTATTATCCAATATTTTCTAAAGCCCAAAATAATTCTCAAAAAAAAAAAAAAGTTTTTCATTCCAAGTGAAAGAGAGAGAGAGAGTCAATTTCCAGTTAAAATTTTATTTAAGTCTACAGAATTTTAAATGACTTGACACTGAATATACAAAAACAAAATTAAGTTTTTTGAAATTGGTATCGTCTTGACTGTTTCAAATTAATAATTTTTATGCAAAACCAAACGGAGAAGATTGTGGAAAACACTTACCTATAACTCTGTGGCCATTGCTGAGATATGAGAGGACTAGAAGGAGAACCCTGTAAACCTCCTTCAACATTTTCAATATCACTGCTGCTAATATTACTACCAGCACCACCATAACTCTTGTTCACTTCGAAAACATCATCAACACTCTCATCCAACAAAAACTGTTCAGCCTCTCTCTCCTTATCCTTTTCTGCAGCCATTTTGCACTATCCGCTGGGATGATCTCTCTCTAGCCACACACACAAAAGTGACAAAACCAAGCGACTTAAAAAGGCTGTCTTTTTTGTTTCTGGGTTCTTTGTCTTCTTGGGAAATTTATAGTATTGAGAGACATGTCGCGAAGGATCCAGAGTGTACTTGGAAGCGGTCCAAAATATGAGTCACTGACAAGCCTTTTCTGAGTGAGTTTGGGTTCACGGTTCACCGTAACGGTTTTTCTTAACAGTTCTATTGCCACTTAAACCGCGACAAGTTTTGCCACAGCTATTTTATTTTGTGTGTCAAATAATGATCGGTTGTTTGTCACTTTTAACTTAGATTAACCATTTTTTCTCCATCACTTATTACCTACCATATAAATAGTTGTGATACAAATTATGTAGTTTTACGTGGTCTAAGAATTTTTCCGCATTTTAGGCAAGTAATATTTGGAACAATTCACTTTATGAACAAAAAGAGAGTTGTGAAAATTTTTGTCCTCTCTTTACCAGGTTGTTTGAAAAAAAAAAAAAAGCTTAAAGTTTCAAAATTAGGATATCTAATTCTAGTATATTAGACCATGAGTAGCTTTTTTTTTTTTTTTGGATAGATTAGTAGCTTATTTTATAATTTAAAAAAGGCCCTTTCATTTATATTAGTATTTTTTTTTTTTTGAGAAAGAACTCTGTAATTGTTATTAAGGAAGCTACATTGCAGAATTTTAAGAGTAAAACTTAAGGTATAGCATATAAGGTATTGTACTTAAGTTTTGTCCTTATAATTAAGTAGGGATGGCCACGCTTCCTGGTATGGCTAAACTCCACTACTGCAAACTGGCTTACAAGTAGTTTGGCATCCCCAATCAGATTACCAAACTCAGACAGCGATAGAACATTGCTCTGAATAGCTTCAATTGTCGTCTCTGAATCTCCCCCTAATAAAGGTTCTATTTTTTTTTTTTTTTTTTTTTGAGCCCGTTAATAAAGGTATTTTTATGTATAGCTCAAAATGACAGTTTTAATAAAATGTCAATGTTTTGTCCACGTTAGTAAAAAAGTTATTTTAACATTTTACTCTATTCCTGTTATTTTTATTTATTTATTTTTACTTTCAGTTTCCTTTATTTGATTGGCTTAGGAAACACACACATATATACAAAATGATCAAAAAATGCTTCACCTCGTTGAGTCTCATGCTCTCCTCTCAAATAGTAACAAACAGAAATTCACGACCATTTTCTTGGCATTCAAACTGAAACCCAACAAGAAACTAAGAAATCCAATAATAAACTCACTTAGAAATTGACCTTTTTTTTTTTTTTTTTTTTTAACCACTTAGAAATCAACTTAAAACTACCACTAAACATTAATCTCCTACCATCACAAGCATCCACAACTTTAAAATAGTCTCATTCATCAAATGTTCTATCATTTTCTCATTTACCATATTCTAAGATTAGGTGGCAATTCATGTTAGCGGGGTCATGTTCATGTCATGTCAATATATGGGTATTCAAATAAATGGTTCAACCCTAAACCCGACTCATTTAATAATCATGTCAAACCTCTCAACCCTAGCACAACCCATTAATTAAGTGGGTTGACATGACACAGCCAATTTCAACCCGTTTAATACACAATCTAACAAATATAGAGTAAAAAAAAAAAAAAGTTTTTTTTTTGGGGTAAAATGTAGCACCCCATAATTTTATTACCAATTTCTTTCTTATACATAAATTAAAAAGGAGGCTCATAATTAAATGGATTTAATTGATTTGGGCCTAAGATATTTAAATCAAATAATTATTATGGTATAAGGACCCCAAGTGAGATGACATAAGTGTATATATATATATATATATATATATATATGGGCCTTGATAAGCTTTAAAAAACCCTAATTTTTTTTCTCTTAAGTTACACGCGTATTTTTCCCTTAGCAATGTTCCAGAAAACATTTTGCCTTTCAGAGTTTGATTTAATGTAGGTTTTTATCACGACTTTAGGAACGTACAAGTCATATCTAGGTTATATCCCAAAGTACAGGGGAACTCTAACTGCGACATGTACTTTTGGGATATGATCTGGATATGACTTGTTATCATTTATACATACCAGATCAACTTAATAGTTAATACAAGTATAAAAGCCCTTACAACACTGTCATAATCCAAATCCACACAGAAATAACTACAATTCGGGATATCATAGCTTCGTTGATACAATAAAACTATTACTGTTTTAATATATAATAAGCAAAATTGTTGAAGTCAATTCATTGCATTCTAGACGTTTGGATGAAAAATTAAAAACAAGTGTAAAATCAAAATTCTTGGCTTATGCTCAACTAAAAAGGAACATTAGTCTTTTCAAAATAAAAGTCAAAATTCAAACTTAGAAGATGATGATATGGAAGGAAAAAAGTTAATGCCGTGGCTTTTTTTTATTTTTCCTATAATAAGAAGAGTTAATACCTAAATTACTAATTTTTAGAGAGTAATAATGACACTACTATGAGTGTTTTTTGACCCTTAGATCTAACAGTAATCAATGGTTCACAAAAGGTGTAACTCTTGTGAATTTACATCAGATATATATATATATATATATATATATATATGAGATGAGTTCAAGTTACACTTGGTGTAACTCTTGTAAAGTTACACTTGGTGTAACTCTTGTAAAGTTACACATTTTTTACACCGTAGATTCATAAGAGATCTAATGACTAAAAAAATATCATTAAATGCTATTGGTTTCCACCTCATTCATAATTAATACTAGCATTTTCTCTTATATATATATATATATATATATATTGTGGTGACACGGTGGTAGCCACGTTAAGATTTATCCTCTTTGGGGAGCCAGGCCCGCAAGGATTATCCCGTGTACCCAATGGAAGGAAGGAGGGAGCAAGGGCTGGCCTTGGACTCGCGCTCGCAGTCCCACATCGGGTAGTTAGGCGCTCCCACTCATGTTTATAAGGTTCTGGACCAAGCATGAGTGTACGCTTACTCGCGTATGCGATCGCATACGCGGGTAAGCGTACACTCATGCTTGGTCCAGAACCTTATAAACATGAGTGGGAGCGCCTAACTACCCGATGTGGGACTGCGAGCGCGAGTCCAAGGCCAGCCCTTGCTCCCTCCTTCCTTCCATTGGGTACACGGGATAATCCTTGCGGGCCTGGCTCCCCAAAGAGGATAAATCTTAACGTGGCTACCACCGTGTCACCACATTAAAACGCTTTTTGGTTGTATGGCTTGATGTGAGCCCTTCCCCAAGAAGTTTATCCTCTTTGGGGAGCCAGGCCCTCAAGGATTATCCCTCAGCCAATGGAAGGAAGGAGTGAGCAAGGGCTGACCTTGGACTCAGACTCGCAGTCCCACATCGGGCAGAGGGATCGCATACGCGGGTAAGCGTACACACACGTGAGCTCCAGAGGCTTATGAAGCGTGTGTGGGAACGCCCTCTGCCCGATGTGGGACTGCGAGTCTGAGTCCAAGGTCAGCCCTTGCTCACTCCTTCCTTCCATTGGCTGAGGGATAATCCTTGAGGGCCTGGCTCCCCAAAGAGGATAAACTTCTTGGGGAAGGGCTCACATCAAGCCATACAACCAAAAAGCGTTTTAATGTGGTGACACGGTGGTAGCCACGTTAAGATTTATCCTCTTTGGGGAGCCAGGCCCGCAAGGATTATCCCGTGTACCCAATGGAAGGAAGGAGGGAGCAAGGGCTGGCCTTGGACTCGCGCTCGCAGTCCCACATCGGGTAGTTAGGCGCTCCCACTCATGTTTATAAGGTTCTGGACCAAGCATGAGTGTACGCTTACCCGCGTATGCGATCGCATACGCGAGTAAGCGTACACTCATGCTTGGTCCAGAACCTTATAAACATGAGTGGGAGCGCCTAACTACCCGATGTGGGACTGCGAGCGCGAGTCCAAGGCCAGCCCTTGCTCCCTCCTTCCTTCCATTGGGTACACGGGATAATCCTTGCGGGGCCTGGCTCCCCAAAGAGGATAAATCTTAACGTGGCTACCACCGTGTCACCACATATATATATATATATATATATATATATATATATATAAATAAGAGGTTTCCTTTAGTTTCAACTGCAACACATGATTTGAGCTTTTCTTTTCTTCTCTTCTCTACGGCTATGCCTCCTGCTCTAAATTTAGAAAGTTGAAATATCCAATACCTAGCAATTGTTCCCATGCTTATAGGAAGACATGGGTCTGTGCATCTATTATTTTTGATACCTAGTATAATATAATTGGGAAAGCTGACATATCATTATATTAATGGGAAAGCTGACCTATGATTGTTTCAATATTAATATAGGCATTGTACATATAGCCGTATGGTCCTCCATAGACTTTGAGATTGATTGGAAAAAAAAAAATAGTACCTGATAGAGTAATAGGCTTGGACTTTATCAATTTGTCACCATGTAAATGGGAAAAGGTTGCTTTATGGTTGATATAGATCTTCCTCATCATCCTTCTAGTGATGTGTATTCATTTTTAATTCATTGTAGTAGGCAACAATACTTTTCAAGCCTATAATATCTTTTTAGCCCCTATAAACATAGGAATAAGAGATCATATATTATCTAAGTTAACTAATTTGTCATCCACGCACTGCCATTGTTCAAAAATTTGTCTAGATTTATCATTTAAGTTTGGCAGCATCAAGGGAATAATGGGCTAGCTATGGGATTGATAAATTAAGATATAATATTGGCTTCAACTATATATTAGATTGATCAGATATGATTATAATGTGGCTTCTAAGAATTGTAGTAGACTATATGATAGCTGGACACGTAATGAAATGCTGGAGTTCTATAGAGTTGTATTACAATCATGCCAATTAATAGATAGTGAGAATATTTGAAATAGAACAATTGGATCAAAATTGAAAGTGAACTAGAGAGTGAAGTAAATAAAGGGAAAATTTTGGAAATATTAATGTTGTTCAAGATTATATTGTTTAAGTATGAAAATAGATTTTAGTTGGAGATTTGTGTATTGATGGACCTATGTTTGGTGGTGCTAGGTTCTAATTCTACTGATTTATTGAGACTCAAGGGTGGTTGATTTCTTTTTCTTTTTTCTCTTTGCAAATAAAAGGTAAGTGATGTTTACTAATTTGGAGATTTTCCCAAAAACAGTTTTGATTATGAAACTATTCTTATATCAAAAAAATATGTTGATATTCTACGAATATATTGCTATTCTATAAATGTTTGATGTGTACATTGTATGGAAACGTTGACTATTTGTTATATGACAAACTTGTGGGACAACCTAAACTTATTTTAACTTGTATGTGTGGATAAATCTTTGTATTTTTGAGTATTATGACTGGATTATTTGTTGTGAGCATCTTGAAATTTGTTTTGAATCCTATGACAAGTCATGATTAAAAGCTCAGTGTTGTATTTAGTCCTTAGTAAGGGACAATCATACAATATCTAGTCCTTAGCAAGGGACGGTCCAAGAAAAGGGGATAATGTAAATTTGGTAACTCCTTAGTAAGAGAGTATATCATTGAGGATCTGAAAAGGGTGCTTCTTAGCAAGGGAGTGCACCTTTAAGTTCCAAAGGAGCCACCCTTAAGAAAATGGATGAAAAGGGGGTTCCAGTCCTAAAAGGAGACAGCACAACCATGTCAATGGGGTGAAAACATTGACCACAAGAAAAGTCTAAAAATTTGTTATATGATAGTGTTTGTATATCGTGATAGCTCACAATATAATGATATTTTATATGAAATAAATGATGTTAAAAAAAAAATAGATGGCTTGCAAGTTATAACTTTGTTATATGGATTATTTTTTTAAAATGTTTGTTCCCACACCCCAATGTTAGTGAATTCCACTTATTGAGTTATTTGACTCCCCCCTTTTATTCCCCCTTACAGATACATTAGAGGGATCATTAGAGTATAGATTTTTGGAAAACAACAGTTATAAATTATATTGTGAAACTGAAGATTTCATTATTATTTTTATGGTATTAAATATTGTACTGGAGAATTATTTTGAGGATATCTTATCTTTAGTGGGATTAGAGCTCTGACAATTGTGACAAGATTTTAGGTTGCTGGTTGCATTTATTTAATTTTTTTATGGATTATTTAGATTGAATAGACTTTTATTAGTTATGATTTTGGGGTGTTATATAAAAGGTTTAGAGATTTTAGAGTTTCAAGTTTCAACTAAGAATTACTATATTCTCACACAAAGAGAAATGGTAATAAACTTGCCCATAGTTTAGCCTGGCATTCTATTAATGTCGATGACTATGTAGTGTGGATGGAAGATGTTCCACCACCTTTACTTTTTATTGTTTAGGCTGATATAGCCAAGCTTTATTTCAGCTAATAAAATCTTAGGTCTTCCTTATCAAAAAAAAAAAAAAAAAGTTTCAACTAAGAATTTATTAGTATAACCATTAAAATTCTTTTAATTACTTAATTTTATTTAGAATTCAAATTTATTTTAGAGTAAAATGACATTAATTTTTATTAAGCAGATTAACATGAAATTAACCTATATTTTAATCGTGTTAAAGTGTGTTGACCCATTTTTTACATTAACCCACAAAAAACCGTGTCACATTCGAATCGTGTTAAATATTGCCACCACAGACAACCATACACAGAAGATTATACTGTCCACATCATACTCACTGCTAGGGACCGGGAAAAGCACTTTTCAACTACAAGGCCATAACCATAAATAGATCACCCATAAATCCCCACTAAGCCCTAACGCAAACCCATGGCCTAAATCAAACCCAAACTAATCTGCCACCTAAAGCTTCCAATAGCGACTACGCAGTAATGGTTCCAAGAATTTTTTTCAAAGGGTCATTGGAAAATTTAAATTAAACAAAATTTAATAGAAAAAAACACTTGAATATACCGAGTCAAAAAAAAAAAAAAATGCAAATATATGAAATTTTACAACTTTTACGATTTTTCATATTTTAAAATCGTTACATGATAGTTTGTTATCATTTTTTATTATCTATTATCTATTGTCCATGTGGCTATGTGTGATTTTTTTATTTTGTTAAGTTTGTATAACGCTTATTTATTTTTATGCACTTGTCATTATTTTTATAAAAATATTTTAAACTAAAATAACAAAACGCAACCCACTGACACTATATTATTTATTAAGCCACACATCCATAATCATCCAGATATACTTATAACATTAAGTATCTACTTAACCAATAAAATATTTAAACAATTGCTAATTTTACTATTTTTTTTCTTCAATTACATACTAACATAAATAATACACTAAATGTTTAATTGTTGTTTAGTTTTAGGTTGTACTGATCTATGATTAGAGTGCGCAAGATTTCAACCAATGTATGTAAAAATATTTTTAAGCGTAAAATAAAGTAATAAATAAATAAATATATATATATATATATATTTTTTAAGTTAGGGGGTTCATTTGAACCCTTGAACAACAAGTGCTGCCGCCCTTGCCACCACGCCTCTCTGCCTTTAACCACATGCCACCGAAACACCAAGCTTTATATCAAATTCATCCAAGTCCTTATTGAAGCCTTAGACCTGTGGCTAAGGTGATTGAAACCACCATATTCCAAACAACCTTTAGCCTTAGACCTACTGTCGAGTGACTAAAGGGATTCTGATAATAGCTTAATTTTGTATATTTATATAATTATTAGAAAGTATTATCATATTTATTTTGAATTAATACATGCATTTTATATTAGGTTTTGAAATAATATTGAATAACTAATTTTATGCTTAAATGAATTTTAATACGTAAATATGTCTTTTTTATAGGAGAATGAATTTTTTTTTTTTTGAGAAAGGAAAATGGTGGCTCACGTGTGATATCACAGCCGACCACACCCCACAGATACATCGCCTGTGAGTACCACCAGCACATAATGGATTTGTGTAAAGAAGAAAACTAATGGACTTTATTTGTACGAGGTCATATTGAAGTTAAAGAAGGTCAACCAAATTAAATTTGAGTCCAATTGGAGTAAGAAATTAAATGAAATTTGCACAAAATGCAAGTCAAATTTGGATCAGGATTCTAACATGCACACCTGTTAGTATTTTGGGGATAACTTTAAGCTCAAATATCCAATTGAGATGATTCAAGTTGAGCTAGAAAGATACGTTAAAGGGCTACAACTTTGTAGTTTACCAAAAGTCCGAATTTCGAATTTAAAATGGCAAAAAATGTCGGTTAAGTGAAGCCTAAAAACCTCAAAATTTTCTCCAAATGGGAATCCAACTTGTAATAGGATTACTTGACCTATTTAAAGGCTCTTTAGGGCAAAATTCAGAAGGTAGCTGCCCCAAAAAGAAAATTAGGTTTTCTTAAAGTTTATTTAGAATTTTCAAAGTTTTATTTGGAGTAATGGCTTGCTAGAAACCTTGCTAAGGCAAGGGTTGAAACCAAACGGTTTATTGGCATGTTCTTAACAATTATTTTATGGTTTTAATGCTTATTTTCTTGTGTTTTTATTGATTCGCAAGGCACATGCTTGTCATGGAAAGAGAGTAGTGATTAAGATCAATTTTAGATTTTATGTATATTACAAAATAAAGATATAAATCATTTGATTTTTAAAGTACATAGAGATTTACATTAATCAAAAGAGACATTAATTTTAAGAATTTTGATAATTATATCGCAAAAGTTAATTTCATTCTTAACCACAAAGTTAGGGTAGCTATTTAACATATAAATATCTATTTTACTATAAAAGTTTTTAGTACCTATTTGCTAAAGCAATATATCCACTTACTAAAAACTTCTCAGAATAGTAACAAATATTACCATCTTCCAACAATAAAAAACTGGGTTTTGCTAAGAAAAAAAACAAAAAACAAAAAACAAAAGGCATGTGCCATTGAATATTCCATTAGATTAATTATAAGTTTTGAAAATTTAAACCTAGAAAATTAATGTTTTTTAGATAACAAATAAAACACTTTATATCATCATTCTAACTTTCCAAGAATTACTAATATCTAAAACTCAAAATACGTTAAGAAAATTTTTAAAATGTTAAAATTTAGTGGGAGTATTTTAGACATTACACAATAAATATTTTGAGAATCGTAAACTTTCATTACGGTTTAACTAAGAGAATAATAATATGACATATTTGCTATTTTCCAAAATATTAAGGAAAAAATTGCTTGATTTTAAAGTTTAAAAAGGAATTGCAAACTATCCCAAACATAAAGGATGAAAAGTGTTTTTATCTTAAGTTTTTGTTTTTCGTTTGTGTGTGTATGTGTATAAAACTATGTGTTTTTACTTAAAATGATGCGTAAAGAAAAAAAATACAAAAAGTCAACCCAAAAAAATTGTTCGTGAAACGGTAAATTTTAGCTCAACAAAGTTAACACCAACAAAAAATTTCTAAAAACACAACAAAATGACACAACATTTTCATAATAACTTTATAATTTTGTTATATTTTATTTTGACATGTAAAGAATTGACAGTTCAACAATTTTGAAAATATTGTGATGAAAACAAGATGTCTTAACATTTTCACAAGAGAAATGCTATGTCCACGACATTTTTATAACAAATCATAAGTAGTAGGTTGTTGCAGGTTGTTATTTGTGAGCAAAAAAGTAATTTCATTGGTAAGTTTAAATTAGAACTCATAAAAATTTATCACCTATGATTTGTTATGAAAATGTTATGAAAAATATTGTGGATATAACACTTCTTTAATCACAATACCTTTATTTTTAGTTGTGCTTGGTTCTAGTATGATATTTTATTACTTTATTTTGATCTATAAAAAATTAACACTTCAACAATTGTGAAAATATTGTGCCAATTTGTTGTGTTAATATTTTATTATAATGTGAAATAGTGCAAATTGGACAAACCAAAAATAATATAGCAAATCTACTATAGCTTTACCCATTCACCACAAAAAAAAAAAAAAAAGTGGCCAGCAAAATAGTGAAAATTGAACAAACCAAAAATACTATAGCAAAACTATCATAGCTTTTCCCATTCACTCTTTTTATATATAGAAAGTGTTGTGAAAAATTTTGTTGATGTATCACTTTTTTTTCATAATACTTTTATTTTTAGTAGTAGTTAGTTTCAGTATGATACTTTATTTTGACCTACAAAGAATTAACATCTTAATAATTGCGAAAATATCGTGACAATATTGTGACAATTTGTTGCATTACTAACTTATTATATATAATCCGGTTAACTAATAGTTCATATGTCTATAATTAAAAAAAAAAAAAAGGTTCAACTGGCGATGTTACGTGAAGAAGAAGAAGAAAAATAAAGGCCAGTGAATAGTACGTGTTAAATAAACCAAAAACATTAATTGTAGCTGTAAGGATTGGCTCTTTTTATATACAGAAAAAAAAAAAAAAAATTGGTTCAACTGGTGATGTTATGAGAAGAAGAAGAAGAAGAAGAAGAAGAAAAAAAAGGCCAGTCAACAATATGTGTTGAATAAACCAAAAAGTATTGTAGCTGTAAGGATTGGCTCTTTTTATATATAGATATATATATATATATATATATATATATATATATATATATATATATATATATATATATATAAGGGTTGAACTGGCGATTTTATGAGAAGAGGAAGGAAAAAAAAAAGACAGTCAACAGTACGTGTTGAATAAACCAAAAACATTGCAGTTGTAAGGATTGACTCTTTTTATATATAGATTTAAGTAGAAAATTAATTATTTAATATTTTTCAAAACTTAATATAAAATGCATGAATTAACTTAAAATAAATATGATAATGCTTTTTAATAATGTTATAAATATGCAAAATTAAACTATTATTAAGTTCTGGCTATCGAAATCAATAAAAGGAAAATGTTTCTTCATCAATGCCCAATTATTGACTTCGTCCATTCTCAAAGGTCAACTTACTAATTGAAATGAACAACATGACCAACATGTAAACAAAATCAAATATAAAATGTCAAAATAAAAATAATCCCGAACTTTAAAGGTTAAAAGTGTAATTTAGCTTAAAAATTACTTCTCTAATCAACAAACAATTATATTATATTATATATGTAGGGTATTCGAGGACCGAAGAGGATGGAACATGAAGTATCGTACGCTTCCACTCGCAAAAGTGTATCCGACCCAAGGACTTTGTCAATCTGAGAAGGGAGGAAGATGCGAGATAACATTTTGGGAGAACCCATTTCAAGGAAAAAGGATCATGGAAGAGGGCCAAGATGGTGGAAGGAAGCTTCCTGTAAAGGGTATACCTTCCCCCACCACATTGAATGCACTGTAACAACCTTATCAGCTGCATTGATGAGGAAATGACACCTGAACAGTAGTTTCACAGCTAGCAGCTCCTTCCATCACCTTCAGCAGAACTCTGATGGGACAAGTGACCTAAGGAAAGCCCTGAGGCATACATGTGGAGGGTTAGGATGCAAAGAGGAAAGATATGTAAGAGAAATAAGAGAAGGAGAACCTCCCAGTTATGGGGATGATTCTCTATGAATAAAAAAAACAAGAAAGTGATGAACAGTGAATTATTTGGTATAAAATTTATGTTATTCATATATAAGAACTAGACCTTAGACTTACCTGAGGATCTCAATATCCTCAGTTGTTACTTGAATTATCTTTCATCATTACTTTAGGTTCCTTGGCTTTATACCTGAACTTAGCCCCAAAATTACGTTAGAAATATTTTCCCACTCTCTATAAAAATACTATTGTATATACTTAGTTTGAGGGATATGGCATCACTGTTCTTAGTGAGCTTGGGCTATCAATTTTCTGGTACTTTCATTATATATATATATATATATATATATATATATATATATATAAACTAGGAAAAATTATTATGTATTTTACATACACTCGAAATATAAGATACCATCTCTTAATCTAGTAGGTATTTTACCAAATCATGCCATATCATTACAATACACGAGAAATATATATATATATATATATATATATATATATATATATATATATATAAACTAGGTAAAAGTATTATGTATTTTACATACACTCGAAATACAAGATACCATCTCTTAATCTAGTAGGTATTTTACCAAATCATGCCATATCATTACAATGCATGAGAAATAGCATAAGTGGTTAGTCATGCATTAGTACTCTAATCACTATTTATTACCTCAATCACTTATTGCATGAGAAATAGTTAAGCGGTGAGCCACTCTAATTACTGTTTATTACCTCAATCACTCTTTTTTCGTGTGTGTGTATATTATTTTTTAAATTATGAAAAATAATATTTTAAGCAAAAAAATCTAAGACCACGAATAAATTCATAATTTTTATCACCAACTTTTTCATGTGACTGACTCTGAATAGCAAAAAAGAAAAAGAAAAAGGTAGTTAATATGAAAGTCACAAGTTTTATCACCAACTTTTTCACAAGTAGATTGCTTTACATCTTTTATTATATTATTATGTCTGAACTTTGAAGCGAACCAGGCGGGATCACACACATGCATACTTTGTCTCATTGTCAATTAAGGTACTTCCAAGCACTATGCTCCACAAAAGTACAATCCTCCAGATTCTACAGATGTCCAAATTAATTATATAAACAAGTAGTTAATAACATCTGCTTATTTTGTTAAAACTAAAATTTTTTTTGTTGAAAGTACTATAAATAAAAGTAAAAATGAGTTGAAATAGTATAGTAAGACCCATAAATGGTACTAAAAAGTGCAGTGGGGTCCATAAATAATAGCAAAAATAAGTTAAATAGTAAAATAAGCTGACTTTTTAAGCTGGAGCTAAACACACACTTTCACTCTAATTACCCCTTTCCCCTCCTCTAACTCTGAACTTATGAAGGCAGTGATAATTACACATTGTATGTATGAGATATGCAAACATAACCGAAATTGTATTTTTGAAACGTGATTTCAATTATAATTATGAAATGTTTCAGTTAGAGTGTGTATGACAATATATAAGTTAGCATGTACAAGAATAATTAGTGACTCATAAAAGTGACAGTTTTCCCATGCCATGCCTAACATTTAAAAAAAAAAAAAATGGCATGGTTTGGCATCCTCACACTTTTGACATTCAAGTGACATGATTTATAAAATGGGAAAATTATTTATAGTTGTTGTTATTATTATTGTTGTTGTTGGTGGTGGTTCAATTATGAAAAGTAGCTAACAAAATTAATAATTTTTTTTATTTTCTTATAAAAATTTTATAAAAATACTTACTAAATCAATGTTTTTAGGGTATTTGTTAAATTTTCCCTATTCTTATTAGGATTTGGTGTAGATGATGGCAAGTGCCTTTACGGGGGGGGTTTGGGTCCTTTCCATTTCCAAGTGTCCATTTAAGGGCCATAATTTAAAGCGGAGTATATCTAAAGTCTAGATTGTGCTAACTCATTTAAAAACTTATAATTCTAGTTTTGTTTAGAGAACCTATAACTCTAATTAGTATAACCACAATTAAATCCATATTTAAAATTTAAATGAGTTGGCACAATCTAGATCCTAGAATATATCCACTTAGTATCATGGCCTTTGATATAGAGAGGAGAGGAACCTTATCCCTTTCATGGTTTTACCAAAAACTATAAGGTCGTGGTTTGAGTACGAAAATCACTCTCCAAAAAAAGAAAAGAAAAAAAGAATAATGTTGTTTGCCATTACTTCTCCAGAACTCTACAAATGTGAAAGTTTTGTACCCCTTTTACCTGTGCAGCGTATGTTATTTTAATGAGAAATGACATGTCCACAATATTTTCACAACAAATCTTAAGTGATAAGTTGTTATTGGTTGTTATGAATGGGCAAAAAGGTAATTTAAGTTGTGGATTCAAATTAGAACCAATAACAACTTAACACCTATGATTTGTTTTAAAAATGTTATGAAAATGTTGTGGACATAGCACCTTTAGATACCATCATTGCTCAAGAATAAATAGAAGCTCCATGAACCAAAGCTTTTTATGTTACCCAGCGCCAGCGGCCAGTGGAGAATCTAAGAAGTTTTCATTTCAGGGGACAATAGTATATATAATTTCTCATAGTGGACTTTGTAAAATACATCTAGATTATGGAGTTATCGATGGAAATTTATAAATTATGGGGTATCTCTAAGTCTAACTTTACCTAGATCCTTCTCTATTGTTTCTTAATTTGATATTGCTTTTTAAACGTTTATAATAATTGATTTTGTTATTATGAGAAGATATAAAAATGTAATTCTTTATAACTTATCAAGACATCTAAAATGAACAATAATCTTCTATTTCATTCGAAGTATTTTACTTTATAATTTTTTAAGTTACTAATTCTAATATGCCATGATCAGTGATTTTTAATTAGGTCAAATGACATTTCAAGATATTTCTAAGTGAAAGTATTTTTCATTGTCTGATTTTTCTCCATTACACTACAAAGAAAAACATCTGTGTTAGTGGAGTAGGATGCAAATTTTCTGTACTACTTTTTATGTTCCCTCTAAGAGAACCAATATCCAAGTTTGCATTTGAACAAAAGAGAAGGATTGTGGTTGATCAACAGCCAATGTAGAATTTTAGTAACGTTCAAAATTTCAAAAAATAAAAGAGAGAAAGATAGCAAAATTCAATAGTTTTTTAGGACTCCTCTTCCTTTCAAAATGGATATTTGATGAAACACGCTAACAATATTTTTTATTTAGTTAAAGAAATATATATATATATATATATATATATATATATATATATATAAATAAGCCAAAGCATTTCCTCAAATAACAGTAACTTGCAAGTAGTTCCTTCCTTGAGCATAAAATTAAATTGCTTTTCCAAATTCTTTCCTCTCTTTAATCTGGCAAGACTTCATCATGACTTTGCTTCTTGCCTATGAAATGGGAAATACTCTTCTCACTGGCCAAGTCTTGTTTTTCCTTGGATCACATAAAAGTATAAAACATATAAATTTCCTTTGGTGTCTGTGTAATTAGCCACCCTATCCCTATTGTGACACTGATACCCCTTTCACAGGAAAACAGAAATATGGGTGGAGCTTTGCAGAAATTTGCTGCTGGTATAACCTCTAGCTCTATGTCGATCTTTTATATAAAAAGTGGTGTGCACAATTATGTTACATACTGCCTATTCCATTTTCCTTATTTATTTTATTTTATTTTATTTTTATTTTTTAATCCTTTTGAACTATGATAAAGCTGATGTTTTGCTGGTAAATAAATGGAAAATGTGCACACATAAATGTCAACGTATTTAAAAAGTCCATTGTTGAATTGAATGTTATTTTAAGATTATATCCATCATGATGGGATCATGGAAAATGTATACATAAATGTTATGAAATGTTATTATTCAATGTGTATAAAAAGTTTGTTGTCGGTTATACAGTTGAAATTAGTTAATGTTATGATCATCAAGGTGCAATTGAATTGCCCCAACATAGTCAGCATAATCCACAGTAATTGGAGCAGAAGACAGTAGGGGCTAACATGATTTCATAAAATTCTAGATGTTTAGTCTCTCATCAACAACAAGAGCAAATCATTTCTGATACTTAACAGAAAAGAATGGCTCATTCAAATGCCATGTAATAAGCACAACTTTGTGAATGAAAACTCACAAATTGTCCAAATTGGAAAACTTATCTCAAGTAGAAGACCAGCCTTGCATTTTTCTGCACAACATTTTTATGCGTAGATTGTGGATTACTAATACCATTTACTTGTTTTGTTATATTTATAGATTTTCAAATTGACCCTTGTTATTGATATGACCAGAAGGGCTTCTTAGTTTTTACTTTCTCATGCAGGAAGTGAGGAAAAGGCTAAAGAAATCAATGAAATTATAGACAAATGCTATGACGCACATTTTACAGGCACCACGGAACAGATGAGCTATGTTGACTTCTTTCGAGCAGTTTGCGAAACTGTCGAGTAATTATCTACCTCTTTTTCCATATTATAATTCATTAGCATTGATAAAATATGCTTATTCTAATCAAATTTTGACAGAGATATCAACAAAAAGCTCGGTAACACACAATTTCGTGTACCGAAGACCACAGCACTCACCTATGCCTACAAAGTAAGAATTGACTCCTTCAGGCACCTTCTACCTTTTAAATTAATTTGTTTATTTGCACAAACAAAACAAATATTTATCAAACTAATCTTCTACAAGTGGTTTGGAAAATCAAACTGATATTTGGTCCAGTATTATGGATTGTACCTGATGCACAAAACTCTTATTTTTATGAATTCGAGAGGGGTGGTTGGTAAACAACCTTACCCCAAGTTTTGGCTTAGTATTATGGGTATTATCCATTTACGATTAACATTATTATAACAAAAATAATCAAAATAATAGTTTTCTGATTAAAAATCAATAAAATAAAGAGTCTGATTAACGAGTATTTTTAGAGCATTTGTAAATAGACCATTTAAGAAAAGTTTTAATACTACTTTTATGAAAAAATATAAAAAATTGTCAAAAAAGTTATTTTTTTTTCTCTTATAAAAATTTTCTAAAAATATTTCCTAAACCAATATTCTTAGAATATTCGTAAAGTTTTCCCTAAAATAATATAGAAGTAAAATGGGCTTGGTTTAGTTTCTTGGAATTGATCCCTTTTGCAAATTGTTGCCAACCCAAACACATTAGATCAATGGATTTTGAAGCATTAAAATGAGCTACAATTCACAAAAACGCTTGAATAAACAGAGGTTGGAGCTGCCAAGTGATCATTGTCTTTATCATCGTATAAGTTAAAAACTAAGTCCCACTTGAAAAAAATGGTAGCCCATGCTTATGTACTGTACAATAAAGCTTTCTATACCTTATGTTAATCATTGATTTCTACAAAATTAAATGCTGATAAATGGTTAATATCATTTGCAGAAACATTTCAAAAGCAAAGGAACATCATTGAACAAGGATGAGTTCCAAGATATGCTCAAAGAAGTGATTTTTGATACAGGAGTTACTGGCATTGGTGGAGCAAAAGATTTAATCCTTTACATCTTTGGTGTCCCAATAACTGCATTTGTTATCAAGCAAAGCGTAATGCCACGTGTAATTCCTAATGAAGTTTTCATCCCAAGCATCACTTCAGCCACGGTCTTCATTCTTGCCAAACTCAACAAGATATGAAAAATATGCAATTGTATTGGTTAAAAAAACAGGTTTTACTAAGGACCATTGAATGGAAATGATAATGTTGTATGATCTTCTAATACTTGTTATTTATTACATGGAGTCGACACAAGGCATATATACTCTTGTGCATGGCTAAATGATTAATAGCTTTCCGTGTGTAAACTAAACTATTTGACACAAAACTATGCTCAATGTGATACGCAAATTGTACAGATTTGATTGTATTAGATTGTTTGAGTGCGTGTTGTGTGTTGTGCAAGGTTTTGAAACCCGGACCGGACCGTACGGTCCGACCAGAAAAACCTCGAACCGCTCATTTTTGCAGTTCTTTTGGACTCAAGAACCGTTTTCTGGGAAAAAAACAGGAACCTGTGCGAACCGTTCACGATTCTCAGAACCGTGAGGTCCGACCGCGGTTCTCATAGGTTCCTTTTTTAAAAAAAAAAAATAAGCCTTAGATCAGAAAACGTCTGACCTGACCCAGAAAATGTATGATCTTTGTTTCAGTCTCTTTGCTTCACTCTCAAAAAACGTCTCACATAATCCAAACACAAAACACAAAACAAAATCCAATTCTTACAATAAAGTTGAATTAGAACAAGCAAATATGAAAAAAAAAAGAAAAAAAGAAAAGAAAAGAAAGAAGAACAAGCCGATCTGACCCAGTCTGGTGGTGGGGAGGAGGACGAATGGCGGTGGGACGGCAGACGAGGTAGTGCTGCATGGTGAACGTCGATCTCCACTGGCTTTGTCCTTTCGGCAACCTCGATCTTCGCTGTCCTTCGATCTGTGCACCTCGATCTCCATCGGCGCTTCAGATTCTCTCTCTCTCTCTCTCTCTCTCTCTCTCTCTCTCTCTCTCTCTCTCTCTCTCTCTCTCTCTCTCTCTCTCTCTCTCTCTCTCTCTCTCTCTCTCTGATGTGAATATGTGAATGTGATAACTGTGAAGTAAATGTGAGGTTGAGAGTTGAGTAATAAATTGGGTCCGTATGAAAATGTGTGGTGGTCTTTATCCCTTAGTTTTTTTTTTTAATGTAATCGTGTGGGTTTTTTTTTTTGGATTCAAACGTGTGGTATTTAATATTAAGAAATGACTATTAAGAAATGCTATCACAATATTTTTACAATAAATTTTAAGTAATAAATTGTTATTAGTTAATATTGATGAGTAAAAAAATAATTTCAGTAATAGGTTCAAATTAGAACTAATAATAACTTTTTACATAAGATTTTGATATGATTCTTGTGAAAATATTGCGAAAAATATTTGGATATAACATAACAATTCTTTCTTCATTTGCTTTTGTTTGTATTGCTTTTTTTTATCTCTTCCTTTAATTTCATTTACTTTTGTTTTTAGTGCTTTTTTAGGTTTGTGAATGTATGTGAGCTAGACAGCTGGTCACGTGGGCATTGGAAAGTGGAAATTGGAAAGACAATATGATGCTTTTAATTTTCTTTTTATAAAAAAATGGTTATTATTATTATTGGATAGATATTTCATATTTGGGCTATAGATGGATATATTAGACATAGTTGAATTTATAGTTTTAATTCGACTATTTTAGTTAATTTTTTTATTTTTTATTAATTTAATATTTTTATATATATTTAAAATAATTATTAAATTAATTATGGCATTATCACAGTTCGACTTTGGTTCGACCTCAAAAACCTTGAACCTCTCTCTTTTACGGTTCAATAAACGGTCTGGGTCTGAAAACCTTGGTGTTGTGTAGGCGTGAGCTAAGGGGCGACTTGATGCATTTAGGAAGCTAAGGCAAAAACTAACATGAGGCCTTATATATATATATATGACTAAAAAAAATTAAATATTACTTAAACTCTATTATTTTATTTTATATGCAAAATTATTACTAATTAACATAAACCATGTAAATTTTTTTTTGAAGTCTATAGACAAAAAACTTGACAAAACTTTTCACACCTATTGATGTGGTAGGTTAATAGTGGTAAGTAAAAGAATGATATTAGTAGTGGATCTAAATGAGAACTAGTAAAAGTTTGCCAACTCAATTATTGTGAAAAATGTTGTAAACTTTTTTTTTTTTTTTTTTTTTTTTTTTTTTTTTTTTCTGTGTATTGCTCTCTTTTTTATTTTTTGAGAAGTGCTACATTTACAATATTTTTCACAACAAATCCCAGGTGTTAAATTGTTACTGATTTTAATTTGAACCTACTACTAGAATTATATTTTTGCCATCAGTAACGGCCAGTAACAACTTGCTACTTAGGATTTTTTGTAAAAATGTTATGAAAAAAGTTGTGGACGCATTTTTCTCTATTTTTTTCTTGTCTTTCATTTGATAAAAAAAAAATTATTTTATTTGTTAGCTAATATTTGGACTTAATTAATCAAAAAAATAACCCTAATGGTTAAAATTTGGGTGCATTTTTCCTACTTGGGGCCTTAGGCGGCTGCATCTACTGTAGGGCCATCATTGCATGAATTGAGTCTATTGGGTGTTAACTAGGTGGGTTTTTTGTTTATAAGAAAGTTCTATTCTTATTTTAGTATAGCTTATATCTAGTGTCCAATTGGACCTGTCACAATGATGACACACTAATCTTTTTTAAAGTGATAATTATACATTAATTATAATATCAATTGACTAACTATTATATAAATATATATATATATATATATATATATATATATTATATAGTATGTAGGGCTGTACATGTTGTGATGTGGCCGGTTTTTGGGGGCTATTTTGTGCCGCACCTACAAGGGCAATTTCCCCTTGTCCCTAATTGCACCTCATCTGTGGAGGAGAAGTAACCGGTTTACACAAGGTGCGGTGCAAGATACCAGTTCAGTACGGTTAGTTTAGTTAATTCCCTATGCTCTCAGGAACTAAACACAATACAATTAACGACCCCAAACCACATCATGATCATTTAAAAATCCAAATATTCCAAAAACAAAAAAAGAACGAAAGAAAACAAAAAATTAAGTACAAATAGATTCACAATATTTCTCTCAAACTTACCCCCATTTAAAATCACAAAAAACCCAAATAAAAAAACTAAACTAAACCCATAAAAAATCAAACAAAACCATTGAAAATAAAATACATAAACAAACCTGGTAGGAGCATTTGAAGTCAAAAGTATTACCAGAAATTCTTGAAAATGTTGTGACAAAAAGGAGAGTGGAGATGTTGAAACTCTAAGAAACGTGACATCGAGCTATAGATTGTGGTGGTACCAAGCAACAGAGGTTGAGAAGAGAGATAAAGAGAAGAGGCAATTGGGAGGAAGACTAACGAGAGAGAGAATGAGAAAGGTGGGTAACATAAATAAACATAGGGTTAAAAATCAAGCCAACAAAAACAACGTCGTTTTATTTATTTTATTTTTAAAATTTAAATTTTATTGTAAAAGATGTCTTTTGGAACTGATATTAAAATTAATATCAAGTACTAAAATGACGTCATTTTTATATTTATAAAAGAAATTTAAAAAAACCTAATATTTTTCTTCTACCTTGCGTCTTTTGCTTTCATGTCTTGTCTGAGTTTTCTTCTTTCTTCTGAAATATAAAACTATATACATTGATATATAATATATGTCAAATTATAGTGTGTGTGTGTGTGTGTGTGTGTATTAGTGCAGTGTGATTTTTTGTCAGAGTGCAAGATAGCCACCGCTTGTCGCACCGACAACCTTCGGTTTGCCTAGGTCGCCACCGATCACTGTGCTGAACACCTACAGTGGGTCTTTGAAGCAGTCGGATCAGTTCGGCGTCGGCCGGTTTCATTGTCGTCGGTTGAATCCTGAACAAGCCTAATAGTATGTCATCATCGTGATGGGTCCAATGCGTAATTATTACTTTAAATAGACAACCAAAAGAAAATGATATGAAAGAAAAAAAAATCAGACAAAAGAGAAAGGAATAAATATATGTGTGTGTGTGTGTGTGTGTGTGTGTGTGTTGGTAAAAAAATATCATGCTTTCTGATAGAGAAAGGTAAACAACACCATATGATACGATTATTAATTCAACTTTTGAACTTATGAATTTGATGTTATTTTTTGATAGATAAATTTTTAGCATTTTTATTTTTAATGAGATATCATTCCTCCATGAATGATAGTATAGGGCTCAATAGAAAATGAGAAAGTTTATAGACACAACTTTTGTCACAATTTTGATGTGGTTGACTACGAGCAATAGAAAAAAAAAAATTGTGAATTTATGTGAAAGTGATGGTTCACCAATTATAGTCAATCGTCACATCATTAAGTTGTGAAAAAGTGTGCAGTAGTAGAAGAAATGATAGAAAAATTATATTTTCTATGTATGATATACTAATAGGCTTATTCTCATTTATAATATTGCATTTGCTTTCATAAAGGTTGGAACCTCTTGAATGTTAAGTTTGAAAGTTTTTACACATTTTCCTTTCGAAAAAATTAACTCATAAAATTTAGAGGGCCAAACCATGAATATAACCTTTTAAGTATTTTTTAATGAAAAAAAGACGAGCATTTTCAAGGTTTTACGGGGCCAGTCCGTCGGCCATAAATAACATGCCTCTGTCCTTTGCTGACAAGAATGTTAGCTAAACCTTCTTTACCCACAAAACTTCCCAATATATTGTCCAAACTTCGATTACTAACCTTTGTCTGCTCATCAGTTTGAGGGTGACAAATTGAGTTAAATTGATCAAGATTAGTTTCAAGCTTTTGCCAAAAGTACTGCACCAAAAAATGACTCATGAACTGGGTGGCAAAAAAGTTCATAGTAAAAACTTTACAACTAACACTCAGCTCTCTACCACAACTCATAATGGCTATGAGGAAATTGAAATATTCTATTGAAAACTGAAACATTCCACATGATTTCGGCTTGGGTTCGGAAAATGGGCTAAGTTGGACTTACTGATAGTCCTAAAGACTAGCTTTAGAGGAACAAAGAGACAGCCCTGCCCCAGTTGAAATCTCTTTTCTTTTCGCATATGCACTTTAAAGTTCAGGCCCATTATCTTTTTCTATGAGTCCCAGGACAAATTCTTGAAGTATTTTCCAGATTGCGAATTTGCGTTTTAGCTCTTGGATGCAAAAACATTTTTGCACATGTTACCTTTGTTGCATTTGAGATTTGAAAACGAAAATATATTATATGTACAATAAGAAGAATAATCATGAGAGACAATCTTGGCAATCAGGGGTTTCTCATTTCTTTGTCTTCAAATGTGTATGCTTTCATTATGCTCTCTTTTTGTGAGTGTGTTCATAGGTGGTGTCAAATAGGAATAACAATGATTAAATTTGGGTTGGGATTGGAAAAGTCTGTCCAAATCCGAAATAAGAATGTTTTGAACTTATAAACCAAACCAACGAAACCCAACTCAATTTTCCTGTTTCCAACTTCCAAGATTTCTCTTCTCACTCAATAACCATTCCCTTTATTGGGTTAAATATTAATCTCAAAGATTTTTCATCTCAAAGGTAGAGAAGTAATGCAAAGCAAACTTTTGAGCTTCTCATTTTCATATACAAAAGAAGTGTTTTTTTTTTTACAACCATATTTGGATTAGAAAAATGTTAAAACTATTGCTAATCAATTTATAAAACTCATGCATACAAACAAACGTGATTATGATTGTTGCCACTTCAATGATATATTAAATAAATGTTACATTTTTTTTTATTATGATTATTAACATTTTGGTTTATAAGACTTATGTAATTGTAATATCTTTAGTATTACTCATTAGATTCAACGTACTTAGGATGATATAAGTGAAATTTTTAATGGGTTTAATTTAAGTATAATTTTAAGTTTTTCAATTGAATTTAATCACATGATTGTATTGAGACCAATATAAGAAAAACAATGTTATCTTTTCTATGTTCAATGCAATCAAATGATTGAGCAATCAATCAGAGAATCTAAGGTAAAACATATAAGAAAGTGTGTCTAAGTTTTGGCCGTTGTTAAAGTTCGGTTGGTCTCTTTATCTATCCAAAATTAGGAATCAAGTTCCCTAAATTTTTGTAAGGGAACACCTAAGAACAGTAAAAAACAACCTTGCTTTTCGCCCTTTATCTCCAAAAGTTACGGCTTGTAGAGGTTGTAGGAGATGAACGAGTCTCTCTCTTTTTGGATCGCAAAACAAAAAAAGCACACTAGAGAAAATCATGCTTCTCTGGCCAATTAAGGAATGAAAGTTAATTTCTTGGTTTTTCTTAGTCAAACTTCTTCACAAGAAAATTTTAAAGAAGGGTATAAGAAAGCATGCGAATCCTAGTTTTGAACAAAGTTCAATCAAACACAAACTAAATGTTTTGCAGGCCCTATTGTTCACTTTCTCACGAGTGACAAGTGTCCACATCTAGTCAGATCATTGTATACAAACTATGTACACATGCTGTCAGAATAGCATAACGACAAACCAATTGAGAAAACAAAAACAAAAACAAAAACAAAAAATAATTTGACGACCAAAAATTTACACCACCATGACCGTTTGTTCTGGTTCAGAAAGAGAAAGGCACTCTTTGGTTCAATCGCTCTTTTCGCTTTCTTAACAAAAACTAAGAAAACAAAGGAACATATAGAGAGAGAATGAACATTGAAATATTCAAAATTCTCTGACCCTTAACTATTCATGCATTGGTAATTAACCAATGCTATTTTGATTCATTTTTTTCATCAGGGTCTTCGTGATTTCTCTCAAACAAGTGCATAGTATGGATATCCAATCCCATTTCATGCCTCTATTGTAAAACTTGAGTATGCACATGTGAGAGAGGGAAAAAGTACTAAAAGGAAAAGTTTAAAAGCATTGCAGAATGAACAAAGAGAGTGGTGTTTTAAAGGCATGGGAGGCCACAATTCGAAAAACACAGGCTGCAAAGAAACGTGCAAACAATTTCTTAGGAACCATGTCCGTGGCCCATGTAGATGACGATGACGATGACAGCAATGATGAGAAAGACAACAATGGAAGACACAGTGGGGAAATATACCATGCTGAGAGGGTTCTCCCCAATGGTGATTACTATACAGGCCAATGGTGTGATAACTTTCCTCATGAACATGGCAAGTACTTATGGACCGATGGGTGCATGTACGTGGGAGAGTGGCATAGAGGCAAAACTATGGGGAAAGGTAGGTTTAGTTGGCCGTCTGGGGCTACATATGAAGGTGAGTTCAAGAGCGGTTATATGGATGGGATGGGCACGTATACGGGGAGTAATGGAGATACTTATAAAGGACAATGGATCATGAATTTGAAACATGGGAATGGTGTGAAGAATTTTGCCAATGGGGATTGGTATGAAGGCGAATGGCGGCGAGGATTGCAAGAAGGTCAAGGGAGGTATCAATGGAAGAACGGGAACCATTATGTTGGAGAATGGAAGAATGGAGAGATATGTGGTAAAGGTACATTCGTTTGGACTAATGGGAACAGGTTTGAAGGGTATTGGGAAGATGGATTGCCTAAAGGACATGGAAGTTTCAAATGGGTTGATGGGAGTTTTTACGTTGGGAATTGGAGTAAGGATCCAAGTGAACAAAATGGGACTTATTATCCACCAGGGTCATCCCCAGAAGCCAATCTTGAATGGGATCCTCAAGATGTGTATAATGTTGATTTGTGTGATTGTAAGATTTGTCCAGGAGAGAAAGTCTCAATTTTGCCATCACAAAAGAAGCTTGCGGTTTGGAGGTCAACAAAGTCAGGGGATGGTGCTAAGCCTAGGAGAGTCTCTGTTGATGGGAGAGTAAGTGTGGGGATAGAGAAGCCAATGGATAGAATGCGTATATGGGATGGTGATGAATCTAGTGATTTTGTTAGTAGGACACCAATTGAGGGGAGAGATTCTGAGGATGATATGTTGGGTCTACATAACGATGATGTAATTCCAAGGGGGGTACCTAAGATACCATTGAAAGTACCAAGGAAAGCTAAGAGACAAGGAGAGACAATATGCAAAGGGCACAAGAATTATGAGCTCATGCTCAATTTGCAGTTGGGAATCAGGTATTTTTACTGATATAGTATATTATTAGGCTTTTGTCACCTTCTCTCTCTCTCTTTTTTTTTTTTTTTTTGGTGATCTGCTTTGTTCCAAACATATAATCTATGTCATTGCTACCAACGCTATATTGTTTTATTGCTTTTATCTAAAGTTGTTTTTTTCTCAGTTTGTTGGCCTTGTCAAGATGCGTATAGGATTTTATTTAGTTGGATTAAAAAATTCACAATTTCCTTTTTAAGGTGTGGCAATCACTTCTCTTCTATATGTCATTTTTTTCTTCAGTTTTTCTATATGTAATTGGTTCTGTTTGTTTGCTAAACAAAAATTTTAATCTATTACATTGAATTCGGAGGCTGGACATATTTCCAAGTCCAAACTCCACTCTAGTGAGTCAAATGCAACTTATCTGATTTAATCTCATTATTCAAATTTTGTTTCTAGTGCTCAGTTTTCTCAGCAATCAAAGGACAAAAAATAAAACTAGAATTGGCTACATCACTTTAACAGCTGTCACCCAACAATCCTTCCATTCTTACAGGGTTACCATGTTTGTTTCTGAATACCTCCCATGATCTATTCTTGTGAACCATCTAATGGCTCCATTTTCTTACCTTTTAAAGTTGCAGTTAACAGTCTTCTATTTCCAATTCAATTAAATACTAGTAGTAAGTTAATCAGTAAGATTGTGCAATTTGATGAACAAGTTCTAATTCATCTTTAAAGGAGTTTTGTTAAATGATGGTGCATTACAAGAGAAAAAGTGGGTCTAATAATGGAAGAAATATAACTTTCTGACTATTCAAGCGTTGGCCTTTTTGTCAGGCTTACTTTAAGTTTTCTTTAACAATCAAAAAAGGAAGTTTTGTCAACTCTTATCATTTGAAATTCCTGCTCAGGCTATTCTTTTTGGCTACATTGCATTCTAGAATATATAATAAGGATTATGATTCTGCTTGCTGCAATGATTTTTGCATGTTTTCTTACAAAAGCGATTATAAAGACATGAAAACTATGATATGTAGCACATAGTCTCCAAAGTTGAAGCAATGTATCTTTAATTTTCCTTCACCAGTTTAAAGGTAAATGTCTACATATGATTGCTTTGTGTTTTGTCACTCATTATGTGGACTGATTGGACAGGCATTCTGTTGGAAGACCTGCTCCAGCTGCATCCCTTGATTTGAAGTCTTCAGCTTTTGATCCAAAGGAAAAGGTATGGACAAAATTTCCTCCAGAAGGATCCAAGTACACTCCACCACATCAGTCCTGTGAATTTAAATGGAAGGATTACTGCCCATTAGTCTTCAGGTGAATCCTTGAAGTATAATATCTTGTTTCTGTTTCTTGTTTTCTTTTGCACTTGAGCAGCTAATGCTTCGTTACCATTGTCACAATGTGCAATAGAGCCTTCCAACCTGGAACATGGGTTATTGACTACTAAGTCTACTATTGCACGTCATCGGAATGTGCGAGCAAGACTCTTATAAAATGATAAAATAAGTCACTATTTAAGCTAACATGTTAAACCAAAGTTTTTAGTTTCATCTTGTCATCCTCATCTTTTAACTATTTTTCTTTTCTTGTCTTCAGGACTCTAAGGAAGTTGTTCAATGTGGACCCAGCTGATTACATGATTTCAATCTGTGGGAATGATGCTCTCCGGGAACTCTCCTCTCCTGGTAAAAGTGGTAGCTTCTTTTACCTAACCAATGATGACCGCTACATGATAAAGACTATAAAAAAAGCAGAAGTAAAAGTGAGTTTCACATAGTTTTGCCCTTTCTACCTTTTGTTTGAAATTGTTTCTAAATATAATTCAGCAATTGGCTTCATGGTGTAGGTGCTATTAAGGATGCTTTCAGCCTATTATAACCATTTTCGAGCCTTCGAAAACACTCTAGTAACCAAATTTTATGGTCTGCATTGTGTAAAGCTAACTGGAACTATCCAGAAGAAGGTAGATGTGCTATAGTTCCATAGAAAACTAACATGTGCAAAAAACAAATTGTATGAAAAAGATCAGGTCATCATTTCTTACCATTATCATACTATCAGTTTTAAATTTTTAATAGCTGCATCAATTAGTATGTATTTATGGTTCACATTTCTAGAAAGAAAAGTGTTTTCTAATCTATCACTTTTATATACTCATATGTAATGTGGTTGATAATATAGGTACGCTTCATCATAATGGGGAATCTCTTTCGTTCCGACTATACCATCCACAGACGCTTTGACTTGAAGGGATCTTCCCTTGGCCGCACAACAGATAAGCCGGAGACAGAGATTGATGAAACCACCATCCTTAAAGACCTTGATTTGAACTTTTTATTCAGACTGCAGAAGTCATGGTTTCAAGAGTTTTGCAGGTGAAACATAGTTCATGCCTTTCTAAATGCTTCATTTAATTGCTAGCTTGCTACAAAAAAACTATTGCAACCCCAAGAGTTTTGCCACCAAATGGAGCATTGCTTTCCTTTCCATTTTCCTTTATTGGCCTTCCTAAATGTACATTTGTTCCTACAGGCAAATTGATAGGGACTGTGAGTTTCTCGAGCAGGAGAGAATTATGGACTATAGTCTTTTGGTGGGTCTTCACTTCAGAGAAATATCAACTGCTGGTGACTTAATTCCTTCTGGAACTCAGAGTCCTACTGGTCAATTTTCAATCTTTCACACGATTACTTTGAATTGATATTAATCTCACATTTATGCTTTTTACTTACAACAATGGACTGTTTTTCTTCTTGCAGGTGACTCTGAGGGTGATGGAGTTCCTCGTCTTTCAAGGGCAGACATGGATCAGCTTCTTTTAGACCCATCCAGGTGAATTGTATATATTAAATCATTAAAAAGCGATCAATCAATATGTGAAACAGAATTTATGTAAAACTATCTCAAAATATAGTTGTGAGTTGATTTCAATAAGAAAATGTGGAGAATTTTAGATCTATTACAGATAGTAAGAGGAAAAAAAAAAAAAAAAACCCAACAACGTTCTTCCTGGGAAGAGAAACACCTCATGAAGAACAAGAATTAGAGAAAGACTAATCATCAAGGAGGATGAAATGGCCTTGATGCTCCTTGAAAGTAAATTTTTCCCTAATAATCAGTGGGTAACTAATGCAACTAAGGAAACTTTTCACCAATCATTTTTTACTCAAATTCTACATAGATCACCCCTAGAATTCAATTATCATTACAGATTCCCTTTGCCTTTTTACTCAATGACCACAAAGTTCCAACCTAGTTGGTTGGGGAAAGGGAAGATGCTAAAAATTGGCTTCCTTACATAATCAGGTTGACCTGGATTATACAATGATCAGTCATTAAGGTTGAGCTTACATATAAAATGTTGTTGTATTATGAAACAGTATTAGAGGTGAAAAATGATGGAAATTATCTCCTACAACAGTATTGAAGTTAACAATGACCACTACTTATATATCAACAATGATGATTTCGTTACAAGTAGTGGACATGATAACAGCACTATATCATTATTACTCGAAGTAATGAAAGAATTTGTTTTGACATAGTTGAATATTGGCTATTGCAGGTGGGCTAGTATTAAATTAGGCTTGAACATGCCAGCACGGGTGGAAAAGACTATAAGAAGAAATGATTGTGAATTTCAGCTCATAGGAGAACCAACAGGGGAGTATTATGATGTTGTAATGTTTTTTGGAATAATTGACATACTTCAAGACTACGACATCAGCAAGAAGCTTGAGCATGTATACAAGTCCATCCAATATGACCCGACCTCTATATCAGCTGTTGATCCAAGACAATATTCAAAGCGCTTCCGGGATTTCATATTTAACATATTTACAGACGACACTTGAAGGACTTTTAAGCAAGTAGCTTTTGCATTTCAGTTCATCATAGCCCAAGAAGTCTGCATTCGCCAGAACTGCCTCCGGTTGTTAGTAGCATCCTGTCCCGGCTAGAGTACCACTGTGGCTATAAGTTTCACCATTTGGAAGACCAACTGTAGCTTTCGGGGCTAAGCCTCCACATCATATTGATTGGTCCTGTTGTCCATTCTATTCTTTCCTTTGCTTTATATACATCTATAGATATATATACAGCATGTGTCAGCATATTATAGAAAATGCTGTAAGCAGAAGCAGAGGTGTGTCCAATTGTAAAACTGTATCAAAATATATTGTTTTGATCAATTTTTTAGTTTCAAGAGATATAGAGATGTACGGTTTGTGGCATTTGTTTTCAAATGAAATGTATATAGGAAAATTGTATTTATTAATTATTTTTCTAATAATAATCCTCTCTTGCTCTCTCTTCTATCCCCCCCCCTCTCTCTCTCTCTCTCTCTCTCTCTCTCTCTCTCTCTCTGTGGTCCAGCGAATTTAGTGTCTTGCTTTGCTATGCCTGAGAACGTAGGAGGGGTCTTACAAGACGAAATCTATGTCAAATCCAATGATAAGTTCTACTCTGTCACAAACTCACAATGACATGCCGACAAAGAAAAGGTAAATTAATGAATCAATTGCGAAAAAAGACATTCTCATACCCATCTTGGAATGGTAATACTCGCAATTAGAATTTACTCGCAATTAGAATAAGACCTAATGGTATTGGGTATGAGCGGGATAAAATCCCCTCCCATTGAATCCTCCAATTCCATCTAATTTTGATTTAGATGTAAAACATGCGGCATTTAAAAATCGAATAAATGTCACATGTTCGACATCCAACTAAAAATAAGAGGAGATTGGAAGATTTAATTCAATTTGATTCTTTTTAGAAGTTTAAAGGGAGGATTTTTAAGACCTATTTATAATACTCATTTTGTTGTATAAAATTTATGTTTTATCATAGTATTTTTGAATGCTTTGAAACTCAATTTTCTTAATTCATAATTTATATATAAAAAAAAATTGTCATAAAATTGGTTTCCGAATATTGAGTGAAATTGCTCTACTAATCTAAATTTTTGAGGTTGGAGCAATCAAGATTTTTGACATTTTTAGGAGACTAACATATTATACTATATGTAGACTTTAATTTTAAAATTGATTAAATGATTTTAAAATTTGAAAATTATAAAATTCAAGCAACCTCCCAAACACTTCCTCAACTACTCACACAGGGGTGTTTGGTACATACACTTAAAAACTGAAATTTTTTGTTTGAAAACATGTATAGAAATACTTGTGGATAAAAAAGTGTGTGAAAATACATGTAATATCGTTTAAAAATTGAAAATTATTGTTTGAAAACATGTATCAAACATCCCCAATTTTCACAACCAAATACCAACCCACAAATCTAAAACACCCATTTCATTACGTTAAAGAAAGAAAATCATTTTTAGCATTGGCATATAGAAAATGTGATCAAATAAAGAAAAAAAATGGTAAAAACATTCCCATTTATAAAGATTTAATTGCCTTTAGTTAGGCTTCCACATAAAATAAAATAAAAAAATAAAAAAACTAACACAAAAAAAAAAAAAAAAACACAATAAAATCATCATTGACTTTCACTTTTATTGTCATAGCTCATATTGATATCACACTAAATAATAGTAAAAACTACAAAGAAACCTAAAAATTATAAGTTCTAAAACATAATAAAAAACAACTAATCTCGTTAATAATCAATTAGAATGTTTCTTTCTATTTCTATTTAGTTCTAAAACAAAAAAAACAACTATGAATTTCCCACACCAAACACCTAAAGATCCGAAGCCAATCACATCCTTTACACAACCCACAATATCTGACCTCAACATCAAAACAATAAGTCATCGTCATCACTCAATAAAAAAGTAGACCATTTTCCTTGGTTATAGTAAGCTCATACAGGTTAAAATTATATGGGATGACGAAGTTGGAGCTAAGTAGTTGTCATTGAAAGGTTGAAAATATATAACATCATTCTTAGTTGGGATGTAATTGAAATGAGATGGCATGAAGGGTTGTGGGCATGTATATATAAAGAAGTAGAAGTGCAAGATGTTCTTAGCTTGAAACATTGAACCAAAGAGAACAAAGACTCCTACAAAGAATCATTATTCTTTAATAAGAAAAGTCTTGAAACATTGGACTAAAGAAACCAAAAGTCTTTTTTTTTTTTTTTTTTTTTTTTTTTGTTCTTATCTTGTGGCTTTAAAGATTATTTCAATTATTTTTTTCAAAGAAAACGTCATATGGCAGAACATCATGCTCTCTTGCATGAGGTTTCTGCTTTTATATATATTGATTGATTGATTGATTAGATTGCATTAATTATTAATGCATGAGACTAATTTTCTTTGGCTCAAAATTTAGGATAGAAAATAAATTGAAAAAAGAAAAAGTAAGAAATGATTTTTTTTCTTTTAAAGATAATATTATTTTGTATTGCTTTGTCATAAACAAAAAATTGAGAGAAAATAATTAGTATTTTTTTTCCCTTACATCTTTCAATTCAAATTTCACCTATTTTTAATGGAAAATTTTACCGTTTCTAAAAGGAAGAAAATGACATATATACCTTTAAATTTCTTTTATGTCCCTCTTGAGAACTCAATTACCACAAACAAAGGATGAGAAATTAAAAGCTCTCTAATCTTCTCTCTCTCTCTCTCTCTCAACCAAACATGATGTTGGGGAATTTATTTGGAGTGTATTTCACATTTTTACTGTGACCCAAAAATAGGAAAGAATATTTTTATTTTTTTAGAGAGAAAAGTAGGAAATAATATTAAAAAAAAAAGGCCTTAAACAGTGCATAACAAACGATATTTAGTCTAGTCTAGTCTATATACTTCATACTTGATTCCTATTGTTTACAAACTAGCATTGATTTGCTCCAAGATAGGATTGTTCAATAACTGACGAGGTCGGTGCGATGCAGAATGCTCACCAAAAGCCGATCATGCCAACTGATGAGATTGTTGATTAGTTTCATTTCTAAACTCATTGGTTCTCCTACAACTACAACATTGGTGATTGTTGTCTCAAAATCAGATATTCTCTATGTTTTAGAAGTGAGACGAAACGATCTCCTCAACTAAATATGATCACTCTAGTTATACATAACTATAGTAGAGTAGTTTATGATCCTTAATTTTCAATTTTTATTACTCTCAAATCAATGTCCTTAAAAAGCCCCATCTAAATCATGAAGCTACAAGTAGTATTTTATGCCAACTATCCACTGAAAAACCTACCATCAATGCACTTGGTTGTTTCCGCTTTGTTGTCCATACTGAACTCGATCGATTCCTCTTAATTGAACAGAATGTTAAATTATTAATTCGGTCTAAAATTAGAAGTTCATCTTGACTATAAAATGGCACACCCAACAAACAAAACTCCTACTTTTGTGGTGTTTCACCATTTGAGAGAGGTGATTGATAGGTAAAGTTACTCATATATAGGCAATCTTACCTCTCTCTCTCTCTCTCTCTCTCTCTCTCTCTCTCTCTCTCTCTCTCTCTATATATATATATATATATATTCTTTTTTCAAGGCACTAATTCCCAAAACTCAAACTAGCAATGTCTTGCTTTTAATGGAAGACACTTGCTGTCAAATTAAAGTCTCATCTCATTTATATAATATCTAAAAGTTAAAGCGTAACATTTCGGTCCACTTTGTTCCATTCAGTTTACTTTGGTTTACTTTCTGTCCATTCTATCCACTTTGGTCTATTTTAGTCCACTTGGTCCATTTCGATCCACTTTGATTCATTCCACTTTAGTGCACTTACTCAAAAATGGGAAAAGACATGTTTAGGTTGAGAATACCTATTCTAAATCTGAATTAATTAAAATATTTAGATCTCAAATTTGTGATTATAAAATTAAGGAAAATTCATGAGCTTTTCTCTGTTCTTTTTTTTTTTTTTTTTTTTTATTGTTTCCCTTGTAATAGTCTCTTGAGATTTTATACCGGTAATTACTTCAACATGTGTTTGGGAATCTAATTGTTTTAAAAGAATTGAAAATGATTGATGAAACTCCGAGAGTAACAAGAATTAGAGCATTAGCATTGGATGTGCTAAAAGCCTATACCACCCAAAATGCTATAGCACACCGAACAACAAAAAACAAGCTCCATTTATTGTGTCATTTCTAAAAATATTACAAATGTGCTACAATGATCTACTACTAGTAGCAATGACTGTAGCCCTCAGCTATATTTTTTATATCCCTCTCTCTCTCTCTCTCTCTCTCAAATCTGCGAAGGCGTTGAGATTTGTTGGTTTTGCAAAAGTTTGGTGTTTTTCTAGTGGGAATGCTATAGGTTTTTGTGGAGGATGTGTGTTCATTGGTTGTAGTGGTGATGTTTATTGCGGTGGTTGTGGGTGGGGTATTGGTTTTTGCGGTGGTTGCGGGTTGGGTGTGTTGCTCATGGTTTTGGAGTCAATGTATGAGGCTCCAATCTCTTAGAAGTCATTCGAGTCCTAGGGAGGAAATGCTCACACAATGCTGAGTTACTGACAAAGTGGAATTTTCAAGGGCGTTTTTGGTATGGTACATAACGAGTAATTTGAGCACAGTTTTGGATGGGTTGAAAGTGGAGAAGGTGATAAATGCTTAGATGAGGGATGTGAGGGGTAAGAGAGTGATTGATTTGGTGAAGTTGACATTGAAACATTGGTTGCTTCGGTGAATCAGATTCTTTTCTTTTTTTTTTTTAACTTTTTTTAACGATGAGTTATTTTAATGGGACTTGCATTAAAATAAGATATAAGATGCAAGTGAATTGTGAAATGATTTGTTAAAGTAGCATTTTTTTAGCACACAGGATGCTAATACTCTTATGAAAACTAAACCTTCCAAAAGAAAATAGTTGCAACATCAAAAACCTTGTCAAGCATACACAATGAAAAATGCCAGCAGTAAGACAGAATGACCGTAACCATAATGGTTAAAAACACCAAATGCGTTTCTATTTGCATAGAATACTTATTTATCACCTAACATCCCAATACGCCAACATAATACCAAGATCCTTTTTTCTACAAACCTTAAATTTGATAGCTTGAAGCTTTTTAGCAGTTCAAGCAATAGTTGCAATATCAAAATCAAAGTCAAGCATACACAAAGAAACATGACGGCAGACAGACAGAATGAAAATAACCATAATGGTTCAAAACACCAGAGGCGTCTCTACTTGCAAAGAATACTTATTTATCACCTAAAATCCCAAATCCACCAACATAATACCACGACCCTTTAACCACAAACCTTAAATTTACTAGCTGGAAACTTTTACGCAGCTCAAGCAAACTGACTTTTACATATCAGTTGCCTGCTACAGGAACTATGGCATTGACTAGTAGCGCACCCTTCAGAAACAACTCTTCCTTGGACAGTACGTAGAATAGCTACTTTCTTTCAACTCAACTCCAGATGTTTGCCCAACCCTATGGAAATGCAAGGTACATGTTATACGACCAACCCATCCAACCAGGAAAGCATTTATTTTCAGTAAATTTCCCATTTCTCAACCTACTCTCCTTTTCTCACCATCAGCCAGTCTGGAGAGCTCAACATAAGCTGTATAAAAATACAAGAAAACATATTCAGGGCAATGAATAAGTGCAATAACAAAGTAAGCAACTACAACTCTCCAGCCCCATGTATAACATGTGCCAGTCAGCTCATGGCACAAACCCACAGATTGCATCATAATTGCTCAGGTTGCCAACGGCATTGCAGATAAACTAACTAAAATTCTACTGTTCAGTAAATTTACATATATTTTAAGGAAGTTACCCAAACTTGCACCTAAAGTAGTTTCACTTGTCACAAAACCTACACCCATACAGGATGTGCATGTTAAACTCATTACTAACCTCAGAAACAAGTACAACATACATATTGGTAAGCATCATTTATGTGTGCGTGTAATGCACCAGCAAGTGGCAAAAAAATCACATAATGGCGTAAGCAAAAAATGATGAATGATGAGAGAGAGAGAGAGAGAGAGAGAGAGAGAGACCTGTTTAAAAAGCAGACACCTGCAACACTCCAAGATCATCCATGCTCTCCAACAAAAACTTAATACCATTGGCAGGACTGCAAAGAACTGAGGCTGAACTTGGTTGTGCCAGTCCTCTGGATTGTTCACCATAATAGATTCTTCATAACCTCAATGTACAAAACATATCAGCAAATTCCAATGTGGAAAAAATTACACGAATATAATCATGAAAAATTTTAACTTCATCGCAAGAAGATGCTCAAGAAGATCAATTAGAAAATTCAGAAGCAAAAAACACTACTGATTACAAACTTACCACACATAATGATCTCACACAAAGAACCGATCATCCCAGATAGATTGTCCTTGATACTGCTTCGGCAGTGGAATGAAATCCTGATTCATTTTAATATTTTTCTGCTGGTGCAGTCCCTGGTATGCTTTCAGAGGATCAGGAGCCTGGTATTCCTGCCAGTTCATCTGGTTTTCCACTTGGACTTGAGATGTTGGGACTCGTTTTCCAGGAAATGGAAAACTTATCATCCCCATATTGCCCTTACTTGCTTGGTGATATGATTGTGGTGTATGATTTATGGAATTGTCAAACCTGGTGCAATTAGCTGACGATGGCATCTGATATCCATCTAGCCATCTATAATCATCCAACTGCGAGGTCTCATGCTTCAAAGTAGTGTCAGACAAGGACTCATCATCAAGATTTGGAGCAACAGGCTTAAATCCAGGTGGAGGACCAAAGTGTCTTAGTGGCCGACTCACTGGATTCTTTCTTAAACTTGCTGCCAAGGTTGATGATGGATTCAGAGAGAGACTATCAAAGCTGGCTCCAGAAGACATAATTGAATCAAACTTAGACGGTATCCCAGCATCAAAACCCTGAGCAAACTCATTGCCAGAACTTGTGTTAACAGAGTGAGGAAAAGGAAGTGACAGTGCTGCATGCTGCAAAACTCCAAAATGTTCTCGCAAACCTGGTTTCACAACAACCCCATTCTCCGTTCTGTTCAATTTGTTCAATCCACTGGCCAGACGAGCTTGCTGTTCAAGCAGCCACTTTGAAGTACTTGGTTGGAAAGATTGCACATGCTGGGGCAGAATGGTTGCAAATGATGTGGGAGGACCTGACTGTGCATTGAGAGCATTTGGGCCTAAATTTGAATCTAATGCATTCCCTGATACTCTACCTTCAAGTGGAGCTGAAACAGAAACATCACAACTTCCCATATCACCCTGGGAATAATTACCACCAGGGACAAGAGCATCATAAGAAGACAACTCTGGATCAATGAAATTAGCATGCTTATAAGCCACAAATGGTTGAAAAACAATAACCTCATCCTCTTCTTCTCCTTCTGCATATAATTGTGCCTTTGGTGGAAAAACTCCCACATTCATTTTCTTCTCCCGTGATTCTTGCTCCAAGCCATTTGATGCAGGCATTTCCAAAGAACTAGGAAGCCCAAAATCATCGGATATTTGAGGCTCAGCGCCAATAGCAAAGTTCTTCAACCTTGGATCAAAATACATGTACTCTTGGCCAACCCGAACTACACTAACAAGAGACTTTCCAGCTGCTATAATCCTCTGAAAACGAGCTTTTTTCTCCTTGTCACTACCATCACTTCCAACTTGCTTCTGTGAAAAATCAAGAATCATTTGTGCAGGAACAAGAGGGAGAAACCCTCTCAATTCATAGTCTTCCCACAATGCAAACAGATTAGTAATTTCCCCTTCATCATACCTACTCATATTGAAAAAACATGTTTCGTCTTTGTCCTCATTAATGGACATGAATCCACTTGACAAGAGCTTGTTCAAGAATGAAATGCAATTATTCCAGAAAGATGATCTAGCAGTAGCTTCTTTCTCCTCAACTTCACCGCGAGCTGCAATTTCTGGATGACAAGCTAGCCACTCCAAAAATATCAGCACTCCAGGTAGTAAATAGCTTTCTGTGGGATCATGCAACTGCATGCATCTCTGAAGTATGTGTCCCATAAATTCAAAGGTAGCAGTATATGCATTCTGAAGAAGAACAGAACGTTGTAACATTTCAGCATACGATTGATTCTCACTTTCCCTATTGACATTGTAAACTGTGAATATGAGAATGCTTATAAGCCTAACAATCATAAGTCCATTCTCTGCAGCACTTGAACCAAAATTGTAAACATCTTCTTGCCCAGAAGAAAGAAGCTCAAGAAAATCACTAATGACCACAGAGAAAACATCTACAAATGTTTCCAAGCTGGAAAATAAGAGAAAATATATATATCAAAAAGGAATTATTTCTTGATTCCATCTAAAATGAAACAAAGGGTGAGAATTAATACCTTGTGCGAGTAAAGAGTACACCATTAAGTCGGACAAACCGAATGCTGAAAGCTTTAAATGTATCAGGTCTACTGGGTTGACTTTCCTTAACAAAACTTGCATCTGTTTTATCATCTTTCAATGGGCGCACTGCTCCACCTTTTCCTCTTCCTTTCCCAGGCGTTCTCACATGTGCAGTCTTGATTGTGGAAGGTTTGCCATCTCCAAGCAGCTGGGAAAAATTCTGTCGATTCTAGGGGAGGGAAAAAAAAAAGTATTACACAATTTGCCACCTATACTATCTAAATCCATATCTTTTACCCCATTTTTTAAGGAAATGCTTCTAGCCCCAAAATGACTTCTAGGGAAATATCAGTATGTATAATCAGAATAGGCTTTGTATTCCCAAAAGAACACAATTAACACATCTTCTAATGTATGAAAGAAAACCTCATTTCAGGCCAAGAAATAATACCTTCTCAAATGCAATAATCAAATTATCTCTTGCAGTTGAAAAGGGGTTATCAACTGCCAGACTCCGAAAATAGCGATAGATTGACAACAATTCATCCCCGGAATAGGAAGCCAATATTGAAAGCTGAAATAAGCAGAAATGAGCGCATACCAACATGTTTAGGCAATCAATTATGAAAATATAAGACAGGTGAAGTAGTGTCATAACAAAAATGGATTGGAAACAAAAACCTGATGATGAGGGTTGCCACTTGAAGGCCAGAGTGAAGAAGCTTGCAAATAGTAACTTGATGCAGCTGCAAAATCTCTACTTTTGGAATCAGCTTCCCCATATAAACCTTTATAACGTGATAGGTCACCCAGATAAATCAGACAACGATGACAAGAAATCAAGCCTTTCTTCATCTCAGCAGATTTATTTCCACCTTTAGACTTAACCATCTTATTCTCTTGATCATCTGGAAAAGAACTCAGGGGTAAACCATACTTTGCTCTGACTTTCAACATCAGATCATGATAAAATCCAGTTGCTTCAGAAAGAAAAGTTTTAAACTGAGAGCATATTTTTGTGATTCGATCGGGTCTTAAAGAAGATTTCGCACCCTGGGAAGTGGCCGAAACATTTGCAGTCACAGCAGCATTAAGATGTGCACGGAGCTCCTCGATTCTCCTGTAATGCAATTGCCATAGAGCATACTCTATATCATGTTGTTCACAGAAAGCATGATCTTCAAGAATAATTGCTTCATAGTTCTCTCGCGTCTGCTGCCAGGCAGTGGGATCTGAGGGAACTCTTGCTTGGGCCAATCTCCTACGCCTATTCTCCAACTCAACATTCTACAGGACAACAAATATGTCATAAAAAAAAAAGATATTCATAATTCTTAACACTCCCCCTTCCCCCCACCCAAAAAAAAAAAAAAGTACTTGACAGTAAAAGTTGCTCATGGTAGATAACCAGCTGGAGCAGCCGAAATAGTTATTCATGATAAGTTTAATAACAACCCCTAATGACATATGCAATATGCTTACTTTTAATGCCTCATGGCAAATATATGATAAACTTAATTTTGCATGCGTCCTTTTCTTTCCTTCCTTGCAGCATTATGTTGCCAAATATAGATTGACATTTTTCTCATGCCTGATGGCAAAGTTGACAAGTGATGCTAAGTGACCAACTCCAAAAATTTTGTAGTACAAAAGAATAAAAATAAATCGAGAGGGGGGGGGGGGGGGGGAGCGGGGGAGGAAAAAATTGAAGCAAAAGCTACAGACTAAGACCAAACGTACATCCACAGATGACATATACACACAATCACAAAATTTGAGAACACATGGCACAAAAGTTAAAGAATTTTAAAAATATAAAATAATATATCTGCAATAAAAGTAATGACATGCCTTGTTGTAAAGACGTTGAACACGGTCCCTCGATGAAACCAAAGAATTATCCATCAGAACCGTCATCTTCCATCAAACATGTGTCACAAAATTTGACTATGAAAAATCCAACTTCAGTAGCAATAAACAGCATCTAACCTGCAAAGAAATTACAAGGAATAATACAGTTCAATCAGAAAACAAACCTCAAAAGAAACCAAAAGAGCAGGAGGAAGGAGGGGGGGGGGGGGGGTTGCAAAATAAATAAACAACCTTACGCATAATCAATCATATTCAACAATAACTTGTTTACGGCATACCACACACATTAGCTTCAGACATTAAATTTTTTGAAAGGCAAGAATGATTTTATTAAACGAAGAGTACTTCATTACAATGGACACAAAGTAGACTAAAGAATTACAAAAAAAAGAAAAAAGAAAAAAGGAATTCTGTATAAAAGGACAAAGACCCTAAAAACAACAGAATGGAATCTCTATGCAAAAAACCCTCTACACGAGACCAATCAAACAAAGAGACTTCGAAGGTGGCTAGTAGCTAATCCCCCATACTCTCCACATCCTCTGATGTATCCTATGCGTTCCCACCATATAATCCAAAACTCCACATCAAATATAACAGAACCAAGTCAAAGAAGACCAAACAATATTTTGTAACTCACCTTCTACTTAAATCAAGAAAACACCAATATCTGGAATATCAATTGATAAAGAATTGCAACAAAAGATATGCCCAAAATTTTTTTTTTCTCCACTCTGGAGCTCTTATGAGAACCATTTATAATATAATTGAAGCACTAATCAAACTGTAAATTTGGTCAGGGGTATTAAAAGCAAGAAACAGCCAAAGGTTCAAAAAGAAAATGCGTAATCAAAGCAAAAAGTAACAAGATTTTTCATAAAACCATAAAAACAAACAAAAAACTACAAAATAGTTTTAGACAAACCGAAGGTTATCCATATATTAAAATTCTAAGACAATTGAAAGACACCACTCAACTTTCTCTTTTTAGCTTACCAACAGAAAAAAAAAGACCACCAAGTCCATTATTTATCAATGCCTCAAAGCTTTATCGCAATTAGTTAGAAAACCAATAAAACCAGTTCAAAAACATTCTATTTTTTCCAGGCCCAAAACACTGCAGTTATAATTCATAAGTTTTCCCTGACAAACTCAAACTAAATTCTTTCAGCCATCACCATGATACTCTTTAAGCTTTACAGTCACCTCACGCAACTACTTCCCAAGAATGCACCAGTGTCCATACTTTTACTTTGATATAGACTTTCTCCTTCCAATCTTAAAGACATCCTTAGAACACAAGCAGATTTCTTTCCCATTATATGCCTCTCATCTAAAGAATAATGACATCGTTTCTTCACAAAACAAAAAAAATAGCCCTAATTCCCTAACACCACAAATCCCCAAAAACTCCCCACTAACTGTGGATCAAACCTTTTCTTATTTATTTATGAATAATATAAATTTTATTAATAAAAAAGAACACAGTAAAGAAAAATATGCTATGAGAGCAATAACGTCAGTTAAAGCCTTGTAGGTTGATGTTACTTCTCTTCCTCGTTATTAATAAAAAAAGAACCCCAAAAATGCACATCTCCTCTGCCCGTATTAACTAACAATTTCTACTGCTGATTATGGCTGCTTGAAAAATTCCAAAAATTACACAGTGAGTTCACAACATCCAAACAGGAGGGGAACAAAAGCAGGGATGCATAACTAAAATCTCATTGTGCTATTTTAGATCTTAGGGTCCTTGAGTTGCATTTACCTATTAACGGAAAAAGAAAAATGCAAAAAATACAATCTCCAAGTAGAAAGCGAAAAGTGGCTGTCCATGAACAGCTACAAAGGGCCCACTGTAAATGACCTCCAGTCTCTTCAATGTGGGGAAAAACCATACAATATTCATCAAATTCTTAACAACAACAGTCTGAATCTTTATTGAAGAGCCCTTGGTGATTGAAAAAAAAAAAAAAAAAAACCTTACATCTGATAAATAAATAAATGAATTCTCTTATTGGCTACTTCATTCATCGCACCCTAAACCAAAGACTATGAGCAACATCATCATCATCAACCTCTTCTTCTTGGTAAACAACCATTGAATATGCATCAAATTCATATGACCAACCGTCTGAAAATCCGAATCTTCAAGAGGAACCATTGATTGAAGAATAAATACCTTGATATCTAAAAATTCTCTTATTAACTACATCATTCATCACACCGTAACCCCTACGAGCAACATTATCATCAAACTCGGCTTATAAACAGCTTTTTTAGCATAATTCCTATTAAACAACCCGATATTTACAAGATTTGAACAATAAATATCTTCATATCTAAAAATTCTCTTATTATCATTCATCGCGCACCCTAAACCCTACAAACAAAATTACCATCAACCTCGGCTTATGACTCTTGTTTAGAATAATTCCTATCAAAAAAACCCGATAACTCCGATTAATACGAAAATTACATACATAAAGATTTAAACAGCATCAACTAAAGAAGTATAACCAATTAACCATACGTAGATCTCATTCTCACACCCTACATTCTTGAATTCCGAGCATAAATTACGTAAAATTAATATTGTGAAAAGCAGAAATTCGAAACCCTAATTTTCAAATAATCCGATCAAATAAATTGGAAAGAATCGCTTTCACAAACCAAACAATTAGCACAAAGAACGTAGTTGAAAAGTTTAACCTCAGATCTGCGAAGAAAACGACGTCGTCGTAGTCGTCTGTACACGAATCGCTGTGAAAGAAGAAGGGTTTGGGCGATTGTGAGGGACGAGAATAGAGAATCGCAGAGGAATGTAATCTCTCTAGGGCTCAATCATTTTGTTTTGGTGGGTTTGTGAAAGATTTTTGAATTTACATTCTTTCTTTCTTTGCTTCCTTTTTTGTTTCTGATGATTTTTTTTTTTTTTTTTTTGGGGTTATTGAAGACTTTGAAGTTAATGGGTCTTTTTCCGGGTTGGGACTTGGATTTGAGTCTAGAAGCGGTGGAGATTTTTTTTTTTTTACTTATTCATTATATTTTTAGATTAAATTCTAATTTACACTATCTAATTTTTGATTAATTTTCAAGCAATCCTTTAATTTTTTCTTAATTTAAGTCCTTTAACTTTGATTCGTGTTCGATGCATACATGGTTATATTTATCAAAACGATTTCATTATAATGTTATTCTTGTGATTTTAATTATAAAATTAAATTGGTTTCAAAAAATATATATAATTAAATTAGGAAATATATTTTTAATAAAACAATTGTTTTATTATATGAAAAGGTTAAAAAAAAAATCATTTTATTCCTCTGTCCTTCCAACCATTGTCGCAACCTAGCCGCCATCAACACTTATATCTTAGTTACAACCTAACCTGACTTGAACCCACCTGTTTTATCCTAAATTAAAGACAGACCAACCTGCGACCCTCTTGTTTTTTTATGGGCCAACTCGACTCGACCCGACTTGACCAACCTACTGACCCATTTTAAACTTTTTTTTTCCTAATAAATATTTAGACTACATACCAAGGTGCTAGGTGTATAGACAAAAATGTATAAAGCATTGCACAAACAGAGTTTAGTAATTTAATAGCCACCAATAGCCATGGTCATGCCCCCATTTATTAAAAAAAATTAATTAAAAGGAAATAAGTATAAAGGCAAAAAAAATCTACAACTACACATCTACACTACTAAACGTCTAACACAAAGTTAAATACTAAGTAGTAGAGGAAAAAAAAAATACAAAAGGAAAAAACATTTACAACTACCCATCTACACTACTAAACATGTAACACTAAGTTAAATACTAAGGGTCCGTTTGGATACCGCTGAAACTGAAAACTGAAAACTGAAAACTGAAAAACACTGTAGCAGAATAATTTTTAAATGTGTAAATAGTGTAGTGGGACCCATTTTTAATTAAAAAGTTGCTGAAAAGTGGTATTTTGTGGGTTCATGAACAGTAAAAAAGAGAGGAAAAAGTCAAAAGTTGAACAGTAGCCGCACAGTACCGCACAGTAACATTTGGGGGTGAAACGTGCGCTCTTCCAGGGGAAAGAAAAAAAGAAAAAAGAAAAAAAGAAGGAAGACACGGAACGCAAACGCGTTCCGCTATCCAAACGGAGGCTAAATAGTAGAGGAAAAAAAATACAAAAGACAAAATCATTTACAACTACACGTCTTCACTACTAAACATCTAACACTAAGTTAAATATTAAGTAGTAGAGTTAAATATTAAGACTAAGTTACTAACACTAAGTCTAACTAGCACAATACAATACTAAAGCAAAAGAAAAAGTCCAAAAGTCCATATCATTAGTAAACTTTGAATCAGAAGTGTGTAAACTTAATATATACTTTTTGTGCTCCTTAAAATCTCTCTCTCTCTCTCTCAAGTTGTAAATTTGTAATTATAAACATTATGCCTATGAGTTATTAACATGAAAGATTTTGTTATTATGAAAGTAAAGAATTTTAGTTATGCACAAAACTATTAGAATTGGAAAGATATAGAAAGTTTTATGTTTTTTGTTTTGTTTGCTTTTTTCCCTTTACATGTATACTAATAACACAAATAGTCTAACAATAGTAGGTGCCCACTTAATGAAAAAAAAAAAAAAGGGTATTATGTATAATTCGTTTCTTTGATTGATTTGATTCATTCTTTCTAAAAGTTTGACATTTCCTTTATTTTTTTCAAAGTTTTTTGTTTCATGTGAAAATACGGGTCAGCTAGAACCTGCCCACAACCTGATTTGCCCGACTTGTTTTCAATCCGTTTAAAATGGCCCGTATTTTAACCAGACCCTTTTAGCCCGCAACCTGATTAACCCGACCCGAACCCGACTTGACCCGATTGTTTGCCATGTCTACCCTTATCATGACAAGGGCTAAAATGGGTAAATATCCTTAATTTTAAAATTATGTAGAAAAATATCATTCTTTCCAAACTATTTAGCAAAATGCCTATGTTTTTGAAACTTGATTTTAACAAAATCGAGGAACAGGTAGAACTCGAGTTCTATGCATATTTTGCCACTTAATATTTTTTGAAAATTTAAGTGGAACTCAACATTGCTAATGTCGAGTTCTACTTAAAAATGCATATAGCAAATCAAGTTTCAAAATATTGGCATTTTACTAAATAGTTTGTAAAGAGGGATATTTTGCTACATAGTTTTAAAATTAAGGGTATTTACCCATTTTGCCCCTTGAAAAGCCTTTGTTCAAATCATGGTCCCCACTCCTAATTGCTCCACTCTGCTTCCTTAAGTTCTCCAAAAGCTCCCTCAATAACACCTCCATGGTGCCTTAAAATTCTTGTAACTTCTCATCCGAGAACTTGGATTGTAAATCACAATATTTCTTGTTACCTTGAATTATTTGGATTGTGTATAAATGAAGAGGAAGATAAGAACCATGGTTTTAAAAACCAAAACGGTCAAAGAACTGAAAATGAGTCCAATTCCCGATTATTACTGGTTCAATCAGAAGTTTTCACGATTGAGTACCATTAATTGTCCCAATTTTTACCAATTTGGTTTCGTGTTCGGATTCCGGTTGAACTAGTTCGACTTGTTAGTCCAGTTTTAAAAACCAAGGAATGAATTGAGTTATATTTTGGATTTCTTGTTACTTTGAACTATAAAATTGAATTCCATATCTTGTTTAGTGGGTGTTAAAATTTATATATTTGGTTGGATGTGGGTATAGAAATATTGTATTTGGATAGAAACTTTTTTTGTTGAATTTGTAAACAATGTATAGAAATTTTTGTTGATTTTGTATATGGGTTTTGATGAATCAATAAATAAAAATTTCAAATTCTTATGAACAATTTTGTGTATGAAATTTGATATTTTTGTGGGTCTTTATATTTCGGGGGAAGTTTGTATATTTTGCGGAAAATCTGTACATTATATGGGAAAGTTTGTACACTTTGAAATAAACCCAATTCCAATATCTTAATTTCTAATGGTAATGCATCATGGGCCCATATATATATATATATATATATATATATATATATCATCTGCTAATACACGACCTAATGTTTGAATAAAAAATACCTCACATGTAACCACAATCTATTCTACTTACAACAACGTGTTAAACTATTTCAACTAGTCTATGTGTAAGATATCCAACATCTTATGTTCATATAGCAGTATCTAGAACTCTTTTGCATGCACCATATTAAATTTGCACCTTTTGTGGGAAAGTCTATATATTCTATGTGAAAGTCTGTACATTTTGTGGGAAAGTCTTTTACATTTCACGAGAAAGTCTATAGATTATATGGTAGAGTCTGTACATTTCATGGGAAAGTCTGTATATTCTAGAGGAAAGTCTATATATTGTGTGGAAAAATTTGTATATCCTAGGAAAGTTGGTACATTTTGTGGGAGTGTTTATATATTTTGCAAGAAAAGCATGTATATTATGTGGAAAAAATTTCATATTTCGTAGGAAAATATGTATATATTTATGAAAAAGAATATACGTTTTGCTTTAAAATTTGCATATTCTGTGGGAAAGTCTCGACATCTTGTGAGAAAGTAAAGTATGTATATTTCGCAAGAAAATTTGTAAATCTTATGGGAAATTTTGCACATTTTAGGGGAGGTCAATACATTTAGCACAAACAAAGTATGTGCATTTTGTGTGAAATGTGGACGCCCCCTTCCCTCAAAATTTTTTTTGGAGTTTAGTGGTGTCACATTGGGTGCTTTGGCAACATAACTCTTATGTGTTTATGTATATTCGGTGAGGGGTGTGTGTGTGTGTGAGCAAGAGAGAGAGTCTCTTGTTTATTTTTATTTTAAGGAGTCACCACCAACTATTGGCTTTGTCTTAGGTGTGATTGGTCACCTATTTGTGTAGGCACTTCATTTTGTGCAATTTACGACTTGAGCCCCCGTTCTCTAATGACGATATTACTCAGAGGCCTAAGGTTGGTTTAGAGCCCAATCTTGTAAGTCTTTATCTTAAAAGATGTTTTGGTGAAAGAAAAATCCACAGTAACCCTAAGTATGCGTGCGAATGCTATAAGCATGCATACTCATACTTCAAGCATGTTGTAGACACCTCATTTGTACCTGGTTAATAAAATTTAGTCCCCGATTGCAATGATGAGCTTGACATGTCTACAAAGGATAATTGAAGTTATCTTGATAATTCGAAAGTAATCACAACTTAAAAGTGCTCAAATTACTTTGAATATGATGTTGAAAATGGCATTTTCTCATTGTTTTGATCATAACTTTTGAATCACAAATAAGTTTTAAGTGAGGTTTATTGTAGTGGAAAGTAGACATTCTGGGCTTCAATTTGAACATAACGTCTGTATAATTTGTATTTGTACCGAGTGAGTTATGGTCATTTAAAGTTGGACCAACAATGTAGTCAAAATTAATGTTCTTGGGAAGCATGCGTACGCATGGGGGTAAGGGTGCATATGCAGGCTTGAGCCTGTGTACACAGCCTTGTTTCTAGCAGTCCAAAACTTCAGATTTTGGGTCCCAAAACTTCATTCTTTGATGTGGGCCGGGCCTTAGACCCTTGAGAACCTCCAAAACCCTCTAAATAACTTTGAAAACTCTAGTTTAAGAATATAAATACAATCTTATGCCTCCAAACTCAAAGGGGAGCTAAGGAGAGGGATTTTTCACCACCTTTCTTCTATGAACACTTTTTCCACTTTCAATCATTGGAGGCCACAACAGCTAGTACATTTTTTGATCCCTTTAAAACCTCTTTCTAATGGTCTTAAGGCAGAAACTATTTTTCATTCTTGAAATTAAACCCTTCCATCAAAGCTTTTCTAAAAATCCTTTTTTATTTTGAGTTGTGATTACTAATGAATTATTAATATATTTGATTCCTTTGATTCTCATCTGAATATGTTGTGTAGGCACTAAGGGGCTGGTTAAATCTCTACAAACTTGTGATCCATAAGCTAGGTGAGTGTCTAGCATGGTTTTTCCTTAATTTGGATATTCATGATTTTTGTTTTGTGTTCTTGTTTAGTTTTGGATCTTTAACATGTTAGGGTTTATTTTTGATTTGTTTAGTCTTAATCCTTGTGCTTAATTCTATCCTAAGTATGAATGGGTTGATATATATATATGTGTGTGTGTGTGTGTGTGTGTGTGTGTGTGTGTGTAGACATTAACAAGCTTTGATTAATGTTTTGTTGTTTTTGGTTTAATATGAGATTTGATGCAGAGTGTGTATGTGTGTGTGTGTGTGTGTGTGTGTGTGTGTGTAGACATTAACATGCTTTGATTTATTTTTTGTTGTTTTTGGTTTAATATGAGATTTGATGCATGCTTAGAAATATGATTTTCTTCTTGACCTTTCCATGAGGTTATATTTGACATGTTTAGAATAGGATGTTTCCTTTTAAATGCATGATTTGATTTGTCATTAATTGGATATTTGACTTGATATTTTTGATTGATATTTGATTTGAATTCCTCTCCTTTTATACCATGAATGATATGTCATGTTGTGTGTTAGATGCATGTTAGGGTAGGCTTAGTGTGTGTGTGTGTGTAGAATAACCTATTAGAAGACCCTTTGATAGGATTAGGATTTGGAACACATGCTCTAGTAAAGATCAGTCCTTCCATAAGGGCGCTATACATATGGTTGTTAGACCTAATCTAGGTGGAGACTCCATTTTTACCCTTCGCCCGGTCCACTATAGGCCAAGGCATATTTCTCGCGAGAAAAAACCACTTGTCGTAGGTGCTTGTGCCCACACTTGCGCATGCATCCTTCAAGTATGCACATGCATGTAGGGTTTCAGAACACCTATATGGAAAGTTTTTGATGTAAAATTTGTCTAGAGCTAATCCCACATTGATTAGGAGCCAATCTATACCCCTCTCTGATCACCATAAAAGCCCTAAAGTTTCCTAAAACATGCCTAATTCACTAGAAAATAGTAAATCAAAGATGAAGTTTTTATTTCTAAAACATCCTCAAGTTAAAGTTTACTTAGTTGGGTCTTATTTTGGTCTTGACCTTCGAGTTTTAAGCTCACTGACCTTTTGGTTTTGTCTTGATTAGATTGATTGAGAGGAACAGTCAAATTAAAGCTTAAAGAGTTCTTATGTTTAAGGTAAATGTCTATCATTTTCTCTATCATTTTGGTTTGTTTATTGCTTTGATATCTCTACTTTATAGTTAGGTTTTATAGCTTTCGTATTAGAAGCCTGCTATGTTGTGTTTTGTTTTGTTGCTGCTTTAAAAACTATGTTTCTGGGTAGGTATGCGTGTGCATGCTTCATACTGTTTGGAGGTCTTCAGCAGCTTGGATTTCTTCATAATTGGCGTCTTTGGAAAGTTCCGGATGTCTAGTTTCCATAGGCTCTGACCTCATATGATTTTGAGTTTCGGTTGTTGAGATATTGCTTCTAGAAGGGAGGTGACGTGGTGTAAGAAATTTAATAGTACTTTTCTTGAAAAATTCATTTCTCCCAATCCAAAGGAGATATTGTCGAGCCCTTTCTATGGAAGGTAGATAAATCATCATAACTTAATTTGGTCAATGCATATTACACTAGTTGTGGCTAGATCGATACAGTTTATTGTGTGAAAACGCCCTAAAAATAGCACATGACTTGAAAAATAATACATTTACTTAGGGTCTTGGTATTTTCTTGATATTTCATCCGTTTAAAATCTTATTTTGGCTCGTGAAGTATCATTTTGAAGGAAATTCCATGATCTTTAATATGTTACAACTTTACCTTAATCGGATGGTCAGAGAAAAAAGTCAACATATTTGTGGGAAAGTCTATAAGAAAGTTTATACCTTTTGTGGGAAAGTCTATTTATTTCGTGGGAAAATTTGTATATTTTAGGGGCGAGTTTGTACATTTTGTGAGAATATTTGTACATTTTGTAGGAAAATCTATATATTTTGATGGAAAGCCTCTACATTCTTTGGGAAAATATGTACATTTTATGGGAAAGTATCTATATTATGTGGGAAAATCAATGCATTTCATGAAAATGTCTATATATTCTGTGCAAAAGTTAGTACATTGTTAGGGTACTCTCTTTTTTTTTTTACACCTAATTTTATTCAAGTATTACCTTTATACCACTAATAAGTTATTGGGTCTTCCTAAATAATTTTGCTCTATTATTATGTTAATCACAAATGTTTCATATCTCATTATCTAAATTGAGTTATAATATAAACTATCACAAAAAGCCCCAAAACTCATATTTTATCCAATTTTATCATCATTATTTAGCTAAGCCCAAAACTGGCCCTATGAATCCAATAAAACATCCTGTTCTATTTAAAGCCCAAGAATACTTATGCTTGGCAATATTTGAAAAGTCTATGATTCAAGTCCATGGCAAAACAATTTTATCAATGGAATTCAAATCCATGATCAAAGCCCATGATTTAAACCCATGGCAATTTATGTACCCAAAGTCTAATTTTCATTGGCAATATCAAAGCCCAATTCTCATTGGCAACATCAAAACCTAATTTTCATTGGCAACATCAAAGCCCAATTCTCATTGGCAACATCAAAGCTCAATTCTTATTGGCAATATCTAAGCCCAGTTCTTGTTGGCAATATTTAAAACCCAATTCTCATTGGTAATATTTAAAGCCCAACTTACGTCGGTACTATTAAAAGCCCAAGTTAACTATTTGGCACTATTCTATAAAAAGCCCAAGGTTATTAATAATCGGCAAAATACTATATCATAATTATTTCACTTAAAAGTCCAATAATGAATAATACTTTAGATTCTTAAACCTCAAGCTCACGGAATTTATGAATTCTCAAAACCCATGGCAATCATCTTATAAAAGCCAATGGAAAGTTATTGGTGTGCTGTCGCAGGCAACCAAAAATAAAAACTATACTCCTAAAAATATATGTAGTAGTGCGAGTAAGGATCGTTTCCACGAAGAGTATCTAGCCTAATTTTATGCCACGTAAACAAGGAGGGGGGGGGGGTTTGAGTATAATGAAAACAAGTTTAAGAAAAACAACTAAGGAATAATTCAAATTAAAATATCGAAATCAATCAAAAGAACAAACCTTGGTCTAAGTCACCATCCACCATCGGAATTTTACAACTGATCATCGATGCAAATATATATATCAATTCACACTTTGAATATTCACCGTTGGAATTATTTTCCTATTTCTCCTTAGTTGCAGTTAATTAGAAAATAAGCGATCTAATTAACCCTAACTACTAGACAACCCAAAATAAGCGCTAAAGGTTTAATCTAGTAGCAGCCTTAAGAATTAGAGAGATGGTGAAACTAAACAACATTAGCACAAGCGGTTATATTTAATTTAGTCGTGCGTTCTTCCTAAGATCTAATAATTTCTAATACAGCAAATTATTAAATCTTGGTTGCTTTACAAATTAGAGAGATCAAACAATTACGGATTTGATATCTAACCTAGCAGTAGATTGCAAAGAATAATAAACTAGTAGGCCTCCTAGTAATTAAACGAGACAATCATGAAAATAGGCATAGAAGAACATCTAATATTCAAAGCATAGATTGAATAATAAACACAAATTAGATCTCACAGTTTTATTGATTCCGAGGTTTCAGTTTCCTTCGACCAAGTATAAAAGTTTAGCCACGCAGGGCCATGACAGAAAACTCGAAAGAGAAAATTAGAGAAGAGGGGAGAGAGAGAGGCGTGTGTGTAATTCTGATTTCTCCTCCCTCTTTTTCACGTTAATTCCCTCTATCCCAAGCCTACAAAATCTCCTAAAAATATTCTAAATAATAATATTCAAATCTGACTAATTAAGGAAAAATATTAAAAATAAAACAAAGTCCTAATATAACTAGGAAAGTAGTGTTTTTTAGTTGGAGTTTTCGTGCATCAGATCTGGAAGCTTCCAAAAATAAACCGCATTAGATTTGCATATTAGAATTGTAGGCAAAGGAATATTCTAGAACGTCAACAGTGCAGGTGCGGCAACTTCAAGCCCAATTTCGACCTTGATGCGGCCCGTATCTCTCAAAACTCAAAACATGAAATTTGTAGATCTTTGTCTTGGCGTTCCATAGCATTTTGAATCATCTCAATCGGAGCCCAGATGAGAGAGTTATGTCCAAATTACGAAGAGATGTCAAAGCTGTCCAGAATCGCCCAATTAGCTACGTTTTGCACTTAATGCCTCCATTTGCACCCTAAATCAAAATATAAGAATAATGAGTACATTTAGGCACCAAGTAAGTGTAAAAGAACAAGCATTAAGAGAGAAATATATGACAATTTGCATTCTCATCAGTTATGATTATTAGACTCATGACATTTATTTATTTCATATTAAAAACTCATGTTCACTATCTATCTTATATCACAACATTTATAATATTTATTACCAAAACTTATGGTAATTATTCATCCTACATATCCATTATAATTATCTTTAGAGAAACTCATGAGAAACATCACATTATTCTATTAAAGTGGTTGTTACCATATTTATTTAAAACCCATGGTAAATATTATTCTCAAGAACAATATTGGAGGTCATTATTTAAAAAAATCCCAAAGAAAATATCATTTACAAAGTAATCCATAGTAAAAATTATGAGAAACTATACAAGTTGTTATTTAAAGCCCATGGAAATTAATACTCAAAATCTATCATAAATATTTATTAAAGCTTATGCATTCATTTTATTCCTACTAACAACTAAAGCCCATGAGGAGTAAAAAACCCATGGCAAAGCATGTCTTTAATGCCCATTTTGTAGGACCAAGGATCTTATGGAGTAGGGAACAAGCCCAAGCAAAGAAAGGGCCATATGACCCAACTAAAAGTGCTGAAATGAAGCAAAGTTCTAGCCCAAAAAAGTCACCAGCAAGGGGCTTGAGAGAGGGCAACCAGCCCTTGTTCATTCCTAACCAAAAAACAAGAGAATCAAGCCTTTGAGAATGAACTAAGCGCAGTCCCATTAGTTTTCTGCCACCCTTTGCCTGACGTGAACAGTACCAGAGAGCTGTCATATCAGCTGAAATCTAAAAGGTGATCAAACTCCATAATTTTCCTCAAAGCTGTACCTCTAGTGGAAGAGGAGCTGAAGCTAAGTTATCCAAACTTCAACAAATTGATGCTATAAATGTCAAAACGTTCAAGACATGATTCATGTACCAAGCCCATGAATCTTGAAGGGGAAAAATTGGGAATTTGTGGTTTGGAAGGCATAAATGGATCTCCAGTGAAACCCCTTGAAGTAGACTAAAGCTTGACACTTGGTTTGGGGTGTTGAATCTTACTTCTTGGGGACCAGATCTTAATTGCAGTATTAGGATTCTCTCTTGATACACACCTCAAAACACAATAATCAAGCTCAACCCAAAATTCCTGGCATTTAATGCAAAAAGCTCTAAAATCCCATTATCACCCAAAGAAGCAAGGCAGCCCCTAAAATGGGTTTTCCTACTTCTAATAAAAAATCCTAGGAAGGCTTGACCTTGATTTCGTCATCTTTGAGATTCTTGTCAATTAATGCCTCCCTTCAGCTCCATTATAAATAGACAAGCAAACTAACCACAAAGACAACTTGGCTACCCCCCTCTGAGACTTTGAGATTCGTTGGCCATTTTGCTGGTGGTTCAGCTCTCTTTTAGTTCATCACCCATCATCTTTAACCTACACCCATCTTACCCAAATATTCCTCTCACACCTTTTTCACACAAACACAGCCCATAAATGTCTCTCAACTAGTCATAAACAGACCACTCATAGAAAACCTTGATCTTGGTATTAATCCCATCTCACTCACTCAATATAGCCCACATTCACCTCATTCATGCCTTATAATTATACACTCACCAAAATCTTAGTTTCATACTTTTTGCATTGAGTTGGGAATCTTTCTCTCCCTTCATTCCATCCTATTTTTCCTCTTTTATTTGTAACTATGGAGCCTTTAATTCTTGTTTATTATTATTACTAGTCGCTAACCCGTGTTGTGCACGGGAAAGTTTGGCAATTTTATTTTAATATATTATATGTATTTGTTTTCTTTATTAAGTACTAATAAATCAAAAAATGTCAATTAATATTATATTAACATGATATAATATTATATATGTTATCTCTAGAGTTTATATGAACAAATAAATCAAGGTTAATAGTAACTTGAGGGTTATTTCATAGGTTCATATAACAATTTTCACATTAAAATTGTAATAATATAACAAAAAAAAAAAAACTCACATACAAATAAATACGAAAATAATTTGTTTGTGCTTGTATGCTTCCACTTCTTATGGATGGAAATCTTCATTACTATATACGGTCGTATCTCTATATCGTTGTACATTCTGCAGAGAGATTGTATTTTTGTACGATGTTGTCTCATTTTTCACCTTAAGACAAAGTTAAACATGGCCCCAAAGAGCAACAAAAATTTGTTTACAGGCCCTTAGCAGTGTTTTTTCTTTTCCATGGTACCCTAGATACTCCCAAAGTTGCAGCTTATATGCCTTGAAAAAGGAAATAACTTATTAACTTTTTTGACAATAACAAACAATAACAAAGACCTCTCTGGCGGCCACTTTCCTTACCTTACCCACGCTACACTCCCACTCCAAGCTACGCCTGCTGAGGAAGATGCTTTGCGATTTCCTCTTCTGTGGACGCACTGGAATATGATCCGGGACAGGAAGAGAAAGATTTTTTTTTCTTCGGTGGGCTTTCTCTCGTAAAGCCAAAGACGCCCCAAGACAAGGTAGAACTATTGGGAAGGGGACATGATCAATAGCAGTTGGTGAAGCCAGATATGGCAAGACAGCTCAGGAAGAGTAGAAAGTTGCCACAACCAAGGGGGGGTTGTTTGCTTTATAGGAATAGGAAGCCAAAAAACGTGAGCCTTTTTACAAACTTCGTAAAGGGGGAGAGCGCCAGGGCAGCATCAAGGAGAACGTTGTGACGCCATCAGTTTGGAGCGCGGGGCCGGCAAAGCTTGCTGCAAAGGAGATAGAAAAGGCTCCACAGAGGAGATTCGGTAACTGTTATGAATGTGGAGGAGTGGGGCACTTTGATCGTTACTATCCCAATATGCAGACGCACGAATGCTGCTGGGGGAGTGTTTCACTAATCTGTAGTTGAAGAAAAGTGAGGTTTTAATATTAGAGAAAATACATTTTCCACCAGTTTCTTCCTTCACCCTTTTAACAAAATCCTCCATCTTGTAATTGATGCAAACATTAGCTCCACGATCCTAGCAAACAGCTAATTTTTCATCATTCCCTGCCAAACACAATATAAAATATATTATATATGGAAACGAAACTTATGCACGCATTAGAAGAAAAGTGACATTGGACTATTGAATTGCCAATACTCCCATGAAAATGAAGTTTTAATATTCATTCGTTATGCATTGGAGGTAACATATATCATACATAGTTGTTAATACTATCATCAATCACATATATTGTCTAACTTCTCTTATCACAGATATTTCAGATTTTGTGGGGGAAAAATTAAAAGAGAAAATGTGTTTTCTGTTTATTTATTTAGAAAGAGCTACAACGACAACCTTCTCGGCTGGACCATGTTGTCCTTTATTTTATGGTTGTAGTCAATGAAATCAACACTAAGCAAGTAGGAATTTTTGTTCAAGTTGATCAAATGATGTGTGTGAAGAGTTGCAGAAAAACATCTTTGAATGTAAAATAGGATTCCACTCATCATATCATAATTTAAAGATTACTTCCAAACAGCTCTGTTACCTTAGTGAAGTCAGCAACAAAAGCATATTAGAGACTTGCAGTAGAATTTAGCTTGCCATTTTCTTTATGCCTAACACCATAAAGAGAAAAACATGACTTAACATACAATGAAAACAGAAACTTGGAAAGAGAACAACTTTTTGATAAAATAGTATAAAAATTACTACAACTTGAATCCACCCAATAATTACACCCATGACAAACTATACACTTTACAATTGAACAGATACAACATAGCCTCCTCTAATAATACTTTGCCACTAAACACCCTTGCATTTTTCTAAATCCAAATATATAATATAGGCAGCCCAAGCCAACTTGAATAATGAGGATTTACATTTAGGATGTAACCAACTGAGATTTGAGGACTAATTTGTACATGAGTTTTGACATCTGACATGATTTATATTTGTTTATAAACCAATAACCCACAAATTCGAAAAAAAAAAAATCTTAAAAATTATTAATTTCAAGAAAATTCCTAAAATTAGAATGTAGCATAAAACCAAGAATTCACACTCCAAACATGAATCAAAAGGTGTGGTAATGAACACATTAGATAGTCCAAACAATTATATTTCCAGTATTCAAAACCAAGACAACATATCCCCAATCTGCATAAAGCAAAAATGCACACCTCAGGTACAATGTCTAAGATATTTATGATTATTGTGATAAATAAAAGTAAATAAACATAAATACAGAACTTAGTGGGTCGTCATCTAGTTTATGATAGTTCATCTATACTATAATCTCAACACCTGTATTGGCTTGTAAACTAACATAAGTGTAATAATGTCAAGTAAAACCAGTTGCTCTTAGAGGCCTTTTGTCAAACACCTAGCAGATATAACCAAGAAATAGAACTTGGTTAATCTAGAGGTGATGTAATAGAGGAAAGCAATATTTCCAATACCTAAAGAATATTTAGAATAATGGAATCTACAAATTAGAAACATATTGATACCTGCTATTGGAAGCAATAAGATGTTGATCTTCACTATTTACATCAATAGAAGAATTGCTAAGCATGAAAAGCCATAAAATGTTGGCTTCAAGAAGATTTATATGCTTATATAACAGTGATGGTGAACAACAGAAAAGACTAACTGTTATAATAGTGCTTTTTTTTGCTTTGCTTCTGCTTCTCTATTTCATCAATAGACATGATCTCTATTTCAAGTAATTCAGCCTCAACATTGCAAGTGAAGGCTGTGGCCAACCCTAGGAGTATATTTCTACAGGGATTAAGGGAATCAATTAAGATAGCCCATTCAGTTGCACACTCTATTGTCTCTGCATCTTTGTGCTACATCAACCCCTCTAATTCAGAAAGCCTGAAATTTTCTTTCAAAATTATATACCAAATGGCTAAGACCAAGTCCAAGTTCGATGTCAATCCCATAACCAATACTCAAGCAAATCAGTAAAAATCTCCAAGGTATGACCTTACACATTCACATACCCATAGATCATTTCCAAATTTAGGCTCAAGAACACCATGCCACCTCTAAATTAGACCCAAATTCATTCTAAATGAAAAATTTTTAGATTTGCAAAGAAATTCCCAAATTCTAATGTCAATGCACAAACCCTCCATAAATGAATCATTAAAAAATCATACATATTTCTTAGTTTTTCCTAAACTTTTAAATACACTTGAAATCCCTAATGGAACCCAATAAAAAAAATTATCTAAAACTTCCTTTCAAATTTTGAATTTATCTATAAATCAAAGGCTCACAAATCAGTGCCTACACAGAAACCTTAAAAAGAAAAATCCAAATTTACAAAGGGAAGGAATCCACATTAAAATTGCAATAATATAATAGCAAAAACCACTATCAGAAATTGAATTGGGAAGTTTTAAGTCAACACCCACTTGAATGTGCGGAAACTGGAGAGGGACTTTCCCATTGTTCCAGGATGGTTTGTTCTTGAAGAGGCATCATGAGGTAGCCTAGAGAGAAGAAGGCTTTCAGAAGAGAGTGAGAGAGAGAAACGGAGAAAGGAACGTATAGAGAGAAAAAGAAAAAGATATTTGTAAACTGTTAGACTTATATATATATATATATATAGTTTTTTACGGTTAGGAAGATGAAACAGGTTCATAATTACTACCCAAGATTCAAAACGTTCTAATGAATTATTGTCAAAAAAAAAAAAAAAAAGTTCTAATGAATCAGACCATTGTTTCTTTAAATTAACATAGGCTACTAAACATCAAAGTTACTAATAATATCAAAACGTTTAAACCATTAACGAAAGTCACTTGTTTTTAGGTGTTTTAAATGTAAACGTGGCTGGTGCAATAAAAAATGGTGTTTTATTTTATATATGGATAGATATAGATTTTTAGTATTAATATAATGTGAGGAGAGGAAAAGATGGAGGAGTTAGAAAGTCAAACTCTGGTGTTAGGAAGTTGAAGGGTTGCCATTTGAGAATGTAACCATGGAACACAAAGGGTTGCTATTTGAAATTGTATCTGTGGAATACAAAGGGTTGCCGACTAAAATTGTAACTATGAAAGAGATAAAGTTGAGAATTATTTTCTTTTTATTAGAATTTTTAAAATTAGAAAAACCATTTTTAAATTGTAAACAAATCCAAGAAAAAAAAATGGTAATGACATGACAGCTGATGTGGCTCAACCTGAGCGTAGCAACATTAAATGCTACGTTTCAGCTTTTAGTAATATATAGATATAGATGATGAAGGATATAATATATTTGTAACAATTGAATTCTTCTCTCATTTTAATATAATGATGGCTGAAAGTACTATAAACTCCCTTGACCAAGACGCATAAGGACCCCTAGGAGTGAACACTTTCCTAAATTTATTTAATCATTGACTGCTGGATTCTAAGTATAATTTCACCCTTACCGCTGGAGATAATACCATACCGCTAGAGGACTGATTTGAACTATGATGCTGAAAAAGGACTAATAATATAACAAACTAACAACAGTAACGTATTTATTGTGCTTTATTGTTGTCCTCTTGTTAGGGGCAGCATCTATCTCTTGCTTGGGCGAACTTTCACAACACCGAAAGCCTTTGGGCTTTATTTCAAGGCTCATCGTCAAGTTTTGGCTTTGCTACTCCATATTCTATTTGGGAATATCAAAATTTTCCCCTCAACATACATTTCATGGAAAAGTTTGTATATTCTATGGGAAAGTTTGTGAATTTTGTGGAAAAAATCTGTATATTCTATGACAAAGTCTGTACATTTTTTGGAAAAGTTTGTATATTTCATGGAAAATCTTGTATATTCTAGGGGGAAGTTTGTACATTTTGTGGGAATGTCTATACATTTTGTTGGAAAGTTTGTATAGTTTAAGGGAAATTTTGTACATGCTATGGGAAAGTTTGTATAATTTGTGAAAGAGTTAGTACTTTTCATGGGAAAGTTTGTATATTCTATAGGCAAAATCAGGAAATTTTGTGGAATGTTTGTATATTTTGTAGCAAAGTTTGTACATGTTTTGAACCCTTTATCTGCACACTTCAAGTAAACGGTATTTTTAGAAGTTTTTATCATAACTTATTTAGTTATGTAGCCTCTTTTCAAAACTCGACTTTCTCAAAATCAAGTTCAAAGTGGAACTAAATTTCGCAAAAGTTAAGTTCTATGCTATTCAATAATATGTGGCAAATGTGGAATTCGATTTTCTTACACTCAAGTTTCACGTTCAATTGAATTGTATAGAACTCGACTTTACTGAAATTGGGTTCAAAAATATGCTACATAATTAAATAAGTTGTGATAAAGGTTTTGTAATAAATAAATTTTCAAAAATCAAGTATTTAGCGCAAAATAAAGCCCTTAGATAAACTTTGATATCTATAGACCAATACTTTGTTGACGTGTGTTTGTCTATGTTCCTATCCCTCTTTGAGGGAAACCAGATCAAGCATATCATATCACATCATATATTAGCCGTGGTTTTGCTAAGTGGTTTCACCAAATTACAACAATATTTTGGATAAAAACAATTAATTTTTTAGATAGAGACAACAACTTATTTGTTTTTATCAATTTCTTCAGATAAAATAATAATAAGTGTTTTAACAAAACATGCAACATACACTTTAAATAAAATAATAAAAAGTGTTTTAACAAAACATGCAACGTGCATGTCAAATCTAAGTTTTAGTCAATAAGTGTTTTGATAGAACATGCAACATGCATGACGAATCTAAGTTTCAATCAATAAGTGTTTCAACAAAATATATAACATTCATTTTAGATAAAATAACAATAGGTATTTTAATAAAACGTATAACATGCATCTAAGTTTCAATTGATAGAGATAATAACTTATTTTTTCTTATTAATTTCTTTAAATAAAGTAATAATAAGTGTTTTATTAATGTTTTCAACTTCATCAATATTTTATTGTGTGGAGTTATTTATATACTATTATTTATATAAATAATGCTTACACTTATAAAGTATTATTTGTTCTTATCAATTTTTGATAAACTATTATTATAAAGTATTATTTATATTGAAGAAATATATCCCTTGTTAAGACTTTATCAATGTTTATCTATTTTTATATTTTAAAATTCTGTTTGTGATAGTTTTGTGTTAATTTCCTAATATGCAGAATTCCTCCCATATTTCTTTGAAAGTATAACTAAATTCAATTTAGAATTCCTCCTATATCGTTTTAGATCATAGACAACATTTGGTTAAATTAGATTTATCGGTCCAAATTCCTATATGTGTGTATCTTTACGTAACTTCTTTTTCATTTTTTTAAAAAAGTTAAGAAATTTAGATTGTTTTTCATGTGTAATATTAACATGTGTTCTTAAAGGCTAAAGCACAATATAACTAGAGACATTACTCGAGTCGTATAAATTAGGGTGTTAACCATTTAAATAAAATCAACACTAAAGCATATGATTTGAATATCAAAATAAGACTTAAAAATGAAATTTCTTTTAGTTGTAAAAATACAATTGATTTTTTAATCTTAAGTTTGGAATTAATTATTTTAGTATAACCTTATTTATGTAAGTATTGGAAATGATTTAATTGCTTATGTTCAAATCACCCCCTTCATTAATAAATAAGAAATTATAAAAAAATAATTAGAAAACTTTTTAATGATAATTTTAATTAGAGATATTATATGTAATGACAAACATACAAAATTATGCATTTTATGTAATAATAATAATCATTCATTTAGTCAAAAACAAATTCTAAAATTATATAATAATAACTTATTTAATTTAGTTATTATTTCTCAACAAATTATATATATATAGAAGCAAAAATTAGCTTTAAATTGTCCATTTCGCCCAAAAGATATAACAAAATGATCTTGTTCTAAGCCACAATACCTCAACCATTATCCAAACCTTATCGTTAACTTCTATCCTCTTCTCGTTCCCCATGTAGATGGCCTACCACCTGGTGCCGAGACTGGCTCAGATGTTCCTTTTCCACTTCATGCACACCTTGGTGTTGCCTTCGATCGAACCCAAGATCAAGTTGAAACCATTCTTAGCAATGTCAAGCCTGATTTTATATTCTATGACTTCAGCCTTTGGATGCCAACAACACTGGCTCGCCAACTTGGCATCAAGGCAATATACTATCACTATGCTGTGGTAAGCGCAGCCGCACATGCACTAGCGTTCCCTGCTAAGAAGAAGCCAAAGGATACTGTGGAAGATCTGATACAACCGCCTCCTGAGTATACTTCTTTGTCAGTGCAAACAAAGTCCAAGGAGTTCCAGATTGCACAAGTAAAAATAACGGTCGAAGATCTTGGAACTGGGACGTCCTTTTACTTTCAAATTCGCTGTAGCATGATAGGGAGCGATGCCATCGCCTTAAGAACGTATCATGAGGTTGATGGGCCTTGTTGTGACTACCTAAGGCACCAGGTCGTCAAGCCTATGCTGCTAACAGGACCAGTCCTCCCTGAAACACCGGTGACAAAGCTTGACGAAAAATGGACTTATTGGTTAGTTATGCAATTTTGAGCAAGGTGCTGTGGTGTATTGTGCATATGGGAGACAAAATACACTAAAAAAGGGACAGTTTCAGGAGCTGCTTTTGGGGTTTGAGTTATGTGGGCAACCATTTTTGGTGGCTGAGTACTCCTGATGGAAGTGCAACAATTTAAGAAGCTTTGCCAGAGGGGCCTGAAGAGAGAGTTAAAGGGAGAGGGTGGGTTATGGGGGTTGGGTGCCACAAACATTGATATTGGAGCATCCATCAGTTGGTTGTTTCGTGACCTATTGTGGATATGGGTCCATGTCGGAGTCTCTCCTTAATGACTGTCAAATAGAATGTGTTCCACACATTTTTGACCAAATTGTGAATGCCAGATTCAAGGTGGAAGAACTCAAGGTTGCCTTGGAGGTGGAGAGAGAAGATAATGGATGGGTTGCCAAGGAGAGCTTGAGCAAGGCCATTATCTCTGCTGTGGACAAGAACAGTGAAGTGGCTGGGTTGGTGAAACATAATCATGCCAAGTTGAAGGAGGTAATTACTAGCCAAGGCATGCAAGAGAGATATTTGGACACTTTCATTCAGAGCCTACAAGGTCTTTTGGATTGACTGAGTATTTGTATGAACTTAATCACTTAATTAATCCCTTGCACTAAGATTGAATAATGGAGGAGGAATTTACTCATGCAGCGATTGAGGGGATGCTAAAATTGAATAGGGCAAGACTTAGGTACAGTATTTAAGTGCTGTGCTTTAAGTTCTCTTCTTAAAATTCTGCCATTTGGATTTTTTCTCATGAAAAGGAAGTGTATTATTTAGTTAAGTAGCTATATGGCTAAATCTTAAGAGGGTAACCTAAGGAACATTATCTAAAATACTATACTTAAGTTTTATCCAATTGAATAATATTCAGCTCTATACTTGAGAAGTTGGGGTTTTCACAATCAAATCTATTAGTTTATCTGTTTATGTTTCCTTGAGGAAGTGTAGCAAGTTGTTAGGACAGAGCACTGTTGTTGTACTTGGGTATCTGATTGTATTTTTTTTCTGGGTTGTAGCCTGTACTCATGTTGAAATTTAGTTTATTATTATATTGTACAGAACATATACCATGTGTGTATATACGCATCGATTTTTTTTTTTTTAATCTTCTTGGAGCGGCCCTGTATTAGAGTTGCGGTTAGTAAAAAGGATTTTGATTGTCTCACACATATAGTTTGTAAGATATCCATATAAATCTTGTATCATCATCTGTTAAATGTGGAAATTCAAACAAAATGGACACCTGGTGTGAACTTGGACACTGTAAGTGCGGACGGTACACCAGGGAGAGTGCGAAACAATAATTCTTTTGTAAAAATGCCTCTAAAAGATAAATGTTTTGTGGGGTTTGATTAAAAATTTAAAATCTTTTATCAGCAAAATAACCTTAAAAGTATTCCACGAGTTTTGTTTTTCAAAGCAACCAACACACACACACACACACAAATATAATTTTTTTTAAAATATTTTAAAAAACTTAAGAACATCAACTTGACTTAGCAGACAAACAGAAATTTTCATACTTAAAAATCACGTAAGTTTCAATTAGCTCAATTATTAAAGTTTTTTGTTATCGAATAAAAGACTTGGATTTCGAACTCCACCTTCATCAAAAATAAATTAATGTTTTCGCGATAAAACAAATTATCATGGAGTGGACGTTATAGGTTCTAATTCTGTCCTACTTATTGAAAAAATAAAAAATCACAAAAAATAAAAAAGAAAGAGGCAGATAAACAATAACATATGGGGGGCTCTCCTCTCAACATGTACAAGCACTTTGCACAAGACATTTAATACATGGAAGAAAACATCAAGATTTTCAGCTACTTTATCAATATCATGCAAATCAAAAGAAAACTTCAAAACAAGGCATTTGTTAAAAAAACTGAATGATATAACCAGAGAAGCTTGGGTTGACAATGAAAATCAAAAGAAATTAGACCAAAATGTGATAATTTCACTGCCAAGGGTTTCTTTCTCTTTCATTGGACCTTAGATATATATTTCTTTGCAAAGAGGTGGGTTACGAATGCATCACAAAACTAATTTTAAATGTGTAAAGTGATATCTTTTAAACAATCCTCAGACAAAGTGCAATGGGCCTAAGAGCACTAACATTGAGGGTGTAAACATCCCCTAATTGCTATTTTATCATCAACACCCTTAAATTCATGCTCTATCCGAGTATGTAAACCCAAAAATTTTCACATCCAAACTATAATGAAATTTTTACATTCCAACTATAGTGAAATTGCATATATGCAACCTCAGTGTTCATCATATTGTAAAGAAAAAATTATTTTTTAATCTCACTCTTTCTCTTCCTCTCACTTTTAGAGTTTCTCTCTTTCTCCCACGCTCTCACCCTGAAAGCTTCTCCTCTCTTTCAATATTGGCTTTGGGCCTCAGATCGACGTGGCACAGATCAGCATAGAGGCTTTGGGTGGGTGGGATTCAGATCGTCGTGGTCTGGTGTCTGCTCATGGGTGGTCGTGGCTCGCCGTGGGTGGTCGTGGCTTGCTGTGGGTCGGTTGGATTCGACGGGTTGGCTGGGTTGGATTCGTTGGTGGCTAGGTTGGCTTCGGTGGTTGTTGGGTTGGTTTAGCTGGTGGGTTTGTGGCTCGGCAGAACTGAAGGGTATGGAACTTGGGTCTTGCGTGGGTCTCTCAAAACTGAAGGATATGGATCTCAGTGGTTGTTTGTGGCTTGATAGTGGGTTTGGGTATGAATCTCAGTGGTTTGGGTATGAAGGTTTGGTAGTGACAGTGGTATGTATCTCAGTGGTTTTTTGTGGCTTGGTGGGTATGGAAATTTTGTTGAAATTTTTGGGTTTGTGGTGTGTAAATGATGTAGTGGAGTGACAGTGGTGGTATGTATCTCAGTGGTTTGGGTATGGAGGTTTGATTTGTGGGTTGTTGTGGTTCGGTAGTGGTGGTAGTTTTTTTTTTTTTTTTTTTTTTTTTTTTTTTTTTTTTTTTTTTTTTTTTCAATTCTATTGTGTTTCAGTGGTGGTGGTGATGGCTGGCTTTTGGTCATTGGGCTGAGTTTCAGTGGGAGGTGGTTGCTAGCTTTGGTGGGTTGCTAGTGGTGGTGGTGGTGAACTGGTACTTGCTGGCTGTGGGTTTGATGGAGAGAGAGAAAAGTGAATTGTTGAGTGTATTATATTATTATCTAGTGCCAATCACCTTAATAAACCTTTCCATTTCCAAACGATGTGGTTGCTTCATCTGGATTTTCCAAGAGTAGTGTAGCAAGCCTGGTCCGAGGATAGAGCATTACAATCAGCAACGTCAGATTTTATAGATAAAGCAAAAAAAAGGAATGTGGAAGTTTTTGGGAATCTCTTTGCAAAAAAGAGGAGAGTGTTGGCAAGACTGCAGAAAGCCCTTGTTGATAACCCTTGTGATTTTTTGCTGGACCTAGAAAAACAGCTTGTGTTAGAGTATTCTCAAATTCTCATGCAAAAAGAGGAATTTTGGGCTCTTAAGTCACATGTGGGGTCTGCAACACGTCCTTTTTTTCATTGTCCACAGTTGTAAGGTGTCATAAAAACAAAATAAGATGTATTAAGGACATTGTAGGGAATTGGCTTACGGAGGAAAATGAGATAAAAAAGTATCTCAGGAATGGGTTTAAAAGCTTGTATACCACGGAGTTGAAGATGTCATCTAGGACCTTGCATGTCTCTAATTTCTCTTGCTGCTTTCTAACTTTGGAGGATAGAGCCAAGATTGATTATGAAGTCACTATTGAGGAAATCAGATCTGATTTTTGGGCTCTTAAGCCTTTCAAGGCTCCAGGACCCGATGGCGTTCATGTGGGGTTCTACCAATATTTTTGGTTAGAGGTTAGAAGCTCTATTTGTGAGGAGATTAAAGAAATATTCACGCGGAGTGGTGCCAAGCTATCTAAATGAGACATTGATTTCATTGATTCCTAAATGCCAAAATTTAGAATCTTTGAGTAATTATAGGCCCATCAGCTTATGTAACTCAGTTTACAAAGTGGTTTCGAAGATCATTGTGGCTTGTATTAGACCTTATCTTAGCAACTTGATCTCGCCTGTGCAGATTACCTTTGTATCGGGTTGAAGAGGTGTTGACAATGTTCTTATTGCTCAAGAACTCTTCCATGCTTTGGATAAAAAAAAGGGAACAGCAAGCTTCATGGCCATAAAGCTGGATTTAGAAAAAGCCTATGATAGATTGGAATGGAGCTTCATCCATAGAGTTTTGCAAGCTTTTCAGTTTCCCCCAAAAATCATTAAGATCATAATGAGCTGCATTAAAACTCCTAACACAGCCATTTTGGTTAATGGGGGTGCCTTAGAGCCTTTTAAGCCAACAAAGGGCATTAGACAGGGAGACCCCTTATCCCCGTACATTTTTATATTGTGCATGGAGTATTTAGGCCACCTTATTGAGTAGAAATGTGTGGATGGTTCTTGGACCCCTTTGAAGGCCTCTAAGGAAAACTTGGGTTTCTCACACCTTCTTTTTGCAGATGATATCATTTTATTTTGCAAGGTTGATTCCGATGCCTGTGAAGCAATATTGGAAGTGCTTGAGAAATTTTGTACAGAATCTTGGCAAAAAATTAGCTCGGAAAAGTCTCATATATACTTTTCTCCAAATGTTAATGAAAGTTTGAAGGAAGAAGTTTGTGATCAATTGGGCATCCGGGAGACTCATGACATTGGGAAGTACCTTGGTTTCCCGCTGAGACATAGAGGGGCTGCGAGGAATCCTTACAAATTTATTATGGAGAAGGTCGTGAACAAATTAGCGGGGTGGAAGGCTAAATACCTTTCCTTTGCTGGTCGGACGGTGTTAATTAAGTCTGTGATGTCAGCCATCCCAAATTATGTGATGTAAGGGGTGGCTTTACCAGTCCATATATGTGAAAAATTAGATAAAGTTAATCAGGACTTTCTGTGGGGCTCCACAAGTGAAAAAAAGAGGATGCACATGGTGGGTTGGAGTAAAATTATGAGGTCCAAAGAAGAAGGGGGCTTATGGATACAAGCGGCTAGGGCAAAAAACATAGCGTTGCTCTCAAAATTGAATTGGAGGATGTACCATGAGCAAAATGCTCATTGTGCCAAGGTGTTACTTTAAAAGTATTGCTCCTCTTCGAGAATGAGGTCGAGGAACTCGGAAAAACTGCCTTTCTCACCAAATTGGAAAGCTATCAACTTGGGATTTCCCATATTCATGAAAGGGATTTGTTGGGGAGTTGGTAATGGCCACGGGGTCAGTGCTTGGATGGATAATTGGATTAATGGAGATTCCCTTAAAGGCATGATTGAAGGACACTGACAGTGGTTGACTTGTGCCATGATCACGAATGGAGATGGGAATTCCTTCCCTTTGAGTTGCCAGATTCAATCAAAAACAAGGTTAAAGCTGTTCCAATTTAGTTGTTTGGAAATAGAAATGATTCCATCATGTGGGAGTACTCCAAATATGAAGATTCTAATGAAGTTGACACAACTGAAAATCAGTTTCAAGGGCAGTGGCTTTGGAAACTTGATGTTCTGCCAAAGATTGTAAGCTTCATTTGGCTATGTGTTCATGGTAGTATTCCTGTTAAAGTGTGCTGGCAGCTAGGGGCATCAATTGTGGAAAGAATTGTCCATTGCGTAATAGGCATAAGGAAACCATTATCCATCTCCTTCGTGATTGTGAAGTGGCTCATGACCAGTGGAATAGGTTGGGGGATGCCTGCCTTACATATAAATTCCTTTAATGAAAATTTTGAGGTTTGGCTTAAAATAAATTGTCTAATCACAATTAGGCATAACACATCTATCCCTTGGAGCATTTTGTTTTTATTTGCGGTTTGGTGTTTATGGAAGAATAGAAATAAAGTGGTGTTTGAAAACACCATTCCGAATCCCAGGTTGGACAAAGACTGTATTGTTCAAGCAAGGGAATATTTTTTCTGTGTGAGTAAAATCCGCCAAGTCTCTTCCAGATTTGCCATCCCTGTAAGATGGTCTAAGCCGCTAGGTGGTTGGCATAAACTTAACACGGATGGAGCGTCATGTGGAAATCCAAGTAAGGCCAGTGGTGGAGGAGTTATAAGGGATTGCCATGGAGGGGGTTAAGGGATTTTCTAGATCAATTGGACACACTACTAGTGTCATGGTTGAGTGGTGGGCATTGCGTGATGGGTTGATTTTGGCCATTCATTTGGGAATAAACCAGTTGGAAGTGGAGCTTTATGACAGGGTGATTGTGGAGATGCTTAATAATGCAAACTGTCCTAATAGAAGTTATGCTACTTTACTGTGTGATTGTAGGTCTCTCATGGCCAGGTTCAAGCAGGTCCGGGTGGGGCATGTGTTTAGAGAGGCAAATAAATGCGCTGACTTTTTGGCTAAGAGGGGTTGTTCCATGATGGAAAATTTTGTTGTGTTTGATACCTCTCCCTCTAATGATTTAAATGTTTTGGTTGATGCTGATATGAATGGGCTGTATTATTATAGGCGTGTTGCCAGTACTTTGGCCTCTGTGGCCAGTTTGTAATTGCTTTTAGTTGTTTAGATATGCACCTGATTAACCAAAAAAGAGGTGCTTGTAAAAAAAAAATTTGGATATAGGATGAATGCTGAAATGAGTTGGTAAAATAGATAAAGTAGTGTTTGAGGATGTAAAATAGATACTTTTTTAGAATCTCCAATGCTAATACTCTAAAGGCCTTAACCATAGGTTGGTCCAAAAATTAAACATTGTATTTTAAACAAAATATAGTTAGCTAAGGAAACTGTTACTTATCTCCATCAAAGTATACTAAAAGAACTCTTGCAACTCTCCAAAACCACTTCAACATAACCTAATTAAAAAAAAAATCATAAACAATTCAATTATTAAGATTCCAAAAAATACTAAAATAAACTATTCCTGGAATCTAACTATTTTAAAATCACTAGATTGGTATAAAGGGCTTTTTAGGGTGCTTGCCTCAAGAATCGCAGTAACTTACAAGCTTCCACTCCTTGGCATCCTTAGAGAATCTTGTCTTAGTGTTATTTGAATAAGAAACAACTAATGAACCCAATGATGGCTAGGCTTTCTAACATAGAGCATTTGTATTATTAACCATAATATCAAAATTACTATGTTGCTTCCTTAAAAAAAAAACATTTTCTTAACTAGATAAGTAGATATCACACTTCGTGAATAACAATATATTGAAATTTCATTAAAATCAAAGTTAAATAGGCTTTCACTTTTAACTACTCTAAACTGACCAATTTGTATATGGAGATTTTGTTTTTTGGGTGTGTTCCGACATATTAGACATTACCTCTCTATTGTGATTTTTCTCTCAAATATGCACAAAATGAGATGACCCACTTAGAATCAATAAAGAGCCTCACTAAAAAAAAAAAAACCAATTAGAGCTTTCATAACAAGGGTGTCAAACACATTAAAAAGTTATTTTTAGCATCTTAAACCACAAAAACCATGCTCCATCAAAGTTCTCAAATGCCAAAAATTTTGGCACTCAGCTATGTACATTAAGTTGTCATCTCTAGCAGCTCACTCTAGCAAAAAACTCAAAAAAAAAAAAAAAAAACTTTTTATTAGCTCTCTCTCATCCTCAATAAAATACATTTTCTCTCTAGCCGGTCTCCTCTTTTTTACTTCTCTTTTTATTTTTTTTAGTTCTCTCTAGCCGAGCAGGTCAAAAGGGTCAAACTTTTGTCCTGTGCACTCATATCCTAAACAAGAGGAAGTACATCCTATTATGGGTGTATGCTTTTTCTCTCTCACAAGTTGGTGGGACCTACAGTTGATGAGTTACACCAACTGTGAGAGGAGAGAAACATTCACCCGAAACAGGGTATATTTTCTCCTTAAAAAAACCAACTTTTGATTGTCAGTGGTCTATTCCCATTTACTTTCTTTGTTTTCTTCAAAAGCGATGGCAACTTATTTATTTATTTTTATCGTGAGTGGTCTATTCCCATTTACTTTCTTTGTTTTCTTCAAAAGCGATGGCAACTTATTTATTTATTTTTATCGTGAGTGGTCTATTCCCATTTACTTTCTTTGTTTTCTTCAAAAGTGATGGCAACTTATATATTTATTTTTATCGTGAGTGGTCTATTCCTATTTACTTTCTTTGTTTTCTTCAAAAGCGATGGCAACTTATTTATTTATTTTTATCGTGAGTGGTCTATTCCCATTTACTTTCTTTGTTTTCTTCAAAAGCGATTTTATCGTGAGTGGTCTATTCCCATTTACTTTCTTTGTTTTCTTCAAAAGCGATGGCAACTTATTTATTTATTTTTATCGTGAGTGGTCTATTCCCATTTACTTTCTTTGTTTTCTTCAAAAGCGATTTTATCGTGAGTGGTCTATTCCCATTTACTTTCTTTGTTTTCTTCAAAAGCGATGGCAACTTATTTATTTATTTTTATCGTGAGTGGTCTATTCCCATTTACTTTCTTTGTTTTCTTCAAAAGCGATTTTATCGTGAGTGGTCTATTCCCATTTACTTTCTTTGTTTTCTTCAAAAGCGATGGCAACTTATTTATTTATTTTTTTTTGGAGAAAAATGACAACTTATTTACTTCATTGCTGGTGCACGTGATGTGAATAATTATGTCTGTGTCCCTTTGGTTGTTATCGCGGACGTAGGACTGGAAGGAGTTTAGATGGACCACCTTTTTTGTGAGTAAGAGGGAATTAAGGGTTGTACATGGTGTGGTGCGGCCAGTTTTGGGAGGCTTTTTTGCACCGCACCCTACAGGGGCGGTTTCCCCTTATCCCTGACCGCACCTTACATATGGAGAAGTGGGAACCGGTCTACATAGGGTGTGGTGCACCATGCCGATTCGATTCGGTGCGGTGCGTTCGGTTAAAAAAAAAAAAAATCAAACCACAGCAAACAACCCATACAAAATCATCAAACAACCCAAACATTCATTAAAAAAACAAACAAACAAACATATTCACTATATTTCTCTAATACCCACAAAAATATATCTCAAAGAAATTCACAATCATTCTAAAAAGTATAGCAAGACAAAGCATAGTTAGTAACCTAGATACTAAGCATCAAATGAATTCACATACCTAGTAGAAGAATGAGAAGCATAGTAGTCCTAAGCATTGACCATCAAAACATTCTTTATGAACTTCCAAAGAATAGCTAGGGCAAAGAAGAAAGAGGAGAGGAAGACACTTGGAGAATGGTGGCACTGAGCAGCGGAGGACGGCGGTAGCTAGTGGCAGAGGCTGGGGAGAGAAAGAGGGGCTGTGACGAGAGAGAAAGGGAGAGCGAGGCGCTGTGGGCTGTGGTGAGAGAGAAGACGAGAGAGAGGGAGAGTGATATAGATGAGAAATTAGAAATTTAAGCTACGATAAAACGATGTCGTTCCATAATTTTGATTTTTTTTTTGTTAAGTCCAAAACAATGTTGTCTTAGAATCAGAAATTTTAAAAAATAAAATACACAAACGGCATCGTTTTATATCACATTACCTAACCCTATTTAATGTGTTCTTCTTCCTCCTTTAGATTCAACGCGCCTCTCTATCTCTCTTAGTCTCTCACTTAGTCTCCTCCATCATCTTCTTCTTTAAGGCTCTCTCTATCCCACTGAAACATAAATAAATAAATAAATAAATAAATAAATATATATATATATATAGATAATGCAGTGCGGTTCTTGTCGGTGGGCAAAACTCACCACCGCTCACCGCACCTGTTAGCTTCAGTTCTCGGAAAACGCTGCCAACCATCGCGCCGAACACCTGCGGTGGAGCTCTGAGTCGGTCGGTGAGGTGCGGTAATATTAGTGGCAGTCAGTGGCTGAACAGACTAGATATCACACTTCGTGAATAACAATATATTGAAATTTCATTAAAATCAAAGTTAAATAGGCTTTCAATTTTAACTACTCTAAACTGACCAGTTTATGGAGATTTTGTTTTTTGGGTGTGTTCCGACATATTAGACATTACCTCTTTATTGTGATTTTTCTCTCAAATATGCACAAAATGAGATGACCCACTTAGAATCAATAAAGTGCCTCACTAAAAAAATACCAATTAGAGCTTTCATAACAAGGGTTTGAAACCCACTAAAAAGTTATTTTTAGCATCTTAAACCACAAAAACCATGCTCCATCAAAGTTCTCAAATGCCAAACATTTTGGCACTCAGCTATGTACATTAAGTTGTCATCTCTAGCAGCTCACTCTAGCAAAAAACTCAAAAAAAAAAAAAAACCTTTTTACTAGCTCTCTCTCATTCTCAATAAAATAAATTTTCTCTCTAGCCGGTCTCCTCCTTTTTACTTCTCTTTTTATTTTTTTTTTAGTTCTCTCCAGCCTAGCAGGTCAAAGGGTCGAACTTTTGTCTTGTGCACTCATATCCTAAACAAGAGGAAGTACATCCTATTATGGGTGTATGCTTCTTCTCTCTCACAAGTTGGTGGGACCTACAGCTGATGAGTCCCACCAACTCTAAGAGGAGAGAAACATTCACCCAAAATAGGGTATATTTTCTTCTTAAACAAACCAACTTTTTATTGTCAGTGGTCTATTCCCATTTACTTTCTTTGTTTTCTTCAAAAGCGATGTCAACTTATTTATTTATATTTATCGTGAGTGGTCTATTCCCATTTACTTTCTTTGTTTTCTTCAAAAACGATTTTATCGTGGTCTATTCCCATTTAATTTCTTTGTTTTCTTCAAAAGCGATGGCAACTTATTTATTTATTTATTTTTTTTTTGGGAGAAAAATGACAACTTATTTACTTCATTGCTGATGCACATGATGTGAATAATTATGTCTGTGTCCCTTTGGTTGTTATCGCGGACGTAGGACTGGAAGGAGTTTAGATGGACCACCTTTTTTGAGAGAAAGAGGGAATTACTCTCAAGTATACAATAATTCTCTCAAGAAAAAGCTAGATCAAACATATAAAACATTAGGAGAAATCATTCAGTTTTCAAGTGGCTTTTAAAAAAGTAATCATAAATCAAGCAAAGATGAGCACAAAACTTCATGTAGCCATGTTTCCCTGGTTTGCCTTTGGCCATTTCATTCCTTTCCTTCACCTTTCCAACAAGCTTGCAGAGAGAGGCCATGGAGTGTCCTTTATAGTGCCCAAAGGAGCACAATCAAAGCTACAACACCTCAACCATTATCCAAACCTTATCAACTTCTATCCTCTTCTCATTCCCCACGTAGATGGACTACCCCTTGGTGCCGAGACTGCCTCGGATGTTCCTCTTCCACTTCATATGCACCTTGCTATAGCTCTCGACCAAACCCAACACCAAGTTGAAACTATTCTTTCCACTCTCAAGCCTGACTTCATCTTCTTTGATTTTAGTCATTGGATGCCAGTTCTGGCTAAGCAGTTTGGTACCAAGGCCATATTCTATTCTGTGGCAAGTTCGGCTACACTTTCATATCATATGGTCCCTTCTAAAAAAATTGCAAAATATTCCACAAATGAAGAGCTAGTTCAACCCCCTCCAGGCTATCCTTCTTTGTCAGTGCTACTAAAACACAAGGAGTTCGAAATTGCAAAAGTAAAAATACTTGTGGAAGATCAAGGAACTGGGACGTCCTTGTACTTTCGAATCACCTCTAGCTTGAAAGACTGTGATGCCATAGCCTTAAGGACAAATCATGAGGTTGAGGGGACTTATTGTGACTATCTAAGGCAGCAGTACGCCAAGCCCATATTGCTAACTGGACCTGCCCTGCCTGAAATGCCAGTGACGAAGCTTGATGAAAAATGGACTAATTGGTTATCCAATTTTGAGGAAGGTACTGTGGTGTATTGTGCATTTGGGAGCCAAACTATATTACAAAAGAACCAGTTTCAAGAATTGGTTTTGGGGTTTGAGTTAAGTAGGCAACCATTTTTTGTGTCGCTGAGTGTTCCAGATGGATGTGCAACAATTGAAGAAGCTTTGCCAGAGGGGTTTGAAGAGAGAGTTAAAGGGAGAGGGTGGGTGTATGGGGGATGGGTTCCACAAACACTGATGCTGGAGCACAAATCTGTTGGGTGTTTCGTGACCCATTGTGGTCATGGATCCATGTGGGAGTCTCTTCTTAGTAACTGTCAAATAGTATGTGTTCCATACGTGTTTGGTGATCACATTTTGAGTGCTAGATTAATGGCGGAAGAACTGAAGGTTGCAGTGGAGGTGGAGAGAGAAGATAATGGGTGGATTTCCAAGGAGAGCTTGAGCCATTCCATTATCTCTGTGATGGACAAGGACAGTGAGGTAGCTGGGTTGGTGAAATATAATCATGCCAAATTAAAGGAGGTACTTACTACTAAAGGTCTGCAAGAGAGGTACTTAAACAATTTCATTCAGAGCCTGCAAGGCCTTTTGGATTGACAAATAAGTGTTTGTATGGACTCGACTACCTTTTAATTAATCCCTTGTACTCTTTTTTTTTTTTTACTGAAAAGTTAGAATATCCCTTGTACTAAGATGAGTAGTACAGGTGATTATCAAAAGATGAGTAGTACAGGTTTCATTAATGGAGGAAGTATTCACTCATGCTGTGGTTGAGGGGAAACCAAAATGGTCTTGGAAGGAAGTGTTGCAAGTTATCAGTTCAGTTATGTGGTATATTTGGGTATATCTATTTGTAATTCTTTTCTAGGCTGTATCCATATTGTGTTTTATTTACCTTTCAGCTGAAATCAATTCCATATGTTGAGTGAAGTTGATAGCTTTGTCCATAACTATGTCAAAACAAGCATGCTGTTTTCTTTTTTGTTTAATGAAATTGAAGCTTATCAAACACAGAAAATGTCAAAACAGGCATGATGAAATATAAATTACTAATTAATTAAACACCAAATAACATTAGCGGTGACTGGTAGTTATGCCTGGTACACGTCAATGCCTATGCCATCTCATGGAATAAGATAAATAGATATGATTTTATTTTTATTTTATTTTATTTCCCCTGTCAAAAATTTCTAATATAATTGGCAATTGAAAATTTTCAAAATTTTTAGATTCCAAATAGAAGTAACTCTTTTAGGGGCATCAGATGACAATTTCTAAATTTTTATTGGGACATGTTGTTGCTTAGCTTATATCTTCTCACAGTGTTACTAGACCTTTAATTTTGTTGTGGGAGGACTTTAAACAAGTAGATATTTTTCATGGATTTCAATAAATTAAATAATTTTATTTCTACTTTTATTTTCTCTTTAAAAGAGAGACGACTTCTAAATTATATACTAGTAATCAGGATCTCATGCAATATATGGAAAATTAATATAAAAAATATTTATATATAATACATATTTATTTCATAATTAATAATAAATAAAGAGTCAATTAGAAAAGTTGTAGAAGAGAACATTAGCAGTTTTATTAGAAGTCGTTTAGAGAAAATTAAATCTAATTCCATCAAAATTTGTTTAGTTTTATGTTACTTTATAGGAAAAGACGGTAAGTTCTAATTAGTTTAAACTAACATAATTTAGAATTATTTTTAACTTAAAAAATTATTTTTAAAAATATATATTAGAATAATGACGTTGACACTAGTTTTCAAAAGCTTATGGACAAAATTAATAGAGTAAGTCAACACAAAGTCAAAGACTTTTATTTTATATTATACTAGTTAGAAACACATGCAATTTTTTAACCAAAAAAAACTATAAATATATATATATATATATTTTTCCTAATTGGCGGCATAAATATAAGAGGCTTCATTGCGAATTTTTATAGAATTTAAACTCAATTAAAATATACATATTTGATTGACATAAAAAAATGTGGTTTTTCAAAAACTTAAATGGCAATATCTGAAGAAGTTAAAAAAAAAAAAATTTTAAATTACATATTGATATGTAAAAGAACCAATCACTACAAAAAAAAAACGTTCTATAGCCGCGTTTTTAAAACGCGGCTATAGCTCAGAAAAACGTGGCTATAGGACGATTTGACCTATAGCCGCGTTTTTTTAGGCCACGTTTTCAAAGGTGGCCTAAACCCCGCGACTATAGGCCTGAAGGGTCTATGGCCGCACTTTTTCAAACGCGGCCATAGGCTAGGACCAATGGCCGCGTTTTTATAAATGTGGCTATAGTACATGCTCCAGCCTAAAAACACGGCTATAGTACATGCTCTAGCCTAAACGTGGCTATAGTACATGCTCCAGCCTATAGAGGAAGAGAATAACTACTTGACATCATCTGTAATCTTCCCTCACTTTATTAATCTCTCTGTACAAGAATTGACTTATTTAATCCAAAATTTTTATTAGAACTTACCTTTCTTATAGATAAAAGAATTGACCATGATCTCATGATTTTCAACCTCACTTCATCTTTTCAAACAAAAATTAAGTTCAACCAATATATATATATATATATATATATATATTTCTTTTGGGTTTGTTTGTTTGTTTGGGATAAGTGAATTCAACCAATAGTTTGAAAAATCCAAAGGCTCATGACTTCTTCTTGGACATATCTTAAATTAAACAATAATAACTTCAGAAATTTTACTTTTAAAGGGATTCATGACTTGCCTACAATTGTGCGGACAATCAACCAATTTTTAGTCCCATATTTATGGGCCAAAAAATGGTAAATCATAAAAAATTGCAGGGCATAAATAGACTGACAAATATATTTATAGTTGTGAGCAACTACAAGAGAGGCTCTGTGCATATAATTATACAAAATCAAAGAAAATTAAGAGACCTGGAGATAAAACCTCTTCAATTCATCTACGCCCTCAAGGTTAGCAAGAAATGACTAAGCACACTCTATTGGAAATTGTTAGGTTCTAAGGATTAGGATCTAATGTATTTAGAACTTCAATTTGTATGTTGGCAAACCATGATCAAAACAATGTTTAGTCTTGTGTTAGACTTGCTCAAAGTATGGGATTTAATGTAAAGTTGGAATCGAGTTATTATGCAGAATTACTGTTCACTTTCTGCTAGACTCGATCGATCGAAAATTAGGCTCGATCGATCGAAAATCGGGCAGATCGTTTTTTTGCAGAAAATTCCAACTCAGCCCTAGCTCATTTAATGTATAGGGTTTTATGTTTTGCCCTAAGTATATAAGGGAAAACCCTAGCCACGTTTTTAGAGTTCTGAATGCTGTGTTTGTGAATCTCATTGTGAGATCTAGAGGTGTTTGCCTTCACATACACTTAGGGTTTACAAACTTGAGATTCATGTCAAGAGTTGTGTAGATCAATACAGTTGCAGAATCAAAAGAGCACAAAGATATACAAGCAGGTGCGCTTGTGGATTTGCTGAAGAATTGCACAAAGATATCTTGTCAGTTCGTTTAGACCCCTGTAAACTAGATTGTTTAACCTAATTAATTAACCAAGTGAATACTTAGGTTTATTATTCAGATCTAGGTTAAAAAAATAACAATCATATCAAGTAAAGCAGCGGAAAATAAAGAACACAAAGATATACAAGCAGGTGCGCTTGTGGATTTGCTGAAGAATTCAAGAAAGAAGCAGTCCGTGGATCTCGGAGCTATCATGGGGTCATGGTAGTAAGTTTCCTACACTTGGGTAGCAATAAGATGTTAGTGGTCTAAGTCTTGTTGTGTAAACTTCGATTCTTTCATAGTGGATTCAGTTTACCTTGAGGATAGCTAGTTCAAATCCTCCCCAGGTTTTTACCGGTGTGGTTTCTTGGGTCACCATATCTTTGTGTTATTTATTTTCCGCTGCTTTGTTGTTTTTGCTTATTTGTGTTAACCTAGATTTAATTAAATTACCTAAGTTATTCACTTGGCTAATTCACTAGGTTAATTTGTTGGGTTTAAGGGGTCTAAACGAACTGACAAGTGGTATCAAAGCGGGTAGCTCTTCTGTTGTAGATCCTTTGATCTAAGAGTTGATCCTTGATCCCTGTTATCATGGATAATTTTAAGTGTCTTACTGTTTTTGATTGTGATGATTTGAATAAAAAGGACACTGTTGTTTCTGTTGATTTTATTGATGCCTTTGAAACTCTTCGTAAGGAATTATCTAAGTCTTTGAAAATTGCTAAGAAATTTAAAGAAGAGTTAAAATTGGCTAATCTTGAAAAAGAGGAATTGATTATTAGATTAGATGAATCTAATAAAAAGAATGAATTTTTGAGAAATCAAATTTCCTCTAAAGATGAGAAGATGAAAAGCTTGGAACAAGAGTTAGTTGAATCTAAAGTTAAAATTGAAAATTTGACTAGTACCAAGCCTGCTGATGATAACAGAAGTGTTTCTGTTTCTCTTAAGCCTAAAGCTGAAAATGTTTATATCCCTCCTTTCAAGAGGAATAATAAAGACAAGACTTATTTTGCTAGGTTAGACAAAGGTAAAAGTTCTGATGTAGACGCTGAAGTTTCTACACCTAAGTCTAAATCTACTGTTAGAGAGCATAATAAATCTGTTTTTGTGCCTACTTGTCACCATTGTGGTGTTGTTGGTCATATTAGGCCAAATTGTTCTTTGTTGAGGCAAAAACTAAAATCTGAGATTAGATTTGCTGTTAGGAATACTGATGTTCCTAAATTTGTTCTTGTTTGTCACTTTTGTGGTGTCTCTGGTCACATTCGTCCTAATTGTCATAAATTGAAATTTAAAAATTCTGTATTTCAATCTAGGACATGTGATGATATTTTTCTAGCCATAAGTCCAAATAAATTGTTTTATATGCTTTTGAAAAATTTAAGCTTGTTGGCTTGTGAAAGGAATTTGCAGGATTTCAGTCTTTCTCAGAAGATTGGTGTAATCCCTCAAATACACTCTGCTTCTCATGGATTTTCACCTACAAAGCCGAAGACTCGTGCTATATGGGTGAGAAAAGATTCTCTAAAGTGAGTGTTGCTGACTTGTCCCTGATTTAATTCTTTCAAGTATTTGTGGACATGTTTTGTTTCTGTTTTTGGTTGTTTTGTTTTTTAGGTTGTTTTTTTGTTATTTTTCTTGAGGATTACATGAATTATGATATATCTCTTTTGATTTAAAACATGCTTGACATTGTGGAGAAACTTGAATAGCATGAGTTCTATATGTGATAAGCTATTTTATTCTGTTTGAGTATGTACTAGTTTGTACATGTACTCATGGGTTAATTAAGAAATTGATATTTCTTGTTTGTGTACCCTCTATAGCTTGGTTAAGCACCGTCATGCATTGCATTTGCATTTTTAATCATTTAGCACAAAGTGTGTTTTTTTAGTTTTGGTCATAAATTTTTTTAACCAAAAAGATTTTTGTGTTTTGTATTACATATCATGGATTTATAATTAAGGTTGGCCATATTATTTTTACATAACATGTTTATGTACCCTGTTTAGCTTGGATGGGCTTCTTTATTGCACGTTACTAGTGTGAGCTTTGTAGTGCATGTTGTGTGGGGAAGATGTTTATAGTTTTTGATCACTTTGCCTTGATCTTAAAATCACATGCCTTTGATTGTTGGACTTGAACTTAATGAGAAAGGCATAAATAACCATCTCACCACTGTTTATTAGCCAATCATGAACACCTTAGTGCATATCGTAAGATTTTGTGCTCGAGAAAGTGTAGCACATGCACAAAAAGAACATAAGGTGTAGCCTCGGTTTAAATACTAAAATTGGTGTGTACATTATTGGGCTATAATGAATTCAAATTAATTAAAATTAGTATGTATATTATGAGGCAAATCAAGAAACTTACATGATTGCAAGCTTTTATTCTAGGAGATGTGAGAGTTATATGATGTAACTCTTTAGGTGATAGTCTCTTTCAAATTCTATGTGATGTTTTGTAGACTTTGTGATTGATTACTATTCACATATCACCTCACATGTTTCTCAAGCTTTTGCTAGTTGCACACACTACACATGTTACTCTTTGCTAAACTTTGTACATGTTATTGTGTGTGATTTTGTTGTGGCCATCCAAGATTATATGTTTCTTGATTTTGATGCAAAATTTGAGTTTTAAGGACAAATTGATTGAAAATCTTAATTTTGGAAGATCTAGGCTGTATTCATGTGTTTTTGAAAAACTTTCAGTCTCATACTCATGCATTTCATTTATGAAATACTATGCTTTGAGGAGTTTCTACATAAAATTGCTCTGTTTTTCAAAAATTGAGTTTTCCAGAATTTCGACCGATCAAAGCTGTTTCTCAACCGATTGAAATTGCGATTAAAAATTTTGGTTTGATTCTGTCTGACTCGATTGGTATTCGATCGATACTCGATCGATCGAAACTGAAAAATTTTTCAGTTTTTAGAGTTTTTGACCAAATTTTTTTTATGCATCATTTATGTTTAGGATTCACATGAGTTGCATTGTTTTTCTATATCCATCTTGCAGTTTTGCAGTCATATCTCTCATTGTTTTCACACATACCATGCATACACTTTGCTAAATTGGGTACTCAACTTGAATTAAAGATTGATTAATTAATTTTTGGGTCCTTTGTATATTTTAGTATATGCTATTTTTCTTGATGTGTGAATTGCAGAAAATATTTGTCTTAAGAGATATGATGGATAATCAATGTGCAAATATTTTCTCTACTCATGCAACTGTTTATGGGTCACACAGTGTCAAGTTTGCATTTATTAAAAGAGAGAATATTTTTCTTTATGTGTATCCTCAACTATTTTTTTTGTTTGTGTGTTTTTATTTATCCCCACCTCCTAAATTTTCCCCAAAACTGTTTTTTCCTAAAACTTGTTTTGTTTTTCCTATTTTTCTAGAGGGAGAAAAGTTTTCCTATTTTTCCTATTTTTTCTAGGGGGAGTTGTCTCTATTTTCTATAGAGCTAAACTATTTTATGTTCCCTTGGTTCTCTTTTTTCTCTCATGTTTACTCTTTGTTTGAGTTGTATTTGTCAATACGTGACAAAAAGGGGGAGAAATAGATGAATTGTGGAAATATGTGTGGAAGAAGAAAACAAGATTGTTCTATTTAGGGGGAGTTGAAATTAGGAGGAGTTGAAATTATTTTGATGTATCTAACTTAGGGGGAGAGTTAGTTTGCATATTTGTTGTTTTACTGTTTTTCCTTTACACACATGCGTTTATGTGTTTGTTAAGTGTTACAGGAATATACAGGTTGTTTTCAGTCGAGCTGCTGTCTACTTTGCAATTGTTGGATAGTAGTTTAGGATTGAATTGTTTAAGTGGCTTTTTATTGTAATGGGCTATTTCAATTTGTACACTTTGAGCTTTTTGTTAAGTCTGTGTTTTGTCACGGATTGCCAAAGGGGGAGTTTGTTAGGTTCTAAGGATTAGGATCTAATGTATTTAGAACTTCAATTTGTATGTTGGCAAACCATGATCAAAACAATGTTTAGTCTTGTGTTAGACTTGCTCAAAGTATGGGATTTAATGTAAAGTTGGAATCGAGTTATTATGCAGAATTACTGTTCACTTTCTGCTAGACTCGATCGATCGAAAATCGGACAGATCGTTTTTCTGCAGAAAATTCCAACTCAGCCCTAACTCATTTAATGTATAGGGTTTTATGTTTTGCCCTAAGTATATAAGGGAAAACCCTAGCCACGTTTTTAGAGTTCTGAATGCTGTGTTTGTGAATCTCATTGTGAGATCTAGAGGTGTTTGCCTTCACATATACTTAGGGTTTACAAACTTGAGATTCATGTCAAGAGTTGTGTAGATCAATACAGTTGCAGAATCAAAAGAGCACAAAGATATACAAGCAGGTGCGCTTGTGGATTTGCTGAAGAATTCAAGAAAGAAGCAGTCCGTGGATCTCGGAGCTATCATGGGGTCATGGTAGTAAGTTTCCTACACTTGGGTAGCAATAAGATGTTAGTGGTCTAAGTCTTGTTGTGTAAACTTCGATTCTTTCATAGTGGATTCAGTTTACCTTGAGGATAGCTAGGTCAAATCCTCCCCAAGTTTTTATCGGTGTGGTTTCCTGGGTCATCATATCTTTGTGTTATTTATTTTCCGCTGCTTTGTTGTTTTTGCTTATTTGTGTTAACCTAGATTTAATTAAATTACCTAAGTTATTCACTTGGCTAATTCACTAGGTTAATCTGTTGGGTTTAAGGGGTCTAAACGAACTGACAGAAATATATAAAAATAACAGCAGAAGAATAAAGTAACCGAATATCAGAAAAGAACCCATAAAACAAACAGTCATCCATTTTCAATCTACAAAACAAAAATGCAAAATCTAACACACTAAGATGAGAGAAACCCAGAAACAAAAAAGAACCCAAAAAGCAAATAGTGGAAAATTATCCAAATTATAATCTAAACTCCGTTTCTTTTATAGCAATAGCATAGGTTATCTGAATTGAAAGAAATGAAGAAAGGCAAGGCAAGACCTTTTTGATGGAGGGGTTGAGCCACTCATACCAGCGAGCCTTGCACTGTTTGGCAGACTTGCGGACGAGAAGAGAGGAGATTCGAGCCCATTTCATGACCGCCGCTTTCAAGATCTCATCCTCGGTGTTCTTCCACACCCCTCCTTTTATCATTATCCTCATCTTCGCTCGGCTCTTGTGTTGCTTCTCCTACTACTCGATGCCTTTTTGGGTTTCAAAACCTCAAAACCCACCACCACAAATCAATAAGCTGCAGTAAAACCAGCGCCCTCTCTCTTTTTCCCCTTCTGTGTGTGTCTGTGCAGGAAAGGTGTTTACGGAGAGATTAAGAGTGAGAGTGAGGCATTTAGGTGAACAAAGGGTCTAATAGAGGGTGAGGGCTGTGTGATGGGAACTAGAGGGTTAGGTTTCAGAACGAAAGAGCTTATCAGATTTTTAGTGTTAGTATTTATACAAACCTTAAAGCCGCATTTTTAACCTGCGACTATAGGGAAGGTAGAGCCGCATTTTTCAAACGCGGAAATAGTTCAGATTAAAAAAAAAATTAATTAAATAGAAAGATACTGTAGCCGCATGTTTAAAACGCGGAAGTAGCTCCAAACCAAAAAAACACGATTATAGCACTAAAAAATGCGGCTTTAGAAATATTCTATAGCCACATGTTTAAAACGCAGCTTTTGTTCAAGACTTTAAGCCGCGTTTTCTAAAATGCGGCTATAGACCATCTGTAGCCGCGTTTTTGAAAAACGCGGCTGAAAAAAACGCAGCCCAATACCCGCGTGTTTTGTAGTGAATAATCCTTGGAATAATTTTCGCTCTCATAATTAGATAAAACTTCAATAACCTAACAGTAAACTATCCTTGCCACGGACTCAAATATACTACATGCATATTTCAAGCCCCTTATACTGATTCAAAACCCCAAAAGATCATTAGATTTCAGTGAGATTGCTGTAATTAATAATAATTTTTAGATTTGACAAATGGATTAGATTTGGTTCGAATCAACCCATATTTTTTCACATACAAACAAAAAAAAAAAAAACAAAAAACAAAAAATACTAAATATATAGTCATAAATAACAAAATATTCAAAAATAAAAGTTAAATAATGCATAGATTTGTAAGTTTCCACAATTCAAAGTTTGTTGAGAGGCTGTTTTTGCGTGTAATTACATGTCATCTATTGGAAGGGTGACTTTGCTAGACCGGGCTTGTTTTATGGTGTTAAGCCCGAAACTTGACATTGGGCCAAAGATACCAATGATATGGCTTCCATTACACTTTTAAACCTACAAAATAGTTAAATCTCAAAGTTTTAAGAATCATAATAATGGTTTGTGAAAAAATATGGGTTGATCCGAACTAGATCTAACCCGTTTGTCAAATCTAGAAAATATTATTAATTACAGCAATCTCAGAATCATGATAATGGGTGAGATAAAGTAATACAAAGCTAGACAAAAAATGAACTAATTGGTTATGCAATTTTGAGCAAGGTATTGTGGTGTATTGTTCATTTGGGAGCCAAACTATATTATAAAAGGACCGGTTTCAGGAATTGGTTTGGGGTTTGAGTTAAGTGGGCAACGAATTATTTTATTTTATTTATTTATTTTTTGTCTTCAAGTGTTCCAGATGGATGTGCAACAAATTGAAAAAGCTTTGATAGAGGGTAACTACAACTTTTTTAGCAAAATTGGACAAAAAGGCCTAAATTGGATAACTTTGAATATTAAAGGACTTAATTAAATAAAAATAAAGTTAGATGACTGAAATGAATTTTAGTCAAACTTAGAGAGTGTACTTTGAATTTTTAGCCTAAAATATATTTACTTCCATATAACACACACACACACACACACACACAATTAAAGCACATAAAAATATCATTTTTCTTAGTATTAAATCTAACAAATTTAACATTGTGTATCCTTAGTGTGATGGTCACTCCACAAGTATAAGTGCTTGTAGGGTGCGGGAGATAAGGGCCAAGATTCAAATTCCAAGAAGGAGTTTCACACATATATACACTTTTGGCACTATAAACCAATTAATGGATTGCCAATATAAGTTATGGCCTTGGTTTCTCTACTCATATGTTTATGTCTTTTCGAATTCAACTTATTTCTATATTAAACTACTACTCTTTTTTATTGTCCAGTTAATGAATTTGGAGAGTTAAGAGTTTTATAGTTATTCCTAAACTAAAGTTTAGATACATGGAAAAATGGATTTACCTTTTCATTTCTTAATCACCCTTCCACGATATATGAGAAGCACATAGATGGCCTCCCCTCTCTTTATGATGCTTCTTCCTATGAGCTACCCCTCAGCTTCACAATGATATGCATCTCTCACTGTCTCTTCTTTACAGAGTTTTGTATTTGGAAATATTGTTCAAAATGCAGTAATATTGTATTACAACACCATAAATTTATGGTGAATTCTATGTCAAAATAATAAGTGGTCTTTGTTGACTATATGCTAGCCAAATTTTTTTGAATGCTTTTGTGTAGCATACATTATTCAAATAGGAATTGATTTAGATGAGGATGAAGATGTTGTATAATATTATATACACTCAATAGAATATGATTAGTTGCTTAATTACATGCATACAATAGATTTGATAAAATTCTAGGATACATTTTTCAAGAATGGTTGAGATTTAAAAGGCTTCTTTACAATATAATATAAAATAATTGTAAGTAAAATAATCACAAAGGATGGTTATTGGAAGTTGCACTAATTTGTTTAGATCTCAGGGCTTCAGTAAAAATTTGTTTACCAATATGCAAATGATGAAAGATTAAAATATGTTTAAACCTCAAGGCTTGCATTTTTTAATTTTAGGTTGCATGTTTAAGGCTTGAGTTCTTTGCGAAGATGAAATATAAGGTGGGTAAAGGTTTATAAACTTTAAACCAAATACCTAATAAAAAACCATGTGAAGCACGAATTAAGAACTAATTTTAAGAATATATTTATGACATGATTCGAATGAAGTGTGTTAGTACTATAGGATGTTAAATAGGGAATCCATATGGTTGTTTGTCTGTTTCAAAAAAGAAAAAGGGAATCCTTAGAAAATTTAAACTCATTAAACAAATACATATTAGAATAATGACGTGGCATGGAAAATTTGAATTCTTAAAAGCTTACATGGAAAAAATAGAAGATATCATAAAAAATTCAAAAGTTTTTATTTTATTTTATATCAGTGTAGATATAATTTAGATATAATAAAAGTTGGATATTAAAAGATGTGTTCGTGCTAACTAGCTAGCTATCTTCTTTTCTTGTCAAGTGGCTACATTTTCCTTACACAAACATGACACATTTATAAATAAGCCAGTCGTGTTAAGTCGAATATGATACTCTCAACTCATAACCGACTAACTTCATGTTGTGTTGTGTCATGTCTTGTTCATAAGTTGTGTTGCATTTTGCTACCCTTACAAATACCTAAGGATGAAAAATATTTAAAAAAAGAAAAAACAAAGAAACACATATTGCCTAATTAGAGTAATGCATGTAGGCATAAAATTTGACAACTATTTTCACACCTGTTGAGTTGACAATTTTTTGGTGTATCTAGACTAGATTGAGATCAAGTGTAATCCCTAAGTTACCTAATGCAATTAACCTACCTTTCTCTCACAAATCTTTTTAACTTTTTAACTTCATTTTTTTTTACTTCTTCTCAATAAATAAAAAAAATACTTCTTTTTAATATATTTAATTTCTTTTCAGGGTTGAGATTGAAAAAAGCTCAACCATTAATTACATCTGCATATAGGTGGGTATTGTACTTGATGATGTATGAAATCAGTAGGCCATATGCTTTGAACTTCAATGGTGGATCAACAACCTGAAAAAGAAAGAAAGACTATCGAAGGTGACTAAGGTGAACCAACTAAGGATCTTTTGAAGGTTAAGTCAGTTTCTCTTTGGAACTCAATTATGATAAGTGGATGAATAGTAGCATGTACCTTGGTTTGGTGAGGCTTGGTCCCTTTTATAGAGAATTTAGAGTGGGTCTACTTGTTAGGTGCCACTAACATCGTGGAAGATGTGTGAATTTAGTGGGGAGAGTGGAGCGAATTTCGGGGAACTCGCCCCATGTCTTTGAATAGTGAATCATGTTGCAACCTTTCTTGGTTTGCAAAGATCCCCTTAGAATTTATTTAGTTTTCATTGGCCGTCTACAGTCTCTCATTGTGTGGATGATCTATCTTTCGTAAATGACCTTTCTCCTTGGTGTTACTATTTTTCTCTCTTCCTTCCAGACTATTATCTTGGATGAACTTTTGTAAAAAGTTTAAACCCCTTAAAACCCAATCAGATTAACCTAGTTATTTAACCAAGTGATTAACTTAGGTAAATTATGCAGTTCTAGGTTAACACAAATGTATCATATCATGCAAAGTGCAGAAAGTAAAGAACACACGATATGATAACCCAGGAAAACCAAACCGGTAAAAAACCTAGGGAGGATTTAACCTAGCTATCCTCAAGGTAAAATAGAATTCACTATGAAAGAATTGAAGTTTACACAATAGCGACTTAGACCACTAACATCCTATTATTACCTCGAGTAGGAAACTTACTATCACGACCACGTGACAACTCTGAGTCCATGGACTACTTCTTTCTTGAATTCATAGCAAGCACAAGCATAAACACTCCTGCTTGTATATCTTTAAGTTCTTGAATCTGCAACTAAATGATCACCAAGCTCTTGTCATTAATCTTGAGTTTGGAAACTCTAAGTGTATGTAAAGGTAAATACCTCTAGATCTCACAAAAGATTCACACACACAGCAATAAGAACTCTTCTAAAACGTGAGGGTTTTCCCTTTTATACTTAGGGCAAAACATAAAACCCTACATGTCAAACGGGCTTAGGCTGAGTTGGAAATTCTGCAGAAAAAACAATTTACACGACTTTTGATTGGTCGAGTCTAATTCTCGATCGATCGAGCCAGACAGATTTGCACAGTAACTTCTACAGTAACTCGATTCCAACTTTACATAAAAATCATACACTTTGAGCAAGTCTAAACACAACTAAAACCGTTTTGATCATGGTTTGCCAACCTTACAAAATGAAGTTCTAATACATTAGTTTCTAATTCCTTAGAACCTAACAACTTTGTTCGTGTGAACAACTCATATGGATGATAAACACTTTTTAATTATCCATTAGTACTGATCTCAATCCATCTTAGACTCTCTCTCTCTCTCTCTCTCTCTCTCTCTCTCTCTCTCTCTCTCTCTCTCTCTCTCTGGCTTTACAGTCAAACTCTCCATTCCTCACCTCCTCCACTCTTCTTTTTTCACCAAAGCCTTCGATTCTCGCCTCATCGAGTAATGGATTCCTTTTCATTGATTTCTTCTCTTTACTCTGCAAACCCAAGCGAACCAGACGCAAATTCTCTGCGTCTTCTGGAAGCTCCTTTCCCTTTGTTTCTTCGTCATTGAATTCTTGATCTTGCACGCAACAATAGCGCCTTTGGATGATGAATTAGATTCTCATTCTGATCTAAGACCAAAAGGTGCACTTCTTTTTTTTTATTTGCTTGGCATTTATTTCAGAAAATGCATTTTTTTAGCCAAACGCATCCTTAAGAATTTGGCTACTTATTATTATGTGTTTATCATTTTTCCTGAGATAAACTAAGTTCACGTTTTGGAGTTTCTCTTGTTGCTTTTAGGAGTAAAATTCAAGTGTCTTTGACATATACAAATTAAAAAAAAAAAAATTCAAAATACTAATCAAACAGTACTTCATGATTTTAGAAGTACATTTATTGTTTTGAACTTTGAAGTGCTCAACTTAATCCAATTTGCTTTCAAAAGCAACAAGGAAATAGTAATTATAGAGTTTGCAATCTTAGCCTTAAAAGATAGGTGATTCTTAGATAACAATCAAACAATGACTTAGGTCTATACTTAAAAGTTAGAAGTACTTAAAATGTTTTTGAGACCCAAAACTTTATCCATTTTAGGTTTCAAAGTGAGTGTCTTTATTGAAAAGTGAAAGCAATAGGATTGCCAAAAAATAATTTCTTTTATGTGCTTAATGAGTGCTATTGGTTAATGTTAAATTTTTATTTGTCTAAAGTGGAAACTACACCATAAAGTTTAGGGACTTTTGAATTTTACACAAATCTAGATTTTAACTCCTATATTCTTAGTAGCCATTCCATCTATATTTTTTTTATTAAATACCACATAAACTTGTCATGTGTGTTTAGTTCATCCAAGAAAATGTCATGTTATTTTCATTATGCCACGCCATTTTTTAACTTTAAAAACTTTAAGTTTTTTAAATTTTTTTAGGCTAAAAAAATGTCATGACATCATCTTATTGGACGAATTAAATATTCATGACAAGTTCGTGTGACACTTAATAAAAAATATAGACGGATGAACTACTGATACAAATAAAATATAAATTTAAGAGAAAAAAAAAATTCAAATTTTAAAACTTCAAGATGTAAAATTTAAAGACCTCCAAACTTTAAGAGTGTAATTTGCACTTTAACCTTTTTATTATAATCAATAAGTTTTATGGGTGCAGACCACTTCAATCAGTTAAAGAAGTATTTTTTTATTTAATTTGTGGATGTGGAGGCTACACCAAGGAGAGTATGAAACAATAATTTGTTTTGTGTTCAGTGGTTATCAAGAGAAATTTACTAGCATATGCTCATTGCTCTAGAAAAGCTTTACAACCAGAGAAAATTTCTTTCAGAAATTGAACAAGTTCATAGTAAAAAAATAGTTACAAAAGAAAAGATTTGCAAATAAAGTACTATGAGAAAAACTGTGACTGTTCAACAAAAAGGAGAGATCATTTCAAGAAGTATCCCTTGAAAGGAGACACCATGCAGGACCAAAGAAGAAATTTTTCAGAAAGAAAAAATGGACGTTTCTCAGAAGAAAGCAATTTAAAGGAAAGACTTCAAAAGTCTGTTTTGTATGCAGAAGACCAGGCCATTTTGCAAAAAATTGTTCAAAAAAAGAGAAAGCAACAAAGCTTCTTGAACAAGCACAGATTCATGTAGATAAAACTCCTTTCTCAAATGTAGAATAATTTTTTTACTTGATGATGACTACTCTCCTCAAGCTTTAGTAGTCATGGCTTATTCCACATCAGAAGAAGATTTAGACTCAGATAGTTATGATGCCTCAGACCCAGAAATCCAAATTATTTATACATCCCAGCTCATTATAGCTCCTCTAACCAGCCCATACCCATAGTCCAAGTACATATCCTACTAGAAACTTTTTCTAGACCCATCCCAGTCATAGCCCTTTTTTATATTGGAGTTGCAGCAACAATTCTCCATCCTAAGATTTTACTTGCAGAATTCTGGTTGCCCCATAACTAGGTGTTTCGTGTAGCAAATGGAGAGACGTTCTTAATTACTCAGAAAATTAAGCTTGTCCTTATTATAATTTTCCTAACCCTCACCATAAAACACCAAATCCTTGGATCCCCTCTTATTGACAGAGACCTTCTTATGGGGTTTGATCTCCATCACCAAATACCTAGCCTTAGATGGTCTTCAAAAGGACTTTTGTACAAACAGCACCTTCTCACTTGGACCCAGGTCCCCATCTATTATTGTTGACCCCTTTGCTGTTTGAGAATCCAGATCATCAATGATTGTTGTGCAAATAGCCATTCTAAGTTCCTCCTTAAAAATCCAAATCCCTTTTGGAAGAACCCAAACAGTGTGTCGACTCGCGGGAGGGGGTAACTATCTTTGGAGCACGCCTTGTTCAGGTCTGTGAAGTCCACACACATGCGCCACTTCCCACTAGCCTTCTTGACCATCACCACGTTGGCTAACCAATCGGGATAGTACATTTCTCGGATGAAATTCGCTTCTCGTAACTTGCCGACTTCTTCTGCCACCGCCCGGTCTCGTTCCGGGGCAAACACCCGTTTCTTCTGACGAACGGGCCGGAAAGTGGGCGACACGTTCAGCTTGTGCACCATGACTAAAGGGTCAATTCCCGGCATGTCTTCGTGACTCCATGCGAACACGTCCTGGTTTTTTCGGAGGAAAGCCACGAGAGCCTGGCGAGCCGAAGGGCTGGTGAGAGCGCCGATCCTGGTGGTCCTGTATGGCCTGGACTCGTCGAATGCTATCTCCTCGAGCTCTTCTGCAGGTTCTGCCCCCACCCGTTGCTCTATGTTCATTGCTTGCAAGTGGCTGTCCGCTTCCACCATTGCTACATAGCATTCTCGTGCAGCCACCTGGTCTCCCCATAACTCCCCCACACCATCCTCGGTGGGGAACTTGAGCATCAGGTGGTAGGTCGACGTTACGGCCTTCCAGGCGTTGAGGGTGGGCCGTCCTATGATAGCGTTGTAGGCGGACAGGCAGTCAACGATGAGGATGGTGACATCCTTGGTGACCTGCAGGGGATACTCCCCAATGGTGACCGGCAAGGTGAGGGCTCCGAGGGGGTGCACCCTTGTCCCTCCGAACCCGATGAGTGGAACGTTGGTAGGTACCAAGCGTTCCTTACCGATCCACATCTGTTGAAACGCCGGGTAATAAAGGATGTCTGCGGAGCTGCCATTGTCAATCAAGACCCTGTACGTGTTATAGTCTCCCAGCCGGATGTTGACAACAAGTGCGTCATCGTGCGGATGATGAAGACGCTGGGCATCTTCTTTTGTGAACTCAATAGTGCGGCCGCTGACATGCGGCCTCTTCTGTGTTACGCCCGCAGCTTGGACGTTCTGCACTGCTCTAAGATAGGCTTTCCGAGCTTTCTTCATTGAACCGACGGCTGCTGTACTCCCAATAATCATCCTTATGTCCCCTATGGGCGGCCTAGGGCGCTCGTTGTCCCAGCGGGGGGCTTGCTCTTGTTGAGGCATTTCTGTCCTTTCCCGGCTGACGAACCTTTGCAGCTTTCCCTGCCTGATCAGGGCTTCGATTTGCTGCTTCAAGTCGTAACAGTCGGCGGTGTCGTGTCCGTGATCCCGGTGGAAGCGGCAGTACTTGTCGTTCGGTCGTCTATCGGGATTTCCCTTCAGCTTTCCCGGAAATGTCAGGGACCCTTCGTCTTTGATCTGCATCAAGACTTGGTCGATCGGGGCCGTCAGCGGGGTGAAGCTGGTGAACCTGTGCGCAGGGGGCTTCGGGCGCCTGTTGTCTCGGCTTTCCCCTGTCCGAGGTGCCTTCCGTCCCTTATCCTGCCGTACGTCTTCCTGTCTTTCGCGCCTCTTGGGAGGCCTCTCTTCCCGGGCCCGTAATGCGTCTTCCGCATTTATGTATTTCATTGCCCTATAAAATACATCCGACATCGTCTTCGGGTCATTCTTGTATAGAGAGAACAAGAATTTACCCTCCTTCAGCCCGTTGGTAAACGCGGCAACCTGTATTTTGTCGTCCGCTTCATCGATCGAAAGTGCCTCTTTGTTGAAGCGGGTTATGTAGGACCTGAGCGTCTCATCCTCCCGCGGCCTAATGTTCATCAAGCACGCGGTGGATTTTTTATATTTGTGCCCCCCGATGAAATGTGTAGCGAACTGAGCACTCAACTCCTTGAAGGAACCGATAGAGCCGGGCGGCAGCCTGCCGAACCAGGTCCTTGCGGAGCCTTTTAGCGTCGCCGGGAAGGCCCGGCACATAATTTCGTCCGGTACACCGTGCAAGTGCATCAATGTCTTGAAGGATTCCAAGTGGTCTAAAGGATCCTTGGAACCGTCATAGCTTTCTATCTGGGGCATGCGAAACTTTGACGGTGTGGGGAACAAAATGACGGGTGCGGTGAAGGGAGAGTCTGTGCGGTGGACGAGGTCATCGAGGTCGCTGGACACTCGTCCTTTGAGAGCGTTCATCATGAAGTCCATACGCTCCTTCATCAACCGCATCTCGTCGGTAACGCTAGACGGAACGTTATCAGCGGCCGACGGACGGCTCGTCCCTTGCCCCTTAGGTCGGCTCAATGCGTTGCTTCCTTCTGGGCCTCGATTATCCCTCTCCTGGGCGCTGTTTTCCTCATTTTCACCCTGGTTGTCAACCGTCGCGTTCCTCCGCAACAGCTGTTCTTCCAAATCGTTGTTACGTTTTGTGAGGCGCTCCACCGCGGCCGCCAGAGTTTGGACTTGTCTCTCGAGGGCCATGGTGCATTGTTCGCTGCCTTGATCGTTCATGGTGGTAATCCTGGAACGCGTAAGTACCATGCAACTCTTTGTCCGGAAAGCACAGAACACAGCCTACGTACGTGCACTTCCCCACAGACGGCGCCAACTGATGATGCCGAAAATCACCCTCAGTGAGCCGCAGAGTCTTCGCGCGTCCCAGGTAAACCTGCACAAGTGGAAAGAACCTCAAAGGGGAAGTACCGGTGTGGTACCGGCCAACGACCCTCCGACGGTTAAGTTAGTGTTGCTCACAACTCCAGAGTGCTAGAGTTGGGGTAAAAACATGCGTACCTTTGTTCATGAGGGTCGAGGATATTTATAGCGGTGTTGAGTTGGAGCTTTGGCGTGTTCGAGGAGATAACCTCTGATCGGAGCCATGCCCTAATTCGTGTTCTTTACGGAATTCTTTCCTCACCGGGGCCATTTCCTATTGCGTGGAGTGCAAGATATCTATCCAGGTAGTGGCGTGCGTGACAAGACATGTCGATCCCTTTAGCTTTGTCTCGTCATCCATTCACCCCGTTGGTGTGTAGACTACGCCGTCGGATCAAGCTGAAGAGTTGGTCGGGGATGACGGATGGAGTGGGACCGTCACCCCTTACAGTGCCGTCGCCCAGGTAAAGGGTGACGGCACCTCCAAGACGTCACCTTCCCCATCAGATACTATATATATATATATATATATAAAAGAGTTATCTCTTCTAAAAAGAAAAAAGAAAAAAGAAAAAAAAGTTATAATAGTTATCCATTATAATAGCCCCCTTCCGGTTAATTTTTTTTTAATATATATTTATGAATACATTTTGAAAAGAAGAAGACTTGTGTAGAAATTAAGATATAACAGTTCAAGAACTATACCTAAATTTTGCCAATTACTACTTCCTTTTATGGCTTAAGTGAACAAGGGATGGGAAGAGATTCTGGAAAAACACTTGTTTCGTCGTTTGGTGGGTGGAAGGAAAATGAAGAAGGGGAAAAGGTGATTTTTTTTCCTTGTTTGATTGGTGAAAGTGAAGGAAAGGGAAGGGAAAATTAATGATACGATTTTGTTTTCCTCCATATCTATTACTCCCTTTCTTTCCAATTTGAAAGGGAAGAGAGAGAGAGAGATTAAAAGTAAATGTTTAGTTTTTATTTTTTATTTTTTAATTAAAAACTAATTCATAATATAAATCATTTCTTTTCACTTTTACCTACTAACCAAACAACATGAGAATAGAAATTTTTTCCTTCTCTTCCCATCCCTCTTCTTCCCCTTACTCATTTTCCTTTTCTTTATCTTTGTCTCCATTTTCCCAAACATGATGTAATCCCAAATCTTGTCAAACAAAAGCATAAGGCCTAATTGGTGTTTCTTGTATGTCAATGTGCAGATTCTGATATTGATGTCAATCCAAGTTAAGCTTCCAAATGAAGTGTTGGCTAGTTTGGGGTGTACCCAAGTTGGAAACTTTGTCATTGTCTCAAGATCCCCTTCTATGTTGTAAAGCTTTATGACTTATGATGCTTTTCAATACTTTAGTTTTCCAGATGTAACTATAATTGGTTTTACAGTTTTTTTTGTTTAATTTTATCAATTATTGGAATATTTAATCTTGTTTACTTATAATTTGGATTAAATCCGTGCATCACATTAGTATAGTACTATGATACTATCTCTATATAATAATAACCATGTCCAACATGCTCTAATTGTGTTAAGTGGATGCCCTTTCCCTTTCTTTTTTCTTTTTTTCCTCTTGAACTCATACATAACAAAAACACACTCTAAGCAATCAATCCAACCTGACACCCTATGAGTTCTTTTTTTTTTTACAGTACCCAAGCCCAAATAGAAACAAGGATCCTGGGCCCTATACTTGTTGTTTAGTGGATTGGGCATGGCCCACCGCAGCTATATTAGGCTGATTACGAACCAAGTTATGCATAAAGACATGGGTCCTACAACACACACATCCATACATACAAAATATATACGTATTGTACAGTAAAGAACAGTAAAGGAATAGTAAAAAGTAAATAAAACGTTAGCGATCCTCAGAAAATAGAATGATATTTTATGGTATTAAGTTTTAGTACATCAGGTTTTTCTCCACTAGGATATGTCACGAGGTCCAAGTAAGTTCAAAAGTCACAGACTTAGATAGCTCTTTCTAGGCTTCTAAGACTTGTGAGGTTTGAATCCCCTTGAATCTAAGTGTATTCTCTAGTGCCTATGCCGAAATCCCTCACGGTGTTTTCCCTCTTTTCTCCCTTTTAGAATTCTAAAGGAGTTTTTTAAAGTATCTTTTTGCTCTGATTTACTATTGTTGAATGGCTTTTACTGTTGGCTCCATCCCTTTTTATAGTGCCTTCCTAAGGTTTTTGGTATACCACTAATTCCCTCCATTTGCTACCTTGGGTACCAGAATCAATGTTGTGTCAGCAACATTGGTGGCTAGTCTCTTTCTTATTTTCTCATTATTTTCCCCTTTTGAGATCCACCCCCCCCCCCCCAAAGTCCCTAGTTGACCTTCCTCTCTTGGGAGGTCCTAAGGGCTGACTTTCAATTCTCCTTTTTCCAAAGCTTCTGGATGCTACTTTTCAGACCCACCTTTTGGCTGCTTTACCTTTTGTCATTTACTCTAAATGGGCATATTCCTCTCTGTCAAACTAAAAGATCCTCAGCCACCTTCCTTCATGGTCCATCTTCTTGCGTTCCTCGAGGTACCAGACTTCTTTTCATAAAGTGCTGATTTCTAAGTCATCAGCCCTTTTTCTGAATCATAGGCAACTAATGGAACATATCCATCCTCATTCTCTATGTTCATGGGCATGCTCTCTTGAGTTGTCCCCATCCCAACTAATCTCCTTCTGGATAACCTGAGGATCCCAGGTTTCTGGGAATTCCCAGGTGTCCTGTTTCATCTCCCTTTCTAAGATCCTTTGTAAATTTCTTTCACAAGGGCTGGGCTAAGCTTCCTTTTTTCCTTTTTCTTTATTTTCTAAGGCCCAAAGCTGACACATTCAAGGGTTTTGGACCTCTTCTTACTTATTTTAAGTAGTCATAATTGGTGGATTTGGGCCTTGCCCCTTCTTTGAAAGTCCAAATGGTTCTTAAATTCCAATTTTTTATTGGTTTGGGCCTTGATACAATGCTTGTGATATTTTAGACCTCAACACTCCCAAAAAAAAAAAAAAAATCCAAATCGAGTTAGAACTTAGAGAAAATTATACCACCTCAACATTAAATTGATATGGATAGCGGACCATATCAAATTATCTATTATTTAGATTCAACGATTTAATCTTAGGCTCTTTAGGGCCTGTTTGAATTGAGCATTATCCATAACTCATAACTCAAACTCAAAATTTTAAACAAAATGGTGGGACCCATTTACTATACTGCATCAAAATAGTCTAATGCCTACCACGTGCCCCTTCTCTCTCTTCCTTCTCTTTCATTTTTTTCATTTCACGCCAATAACATAAGCACCCATAATCTACGGATTGCAGAGAACACCATGAAGCAAAGCCACCCAACTGAAAAACCAAACCCAATAATCCATCCAAAACTTAAGAAAAATAAAGCCCAAATCACACACAAATCAGCCATCAATTCCACAAATGATCAAACAAAACCACGAAAATTTCAAGCATCCATTAACCCCATCAATGCCGTATAAGCATCCCAAAGACTTTCTTGAAGGAATAATGGTAGGGTTATTACAAATTTTACTACATGAAACTTACAAACTTATGTGTAACCAATTATCAAAACACATTTCAAAGATTCATTATTTATTAATTGAAGTCCATCAATCGTATACATAACTACATCAGTTTATACAGTAAAACTTGTAGCACTTATAGTATTTTCCTTTGTTGAAAACTTTTCATAACAATAGAGCTGCAAGAATCAACATAAAGATCCTCATAATTGCGAGAGCTCAAATGAGTTTAATTATTATTAAGCTAAACAAGCTCACCCTTCCTAAGTTCGAAGTAGTTTTACCACTAAAGTTGCTTGAATAAAAGAATTACCATGGCATTTACTTCGCAATAATGCATCTCATTCTTCATGAATCAAGTAAATCAGGCTATGTAAGATATCTCACTTGCATTATCTTTCACAAGCGACCTGCAAACTTTTATTAATCTCAACGAAACTATGTGGGATAAAGCATCAGGAAAGGAAAGCAATTGAAATGTGATTCAGAAAACAAACAAGGCTTCGAAAATAAAAAAATGTATTTTGAAATCGGCTCTTTTGTAAGTTTGAATAACAAACAATTGCTCTCCTTAACTTTTTTTCCCCCTTCTAGTTATTGAATACAACCGAATATCACATCCTTCAACTTGCAATTTAATACAAGTGTGATTTTTTTTTTCTTTTTTTTTTTTTCTCTTTTGATAGATAAGATAAAATTGCAATCTATGATGTCCGCTCCATAATAATTGTTCTTTATCATCAGGTCAAGACACTAATTGATTATTGGTGTAAATAGAACTCGAACACCCAAATCTCTTATTCGACAGCAAAAAAAAAAACTTTATTAATTGAGCTAACTAGAATTCACATGAATTTTAATACCATAAAAAATTATCATTATTTGTAAAAGTTTAAATTGATTGATAAGAATAATAAATTTAATCCCTTTAACTATTATTCTAACTTTAATTTCATTTGTACTTCATTCACTTCCAGTAAAGAGTGTTCACATATTTTATAGTGAGAGTGGATTGCAAGCAATATAGATTGAAGAAGGCGACATGATGGATTTATGTGAAGACAAAAAAGTGGACATAGATGCCAATCAATTACGTAAAGTCGAGAACTGAGGAACATCTTGCAATAATTCACAACTATGCCTGTTTTGGCTTATTTTCTAGTTTATTTTGTTTATTTAACTAAGTACTTCATTTTTAAAATTAATTAACTAATTAATTAATTAAAATTAGTCCTGTAATTTTGGGAAATAAAAATAATTATTACTATAATTATTTTACACAGTTATGCTTTTGTGCAAGCAATGGGTATTTATCTTAATAGTTGTAAACTTCTATTTTGCAAAGAAAAAAATAGTTAAATACTGAGATTTTTCTTTGGTTCCAGATTGGAGAAAGAAGTAAAGGATAAGGGAGAAAGTTAAATTTATTTTTGAGCTTATATGAACTATAAAGGCTGTTGTCTTTTTCTTTTTTTCTTTTTATGTTTATCTATTTATTTATTTATTTATTTATTTATTTATTTATTATGTTATTTTGTGAAGACTAAGGAGGACTTCATTAAAATGTGAAATTAGCTAGTGACACTATGCCAAGACTCAAAGGTCCCAAAAAAATCTTTTGCATGAGAGGAAAAAATAAAATAAATAAATAAAAATTTGTGGATGAAAATTGAAAGGGTCCCAACTCCAATGGTTGATTGAAAAGAATCAAGAAAATATGAGGTTAAGATTTTCCTTCTGCGCCTGCGTAGAATCAAAAGATTGGACCATTTTACTTGTTCGCATCAGATTTTCCACTTCCCAAAATAGACAAAGGTTGTGTGACCGCTCATTTCTTGCATTCTCAACCACATTGATGTAATTATTTTCCTTGTTTTGTCCAGATATCCTCTAAGATTGAGGTTGAGGTCTACTTTTGCTTGCTGCTGGATCTCATTCAATCCTTGTCCCCAACTCTATCCACTAATATTACCCCCAATAACAATTTTAGGACCACTAATTAAAAATATAGTGAACTCTTGTCGGTAAAGGTGATGGAGGGAAAAAAATGGAAAATTTTGACTAATTAATTGATTGTCTAAGATACTGGTTCTATGTTGAACTTTTTGGCATTGGATAGAAATCTAACCAAGAAACTCAAATTCAAATGATAAGTCCAAGTTTTTAAAAGTTACAGCATTAGGTTTCAAAAATTAATACAAATTCAAATTCTTCTAAAATATGCACCTTACTATTTTTTAGAGATATGCTAGATATATTAGCTCATAATATAAGCACAAACCCTGGACTTCTAGTACAACCCTAGTCTTTTAGCAAAAAAGTTATTTTACCACCAAAGAACCCAAAAACTATGTGTTATTCGAAAAGCTAAAACTAATTTTTTTTGCAACTACAATAAACTGGTATAAATACCAGTTGACTGTAGCAAGTTATTAAAAATAAAATATAAGATTTTATTAAGCTTCTCCCTCTTCCATTAATTAAAAAACTCAAATTCTCTTTCTTACTTTATTATTTAATGAGTTGTTTATATTATTTTAAATGAAGTGATAAAGTGGGGTGGTAAAATAGATAATATAGTTTTTTAAAGTACTAAAAGCTAAAATTTTTAGCACTATTACTTTGAATGCTCTAATTTCATCCCAAAAAAAAAATATATATATATATATATATATATTGACCAACATAATATTAAAAAACAATATTATTTTGTTTTTTTTTTTTTTCTTAGTTGATAGATGATTGCATCTTAATGTATTAAGAAACAATGATTTTGTGTATTTATAATTCGTTAATACTATATAGATGCTTATTTAGAGTTTTTTTTTTTTTTTTTGCTTATATTATGGCGTCCTCTAACTTAAAATCTTGGATCCATCTCTATACAAAAATCTCTATTGTAAATAATTTGCACATAAAATAAGTTCTTCTCGCTTGAACTTTGTTTTGTTGAAAGAGGAAAATCTGCAAGAAGTTCACAAATTTTGTCTCCTTCCAAACAATTTTCCATTAGGACCCTATGATAAATGAGAAAATTTTGGTAATTATATTTTTTTTTCCCCAAATTGAAGAAAAGAAGGAAAATGTTAAGGATTATAGTTGTGAGAAGACACATTATGAGTTATTGAAACATGGATAAACAAATCACAGAGATAAAATCAAACTATTTATTTTAACTGGCCTAACACAATGTATTGCAAAAGAATCAAAATCTTCTTAATTAATTGATATTATATATATAATTTTCATTCAAAATAGTCCATGGATAATATGAGAATCAGAATTTGTGACTTATTCTCCCGTTGATTAATGTCTGAACAAAAATTTGACTATTACTGGTTAGAAAAAAAATTTGAACTCATAAAATGATGATTTGGCATTATCTTGTCTATCTTCTTGCATGCTGAATATGAATATCTTCTAAAATATAAAGCAAGCTCATCATAATCTACACCAATACACCACGTGGGGTGTGTGGGGCAAGAGTCGGGATTCAAGTCTCCAAGAGAGAGTTTTATACACATATACATATAGATTAAGTTAGAGCAGAATTTCTACATTATATCAAAAAAAAAAAAAAAACATAAACAATTGAATTTGCCAATGAGAGATGGTTTAGTTGATTGGCTCAGGCACTTTGTCTAACTCACGTAACTTTAAATCTTGTTGCCAGCAGTCTTTTGTTGATGGGCATCCATAAGGATTGACTTGCAACTTGCAAGTCTTAACTTGAACACTTTGCTCAGGAGTTGGCATAGTGTAGCTAACCCGATTTGTTGTTTACCAAAAAAGTAAATAATAAAACATAAATAAATAGTTGAATTCTTTGTCAAAGAATAGGAAGACCGGTTTCTGAGGAATACGTTTTAAATGTGATTCAAAATGGACCTGGTCTACCTGATTTTGTGGCTAACCAAAACCTGTGTCCCAGCAAAATTAATTGTTTCATAAGACTTTTTTTTATTGCAGAGAATGAGGTCTATAAAAGATACAATTATACAAAGCTTTCAAGGTAGACAATGTGGGGTCCACTAATCAGGGCCACAAAAAGTGGGGCCCACTTATCTCCATATCATTATCATCTTAACAACATCAGTTTCAAGAAAACAAAGCGTGACCAACCCCAATGGCAAGTGCTGATTCCATTCCATTCCTTGTCACTTTTGGCTTTGCCCATTCCCAAATTCAAGCTTAATTTTCTGATATTTCAGCATTCATTTTAGATTAGGTGCAATACTTAGGATGCAATAGCAATAAATAATTGAAATTAAAAGTAAGAAAAAGAAACTTTTAATATCAATTATTAAAAAAAAATAGGTAAAAATTCAAAACTGACCTTCTAATTTTCAGCTTTTGTCATTTCAGTCCTCTAACTTTCAGTTTTGTCATTTCAGTCCTCTAACTTTCAATTTTTTTCAATGTTGTCTTCTGTTAGAGCTTGTTAGTATTTTCTATTAAGGGCTCAAAGCGACGTTGTTTTGGCTTCATCTTTTTTTTAATAATTTTCAAAATTAAAGGAATTCTAAAAAAAAGTTGTTAAAAAACAAAATAACAAATAAGAAAAAAAAAAAAAAAAAAGAACTGTCTCGCATATTGAGTGGGGTTTTAACAAAAATACTTCCTGAGCCAACTTTAGATTCCCCGCAATAGAGAGCAATCAATGCCGTTCTTGCCCCTGTATCTGGTTTGGGAATTTTGTTGAACAGGTGGAGAGCACAAACAATATTAGATGATTAGCAATAGATATCCATCAAACAGTTGAGGATGTGGCCACATGGTTGAACCCAGAAGCTATCATATGGGCATGGGTGGTTCGATCTATGAAGAGGTTGATCTTTGGGAGCAACATAGTTGCAATTGTGTGGCATAACGATTGGCCACCGTTTGAATGTCCAATGTGTTTCTCACGTTTAGAAAGCTTGCAAGTCATGGTTCTCTTCCAGTCACAGTCCCAGTCCCAACATGGTTCTTTTTTTCTTTTTCTTTATTCTCTTTTTTTTTTTTAACATTTTTTTAAAAAATTCCTTCAATTCTGAAATTATTAAAAAAAAAAAAAAAAAAAGCCAAAACAGCGTCGTTTTGAGCCTTTAACAAAAAAAACTAATGGAGCTCTAACAGAAGGCTACATTGAAAAAAATTGAAAGTTAAAAGACTGAAACGACAAAACTAAAAATTAAAGGACTGAAATGACAAAAGTTGAAAGTTAGAGAGTCAGTTTTGGATTTTTGCCTAAAAAATATTAAAAATAAGTAAAAAGTTAATATTAAAAATACTTTAAAAAAAGATTGTGAAGGAAATGAGATAATTGCCCGGATTCCAATCCCACTTCACTAGCATATGGGTGATCTCATACATACAGCCATACTGAGGTGAAGTGGGAAGGTGTTAAAATAGTACAATATTAATTTTTGTGTTATTCTCATACTTGAAAACTTATAGTTTACTCTTGCCCAAAAAGAAAAAAATGATTTACACCAACATGCTTTTAAGTTTATTGAAAGGAAAATTATAAAAATTTTATAAATTTTATTTTAAAAAATTACAAACTGACATAGTAATGAATGTAATTTATATCATTTTTAACAATATTATAAATGAATGTTTAAATTATTTATATGATTGGTGACACATCAATTTATAAGACTTACGTAGTAAAATTTGTAACGTCCTTAGTATCACTCTTATACTACTTCAAATGTTTGCATAAATGATACCTCTTTCTTGATTTCTATAAATGTAACTTATAAATCATGTATGACTTTCACAATAAAATATTAGTATATTTTTTACAGAAAAAAAAAAAATATTCTCATTCAAACCATGGATGAAATGACACTTCTCCTCAGAGGTTTATATAAATGACACCTCTTCTTTACTTACCTTATTCTCAAAAAAATAAAGGGCACCCCTTCTCAAGGATTGTATAAATGAGTCTGAATATATACATACATACATATATATATATATATAAACACATATACATACTATTAGAAAAGTAATGATATGATAGGATATGATTAATCATTGTACTTATAAAAAACTCAAGAAGATGATTATTATTTATACAAATGTTTGAGGGAGTTTCATTTTTATAAATATGAAGGAAGGTTGGTTTGATTTACTCAAAATAAAAATTTACCGTCACTGTTACAAGTGAAGTTTTAAAAAATCTATTTATATGCTTTGTCTTTGACCCACATATTTTTTTGATAATTCAATAGTTATAATAGAAATGATAGATTTTTGTTGACATCAGAAATGAGAGATTTGACATTAGGATATCTTGGAAACACGAGCATAAAAATACCATGCTGGATGCAACCTTTAAGCTATTGGGGAAAATTTTATTAATTGGCTTTCTTTTTGGAAGAAAAATTTAGTTGACTTTAGTTTTAAAGGGATATATTTGATAGTTATGATGTAAGTTTGAATTTTTTTTTTTTTGTAATTTATTGGAAAATTGAATACTTTTTTTTTTAGAGATAAGAATAAATACCTATTCAATTAGTCTTCATTCAACTACCACCCCTCGTAAATATCTTATTTTTAGAAGGGGAGAAAGATTATTTGAACCAAGAGAATACTAAAGTAATTAGTAATTTTATCACACAAACCAATAGTATGATAATAAGTTTTTTTTTTTTTTTTTTGATATATGATAGAATTCTACTCTAACCTAGTCTAAGTGTATATGTGTTTGAAACTCCCTTCTGGAAACTTGAACCCCGACTCTTGCCCCCCACACCTCATAAGTACTTATACTTATGGAGTGACCATCACACCAAGGGTGTGCGGTGGTGATAATAAGTTAATTAGCATTACTATAGATTTGGATAACTTGGTAGATTTGAATTTTTTATATATATATATATATATATATATATATAATCTCTTTTTCTTTTTCTATTTAGGAAAAGTAGGATCGAATTTATCACTTATATACCTCTTGACTACTACCATCGTTTTTATCAATTTGGACACGTTGCAAATCTAGAATGTATTTTGTCAATTTTACTTGTTCAGGGAACAACAAAAATTCACACTGGACGACAGATTATATCTCAATTCTCAAGTTCTCAACCTTGACCTATCATGCTAATTATAAGCTAAAGCCTATAGGGTACTGTAATTTATATGAATGTTTGGGTTACTAATTTACTATATATTTTAGTATATTATAAAAGATTTATAAACCAATATGGTTGTTGAGTTGTCAAATTACATATCATATCCATTAATCCTATGTAAACTTGGTGAACAAATTGTGCAATTTGACAAATATCACATATTATACTTCATAGATAATTCCGTCACTTTGTAAGTTGTAACTACAGTATAATAATTTACCAAAAAAAAAACTACAGTATAATAAAATTTATCATATCCTTTAATTTACATCATTCTTAATTTAATATTAAGTTATTTATTGAAACTTGAATTATTAAAAAAAAAAATGATCTATTTAATTATTACTTTTTTTTAGATAAGTAGAAATTACAAGTATGAAATGAAACACCGCAAATGATATCATTAACTTAAACCCCATTTTGAATAACCATTATTCTAATTGAGAATGTATTAAACACATTAAATATATACGCCCACAAAAGTTATCTACCTTCTGGACCTTTTGGTCAGCTAATCTTATAAGAATTTTATTTTCTAAAGCCGAATAATTGTAATCATACGCTTTTGTTTTGTTCTATACTTATGTAAGATAAGCGCTATGCATGATGCATCTAATAATAAATAAAAAATATTACAAATATAAAAAACTTTCAAGCTTCCATCAAAGCTTCGAATTTATTAAATTTATGGTGTTTTTTTGTTGTTGTGCCTCTCACAAAGTGCCAAAAATGTTATATCTGATTACACACTCATTTTTGCACATATTGTGTATATAATTTCTTGAAATTGTATTTTTAGCTGACATTGTATTATACTATTACTTGTCCCGTACAAATAGTGTGTAAAAGAAAAAACCAAAAATAATACAAAGAAAAAAGATGGAAAATATTAAGGATTATAGGCTTTAAAGCTATGAGAAAGCTTTTATTATTATTATTATTATTATTATTATTAGGTACAAAAATGGGAGAGAAAAGATTTAAATTCTAAAATCTAAACGTTTTGAAAATACTCAAAGATAGAATTGAGCTATAAATCTCTTGGTATGAAAAATCATATTATGAGTTATTGAAACATGGATAAATAAATCGCATAGATAAAATCAAACTATTTACTTTAACTGGCCTAACATGATGTATTGTAAAATAAGCACAATATTTTAAATTAATTGATATCATAAGTTGTAATTTCATTCAAAGAAGATGGATGCATGATATGAGGATCAAAAAATTTGTGACTTATTCTACTATTAATTTATGTCTGAACCAAAAATTTGACAATTATTACTAGTTAAAACAAAATAAATTTGAACTCATAGAATGATAATTTGGCATGTCTATCATCATGCATGTTGAATATCATTCAAAATATAGAGCAAGCTCATCATAATCTACATGGTGCTCTTATCATGGACCGAAATATGAAATATAGCATAAACAATTAAATTCGTTGTCAAAGAAATGGCTGATAACAGATAACCATCATGGGATGTGGCTTGATCCGTGAAATTAATAAGTCCACATCAAATACCTTTTTTTTTATTCAAAAAATAAAAAATGAAGGATAGGTGATTGAGGGCTACCTGACCAAAACCTAAGTTTGTGTGAGCTGGTAAAATGTTCAGGAGAATACTTATGGCAAGAAATAAAGTCTAGAAATGTCACAAAGCTTTCGAGGTTGACAATGGGGGTTTATTAATCTGGGCCACAAAAAGTGGGGCCCACTGTCTCCTTATCTTTATTTTCTTAACAACATCGATTTCAAGAAAACGGACCCCGACCAACCCATTCTTATGGCTGATCCCATTCTTATGGCTGATCCCATTCCATTCCTGTCACTAGTTATAGCACTTTCGCTTTGCCCATTTCCAAATTCAAGCTTTATTTTTGGGTAAAATTTCCAAATTCAAGCTTAACTTTTTAGAAATAATACTATATTATTTTTTGTGTTATTCTCGTCCTTGAAAAGAAGAAAATTTAAATAAAAAAATTTACTCTTGCTCAAAAAGAAAAAAAAATATATTATATCAACATGCCTTTAAGTTTATCAAAAGGAAATGTTAAAACTAGTAATTAACTACTACAAATTTTATGACAATAAAAAAATTATATATTAATGTGACAATGAATATAATTTATGTCATTTCAATAAGATTGTATATAAATGTTTAAATTATTTTTTATAATTGTTGACACATTTGCTTGTAAGGCTTACCTAATAAATTTTATAATATCTCTAATATCATCACTCTTATTGAAATAACACTACTTCAAATGTTTATATAAATGATACCTCCTTATTAATGTTTCTAATTTCTATATATGCGACATACAAATTCATATATGACTTTCACAACAAAATATTGTATTTTTTTAAAAATATATTCTTATTCAAACTATGTACAAAATGACACCCCTTGTTTACTTAACTTTATTCTCAATTTTTTTTAAATGACACCCTTCTTAAAATTTTTATAAATAAATAAGAATCTTTTTGAAATAAATAAAATATTTTATTAGAAATGTAACAATATGAAAGGGTATGGATTTAATCAACGTATTTATAAAAAATTCAAAAAGAGGAGTATTATTTATACAAATTTTTGAAAGGGTCACATTTTTATAAACTTGAAGGGAAGTTGTTTTATTAACACCAAATAAAAATTTACTGCAAACTTATCATTGTTACGAAGTTTTAAAAAAAGTATTTATTTATTTGGTCTTTGACCCACTTTACAAGATGAATGATGCAAGAGGTTACATAGCTGCTAGACTGCTAGATCTATGTGGAAGTGTGTTACTGCTTTGTGACTATTGCATAAACTAAGGTTGCAGCCTAGGTTATTTTGATACTTAAATATATATAAGAATAAATAAATAAATAAACCTACTTAAAATATTCACCTTGATTTGAGTTTTTTTTATTATAAATAATTTGATTGATATATATATATATATAATTTTTTTTTTGAGATAGAATTGATTGATAAGTTGAATACATATTCTTTTTTCTTTCATTTTTTCAAAAAGGGAATAAGTTGAATACATATTCCATTAGTCTTTATCTGTATTAAAAAATATACAACAACTAAAAAGTCTCCGGTGATTTTGATATAAGTCTCCCGATTGGTTGGCCAACGTGGTGCTAGGTGTATAGACAAAAATGTATAAAGCATTGCACAAACAGAGTTTAGTAATTTAATAGCCACCAATAGCCGTGGTCATGCCCCCATTTATTAAAAAAATTAATTAAAAGGAAATAAGTATAAAGGCAAAAAAAATCTACAACTACACATCTACACTACTAAACGTCTAACACAAAGTTAAATACTAAGTAGTAGAGGAAAAAAAAATACAAAAGGAAAAAACATTTACAACTATCCGTCTACACTACTAAACATGTAACACTAAGTTAAATACTAAATAGTAGAGGAAAAAAAATACAAAAGACAAAATCATTTACAACTACACGTCTTCACTACTAAACGTCTAACACTAAGTTAAATATTAAGTAGTAGAGTTAAATATTAAGACTAAGTTACTAACACTAAGTCTAACTAGCACAATACAATACTAAAGTAAAAGAAAAAGTCCAAAAGTCCATATCATTAGTTAACTTTGAATCAGAAGTGTGTAAATTTAATATATACTTTTTGTGCTCCTTAAAATCTCTCTCTCTCTCTCTCTCTCTCTCTCTCAAGTTGTAAATTTGTAATTATAAACATTATGCCTATGAGTTATTAACATGAAAGATTTTGTTATTATGAAAGTAAAGAATTTTAGTTATGCACAAAACTATTAGAATTGGAAAGATATAGAAAGTTTTATGTTTTTTGTTTTGTTTGCTTTTTTCCCTTTACATGTATACTAATAACACAAATAGTCTAACAATAGTAGGTGCCCACTTAATGAAAAAAAAAAAAGGGTATTATGTATAATTCGTTTCTTTGATTGATTTGATTCATTCTTTCTAAAAATTTGACATTTCCTTTATTTTTTTCAAAGTTTTTTGTTTCATGTGAGAATACGGGTCAGCTAGAACCTGCCCACAACCTAATTTGCTCGACTTGTTTTCAATCCGTTTAAAATGGCCCGTATTTTAACCAGACCCTTTTAGCCCGCAACCTGATTAACCCGACCCGAACCCGACTTGACTCGATTGTTTGCCATGTCTACCCTTATCATGACAAGGGCTAAAATGGGTAAATATCCTTAATTTTAAAATTATGTAGAAAAATATCATTCTTTCCAAACTATTTAGCAAAATGCCTATGTTTTTGAAACTTGATTTTAACAAAATCGAGGAACAGGTAGAACTCGAGTTCTATGCATATTTTGCCACTTAATATTTTTTGAAAATTTAAGTGGAACTCAACATTGCTAATGTCGAGTTCTACTTAAAAATGCATATAGCAAATCAAGTTTCAAAATATTGGCATTTTACTAAATAGTTTGTAAAGAGGGATATTTTGCTACATAGTTTTAAAATTAAGGGTATTTACCCATTTTGCCCCTTGAAAAGCCTTTGTTCAAATCATGGTCCCCACTCCTAATTGCTCCACTCTGCTTCCTTAAGTTCTCCAAAAGCTCCCTCAATAACATCTCCATGGTGCCTTAAAATTCTTGTAACTTCTCATCCGAGAACTTGGATTGTAAATCACAATATTTCTTGTTACCTTGAATTATTTGGATTGTGTATAAATGAAGAGGAAGATAAGAACCATGGTTTTAAAAACCAAAACGGTCAAAGAACTGAAAATGAGTCCAATTCCCGATTATTACTGGTTCAATCAGAAGTTTTCACGATTGAGTACCATTAATTGTCCCAATTTTTACCAATTTTGTTTCGTGTTCGGATTCCGGTTGAACTAGTTTGACTTGTTAGTCCAGTTTTAAAAACCAAGGAATGAATTGAGTTATATTTTGGATTTCTTGTTACTTTGAACTATAAAATTGAATTCCATATCTTGTTTAGTGGGTGTTAAAATTTATATATTTGGTTGGATGTGGGTATAGAAATATTGTATTTGGATAGAAACTTTTTTTGTTGAATTTGTAAACAATGTATAGAAATTTTTGTTGATTTTGTATATGGGTTTTGATGAATCAATAAATAAAAATTTCAAATTCTTATGAAAAATTTTGTGTATGAAATTTGATATTTTTGTGGGTCTTTATATTTCAGGGGAAGTTTGTATATTTTGCGGAAAATCTGTACATTATATGGGAAAGTTTGTACACTTTGAAATAAACCCAATTCCAATATCTTAATTTCTAATGGTAATGCATCATGGGCCCATATATATATATATATATATATATATATATATATATATATATATATATCATCTGCTAATACACAACCTAATGTTTGAATGAAAAATACCTCACATGTAACCACAATCTATTCTACTTACAACAACGTGTTAAACTATTTCAACTAGACTATGTGTAAGATATCCAACATCTTATGTTCATATAGCAGCATCTAGAACTCTTTTGCATGCACCATATTAAATTTGCACCTTTTGTGGGAAAGTCTATATATTCTATGTGAAAGTCTGTACATTTTGTGGGAAAGTCTTTTACATTTCACGAGAAAGTCTATAGATTATATGGTAGAGTCTGTACATTTCATGGGAAAGTCTGTATATTCTAGAGGAAAGTCTATATATTGTGTGGAAAAATTTGTATATCCTAGGAAAGTTGGTACATTTTGTGGGAGTGTTTATATATTTTGCAAGAAAAGCATGTATATTATGTGGAAAAAATTTCATATTTCGTAGGAAAATATGTATATATTTATGAAAAAGAATGTACGTTTTGCTTTAAAATTTGCATATTCTATGGGAAAGTCTCGACATCTTGTGAGAAAGTAAGTAAAGTATGTATATTTCGCAAGAAAATTTGTAAATCTTATGGGAAATTTTGCACATTTTAGGGGAGGTCAATACATTCAGCACAAACAAAGTATGTGCATTTTGTGGGAAATGTGGACGCCCCCTTCCCTCAATTTTTTTTTTGGAGTTTAGTGGTGTCACATTGGGTGCTTTGGCAACATAACTCTTATGTGTTTATGTATATTCGGTGAGGGGTGTGTGTGTGTGTGAGCAAGAGAGAGAGTCTCTTGTTTATTTTTATTTTAAGGAGTCACCACCAACTATTGGCTTTGTCTTAGGTGTGATTGGTCACCTATTTGTGTAGGCACTTCATTTTGTGCAATTTACCACTTGAGCCCCCGTTCTCCAATGACGATATTACTCAGAGGCCTAAGGTTGGTTTAAAGCCCAATCTTGTAAGTCTTTATCTTAAAAGATGTTTTGGTGAAAGAAAAATCCACAGTAACCCTAAGTATGCGTGCGAATGCTATAAGCATGCATACTCATACTTCAAGCATGTTGTAGACACCTCATTTGTACCTGGTTAATAAAATTTAGTCCCCGATCGCAATGATGAGCTTGACATGTCTACAAAGGATAATTGAAGTTATCTTGATAATTCGAAAGTAATCACAACTTAAAAGTGCTCAAATTACTTTGAATATGATGTTGAAAATGACATTTTCTCATTGTTTTGATCATAACTTTTGAATCACAAATAAGTTTTAAGTGAGGTTTATTGTAGTGGAAAGTAGACATTCTGGGCTTCAATTTGAACATAACGTCTGTATAATTTGTATTTATACTGAGTGAGTTATGGTCATTTAAAGTTGGACCAACAATGTAGTCAAAATTAATGTTCTTGGGAAGCATGCGTACGCATGGGGGTAAGGGTGCATATGCAGGCTTGAGCCTATGTACACAGCCTTGTTTCTAGCAGTCCAAAATTTCAGATTTTGGGTCCCAAAACTTCATTCTTTGATGTGGGCCGGCCCTTAGACCCTTGAGAACCTCCAAAACCCTCTAAATAACTTTGAAAACTCTAGTTTAAGGATATAAATACAATCTTATGCCTCCAAACTCAAAGGGGAGCTAAGGAGAGGGATTTTTCACCACCTTTCTTCTATGAACACTTTTTCCACTTTCAATCATTGGAGGCCACAACAGCTAGTACATTTTTTGATCCCTTTAAAACCTCTTTCTAATGGTCTTAAGGCAGAAACTATTTTTCATTCTTGAAATTAAACCCTTCCATCAAAGCTTTTCTAAAAATCCTTTTTTATTTTGAGTTGTGATTACTAATGAATTATTAATATATTTGATTCCTTTGATTCTCATCTGAATATGTTGTGTAGGCACTAAGGGGCTGGTTAAATCTCAACAAACTTGTGATCCATAAGCTAGGTGAGTGTCTAGCATGGTTTTTCCTTATTTTGGATATTCATGATTTTTGTTTTGTGTTCTTGTTTAGTTTTGGATCTTTAACATGTCAGGGTTTATTTTTGATTTGTTTAGTCTTAATCCTTGTGCTTAATTCTATCCTAAGTATGAATGGGTTGATATATATATATATATATATGTGTGTGTGTGTGTGTGTGTGTGTGTGTGTGTGTGTGTGTAGACATTAACATGCTTTGATTAATGTTTTGTTGTTTTTGGTTTAATATGAGATTTGATGCAGAGTGTGTGTGTGTGTGTGTGTGTGTGTGTGTGTGTAGACATTAACATGCTTTGATTTATTTTTTGTTGTTTTTGGTTTAATATGAGATTTGATGCATGCTTAGAAATATGATTTTCTTCTTGACCTTTCCATGAGGTTATATTTGACATGTTTAGAATAGGATGTTTCCTTTTAAATGCATGATTTGATTTGTCATTAATTGGATATTTGACTTGATATTTTTGATTGATATTTGATTTGAATTCCTCTCCTTTTATACCATGAATGATATGTCATGTTGTGTGTTAGATGCATGTTAGGGTAGGCTTAGTGTGTGTGTGTGTGTAGAATAACCTATTAGAAGACCCTTTGATAGGATTAGGATTTGGAACACATGCTCTAGTAAAGATCAGTCCTTCCATAAGGGCGCTATACATATGGTTGTTAGACCTAATCTAGGTGGAGACTCCATTTTTACCCTTCGCCCGGTCCACTATAGGCCAAGGCATATTTCTCGCGAGAAAAAACCACTTGTCGTAGGTGCTTGTGCCCACACTTGCGCATGCATCCTTCAAGTATGCACATGCATGTAGGGTTTCAGAACACCTATATGGAAAGTTTTTGATGTAAAATTTGTCTAGAGCTAATCCCACATTGATTAGGAGCCAATCTATACCCCTCTCTGATCACCATAAAAGCCCTAAAGTTTCCTAAAACATGCCTAATTCACTAGAAAATAGTAAATCAAAGATGAAGTTTTTATTTCTAAAACATCCTCAAGTTAAAGTTTACTTAGTTGGGTCTTATTTTGGTCTTGACCTTCGAGTTTTAAGCTCACTGACCTTTTGGTTTTGTCTTGATTAGATTGATTGAGAGGAACAGTCAAATTAAAGCTTAAAGAGTTCTTATGTTTAAGGTAAATGTCTATCATTTTCTCTATCATTTTGGTTTGTTTATTGCTTTGATATCTCTACTTTATAGTTAGGTTTTATAGCTTTCGTATTAGAAGCCTGCTATGTTGTGTTTTGTTTTGTTGCTGCTTTAAAAACTATGTTTCTGGGTAGGTATGCGTGTGCATGCTTCATACTGTTTGGAGGTCTTCAGCAGCTTGGATTTCTTCATAATTGGCGTCTTTGGAAAGTTCCGGATGTCTAGTTTCCATAGGCTCTGACCTCATATGATTTTGAGTTTCGGTTGTTGAGATATTGCTTCTAGAAGGGAGGTGACGTGGTGTAAGAAATTTAATAGTACTTTTCTTGAAAAATTCATTTCTCCCAATCCAAAGGAGATATTGTCGAGCCCTTTCTATGGAAGGTAGATAAATCATCATAACTTAATTTGGTCAATGCATATTACACTAGTTGTGGCTAGATCGATACAGTTTATTGTGTGAAAACGCCCTAAAAATAGCACATGACTTGAAAAATAATACATTTACTTAGGGTCTTGGTATTTTCTTGATATTTCATCCGTTTAAAATCTTATTTTGGCTCGTGAAGTATCATTTTGAAGGAAATTCCATGATCTTTAATATGTTACAACTTTACCTTAATCGGATGGTCAGAGAAAAAAGTCAACATATTTGTGGGAAAGTCTATAAGAAAGTTTATACCTTTTGTGGGAAAGTCTATTTATTTCGTGGGAAAATTTGTATATTTTAGGGGCGAGTTTGTACATTTTGTGAGAATATTTGTACATTTTGTAGGAAAATCTATATATTTTGATGTAAAGCCTCTACATTCTTTGGGAAAATATGTACATTTTATGGGAAAGTATCTATATTATGTGGGAAAATCAATGCATTTCATGAAAATGTCTATATATTCTGTGCAAAAGTTAGTACATTGTTAGGGTACTCTTTTTTTTTTTTTACACCTAATTTTATTCAAGTATTACCTTTATACCACTAATAAGTTATTGGGTCTTCCTAAATAATTTTGCTCTATTATTATGTTAATCACAAATGTTTCATATCTCATTATCTAAATTGAGTTATAATATAAACTATCACAAAAAGCCCCAAAACTCATATTTTATCCAATTTTATCATCATTATTTAGCTAAGCCCAAAACTGGCCCTATGAATCCAATAAAACATCCTGTTCTATTTAAAGCCCAAGAATACTTATGCTTGGCAATATTTGAAAAGTCTATGATTGAAGTCCATGGCAAAACAATTTTATCAATGGAATTCAAATCCATGATCAAAGCCCATGATTTAAACCTATGGCAATTTATGTACCCAAAGTCTAATTTTCATTGGCAATATCAAAGCCCAATTCTCATTGGCAACATCAAAGCCCAATTCTCATTGGCAACATCAAAGCTCAATTCTTATTGGCAATATCTAAGCCCAGTTCTTGCTGGCAATATTTAAAACCCAATTCTCATTGGTAATATTTAAAGCCCAACTTACGTCAGCACTATTAAAAGCCCAAGTTAACTATTTGGCACTATTCTATAAAAAGCCCAAGGTTATTAATAATCGGAAAAATACTATATCATAATTATTTCACTTAAAAGTCCAATAATGAACAATACTTTAGATTCTTAAACCTATTACTATAACAAGCTCACGGAATTTATGAATTCTCAAAACCCATGGCAATCATCTTATAAAAGCCCATGGAAAGTTATTGGTGTGCTGTCGCAAGCAACCAAAAATAAAACCTAAACTCCTAAAAATATATGTAGTAGTGCGAGTAAGGATCGTTTCCACGAAGAGTATCTAGCCTAATTTTATGCCACGTAAACAAGGAGGGGGGGGGGTTTGAGTATAATGAAAACAAGTTTAAGAAAAACAACTAAGGAATAATTCAAATTAAAATATCGAAATCAATCAAAAGAACAAACCTTGGTCTAAGTCACCATCCACCACCGGAATTTTACAACTGATCATCGATGCAAATATATATCAATTCACACTTTGAATATTCACCGTTGGAATTATTTTCCTATTTCTCCTTAGTCGCAGTTAATTAGAAAATAAGCGATCTAATTAACCCTAACTACTAAACAACCCAAGATAAGCGCTAAAGGTTTAATCTAGTAGCAGCCTTAAGAATTAGAGAGATCGGTGAAACTAAACAACATTAGCACAAGCGGTTATATTTAATTTAGTCGTGCGTTCTTCTTAAGATCTAATAATTTCTAACACAGCAAATTATTAAATCTTGGTTGCTTTACAAATTAGAGAGATCAAACAATTACGGATTTGATATCTAACCTAGCAGTAGATTGCAAAGAATAATAAACTAGTAGGCCTCCTAGTAATTAAACGAGACAATCATGAAAATAGGCATAGAAGAACATCCAATATTCAAAGCATAGATTGAATAATAAACACAAATTAGATCTCACAGTTTTATTGATTCCGAGGTTTCAGTTTCCTTCGACCAAGTATAAAAGTTTAGCCACGCAGGGCCATGACAGAAAACTCGAAAGAGAAAATTAGAGAAGAGGGGAGAGAGAGAGGCGTGTGTGTAATTCTGATTTCTCCTCCCTCTTTTTCACGTTAATTCCCTCTATCCCAAGCCTACAAAATCTCCTAAAAATATTCTAAATAATAATATTCAAATCTGACTAATTAAGGAAAAATATTAAAAATAAAACAAAGTCCTAATATAACTAGGAAAGTGGTGTTTTTTAGTTGGAATTTTCATGCATCAGATCTGGAAGCTTCCAAAAATAAACCGCATCAGATTTGCATATTAGAATTGTAGGCAAAGGAATATTCTAGAACGTCAACAGTGCAGGTGCAGCAACTTCAAGCCCAATTTCGACCTTGATGCGGCCCGTATCTCTCAAAACTCAAAAGATGAAATTTGTAGATCTTTGTCTTAGCGTTCCATAGCATTTTGAATCATCTCAATCGGAGCCCAGATGAGAGAGTTATGTCCAGATTACGAAGAGATGTCAAAGCTGTCCAGAATCGCCCAATTAGCTACGTTTTGCACTTAATGCCTCCATTTGCACCCTAAATCAAAATATAAGAATAATGAGTACATTTAGGCACCAAGTAAGTGTAAAAGAACAAGCATTAACAGAGAAATATATGACAATTTGCATTCTCATCAGTTATGATTATTAGACTCATGACATTTATTTATTTCATATTAAAAACTCATGTTCACTATCTACCTTAGATCACAACATTTATAATATTTATTACCAAAACTTATGGTAATTATTCATCCTACATATCCATTATAATTATCTTTAGAGAAACTCATGAGAAACATCACATTATTCTATTAAAGTAGTTGTTACCATATTTATTTAAAACCCATAGTAAATATTATTCTCAAGAACAATATTGGAGGTCATTATTTAAAAAAACCCCGAAGAAAATATCATTTACAAAGTAATCCATAGTAAAAATTATGAGAAACTATACAAGTTGTTATTTAAAGCCCATGGAAATTAATACTCAAAATCTATCATAAATATTTATTAAAGCTTATGCATTCATTTTATTCCTACTAACAACTAAAGCCCATGAGGAGTAAAAAACCCATGGCAAAGCATGTCTTTAATGCCCATTTTGTAGGACCAAGGATCTTATGGAGTAGGGAACAAACCCAAGCAAAGAAAGGGCCATATGGCCCAACTAAAAGTGCTGAAATGAAGCAAAGTTCCAGCCCAAAAAAGTCACCAGCAAGAGGCTTGAGAGAGGGCAACCAGCCCTTGTTCATTCCTAACCAAAAAACAAGAGAATCAAGCCTTTGAGAATGAACTAAGCGCTGTCCCATTAGTTTTCTGTCACCCTTTGCCTGACGTGAACAGTACCAGAGAGCTGTCATATCAGCTGAAATCTAAAAGGTGATCAAACTCCATCATTTTCCTCAAAGCTGTACCTCTAGTGGAAGGGGAGCTGAAGCTAAGTTATCCAAACTTCAACAAATTGATGCTATAAATGTCAAAACGTTCAAGACATGATTCATGTACCAAGCCCATGAATCTTGAAGGAGAAAAATTGGGAACATGTGGTTTGGAAGGCATAAATGGATCTCCAGTGAAACCCCTTGAAGTAGACTAAAGCTTGACACTTGGTTTGGGGTGTTGAATCTTACTTCTTGGGGACCAGATCTCAATTGCAGCATTAGGATTCTCTCTTGATACACACCTCAAAACACAATAATCAAGCTCAACCCAAAATTCCTGGCATTTAATGCAAAAAGCTCTAAAATCTCATTATCACCCAAAGAAGCAAGGCAGCCCCTAAAATGGATTTTCCTACTTCTAATAAAAAATCCTAGGAAGGCTTGACCTTGATTTCGTCACCTTTGAGATTCTTGTCAATTAATGCCTCCCTTCAGCTCCATTATAAATAGACAAGCAAACTAACCACAAAGACAACTTGGCTACCCCCCTCTGAGACTTTGAGATTCGTTGGCCATTTTGCTGGTGGTTCAGCTCTCTTTTAGTTCATCACCCATCATCTTTAACCTACACCCATCTTACCCAAATATTCCTCTTACACCTTTTTCACACAAACACAGCCTATAAATGTCTCTCAACTAGTCATAAACAGACCACTCACAGAAAACCTTGATCTTGGTATTAATCCCATCTCACTCACTCAATATAGCCCATATTCACCTCATTCATGCCTTATAATTATACACTCACCAAAATCTTAGTTTCATACTTGTTGCATTGAGTTGGGAATCTTTCTCTCCCTTCATTTCATCCTATTTTTCCTCTTTTATTTGTAACTATGGAGCCTTTAATTCTTGTTTATTATTATTACTAGTCGCTAACCCGTGTTGTGCACGGGAAAGTTTGGCGATTTTATTTTAATATATTATATGTATTTGTTTTCTTTATTAAGTACTAATAAATCAAAAAATGTCAATTAATATTATATTAACATGATATAATATTATATATGTTATCTCTAGAGTTTATATGAACAAATAAATCAAGGTTAATAGTAACTTGAGGGTTATTTCATAGGTTCATATAACAATTTTCACATTAAAATTGTTATAATATAACAAAAAAAAAAAAAAAAAAACTCACATACAAATAAATACGAAAATAATTTGTTTGTGCTTGTATGCTTCCACTTCTTATGGATGGAAATCTTCATTACTATATACGGTCGTATCTTTATATCGTTGTACATTCTGCAGAGAGATTGTATTTTTGTACAATGTAGTCTCATTTTTCACCCTAAGACAAAGTTAAACATGACCCCAAAGAGCAACAAAAATTTGTTTACAGGCCCTTAGCAGTGTTTTTTCTTTTCCATGGTACCCTAGATACTCCCAAAGTTGCAGCTTATATGCCTTGAAAAAGGAAATAACTTATTAACTTTTTTGACAATAACAAACAATAACAAAGACCTCTCTGGCGGCCACTTTCCTTACCTTACCCACGCTACACTCCCACTCCAAGCTACGCCTGCTGAGGAAGATGCTTTGCGATTTCCTCTTCTGTGGACGCACTGGAATATGATCCGGGACAAGAAGAGAAAGATTTTTTTTCTCCGGTGGACTTTCTCTCGTAAAGCCAAAGACGCCCCAAGACAAGGTAGAACTATTGGGAAGGGGACATGATCAATAGCAGTTGGTGAAGCCAGATGCTCGAAGCCAGATATGGCAAGACAGCTCAGGAAGAGTAGAAAGTTGCCACAACCAAGGGGGGGTTGTTTGCTTTATAGGAACTAGAAGATTTATTTAACTTGTCACCCACAAAACCAATAGACTAACCCACCACAGAATATAGACTAACTATGATGATCACTTGCAGAAATGGCCTTAGAATACTTGTCTTACACAATAGCAAGCATCACAATTTGCTTTAAAGAATCTCATGCCCAAACATTTTCTTACGTTGAATTTAATCATAGTTATCTACAAAACTAATAAAGATTCTCTGCCTCCAACATTCAATATTTGAATGACTTATATAATCTCTCTAATGGACCATTTCAGGTTATTAGATCTTCTACCTTTAATGACTAAGTTGAAATCACTTTTTTTAAGAAAAACCAATTACAAAAAAACTTAAACCTCTCCATGAAAACATAACAGAAACTAATTCAAAAAACGAAAAATTGAACATGCATAACAGAGTAGACAACACATTCATCACTGGAAAAACGACATGAAAAAGGCCCAAAACAGAAATGGTACATAATAAAAACAAAAGAAAAACTTTGAATATGTACTGCAAAAACCTTTACAACAATGACAGAGAAGAGACTTGGGGAAACGAAAATATTAAAGGGGAAAATATTTCAGCAAAAAAAAGAAAAATAAGATAAATGAAATCACGGAACTTTTTTTTCGGCAACACATCAATCTATGTTCTCCAGAACCAAAACGATTTCAGTTTGAGAGAAATCATTAAAAAAATCTACACTTTAGAGCAATTTCAAAACCCTAAAATCTGCCAAACAATAAACGGTATCTTACAAAATCTTTGATATTCTGTCTGTTTGAAACGCTAATTGAATGGAAAAAAAGGGAATAAAAAAAGGCTTCCTTCTCAAAAACCCTTTTTTTTTTAAACCCTAGAAACGGTAATTGAATAGAAACCAAAAAAGGGATAAAATACCAACCTTCTGAATTGTTTATTGTTGAATCGGCTGTCGTTGCAGAGGATGAACAGAGAATTTCTGGTTTTAACGGTTACAGAGGACGAACAGATGTTTGAACCGCCGGAGCTTTTCTCTTCTTTTTTTTTCTTTTCCGTCTGTTTGATGGGTTGGAACACGGTAGCCCGATCTGTATGTATGTAGAAGTGCAGCAAAGAATCGTGATTTTCAGTCAGAAGTGCAGCAAAGAATCCCGATCTGGGTTTTAGGGTTTGCCTTTGTTTTTCTGGGAAGCGGCTTGGTGTTTTATACGGTACTGCGTTTTTTTGTTGTTTTTTCCTTCTCTTTTGTTTTTTAATAAAGCAGGTTGGTGTCTGAATCTATTACATGCGTTTTTTATTTTTTGAATAGGCGTGTTGGTGTCTGAAAAAATCGCACCGTGCGATTTTTTTAAAGGTTTTTAGTGTACACGCGTCAGCAATTTAAGAGGGCATTTTCCCTAACGTGGCAGCACCTGGTTAAAAGCTTCTGCTATTATATATAGTATATGATAGGAAGCCAAAAAACGTGAGCCTTTTTACAAACTTCGTAAAGGGGGAGAGCGCCGGGGCAGCATCAAGGAGAACGTTGTGACGCCATCAGTTTGGAGCGCGGGGCCGGCAGAGCTTGCTGCAAAGGAGATAAGAAAAGGCTCCACAAAGGAGATCCGGTAACTGTTATGAATGTGGAGGAGTGGGGCACTTTGATCGTTACTATCCCAATATGCAGACGCACAAATGCTGCTGGGGGAGTGTTTCACTAATCTGTAGTTGAAGAAAAGTGAGGTTTTAATATTAGAGAAAATACATTTTCCACCAGTTTCTTCCTTCACCCTTTTAACAAAATCCTCCATCTTGTAATTGATGCAAACATTAGCTCCACGATCCTTGCAAACAGCTAATTTTTCATCATTCCCTGCCAAACACAATCTAAAATATATTATATATGGAAACGAAACTTATGCACGCATTAGAAGAAAAGTGACATTGGACTATTGAATTGCCAATACTCCCATGAAAATGAAGTTTTAATATTCATTCGTTATGCATTGGAGGTAACATATATCATACATAGTTGTTAATACTATCATCAATCACATATATTGTCTAACTTCTCTTATCACAGATATTTCAGATTTTGTGGGGGAAAAATTAAAAGAGAAAATGTGTTTTCTTTTTATTTATTTAGAAAGAGCTACAACGACAACCTTCTCGGCTGGACCATGTTGTCCTTTATTTTATGGTTGTAGTCAATGAAATCAACACTAAGCAAGTAGGAATTTTTGTTCAAGTTGATCAAATGATGTGTGTGAAGAGTTGCAGAAAAACATCTTTGAATGTAAAATAGGATTCCACTCATCATATCATAACTTAAAGATTACTTCCAAACAGCTCTGTTACCTTAGTGAAGTCAGCAACAAAAGCATATTAGAGACTTGCAGTAGAATTTAGCTTGCCATTTTCTTTATGCCTAACACCATAAAGAGAAAAACATGACTTAACATACAATGAAAACAGAAACTTGGAAAGAGAACAACTTTTTGATAAAATAGTATAAAAATTACTACAACTTGAATCCACCCAATAATTACACCCATGACAAACTATACACTTTACAATTGAACAGATACAACATAGCCTCCTCTAATAATACTTTGCCACTAAACACCCTTGCATTTTTCTAAATCCAAATATATAATATAGGCAGCCCAAGCCAACTTGAATAATGAGGATTTACATTTAGGATGTAACCAACTGAGATTTGAGGACTAATTTGTACATGAGTTTTGACATCTGACATGATTTATATTTGTTTATAAACCAATAACCCACAAATTCGGAAAAAAAAAATCTTAAAAATTATTAATTTCAAGAAAATTCCTAAAATTAGAATGTAGCATAAAACCAAGAATTCACACTCCAAACATGAATCAAAAGGTGTGGTAATGAACACATTAGATAGTCCAAACAATTGTATTTCCAGTATTCAAAACCAAGACAACATATCCCTAATCTGCATAAAGCAAAAATGCACACCTCAGGTACAATGTCTAAGATATTTATGATTATTGTGATAAATAAAAGTAAATAAACATAAATACAGAACTTAGTGGGTCGTCATCTAGTTTATGATAGTTCATCTATACTATAATCTCAACACCTGTATTGGCTTGTAAACTAACATAAGTGCAATAATGTCAAGTAAAACTAGTTCTCTTAGAGGCCTTTTGTCAAACACCTAGCAGATATAACCAAGAAATAGAACTTGGTTAATCTAGAGGTGATGTAATAGAGGAAAACAATATTTCCAATACCTAAAGAATATTTAGAATAATGGAATCTACAAATTAGAAACATATTGATACCTGCTATTGGAAGCAATAAGATGTTGATCTTCACTATTTACATCAATAGAAGAATTGCTAAGCATGAAAAGCCATAAAATGTTGGCTTCAAGAAGATTTATATGCTTATATAACAGTGGTGGTGAACAACAGAAAAGACTAACTGTTATAATAGTGCTTTTTTTTGCTTTGCTTCTGCTTCTCTATTTCATCAATAGACATGATCTCTATTTCAAGTAATTCAGCCTCAACATTGCAAGTGAAGGCTGTGGCCAACCCTAGGAGTATATTTCTACAGGGAGTAAGGGAATCAATTAAGATAGCCCATTCAGTTGCACACTCTATTGTCTCTGCATCTTTGTACTACATCAACCCCTCTAATTCAGAAAGCCTGAAATTTTCTTTCAAAATTATATACCAAATGGCTAAGACCAAGTCCAAGTTCGATGTCAATCCCATAACCAATACTCAAGCAAATCAGTAAAAATCTCCAAGGTATGACCTTACACATTCACATAGCCACAGATCATTTCCAAATTTACGCTCAAGAACACCAAGCCACCTCTAAATTAGATCCAAATTCATTCTAAATGAAAAATTTTTAAATTTGCAAAGAAATTCCCAAATTCTAATGTCAATGCACAAACCCTCCATAAATGAATCATTAAAAAATCATACATATTTCTTAGTTTTTCCTAAACTTTTAAATACACTTGAAATCCCTAATGGAACCCAATAAAAAAAATGATCTAAAACTTCCTTTCAAATTTTGAATTTATCTATAAATCAAAGGCTCACAAATCAGTGCCTACACAGAAACCTTAAAAAGAAAAATCCAAATTTACAAAGGGAAGGAATCCACATTAAAATTGCAATAATATAACAGCAAAAACCACTATCAGAAATTGAATTGGGAAGTTTTAAGTCAACACCCACTTGAATGTGCGGAAACTGGAGAGGGACTTTCCCATTGTTCCAAGATGGTTTGTTCTTGAAGAGGCATCATGAGGCAGCCTAGAGAGAAGAAGGCTTTCAGAAGAGAGTGAGAGAGAGAAACGGAGAAAGGAACGTATAGAGAGAAAAAGAAAAAGATATTTGTAAACTGTTAGACTTATATATATATATATATATATAGTTTTTTACGGTTAGGAAGATGAAACAGGTTCATAATTACTACCCAAGATTCAAAACGTTCTAATGAATTATTGTCAAAAAAAAAAAAAAAAAGTTCTAATGAATCAGACCATTGTTTCTTTAAATTAACATAGGCTACTAAACATCAAAGTTACTAATAATATCAAAACGTTTAAACCATTAACGAAAGTCACTTGTTTTTAGGTGTTTTAAATGTAAACGTGGCTGGTGCAATAAAAAATGGTGTTTTATTTTATATATGGATAGATATAGATTTTTAGTATTAATATAATGTGAGGAGAGGAAAAGATGGAGGAGTTAGAAAGTCAAACTCTGGTGTTAGGAAGTTGAAGGGTTGCCATTTGAGAATGTAACCATGGAACACAAAGGGTTGCTATTTGAAATTGTATCTGTGGAATACAAAGGGTTGCCGACTAAAATTGTAACTATGAAAGAGATAAAGTTGAGAATTATTTTCTTTTTATTAGAATTTTTAAAATTAGAAAAACCATTTTTAAATTGTAAACAAATCCAAGAAAAAAAAATGGTAATGACATGACAGTTGATGTGGCTCAACCTGAGCGTAGCAACATTAAATGCTACGTTTCAGCTTTTAGTAATATATAGATGATGAAGGATATAATATATTTGTAACAATTGAATTTTTCTCTCATTTTAATATAATGATGGCTGAAAGTACTATAAACTCCCTTGACCAAGACGCATAAGGACCCCTAGGAGTGAACACTTTCCTAAATTTATTTAATCATTGACTGCTGGACTCTAAGTATAATTTCACCCTTACCGCTGGAGATAATACCATACCGCTAGAGGACTGATTTGAACTATGATGCTTAAAAAGGACTAATAATATAACAAACTAACAACAGTAACGTATTTATTGTGCTTTATTGTTGTCCTCTTGTTAGGGGCAGCATCTATCTCTTGCTTGGGCGGACTTTCACAACACCGAAAGCCTTTGGGCTTTATTTCAAGGCTCATCGTCAAGTTTTGGCTTTGCTACTCCATATTCTATTTGGGAATATCAAAATTTTCCCCTCAACATACATTTCATGGAAAAGTTTGTATATTCTATGGGAAAGTTTTTGAATTTTGTGGAAAAAATCTGTATATTCTATGACAAAGTCTGTACATTTTTTGGAAAAGTTTGTATATTTCATGGAAAATCTTGTATATTCTAGGGGGAAGTTTGTACATTTTGTGGGAATGTCTATACATTTTGTTGGAAAGTTTGTATAGTTTAAGGGAAATTTTGTACATGCTATGGGAAAGTTTGTATAATTTGTGAAAGAGTTAGTACCTTTCATGGGAAAGTTTGTATATTCTATAGGCAAAATCAGGAAATTTTGTGGAATGTTTGTATATTTTGTAGCAAAGTTTGTACATGTTTTGAACCCTTTATCTGCACACTTCAAGTAAACGGTATTTTTAGAAGTTTTTATCATAACTTATTTAGTTATGTAGCCTCTTTTCAAAACTCGACTTTCTCAAAATCAAGTTCAAAGTGGAACTAAATTTCGCAAAAGTTAAGTTCTATGCTATTCAATAATATGTGGCAAATGTGGAATTCGATTTTCTTACACTCAAGTTTCACGTTCAATTGAATTGTATAGAACTCGACTTTACTGAAATTGGGTTCAAAAATATGCTACATAATTAAATAAGTTGTGATAAAGGTTTTGTAATAAATAAATTTTCAAAAATCAAGTATTTAGCACAAAATAAAGCCCTTAGATAAACTTTGATATCTATAGACCAATACTTTGTTGACGTGTGTTTGTCTATGTTCCTATCCCTCTTTGAGGGAAACCAGATCAAGCATATCATATCACATCATATATTAGCCGTGGTTTTGCTAAGTGGTTTCACCAAATTACAACAATATTTTGGATAAAAACAATTAATTTTTTAGATAGAGACAACAACTTATTTGTTTTTATCAATTTCTTCAGATAAAATAATAATAAGTGTTTTAACAAAACATGCAACATACACTTTAAATAAAATAATAAAAAGTGTTTTAACAAAACATGCAACATGCATGACAAATCTAAGTTTTAGTCAATAAGTGTTTTGATAGAACATGCAACATGCATGACGAATCTAAGTTTCAATCAATAAGTGTTTCAACAAAATATATAACATTCATTTTAGATAAAATAACAATAGGTATTTTAATAAAACGTATAACATGCATCTAAGTTTCAATTGATAGAGATAATAACTTATTTTTTTCTTATTAATTTCTTTAAATAAAGTAATAATAAGTTTTTTATTAATGTTTTCAACTTCATCAATATTTTATTGTGTGGAGTTATTTATATACTATTATTTATATAAATAATGCTTACACTTATAAAGTATTATTTGTTCTTATCAATTTTTGATAAACTATTATTATAAAGTATTATTTATATTGAAGAAATATATCCCTTGTTAAGACTTTATCAATGTTTATCTATTTTTATATTTTAAAATTCTGTTTGTGATAGTTTTGTGTTAATTTCCTAATATGCAGAATTCCTCCCATATTTCTTTGAAAGTATAACTAAATTCAATTTAGAATTCCTCCTATATCGTTTTAGATCATAGACAACATTTGGTTAAATTAGATTTATCGGTCCAAATTCCTATATATGTGTATCTTTACGTAACTTCTTTTTCATTTTTTTAAAAAAGTTAAGAAATTTAGATTGTTTTTCATGTGTAATATTAACATGTGTTCTTAAAGGCTAAAGCATAATATAACTAGAGACATTACTCGAGTCGTATAAATTAGGGTGTTAACCATTTAAATAAAATCAACACTAAAGCATATGATTTGAATATCAAAATAAGACTTAAAAATGAAATTTCTTTTAGTTGTAAAAATACAATTGATTTTTTAATCTTAAGTTTGGAATTAATTATTTTAGTATAACCTTATTTATGTAAGTATTGGAAATGATTTAATTGCTTATGTTCAAATCACCCCCTTCATTAATAAATAAGAAATTATAAAAAAATAATTAGAAAACTTTTTAATGATAATTTTAATTAGAGATATTATATGTAATGACAAACATACAAAATTATGCATTTTATGTAATAATAATAATCATTCATTTAGTCAAAAACAAATTCTAAAATTATATAATAATAACTTATTTAATTTAGTTATTATTTCTCAACAAATTATATATATATAGAAGCAAAAATTAGCTTTAAATTGTCCATTTCGCCCAAAAGATATAACAAAATGATCCTGTTCTAAGCCACAATACCTCAACCATTATCCAAACCTTATCGTTAACTTCTATCCTCTTCTCGTTCCCCATGTAGATGGCCTACCACCTGGTGCCGAGACTGGCTCAGATGTTCCTTTTCCACTTCATGCACACCTTTGTGTTGCCTTCGATCGAACCCAAGATCAAGTTGAAACCATTCTTAGCAATGTCAAGCCTGATTTTATATTCTATGACTTCAGCCTTTGGATGCCAACACTGGCTCGCCAACTTGGCATCAAGGCAATATACTATCACTATGCTGTGGTAAGCGCAGCCGCACATGCACTAGCGTTCCCTGCTAAGAAGAAGCCAAAGGATACTGTGGAAGATCTGATACAACCGCCTCCTGAGTATACTTCTTTGTCAGTGCAAACAAAGTCCAAGGAGTTCCAGATTGCACAAGTAAAAATAATGGTCGAAGATCTTGGAACTGGGACGTCCTTTTACTTTCAAATTCGCTGTAGCATGATAGGGAGCGATGCCATCGCCTTAAGAACGTATCATGAGGTTGATGGGCCTTGTTGTGACTACCTAAGGCACCAGGTCGTCAGGCCTATGCTGCTAACAGGACCAGTCCTCCCTGAAACACCGGTGACAAAGCTTGACGAAAAATGGACTTATTGGTTAGTTATGCAATTTTGAGCAAGGTGCTGTGGTGTATTGTGCATATGGGAGACAAAATACACTAAAAAAGGGACAGTTTCAGGAGCTGCTTTTGGGGTTTGAGTTATGTGGGCAACCATTTTTGGTGGCTGAGTACTCCTGATGGAAGTGCAACAATTTAAGAAGCTTTGCCAGAGGGGCCTGAAGAGAGAGTTAAAGGGAGAGGGTGGGTTTATGGGGGTTGGGTGCCACAAACATTGATATTGGAGCATCCATCAGTTGGTTGTTTCGTGACCTATTGTGGATATGGGTCCATGTCGGAGTCTCTCCTTAATGACTGTCAAATAGAATGTGTTCCACACATTTTTGACCAAATTGTGAATGCCAGATTCAAGGTGGAAGAACTCAAGGTTGCCTTGGAGGTGGAGAGAGAAGATAATGGATGGGTTGCCAAGGAGAGCTTGAGCAAGGCCATTATCTCTGCTGTGGACAAGAACAGTGAAGTGGCTGGGTTGGTGAAACATAATCATGCCAAGTTGAAGGAGGTAATTACTAGCCAAGGCATGCAAGAGAGATATTTGGACACTTTCATTCAGAGCCTACAAGGTCTTTTGGATTGACTGAGTATTTGTATGAACTTAATCACTTAATTAATCCCTTGCACTAAGATTGAATAATGGAGGAGGAATTTACTCATGCAGCGATTGAGGGGATGCTAAAATTGAATAGGGCAAGACTTAAGTACAGTATTTAGGTGCTGTGCTTTAGGTTCTCTTCTTAAGATTCTCCATTTGGATTTTTTCTCATGAAAAGGAAGTGTATTATTTAGTTAAGTAGCTATATGGCTAAATCTTAAGAGGGTAACCTAAGGAACATTATCTAAAATACTATACTTAAGTTTTATCCAATTGAATAATATTCAGCTCTATACTTGAGAAGTTGGGGTTTTCACAATCAAATCTATTAGTTTATCCGTTTATGTTTCCTTGAGGAAGTGTAGCAAGTTGTTAGGACAGAGCACTGTTGTTGTACTTGGGTATCTGATTGTATTTTTTTTTTCTGGGTTGTAGCCTGTACTCATCATGTTGAAATTTAGTTTATTATTATATTGTACAGAACATATACCATGTGTGTATATACGCATCGATTTTTTTTTTTTTAATCTTCTTGGAGCGGCCCTGTATTAGAGTTGCGGTTAGTAAAAAGGATTTTGATTGTCTCACACATATAGTTTGTAAGATATCCATATAAATCTTGTATCATCATCTGTTAAATGTGGAAATTCAAACAAAATGGACACCTGGTGTGAACTTGGACACTGTAAGTGCGGACGGTACACCAGGGAGAGTGCGAAACAATAATTCTTTTGTAAAAATGCCTCTAAAAGATAAATTTTTTGTGGGGTTTGATTAAAAATTTAAAATCTTTTATCAGCAAAATAACCTTAAAAGTATTCCACGAGTTTTGTTTTTCAAAGCAACCAACACACACACACACACACAAATATAATTTTTTAAAAAATATTTTAAAAAACTTAAGAACATCAACTTGACTTAGCAGACAAACAGAAATTTTCATACTTAAAAATCACGTAAGTTTCAATTAGCTCAATTATTAAAGTTTTTTGTTATCGAATAAAAGACTTGGATTTCGAACTCCACCTTCATCAAAAATAAATTAATGTTTTCGTGATAAAACAAATTATCATGGAGTGGACGTTATAGGTTCTAATTCTGTCCTACTTATTGAAAAAATAAAAAATCACAAAAAATAAAAAAGAAAGAGGCAGATAAACAATAACATATGGGGGGCTCTCCTCTCAACATGTACAAGCACTTTGCACAAGACATTTAATACATGGAAGAAAACATCAAGATTTTCAGCTACTTTATCAATATCATGCAAATCAAAAGAAAACTTCAAAACAAGGCATTTGTTAAAAAAACTGAATGATATAACCAGAGAAGCTTGGGTTGACAATGAAAATCAAAAGAAATTAGACCAAAATGTGATAATTTCACTGCCAAGGGTTTCTTTCTCTTTCATTGGACCTTAGATATATATTTCTTTGCAAAGAGGTGGGTTACGAATGCATCACAAAACTAATTTTAAATGTGTAAAGTGATATCTTTTAAACAATCCTCAGACAAAGTGCAATGGGCCTAAGAGCACTAACATTGAGGGTGTAAACATCCCCTAATTGCTATTTTAGCATCAACACCCTTAAATTCATGCTCTATCCGAGTATGTAAACCCAAAAATTTTCACATCCAAACTATAATGAAATTTTTACATTCCAACTATAGTGAAATTGCATATATGCAACCTCAGTGTTCATCATATTGTAAAGAAAAAATTATTTTTTAATCTCACTCTTTCTCTTCCTCTCACTTTCAGAGTTTCTCTCTTTCTCCCACGCTCTCACCCTGAAAGCTTCTCCTCTCTTTCAATATTGGCTTTGGGCCTCAGATCGACGTGGCACAGATCAGCATAGAGGCTTTAGGTGGGTGGGATTCAGATCGTCGTGGTCTGGTGTCTGCTCATGGGTGGTCGTGGCTCGCCGTGGGTGGTCGTGGCTTGCTGTGGGTCGGTTGGATTCGACGGGTTGGCTGGGTTGGATTCGTTGGTGGCTAGGTTGGCTTCGGTGGTTGTTGGGTTGGTTTAGCTGGTGGGTTTGTGGCTCGGCAGAACTGAAGGGTATGGAACTTGGGTCTTGCGTGGGTCTCTCAAAACTGAAGGATATGGATCTCAGTGGTTGTTTGTGGCTTGATAGTGGGTTTGGGTATGAATCTCAGTGGTTTGGGTATGAAGGTTTGGTAGTGACAGTGGTATGTATCTCAGTGGTTTTTTGTGGCTTGGTGGGTATGGAAATTTTGTTGAAATTTTTGGGTTTGTGGTGTGTAAATGATGTAGTGGTAGTGACAGTGGTGGTATGTATCTCAGTGGTTTGGGTATGGAGGTTTGATTTGTGGGTTGTTGTGGTTCGGTAGTGGTGGTAGTTTTTTTTTTTTTTTTTTTTTTTTTTTTCAATTCTATTGTGTTTCAGTGGTGGTGGTGATGGCTGGCTTTTGGTCATTGGGCTGAGTTTCAGTGGGAGGTGGTTGCTAGCTTTGGTGGGTTGCTAGTGGTGGTGGTGGTGAACTGGTACTTGCTGGCTGTGGGTTTGATGGAGAGAGAGAAAAGTGAATTGTTGAGTGTATTATATTATTATCTAGTGCCAATCACCTTAATAAACCTTTCCATTTCCAAACGATGTGGTTGCTTCATCTGGATTTTCCAAGAGTAGTGTAGCAAGCCTGGTCCGAGGATAGAGCATTACAATCAGCAACGTCAGATTTTATAGATAAAGCAAAAAAAAGGAATGTGGAAGTTTTTGGGAATCTCTTTGCAAAAAAGAGGAGAGTGTTGGCAAGACTGCAGAAAGCCCTTGTTGATAACCCTTGTGATTTTTTGCTGGACCTAGAAAAACAGCTTGTGTTAGAGTATTCTCAAATTCTCATGCAAAAAGAGGAATTTTGGGCTCTTAAGTCACATGTGGGGTCTACAACACGTCCTTTTTTTCATTGTCCACAGTTGTAAGGTGTCATAAAAACAAAATAAGATGTATTAAGGACATTGTAGGGAATTGGCTTACGGAGGAAAATGAGATAAAAAAGTATCTCAGGAATGGGTTTAAAAGCTTGTATACCACGGAGTTGAAGATGTCATCTAGGACCTTGCATGTCTCTAATTTCTCTTGCTGCTTTCTAACTTTGGAGGATAGAGCCAAGATTGATTATGAAGTCACTATTGAGGAAATCAGATCTGATTTTTGGGCTCTTAAGCCTTTCAAGGCTCCAGGACCCGATGGCGTTCATGTGGGGTTCTACCAATATTTTTGGTTAGAGGTTAGAAGCTCTATTTGTGAGGAGATTAAAGAAATATTCACGCGGAGTGGTGCCAAGCTATCTAAATGAGACATTGATTTCATTGATTCCTAAATGCCAAAATTCAGAATCTTTGAGTAATTATAGGCCCATCAGCTTATGTAACTCAGTTTACAAAGTGGTTTCGAAGATCATTGTGGCTTGTATTAGACCTTATCTTAGCAACTTGATCTCGCCTGTGCAGATTACCTTTGTATCGGGTTGAAGAGGTGTTGACAATGTTCTTATTGCTCAAGAACTCTTCCATGCTTTGGATAAAAAAAAGGGAACAGCAAACTTCATGGCCATAAAGCTGGATTTAGAAAAAGCCTATGATAGATTGGAATGGAGCTTCATCCATAGAGTTTTGCAAGCTTTTCAGTTTCCCCCAAAAATCATTAAGATCATAATGAGCTGCATTAAAACTCCTAACACAGCCATTTTGGTTAATGGGGGTGCCTTAGAGCCTTTTAAGCCAACAAAGGGCATTAGACAGGGAGACCCCTTATCCCCGTACATTTTTATATTGTGCATGGAGTATTTAGGCCACCTTATTGAGTAGAAATGTGTGGATGGTTCTTGGACCCCTTTGAAGGCCTCTAAGGAAAACTTGGGTTTCTCACACCTTCTTTTTGCAGATGATATCATTTTATTTTGCAAGGTTGATTCCGATGCCTGTGAAGCAATATTGGAAGTGCTTGAGAAATTTTGTACAGAATCTTGGCAAAAAATTAGCTCGGAAAAGTCTCATATATACTTTTCTCCAAATGTTAATGAAAGTTTGAAGGAAGAAGTTTGTGATCAATTGGGCATCCGGGAGACTCATGACATTGGGAAGTACCTTGGTTTCCCGCTGAGACATAGAGGGGCTGCGAGGAATCCTTACAAATTTATTATGGAGAAGGTCGTGAACAAATTAGCGGGGTGGAAGGCTAAATACCTTTCCTTTGCTGGTCGGACGGTGTTAATTAAGTCTGTGATGTCAGCCATCCCAAATTATGTGATGTAAGGGGTGGCTTTACCAGTCCATATATGTGAAAAATTAGATAAAGTTAATCAGGACTTTCTGTGGGGCTCCACAAGTGAAAAAAAGAGGATGCACATGGTGGGTTGGAGTAAAATTATGAGGTCCAAAGAAGAAGGGGGCTTATGGATACAAGCGGCTAGGGCAAAAAACATAGCGTTGCTCTCAAAATTGAATTGGAGGATGTACCATGAGCAAAATGCTCATTGTGCCAAGGTGTTACTTTAAAAGTATTGCTCCTCTTCGAGAATGAGGTCGAGGAACTCGGAAAAACTGCCTTTCTCACCAAATTGGAAAGCTATCAACTTGGGATTTCCCATATTCATGAAAGGGATTTGTTGGGGAGTTGGTAATGGCCACGGGGTCAGTGCTTGGATGGATAATTGGATTAATGGAGATTCCCTTAAAGGCATGATTGAAGGACACTGACAGTGGTTGACTTGTGCCATGATCACGAATGGAGATGGGAATTCCTTCCCTTTGAGTTGCCAGATTCAATCAAAAACAAGGTTAAAGCTGTTCCAATTTAGTTGTTTGGAAATAGAAATGATTCCATCATGTGGGAGTACTCCAAATATGGAGATTCTAATGAAGTTGACACAACTGAAAATCAGTTTCAAGGGCAGTGGCTTTGGAAACTTGATGTTCTGCCAAAGATTGTAAGCTTCATTTGGCTATGTGTTCATGGTAGTATTCCTGTTAAAGTGTGCTGGCAGCTAGGGGCATCAATTGTGGAAAGAATTGTCCATTGCGTAATAGGCATAAGGAAACCATTATCCATCTCCTTCGTGATTGTGAAGTGGCTCATGACCAGTGGAATAGGTTGGGGGATGCCTGCCTTACATATAAATTCCTTTAATGAAAATTTTGAGGTTTGGCTTAAAATAAATTGTCTAATCACAATTAGGCATAACACATCTATCCCTTGGAGCATTTTGTTTTTATTTGCGGTTTGGTGTTTATGGAAGAATAGAAATAAAGTGGTGTTTGAAAACACCATTCCGTCAGTGGTCTATTCCCATTTACTTTCTTTGTTTTCTTCAAAAGCGATGGCAACTTATTTATTTATTTTTATCGTGAGTGGTCTATTCCCATTTACTTTCTTTGTTTTCTTCAAAAGTGATGGCAACTTATATATTTATTTTTATCGTGAGTGGTCTATTCCTATTTACTTTCTTTGTTTTCTTCAAAAGCGATGGCAACTTATTTATTTATTTTTATCGTGAGTGGTCTATTCCCATTTACTTTCTTTGTTTTCTTCAAAAGCGATTTTATCGTGAGTGGTCTATTCCCATTTACTTTCTTTGTTTTCTTCAAAAACGATGGCAACTTATTTATTTATTTTTATCGTGAGTGGTCTATTCCCATTTACTTTCTTTGTTTTCTTCAAAAGCGATGGCAACTTATTTATTTATTTTTTTTTTTGGAGAAAAATGACAACTTATTTACTTCATTGCTGGTGCACGTGATGTGAATAATTATGTCTGTGTCCCTTTGGTTGTTATCGCGGACGTAGGACTGGAAGGAGTTTAGATGGACCACCTTTTTTGTGAGTAAGAGGGAATTAAGGGTTGTACATGGTGTGGTGCGGCCAGTTTTGGGAGGCTTTTTTGCACCGCACCCTACAGGGGCGGTTTCCCCTTATCCCTGACCGCACCTTACATATGGAGAAGTGGGAACCGGTCTACATAGGGTGTGGTGCACCATGCCGATTCGATTCGGTGCGGTGCGTTCGGTTAAAAAAAAAAAATCAAACCACAGCAAACAACCCATACAAAATCATCAAACAACCCAAACATTCATTAAAAAAACAAACAAACAAACATATTCACTATATTTCTCTAATACCCACAAAAATATATCTCAAAGAAATTCACAATCATTCTAAAAAGTATAGCAAGACAAAGCATAGTTAGTAACCTAGATACTAAGCATCAAATGAATTCACATACCTAGTAGAAGAATGAGAAGCATAGTAGTCCTAAGCATTGACCATCAAAACATTCTTTATGAACTTCCAAAGAATAGCTAGGGCAAAGAAGAAAGAGGAGAGGAAGACACTTGGAGAATGGTGGCACTGAGCAGCGGAGGACGGCGGTAGCTAGTGGCAGAGGCTGGGGAGAGAAAGAGGGGCTGTGACGAGAGAGAAAGGGAGAGCGAGGCGCTGTGGGCTGTGGTGAGAGAGAAGACGAGAGAGAGGGAGAGTGATATAGATGAGAAATTAGAAATTTAAGCTACGATAAAACGATGTCATTCCATAATTTTGATTTTTTTTTTGTTAAGTCCAAAACAATGTTGTTTTAGAATCAGAAATTTTAAAAAATAAAATACAAAAACGGCATCGTTTTATATCACATTACCTAACCCTATTTAATGTGTTCTTCTTCCTCCTTTAGATTCAACGCGCCTCTCTATCTCTCTTAGTCTCTCACTTAGTCTCCTCCATCATCTTCTTCTTTAAGGCTCTCTCTATCCCACTGAAACATAAATAAATAAATAAATATATATATATATATATATAGATAATGCAGTGCGGTTCTTGTCGGTGGGCAAAACTCACCACCGCTCACCGCACCTGTTAGCTTCAGTTCTCGGAAAATGCTGCCAACCATCGCGCCGAACACCTGCGATGGAGCTCTGAGTCGGTCGGTGAGGTGCGGTAATATTAGTGGCAGTCAGTGGCTGAACAAACTAGATATCACACTTCGTGAATAACAATATATTGAAATTTCATTAAAATCAAAGTTAAATAGGCTTTCAATTTTAACTACTCTAAACTGACCAGTTTATGGAGATTTTGTTTTTTGGGTGTGTTCCGACATATTAGACATTACCTCTTTATTGTGATTTTTATCTCAAATATGCACAAAATGAGATGACCAACTTAGAATCAATAAAGTGCCTCACTAAAAAAATACCAATTAGAGCTTTCATAACAAGGGTTTGAAACCCACTAAAAAGTTATTTTTAGCATCTTAAACCACAAAAACCATGCTCCATCAAAGTTCTCAAATGCCAAACATTTTGGCACTCAGCTATGTACATTAAGTTGTCATCTCTAGCAGCTCACTCTAGCAAAAAACTCAAAAAAAAAAAAAAAAAAAAAAAACCTTTTTACTAGCTCTCTCTCATTCTCAATAAAATAAATTTTCTCTCTAGCCGGTCTCCTCCTTTTTACTTCTCTTTTTATTTTTTTTTTTTAGTTCTCTCCAGCCTAGCAGGTCAAAGGGTCGAACTTTTGTCTTGTGCACTCATATCCTAAACAAGAGGAAGTACATCCTATTATGGGTGTATGCTTCTTCTCTCTCACAAGTTGGTGGGACCTACAGCTGATGAGTCCCACCAACTCTAAGAGGAGAGAAACATTCACCCAAAATAGGGTATATTTTCTTCTTAAACAAACCAACTTTTTATTGTCAGTGGTCTATTCCCATTTACTTTCTTTGTTTTCTTCAAAAGCGATGTCAACTTATTTATTTATATTTATCGTGAGTGGTCTATTCCCATTTACTTTCTTTGTTTTCTTCAAAAACGATTTTATCGTGGTCTATTCCCATTTACTTTCTTTGTTTTCTTCAAAAGCGATGGCAACTTATTTATTTTTTTATTTTTTTTTTTGGAGAAAAATGACAACTTATTTACTTCATTGCTGATGCACATGATGTGAATAATTATGTCTGTGTCCCTTTGGTTGTTATCGCGGACGTAGGACTGGAAGGAGTTTAGATGGACCACCTTTTTTGAGAGAAAGAGGGAATTACTCTCAAGTATACAATAATTCTCTCAAGAAAAAGCTAGATCAAACATATAAAACATTAGGAGAAATCATTCAGTTTTCAAGTGGCTTTTAAAAAAGTAATCATAAATCAAGCAAAGATGAGCACAAAACTTCATGTAGCCATGTTTCCCTGGTTTGCCTTTGGCCATTTCATTCCTTTCCTTCACCTTTCCAACAAGCTTGCAGAGAGAGGCCATGGAGTGTCCTTTATAGTGCCCAAAGGAGCACAATCAAAGCTACAACACCTCAACCATTATCCAAACCTTATCAACTTCTATCCTCTTCTCATTCCCCACGTAGATGGACTACCCCTTGGTGCCGAGACTGCCTCGGATGTTCCTCTTCCACTTCATATGCACCTTGCTATAGCTCTCGACCAAACCCAACACCAAGTTGAAACTATTCTTTCCACTCTCAAGCCTGACTTCATCTTCTTTGATTTTAGTCATTGGATGCCAGTTCTGGCTAAGCAGTTTGGTACCAAGGCCATATTCTATTCTGTGGCAAGTTCGGCTACACTTTCATATCATATGGTCCCTTCTAAAAAAATTGCAAAATATTCCACAAATGAAGAGCTAGTTCAACCCCCTCCAGGCTATCCTTCTTTGTCAGTGCTACTAAAACACAAGGAGTTCGAAATTGCAAAAGTAAAAATACTTGTGGAAGATCAAGGAACTGGGACGTCCTTGTACTTTCGAATCACCTCTAGCTTGAAAGACTGTGATGCCATAGCCTTAAGGACAAATCATGAGGTTGAGGGGACTTATTGTGACTATCTAAGGCAGCAGTACGCCAAGCCCATATTGCTAACTGGACCTGCCCTGCCTGAAATGCCAGTGACGAAGCTTGATGAAAAATGGACTAATTGGTTATCCAATTTTGAGGAAGGTACTGTGGTGTATTGTGCATTTGGGAGCCAAACTATATTACAAAAGAACCAGTTTCAAGAATTGGTTTTGGGGTTTGAGTTAAGTAGGCAACCATTTTTTGTGTCGCTGAGTGTTCCAGATGGATGTGCAACAATTGAAGAAGCTTTGCCAGAGGGGTTTGAAGAGAGAGTTAAAGGGAGAGGGTGGGTGTATGGGGGATGGGTTCCACAAACACTGATGCTGGAGCACAAATCTGTTGGGTGTTTCGTGACCCATTGTGGTCATGGATCCATGTGGGAGTCTCTTCTTAGTAACTGTCAAATAGTATGTGTTCCATACGTGTTTGGTGATCACATTTTGAGTGCTAGATTAATGGCGGAAGAACTGAAGGTTGCAGTGGAGGTGGAGAGAGAAGATAATGGGTGGATTTCCAAGGAGAGCTTGAGCCATTCCATTATCTCTGTGATGGACAAGGACAGTGAGGTAGCTGGGTTGGTGAAATATAATCATGCCAAATTAAAGGAGGTACTTACTACTAAAGGTCTGCAAGAGAGGTACTTAAACAATTTCATTCAGAGCCTGCAAGGCCTTTTGGATTGACAAATAAGTGTTTGTATGGACTCGACTACCTTTTAATTAATCCCTTGTACTCTTTTTTTTTTTTACTGAAAAGTTAGAATATCCCTTGTACTAAGATGAGTAGTACAGGTGATTATCAAAAGATGAGTAGTACAGGTTTCATTAATGGAGGAAGTATTCACTCATGCTGTGGTTGAGGGGAAACCAAAATGGTCTTGGAAGGAAGTGTTGCAAGTTATCAGTTCAGTTATGTGGTATATTTGGGTATATCTATTTGTAATTCTTTTCTAGGCTGTATCCATATTGTGTTTTATTTACCTTTCAGCTGAAATCAATTCCATATGTTGAGTGAAGTTGATAGCTTTGTCCATAACTATGTCAAAACAAGCATGCTGTTTTCTTTTTTGTTTAATGAAATTGAAGCTTATCAAACACAGAAAATGTCAAAACAGGCATGATGAAATATAAATTACTAATTAATTAAACACCAAATAACATTAGCGGTGACTGGTAGTTATGCCTGGTACACGTCAATGCCTATGCCATCTCATGGAATAAGATAAATAGATATGATTTTATTTTTATTTTATTTTATTTCCCCTGTCAAAAATTTCTAATATAATTGGCAATTGAAAATTTTCAAAATTTTTAGATTCCAAATAGAAGTAACTCTTTTAGGGGCATCAGATGACAATTTCTAAATTTTTATTGGGACATGTTGTTGCTTAGCTTATATCTTCTCACAGTGTTACTAGACCTTTAATTTTGTTGTGGGAGGACTTTAAACAAGTAGATATTTTTCATGGATTTCAATAAATTAAATAATTTTATTTCTACTTTTATTTTCTCTTTAAAAGAGAGACGACTTCTAAATTATATACTAGTAATCAGGATCTCATGCAATATATGGAAAATTAATATAAAAAATATTTATATATAATACATATTTATTTCATAATTAATAATAAATAAAGAGTCAATTAGAAAAGTTGTAGAAGAGAACATTAGCAGTTTTATTAGAAGTCGTTTAGAGAAAATTAAATCTAATTCCATCAAAATTTGTTTAGTTTTATGTTACTTTATAGGAAAAGACGGTAAGTTCTAATTAGTTTAAACTAACATAATTTAGAATTATTTTTAACTTAAAAAATTATTTTTAAAAATATATATTAGAATAATGACGTTGACACTAGTTTTCAAAAGCTTATGGACAAAATTAATAGAGTAAGACAACACAAAGTCAAAGACTTTTATTTTATATTATACTAGTTAGAAACACATGCAATTTTTTAACCAAAAAAAAACTATAAATATATATATATATATTTTTTCCTAATTGGCGGCATAAATATAAGAGGCTTCATTGCGAATTTTTATAGAATTTAAACTCAATTAAAATATACATATTTGATTGACATAAAAAAATGTGGTTTTTCAAAAACTTAAATGGCAATATCTGAAGAAGTTAAAAAAAAAAAAAAAATTTAAATTACATATTGATATGTAAAAGAACCAATCACTACAAAAAAAAAAACGTTCTATAGCCGCGTTTTTAAAACGCGGCCATAGCTCAGAAAAACGTGGCTATAGGACGATTTGACCTATAGCCGCGTTTTTTTAGGCCACGTTTTCAAAGGTGGCCTAAACCTCGCGACTATAGGCCTGAAGGGTCTATGGCCGCACTTTTTCAAACGCGGCCATAGGCTAGAACCAATGGCCGCGTTTTTATAAATGTGGCTATAGTACATGCTCCAGCCTAAAAACACGGCTATAGTACATGCTCTAGCCTAAACGTGGCTATAGTACATGCTCCAGCCTATAGAGGAAGAGAATAACTACTTGACATCATCTGTAATCTTCCCTCACTTTATTAATCTCTCTGTACAAGAATTGACTTATTTAATCCAAAATTTTTATTAGAACTTACCTTTCTTATAGATAAAAGAATTGACCATGATCTCATGATTTTCAACCTCACTTCATCTTTTCAAACAAAAATTAAGTTCAACCAATATATATATATATATATATATATATATATATATTTCTTTTGGGTTTGTTTGTTTGTTTGGGATAAGTGAATTCAACCAATAGTTTGAAAAATCCAAAGGCTCATGACTTCTTCTTGGACATATCTTAAATTAAACAATAATAACTTCAGAAATTTTACTTTTAAAGGGATTCATGACTTGCCTACAATTGTGCGGACAATCAACCAATTTTTAGTCCCATATTTATGGGCCAAAAAATGGTAAATCATAAAAAATTGCAGGGCATAAATAGACTGACAAATATATTTATAGTTGTGAGCAACTACAAGAGAGGCTCTATGCATATAATTATACAAAATCAAAGAAAATTAAGAGACCTGGAGATAAAACCTCTTCAGTTCATCTGCGCCCTCAAGGTTAGCAAGAAATGACTAAGCACACTCTATTGGAAATTGTTAGGTTCTAAGGATTAGGATCTAATGTATTTAGAACTTCAATTTGTATGTTGGCAAACCATGATCAAAACAATGTTTAGTCTTGTGTTAGACTTGCTCAAAGTATGGGATTTAATGTAAAGTTGGAATCGAGTTATTATGCAGAATTACTGTTCACTTTCTGCTAGACTCGATCGATCGAAAATTAGGCTCGATCGATCGAAAATCGGGCAGATCGTTTTTTTGCAGAAAATTCCAACTCAGCCCTAACTCATTTAATGTATAGGGTTTTATGTTTTGCCCTAAGTATATAAGGGAAAACCCTAGCCACGTTTTTAGAGTTCTGAATGCTGTGTTTGTGAATCTCATTGTGAGATCTAGAGGTGTTTGCCTTCACATACACTTAGGGTTTACAAACTTGAGATTCATGTCAAGAGTTGTGTAGATCAATACAGTTGCAGAATCAAAAGAGCACAAAGATATACAAGCAGGTGCGCTTGTGGATTTGCTGAAGAATTGCACAAAGATATCTTGTCAGTTCGTTTAGACCCCTGCAAACTAGATTGTTTAACCTAATTAATTAACCAAGTGAATACTTAGGTTTATTATTCAGATCTAGGTTAAAACAATAACAATCATATCAAGTAAAGCAGCGGAAAATAAAGAACACAAAGATATACAAGCAAGTGCGCTTGTGGATTTGCTGAAGAATTCAAGAAAGAAGCAGTCCGTGGATCTCGGAGCTATCATGGGGTCATGGTAGTAAGTTTCCTACACTTGGGTAGCAATAAGATGTTAGTGGTCTAAGTCTTGTTGTGTAAACTTCGATTCTTTCATAGTGGATTCAGTTTACCTTGAGGATAGCTAGGTCAAATCCTCCCCAGGTTTTTACCGGTGTGGTTTCCTGGGTCATCATATCTTTGTGTTATTTATTTTCCGCTGCTTTGTTGTTTTTGCTTATTTGTGTTAACTTAGATTTAATTAAATTACCTAAGTTATTCACTTGGCTAATTCACTAGGTTAATCTGTTGGGTTTAAGGGGTCTAAACGAACTGACAAGTGGTATCAGAGCGGGTAGCTCTTCTGTTGTAGATCCTTTGATCTAAGAGTTGATCCTTGATCCCTGTTATCATGGATAATTTTAAGTGTCTTACTGTTTTTGATTGTGATGATTTGAATAAAAAGGACACTGTTGTTTATGTTGATTTTATTGATGCCTTTGAAACTCTTCGTAAGGAATTATCTAAGTCTTTGAAAATTGCTAAGAAATTTAAAGAAGAGTTAAAATTGGCTAATCTTGAAAAAGAGGAATTGATTGTTAGATTAGATGAATCTAATAAAAAGAATGAATTTTTGAGAAATCAAATTTCCTCTAAAGATGAGAAGATGAAAAGCTTGGAACAAGAGTTAGTTGAATCTAAAGCTAAAATTGAAAATTTGACTAGTACCAAGCCTGCTGATGATAACAGAAGTGTTTCTGTTTCTCTTAAGCCTAAAGCTGAAAATGTTTATATCCCTCCTTTCAAGAGGAATAATAAAGACAATACTTATTTTGCTAGGTTAGACAAAGGTAAAAGTTCTGATGTAGACGCTGAAGTTTCTACACCTAAGTCTAAATCTACTGTTAGAGAGCATAATAAATCTGTTTTTGTGCCTACTTGTCACCATTGTGGTGTTGTTGGTCATATTAGGCCAAATTGTTCTTTGTTGAGGCAAAAACCAAAATTTGAGATTAGATTTGCTGTTAGAAATACTGATGTTCCTAAATTTGTTCTTGTTTGTCACTTTTGTGGTGTCTCTGGTCACATTCGTCCTAATTGTCATAAATTGAAATTTAAAAATTCTGTATTTCAATCTAGGACATGTAATGATATTTTTCCTGCCATGAGTCCAAATAAATTGTTTCATATGCTTTTGAAAAATTTAAGCTTGTTGGCTTGTGAAAGGAATTTGCAGGATTTCAGTCTTTCTCAGAAGATTGGTGTAATCCCTCAAATACACTCTGCTTCTCATGGATTTTCACCTACAAAGCCGAAGACTCGTGCTATATGGGTGAGAAAAGATTCTCTAAAGTGAGTGTTGCTGACTTGTCCCTGATTTAATTCTTTCAAGTATTTGTGGACATGTTTTGTTTCTGTTTTTGGTTGTTTTGTTTTTTAGGTTGTTTTTTTGTTATTTTTCTTGAGGATTACATGAATTATGATATATCTCTTTTGATTTAAAACATGCTTGATATTGTGGAGAAACTTGAATAGCATGAGTTCTATATGTGATAAGCTATTTTATTCTGTTTGAGTATGTACTAGTTTGTACATGTACTCATGGGTTAATTAAGAAATTGATATTTCTTGTTTGTGTACCCTCTATAGCTTGGTTAAGCACTGTCATGCATTGCATTTGCATTTTTAATCATTTAGCACAAAGTGTGTTTTTTTAGTTTTGGTCATAAATTTTTTTAACCAAAAAGATTTTTGTGTTTTGTATTACATATCATGGATTTATAATTAAGGTTGGCCATATTATTTTTACATAACATGTTTATGTACCTTGTTTAGCTTGGATGGGCTTCTTTATTGCACGTTACTAGTGTGAGCTTTGTAGTGCATGTTGTGTGGGGAAGATGTTTATAGTTTTTGATCACTTTGCCTTGATCTTGAAATCACATGCCTTTGATTGTTGGACTTGAACTTAATGAGAAAGGCATAAATAACCATCTCACCACTGTTTATTAGCCAATCATGAACAACTTAGTGCATATCGTAAGATTTTGTGCTCGAGAAAGTGTAGCACATGCACAAAAAGAACATAAGGTGTAGCCTCGGTTTAAATACTAAAATTGGTGTGTACATTATTGGGCTATAATGAATTCAAATTAATTAAAATTAGTATGTATATTATGAGGCAAATCAAGAAACTTACATGATTGCAAGCTTTTATTCTAGGAGATGTGAGAGTTATATGATGTAACTCTTTAGGTGATAGTCTCTTTCAAATTCTATGTGATGAATTTTGTAGACTTTGTGATTGATTACTATTCACATATCACCTCACATGTTTCTCAAGCTTTTGCTAGTTGCACACACTACACATGTTACTCTTTGCTAAACTTTGTACATGTTATTGTGTGTGATTTTGTTGTGGCCATCCAAGATTATATGTTTCTTGATTTTGAAGCAAAATTTGAGTTTTAAGGAAAAATTGATTGAAAATCTTAATTTTGGAAGATCTAGGCTGTATTCATGTGTTTTTGAAAAACTTTCAGTCTCATACTCATGCATTTCATTTATGAAATACTATGCTTTGAGGAGTTTCTACATAAAATTGCTCTGTTTTTCAAAAATTGAGTTTTCCAGAATTTCGACCGATTAAAGCTGTTTCTCGACCGATCGAAATTGCGATTAAAAATTTTGGTTTGATTCTGTCTGACTCGATTGGTATTCGATCGATACTCGATCGATCGAAACTGAAAATTTTTTCAGTTTTTAGAGTTTTTGACCAAAATTTTTTTATGCATCATTTATGTTTAGGATTCACATGAGTTGCATTGTTTTTCTATATCCATCTTGCAATTTTGCAGTCATATCTCTCATTGTTTTCACACATACCATGCATACACTTTGCTAAATTGGGTACTCAACTTGAATTAAAGATTGATTAATTAATTTTTGGGTCCTTTGTACATTTTAGTATATGCTATTTTTCTTGATGTGTGAATTGCAGAAAATATTTTTCTTAAGAGATATGATGGATAATCAATGTGCAAATATTTTCTCTACTCATGCAATTGTTTATGGGTCACATAGTGTCAAGTTTGCATTTATTAAAAGAGAGAATATTTTTCTTATGTGTATCCTCAACTATTTTTTTTGTTTGTGTGTTTTTATTTATCCCCACCTCCTAAATTTTCCCCAAAACTGTCTTTTCCTAAAACTTGTTTTGTTTTTCCTATTTTTCTAGGGGGAGAAAAGTTTTCCTATTTTTCCTATTTTTTCTAGGGGGAGTTGTCTCTATTTTCTATAGAGCTAAACTATTTTATGTTCCCTTGGTTCTCTTTTTTCTCTCATGTTTACTCTTTGTTTGAGTTGTATTTGTCAATACGTGACAAAAAGGGGGAGAAATAGATGAATTGTGGAAATATGTGTGGAAGAAGAAAACAAGATTGTTCTATTTAGGGGGAGTTGAAATTAGGGGGAGTTGAAATTATTTTGATGTATCTAACTTAGGGGGAGAGTTAGTTTGCATATTTGTTGTTTTACTGTTTTTCCTTTACACACATGCGTTTATGTGTTTGTTAAGTGTTACAGGAATATACAGGTTGTTTTCAGTCAAGCTGCTGTCTACTTTGCAACTGTTGGATAGTAGTTTAGGATTGAATTGTTTAAGTGGCTTTTTATTGTAATGGGCTATTTCAATTTGTACACTTTGAGCTTTTTGTTAAGTCTGTGTTTTGTCACGGATTGCCAAAGGGGGAGTTTGTTAGGTTCTAAGGATTAGGATCTAATGTATTTAGAACTTCAATTTGTATGTTGGCAAACCATGATCAAAACAATGTTTAGTCTTGTGTTAGACTTGCTCAAAGTATGGGATTTAATGTAAAGTTGGAATCGAGTTATTATGCAGAATTACTGTTCACTTTTTGCTAGACTCGATCGATCGAAAATCGGGCAGATCGTTTTTCTGCAGAAAATTCCAACTCAGCCCTAGCTCATTTAATGTATAGGGTTTTATGTTTTGCCCTAAGTATATAAGGGAAAACCCTAGCCACGTTTTTAGAGTTCTGAATGCTGTGTTTGTGAATCTCATTGTGAGATCTAGAGGTATTTGCCTTCACATACACTTAGGGTTTACAAACTTGAGATTCATGTCAAGAGTTGTATAGATCAATACAGTTGCAGAATCAAAAGAGCACAAAGATATACAAGCAGGTGCGCTTGTGGATTTGCTGAAGAATTCAAGAAAGAAGCAGTCCGTGGATCTCGGAGCTATCATGGGGTCATGGTAGTAAGTTTCCTACACTTGGGTAGCAATAAGATGTTAGTGGTCTAAGTCTTGGTGTGTAAACTTCGATTCTTTCATAGTGGATTCAGTTTACCTTGAGGATAGCTAGGTCAAATCCTCCCCAGGTTTTTACCGGTGTGGTTTCCTGGGTCATCATATCTTTGTGTTATTTATTTTCCGCTGCTTTGTTGTTTTTGCTTATTTGTGTTAACCTAGATTTAATTAAATTACCTAAGTTATTCACTTGGCTAATTCACTAGGTTAATCTGTTGGGTTTAAGGGGTCTAAACGAACTGACAGAAATATATAAAAATAACAGCAGAAGAATAAAGTAACCGAATATCAGAAAAGAACCCATAAAACAAACAGTCATCCATTTTCAATCTACAAAACAAAAATGCAAAATCTAACACACTAAGATGAGAGAAACCCAGAAACAAAAAAGAACCCAAAAAGCAAATAGTGGAAAATTATCCAAATTATAATCTAAACTCCGTTTCTTTTATAGCAATAGCATAGGTTATCTGAATTGAAAGAAATGAAGAAAGGCAAGGCAAGACCTTTTTGATTGAGGGGTTGAGCCACTCATACCAGCGAGCCTTGCACTGTTTGGCAGACTTGCGGACGAGAAGAGAGGAGATTCGAGCCCATTTCATGACCGCCGCTTTCAAGATCTCATCCTCGGTGTTCTTCCACACCCCTCCTTTTATCATTATCCTCATCTTCGCTCGGCTCTTGTGTTGCTTCTCCTACTACTCGATGCCTTTTTGGGTTTCAAAACCTTAAAACCCACCACCACAAATCAATAAGCTGCAGCAAAACCAACGCCCTCTCTCTTTTTCCCCTTCTGTGTGTGTCTGTGCAGGAAAGGTGTTCACGGAGAGATTAAGAGTGAGAGTGAGGCATTTAGGTGAACAAAGGGTCTAATAGAGGGTGAGGGCTGTGTGATGGGAACTAGAGGGTTAGGTTTCAGAACGAAAGAGCTTATCAGATTTTTAGTGTTAGTATTTATACAAACCCTAAAGCCGCATTTTTAACCTGCGACTATAGGGAAGGTAGAGCCGCATTTTTCAAACGCGGAAATAGTTCAGATTAAAAAAAAAATTAATTAAATAGAAAGATACTGTAGCCGCATGTTTAAAACGCGGAAGTAGCTCCAAACCAAAAAAACACGACTATAGCACTAAAAAATGCGGCTTTAGAAATATTCTATAGCCGCATGTTTAAAACGCGGCTTTTGTTCAAGACTTTAAGCCGCGTTTTCTAAAATGCGGCTATAGACCATCTGTAGCCGCGTTTTTGAAAAACGCGGCTGAAAAAAACGCAGCCCAATACCCGCGTGTTTTGTAGTGAATAATCCTTGGAATAATTTTCGCTTTCATAATTAGATAAAACTTCAATAACCTAACAGTAAACTATCCTTGCCACGGACTCAAATATACTACATGCATATTTCAAGCCCCTTATACTGATTCAAAACCCCAAAAGATCATTAGATTTCAGTGAGATTGCTGTAATTAATAATAATTTTTAGATTTGACAAATGGATTAGATTTGGTTCGAATCAACCCATATTTTTTCACATACAAACAAAAAAAAAAAAAACAAAAAACAAAAAATACTAAATATATAGTCATAAATAACAAAATATTCAAAAATAAAAGTTAAATAATGCATAGATTTGTAAGTTTCCACAATTCAAAGTTTGTTGAGAGGCTGTTTTTGCGTGTAATTACATGTCATCTATTGGAAGGGTGACTTTGCTAGACCGGGCTTGTTTTATGGTGTTAAGCCCGAAACTTGACATTGGGCCAAAGATACCAATGATATGGCTTCCATTACACTTTTAAACCTACAAAATAGTTAAATCTCAAAGTTTTAAGAATCATAATAATGGTTTGTGAAAAAATATGGGTTGATCCGAACTAGATCTAACCCGTTTGTCAAATCTAGAAAATATTATTAATTACAGCAATCTCAGAATCATGATAATGGGTGAGATAAAGTAATACAAAGCTAGACAAAAAATGAACTAATTGGTTATGCAATTTTGAGCAAGGTATTGTGGTGTATTGTTCATTTGGGAGCCAAACTATATTATAAAAGGACCGGTTTCAGGAATTGGTTTGGGGTTTGAGTTAAGTGGGCAACGAATTTGTTAGGTTCTAAAGATTAGGAACTAATGTATTTAGAACTTCAATTTGTATGTTGGCAAACCATGATCAAAACAATGTTGAGTCGTGTGTTAGACTTGCTCAAAGTATGGATTTAATTGTAAAGTTGGAATCGAGTTTTTATGCAGAAGTACTGTTCACTTTCTGTATGACTCGATCGATCGAAAATTAGACTCGATCGATCGAAAATCGTGCAGAACGTTTTTCTGCAGAAAATTCCAACTTAGCCCAAGCCCGTTTTAATGTATAGGGTTTTATGTTTGCCCTAAGTATAAAAGGGAAAACCCTAGCCACGTTTTTAGAGTTCTGTTTTGCTGTGTTTGTGAATCTTTCTTTGAGATCTAGAGGTGTTTACCTTCACATACACTTAGGGTTTACAAACTTGAGATTTATGTCAAGAGTTGTGTAGATCGTTACAGTTGCAGAATCAAGAGAACACAAAGATATACAAGCAGGTGCGCTTGTGGATTTGCTGAAGAATTCCGGAAAGAAGGAGTCCGTGGATCTCGGAGCTATCATGGGGTCATGGTAGTAAGTTTCCTACACTCGGGTAGCAATATGACGTTAGTGGTCTAAGTCTATTGTGTAAACTTCGATTCTTTCATAGTGGATTCAGTTTACCTTGAGGATAGCTAGGTCAAATCCTCCCCAGGTTTTTACCGGTGTGGTTTCCTGGGTCATCAGATCTTTGTGTTGTTTATTTTTCCGCTGCTTTGTTATTTTTGCTTAATTGTGTTAACCTAGTTTTAATTAAATTACCTAAGTTAATAACTTGGCTAATTCTCTAGGTTAATCTGTTGAGTTAAAGGGGTCTAAACGAACTGACAGAATTATTTTATTTTATTTATTTATTTTTTGTCTTCAAGTGTTCCAGATGGATGTGCAACAATTGAAAAAGCTTTGATAGAGGGTAACTACAACTTTTTTAGCAAAATTGGACAAAAAGGCCTAAATTGGATAACTTTGAATATTAAAGGACTTAATTAAATAAAAATAAAGTTAGATGACTGAAATGAATTTTAGTCAAACTTAGAGGGTGTACTTTGAATTTTTAGCCTAAAATATATTTACTTCCATATAACACACACACACACACACACACACACACACACACACACACACACACACACACAATTAAAGCACATAAAAATATCATTTTTCTTAGTATTAAATCTAACAAATTTAACATTGTGTATCCTTAGTGTGATGGTCACTCCACAAGTATAAGTGCTTGTAGGGTGCGGGAGATAAGGGCCAAGATTCAAATTCCAAGAAGGAGTTTCACACATATATACACTTTTGGCACTATAAACCAATTAATGGATTGCCAATATAAGTTATGGCCTTGGTTTCTCTACTCATATTTTTATGTCTTTTCGAATTCAACTTATTTCTATATTAAACTACTACTCTTTTTTATTGTCCAGTTAATGAATTTGGAGAGTTAAGAGTTTTATAGTTATTCCTAAACTAAAGTTTAGATACATGGAAAAATGGATTTACCTTTTCATTTCTTAATCACCCTTCCATGATATATGAGAAGCACATAGATGGCCTCCCCTCTCTTTATGATGCTTCTTCCTATGAGCTACCCCTCAGCTTCACAATGATATGCATCTCTCTCTGTCTCTTCTTTACAGAGTTTTGTATTTGGAAATATTGTTCAAAATGCAGTAATATTGTATTACAACACCATAAATTTATGGTGAATTCTATGTCAAAATAATAAGTGGTCTTTGTTGACTATATGCTAGCCAAATTTTTTTGAATGCTTTTGTGTAGCATACATTATTCAAATAGGAATTGATTTAGATGAGGATGAAGATGTTGTATAATATTATATACACTCAATAGAATATGATTAGTTGCTTAATTACATGTATACAATAGATTTGATAAAATTCTAGGATACATTTTTCAAGAATGGTTGAGATTTAAAAGGCTTCTTTACAATATAATATAAAATAATTGTAAGTAAAATAATCACAAAGGATGGTTATTGGAAGTTGCACTAATTTGTTTAGATCTCAGGGCTTCAGTAAAAATTTGTTTACCAATATGCAAATGATGAAAGATTAAAATATGTTTAAACCTCAAGGCTTGCATTTTTTAATTTTAGGTTGCATGTTTAAGGCTTGAGTTCTTTGCGAAGATGAAATATAAGGTGGGTAAAGGTTTATAAACTTTAAACCAAATACCTAATAAAAAACCATGTGAAGCACGAATTAAGAACTAATTTTAAGAATATATTTATGACATGATTCGAATGAAGTGTGTTAGTACTATAGGATGTTAAATAGGGAATCCATATGGTTGTTTGTCTGTTTCAAAAAAGAAAAAGGGAATCCTTAGAAATTTAAACTCATTAAACAAATACATATTAGAATAATGACGTGGCATGGAAAATTTGAATTCTTAAAAGCTTACATGGAAAAAATAGAAGATGTCATAAAAAATTCAAAAGTTTTTATTTTATTTTATATCAGTGTAGATATAATTTAGATATAATAAAAGTTGGATATTAAAAGATGTGTTCGTGCTAACTAGCTAGCTATCTTCTTTTCTTGTCAAGTGGCTACATTTTCCTTACACAAACATGACACATTTATAAATAAGCCAGTCGTGTTAAGTCGAATATGATACTCTCAACTCATAACCGGCTAACTTCATGTTGTGTTGTGTCATGTCTTGTTCATAAGTTGTGTTGCATTTTGCTACCCTTACAAATACCTAAGGATGAAAAATATTTAAAAAAAGAAAAAACAAAGAAACACATATTGCCTAATTAGAGTAATGCATGTAGGCATAAAATTTGACAACTATTTTCACACCTGTTGAGTTGACAATTTTTTGGTGTATCTAGACTAGATTGAGATCAAGTGTAATCCCTAAGTTACCTAATGCAATTAACCTACCTTTCTCTCACAAATCTTTTTAACTTTTTAACTTCATTTTTTTTTTACTTCTTCTCAATAAATAAAAAAAATACTTCTTTTTAATATATTTAATTTCTTTTCAGGGTTGAGATTGAAAAAAGCTCAACCATTAATTACATCTGCATATAGGTGGGTATTGTACTTGATGATGTATGAAATCAGTAGGCCATATGCTTTGAACTTCAATGGTGGATCAACAACCTGAAAAAGAAAGAAAGACTATCGAAGGTGACTAAGGTGAACCAACTAAGGATCTTTTGAAGGTTAAGTCAGTTTCTCTTTGGAACTCAATTATGATAAGTGGATGAATAGTAGCATGTACCTTGGTTTGGTGAGGCTTGGTCCCTTTTATAGAGAATTTAGAGTGGGTCTACTTGTTAGGTGCCACTAACATCGTGGAAGATGTGTGAATTTAGTGGGGAGAGTGGAGCGAATTTCGGGGAACTCGCCCCATGTCTTTGAATAGTGAATCATGTTGCAACCTTTCTTGGTTTGCAAAGATCCCCTTAGAATTTATTTAGTGTTCATTGGCCGTCAACAGTCTCTCATTGTGTGGATGATCTATCTTTCGTAAATGACCTTTCTCCTTGGTGTTACTGTTTTTCTCTCTTCCTTCCAGACTATTATCTTGGATGAACTTTTGTAAAAAGTTTAAACCCCTTAAAACCCAATCAGATTAACCTAGTTATTTAACCAAGTGATTAACTTAGGTAAATTATGCAGTTCTAGGTTAACACAAATGTATCATATCATGCAAAGTGCAGAAAGTAAAGAACACACGATATGATAACCCAGGAAAACCAAACCAGTAAAAAACCTAGGGAGGATTTAACCTAGCTATCCTCAAGGTAAAATAGAATTCACTATGAAAGAATTGAAGTTTACACAATAGCGACTTAGACCACTAACATCCTATTATTACCTCGAGTAGGAAACTTACTACCACGACCACGTGACAACTCTGAGTCCATGGACTACTTCTTTCTTGAATTCATAGCAAGCACAAGCATAAACACTCCTGCTTGTATATCTTTAAGTTCTTGAATCTGCAACTAAATGATCACCAAGCTCTTGTCATTAATCTTGAGTTTGGAAACTCTAAGTGTATGTAAAGGTAAATACCTCTAGATCTCACAAAAGATTCACACACACAGCAATAAGAACTCTTCTAAAACGTGAGGGTTTTCCCTTTTATACTTAGGGCAAAACATAAAACCCTACATGTCAAACGGGCTTAGGCTGAGTTGGAAATTCTGCAGAAAAAACAATTTACACGACTTTTGATTGGTGAGTCTAATTCTCGATCGATCGAGCCAGACAGATTTGCACAGTAACTTCTACAGTAACTCGATTCCAACTTTACATAAAAATCATACACTTTGAGCAAGTCTAAACACAACTAAAACCGTTTTGATCATGGTTTGCCAACCTTACAAAATGAAGTTCTAATACATTAGTTTCTAATTCCTTAGAACCTAACAACTTTGTTCGTGTGGACAACTCATATGGATGATAAACACTTTTTAATTATCCATTAGTACTGATCTCAATCCATCTTAGACTCTCTCTCTCTCTCTCTCTCTCTCTCTCTCTCTCTCTCTCTCTCTCTCTCTCTCTCTCTCTCTCTCTCTGGCTTTACAGTCAAACTCTCCATTCCTCACCTCCTCCACTCTTCTTTTTCACCAAAGCCTTCGATTCTCGCCTCATCGAGTAATGGATTCCTTTTCATTGATTTCTTCTCTTTACTCTGCAAACCCAAGCGAACCAGACGCAAATTCTCTGCGTCTTCTGGAAGCTCCTTTCCCTTTGTTTCTTCGTCATTGAATTCTTGATCTTGCACGCAACAATAGCGCCTTTGGATGATGAATTAGATTCTCATTCTGATCTAAGACCAAAAGGTGCACTTCTTTTTTTTTATTTGCTTGGCTTTTATTTCAGAAAATGCGTTTTTTTAGCCAAACGCATCCTTAAGAATTTGGCTACTTATTATTATGTGTTTATCATTTTTCCTGAGATAAACTAAGTTCACGTTTTGGAGTTTCTCTTGTTGCTTTTAGGAGTAAAATTCAAGTGTCTTTGACATATACAAATTAAAAAAAAAAAAAATTCAAAATACTAATCAAACAGTACTTCATGATTTTAGAAGTACATTTATTGTTTTGAATTTTGAAGTGCTCAACTTAATCCAATTTGCTTTCAAAAGCAACAAGGAAATAGTAATTATAGAGTTTGCAATCTTAGCCTTAAAAGATAGGTGATTCTTAGATAACAATCAAACAATGACTTAGGTCTATACTTAAAAGTTAGAAGTACTTAAAATGTTTTTGAGACCCAAAACTTTATCCATTTTAGGTTTCAAAGTGAGTGTCTTTATTGAAAAGTGAAAGCAATAGGATTGCCAAAAAATAATTTCTTTTATGTGCTTAATGAGTGCTATTGGTTAATGTTAAATTTTTATTTGTCTAAAGTGGAAACTACACCATAAAGTTTAGGGACTTTTGAATTTTACACAAATCTAGATTTTAACTCCTATATTCTTAGTAGCCATTCCATCTATATTTTTTTTATTAAATACCACATAAACTTGTCATGTGTGTTTAGTTCATCCAAGAAAATGTCATGTTATTTTCATTATGCCACGCCATTTTTTAACTTTAAAAACTTTAAGTTTTTTAAATTTTTTTAGGCTAAAAAAATGTCATGACATCATCTTATTGGACGAATTAAATATTCATGACAAGTTCGTGTGACACTTAATAAAAAATATAGACGGATGAACTACTGATACAAATAAAATATAAATTTAAGAGAAAAAAAAATTCAAATTTTAAAACTTCAAGATGTAAAATTTAAAGACCTCCAAACTTTAAGAGTGTAATTTGCACTTTAACCTTTTTATTATAATCAATAAGTTTTATGGGTGCAGACCACTTCAATCAGTTAAAGAAGTATTTTTTTATTTAATTTGTGGATGTGGAGGCTACACCAAGGAGAGTATGAAACAATAATTTGTTTTGTGTTCAGTGGTTAACGAGAGAAATTTACTAGCATATGCTCATTGCTCTAGAAAAGCTTTACAACCAGAGAAAATTTCTTTCAGAAATTGAACAAGTTCATAGTAAAAAAATAGTTACAAAAGAAAAGATTTGCAAATAAAGTACTATGAGAAAAACTGTGACTGTTCAACAAAAAGGAGAGATCATTTCAAGAAGTATCCCTTGAAAGGAGACACCATGCAGGACCAAAGAAGAAATTTTTCAGAAAGAAAAAATGGACGTTTCTCAGAAGAAAGCAATTTAAAGGAAAGACTTCAAAAGTCTGTTTTGTGTGCAGAAGACCAGGCCATTTTGCAAAAAATTGTCCAAAAAAGAGAAAGCAGCAAAGCTTCTTGAACAAGCACAGATTCATGTAGATAAAACTCCTTTCTCAAATGTAGAATCATTTTTTTACTTGATGATGACTACTCTCCTCAAGCTTTAGTAGTCATGGCTTATTCCACATCAGAAGAAGATTTAGACTCAAATAGTTATGATGCCTCAGACCCAGAAATCCAAATTATTTATACATCCCAGCTCATTATAGCTCCTCTAACCAGCCCACACCCATAGTCCAAGTACATATCCTACTAGAAACTTTTTCTAGACCCATCCCAGTCATAGCCCTTTTTTATATTGGAGTTGCAGCAACAATTCTCCATCCTAAGATTTTACTTGCAGAATTCTGGTTGCCCCATAACTAGGTGTTTCGTGTAGCAAATGGAGAGACGTTCTTAATTACTCAGAAAATTAAGCTTGTCCTTATTATAATTTTCCTAACCCTCACCATAAAACACCAAATCCTTGGATCCCCTCTTATTGACAGAGACCTTCTTATGGGGTTTGATCTCCATCACCAAATACCTAGCCTTAGATGGTCTTTAACAGGACTTTTGTACAAACAGCACCTTCTCACTTGGACCCAGGTCCCCATCTATTATTGTTGACCCCTTTGACTGTTTGAGAATCCAGATCATCAACGATTGTTGTGCAAATAGCCATTCTAAGTTCCTCCTTAAAAATCCAAATCCCTTTTGGAAGAACCCAAACAGTGTGTCGACTCGCGGGAGGGGGTAACTATCTTTGGGGCACGCCTTGTTCAGGTCTGTGAAGTCCACACACATGCGCCACTTCCCGCTAGCCTTCTTGACCATCACCACGTTGACTAACCAATCGGGATAGTACATTTCTCGGATGAAATTCGCTTCTCGTAACTTGCCGACTTCTTCTGCCACCGCCCGGTCTCGTTCCGGGGCAAACACCCGTTTCTTCTGACGAACGGGCCGGAAAATGGGCGACACGTTCAGCTTGTGCACCATGACTGAAGGGTCAATTCCCGGCATGTCTTCGTGACTCCATGCGAACACGTCCTGGTTTTTCGGAGGAAAGCCACGAGAGCCTGGCGAGCTGAAGGGCTGGTGAGAGCGCCGATCCTGGTGGTCCTGTCTGGCCTGGACTCGTCGAATGCTATCTCCTCGAGCTCTTCTGCAGGTTCTGCCCCCACCCGTTGCTCTATGTTCATTGCTTGCAAGTGGCTGTCCGCTTCCACCATTGCTACATAGCATTCTCGTGCAGCCACCTGGTCTCCCCATAACTCCCCCACACCATCCTCGGTGGGGAACTTGAGCATCAGGTGGTAGGTCGACGTTACGGCCTTCCAGGCGTTGAGGGTGGGCCGTCCTATGAGAGCGTTGTAGGCGGACAGGCAGTCAACGACGAGGATGGTGACATCCTTGGTGACCTGCAGGGGATACTCCCCAATGGTGACCGGCAAGGTGAGGGCTCCAAGGGGGTGCACCCTTGTCCCTCCGAACCCGATGAGTGGAACGTTGGTAGGTACCAAGCGTTCCTTGCCGATCTGCATCTGTTGAAACGCCGGGTAATAAAGGATGTCTGCGGAGCTGCCATTGTCAATCAAGACCCTGTACGTGTTATAGTCTCCCAGCCGGATGTTGACAACAAGTGCGTCATTGTGCGGATGATGAAGACGCTGGGCATCTTCTTTTGTGAACTCAATAGTGCGGCCGCTGACATGCGGCCGCTGACATGCGGCCTCTTCTGTGTTACGCCCGCAGCTTGGACGTTCTGCACTGCTCTGAGATAGGCTTTCCGAGCTTTCTTCATTGAACCGACGGCTGCTGTACTCCCAATAAACATCCTTATGTCCCCTATGGGCGGCCTAGGGCGCTCGTTGTCCCGGCGGGGGGCTTGCTCTTGTTGAGGCATTTCTGTCCTTTCCCGGCTGACGAACCTTTGCAGCTTTCCCTGCCTGATCAGGGCTTCGATTTGCTGCTTCAAGTCGTAACAGTCGGCGGTGTTGTGGGCGTGATCCCGGTGGAAGCGGCAGTACTTGTCGTTCGGTCGTCTATCGGGATTTCCCTTTAACTTTCCCGAAAATGTCAGGGACCCTTCGTCTTTGATCTGCATCAAGACTTGGTCGATCGGGGCCGTCAGCGGGGTGAAGCTGGTGAACCTGTGCACAGGGGGCTTCGGGCGCCTGTTGTCTCGGCTTTCCCCTGTCCGAGGTGCCTTCCGTCCCTTATCCTGCCGTACGTCTTCCTGTCTTTCGCGCCTCTTGGGAGGCCTCTCTTCCCGGGCCCGTAATGCGTCTTCCGCATTTATGTATTTCATTGCCCTATAAAATACATCCGACATCGTCTTCGGGTCATTCTTGTATAGAGAGAACAAGAATTTACCCTCCTTCAGCCCGTTGGTAAACGCGGCAACCTGTATTTTGTCGTCCACTTCATCGATCGAAAGTGCCTCTTTGTTGAAGCGGGTTATGTAGGACCTGAGCATCTCATCCTCCCGCGGCCTAATTTTCATCAAGCACGCGGTGGATTTTTTATATCTGTGCCCCCCGATGAAATGTGTAGCGAACTGAGCACTCAACTCCTTGAAGGAACCGATAGAGCCGGGCGGCAGCCTGCTGAACCAGGTCCTTGCGGAGCCTTTTAGCGTCGCTGGGAAGGCCCGGCACATAATTTCGTCCGGTACACCGTGCAAGTGCATCAATGTCTTGAAGGATTCCAAGTGGTCTAAAGGATCCTTGGAACCGTCATAGCTTTCTATCTGGGGCATGCGAAACTTTGACGGTGTGGGGAACAAAATGACGGGTGCGGTGAAGGGAGAGTCTGTGCGGTGGACGAGGTCATCGAGGTCGCTGGACACTCGTCCTTTGAGAGCGTTCATCATGAAGTCCATACGCTCCTTCATCAACCGCATCTCGTCGGTAACGCTAGGCGGAACGTTATCAGCGGCCGACGGACGGCTCGTCCCTTGCCCCTCAGGTTGGCTCACTGCGTTGCTTCCTTCTGGGCCTCGATTATCCCTCTCCTGGGCGCTGTTTTCCTCATTTTCACCCTGGTTGTCAACCGTCGCGTTCCTCCGCAACAGCTGTTCTTCCAAATCGTTGTTACGTTTTGTGAGGCGCTCCACCGCGGCCGCCAGAGTTTGGACTTGTCTCTCGAGGGCTGTGATGCGTTGTTCGCTGCCTTGATCGTTCATGGTGGTAATCCTGGAATGCGTAAGTACCATGCAACTCTTTGTCCGGAAAGCACAGAACACAGCCTACGTACGTGCACTTCCCCACAGACGGCGCCAACTGATGATGCCGAAAATCACCCTCAGTGAGCCGCAGAGTCTTCGCGCGTCCCAGGTAAACCTGCACAAGTGGAAAGAACCTCAAAGGGGAAGTACCGGTGTGGTACCGGCCAACGACCCTCCGACGGTTAAGTTAGTGTTGCTCACAACTCCAGAGTGCTAGAGTTAGGGTAAAAACATGCGTACCTTTGTTCATGAGGGTCGAGGATATTTATAGCGGTGTTGAGTTGGAGCTTTGGCGTGTTCGAGGAGATAACCTCTGATCGGAGCCATGCCCTAATTCGTGTTCTTTACGGAATTCTTTCCTCACCGGGGCCATTTCCTATTGCGTGGAGTGCAAGATATCTATCCAGGTAGTGGCGTGCGTGACAAGACATGTCGATCCCTTTAGCTTTGTCTCGTCATCCATTCACCCCGTCGGTGTGTAGACTACGCCGTCGGATCAGGCTGAAGAGTTGGTCGGGGATGACGGATGGAGTGGGACCGTCACCCCTTACAGTGCCGTCGCCCAGGTAAAGGGTGACGGCACCTCCAAGACGTCACCTTCCCCATCAGATACTATATATATTTATATATATATATATATATATATATATATATAAAAGAGTTATCTCTTCTAAAAAGAAAAAAGAAAAAAGAAAAAAAAGTTATAATAGTTATCCATTATAATAGCCCCGTTCCGGTTAATTTTTTTTTATATATATTTATGAATACATTTTGAAAAGAAGAAGACTTGTGTAGAAATTAAGATATAACAGTTCAAGAACTATACCTAAATTTTGCCAATTACTACTTCCTTTTATGGCTTAAGTGAACAAGGGATGGGAAGAGATTCTGGAAAAACACTTGTTTCGTCGTTTGGTGGGTGGAAGGAAAATGAAGAAGGGGAAAAGGTGATTTTTTTTCCTTGTTTGATTGGTGAAAGTGAAGGAAAGGGAAGGGAAAATTAATGATACGATTTTGTTTTCCTCCATATCTATTACTCCCTTTCTTTCCAATTTGAAAGGGAAGAGAGAGAGAGATTAAAAGTAAATGTTTAGTTTTTATTTTTTATTTTTTAATTAAAAACTGATTCATAATATAAATAATTTCTTTTCACTTTTACCTACTAACCAAACAACATGAGAATAGAAATTTTTTCCTTCTCTTCCCATCCCTCTTCTTCCCCTTACTCATTTTCCTTTTCTTTATCTTTGTCTCCATTTTCCCAAACATGATGTAATCCCAAATCTTGTCAAACAAAAGCATAAGGCCTAATTGGTGTTTCTTGTATGTCAATGTGCAGATTCTGATATTGATGTCAATCCAAGTTAAGCTTCCAAATGAAGTGTTGGCTAGTTTGGGGTGTACCCAAGTTGGAAACTTTGTCATTGTCTCAAGATCCCCTTCTATGTTGTAAAGCTTTATGACTTATGATGCTTTTCAATACTTTAGTTTTCCAGATGTAACTATAATTGGTTTTACAGTTTTTTTTGTTTAATTTTATCAATTATTGGAATATTTAATCTTGTTTACTTATAATTTGGATTAAATCCGTGCATCACATTAGTATAGTACTATGATACTATCTCTATATAATAATAACCATGTCCAACATGCTCTAATTGTGTTAAGTGGATGCCCTTTCCCTTTCTTTTTTCTTTTTTTCCTCTTGAACTCATACATAACAAAAACACACTCTAAGCAATCAATCCAACCTGACACCCTATGAGTTCTTTTTTTTTTTTTACAGTACCCAAGCCCAAATAGAAACAAGGATCCTGGGCCCTATACTTGTTGTTTAGTGGATTGGGCATGGCCCACCGCAGCTATATTAGGCTGATTACGAACCAAGTTATGCATAAAGACATGGGTCCTACAACACACACATCCATACATACAAAATATATACGTATTGTACAGTAAAGAACAGTAAAGGAATAGTAAAAAGTAAATAAAACGTTAGCGATCCTCAGAAAATAGAATGATATTTCATGGTATTAAGTTTTAGTACATCAGGTTTTTCTCCACTAGGATATGTCACGAGGTCCAAGTAAGTTCAAAAGTCACAGACTTAGATAGCTCTTTCTAGGCTTCTAAGACTTGTGAGGTTTGAATCCCCTTGAATCTAAGTGTATTCTCTAGTGCCTATGCCGAAATCCCTCACGGTGTTTTCCCTCTTTTCTCCCTTTTAGAATTCTAAAGGAGTTTTTTAAAGTATCTTTTTGCTCTGATTTACTATTGTTGAATGGCTTTTACTGTTGGCTCCATCCCTTTTTATAGTGCCTTCCTAAGGTTTTTGGTATACCACTAATTCCCTCCATTTGCTACCTTGGGTACCAGAATCAATGTTGTGTCAGCAACATTGGTGGCTAGTATCTTTCTTATTTTCTCATTATTTTCCCCTTTTGAGATCCACCCCCCCCCCCCCAAAGTCCCTAGTTGACCTTCCTCTCTTGGGAGGTCCTAAGGGCTGACTTTCAATTCTCCTTTTTCCAAAGCTTCTGGATGCTACTTTTCAGACCCACCTTTTGGCTGCTTTACCTTTTGTCATTTACTCTAAATGGGCATATTCCTCTCTGTCAAACTAAAAGATCCTCAGCCACCTTCCTTCATGGTCCATCTTCTTGCGTTCCTCGAGGTACCAGACTTCTTTTCATAAAGTGCTGATTTCTAAGTCATCAGCCCTTTTTCTGAATCATGGGCAACTAATGGAACATATCCATCCTCATTCTCTATGTTCATGGGCATGCTCTCTTGAGTTGTCCCCATCCCAACTAATCTCTTTCTGGATAACCCGAGGATCCCAGGTTTCTGGGAATTCCCAGGTGTCCTGTTTCATCTCCCTTTCTAAGATCCTTTGTAAATTTCTTTCACAAGGGCTGGGCTAAGCTTCCTTTTTTCCTTTTTCTTTATTTTCTAAGGCCCAAAGCTGACACATTCAAGGGTTTTGGACCTCTTCTTACTTATTTTAAGTAGTCATAATTGGTGGATTTGGGCCTTGCCCCTTCTTTGAAAGTCCAAATGGTTCTTAAATTCCAATTTTTTATTGGTTTGGGCCTTGATACAATGCTTGTGATATTTTAGACCTCAACACACCCAAAAAAAAAAAAAAAAAAATCCAAATCGAGTTAGAACTTAGAGAAAATTATACCACCTCAACATTAAATTGATATGGATAGCGGACCATATCAAATTATCTATTATTTAGATTCAACGATTTAATCTTAGGCTCTTTAGGGCCTGTTTGAATTGAGCATTATCCATAACTCATAACTCAAACTCAAAATTTTAAACAAAATAGTGGGACCCATTTACTATACTGCATCAAAATAGTCTAATGCCTACCACGTGCCCCTTCTCTCTCTTCCTTCTCTTTCATTTTTTTCATTTCACGCCAATAACATAAGCACCCATAATCTACGGATTGCAGCGAACACCATGAAGCAAAGCCACCCAACTGAAAAACCAAACCCAATAATCCATCCAAAACTTAAGAAAAATAAAGCCCAAATCACACACAAATCAGCCATCAATTCCACAAATGATCAAACAAAACCACGAAAATTTCAAGCATCCATTAACCCCATCAATGCCATATAAGCATCCCAAAGACTTTCTTGAAGGAATAATGGTAGGGTTATTACAAATTTTACTACATGAAACTTACAAACTTATGTGTAACCAATTATCAAAACACATTTCAAAGATTCATTATTTATTAATTGAAGTCCATCAATCGTATACATAACTACATCAGTTTATACAGTAAAACTTGTAGCACTTATAGTATTTTCCTTTGTTGAAAACTTTTCATAACAATAGAGCTGCAAGAATCAACATAAAGATCCTCATAATTGCGAGAGCTCAAATGAGTTTAATTATTATTAAGCTAAACAAGCTCACCCTTCCTAAGTTCGAAGTAGTTTTACCACTAAAGTTGCTTGAATAAAAGAATTACCATGGCATTTACTTCGCAATAATGCATCTCATTCTTCATGAATCAAGTAAATCAGGCTATGTAAGATATCTCACTTGCATTATCTTTCACAAGCGACCTGCAAACTTTTATTAATCTCAACGAAACTATGTGGGATAAAGCATCAGGAAAGGAAAGCAATTGAAATGTGATTCAGAAAACAAACAAGGCTTCGAAAATAAAAAAATGTATTTTGAAATCGGCTCTTTTGTAAGTTTGAATAACAAACAATTGCTCTCCTTAACTTTTTTTCCCCCTTCTAGTTATTGAATACAACCGAATATCACATCCTTCAACTTGCAATTTAATACAAGTGTGATTTTTTTTTTCTTTTTTTCTTTTTTCTCTTTTGATAGATAAGATAAAATTGCAATCTATGATGTCCGCTCCATAATAATTGTTCTTTATCATCAGGTCAAGACACTAATTGATTATTGGTGTAAATAGAACTCGAACACCCAAATCTCTTATTCGACAGCAAAAAAAAACTTTATTAATTGAGCTAACTAGAATTCACATGAATTTTAATACCATAAAAAATTATCATTATTTGTAAAAGTTTAAATTGATTGATAAGAATAATAAATTTAATCCCTTTAACTATTATTCTAACTTTAATTTCATTTGTACTTCATTCACTTCCAGTAAAGAGTGTTCACATATTTTATAGTGAGAGTGGATTGCAAGCAATATAGATTGAAGAAGGCGACATGATGGATTTATGTGAAGACAAAAAAGTGGACATAGATGCCAATCAATTACGTAAAGTCGAGAACTGAGGAACATCTTGCAATAATTCACAACTATGCCTGTTTTGGCTTATTTTCTAGTTTATTTTGTTTATTTAACTAAGTACTTCATTTTTAAAATTAATTAACTAATTAATTAATTAAAATTAGTCCTGTAATTTTGGGAAATAAAAATAATTATTACTATAATTATTTTACACAGTTATGCTTTTGTGCAAGCAATGGGTATTTATCTTAATAGTTGTAAACTTCTATTTTACAAAGAAAAAAATAGTTAAATACTGAGATTTTTCTTTGGTTCCAGATTGGAGAAAGAAGTTAAGGATAAGGGAGAAAGTTAAATTTATTTTTGAGCTTATATGAACTATAAAGGCTGTTGTCTTTTTCTTTTTTTTTTTCTTTTTATGTTTATCTCTTTATTTATTTATTATGTTATTTTGTGAAGACTAAGGAGGACTTCATTAAAATGTGAAATTAGTGACACTATGCCAAGACTCGAAGGTCCCAAAAAACATCTTTTGCATAAGAGGAAAAATAAATAAATAAATAAAAATTTGTGGATGAAAATTGAAAGGGTCCCAACTCCAATGGTTGATTGAAAAGAATCAAGAAAATATGAGGTTAAGATTTTCCTTCTGCGCCTGTGTAGAATCAAAAGATTGGACCATTTTACTTGTTCGCATCAGATTTTCCACTTCCCAAAATAGACAAAGGTTGTGATGACCACTCATTTCTTGCATTCTCAACCACATTGATGTAATTATTTTCCTTGTTTTGTCCAGATATCCTCTAAGATTGAGGTTGAGGTCTACTTTTCCTTGCTGCTGGATCTCATTCAATCCTTGTCCCCAACTCTATCCACTAATATTACCCCCAATAACAATTTTAGGACCACTAATTAAAAATATAGTGAACTCTTGTCGGTAAAGGTGATGGAGGGAAAAAAATGGAAAATTTTGACTAATTAATTGATTGTCTAAGATACTGGTTCTATGTTGAACTTTTTGGCATTGGATAGAAATCTAACCAAGAAACTCAAATTCAAATGATAAGTCCAAGTTTTTAAAAGTTACAGCATTAGGTTTCAAAAATTAATACAAATTCAAATTCTTCTAAAATATGCACCTTACTATTTTTTAGAGATATGCTAGATATATTAGCTCATAATATAAGCACAAACCCTAGACTTCTAGTACAACCCTAGTCTTTTAGCAAAAAAGTTATTTTACCACCAAAGAACCCAAAAACTATGTGTTATTCGAAAAGCTAAAACTAATTTTTTTTGCAACTACAATAAACTGGTATAAATACCAGTTGACTGTAGCAAGTTATTAAAAATAAAATATAAGATTTTATTAAGCTTCTCCCTCTTCCATTAATTAAAAAACTCAAATTCTCTTTCTTACTTTATTATTTAATGAGTTGTTTATATTATTTTAAATGAAGTGATAAAGTGGGGTGGTAAAATAGATAATATAGTTTTTTAAAGTACTAAAAGCTAAAATTTTTAGCACTATTACTTTGAATGCTCTAATTTCATCCCAAAAAAAAATATATATATATATATATATATATATTGACCAACATAATATTAAAAAACAATATTATTTTGTTTTTTTTTCTTAGTTGATAGATGATTGCATCTTAATGTATTAAGAAACAGTGATTTTATGTATTTATAATTCGTTAATACTATATGGATGCTTATTTAGAGTTTTTTTTTTTTTTTTTGCTTATATTATGGCGTCCTCTAACTTAAAATCTTGGATCCATCTCTATACAAAAATCTCTATTGTAAATAATTTGCACATAAAATAAGTTCTTCTCGCTTGAACTTTGTTTTGTTGAAAGAGGAAAATCTGCAAGAAGTTCACAAATTTTGTCTCCTTCCAAACAATTTTCCATTAGGACCCTATGATAAATGAGAAAATTTTGGTAATTATATTTTTTTTTCCCCAAATTGAAGAAAAGAAGGAAAATGTTAAGGATTATAGTTGTGAGAAGACACATTATGAGTTATTGAAACATGGATAAACAAATCACAGAGATAAAATCAAACTATTTATTTTAACTGGCCTAACACAATGTATTGCAAAAGAATCAAAATCTTCTTAATTAATTGATATTATATATATAATTTTCATTCAAAATAGTCCATGGATAATATGAGAATCAGAATTTGTGACTTATTCTCCCGTTGATTAATGTCTGAACAAAAATTTGACTATTACTGGTTAGAAAAAAAATTTGAACTCATAAAATGATGATTTGGCATTATCTTGTCTATCTTCTTGCATGCTGAATATGAATATCTTCTAAAATATAAAGCAAGCTCATCATAATCTACACCAATACACCACGTGGGGTGTGTGGGGCAAGAGTCGGGGTTCAAGTCTCCAAGAGAGAGTTTTATGCACATATACATATAGATTAAGTTAGAGCAGAATTTCTACATTGTATCAAAAAAAAAAAAAAAAAAAACATAAACAATTGAATTTGCCAATGAGAGATGGTTTAGTTGATTGGCTCAGGCACTTTGTCTAACTCACGTAACTTTAAATCTTGTTGCCAGCAGTCTTTTGTTGATGGGCATCCATAAGGATTGACTTGCAACTTGCAAGTCTTAACTTGAACACTTTGCTCAGGAGTTGGCATAGTGTAGCTAACCCGATTTGTTGTTTACCAAAAAAGTAAATAATAAAACATAAATAAATAGTTGAATTCTTTGTCAAAGAATAGGAAGACCGGTTTCTGAGGAATACGTTTTAAATGTGATTCAAAATGGACCTGGTCTACCTGATTTTGTGGCTAACCAAAACCTGTGTCCCAGCAAAATTAATTGTTTCATAAGACTTTTTTTTATTGCAGAGAATGAGGTCTATAAAAGATACAATTATACAAAGCTTTCAAGGTAGACAATGTGGGGTCCACTAATCAGGGCCACAAAAAGTGGGGCCCACTTATCTCCATATCATTATCATCTTAACAACATCAGTTTCAAGAAAACAAAGCGTGACCAACCCCAATGGCAAGTGCTGATTCCATTCCATTCCTTGTCACTTTTGCTTTGCCCATTCCCAAATTCAAGCTTAATTTTCTGATATTTCAGCATTCATTTTAGATTAGGTGCAATACTTAGGATGCAATAGCAATAAATAATTGAAATTAAAAGTTAGAAAAAGAAACTTTTAATATTAATTATTAAAAAAAAATAGGTAAAAATTCAAAACTGACCTTCTAATTTTCAGCTTTTGTCATTTCAGTCCTCTAACATTCAGTTTTGTCATTTCAGTCCTCTAACTTTCAATTTTTTTCAATGTAGTCTTCTGTTAGAGCTTGTTAGTATTTTCTATTAAGGGCTCAAAGCGACGTCGTTTTGGCTTCATCTTTTTTTTAATAATTTTCGAAATTAAAGGAATTCTAAAAAAAAGTTGTTAAAAAACAAAATAACAAATAAGAAAAAAAAAAAAAAAAGAACTGTTTCGCATATTGAGTGGGGTTTTAACAAAAATACTTCCTGAGCCAACTTTAGATTCCCCGCAATAGAGAGCAATCAATGCCGTTCTTGCCCCTGTATCTGGTTTGGGAATTTTGTTGAACAGGTGGAGAGCACAAACAATATTAGATGATTAGCAATAGATATCCATCAAACAGTTGAGGATGTGGCCACATGGTTGAACCCAGAAGCTATCATATGGGCATGGGTGGTTCGATCTATGAAGAGGTTGATCTTTGGGAGCAACATAGTTGCAATTGTGTGGCATAACGATTGGCCACCGTTTGAATGTCCAATGTGTTTCTCACGTTTAGAAAGCTTGCAAGTCATGGTTCTCTTCCAGTCACAGTCCCAGTCCCAACATGGTTCTTTTTTTCTTTTTCTTTATTCTCTTTTTTTTTTTAACATTTTTTTTAAAAATTCCTTCAATTCTGAAATTATTAAAAAAAAAAAAAAAAAGCCAAAACAGCGTCGTTTTGAGCCTTTAACAAAAAAAACTAACGGAGCTCTAACAGAAGGCTACATTGAAAAAAATTGAAAGTTAAAGGACTGAAACGACAAAACTAAAAATTAAAGGACTGAAATGACAAAAGTTGAAAGTTAGAGAGTCAGTTTTGGATTTTTGCCTAAAAAATATTAAAAATAAGTAAAAAGTTAATATTAAAAATACTTTAAAAAAAGATTGTGAAGGAAATGAGATAATTGCCCGGATTCCAATCCCACTTCACTAGCATATGGGTGATCTCATACATACAGCCATACTGAGGTGAAGTGGGAAGGTGTTAAAATAGTACAATATTAATTTTTGTGTTATTCTCATACTTGAAAACTTATAGTTTACTCTTGCCCAAAAAGAAAAAAATGATTTACACCAACATGCTTTTAAGTTTATTGAAAGGAAAATTATAAAAATTTTATAAATTTTATTTTAAAAAATTACAAACTGACATAGTAATGAATGTAATTTATATCATTTTTAACAATATTATAAATGAATGTTTAAATTATTTATATGATTGGTGACACATCAATTTATAAGACTTACGTAGTAAAATTTGTAACGTCCTTAGTATCACTCTTATACTACTTCAAATGTTTGCATAAATGATACCTCTTTCTTGATTTCTATAAATGTAACTTATAAATCATGTATGACTTTCACAATAAAATATTAGTATATTTTTTACAGAAAAAAAATATATTCTCATTCAAACCATGGATGAAATGACACTTCTCCTCAGAGGTTTATATAAATGACACCTCTTCTTTACTTACCTTATTCTCAAAAAAATAAAGGGCACCCCTTCTCAAGGATTGTATAAATGAGTCTGAATATATACATACATACATATATATATATATATATATATATATATATATATATAAACACATATACATACTATTAGAAAAGTAATGATATGATAGGATATGATTAATCATTGTACTTATAAAAAACTCAAGAAGATGAGTATTATTTATACAAATGTTTGAGGGAGTTTCATTTTTATAAATATGAAGGAAGGTTGGTTTGATTTACTCAAAATAAAAATTTACCGTCACTGTTACAAGTGAAGTTTTAAAAAATCTATTTATATGCTTTGTCTTTGACCCACATATTTTTTTGATAATTCAATAGTTATAATAGAAATGATAGATTTTTGTTGACATCAGAAATGAGAGATTTGACATTAGGATATCTTGGAAACACGAGCATAAAAATACCATGCTGGATGCAACCTTTAAGCTATTGGGGAAAATTTTATTAATTGGCTTTCTTTTTGGAAGAAAAATTGAGTTGACTTTAGTTTTAAAGGGATATATTTGATAGTTATGATGTAAGTTTGAATTTTTTTTTTTTTTTGTAATTTATTGGAAAATTGAATACTTTTTTTTTTAGAGATAAGAATAAATACCTATTCAATTAGTCTTCATTCAACTACCACCCCTCGTAAATATCTTATTTTTAGAAGGGGAGAAAGATTATTTGAACCAAGAGAATACTAAAGTAATTAGTAATTTTATCACACAAACCAATAGTACGATAATAAGTTTTTTTTTTTTTTTGATATATGATAGAATTCTACTCTAACCTAGTCTAAGTGTATATGTGTTTGAAACTCCCTTCTGGAAACTTGAACCCCGACCCTTGCCCCCCACACCTCATAAGTACTTATACTTATGGAGTGACCATCACACCAAGGGTGTTCGGTGGTGATAATAAGTTAATTAGCATTACTATAGATTTGGATAACTTGGTAGATTTGAATTATATATATATATATATATATATATATATATATAATCTCTTTTTCTTTTTCTATTTAGGAAAAGTAGGATCGAATTTATCACTTATATACCTCTTGACTACTACCATCGTTTTTATCAATTTGGACACGTTGCAAATCTAGAATGTATTTTGTCAATTTTACTTGTTCAGGGAACAACAAAAATTCACACTGGACCACAGATTATATCTCAATTCTCAAGTTCTCAACCTTGACCTATCATGCTAATTATAAGCTAAAGCCTATAGGGTACTGTAATTTATATGAATGTTTGGGTTACTAATTTACTATATATTTTAGTATATTATAAAAGATTTATAAACCAATATGGTTGTTGAGTTGTCAAATTACATATCATATCCATTAATCCTATGTAAACTTGGTGAACAAATTGTGCAATTTGACAAATATCACATATTATACTTCATAGATAATTCCGTCACTTTGTAAGTTGTAACTACAGTATAATAATTTACCAAAAAAAAACTACAGTATAATAAAATTTATCATATCCTTTAATTTACATCATTCTTAATTTAATATTAAGTTATTTATTGAAACTTGAATTATTAAAAAAAAATGATCTATTTAATTATTACTTTTTTTTAGATAAGTAGAAATTACAAGTATGAAATGAAACACCGCAAATGATATCATTAACTTAAACCCCATTTTGAATAACCATTATTCTAATTGAGAATGTATTAAACACATTAAATATATACGCCCACAAAAGTTATCTACCTTCTGGACCTTTTGGTCAGCTAATCTTATAAGAATTTTATTTTCTAAAGCCGAATAATTGTAATCATACGCTTTTGTTTTGTTCTATACTTATGTAAGATAAGCGCTATGCATGATGCATCTAATAATAAATAAAAAATATTACAAATATAAAAAACTTTCAAGCTTCCATCAAAGCTTCGAATTTATTAAATTTATGGTGTTTTTTTGTTGTTGTGCCTCTCACAAAGTGCCAAAAATGTTATATCTGATTACACACTCATTTTTGCACATATTGTGTATATAATTTCTTGAAATTGTATTTTTAGCTGACATTGTATTATACTATTACTTGTCCCGTACAAATAGTGTGTAAAAAAAAAAACCAAAAATAATACAAAGAAAAAAGATGGAAAATATTAAGGATTATAGGCTTTAAAGCTATGAGAAAGCTTTTATTATTATTATTATTATTATTATTATTAGGTACAAAAATGGGAGAGAAAAGATTTAAATTCTAAAATCTAAACGTTTTGAAAATACTCAAAGATAGAATTGAGCTATAAATCTCTTGGTATGAAAAATCATATTATGAGTTATTGAAACATGGATAAATAAATCGCATAGATAAAATCAAACTATTTACTTTAACTGGCCTAACATGATGTATTGTAAAATAAGCACAATATTTTAAATTAATTGATATCATAAGTTGTAATTTCATTCAAAGAAGATGGATGCATGATATGAGGATCAAAAAATTTGTGACTTATTCTACTATTAATTTATGTCTGAACTAAAAATTTGACAATTATTACTAGTTAAAACAAAATAAATTTGAACTCATAGAATGATAATTTGGCATGTCTATCATCATGCATGTTGAATATCATTCAAAATATAGAGCAAGCTCATCGTAATCTACATGGTGCTCTTATCATGGACCGAAATATGAAATATAGCATAAACAATTAAATTCGTTGTCAAAGAAATGGCTGATAAAAGATAACCATCATGGGATGTGGCTTGATCCGTGAAATTAATAAGTCCACATCAAATACCTTTTTTTTTTTATTCAAAAAATAAAAAATGAAGGATAGGTGATTGAGGGCTACCTGACCAAAACCTAAGTTTGTGTGAGCTGGTAAAATGTTCAGGAGAATACTTATGGCAAGAAATAAAGTCTAGAAATGTCACAAAGCTTTCGAGGTTGACAATGGGGGTTTATTAATCTGGGCCACAAAAAGTGGGGCCCATTGTCTCCTTATCTTTATTTTCTTAACAACATCGATTTCAAGAAAACGGACCCCGACCAACCCATTCTTATGGCTGATCCCATTCCATTCCTGTCACTAGTTATAGCACTTTCGCTTTGCCCATTTCCAAATTCAAGCTTTATTTTTGGGTAAAATTTCCAAATTCAAGCTTAACTTTTTAGAAATAATACTATATTATTTTTTGTGTTATTCTCGTCCTTGAAAAGAAGAAAATTTAAATAAAAAAATTTACTCTTGCTCAAAAAGAAAAAAAAAAAAAAATTATATCTACATGCCTTTAAGTTTATCGAAAGGAAATGTTAAAACTAGTAATTAACTACTACAAATTTTATGACAATAAAAAAATTATATATTAATGTGACAATGAATATAATTTATGTCATTTCAATAAGATTGTATATAAATGTTTAAATTATTTTTTATAATTGGTGACACATTTGCTTGTAAGGCTTACCTAATAAATTTTATAATATCTCTAATATCATCACTCTTATTGAAATAACACTACTTCAAATGTTTATATAAATGATACCTCCTTATTAATGTTTCTAATTTCTATATATGCGACATACAAATTCATATATGACTTTCACAACAAAATATTGTATTTTTTAAAAAATATATTCTTATTCAAACTATGTACAAAATGACACCCCTTGTTTACTTAACTTTATTCTCAATTTTTTTTAAATGACACCCTTCTTAAAATTTTTATAAATAAATAAGAATCTTTTTGAAATAAATAAAATATTTTATTAGAAATGTAACAATATGAAAGGGTATGGATTTAATCAACGTATTTATAAAAAATTCAAAAAGAGGAGTATTATTTATACAAATTTTTGAAAGGGTCACATTTTTATAAACTTGAAGGGAAGTTGTTTTATTAACACCAAATAAAAATTTACTGCAAACTTATCATTGTTACGAAGTTTTAAAAAAAGTATTTATTTATTTGGTCTTTGACCCACTTTACAAGATGAATGATGCAAGAGGTTACATAGCTGCTAGACTGCTAGATCTATGTGGAAGTGTGTTACTGCTTTGTGACTATTGCATAAACTAAGGTTGCAGCCTAGGTTATTTTGATACTTAAATATATATAAGAATAAATAAACAAAAAAACCTACTTAAAATATTCACCTTGATTTGAGTTTTTTTTATTATAAATAATTTGATTGATATATATATATATATATATAATTTTTTTTTTTTTGAGAAAGAATTGATTGATAAGTTGAATACATATTCTTTTTTCTTTCATTTTTTCAAAAAGGGAATAAGTTGAATACATATTCCATTAGTCTTTATCTGTATTAAAAAATATACAACAACTAAAAAGTCTCCGGTAATTTTGATATAAGTCTCCCGATTGGTTGGCCAACGTGGTGCTAGGTGTATAGACAAAAATGTATAAAGCATTGCACAAACAGAGTTTAGTAATTTAATAGCCACCAATAGCCGTGGTCATGCCCCCATTTATTAAAAAAATTAATTAAAAGGAAATAAGTATAAAGGCAAAAAAAATCTACAACTACACATCTACACTACTAAACGTCTAACACAAAGTTAAATACTAAGTAGTAGAGGAAAAAAAAAATACAAAAGGAAAAAACATTTACAACTATCCATCTACACTACTAAACATGTAACACTAAGTTAAATACTAAATAGTAGAGGAAAAAAAATACAAAAGACAAAATCATTTACAACTACACGTCTTCACTACTAAACGTCTAACACTAAGTTAAATATTAAGTAGTAGAGTTAAATATTAAGACTAAGTTACTAACACTAAGTCTAACTAGCACAATACAATACTAAAGTAAAAGAAAAAGTCCAAAAGTCCATATCATTAGTTAACTTTGAATCAGAAGTGTGTAAACTTAATATATACTTTTTGTGCTCCTTAAAATCTCTCTCTCTCTCTCTCTCAAGTTGTAAATTTGTAATTATAAACATTATGCCTATGAGTTATTAACATGAAAGATTTTGTTATTATGAAAGTAAAGAATTTTAGTTATGCACAAAACTATTAGAATTGGAAAGATATAGAAAGTTTTATGTTTTTTGTTTTGTTTGCTTTTTTCCCTTTACATGTATACTAATAACACAAATAGTCTAACAATAGTAGGTGCCCACTTAATGAAAAAAAAAAAAGGGTATTATGTATAATTCGTTTCTTTGATTGATTTGATTCATTCTTTCTAAAAATTTGACATTTCCTTTATTTTTTTCAAAGTTTTTTGTTTCATGTGAGAATACGGGTCAGCTAGAACCTGCCCACAACCTAATTTGCTCGACTTGTTTTCAATCCGTTTAAAATGGCCCGTATTTTAACCAGACCCTTTTAGCCCGCAACCTGATTAACCCGACCCGAACCCGACTTGACTCGATTGTTTGCCATGTCTACCCTTATCATGACAAGGGCTAAAATGGGTAAATATCCTTAATTTTAAAATTATGTAGAAAAATATCATTCTTTCCAAACTATTTAGCAAAATGCCTATGTTTTTGAAACTTGATTTTAACAAAATCGAGGAACAGGTAGAACTCGAGTTCTATGCATATTTTGCCACTTAATATTTTTTGAAAATTTAAGTGGAACTCAACATTGCTAATGTCGAGTTCTACTTAAAAATGCATATAGCAAATCAAGTTTCAAAATATTGGCATTTTACTAAATAGTTTGTAAAGAGGGATATTTTGCTACATAGTTTTAAAATTAAGGGTATTTACCCATTTTGCCCCTTGAAAAGCCTTTGTTCAAATCATGGTCCCCACTCCTAATTGCTCCACTCTGCTTCCTTAAGTTCTCCAAAAGCTCCCTCAATAACATCTCCATGGTGCCTTAAAATTCTTGTAACTTCTCATCCGAGAACTTGGATTGTAAATCACAATATTTCTTGTTACCTTGAATTATTTGGATTGTGTATAAATGAAGAGGAAGATAAGAACCATGGTTTTAAAAACCAAAACGGTCAAAGAACTGAAAATGAGTCCAATTCCCGATTATTACTGGTTCAATCAGAAGTTTTCACGATTGAGTACCATTAATTGTCCCAATTTTTACCAATTTTGTTTCGTGTTCGGATTCCGGTTGAACTAGTTTGACTTGTTAGTCCAGTTTTAAAAACCAAGGAATGAATTGAGTTATATTTTGGATTTCTTGTTACTTTGAACTATAAAATTGAATTCCATATCTTGTTTAGTGGGTGTTAAAATTTATATATTTGGTTGGATGTGGGTATAGAAATATTGTATTTGGATAGAAACTTTTTTTGTTGAATTTGTAAACAATGTATAGAAATTTTTGTTGATTTTGTATATGGGTTTTGATGAATCAATAAATAAAAATTTCAAATTCTTATGAAAAATTTTGTGTATGAAATTTGATATTTTTGTGGGTCTTTATATTTCAGGGGAAGTTTGTATATTTTGCGGAAAATCTGTACATTATATGGGAAAGTTTGTACACTTTGAAATAAACCCAATTCCAATATCTTAATTTCTAATGGTAATGCATCATGGGCCCATATATATATATATATATATATATATATATCATCTGCTAATACACAACCTAATGTTTGAATGAAAAATACCTCACATGTAACCACAATCTATTCTACTTACAACAACGTGTTAAACTATTTCAACTAGACTATGTGTAAGATATCCAACATCTTATGTTCATATAGCAGCATCTAGAACTCTTTTGCATGCACCATATTAAATTTGCACCTTTTGTGGGAAAGTCTATATATTCTATGTGAAAGTCTGTACATTTTGTGGGAAAGTCTTTTACATTTCAGGAGAAAGTCTATAGATTATATGGTAGAGTTTGTACATTTCATGGGAAAGTCTGTATATTCTAGAGGAAAGTCTATATATTGTGTGGAAAAATTTGTATATCCTAGAAAAGTTGGTACATTTTGTGGGAGTGTTTATATATTTTGCAAGAAAAGCATGTATATTATGTGGAAAAAATTTCATATTTCATAGGAAAATATGTATATATTTATGAAAAAGAATGTACGTTTTGCTTTAAAATTTGCATATTCTATGGGAAAGTCTCGACATCGTGTGAGAAAGTAAGTAAAGTATGTATATTTCGCAAGAAAATTTGTAAATCTTATGGGAAATTTTGCACATTTTAGGGGAGGTCAATACATTCAGCACAAACAAAGTATGTGCATTTTGTGGGAAATGTGGACGCCCCCTTCCCTCAAATTTTTTTTTGGAGTTTAGTGGTGTCACATTGGGTGCTTTGGCAACATAACTCTTATGTGTTTATGTATATTCGGTGAGGGGTGTGTGTGTGTGTGAGCAAGAGAGAGAGTCTCTTGTTTATTTTTATTTTAAGGAGTCACCACCAACTATTGGCTTTGTCTTAGGTGTGATTGGTCACCTATTTGTGTAGGCACTTCATTTTGTGCAATTTACCACTTGAGCCCCCGTTCTCCAATGACGATATTACTCAGAGGCCTAAGGTTGGTTTAGAGCCCAATCTTGTAAGTCTTTATCTTAAAAGATGTTTTGGTGAAAGAAAAATCCACGGTAACCCTAAGTATGCGTGCGAATGCTATAAGCATGCATACTCATACTTCAAGCATGTTGTAGACACCTCATTTGTACCTGGTTAATAAAATTTAGTCCCCGATCACAATGATGAGCTTGACATGTCTACAAAGGATAATTGAAGTTATCTTGATAATTCGAAAGTAATCACAACTTAAAAGTGCTCAAATTACTTTGAATATGATGTTGAAAATGACATTTTCTCATTGTTTTGATCATAACTTTTGAATCACAAATAAGTTTTAAGTGAGGTTTATTGTAGTGGAAAGTAGACATTCTGGGCTTCAATTTGAACATAACGTCTGTATAATTTGTATTTATACCGAGTGAGTTATGGTCATTTAAAGTTGGACCAACAATGTAGTCAAAATTAATGTTCTTGGGAAGCATGCGTACGCATGGGGGTAAGGGTGCATATGCAGGCTTGAGCCTATGTACACAGCCTTGTTTCTAGCAGTCCAAAATTTCAGATTTTGGGTCCCAAAACTTCATTCTTTGATGTGGGCCGGCCCTTAGACCCTTGAGAACCTCCAAAACCCTCTAAATAACTTTGAAAACTCTAGTTTAAGGATATAAATACAATCTTATGCCTCCAAACTCAAAGGGGAGCTAAGGAGAGGGATTTTTCACCACCTTTCTTCTATGAACACTTTTTCCACTTTCAATCATTGGAGGCCACAACAGCTAGTACATTTTTTTATCCCTTTAAAACCTCTTTCTAATGGTCTTAAGGCAGAAACTATTTTTCATTCTTGAAATTAAACCCTTCCATCAAAGCTTTTCTAAAAATCCTTTTTTATTTTGAGTTGTGATTACTAATGAATTATTAATATATTTGATTCCTTTGATTCTCATCTGAATATGTTGTGTAGGCACTAAGGGGCTGGTTAAATCTCTACAAACTTGTGATCCATAAGCTAGGTGAGTGTCTAGCATGGTTTTTCCTTATTTTGGATATTCATGATTTTTGTTTTGCGTTCTTGTTTAGTTTTGGATCTTTAACATGTCAGGGTTTATTTTTGATTTGTTTAGTCTTAATCCTTGTGCTTAATTCTATCCTAAGTATGAATGGGTTGATATATATATATATATGTGTGTGTGTGTGTGTGTGTGTGTGTGTGTAGACATTAACATGCTTTGATTAATGTTTTGTTGTTTTTGGTTTAATATGAGATTTGTTGCAGAGTGTGTGTGTGTGTGTGTGTGTGTGTGTGTGTGTGTGTGTGTGTGTGTGTGTGTGTGTGTAGACATTAACATGCTTTGATTTATTTTTTGTTGTTTTTGGTTTAATATGAGATTTGATGCATGCTTAGAAATATGATTTTCTTCTTGACCTTTCCATGAGGTTATATTTGACATGTTTAGAATAGGATGTTTCCTTTTAAATGCATGATTTGATTTGTCATTAATTGGATATTTGACTTGATATTTTTGATTGATATTTGATTTGAATTCCTCTCCTTTTATACCATGAATGATATGTCATGTTGTGTGTTAGATGCATGTTAGGGTAGGCTTAGTGTGTGTGTGTGTAGAATAACCTATTAGAAGACCCTTTGATAGGATTAGGATTTGGAACACATGCTCTAGTAAAGATCAGTCCTTCCATAAGTGCGCTATACATATGGTTGTTAGACCTAATCTAGGTGGCGACTCCATTTTTACCCTTCGCCCGGTCCACTATAGGCCAAGGCATATTTCTCGCGAGAAAAAACCACTTGTCGTAGGTGTTGTGCCCACACTTGCGCATGCATCCTTCAAGTATGCACGTGCATGTAGGGTTTCAGAACACCTATATGGAAAGTTTTTGATGTAAAATTTGTCTAGAGCTAATCCCACATTGATTAGGAGCCAATCTATACCCCTCTCTGATCACCATAAAAGCCCTAAAGTTTCCTAAAACATGCCTAATTCACTAGAAAATAGTAAATCAAAGATGAAGTTTTTATTTCTAAAACATCCTCAAGTTAAAGTTTACTTAGTTGGGTCTTATTTTGGTCTTGACCTTCGAGTTTTAAGCGCACTGACCTTTTGGTTTTGTCTTGATTAGATTGATTGAGAGGAACAGTCAAATTAAAGCTTAAAGAGTTCTTATGTTTAAGGTAAATGTCTATCATTTTTTCTATCATTTTGGTTTGTTTATTGCTTTGATATCTCTACTTTATAGTTAGGTTTTATAGCTTTCGTATTAGAAGCCTGCTATGTTGTGTTTTGTTTTGTTGCTGCTTTAAAAACTGTGTTTCTGGGCAGGTATGCGTGTGCATGCTTCATACTGTTTGGAGGTCTTCAGCAGCTTGGATTTCTTCATAATTGGTGTCTTTGGAAAGTTCCGGATGTCTAGTTTCCATAGGCTCTGACCTCATATGATTTTGAGTTTCGGTTGTTGAGATATTGCTTCTAGAAGGGAGGTGACGTGGTGTAAGAAATTTAATAGTACTTTTCTTGAAAAATTCATTTCTCCCAATCCAAAGGAGATATTGTCAAGCCCTTTCTATGGAAGGTAGATAAATCATCATAACTTAATTTGGTCAATGCATATTACACTAGTTGTGGCTAGATCGATACAGTTTATTATGTGAAAACGCCCTAAAAATAGCACATGACTTGAAAAATAATACATTTACTTAGGGTCTTGGTATTTTCTTGATATTTCATCCGTTTAAAATCTTATTTTGGCTTGTGAAGTATCATTTTGAAGGAAATTCCATGATCTTTAATATGTTACAACTTTACCTTAATCGGATGGTCAGAGAAAATAGTCAACATATTTGTGGGAAAGTCTATAAGAAAGTTTATACCTTTTGTGGGAAAGTCTATTTATTTCGTGGGAAAATTTGTATATTTTAGGGGCGAGTTTGTACATTTTGTGAGAATATTTGTACATTTTGTAGGAAAATCTATATATTTTGATGGAAAGCCTCTACATTCTTTGGGAAAATATGTACATTTTATGGGAAAGTACCTATATTATGTGGGAAAATCAATGCATTTCATGAAAATGTCTATATATTCTGTGCAAAAGTTAGTACATTGTTAGGGTACTCTTCTTTTTTTTTTTTACACCTAATTTTATTCAAGTATTACCTTTATACCACTAATAAGTTATTGGGTCTTCCTAAATAATTTTGCTCTATTATTATGTTAATCACAAATGTTTCATATCTCATTATCTAAATTGAGTTATAATATAAACTATCACAAAAAGCCCCAAAACTCATATTTTATCCAATTTTATCATCATTATTTAGCTAAGCCCAAAACTGGCCCTATGAATCCAATAAAACATCCTGTTCTATTTAAAGCCCAAGAATACTTATGCTTGGCAATATTTGAAAAGTCTATAATTCAAGTCCATGGCAAAACAATTTTATCAATGGAATTCAAATCCATGATCAAAGCCCATGATTTAAACCTATGGCAATTTATGTACCCAAAGTCTAATTTTCATTGGCAATATCAAAGCCCAATTCTCATTGGCAACATCAAAGCCCAATTCTCATTGGCAACATCAAAGCTCAATTCTTATTGGCAATATCTAAGCCCAGTTCTTGCTGGCAATATTTAAAACCCAATTCTCATTGGTAATATTTAAAGCCCAACTTACGTCGGCACTATTAAAAGCCCAAGTTAACTATTTGGCACTATTCTATAAAAAGCCCAAGGTTATTAATAATCGGCAAAATACTATATCATAATTATTTCACTTAAAAGTCCAATAATGAACAATACTTTAGATTCTTAAACCTATTACTATAACAAGCTCACGGAATTTATGAATTCTCAAAACCCATGGCAATCATCTTATAAAAGCCCATGGAAAGTTATTGGTGTGCTGTCGCAGGCAACCAAAAATAAAACCTAAACTCCTAAAAATATATGTAGTAGTGCGAGTAAGGATCGTTTCCACGAAGAGTATCTAGCCTAATTTTATGCCACGTAAACAAGGAGGGGGGGGGGGGGTTTGAGTATAATGAAAACAAGTTTAAGAAAAACAACTAAGGAATAATTCAAATTAAAATATCGAAATCAATCAAAAGAACAAACCTTGGTCTAAGTCACCATCCACTACCGGAATTTTACAACTGATCATCGATGCAAATATATATCAATTCACACTTTGAATATTCACCGTTGGAATTATTTTCCTATTTCTCCTTAGTCGCAGTTAATTAGAAAATAAGCGATCTAATTAACCCTAACTACTAAACAACCCAAGATAAGCGCTAAAGGTTTAATCTAGTAGCAGCCTTAAGAATTAGAGAGATCGGTGAAACTAAACAACATTAGCACAAGCGGTTATATTTAATTTAGTCGTGCGTTCTTCCTAAGATCTAATAATTTCTAACACAGCAAATTATTAAATCTTGGTTGCTTTACAAATTAGAGAGATCAAACAATTACGGATTTGATATCTAACCTAGCAGTAGATTGCAAAGAATAATAAACTAGTAGGCCTCCTAGTAATTAAACGAGACAATCATGAAAATAGGCATAGAAGAACATCCAATATTCAAAGCATAGATTGAATAATAAACACAAATTAGATCTCACAGTTTTATTGATTCCGAGGTTTCAGTTTCCTTCGACCAAGTATAAAAGTTTAGCCACGCAGGGCCATGACAAAAAACTCGAAAGAGAAAATTAGAGAAGAGGGGAGAGAGAGAGGCGTGTGTGTAATTCTGATTTCTCCTCCCTCTTTTTCACGTTAATTCCCTCTATCCCAAGCCTACAAAATCTCCTAAAAATATTCTAAATAATAATATTCAAATCTGACTAATTAAGGAAAAATATTAAAAATAAAACAAAGTCCTAATATAACTAGGAAAGTGGTGTTTTTTAGTTGGAATTTTCATGCATCAGATCTGGAAGCTTCCAAAAATAAACCGCATCAGATTTGCATATTAGAATTGTAGGCAAAGGAATATTCTAGAACGTCAACAGTGCAGGTGCAGCAACTTCAAGCCCAATTTCGACCTTGATGCGGCCCGTATCTCTCAAAACTCAAAACATGAAATTTGTAGATCTTTGTCTTGGCGTTCCATAGCATTTTGAATCATCTCAATTGGAGCCCAGATGAGAGAGTTATGTCCAGATTACGAAGAGATGTCAAAGCTGTCCAGAATCGCCCAATTAGCTACGTTTTGCACTTAATGCCTCCATTTGCACCCTAAATCAAAATATAAGAATAATGAGTACATTTAGGCACCAAGTAAGTGTAAAAGAACAAGCATTAAGAGAGAAATATATGACAATTTGCATTCTCATCAGTTATGATTATTAGACTCATGACATTTATTTATTTCATATTAAAAACTCATGTTCACTATCTACCTTAGATCACAACATTTATAATATTTATTACCAAAACTTATGGTAATTATTCATCCTACATATCCATTATAATTATCTTTAGAGAAACTCATGAGAAACATCACATTATTCTATTAAAGTAGTTGTTACCATATTTATTTAAAACCCATAGTAAATATTATTCTCAAGAACAATATTGGAGGTCATTATTTAAAAAAACCCCGAAGAAAATATCATTTACAAAGTAATCCATAGTAAAAATTATGAGAAACTATACAAGTTGTTATTTAAAGACCATGGAAATTAATACTCAAAATCTATCATAAATATTTATTAAAGTTTATGCATTCATTTTATTCCTACTAACAACTAAAGCCCATGAGGAGTAAAAAACTCATGGCAAAGCATGTCTTTAATGCCCATTTTGTAGGACCAAGGATCTTATGGAGTAGGGAACAAGCCCAAGCAAAGAAAGGGCCATATGGCCCAACTAAAAGTGCTGAAATGAAGCAAAGTTCCAGCCCAAAAAAGTCACCAGCAAGAGGCTTGAGAGAGGGCAACCAGCCCTTGTTCATTCCTAACCAAAAAACAAGAGAATCAAGCCTTTGAGAATGAACTAAGCGCTGTCCCATTAGTTTTCTGTCACCCTTTGCCTGACGTGAACAGTACCAGAGAGCTGTCATATCAGCTGAAATCTAAAAGGTGATCAAACTCCATCATTTTCCTCAAAGCTGTACCTCTAGTGGAAGGGGAGCTGAAGCTAAGTTATCCAAACTTCAACAAATTGATGCTATAAATGTCAAAACGTTCAAGACATGATTCATGTACCAAGCCCATGAATCTTGAAGGGGAAAAATTGGGAACATGTGGTTTGGAAGGCATAAATGGATCTCCAGTGAAACCCCTTGAAGTAGACTAAAGCTTGACACTTGGTTTGGGGTGTTGAATATTACTTCTTGGGGACCAGATCTCAATTGCAGCATTAGGATTCTCTCTTGATACACACCTCAAAACACAATAATCAAGCTCAACCCAAAATTCCTGGCATTTAATGCAAAAAGCTCTAAAATCTCATTATCACCCAAAGAAGCAAGGCAGCCCCTAAAATGGATTTTCCTACTTCTAATAAAAAATCCTAGGAAGGCTTGACCTTGATTTCGTCACCTTTGAGATTCTTGTCAATTAATGCCTCCCTTCAGCTCCATTATAAATAGACAAGCAAACTAACCACAAAGACAACTTGGCTACCCCCCTCTGAGACTTTGAGATTCGTTGGCCATTTTGCTGGTGGTTCAGCTCTCTTTTAGTTCATCACCCATCATCTTTAACCTACACCCATCTTACCCAAATATTCCTCTCACACCTTTTTCACACTAACACAGCCCATAAATGTCTCTCAACTAGTCATAAACAGACCACTCACAGAAAACCTTGATCTTGGTATTAATCCCATCTCACTCACTCAATATAGCCCATATTCACCTCATTCATGCCTTATAATTATACACTCACCAAAATCTTAGTTTCATACTTGTTGCATTGAGTTGGGAATCTTTCTCTCCCTTCATTCCATCCTATTTTTCCTCTTTTATTTGTAACTATGGAGCCTTTAATTCTTGTTTATTATTATTACTAGTCGCTAACCCGTGTTGTGCACGGGAAAGTTTGGCGATTTTATTTTAATATATTATATGTATTTGTTTTCTTTATTAAGTACTAATAAATCAAAAAATGTCAATTAATATTATATTAACATGATATAATATTATATATGTTATCTCTAGAGTTTATATGAACAAATAAATCAAGGTTAATAGTAACTTGAGGGTTATTTCATAGGTTCATATAACAATTTTCACATTAAAATTGTTATAATATAACAAAAAAAAAAAAAACTCACATACAAATAAATACGAAAATAATTTGTTTGTGCTTGTATGCTTCCACTTCTTATGGATGGAAATCTTCATTACTATATACGGTCGTATCTTTATATCGTTGTACATTTTGCAGAGAGATTGTATTTTTGTACAATGTAGTCTCATTTTTCACCTTAAGACAAAGTTAAACATGACCCCAAAGAGCAACAAAAATTTGTTTACAAGCCCTTAGCAGTGTTTTTTCTTTTCCATGGTACCCTAGATACTCCCAAAGTTGCAGCTTATATGCCTTGAAAAAGGAAATAACTTATTAACTTTTTTGACAATAACAAACAATAACAAAGACCTCTCTGGCGGCCACTTTCCTTACCTTACCCACGCTACACTCCCACTCCAAGCTACGCCTGCTGAGGAAGATGCTTTGCGATTTCCTCTTCTGTGGACGCACTGGAATATGATCCGGGACAAGAAGAGAAAGATTTTTTTTCTCCGGTGGACTTTCTCTCGTAAAGCCAAAGACGCCCCAAGACAAGGTAGAACTATTGGGAAGGGGACATGATCAATAGCAGTTGGTGAAGCCAGATGCTCGAAGCCAGATATGGCAAGACAGCTCAGGAAGAGTAGAAAGTTGCCATAACCAAGGGGGGGTTGTTTGCTTTATAGGAACTAGAAGATTTATTTAACTTGTCACCCACAAAACCAATAGACTAACCCACCACAGAATATAGACTAACTATGATGATCACTTGCAGAAATGGCCTTAGAATACTTGTCTTACACAATAGCAAGCATCACAATTTGCTTTAAAGAATCTCATGCCCAAACATTTTCTTACGTTGAATTTAATCATAGTTATCTACAAAACTAATAAAGATTCTCTGCCTCCAACATTCAATATTTGAATGACTTATATAATCTCTCTAATGGACCATTTCAGGTTATTAGATCTTCTACCTTTAATGACTAAGTTGAAATCACAAAACTTAAACCTCTCCATGAAAACATAACAGAAACTAATTCAAAAAACGAAAAATTGAACATGCATAACAGAGTAGACAACACATTCATCACTGGAAAAATGACATGAAAAAGGCCCAAAACAAAAATGGTACATAATAAAAACAAAAGAAAAACTTTGAATATGTACTGCAAAAACCTTTACAACAATGACAGAGAAGAGACTTGGGGAAACGAAAATATTAAAGGGGAAAATATTTCAGCAAAAAAAAGAAAAATAAGATAAATGAAATCACGGAACTTTTTTTTCGGCAACACATCAATCTATGTTCTCCAGAACCAAAACGATTTCAGTTTGAGAGAAATCATTAAAAAAATCTACACTTTAGAGCAATTTCAAAACCCTAAAATCTGCCAAACAATAAACGGTATCTTACAAAATCTTTGATATTCTGTCTGTTTGAAACGCTAATTGAATGGAAAAAAAGGGAATAAAAAAAGGCTTCCTTCTCAAAAACCCTTTTTTTTTAAACCCTAGAAACGGTAATTGAATAGAAACCAAAAAAGGGATAAAATACCAACCTTCTGAATTGTTTATTGTTGAATCGGCTGTGGTTGCAGAGGATGAATAGAGAATTTCTGGTTTTAACGGTTGCAGAGGACGAACAGATGTTTGAACCGCCGGAGCTTTTCTCTTCTTTTTTTTTTCTTTTCCGTCTGTTTGATGGGTTGGAACACGGTAGCCCGATCTGTATGTATGTAGAAGTGCAGCAAAGAATCGTGATTTTCAGTCAGAAGTGCAGCAAAGAATCCCGATCTGGGTTTTAGGGTTTGCCTTTGTTTTTCTGGGAAGCGGCTTGGTGTTTTATACGGTACTGCGTTTTTTTGTTGTTTTTTCCTTCTCTTTTGTTTTTTAATAAAGCAGGTTGGTGTCTGAATCTATTACATGCGTTTTTTATTTTTTGAATAGGCGTGTTGGTGTCTGAAACAATCGCACCGTGCAATTTTTTTAAAGGTTTTTAGTGTACACACGTCAGCAATTTAAGAGGGCGTTTTCCCTAACGTGGCAGCACCTGGTTAAAAGCTTCTGCTATTATATATAGTATATGATAGGAAGCCAAAAAACGTGAGCCTTTTTACAAACTTCGTAAAGGGGGAGAGCGCCGGGGCAGCATCAAGGAGAACGTTGTGACGCCATCAGTTTGGAGCGCGGGGCCGGCAGAGCTTGCTGCAAAGGAGATAAGAAAAGGCTCCACAAAGGAGATCCGGTAACTGTTATGAATGTGGAGGAGTGGGGCACTTTGATCGTTACTATCCCAATATGCAGACGCACAAATGCTGCTGGGGGAGTGTTTCACTAATCTGTAGTTGAAGAAAAGTGAGGTTTTAATATTAGAGAAAATACATTTTCCACCAGTTTCTTCCTTCACCCTTTTAACAAAATCCTCCATCTTGTAATTGATGCAAACATTAGCTCCACGATCCTTGCAAACAGCTAATTTTTCATCATTCCCTGCCAAACACAATCTAAAATATATTATATATGGAAACGAAACTTATGCACGCATTAGAAGAAAAGTGACATTGGACTATTGAATTGCCAATACTCCCATGAAAATGAAGTTTTAATATTCATTCGTTATGCATTGGAGGTAACATATATCATACATAGTTGTTAATACTATCATCAATCACATATATTGTCTAACTTCTCTTATCACAGATATTTCAGATTTTGTGGGGGAAAAATTAAAAGAGAAAATGTGTTTTCTTTTTATTTATTTAGAAAGAGCTACAACGACAACCTTCTCGGCTGGACCATGTTGTCCTTTATTTATGGTTGTAGTCAATGAAATCAACACTAAGCAAGTAGGAATTTTTGTTCAAGTTGATCAAATGATGTGTGTGAAGAGTTGCAGAAAAACATCTTTGAATGTAAAATAGGATTCCACTCATCATATCATAACTTAAAGATTACTTCCAAACAGCTCTGTTACCTTAGTGAAGTCAGCAACAAAAGCATATTAGAGACTTGCAGTAGAATTTAGCTTGCCATTTTCTTTATGCCTAACACCATAAAGAGAAAAACATGACTTAACATACAATGAAAACAGAAACTTGGAAAGAGAACAACTTTTTGATAAAATAGTATCAAAATTACTAAAACTTGAATCCACCCAATAATTACACCCATGACAAACTATACACTTTACAATTGAACAGATACAACATAGCCTCCTCTAATAATACTTTGCCACTAAACACCCTTGCATTTTTCTAAATCCAAATATATAATATAGGCAGCCCAAGCCAACTTGAATAATGAGGATTTACATTTAGGATGTAACCAACTGAGATTTGAGGACTAATTTGTACATGAGTTTTGACATCTGACATGATTTATATTTGTTTATAAACCAATAACCCACAAATTCGAAAAAAAAAATCTTAAAAATTATTAATTTCAAGAAAATTCCTAAAATTAGAATGTAGCATAAAACCAAGAATTCACACTCCAAACATGAATCAAAAGGTGTGGTAATGAACACATTAGATAGTCCAAACAATTGTATTTCCAGTATTCAAAACCAAGACAACATATCCCCAATCTGCATAAAGCAAAAATGCACACCTCAGGTACAATGTCTAAGATATTTATGATTATTGTGATAAATAAAAGTAAATAAACATAAATACAGAACTTAGTGGGTCGTCATCTAGTTTATGATAGTTCATCTATACTATAATCTCAACACCTGTATTGGCTTGTAAACTAACATAAGTGCAATAATGTCAAGTAAAACTAGTTGCTCTTAGAGGCCTTTTGTCAAACACCTAGCAGATATAACCAAGAAATAGAACTTGGTTAATCTAGAGGTGATGTAATAGAGGAAAACAATATTTCCAATACCTAAAGAATATTTAGAATAATGGAATCTACAAATTAGAAACATATTGATACCTGCTATTGGAAGCAATAAGATGTTGATCTTCACTATTTACATCAATAGAAGAATTGCTAAGCATGAAAAGCCATAAAATGTTGGCTTCAAGAAGATTTATATGCTTATATAACAGTGGTGGTGAACAACAGAAAAGACTAACTGTTATAATAGTGCTTTTTTTTGCTTTGCTTCTGCTTCTCTATTTCATCAATAGACATGATCTCTATTTCAAGTAATTCAGCCTCAACATTGCAAGTGAAGGCTGTGGCCAACCCTAGGAGTATATTTCTACAGGGAGTAAGGGAATCAATTAAGATAGCCCATTCAGTTGCACACTCTATTGTCTCTGCATCTTTGTACTACATCAACCCCTCTAATTCAGAAAGCCTGAAATTTTCTTTCAAAATTATATACCAAATGGCTAAGACCAAGTCCAAGTTTGATGTCAATCCCATAACCAATACTCAAGCAAATCAGTAAAAATCTCCAAGGTATGACCTTACACATTCACATAGCCACAGATCATTTCCAAATTTACGCTCAAGAACACCAAGCCACCTCTAAATTAGACCCAAATTCATTCTAAATGAAAAATTTTTAAATTTGCAAAGAAATTCCCAAATTCTAATGTCAATGCACAAACCCTCCATAAATGAATCATTAAAAAATCATACATATTTCTTAGTTTTTCCTAAACTTTTAAATACACTTGAAATCCCTAATGGAACCCAATAAAAAAAATGATCTAAAACTTCCTTTCAAATTTTGAATTTATCTATAAATCAAAGGCTCACAAATCAGTGCCTACACAGAAACCTTAAAAAGAAAAATCCAAATTTACAAAGGGAAGGAATCCACATTAAAATTGCAATAATATAACAGCAAAAACCACTATCAGAAATTGAATTGGGAAGTTTTAAGTCAACACCCACTTGAATGTGCGGAAACTGGAGAGGGACTTTCCTATTGTTCCAGGATGGTTTGTTCTTGAAGAGGCATCATGAGGCAGCCTAGAGAGAAGAAGGCTTTCAGAAGAGAGTGAGAGAGAGAAACGGAGAAAGGAACGTATAGAGAGAAAAAGAAAAAGATATTTGTAAACTGTTAGACTTATATATATATATATATATAGTTTTTTACGGTTAGGAAGATGAAACAGGTTCATAATTACTACCCAAGATTCAAAACGTTCTAATGAATTATTGTAAAAAAAAAAAAAAGAAGTTCTAATGAATCAGACCATTGTTTCTTTAAATTAACATAGACTACTAAACATCAAAGTTACTAATAATATCAAAACGTTTAAACCATTAACGAAAGTCACTTGTTTTTAGGTGTTTTAAATCTAAACGTGGCTGGTGCAATAAAAAATGGTGTTTTATTTTATATATGGATAGATATAGATTTTTAGTATTAATATAATGTGAGGAGAGGAAAAGATGGAGGAGTTAGAAAGTCAAACTCTGGTGTTAGGAAGTTGAAGGGTTGCCATTTGAGAATGTAACCATAGAACACAAAGGGTTGCTATTTGAAATTGTATCTGTGGAATACAAAGGGTTGCCGACTAAAATTGTAACTATGAAAGAGATAAAGTTGAGAATTATTTTCTTTTTATTAGAATTTTTAAAATTAGAAAAACCATTTTTAAATTGTAAACAAATCCAAGAAAAAAAAATGGTAATGACATGACAGCTGATGTGGCTCAACCTGAGCGTAGCAACATTAAATGCTACGTTTCAGCTTTTAGTAATATATAGATGATGAAGGATATAATATATTTGTAACAATTGAATTTTTCTCTCATTTTAATATAATGATGGCTGAAAGTACTATAAACTCCCTTGACCAAGACGCATAAGGACCCCTAGGAGTGAACACTTTCCTAAATTTATTTAATCATTGACTGCTGGACTCTAAGTATAATTTCACCCTTACCGCTGGAGATAATACCATACCGCTAGAGGACTGATTTGAACTATGATGCTGAAAAAGGACTAATAATATAACAAACTAACAACAGTAACGTATTTATTGTACTTTATTGTTGTCCTCTTGTTAGGGGCAGCATCTATCTCTTGCTTGGGCGGACTTTCACAACACCGAAAGCCTTTGGGCTTTATTTCAAGGCTTATCTTCAAGTTTTGGCTTTGCTACTCCATATTCTATTTGGGAATATCAAAATTTTCCCCTCAACATACATTTCATGGAAAAGTTTGTATATTCTATGGGAAAGTTTGTGAATTTTTTGGAAAAAATCTGTATATTCTATGACAAAGTCTGTACATTTTTTGGAAAAGTTTGTATATTTCATGGAAAATCTTGTATATTCTAGGGGGAAGTTTGTACATTTTGTGGGAATGTCTATACATTTTGTTGGAAAGTTTGTATGATTTAAGGGAAATTTTGTACACGCTATGGGAAAGTTTGTATAATTTGTGAAAGAGTTAGTACCTTTCATGGGAAAGTTTGTATATTCTATAGGCAAAATCAGGAAATTTTGTGGAATGTTTGTATATTTTGTAGCAAAGTTTGTACATGTTTTGAACCCTTTATCTGCACACTTCAAGTAAACGGTATTTTTAGAAGTTTTTATCATAACTTATTTAGTTATGTAGCCTCTTTTCAAAACTCGACTTTCTCAAAATCAAGTTCAAAGTGGAACTAAATTTCGCAAAAGTTAAGTTCTATGCTATTCAATAATATGTGGCAAATGTGGAATTCGATTTTCTTACACTCAAGTTTCACGTTCAATTGAATTGTATAGAACTCGACTTTACTGAAATTGGGTTCAAAAATATGCTACATAATTAAATAAGTTGTGATAAAGGTTTTGTAATAAATAAATTTTCAAAAATCAAGTATTTAGCGCAAAATAAAGCCCTTAGATAAACTTTGATATCTATAGACCAATACTTTGTTGACGTGTGTTTGTCTATGTTCCTATCCCTCTTTGAGGGAAACCAGATCAAGCATATCATATCACATCATATATTAGCCGTGGTTTTGCTAAGTGGTTTCACCAAATTACAACAATATTTTGGATAAAAACAATTAATTTTTTAGATAGAGACAACAACTTATTTGTTTTTATCAATTTCTTCAGATAAAATAACAATAAGTGTTTTAACAAAACATGCAACATACACTTTAAATAAAATAATAAAAAGTATTTTAACAAAACATGCAACATGCATGACAAATCTAAGTTTTAGTCAATAAGTGTTTTGATAGAACATGCAACATGCATGACGAATCTAAGTTTCAATCAATAAGTGTTTCAACAAAATATATAACATTCATTTTAGATAAAATAACAATAGGTATTTTAATAAAACATATAACATGCATCTAAGTTTCAATTGATAGAGATAATAACTTATTTTTTCTTATTAATTTCTTTAAATAAAGTAATAATAAGTTTTTTATTAATGTTTTCAACTTCATCAATATTTTATTGTGTGGAGTTATTTATATACTATTATTTATATAAATAATGCTTACACTTATAAAGTATTATTTGTTCTTATCAATTTTTGATAAACTATTATTATAAAGTATTATTTATATTGAAGAAATATATCCCTTGTTAAGACTTTATCAATGTTTATCTATTTTTATATTTTAAAATTCTGTTTGTGATAGTTTTGTGTTAATTTCCTAATATGCAGAATTCCTCCCATATTTCTTTGAAAGTATAACTAAATTCAATTTAGAATTCCTCCTATATCGTTTTAGATCATAGACAACATTTGGTTAAATTAGATTTATCGGTCCAAATTCCTATATATGTGTATCTTTACGTAACTTCTTTTTCATTTTTTTAAAAAAGTTAAGAAATTTAGATTGTTTTTCATGTGTAATATTAACATGTGTTCTTAAAGGCTAAAGCATAATATAACTAGAGACATTACTCGAGTCGTATAAATTAGGGTGTTAACCATTTAAATAAAATCAACACTAAAGCATATGATTTGAATATCAAAATAAGACTTAAAAATGAAATTTCTTTTAGTTGTAAAAATACAATTGATTTTTTAATCTTAAGTTTGGAATTAATTATTTTAGTATAACCTTATTTATGTAAGTATTGGAAATGATTTAATTGCTTATGTTCAAATCACCCCCTTCATTAATAAATAAGAAATTATAAAAAAATAATTAGAAAACTTTTTAATGATAATTTTAATTAGAGATATTATATGTAATGACAAACATACAAAATTATGCATTTTATGTAATAATAATAATCATTCATTTAGTCAAAAACAAATTCTAAAATTATATAATAATAACTTATTTAATTTAGTTATTATTTCTCAACAAATTATATATATATATATATATATATATATAGAAGCAAAAATTAGCTTTAAATTGTCCATTTTCGCCCAAAAGATATAACAAAATGATCCTGTTCTAAGCCACAATACCTCAACCATTATCCAAACCTTATCGTTAACTTCTATCCTCTTCTCGTTCCCCATGTAGATGGCCTACCACCTGGTGCCGAGACTGGCTCAGATGTTCCTTTTCCACTTCATGCACACCTTGGTGTTGCCTTCGATCGAACCCAAGATCAAGTTGAAACCATTCTTAGCAATGTCAAGCCTGATTTTATATTCTATGACTTCAGCCTTTGGATGCCAACACTGGCTCGCCAACTTGGCATCAAGGCAATATACTATCACTATGCTGTGGTAAGCGCAGCCGCACATGCACTAGCGTTCCCTGCTAAGAAGAAGCCAAAGGATACTGTGGAAGATCTGATACAACCGCCTCCTGAGTATACTTCTTTGTCAGTGCAAACAAAGTCCAAGGAGTTCCAGATTGCACAAGTAAAAATAATGGTCGAAGATCTTGGAACTGGGACGTCCTTTTACTTTCAAATTCGCTGTAGCATGATAGGGAGCGATGCCATCGCCTTAAGGACGTATCATGAGGTTGATGGGCCTTGTTGTGACTACCTAAGGCACCAGGTCGTCAAGCCTATGCTGCTAACAGGACCAGTCCTCCCTGAAACACCGGTGACAAAGCTTGACGAAAAATGGACTTATTGGTTAGTTATGCAATTTTGAGCAAGGTGCTGTGGTGTATTGTGCATATGGGAGACAAAATACACTAAAAAAGGGACAGTTTCAGGAGCTGTTTTTGGGGTTTGAGTTATGTGGGCAACCATTTTTGGTGGCTGAGTACTCCTGATGGAAGTGCAACAATTTAAGAAGCTTTGCCAGAGGGGTCTGAAGAGAGAGTTAAAGGGAGAGGTGGGTTTATGGGGGTTGGGTGCCACAAACATTGATATTGGAGCATCCATCAGTTTGTTGTTTCGTGACCTATTGTGGATATGGGTCCATGTCGGAGTCTCTCCTTAATGACTGTCAAATAGAATGTGTTCCACATATTTTTGACCAAATTGTGAATGCCAGATTCATGGTGGAAGAACTCAAGGTTGCCTTGGAGGTGGAGTGAGAAGATAATGGATGGGTTGCCAAGGAGAGCTTGAGCAAGGCCATTATCTCTGCTGTGGACAAGAACAGTGAAGTGGCTGGGTTGGTGAAACATAATCATGCCAAGTTGAAGGAGGTAATTATTAGCCAAGGCATGCAAGAGAGATATTTGGACACTTTCATTCAGAGCCTACAAGGTCTTTTGGATTGACTGAGTATTTGTATGAACTTAATCACTTAATTAATCCCTTGCACTAAGATTGAATAATGGAGGAGGAATTTACTCATGTAGCGATTGAGGAGATGCTAAAATTGAATAAGGTAAGACTTAAGTACAGTATTTAGGTGCTGTTCTTTATGTTTTCCTCTTAAGATTCTACTATGTGGATTTTTTCTCGTGGAAAGGAAGTGTATTATTTAGTTAAGTAGCCACATGGCTAAATCTTAAGAGGGCAACCTAAGGAACATTATCTAAAATTGTATACTTAAGTTTTATCCAATTGAATAATATTCAGCTCTATACTTGGGAAGTTGGGGTTTTCACAATCAAATCTATTAGTTTATCCGTTTATGTTTCCTTGAGGAAGTGTAGCAAGTTGTTAGGATAGAGCACTGTTGTTGTACTTGGGTATCTGATTGTATTTTTTTTCTGGGTTGTAGCCTGTACTCATGTTGAAATTTAGTTTATTATTATATTGTACAGAACATATACCATGTGTGTATATACGCATCGAATTTTTTTTTTTCTAATCTTTTTGGAGCGGCCCTGTATTAGAGTTGCGGTTAGTAAAAAGGATTTTGATTGTCTCACACTTATAGTTTGTAAGATATCCATATAAATCTTGTATCATCATCTGTTAAATGTGGAAATTCTTAAACAAAATGGACACCTGGTGTGAACTTGGACACTGTAAGTGCGGACGGTACACCAGGGAGAGTGCAAAACAATAATTCTTTTGTAAAAATGCCTCTAAAAGATGAATGTTTTGTGGGGTTTGATTAAAAATTTAAAACCTTTTATCAGCTAAATAACCTTAAAAGTATTCCACGAGTTTTGTTTTTCAAAGCAACCAACACACACACACAAATATATTTTTTTAAAAAATATTTTAAAAAACTTAAGAACATCAACTTGACTTAGCAGACAAACAGAAAAATTCATACTTAAAAATCACGTGAGTTTCAATTAGCTCAATTATTAAAGTTTTTTGTTATCGAATAAAAGACTTGGATTTCGAACTCCACCTTCACCAAAAATAAATTAATGTTTTCGCAATAAAACAAATTATCATGGAGTGGACGTTATAAGTTCTAATTCTGTCCTACTTATTGAAAAAATAAAAAAATAAAAAATCACAAAAAATCACAAAAAATAAAAAGAAGGAAGCAGATAAGCAATAACATATGGGGGGCTCTCCTCTCAACATGTACAAGCAATTTGAAGAAGACATTTAATACATGGAAGAAAGCATCAAGATTTTCAGCTACTTTATCAATATCATGCAAATCAAAAGAAAACTTAAAAACAAGGCATTTGTTAAAAAAACTGAATGATATAACCAGAGAAGCTTGGGTTGACAGTGAAAATCAAAAGAAATTAGACCAAAATGTGATAATTTCACTGCCAAGGGTTTCTTTCTCTTTCATTGGACCTTAGATATATATTTCTTTGCAAAGAGGTGGGTTACGAATACATCACAAAACTAATTTTAAATGTGTAAAGTGATACTTTTTAAACAATCCACAGACAAAGTGCAATGGGCCTAAGAGCACTAAAATTGAGGGTGTAAACATCCCTTAATTGCTATTTTAGCATCAACACCCTTAAATTCATGCTCTATCCGAGTATGTAAACCCAAAAATTTTTACATCCCAACTATAGTGAAATTTTTTCATACCAACTATAGTGAAGTTGCATATATGCAACCTCAGTGTTCATGATATTGTAAAGAAAAAATTATTTTTTAATCTCACTCTCTCTCTTCCTCTCACTTTCAGAGTTTCTCTCTTTCTCCCACGCTCTCTCCTCTCTTCCTCTTACCCTGAAAGCTTCTCCTCTCTTTCAATATTGGCTTTTGGGCCTCAGATCAACGTGGCACAAATCAGCATAGAGGCTTTGGGTGGGTATGTTGTTAGATAGATAGATTCGAAACCAATTCTGACGCATCACTATTTTGATGATTATGTCATAGAACAACAAGATGGAGTAGCCGCAGCAGCAGCTTCTACATTTTTGCGATTCAAAGCATCCCTTGGTCTTCGAACAAGACTACAGAGGTGGAGCTCCTTGTTGTGGGTGCCAAGAATCAATTTATGGTCCTAGCTACTGTTGTCCAAGAGATGGATGCCCGTGGTACAGACATCATAAATCATGTGCGGAAGTACCCCTTGGGTTGCACCATCCCTTGCACCCAATCCATCCTCTCATTCTCTTTGATCAAAACACACATTATCCTGAAGATGAAGAAGAAGAAGAAGAAGAAGAAGAAGATGAAGAAGAAGAACACAAGACACATTATCCTGAAGAAGAAGAAGAAGAAGAAGAAGAAGAAGAAGAAGAAGAAGAAGAAGAAGAACACAAACAAAAGACCAAATGCCAACTCTGCAATGAATCTCGTCGACAATACACTTATCGCTGTTACCGCTGCGACTTCAACCTTCACGCCACATGTGCTTCCTTACTGCCCACCATCCAATCTTCTCAAGTCCACCACCACCCATTAACCCCCTTTTGGAAGTGGATGTCCTTCACTTGTGACCTTTGTGCCAAAAAAGTCGAGGGTATACCTAATCACTGTGACCTATGTAGTTATTGCATTCATAATACTTGTGCTTCTTTGCCACGCACGCTCCAAGTTCTATATCACTGGCACCCCCTCCACCTCACCCATTCTTCTCTTGAAGTTGAACTCCATCAATCTGACTCCCGATTTTGTCAACTCTGTGCTCAAAAAGTGAACACAAACTCTGGGTTTTACTATTGCTCCAAATGCGATTTTGTTGCCCATCTCGATTGTGCTGCGGACTACAGATATAGGGAGAACATAAATTTGCAGGAACTTAAAGAGGAGGAGAATGAAGATTCAGAGCTCAATCAATCTGCAGCTTACGAAGTCAAAAATATCAAAGTGGGGGTGGATGGAACTGAAATAGCCACAGAAATCCAACACTTCAGTCATGAGCATGACTTAAAGCTTACAGATGAGGAGGTTCTAAAAAATGATAAATGCGACGGGTGCGTACAAGCTATTTTCCCGGCACTTCAATTGTATCGGTACACAATACTTTTCACGCACGTCCATATAACTATTATTTAAACTAAGATAGAAACTAATCTACGAAGCTAAGAAGACATAACATGCAACACAACAATACAACAATTCTTGAAAAATTAGAACATGTGGGAATACAACAATTAATTAATATCTCTAGGTATATTTTAGACATAGCCTATATTTAACAAATAACAACTATTAAAATCCGATGTCCAAAACAAAAAAAACAACTATTAAAATCTTTAAAAACATATCTAAAATCAAAATATATTTTTTTTCTCTCCTAACACCAATGTAGGAGTTTTCTTCCCATGTCCGTATTTGACATGCGTCCAAAACAAAAAGGTATCTTATGAAACAAAATATATGTATCTACACTCTCAGAGCGCGTGTAGATCCCTTATTATCTTGTGCATAAAATAATTATTGGAGCATATATGTTTCTTCACCTAGAAGTATACATGATGAAGCATCAATTCCATTATTAAACAACAAGCAAGTATGCTTTGCTAGCAAGTCATATTTTACAACGAATCAATTAAAGCAGACTAAAAAGCACAAAGTGCTCCAGCAATTTGATTCATTATAGATATTAGTTTTATTGTTAAAAGTCAGTCGAATATTTAAATTAGCCAAACACTGCCCAATGTGATTACTGGAGAAAACGAACCGACATTGAAACAATACGTATTGCAGAATTAAAGAGAATGCCGAAATCTATCTATGCATGAATAGATTGGGTTTAAGCTAGAATATCCAGTCGAAATTCCTTGGGTTATGCATGAATATGAATAATGTTGTGTGGGGTTTCGCATTATGTCCTCTGCTTCACACTGCTCTTTGTCTCTATTGGGAAGCCTTCACTGTCTTGTCAGGAAGAGAGAGAGAACAAATAGAGAATCTTACATATATACGTATATATATATATATATATATGTAAGCACACGAAAAATATTGCAGCCTTTTCCTTTTCCGAAAAGGAAAAGGTAGCAAAGAAAAATCAAGTTCAAGTTCTAGGGTGAGTTTGTTTAAGCTTTTTTAAAAAGGGCTTTTTTGAAAAAGTGGCTTTTTCAAAACGGGCAGTATGAAAAAGTGCGTTTTTAAAAAGCTGAGTGTTTGGTAAAAACTGCTAAAAAGTGCTTTTTAAAAAAGTTGAGTGTTTGGCTAGCATTTATAAAAGTAGCAGTTTGAGTTGTAAATTACCAAAAAGGACAATGTATATATAAAAGCATTTCTAGCAGGTTAGGCAAATTTTTGTACTATTTAGACAATTAACAATGACATTTACCTTTTGACTGCCTACTTTTTTAATTTTTATTTTTTAATCAAATTTATTCTTTTTTAATTTTTATTTTTTCTTTTTCTATTCATTCTCAATAATTATATTTTTCAACAAAAAGTGTTATATTCATAATATTTTTTGCAATACTTTCACAAGAATCATAACAAAATCTTATATAAAAAGTTGTTATTAGTTCTACTTTAAACCCATCATTAAAATTATATTTTTACTCACTAATATTAGCTAATTATTTAAAATTTATTGTGAAAATATTGTAGTAATATTTTTAAATTGTGATTTCTGAATGTTTGCCTTTCTTTCGTCCCTTCGTTTTCTTCTTTTCTTTTCTTTTTTCCTTTTTTTTTTTTTCTCTTGCATTTTATCCACCACACACGTATACCTATGGGATTCCATCCACACCTTTTATTTTTCTTTACTTTTCACTTTATTCTAGAGCCTTCCATCTTCTTCTTTCATTTTCCTTTTCTTTCCCCATTCCAGAACGTCCTTCTCCCTTTCTTTCTCCAGCTCTCTCATTTTCAACTCTTTTTTTTTTTTTTCTACTTGATTCCATAAATTCTCTAGCTCTCTCTGTGATTCATCTCATCATTATCTTCAAACACAGAGACATGAATGGAGAGAAAAGCCTTTGCTCCACCACACTGCCACCGCTGCTCCTCCTCCTCACTGCGGAGTGCTTGCAACCTGGGGTCATATCAGCTTCTATTTTTTTTCCTTGTTCTTGATTAGTTGTTTCTGATTTTAGATCTGTTAGATCAGCTTCTAGTTTTTTTTTTCTTGATCATTTATTGTTATTCTAATTTTTTTTTCTATTCTTGATCTGCTGTTGTTGTGGTTTTGATTTTAGATTTTTTGTTTAAATTATATCAATTTTATGAGAGCAAGAATTTTTTTGCTTTTATTGTTGTGGTTTGATTAATTTTTAAGATTATGTTTTTGAGTTTGCATTTTGATTATGCTTGAGTATAGAGATGAGATGAGAGCTCTGAGGTGAGGAATTGAGACTCTGAGAGTGAAGGATAATTTGGTAATTCCCCTCTACAGCCCAACGGATAGCACTAACGCGCGCGAGCTTTTAGCCAAAATGGACCGAAAACTGAGCTTTTAGCAAATCACGTTTTCTTCACAAATTTAAAACGCAGCTTTTAACAAAAAGTTGCTTTTATAATTAACCAAACAAGTTTTTGTATTCAGCTTTTTCAAAAACGGGCTTTTATGGGCTGCAAAAGTGCTAACAAACAAGCACTTAGTGCTTACCCAAGTCGGTGAGTGATTTCTCTTCTCAGTAGAGTTTTTTTTCTCTCTCTTTCCTCTTCTTGATTTCTCTCTCTCTCCTCTTCTTGAACTCTGTCTCTCTATTCTCTTCAACTTTCCTTAGGAGGAAAGGTACAAAGGGAACTATGAAGGAAGGGGGCCTTTAAGCGAAGTCACAAAGCGCTTTGGAAGACCACTGTCCTAAGCCTATTTGGCCTTGGTTTGGTTCTAGTTCTACTGGTTTTAAATTTGATTGTTGTATGTATGAGAACTTTTATTTTTATAGGTTTATGTGTATCACTCTAAAAAAGTTAAGTTGTGTAAAACAGTAAAAAAAAAAAAAAGAGATAAGATTTGGGTTCAGTGGTATATTTGCGCTGGATTTATTAGGATGATGATGTATGTCTATTTATCATGAGGAAAACATAAATCCAAAGTAGACATATGTCATTTTCATGATAATGATATGTCATTATATAAAATACAAAAGATAGAATAAACTGACCCTAAAAAAAGAATGTTAAAGTATAAATTACAACTTTTAACTTTGACCAAAATTCAATTCAATGCTCTAACTTCATTTTTATTCAATCAAGTCTTCTAAATTTCAGGTTTATTCAATTAAGATATCTGGTCATAGTTTGTTAAGTGGGTTGCTGTTAAATGCCAAAAACGACATAGTTTTATTTCTTATTTCTCAATTTTCAAATAAAAAAATCAGAGAAACTAAAACAAAAATTATTTAACATAGATAGATTCGAAAACGAACAGATTGGGTTATGCATGAATATCGTCTAGACGAGAGAGAATGTGAAATTCCTTCAGGCTTGCAGGTACACTATCCTGTTTTCTTATTTTCTCATTCATATGCCCTCAAAATCATTTGATTTGTGTATAATTCTCATACCACTTGATGACCAAATACATATTAATTTGTAAATTAATATTTTCAGGATGCATATGCGCTTTGTCGTGTGTTCAAAAAGAGTGCAACTGGTCCAAAAATAGGAGAGCATTATGCTATCCCTACTACCAGTTATCAACTAACTAGTGACCATTCATCTAGCGTTGAACTGTATTCCGAAGGCAGATGTGAAGACTTGGAGAGCGCGGATTATCGAATGCCATATGATAATTCATGCTCGCCCAACATGGTAGCTGGAACATCACATGATATCAGTGGAACTAGAGATGGGAAATGGATGCAGTTCTTATCAGAAGATGCATTTAATTTCACACCTCCACCATTTCCAAATTATGGAACCGTTTCATCATACCCTCCATCTAAGGTAAAATTTTCTAATATAAGACATTATAATCAACATATGTTGTGTTTAAAGCATTTTAAAATATTTGGTTACGTACTGCTTTTTAAAGCCTTACATTTTCTAGGCTTAACTATTCTTTAACCAACATTTTCAGATCGTCGTAGTCTGGTGTCTGCTCATGGGTGGTCGTGGCTCGCCGTGGGTGGTCGTGGCTTGCTGTGGGTTGGTTGGATTCGATGGGTTGGCTGGGTTGGATTCGATGGTGGCTAGGTTGGCTTCGGTGGTTGTTGGGTTGGTTTAGCTGGTGGGTTTGTGGCTCGGTAGAACTGAAGGGTACGGATCTTGGGTCTTGCGTGGGTCTCTCAAAACTGAAGGATATGGATCTCAGTGGTTGTTTGTGGCTCGATAGTGGGTTTGGGTATGAATCTCAATGGTTTGGGTATGGAGGTTTGGTAGTGACAGTGGTATGTATCTCAGTGGTTGTTTGTGGCTTGGTGGGTATGGAAATTTTGTTGAAATTTTTGGGTTTGTGGTGTGTAAATGATGTAGTGGTAGTGACAGTGGTGGTATGTATCTCAGTGGTTTGGGTATGGAGGTTTGATTTGTGGGTTGTTGTGGTTCAGTAGTGGTGGTAGTTTTTTTTTTTTTTTTTTTTTTCAATTCTATTGTGTTTCAGTGGTGGTGGTGATGGCTGGCTTTTGGTCATTGGGCTGAGTTTCAGTGTGAGGTGGTTGCTAGCTTTGGTGGGTTGCTAGTGGTGGTGGTGAACTGGTACTTGCTGGCTGTGGGTTTGATGGAGAGAGAGAAAAGTGAATTGTTGAGTGTATTATATTATTATCTAGTGCCAATCACCTAAATAAACCTTTCCATTTCCAAACGATGTGGTTGCTTCATCTGGATTTTCCAAGAGTAGTGTAGCAAGCCTGGTCCGAGGATAGAGCATTACAATCAGCAACGTCAGGTTTTATAGATAAAGCCAAAAAAGGGAATGTGGAAGTTTTTGGGAATCTCTTTGCAAAAAAGAGGAGAGTGTTGGCAAGACTGCAGAAAGCCCCTGTTGATAACCCTTGTGATTTTTTGCTGGACCTAGAAAAATTGCTTGTGTTAGAGTATTCTCAAATTCTCATGCAAAAAGAGGAATTTTGGGCTCTTAAGTCACATGTGGGGACTGCAACACGTCCTTTTTTCATTCTCCACAGTTGTAAGGCGTCATAAAAACAAAATAAGATGTATTAAGGACATTGTAGGGAATTGGCTTACGGAGGAAAATGAGATAAAAAAGTATATTAGGAATGGGTTTAAAAGCTTGTATACCACGGAGTTGAAGATGTCATCTAGGACCTTGCATGTCTCTAATTTCTCTTGCTGCTTTCTAACTTTGGAGGATAGAGCCAAGATTGATTATGAAGTCACTATTGAGGAAATCAGGTCTGATTTTTGGGCTCTTAAGCCTTTCAAGGCTCCAAGACCCGATGGCGTTCATGTGGGGTTCTACCAATATTTTTGGTTAGAGGTTAGAAGCTCTATTTGTGAGGAGATTAAAGAAATATTAATGCGGAGTGGTGCCAAGCTATCTAAATGAGACATTGATTTCACTGATTCCTAAATGCCAAAATTCAGAATCTTTGAGTAATTATAGGCCCATCAGCTTATGTAACTCAGTTTACAAAGTGGTTTTGAAGATCATTGTGGCTCGTATCAGACCTTATCTTAGCAACTTGATCTCGCCTGTGCAGACTACCTTTGTATCGGGTTGAAAAGGCGCTGACAATGTTCTTATTGCTCAAGAACTCTTCCATGCTTTGGATAAAAAAAAGGGAAGAGCAAGCTTCATGGCTATAAAGCTGGATTTAGAAAAAGCCTATGATAGATTGGAATGGAGCTTCATCCATAGAGTTTTGCAAGCTTTTCAGTTTCCCCCAAAAATCATTAAGATCATAATGAGCTGCATTATAACTCCTAACACAGCCATTTTGGTTAATGGGGGTGCCTTAGAGCCTTTTGAGCCAACAAAGGGCATTAGACAGGGAGACCCCTTATCCCCGTACATTTTTATATTGTGCATGGAGTATTTAGGCCACCTTATTGAGTAGAAATGTGTGGATGGTTCTTGGACCCCTTTGAAGGCCTCTAAGGAAAACTTGGGTTTCTCACACCTTCTTTTTGCAGATGATATCATTTTATTTTGCAAGGTTGATTCCGATGCCTATGAAGCAATATTGGAAGTGCTTGAGAAATTTTGTACAGAATCAAGGGCAGTGGCTTTGGAAACATGATGTTCTGCCAAAGATTGTAAGCTTCATTTGGCTATGTGTTCATGGTAGTATTCCTGTTAAAAGTGTGCTGGCAGCTAGGGGCATCAATTGTGGAAAGAATTGTCCATTGCGTAATAGGCACGAGGAAACCATTATCCATCTCCTTCGTGATTGTGAAGTGATTGTGAAGTGGCTCATGACCTGTGGAATAGCTTGGGGGGCACCTGCCTTATATATAAATTCCTTTAATGAAAATTTTGAGGTTTGGCTTAAAATAAATTGTCTAATCACAATTAGGCATAACACATCTATCCCTTGGAGCATTTTGTTTTTATTTGCGGTTTGGTGTTTATGGAAGAATAGAAATAAAGTGGTGTTTGAAAACACCATTCCGAATCCCAGGTTGGACAAAGACTGTATTGTTCAAGCAAGGGAATATTTTTTCTGTGTGAGTAAAATCCACCAAGTCTCTTCCAGATTTGCCATCCCTGTAAGATGGTCTAAGCCGCTAGGTGGTTGGCATAAACTTAACACGGATGGAGCGTCACGTGGAAATCCAAGTAAGGCCAGTGGTGGAGGAGTTATAAGGGATTGCCATGAAGGGGGTTAAGGGATTTTCTAGATCAATTGGACACACTACTAGTGTCATGGTTGAGTGGTGGGCATTGCGTGATGGGTTGATTTTGGCCATTCATTTGGGAATAAACCAGTTGGAAGTGGAGCTTGATGCCAAGGTGATTGTGGAGATGCTTAATAATGCAAACTGTACTAATAGAAGTTATGCCACTTTACTGTGTGATTGTAGGCCTCTCATGGCCAGGTTCAGGCAGGTCCGAGTGGGGCATGTGTTTAGAGAGGCAAATAAATGCGCTGACTTTTTGGCTAAGAGGGGTTGTTCCATGATGGAAAATTTTGTTGTGTTTGATACCTCTTCCTCTAATGATTTAAATGTTTTGCTTGATGCTGATATGAATGGGCTGTATTATTATAGGCATGTTGCCAGTACTTTGGCCTCTGTGGCCAGTTTGTAATTGCTTTTAGTTGTTTAGATATGCACCTGATTAACCAAAAAAGAGGTGCATGTAAAAAAAAATTTGGATATAGGATGAATGCTGAAATGAGTTGGTAAAATAGATAAAGTAGTGTTTAAGGATGTAAAATAGATACTTTTTTAGAATCTCCAATGCTAATACTCTAAAGGCCCTAACCATAGGTTGTTCCAAAAATTAAACATTGTATTTTAAACAAAATATAGTTAGTGATGATGTCGAAAATCACCCTCAGTGAGCTGCTGGGCCTACGCGCATTCCGAGCGAACCTGCACAGATGAAAAGGAACCTCAAAGGGTGGTACCGGCGTGGTACCGGCCAACGACCCTCCAATGGTTAAGTTAATATTGCTCGCAACTCCAGAGTGCTAGAGTCGGGTCGAATTACACGTACCTTTGTTCATGAGGGTTGAGGGTATTTATAGTGGTGTAGAGTTGGGGCCTTTGGCGTGTCCGAGGAGATAACCTCTGATCGGAACCATACCCTAATGCATGTTCTTTACGGAATCCTTTCCTCACCGGAGTCATTCCCTATTGCGTGGAGTGCAAGATATTTGCTCAAGTAGTAGCGTACTCAACAAGATTCTTCCCCTCATAGGAGCGTGCAAGACAAGACTCATGTCGATGCCATCAGCTTTCTCCTGTCACTTACCCATCTCGTCGGCACACTCAAGTCACCCCGTCGGGACGTGCTGGGTGTAGGCCTTGGGTGACGAGAACGAAGATGTCGGCGCCCATTACCATGCCGTCGGTCTCATGAGGCCGAAGGCACCTTCTAGCTGACCCCCATCAGTTGCCCCCTACTCCTCAGTCCCGTCAGTCTTAGTTGACGGGTTGGGGAGTACGTAACACAGCAGACAAGGCATTAATGGCTAGCTCCCTCGAGCAGCCCTAGTGTCGGAACACGTGTCTCGGGCCGACTGGCTTATGGCTGGACGGGAGGGTCGCTTCGTCTTCCGGGCCTCGAACCACCTATATATATGTTCTGTACTTCCTCCCTTTTCTCTTTTATTCCAATTCTTCTGATCAGAGCGAAACCGTCGGTTCAAAGAACTAAAGACTGTCGAGCATGATCCTGCCACCGTCTGTTCAGTGAAACCGTCAGTTTTCTCAAGGTCGTCTGCGTAACTTGGTAAGTTCTTTCTTTTATTGTGTTTTGTTTATTCGCATACTGAACTTTGGAGTAGGTTTTAGTGGGAAGGCCATCACTTGGGTTCTTAGATCACCCCCGTCCCTTGTAGGTAGTCGGATGTCTAGGGAGACGATGAGTGAGCAGTCGTCGGTCCGCGATGGAGCGGGCTACGACGAGGTCTTTCAAACAGGCCATGAGCTCGAGGAGGGTTCTTCTTGGTCGTCAGGGGACGAGTCGTCGATCCAATCTTCTGCTGGGAAGGCGAAGGATGACGGTGTAAGGGGGAGTCGGGTTGATGTGATCCAAGTGGACGACAGCGGGAGTGACGGCAGCTCAGACGATGATACCTTGGAGAGTACATCCGGAGGGTCCGAGTACGACCGTCCATTCATTCTCCCCAAAGAGTGGACGGTCAATTATTTTTTGTCGACAATGACGGAGAAAATCTTTAACTCCCTTCGCGTGCGCTACCAGACACCTGACGATATCCCGATCCGTCTCCCCCTAGAGAAGGAGAAATGCTACTCGAGAAGGACCGCAGACGTGGGCATGTATGATGCAATGTTCGCGGCCGGCTTAAGGTTGCCCCTGACAGCACTTCACCGACGGCTAGCAAATTACCTAGGTCTATCCGTCAGCCAAATTGCCCCCAACGCCTAGAGAGTATTTTTAATCTCCGAGATTTTGTGGTAGCTTAAGCGGGGGGAACCGTTAGTTGACCCTTGAAGAGTTCTTCTGGTGTTACCGCCCGCACCACATAGCCTCATCTCAAGGGATCTACCACTTCTCGGCGAGGAAGAAGGAGTTACGGTTGGTGTCTGACATGCCCGACTCCAATCGAAATTGGAAAGGACGGTACTTTTTCGTAGAGGGGACGAACTGGGTGTGTCATCAGGAGGAATGGGGGACGACACCCCAAGGTCTTGACAACACTTGGGCGTTTGTTAGGGAGTCAGGTCGTCGTCGTCACCCTCTTTTTTGTAGTTGTTTTATTCTAAAATTCTAACCCGTCTCCTTTCTTCTTTTTCAGCCAGCATTCGCCCGGATATTACAGAGGAACAAGAAGCCTTCATTCTAAAGGTGACGAATATTCCTTTGGACGAGCGAAAGTGCCATGACCTCATCACGCCTAACGCTCTTCACGCATACTGCGGAGGACCCGTACCTTCAGAAGAGGCTCGTCGCTTGCACAACCTCTCCCGTCAGCGTAAGCTTCGTCGTCCCACCCTTCGTTCCGTCGGCTTCACTTGATTTAGCTGACACACCTTTTTTTTGCAGAAATGGAGTCCGGCAAGCTGAAGGCGCAAATCAGAGCTGCTGCTGCGCAGAAGAAGGAAGAGGAGAAGGGGAAGAAGGGGGCGTCCACTTCCCTCCTAAAGGCCGCCAATAAGGGTGCGCCCAAAAGGAAAGGTGACGGGACCGAGGACCGTCCGACAAAGAAACAGACGGCCGCTCCTGGAGACCACTCTTCAAAGCCCCCGTCGCCTAAACACGGGGCCGGCAAGGGGTTGATGTCGGCCCAAGGTCCCGTCATCCCAGAGGACGAGCGCTGCATCCTTACCCACAAGGGGAATGCTTTGGAGCGGCTGGACTCCATTCTTGGGAGGAAGGAAGCTGACTCCTGCGTCAATCAGCCCATGCAGGAATTGGGGGACTCAGGCCTCTTCGACCTTGCCTGGGTACATATATCCTTTGCTATTTGCCCCGTCCGTTTTCTTTTAGGTTACTGTTCTGATGGGCTGATGGGAGTTTGATTTTTCAGGCTATGGTGCACATGAGGGCCATGCAGGTCAAAGGGGCCAAGAATGAGGAGCTGATGGCCCGTCAGACAAAGCGCATTACGAACCTGTCTGACGGGTTGGACAAGTATAAGGACGCCTGCCGTACTCTAAACGGGGAGATAAAGGTGTTAAAAGAAAAACTTGAGGAGGCAGCCCGTCAGTTGGAGCAGGAGAGGGAGGCCAAGACGACGGCGGAGAAGGAACTGACGTCTCTGCTGGGCCAGGTGGAGACGGCAAAGGCTGATGCCGTCACCGAGTTCAAGACGTCTCAGACGTTCGTCGACGCCTGCGCCGAGTACTACGGTAAAGGGTTTGAGGACTGCCTCAAACAGGTTAAGTCTCTCTACCCTCACTTGGACTTGTCGAGGGTGTCGATGGACGATTCGGTGCCGTCAACACCTATGGGCGACACCGTCGTGGCGGACGATGACACTCTCAGCAAGTCTGGGACGCATCAGAAGGCCGACGGTATCGTCCTTGCCCACCGGCTCTTAATCCGTCCGGCGCTCAAAAACTCCCGTCATCCGATCCTTCTGGCTTTGAGGGCTTTCCTGTAGTCCAAGACCCCCTTCAAGGCGACGAGGCCGTGCCTGACACCCCCGTTGCTTAATCCTTGTAGAAATTTTCCTTTTCTTTTTCTCTTCTCTTTTGTAATTGGTGTCCCGTCATTTTGAGGGCTTTTGTAAGAACAATATTCTTGTAATACACTAATTTATTTTTATCGTTTGCAATGTGTTGTTTTCGTTCAAAGACTTATGTATGATTTTCTTCTCGTTGCTTCACGGTAGCCCTACTTAGGACTTTTGATGCTTTTTGCACTAAATTACGACCTTCCAACGGGGTCGTCTGCCTTGGATCATGCCTTCGCGAGCTTTAAGATTACTTCAGAGCGTGGCCGTCAACTTACGTTTAATGGGCTCGCGCCTTTTTATCGAATTAAGGTAGAATTACACCCTTTGGTTAGGATTGTCTATTTATGCCGTCAGCTTAAGGATCGCCAGCTTATAAGCTTGATAGGTTTTTATGCCTTGTAGATTCTTTTTGTTGGCTTCCAAACCGTCAACTTTTATGCTTGACGATTTTATGCCTTGTAGGTTTTAGAATCGTTGGCTTCTAAGCCGTCAGCTTTGGTGCTTGAAGCTTTTATGCCTTGTAGTTTTTTAGAACGTTGGCTTCTAAGCCGTCAGCTTTGTTGCTCGACGCTTTTATGCCTTGTGGATTTTTAGAACGTTGGCTTCTAAGTCGTCAGCTTCTAGCTTGACGCTTTTATGCCTTGTAGATTTTTAGACGTTGGCTTCTAAGCCGTCAGCTTTGAGGCTTGACGCTTTTATGCCTTGTAGTTTTTTAGAACGTTGGCTTCTAAGCCGTCAGCTTTGTTGCTCGATGCTTTTATGCCTTGTAGTTTTTTAGAACGTTGGCTTCTAAGCCGTCAGCTTTGTTGCTCGACGCTTTTATGCCTTGTATCAATTTTAAGAAGGGAAAAAGGTGCCCATTGGGTTCTCAGGATACATTTAGGCAAATTACAAGCAGGAGCTGCCGCTCTTTCCTTATTGGTAGTACTTTCATAGGTGCTCGGCGTTCCATGGATGGGGTAGTGTCTGTCCTTCCAACGTTTCCAAGTGGTAGGTGCCTCTTCGATGCCACGACGTGACTTGGTAGGGTCCTTCCCAGTTGGGGCCGAGCTTTCCTTGGGCAGGGTCTCTGGTGGCGCCCATGACTCTTCTTAGAACAAGGTCTCCGACCTGGAAGTCCCTGTGCTTGACCCGGGAGTTGTAGTGCTTGGACATGCGATCTTGGTACCGCGCGAGTCTTTGTTCAGCTACTGCTCTGTCTTCGTCAATTAGGTCCAGCCATAGGCGCAATGCCTCATCATTCCTGCCTTCGTCGTGGGCGTTCACCCGGTAGGTCGAGAGTCTTACTTCGGCCGGGATGACTGCTTCGCTTCCGTAGGTTAGCCGGAATGGAGTTTCTCCTGTTAGGGTCCTTGCCATCGTTCTATACGCCCAAAGTACGCTGGGTAGTTCCTTAGGCCATATCCCCTTTGCCCCCTCGAGCCGAGTCTTGATAATCTTAAGCAAGGATCGGTTCGTTACTTCGACTTGACCGTTGGCTTGGGGGTGGGCGGGGGAGGAGTAGTGATTTTTTATCCCCAGCTGTGAGCAGAATTCTCGGAAGGGGCCGTTGTCGAATTGTTTGCCATTGTCCGAGACTAGGACCCTAAGGATCCCGAACCTGCATATGATGGACTTCCAGACAAAGCTCCGCACATTCTTCTCCGTAATGGTAGCCAGAGCTTCAGCTTCTACCCACTTTGTAAAGTAGTCTATGCCTACAATCAGGAACTTCAGCTGCCGCATAGCCATTGGGAAGGGTCCCATAATGTCTAGTCCCTATTGAGCAAACGGCCATGGGGCTGTCATGGGTGTTAGCTCTTCGGGCGGCTGTCTGACGATGTTGCTGAACCTTTGGCATTTGTCGCAGGCTTTGACGTAGGCTTGGGCGTCTTTTTGCATAGTGGGCCAGTAATACCCCGCCCGAATCAGCTTGTGCACCAGTGATCGTGATCCTGAGTGGTTTCCGCAGACCCCCTCGTGGACTTCCCTCATGACATAATCTGCTTCCTCGGGGCCCAAACACCTCAGGTACGAGCGAGAAAAACCCCTTTTATATAGGACGTCCTTCATTAATACGAACCTTGCGGCTCGGACCTTCAGCTTTCTGGCGGCTTCTTTCTCGTCTGGCAAGGCGCCATCCTTTAGATAGGAGACTAGTGGCGTGGTCCAATTACCCTCGGAGCCTATTTCCTGCACACTGATAAGGTCTATTAGTGGCGACACTTGCACAAAAGAAAGCACATTGTTGGGGGCAGTCACGTGTTCTGAAGACACGGCTTTGGCAAGGCGGTCGACTTGCTCATTTTCTTTAGGTATTTGGATTACCTCTGCCTTTAGCTCATCCACTCTTCTCTTCATTTGATCAAGATACTTCCTCATTCTATCGCCTCTACACTCGTAGTCTCCGCTTACTTGGTTGACGACGACCTGGGAGTCGCAGTAGACTACTACTTTTGTGGCCCCTGCCGCTTTGGCGAGATCGATCCCAGCTATCAACGCTTCGTATTCCGCCTCATTATTAGTGGTGGGGAAATCCAGGCGAACCATGCATTCGATCTGATCTCCCTCAGGGGAGCGGAGTATAACACCTACCCCCCCCCCCCCGGCCCGCCTGATCGACGATCCGTCCGAATGTAAGGTCCATAAAAGGTGCTTGTCTGCCCCCTGGTCTTCGCCGTTTGTGAATTCGGCGATAAAATCAGCGACAGCCTGCCCCTTGATGGCAGTGCGCGGGCTGTACCTAATGTCGAACTCAGTCAGTTCGATCGCCCATAAGGCCAGGCGACCGGCCGCTTTGGGGTTGTGCATTGCCCGTCGCAAAGGTTTGTCGATTAAGACAACTATCGTATGGCTTGAAAATACGGCTTAAGCTTGCGGGCCGCAGTGATCAGGGCGAAGGCGAGTTTCTCCATAGGCGGGTATCTTCCTTCTGCTCCGCGGAACGCCCGGCTGGCGTAATACACAGGCTTCTAGACCTTGTCTTCCTCCCTGGTCAAGGCCGCGCTGACTGCTGCCGGGGAGACAGCCAGGTATAGGAATAGTGCCTCCCCCGGCTGCGCGGGACTGAGCAACGGAGGTAAAGAGAGATACGCCTTCAGTTCTTCGAACGCTTTTTGGCATTCGTCCGTCCATTCGAAGGCTTTCATCAGCGTACGGAAGAAGGGAAGGCACTTGTCCGTCGCCCTTGACACGAACCGGTTTAGGGCAGCGACCTTTCCATTCAAGCTTTGTACCTCCTTCGTGTTTTTCGGGGGGGCCATCTCCATTATGGCTCGAATCTTATCTGGGTTGGCCTCGATGCCCCTTTGAGACACCATAAAGCCTAGAAATTTTCCCGCCGCCACTCCAAACACGCACTTTGACGGGTTGAGCTTCATGTTGTAGGAACGAAGGGTGTCGAATATTTCTTCGAGGTCCTTCAGGTGGTCTTCCTTCCTTCTGCTTTTTACTAACATGTCATCGACATACACCTGGACGTTCCTCCCTATCTGGTCTGTGAACATCTTGTTCATGAGCCTCTGATATGTGGCGCCCGCATTCTTTAGTCCGAACGGCATCACCTTGTAACAGAAAAGGCCCTGGCTGGTGACAAACGAGGTCTTCTCCTGATCTTGCCACATCCATCCGTATCTGATTGTACCCCGAGAAGGCGTCCATGAAGCTTAGCAGCTAGTGCAGGGTCGTAGAGTCTACCAGTGCGTCGACTCGAGGGAGGGGGTAGCTGTCCTTGGGGCACGCCTTATTCAGATCCGTGATGTCTACACACATCCGCCACTTCCCGCTAGCTTTCTTGACCATCACCACATTGGCTAGCCAGTCGGGGTAGTACACTTCCCGAATGAATCCTGCTTCTCGCAACTTGCCGACCTTCTCGGCTATCCCTCTGTCTCGCTCTGGGGCGAACACCCTCTTCTTCTGTCGTACGGGCGTGTAAGTGGGCGATACGTTCAGCCTATGTACCATGACGGACGGGCCGATGCCCGGCATGTCCTCATGACTCCAGGCGAATACATCTTGATTTTTCTTGAGGAAGGCCACAAGCGCCTGGCGAGTCGCAGGGCTGCTGAGAGCACCTATCCTGGTGGTTCTGTCAGGCTGGGACTCGTCTAATATTATTTCTTCCAGCTCCTCCACAGATTCTGCCCCCGCTCTCTGCTCAATGTTCATTGCTTGTAATTGGCTGTCCATCTCTACCATCGCGACGTAGCATTCTCACGCGGCTACCTGGTCTCCCCATAGCTCCCCCACGCCATGCTTGGTGGGGAACTTGACCTTTAAAGCATAGGTCGAGGTTGCAGCCTTCCAAGCGTTGAGGGTGGGTCGTCCTATGATTGCGTTGTAGGCGGAGGAGCAATCAACGACGAGGAAGGTAACGTCCCTAGTGACCTGCCGAGGGTACTCCCCGACAGTGACAGGCAATGTAACCGAGCCAAAGGGGTATACTCTCGTCCCTCCGAACCCGGTGAGCGAGGCCTTTGTGGGGACCAAGCGTTCATTGTCGATCCGCATCTGTTGGAACGCCGGATAGTAAAGGATATCCGCGGAGCTTCCGTTGTCGATCAAGACCCGGTATGTGTTATAGTCTCCTATCCGGATGTTGACGACGAGGGCGTCGTCGTGCGGATGATGAAGGCGTTGGGCATCCTCTTCCGTGAACTCCATAGTGGGGCTATTGATTCGTGGCTTTTTCTGGACAAGGCTCGCAGCCTGAACATTCTGAACTGCTCTAAGGTAGGATTTCAGAGCCTTCTTTGTTGAACCGACGGCTGGTGCACTTCCAACAATCATTCTTATGTCCCCTATAGGTGGTTTGGGACGCTCGTTGTCCCGGCGGGGAACCTGTTCCTGTAGGGGCGCTTCTGTTCTTTCTCGGCTGAGGAACCTCTGTAACTTCCCTTGCCTAATCAGGGCTTCAATCTGCTGCTTCAAATCGTAACAGTCGGCGGTTTCGTGACCGTGGTCTCGGTGGAAGCAATATTTGTCTTTGGGGCGTCTGTCTGGGTTCCCCTTCAGCTTTCCTGGAAACGTCAAGGACCCGTCGTCCTTGATCTGCATCAGGACTTAATCGATCGGGGCCGTCAACGGGGTGAAACTTGTGAACTTCCCAGCAGGGGGTTTCGGGCGTCTATTGTCTCGGCCTTCTCCTGTCCTGGGTACCTTTCGCCCCTTGTCCTATCGTGCTTCCTCTTGTCTCTCCCTTTTCTTGGGAGACTTCTCTTCCCGGGCCAGTAATGCATCTTCCGCGTTCATGTACTTCGTTGCCCTGTAAAATACGTCCGACATAGTCTTCGGGTCATTCTTGTATAGGGAGAACAAGAATTTACCCTTCCTTAGCCCGTTGGTGAACGCGGCGACCTGTATTTTATCGTCCGCTTCATCGATCGAAAGTGCCTCTTTGTTGAAGCGGGCTATGTAGAACTTGAGCGTCTCATCCTCCCGCTGCCTAATGTTCATCAAGCACGCGGTGGATTTTTTATATCTATGCCCCCCGATGAAATGTGTAGCGAACTGAGCACTCAGCTTTCCCTGAAGGAACTGATAGAGCCGGGCGTCAGTCTGCCGAACCAGGTCCTTGCAGAGCCTTTTAGCGTCGCCGGGAAGGCCTGGCACATAATTTCGTCCGGTAGGCCATGCAAGTGCATCAATGTCTTGAAGGATTCCAAGTGGTCTAGTGGATCCTTGGAACCGTCGTAGCTTTCTATCTGGGGCATGCGGAACTTTGGCGGTGTGGGGAACAAAATGACGGGTGCGGTGAAGGGAGAGTCTGTGCGGTGGACGAGGTCGTCGAGGTCGTTGGACACTCGTCCCTTGAGGGCGTTCATCATAAAGTCCATACGCTCCCTCATCAACTGCATCTCCTCGGCAACGCTAGGCGGAACATTGTCGGCGGCCGACGGATGGCTCGTCCCTTGCCCTTCAAGTCGGCTCAATGTGTTGCTTCCTTCTGGGCCTCCATGATCCCTCTCCTGGGCGCTGTTTTCCTCATTTTCTCCCTGGTTGTCAACCGTCGCGTTCCTCCGCAATAGCTGTTCTTCCAAATCATTGTTACGTTTTGTGAGGCATTCCACCGCGGCTGCCAGAGTCTGGATTTGTCTCTCGAGGGCCGTGGTGCGTTGTTCGTTGTCTTGATCGTTCATGGTGGTAACCCTTGAACGCGTGAGTACCATGCAACTCTTTGTCCGAAAAACACAGAACACTGCCTACGTACGTGTGCTTCCCACAGACAGTGCCAACCGATGATGTCGAAAATCACCCTCAGTGAGCTGCTGGGCCTACGCGCATTCCGAGCGAACCTGCACAGATGAAAAGGAACCTCAAAGGGTGGTACCGGCGTGGTACCGGCTAACGACCCTCCGATGGTTAAGTTAATATTGCTCGCAATTCCAGAGTGCTAGAGTCGGGTCGAATTACACGTACCTTTGTTCATGAGGGTCGAGGGTATTTATAGTGGTGTAGAGTTGGGGCCTTTGGCGTGTCCGAGGAGATAACCTCTGATCGGAACCATACCCTAATGCGTGTTCTTTACCGAATCCTTTCCTCACCGGAGCCATTCCCTATTGCGTGGAGTGCAAGATATCTGCTCAAGTAGTAGCGTACTCAACAAGATTCTTCCCCTCATGGGAGCGTGCAAGACAAGACTCATGTCGATGCCATCAGCTTTCTCCCGTCACTTACCCATCTTGTCGGCGCACTCAAGTCACCCCGTCGGGACGTGCTGGGTGTAGGCCTTGGGCGACGGGAACGAAGATGTCGGCGCCCATTACCATGTCGTCGGTCTCATGAGGCCGACGGCACCTTCCAGCTGACCCCCATCAGTTAGCTAAGGAAACTGTTACTTATCTCCATCAAAGTATACTAAAAGAACTCTTGCAACTCTCCAAAACCACTTCAACATAACCTAATTAAAAAAAAATTCATAAACAATTCAATTATTAAGATTCCAAAAAATACTAAAATAAACTATTCCTGGAATCTAACTATTTTAAAATCACTAGATTGGTAAAAAGGGCTTTTTAGGGTGCTTCCCTCAAGAATCTCAGTAACTTTCAAGCTTCCTCTCCTTGGCATCCTTAGGGAATCTTGTCCTCGTGTTATTTGAATCAGAAACAACTAATGAACCCAATGATGGCTAGGCTTTCTAACATAGAGTATTTGTATTATTAACCATAATATCAAAATTACTATGTTGCTTCCTTAAAAAAAAAAAACATTTTCTTAACTAGATAAGTAGATATCACACTTCGTGAATAACAATATATTAAAATTTCATTAAAATCAAAGTTAAATAGGCTTTCACTTTTAACTACTCTAAACTGACCAGCTTATATATGGAGATTTTGTTTTTTGGGTGTGTTCCGACATATTAGACATTACCTCTCTATTGTGATTTTTCTCTCAAATATGCACAAAATGAGATGACCCACTTAGAATCAATAAAGAGCCTCACTAAAAAAAATACCAATTAGAGCTTTCATAACAAGGGTGTCAAACCCACTATAAAGTTATTTTTAGCATCTTAAACCACAAAAACCATGCTCCATCAAAGTTCTCAAATGCCAAAAACTTTGGCACTCAGCTATGTACATTAAGTTGTCATCTCTAGCAGCTCACTCTAGCAAAAAACTCAAAAAAAAAAAAAAAAAAAACTTTTTATTAGCTCTCTCTCATCCTCAATAAAATACATTTTCTCTCTAGCCGGTCTCCTCTTTTTTACTTCTCTTTTTATATTTTTTTAGTTCTCTCTAGCCTAGCAGGTCAAAAGGGTCAAACTTTTGTCCTGTACACTCATATCCTAAACAAGAGGAAGTACATCCTATTATGGGTGTATGCTTCTTCTCTCTCACAAGTTGGTGGAACCTACAGCTGATGAGTTACACCAACTGTAAGAGGAGAGAAACATTTACCTGAAACATGGTATATTTTCTCTTAAAAAAGAACCAATTTTTGATTGTCAGTGGTCTATTCTCATTTACTTTCTTTGTTTTCTTCAAAAGCGATGGCAACTTATTTATTTATTTTTATCGTGAGTGGTCTATTCCCATTTACTTTCTTTGTTTTCTTCCAAAGTGATGGCAACTTATTTATTTATTTTTATGGTCAGTGGTCTATTCCCATTTACTTTCTTTATTTTCTTCAAAAGCGATTTTATCGTGAGTGGTCTATTCTTATTTACTTTCTTTGTTTTCTTCAAAAGCGATGGCAACTTACTTATTTATTTTTTTTTGGAGAAAAATGACAACTTCATTGCTGGTGCACGTGATGTGAATAATTACGTCTGTGTCCCTTTGGTTGTTATCGCGGACGTAGGACTGGAAGGAGTTTAGATGGACTACCTTTTTTGAGAGAAAAAGGGAATTACTCTCAAGTATACAATAATTCTCTCAAGAAAAAGCTAGATCAAACATATAAAATATTAGGAGAAATCATTCAGTTTTCAAGTGGCTTTTAAAAAAGTAATCATAAATCAAGCAAAGATGAGCACAAAACTTCATGTAGCTATGTTTCCCTGGTTTGCCTTTGGCCATTTCATTCCTTACCTTCACCTTTCCAACAAGCTTGCAGAGAGAGGCCATGGAGTGTCCTTTATAGTGCCCAAAGGAGCACAATCAAAGCTACAACACCTCAACCATTATCCAAACCTTATCAACTTCTATCCTCTTCTCATTCCCCACGTAGATGGACTACCCCTTGGTGCCGAGACTGCCTCGGATGTTCCTCTTCCACTTCATATGCACCTTGCTATAGCTCTCGACCAAACCCAACACCAAGTTGAAACTATTCTTACCACTCTCAAGCCTGACTTCATCTTCTTTGATTTTAGTCATTGGATGCCAGTTCTGGCTCGGCAGTTTGGTACCAAGGCCATATTCTATTCTGTGGTAAGTTCGGCTACACTTTCATTTCATATGGTCCCTTCTAAAAAAATTGCAAAATATTCCACAAATGAAGAGCTAGTTCAACCCCCTCCAGGCTATCCTTCTTTGTCAGTGCTACTAAAACACAAGGAGTTCGAAATTGCAAAAGTAAAAAGACTTGTGGAAGATCAAGGAACTGGGACGTCCTTGTACTTTCGAATCACCTCTAGCTTGAAAGACTGTGATGCCATAGCCTTAAGGACAAATTATGAGGTTGAGGGGACTTATTGTGACTATCTAAGGCAGCAGTACGCCAAGCCCATATTGCTAACTGGACCTGCCCTGCCTGAAATGCCAGTGACGAAGCTTGATGAAAAATGGACTAATTGGTTATCCAATTTTGAGGAAGGTACTGTGGTGTATTGTGCATTTGGGAGCCAAACTATATTACAAAAGAACCAGTTTCAAGAATTGGTTTTGGGGTTTGAGTTAAGTAGGCAACCATTTTTTGTGTCGCTGAGTGTTCCAGATGGATGTGCAACAATTGAAGAAGCTTTGCCAGAGGGGTTTGAAGAGAGAGTTAAAGGGAGAGGGTGGGTGTATGGGGGATGGGTTCCACAAACACTGATGCTGGAGCACAAATCTGTTGGGTGTTTCGTGACCCATTGTGGTCATGGATCCATGTGGGAGTCTCTTCTTAGTAACTGTCAAATAGTATGTGTTCCATACGTGCTTGGTGATCACATTTTGAGTGCTAGATTAATGGTGGAAGAACTGAAGGTTGCAGTGGAGGTGGAGAGAGAAGATAATGGGTGGATTTCCAAGGAGAGCTTGAGCCATTCCATTATCTCTGTGATGGACAAGGACAGTGAGGTAGCTGGGTTGGTGAAATATAATCATGCCAAATTAAAGGAGGTACTTACTACTAAAGGTCTGCAAGAGAGGTACATACACAATTTCATTCAGAGCCTGCAAGGCCTTTTGGATTGACAAATAAGTGTTTGTATGGACTCGACTACCTTTTAATTAATCCCTTGTACTCTTTTTTTTTTTTTTACTGAAAAGTTAGAATATCCCTTGTACTAAGATGAGTAGTACAGGTGATTATCAAAAGATGAGTAGTACAGGTTTCATTAATGGAGGAAGTATTCACTCATGCTGTGGTTGAGGCCTTGAGGGGAAACCAAAATGGTCCTGGAAGGAAGTGTTGCAAGTTATCAGTTCAGGGTAAATTTGGGTATATTTATTTGTACTTCTTTTCTAGGCTGTATCCATATTGTGTTTTATTTCCCTTTCAGCTGAAATCAGTTCCATATGTTGAGTGAAGTTGATAGCTTTGTCCATAACTATGTCAAAACAGGCATGCTGTTTTCTTTTTTGTCCATATGTTGAGTGAAGTTGATAGCTTTGTCCATAACTATGTCAAAACAGGCATGCTGTTTTCTTTTTTGTTTAATGAAATTGAAGCTTATCAAACACAGAAAATGTCAAAACAGGCATGATGAAATATAAATTACTAATTAATTAAACACCAAATAACATTAGCGGTGACTGGTAGTTATGCCTGGTACACGTCAATGCCTATGCCATCTCATGGAATAAGATAAATAGATATGATTTTATTTTTATTTTATTTTATTTCCCCTGTCAAAAATTTCTAATATAATTGGCAATTAAAAAATTCCAAAATTTTTAGATTCCAAATAGAAGTAACTCTTTTAGGGGCATCAGATGATAATTTCTAAATTTTTATTGGGACATGTTGTTGCTTAGCTTATCTCTTCTCACAGTGTAACTAGACCTTTAATTTTGTTGTGGGAGGACTTTAAACAAGTAGATATTTTTCATGGATTTCAATAAATTAAATAATTTTATTTCTCCTTTTATTTTGTCTTTAAAAATATCTTTAAAAGAGAGACGACTTCTAAATTATATACGAGTAATCAGGATCTCATGCAATATATGGAAAATTAATAAAAAAAATATATTTATATATAATACATATTTATTTCATAATTAATAATAAATAAAGAGTCAATTAGAAAAGTTGTAGAAAAGAACATTAGCAGTTTTATTAGAATTTGTTTAGAGAAAATTAAATCTAATTCAATCAAAATTTGTTTAGTTTTATATTACTTTATAGGAAAAGATGGTAAGTTCTAATTAGTTTAAACTAACATAATTTAGAATTATTTTTAACTTAAAAAATCATTTTAAAAAATATATATTAGAATAATGACGTTGACACTAGTTTTCAAAAGCTTATGGACAAAATTAATAGAGTAAATCAACACAAAGTCAAAGACTTTTATTTTATATTATGCTAGTTAGAAACACATGCAATGTTTTAACAAAAAAAATTATATTACTTTTTTTTTTCCTAATTGAGGGCATAAATATAAGAGGCTTCATTGGGAATTTTTATAGAATTTAAACTCAATTAAAATATACATATTTGATTGACATAAAAAATGTGGATTTTCAAAAACTTAAATGGCAATATCTGAAGAAGTAAAAAAATATATATATATTACATATTGATATGTAAAAGAACCTATATATAATCCTTCGAATAATTTTCGCTCTCATAATTAGATGAAACTTCAATAACCTTTCTAACAGTAAACTATCCTTGCCACGGACTCAAATATACGACATGCATATTTCAAGCCCCTTCTACTGATTCAAAACCCCAAAAGATCATTAGATTTCAGTGAGATTGCTGTAATTAATAATAATTTCTAGATTTCACAAATGGGTTAGATCTGGTTCGAATCAACCCATATTTTTTCACATACAAAAAAAAAAAAAACAAAAACAAAAATTACTAAATATATAGTCATAAATAACAAAATATTCAAAAATAAAAGTTAAATAATGCATAGATTTGTAAGTTTCCACAATTCAGAGTTCGTTGAGGGACCGTTTTTGCGTGTAATTATATGTCATCTACTGGAAGGGTGCCTTTGCTAGACCGGACTTGTTTTGGAGTGTTAAGCCCGGAACTTGACATTGGGCTAAAGATACCAATGATATGGCTTCCATTGCACTTTTAAGCCTACAAAATACTTAAATCTCAAAGTTCTAAGAATCATAATAATGGTTTGTGAAAAAATATGGGTTGATCCGAACTAGATCTAACCCGTTCGTCAAATCTAGAAAATATTATTAATAACAACAATCTAAAAATCATGATAATGATAATGGGTGAGATAAAGTAATACAAAGCTAGACAAAAAATGAACTAATTGGTTATGCAATTTTGAGGAAGGTATTGTGGTCTATTGTTCATTTGGGAGCCAAACTATATTACAAAAGGACCGGTTTCAGGAATTGGTTTTGGGGTTTGAGTTAAGTGGGCAACGATTTATTTTTTTATTTTTTATTTTTTTGTGTGTCTTCAAGTGTTCCAGATGGATGTGCAACAATTGAAGAAGCTTGACAGAGGGTAACTACAATTTTTTTAGCAAAATTGGACAAAAAGGCCTAAATTGGATAACTTTGAATCTTAAAGGACTCAATTAAATGAAAATAAGGTTAGATGACTGAAATAAATTTTAGTCAAACTTAGAGGGTGTACTTTGCATTTTTAGCCTAAAATATATTTACTTCCATATAATACACACACACACACACACACACACACATAATTAAAGCACATAAAAATACCATTTTTCTTAGTATTAAATCTAACAAATTTATCACTGTACATCTTTGGTGTGATGGTCATTCCACGAGTATAAGTGTTTGTGGAGTGTGAAAGGTAAGAGCCGAGGTTCAAGTTCCAAGAAGGAGTTTCACACATATATACCAAGGGAGTCGATCTCGTACCAGAGGCTGTACCGGTTTAGGCAGCGAAACAATATATTTCGGTACTGGTCAATACCAGTGTACCGTTTCGGGTTTACCGCTATTTTATATATTTAATATATATATATATAAAAATTATAAATGTGCTACGTCCACAATATTTTCTCAACACTTTTACAATAAATCATATGTGGCTATTTTTTATTGGTTCTAATTTGAATTTACCACTAAAATAAATTTTTTGACCCACCAATAAAATTTATAACAACCTAAAACATAAAATTTGTTGTGAAAGTGTTGTAAAAATATTGTAATAAATTTTTTTTTGGTGAATGTATCTCAATTTTCCACTCCCCTCTGCCAACAATTTTTTTTTAATAACTCATTTTTTTTCACCTCCACTCATTCTCTTTTACTTGTACAATTTATCTTTCTTGATTTTTATCTTGATTTTATCTCCTCCACATGTTTACCTCCACTGAGTCTTGTCTCATTTCAAATTTCAAAAAGCTAGTCTTATCTCCTTATCTTTGGTCAGTCATCACGTGGGCACCCAAAGCAAGACTCTCTGAGAAACACTTAAACCATAAAAAAGCGAAGAAGAAGAAGAAGAAGATTAGAGGAACACCGAGTCATAGATGTTGCAGAGACCACGAAGAAAAATGGAAAGCTAAGAAGAAAAAAGATAGAGATACAAGAGAGATGCATCAGATCATGAAATTTGTTAAGAAATTATCTTAAGTGAGTGATAAACAACAAAGAAATCTGTGTTTTTGTTTCGGGCCGGTATCCATTTTCCGGCCAAAATCCGGTATTTTTGCCAGTACAGCCGAAGCGTTCCCAGTATTGCCGGTATTTAAACCGGTACAAAATGAGGATATTTTTATACCGTTTCAAGCATCGGTATGGGAAATATCAACCGTACCGGCTGATACGATGCGAAACTGACTACCTTGATATATACACTTTTGGCACTATAAACCAATTAATGGATTGTCAACATAAGTTATGGCCTTGGTTTCTCTACTCATATTTTTATGTCTTTTCAAATTCAACTTATTTCTATATTAAACTACTACTGTTTTTTATTTTCCAGTTAATGAATTTGGAGAGTTTAAGAGTTTTATAGTTATTCCTAAATTAAAGTTTAGATACATGGAAAAATGGATTTACCTTTTCATTTCTTAATCACCCTTCCATGATGTATGAGAAGCACATAAATGGCCTCCCCTCTCTTAATTACATGTATACAATATGTTTGATAAAATTCTAGGATACATTTTCAAGAATGGTTGAGATTTAAAAGGCTTCTTTACAATATAAAATAATTATAAGTAAAATAAGCACAAAGGATGATTATTGGAAGTTGCACTAATTTGTTCAGATCTCAGGGCTTCAGTAAAAATTTTTTCACCAATATGCAAATGATGAAAGATTAAAATATGTTTAAACCTCAAGGCTTGCATTTCTTAATTTTAGGTTGCATGTTTAAGGCTTGAGTTCTTTGCGAAGGTGAAATATAAGGTGGGTAAAGGTTTATAAACTTTAAACCAAATACCTAATAAAAAACCATGTGAAGCACGAATTAAGAACTAATTTTAAGAATATATTTATGACATGATTTGAATGAAGTGTTAGTCACTACAAGAAATTTGGTTAATTTCAACGATTGAAACCGTTGAAAAAGTACTAAAAACCGTTGAAAATACTATTTTCGATGGTTAAAGTAACCATCGAAAACCACCATTAAAAATTATGTCGAAAATTTTTTTCTACGGCCTATGTAATCGTCGAAAAAAATGTTACACTTTTATCAACAATTAATAAACGTAGAAATATTATTAAAAGCCGTTGAAACATAAACACATAAAGATGCTTATTACTTTTTTTTACATGTACTCAACCGTCGATAAAGGGTATCTTGAGATAAATTTCAACAGCTTGTAAACGTTGAGATAAGTATTTTCTTTAAAATAAAGAAATAAATAAATTTGGATGCACTTTTTACATTGATCAAAATTTAATAACCTAATTCAAAATATAGGTAAACACAATTGTGCAACTCCTAATTAAATTTACAACAACCAATCAACTACTCTTTTAACATAATAGAAAAACTGTACAAATACAATGGACAAGGAAGAACTTTGACCAGATCCATCATATTGGCCACAACATGTCAGGGAAAGATATATTTATGAAAATCCACTTCCTTTTTTAGTGGAAGCCATAATTTGACTCGCATCCAAATTAAAGTTAGGATAAAATGACCTGCACTCTCATCCTGAACAAAACATAAGCATTCTTTGAGTAAGCCAGCTTGTATGACAAATCTGAAATGAAGACATGTGAGTAATTAGAAAATGAAATAGAACTTGAGCACTTCAGTAATGACTAATATTAATTGGGAAAACATCACCATAGTATAAGCCCAGATTACAAAATTTCCTTCTAGTATGAATGATATAGAACACTTCTACAAGTAACTATAAACAAGACAATTCTGCAAAAAAAAAAAAAAAAAATTTACAAAACCCAGACAACTTCACGCTGTTTCCAATCAAACCCATCAAGGATAAGAGTGAAACCCTGTTTGGTCGCCGAGAAATTGAGGAGAAAAGGTAAAAAAGAAAATGAAAATTTTCATCTACTCAATGTTGTTACGGTTTTCAGAAAATAGAGCAACGCACATTTTAAGCTGTAAAATATTTTAAATTATGTAACTACAGCAAATATGAAGTGTAATACCATATCTGCATGTTGGAATAGGATCAAAAATAACATTCACCAAAGAATCCTTACTGTATACTTAAAAAATTGAACTCACCCAACTAGAGCAAGTCCCCAGGTGGATAGGCTATAGAACAGAGTCCCAGCATGCCAAATGCCTAAATCCTTCTCCAGTTTACTGACACCACCTACTGCCTTTGCAACAGCTGCAAGTTCATAATATCACAAAGATAAGTAACACTGACAATCACTCCCGGCTCACAAGACTACATACCACGGGAGTAGCCAGAGCCAAGTCAGTCATTCACTATATCTCTGAGAAAAATGCGAAATGTTCCAACTTACCCCATCAAACTCAAAAAGTGAATAACTTGTACACAAGGTATAAGGAACGTTTCTATAGATTTGACATTTAACTAATCCATTAATTTAATGTTGTACACAAACAAAGCACATACAAACATCTGCCCAATTCATTTTCTTTTGTGGTTAATTCAGATTCAGCTTCTTCTGATGGTCCACGTGCTAGATCTAATAGTTGCTTGCGCACTTTCCCTTCATCATATAATTGAGTAATCTATTCAAAACAAGATCAAAATCAATACAATCATTGTAATTGTCTCAAATCAAGCATACATCACAATTATAATAAGTTATATATAGATAGAACGTAATGATTTTCAAACCACTCTCGGAACTGTTTGTTATGTCGATTCTCTACACTCCTATCACTTGCTTGTATGACCTAACAGATATTTTCGAATACTTTATAATTTATGAAGTTATAAATGCACGGTCAGGTCAGGTTTTCAAAGTGAACAAACATTTTGAGACTAGTGCTTACATTATTGACCCTTTTATTGAAGAACTAGTGCATATTTTGAATCTAGATCATTTTTTACAAATGGAACTTCTATACGGTGACCAGAATGAACGACACGAATTTTACTTTTTGTTAGGGCATATGTGATTCACATGTTAGGAACATATGTCACTATTTTATGTAATTGGCTAATCTTTTCATAAAACGCACTTTACTTGTATTTGGGTAGATTTAGGATGTGGTTAATACTTCAAGAAACGTTGTTTCAAGATCAAGTGTTGAAGCCATGCAAGTTTGTCTAAGATTCAAGTCTGAAAAGTGTCTGTCATTACAGCTCGACAGCTAGCCATCTATCGAGCTTGAAGAGCTATTCCAACCCCGTGGCTCGACAGCAACTCGACAGATAGGCATCTATCGAGGTTTATGAAAAACAGAATTTCAGTTCCATTTTGACTCCAATCCGTGATTATGTATTTAGGCTTTCTTTTCTCACAACCCTAGACATATAAAAGGATTATTTTAAGGGCTATAAAGGTGGACACAAGTTGCACAAGTTTTGAGCAAAGTTTGTTCAAGAAAATTGTGACCGAAGACAGAATTTGCCCTAGTTCATCTTTCTTATGAAGAAGTTGCTGTGTTTTGTACACCGTAGGGTTTAGTGACCAAGCATCTTTTGGATCTTCATCATGTGATGAACTGAAGAACTTTGCAGCCAACATCTTTCTCTAGTTGGTGAATCAAGTTGCATATTGGAATCAACGCAATTAGTTCGTTACGTACTAGGAGCCGTGCAATATAAGGAGAGATTGTCACTACAGAACAAGTCCAATTAGGTATTGGGGTAAAGGTTCAACTGTAGGTTGGTATAAGGTACTGAGATTCCTTTACTTGTAACCGCTTGTTGTGATAATAGTGGATTCTCGGGAGTAGTGACCTTAAAATCACCTGGTGGGATTTTTGCCGTGTTAGTTTTTCCCATTCGTAAACAAATCACCATGTCATTTAATTTCCGTTGCATGTTTAGTTTAATTGGTGATTTGTTTGTGCTACCACACTTATTGCATGTAATTGAACCTAATTAATTCACTTGACTAATTAATTGGTTAATTCATCACAAGGGGTTAATACGTTTTTGGCCTATCACTTTTGTTAATTGAAAATGCCAAAAAGGGGCAAGCCCTCTGTGACAGTTAGTTATACGGTACCTTGATGAGACTATAGGAAACTAGGTACAAAAAAGTAATTCAAAGATTATCTATATGAACTCTAGATACACAAATTTAACCCAGTGATCAACCAATGATTTAATTTTACTGTCATTTCTACATACATAGAAAGTAATAAGGTGCTAAGTGGCAAACTGACAGAGAACTGTTAAGGCTTTTCTCCTTGTTCTTCTTTTCTTATCCAAATTCTTTGGTTTTGGTATTGGTAAGACCATTTATAGAACCACCTATGCTAGAGTTGTTGATTGTATTTAAATATATTGACAGCTACAACGCACATTCAAGAAATGAAAACTAGAACAAGCTAATACCCACTTAAATGCAATTACAACATCAAAACCCACTTCATGTGATTATGGCAAAGAGACATAACACAAATTAAAAGGAAAATGAACTTACCAAGAACTTGTAATTTGAACTCACACACGCTCTAGCTTTCAATCCCACATATAGTGAAATTTGAACTCTCCTTGACCATGCATTAAGCTGAACTCCCAATGCACCTGCAATCACATTGAAAGCATGCAATACACAAAACCACAAATTCAATTTTGACATAACATTTCAAATTCAAGAGCAAAACCCACAAAAGTTCAAAATCTTTCAAGCGAATAACAGATTATGGACAAAATTCGAGTCTAAGAAAAGATAAACTGATCATAAATAAGTTTTTAGAACATCGAAGTCGAGAGAAATAGAAAAAATACCTGATCAGAGGGATAATAATAGAAAATTTGAGTCAAGAATCTGTTTGGTTGCCTAGAAAATAATAGGAAAATCAACCGCCAATACCTATGAGAGAGCGAAAGCGAGAGACCGAGATATAGAGCAAGAGAGAGGGAGCAATTGAATTCTGTTTGGTTGCCCAGAAAATAATAAGAAAATTGACAGCCAAGACTATGAGAGAGAGAGAGAGTGCGATAGAGAGAGTGAGAGTGAGATATAGAGTAAAAGAGAGGGAATGATTGTAGGGTAAATATATTTAATTGTAAAATAGCTATAAATTAAAAGCTCCGTGTTTTTATTTTCAACATTTATAACCTGTTGATGAAAAATAGTTAATTTCTTTTTTTCAACATTCATCCAACTGTTGATATAAATTAGCAATATTCAATCAGTTGGATGAATTTCTCATTGCTTATTTATCACTTATTTCAACAATTATACCAACAGTGGAAATATATATGTGAATTTCTCACCACTTATTTCAACAGTTATGTCAACTGTAGAAATACATATGTGATTTTTTCAACAGTTGAGTGCAAATGTAGAAACTAATGGCTTTTATCAACATTTTTTAGTGACTGGATAAAAATATGTTGAAAAAAACTTATGTTTGTTGTAGTGAGTATAGGATGTTAAATAGGGAATCCATATGGTTGTTTGTCTGTTTCCAAAAAGAAAAAGGGAATCCTTAGAAAATTTAAACTCATTAAACAAATACATATTAGAATAATGATGTGGCATGGAAAATATGAATTTTTAAAAGCTTACATGGAAACAATAGAAGATGTCATAAAAAATTCAAAAGTTTTTATTTTATTTTATATTACGTGTAGATATAAATTTAGTTATATAAAAGTTGGATATTGAAAGATGTGTTTGTGCTAACTAGCTAGCTATCTTCTTTTCTTGTCAAGTGGCTACATTTTCCTTACACAAACATGACACATTTATTAAAAGGTCAGTCGTGTTAAATCGAATATGATATTCTCAACTCATAACCGGCTAATTTCGTGTTGTGTTGTGTCATGTCTTGTTCATAGGTTGTGTCGCATTTTGCCACCCCTACAAATACCTAAGGATGAAAGATATTTAAAAAAAGAAAAAACAAAGAAACACATATTGCCTAAGAGTAACGCACGTAGGCATAAAATTTGACAACTATTTTCACTCCTGTTGAGTTGACAATTTTTTGGTGTATCTAGACTAGATTGAGAAAAAAAAATACTTCTTTTTAATATATTTAATTCCTTTTCATGGTTAAGATTGAAAAAAGCTCAACCATTAATTACAACTGCATATAGGTGGATATTCTACTTGATGATGTATGAAATCAGGAGGCCATATGCTCTGAACTTCAATGGTGGATCAACAACATGAAAAAGAAAGAAAGACTATCGAAGGTGACTAGGGTGAACTAGACAAAGACCCTCCGAAGGTTAAGTCAGTTTCTCTCTAGAACTCAATTATGATAAGTGGATGAATAGTAGCACGTACCTTAGTTTGGTGAGGCTTGGTCCTTTTATAGAGAATTTAGAGTGGGTCTACTTGTTAGGTGCCACTAACATCGTAGGAGATGTGTGGATTTAGTGGGGAGAGGCGAATTTCGAGGAACTCACCCCACGTTTCTGAATAGTGAATCATGTTGCAACCTTTCTTGGTTTGCAAAGAACCCCTTAGAATTTATTAAGTGTTCATTGGCCGTCTACAATCTCTCATCGTGTAGATGATCTATCTTTCGTAGATGACCTTTCTCCTTGGTGTTACCATTTTTCTCTCTTCCTTCCAGACTATTATCTTGGACAAACTTTGTTCTTGTGAACGACTCATATGGATGATAAACACTTTTTAATTATCCATTAGTATTGATCTCAATCCATCTTAGACTCTCTCTCTCTCTCTCTCTCTCTCTCTCTCTCTCTCTCTCTCTCTCTCTCTCTATGGCTTTACAATCAACCTCTCCATTCCTCACCTCCTTCACTCTTCTTTTTCACCAAAGCCTTCGATTCTCGCCTCATTGAGTAATGGATTCCTCTTCATTGATTTCTTCTCTTTACTCTGCAAACCCAAGCGAACCAAACGTAAATTCTCTGCGTCTTCTAGAAGCTCCTTTCCCTTTGTTTCTTCGTTGTTGAATTCTTGATCTTGCATGCAACAATAGCGCCTTTGGATGATGAATCAAATTCTCATTTTGATCTGAGACCGAAAGGTGCACTTCTTTTTTTTATTTGCTTGGCTTTTATTTCAAAAAATGTGTTTTTTTAGCCAAACGCATCCTTAAGAATTTGGCTACTTATTATTACGTGTTTATCATTTTTCCTGAGATAAACTAAGATACCGTTTGGTTCACGTTTTTGAATTTCTCTTGTTGCTTTTAGGAGTTAAATTCAAGTGTCTTTGACATATACAAATTTTAAAAAAAAAATTTTCAAAATACTAACCAAACAATACTTCATGATTTTAGAAGTACATTTATTGTTTTGAACTTTGAAATGCTCAACTTAATCCAATTTGCTTTCAAAAGCAATAAGGAAATAGTAATTATAGAGTTTGCAATCTTAGCCTTAAAAGATAGGTGATTCTTAGATAACAATCAAACAATGACTTAGGTCTATACTTAAAGTTAGAAGTACTTAAAATGTTTTTGAGACCCAAAACTTTATCCATTTTAGGTCTCAAAGTGAGTGTCTTTATTGAAAAGTGAAAGCAATAGGATTGTGAAACAATAATTTCTTTTATGTGCTTAACGAGTGCTATTGGTTAATGTTAAATTTTTTATTTGTTTAAAGTGGAAACTACACCATAAAGTTTAGGGACTTTTGAATTTTACACAAATTTAGATTTTAACTCCGGAAATTATATTCTATTTGCCTTAGTAGCCATTCCATCTATATTTTTTATTAAATACCACATAAACTTGTCATGTGTGTTTAGTTCATCCAATAAAATATCATGTTATTTTCATTATGCCATGCCATTTTTTAACTTTAAAAACTTTCAGTTTTTAAAAAAAATTTAGGCTAAAAAAATGTCATGACATCATCTTATTGGATGAATTAAACATTCATGACAAGTTTGTGTGACACTTAATAAAAAATATAGACGAATAAACTGCTGATACAAATAAAATATAACTTTAAGAGAAAAAAAAATTCAAATTTTGAAACTTCAGGATGCAAAATTTAGAGACCCTCAAACTTTAAAAGTGTAATTTGCACTTTAAACTTTTTCTTATAATCAGTAAGTTTTATGGGTGTAGACTACTTTAATCAGTTAAAGAAGTATTTTTTATTTAATTTGTGGATGTGGAGGCTACACCAAGGAAAGTATGAAACAATAATTTGTTTTGTGTTCAGTGGTTAACGAGAGAAATTTACCAGCATATGCTCATTACTCTAGAAAAGCTCTACAACCAGAGAAAATTTCTTTCAGAAATTGAAAAGGTTCATAGTAAAAAAGACAGTTGCAAAAGAAAAGATTTGCTAATAAAGTACTATGAGAAAAACTGTGATTGTTCAACAAAAAGGAGAGATCATTTCAAGAAGTATCCCTTGAAAGGAGACACCATGCAGGACTAAAGAAGAAATTTTTCAAAAAGAAAAAATAGAAGTTTCTCAAAAGAAAGCAATTTAAAGGAAAGATTTCAAAAGTCTGTTTTGTGTGCAGAAGGCCATGCCATTTTGCAAAAAAATGTTCAAAAAAAAGAGAAAGCAGTAAAGCTTCTTGAACAAGCACAGATTCATGTAGATGAAACTCCTTTCTTAGATGTAGAATCACTTTTTTTACTTGATGATGACGACTCTCCTCAAGCTTTAGTAGTCATGACTTATTCCACATCAGATTAAGATTCAGACTCAGACAGTTATGATGCCTCAGACCCAGAAATCCAAATCATTTATACATCACAGCTCATTATAGCTCCTCTAAACAGCCGCACTCCCATAGTCCAAGTACATATCCTCCTAGAAACTTACTCTAGACCCATCCCAGTCATAGCCCTTTTTGTTACTGGAGCTATAGCAACAATTCTCCATCCTAAGATTTTACCTACAGAATTCTAGTTGCCCCATAACCAGATGTTTCGTGCAGCAAATGGAGACATTCTTAACTACTCAGAAAAGTAAGCCTATCCTTATCATAATTTTTCTAACCCTCACCATAAAACACCAAGTCCTTGGATCCCCTCTTATTGGTAGAGACCTTCTTATAGGGTTTCATCTGCGTCACCAAATACCTAGCCTTAGATGGTCCTCAAAAGGACTTTTGCACAAACAGTCATCTATTTACTGTTGACCTATTTGACTCTTTGAGAATCCAGATCATCAACGATTGTTGTGCAAACAGCCATTTTGAGTTCCTCCTTAAAAACCCAAATCTCTTATGGAAGAACCCAAACTTTTTCATACATCTTCCCTTCAAAAAGAATGAAGATGTAAACCCCACAAAAGCCAGCCATAGAGGAATGAACCCAGAATATTTAGCCTTAGCTAAACAAGAGTTATATACCCTTTTCTCAGAAGGCCTCATAGAACCCGCAGCCTCCCCATGGGCATGTGAAGCTTTTTATGTTAATAAGCATGCTAAGCAAATCTAAGAAAAACTCAGATTGATAATCAATTACCAAGATCTTAATCATTTTCTTGCAGATGATAAGTGTCCTTTGCCAAACAAGAGTGCTCTCTTCCAGCATCTTTCAAATGCAAAAGTATTTTCAAAATTTGATCTTAAAGCAGGATTTTGGAAATTAAGAATCCATCCAGAAGAAGGTACAAGACAGTGTTCTGCATTCCGGATCACCATTACCAATGGACAGTCATGCCCTTTGGCCTCAAAAATGCCCCATCCCAATTCCAAAAAGCAATGGTAACGTTGTTCTAGCCACTCTTGGCCAATGCATTAATCTATGTGGATGACATCCTTCTATTCTCAAAAGATGCAGAATCCCATGAAAGGTTGCTCATTGAATTTTATAATTTAGTGATATCTCAAGGAATAATGCTTACAAAAAAGAAAATGGTCATTGGACAGTCTTCTATAGATTTCCTGAGAGTAAGCATTCCAAATGGAAAATATACTTTGCAGCCTCACATAGCTGTCTCTCTTGGCGAATTTCCAGATAAGCTCACAAGTACCAAATAGATACAACAGTTTCTTGGAATTGTTAATTACATGTCCAACTTCATCCCAAAGAGTTCCAATTACAAGAATTGTTTAGCTCAACTCCTGAAGAAAAACCCTCTAGAATGGAATTCTGTTCATACAGAAGCAGTCCAACAATTGAAAAGATTAGCAGAAATCTTCCTCTGCTACAGATTCCAAGACCAGGAAAACGAATTTTGCAGACAAATGTAAGTGATGAATACTAGGCAGCAGCTCTTTTTGAAGAGATCGATGGTAAGAGAAATATTTATGGATATAAAAGTGGTGCATTCAAACCTTCAAAACTTCATTATCATTCCACTTTCAAGGAAATACTTGCAGTAAAACATGGAATTGAAAATTTCTAGCTTCACCTCCTTGGGCATAATTTTTTAGTCGAAATGGACATATCCTCTTTTCCAAAAATGCTTCAGTTCAAACGAAAAGTGCTCCCTCATCCTCAATTACTCAGATGGTCAAATTGGTTTTCACAATGGTCTTTTCAAGTAAAGCACATCAAAGGAAAAGATAACTTGATCATTGATTACCTTTCCAGAAAGCCTCCAGCCATTAACACTACAATTGTTCCTCTACCTTTATGTGTATATCTTGTTACAGATCCATCCTCATCCTCAGGTTCTTCTTCTGCAACCCCTAATGATATCCTTAATATGATAGAAAACCTTCCTCTAGACATAAAAGACTAAATAAAGACCTTTACCCTTGAAGCCAGATCCAAAAAAATCATCAAAGTCCTCCATAATTACCTTAAGGAGCACCACAATCACTTTCTTGCTATTTACCCTGACTTGGACCAACCATGGAAAACCCCCTTTGCCTTTTGGCTAACCAACTGGACGGTCATACATTATCTTTACATGTAGTACCTACTCAATGAGCATTATTTGTGCCTTCATTTTGAACCAGGATTTTATAAACTTGTTTTCCCCCGTGAAAATAGATATTTTCAAAAGTTCTGGTTTGAAATCCTAAAAAATGATACTCATAATGGAGATTGGAAAAAGTATCCAGTCATTGAACATCCAAGATTTGGTTACAAAATTACTACAGGATGTATGGTTGCTAAGCTCAATTCAAAAAAAGACATTCGAGCAGAAGGTATTTTTTACCCGTTAGAAATGCATTGGGTCACTAATTGAGATGACATCCTCCATTTACACATGGACACCACTTGGGCATCTTGTCACCATGCTCTTACAAAGACAGAATCCCTTAATAAGGGAACCTTATCTAAAACAGGACCAAGTACCCCAAAAGCTTATAGACAATAGTGGCCACATGAAGATCATTAGGAAAAACCAAATCCTTTTATTGGTTACGATGACCCCTATTATGATAACCATGACCTAGATCTTGACGCTAACGTCAACGATGATAGGCCAAAAATGTATTGACCCCTTGTGATGAATTAACCAATTAATTAACCAAGTGAATTAATTAGGTTCAATTACATGCAATGAGCGTGGTAGCACAAACAAATCACCAATTAAACTAATATGCAATGGAAATTAAATTGACACGGTAATTTGTTTACGAATGGGGAAAAGCTAAACGGCAAAAACCCCACCGGGTGATTTTAAGATCACTACTCCCGAAATTCCTATTATCACAACAAACGGTTACAAGTAAAGAAATCTCAATACCTTATACCACCTACAATTGAACCCTTATCCCAATACCCAATTGGACTTGTTTTGTAGTGGCAATTTCTCCTTTTGATGCATGGCTCCCAAGTGTGACTAATCAATTGCACGGATCCCAGTACGCGACTTCAATCACCAACTAGAGAGAGTTGTTGGTTGCAAAGTTCTTCAGTTCATCACACGATGAAAATTCAGAAGATGATCGGTCACAAAACCCTACAGTGTACAAACACAGCAACTTCTTCACAAGAAAGATGAACTAGGGTAAAACTAGGTTTCCGGTTACACTTGAGGAATTATGCTCTTGTGCAATTGTGCTCTTGGCTGTGTAACCTGCTACAGCCCTTAAAACAATCATTTTATATGTCTATGGTTATGAGAAAAGAAGGCCCAAAGACACATTTACAGATCTCAAGAAAACAGAACAGAAAATCTGTTTTTCTTAAACCTCGACAGATAGCATCTGTCAAGAAGCTGTCGAGCAGCTGTCGAGCCACGGGGCTGGAGCAGCTTCTTGAGCGCTATAGATGATAGCTGTCAAGCTTTAATGACAGGCACTTCTTCAACTTGTTTCTTGGACAAACTTAAATAGCTTTAACACTTGATCTTGAAATAAGATTTCTTGAAGTATTAAACACATCTTAGATCTATCCAATTACAAGTAAAGTGTGTTTTGTCAAAGGATTAGCCAATTACAAAAAGTAGTGACATATATTCCTAACAAGTGAAACACATGTCCTAACAATCTCCCCCTTTGGCAATTTATGACAAAACCACAACAAACAAATGAACATATGAGAGAAATCATAAATCACTCAACTCATACTCACTTGTTGAATACAATAAAATCTATCCTAACACAAATTCTTGAAAAACTGTGCAAGAAAAGAGTTTATAGCAAGTAGACTTTGACAACCTGTATTTCTGAAACACTTAAACAAAACTCATCAAGACATCTTAGTGTGAAATAGAAATAATAGATTGCATACAAGTAATAAGAAACATGTGCATAAAAAGAGAAAAAAAACAACACATATAAGGGTAGGTGAAAGAAATATACATCAATCATATAAAGAAAATAAGTACAATGTATGTCAATAATAGTCATAAGACTTAAAGTACAAGAGCAATGTATCTCTAAAAGAAAGAAAAGAAAAAGATACAAGTAATCTCGCTACATTTCTCAAGACATCAACACTTCCCCTAACAAAATGGTCCTATACTAACTCTCCCTCTAAGTATGACTACTCTCATACCAAAATTACTCCCCCTTTTTGTCAAGAGTGACAAAGGGAAGAGTATCAAGTAAACATCTCATCGGAAGAGCTAGCATCTCCATCATCATCATCATCATCATCATCATCATCGGAAGCATCAATATCATCACCAGCATCAAAATCAAAAGCCACTGGAGGAGGTGGAGGAGAAGCCTCAGGAGCGAAGCCACCCATGACCTCCTGCCGCCGTGCGATATGGCCGACACGAACATTCACCTGATACAACTCCGTAGAGAGTGTATCAAGGCGAACATCCATGCGCTGAAGCTGCGCCATGATGTCTCCGAGAGTCACATCGCCCATAGAAGAAGAGGGAGTGGATGTGGATGAAGCAGATCGGTATGGAGCTGAACGGGAGAGAGGAGTTGCTGACCCAGTCTGTCGCTACCGAAACTGCGCCTCGCTACGTTTGATGGTAGCGGCGTCTATGGCACATATGACAGAGAAATGATCGAACAAGGGAAAAGGAATGGAAAAATGGCTCAAAATCCACGTGATAGCAGCAGACGCCAACCCAAACACAAGACAAACATGAAAACCAAAAGGATTGTAAGAAGATAATGAGTGCAATTAAAACTTCATAATAGAGTATTTTTCTTTTATTCAAGTTCACTTGATTAAAGAAACTACTTTTTATTCTGACTGACATTCTATGGTCCATATATGTGCGTGATTGCCTTCAACTGTTGCTTTGGGAAAGAATTGTTCCACAATTATAAAAATGCAGTAATAAATCAATATTCCTTTACTCATTTTTTACAGTATAAATTCATATATGTTCTAGAACCACTGGTATTTTTCTCTTCCTTTCCCTTTAAGTAAAATGTATAGGCATTATGCATTAGCTTTCTTCCTGGGAAAAAGAAGTTTATGGTGGTTATGCAATTGGTTAGTTGTACATCACTTAATATACAATCTAACTCCTATCTTCCAGGATAAAGAAATTTGTGGTAGTATAATGTGTATAATTATTCAGCTGAACATAACTAAGTATGCAATCTAACTCCTATCTTCTGGGGATAAAGAAGTGTATGGCAGTATACTGTGTACAATCGTTCAGTTGTACATAACTAAATATACAATCTAACTCCCAATTTTAATATAGTTTTCAGCTCTAGCTTGTCGTTTATTATTTTGACAAGAATGACGGTAGCGCTCTGATCATATGATTTCTGTGGAAAGTAGAAAATAAGAGATGAAAAGGCAAGCTTATACAGAAGGAACAGCACGGAAGACGAAGGGCTTTCGTTCCCAAGGAACAGCCACTAAGTAGATGACACATGCCCTACGATATTAATAAACCCAATATTAATGACCCTAGGTCAGCATGTCAGGCTAGGTCTATCTCTCAAGAGGCAAATTGAGCCGTCACTCCATGAGTCTGTCCCCCAAGAGGTCGTGAACCCATAGAGGAAGGGGACAGCAAAAGAGGGTAAAGTTTGATATGACGGATACATTTTAATAGACGCAACGATGATTCAAACCGGTAGACAGCATGTGGACAGATCAAGGGTGCATAGACATAAGGTGGACGAATTTAAAGGCCACGTGTCATCTCCGAGGATTATAAAAGGAAGCAACTTGTGTCTCACGCATAACCCTAGTTTGTAGAATCCCAATGGAAATAGAATCAAAACATGAGAAAGATTCCGCAATATACACACATCAATAACAATTCTATAAAGAAAAGACTTCCTACGCAAGAAAGAAAGGTCGGTTCTACACTACTATAAAAACCCAAAAGCTCTCCCAAATCAAGGTACGCATAATTTCCCCCCAACTCTGGCACTCTAGGGTTGTGAGCAATCTCTAACTTAACCTTTGGAGGGTCTTTGGCCGGTACCACACCAGAATCCTCTTGAGATCTTCCTATCTTGTGTTGTGCAGGTTGTTTCAAGTGCGTGAGAACCTTGTAATTTACTGACAATATTTCGGCATCATCAGCATTCATTCAAGCTGTAGGAGCGTAGTGAAAAAATGACATTATGGAAAGAGCAACAAGAAATAATAGCAAAGTTAGAGGCACAGGAGAATAATTGAAACTCAATCCCAAAAATGCAAAATATGGTAATTCAGTAGAACCCTAATAATTTCATTTTAATCCATATTTTAGGGGTCAAAATGTAACAATTAAACATTATGGAAAGAGCAACAAAAAATAATTGCAGAGCTGGAAGCACAGGAGAATAATTGAAACCTAGTCCCAAAAATGCAAAATTTGGTAATTTTGTAGAACCCTGATAATTTCATTTTAATCCATGTTTTAGGAGTCACTATATAAAAATTAAATGTTTATTGACATATCCGCCCCCTCCCCCCAACACGCACACACACACACACACACACACACACACACATGAATCATCTGTGAACACCTCATTCAAGCATACCACTATGTGATAGTAAATGGGATTTAAAATGTCAAAAAATTAGTCCTAATGAATTGACAACAACAAAAGTTTAATTACATACCAACAAAAGTATTATAGAGAGTAAATTTATGTACTCCTCAAGCCAACAATAGTTTTAACTAAAAAGTACCAAAATAGAAAAACCATAAAAGAATAATGAGTTATATCAAGATCATTTTCCTCAAAAAAAGTTAAATGCACCAATACTAATCTCATCTGAACTTTCTTCAAACGATGTCCCAATAAAATCAAATGATAAAAATTCAAGGATAGTGAAAGAGACAGCTACAACTTGCTTCCAACTTATTTTTTGAGAGGGGGGGGGGGGGGGGGGTGTTGTTCAACAAAAAATAAATTGATACTACAACCAAGTAAAAATTTTTAGAAAAAATACAAAGATAGCTATCTAATATAAAAATCAGTGTATTACCATCACTTTTAAGTTGGTGGAGATATCTGGAAAACCTGAAAAAGTGACTGATCCTTAAGAGAAATAGCAATCTTACGTTGAAGCATAGAAAGGCCATCCAGAATTGGGCTAACAATTGATGAACCAAGATGGCATATTTGTAATCAAAACATTGACCAAGAATCATTATCTATGATGGAAAAAAGAAAAAAAATTTAACTAAAAGAATTTATACTAAAACCTGATCAGCAATTAAACCGGTGACCCTAATTAAAAAGAAACACAAGCTGCTCGTTCAAACAGAAAGGAAACAAGAAGATACATTCAGTGTCAAATGGAACTCAACCTGTGTGATATTCTTAGTGTCTGAATCTTTCTACACAGCTGGTACCAAGCCCAAAGAAAAGTGGTGGGTGCGGTAAATTGATAGCTCGCATAAAACTAGTCACAATGCATGAATGAGAATCCTTGCACAAATGAGACAGTGATTTAACTCAAGAGAGTATAACTTTCAACACGATATAATGATAGGAAAAAACATATACAGTCAACCATAAATAGTTGGGATTAAGACTTAGTCAAGTTGAGTTGAACCGAAACTATAATAAAATGACATCGGTCAAGTGGTATAAGCAGAATATCAAGACTGTAAGCAAGTAAGCAAAAAAAATTCATCTTCATTATTATCTTCAGTAATATTAAGAACAACCTTGTCAAAGTAAAGCCAAGCTATCAACTCAACACATTCATTTTACAAATGGGCCACAACCGAAAATAGAGGACATTAGGTGCCCAATTCTAGAAGAAAAATTATCACATAACAGAAGATAGCAGAACTAGTTCTTTGGAAATTCAAGCATTCCAAAACTCTCAATCAGTCAAGAACAGCCAACCAGACGAAAAGACAAGGACCCAATGAATATCAGATAAGATGCAGATTGGATTATGGAAGAAGAATCGGCCAAAAGAGGATTTGACCAACTCCTTTCAATAGATTTACATTGCTCAAAGCAACCTGCTTCCTCAATTAAAAGATCACATACACATCTACGCTTGCAAACGAATACACAAATATACACACATACAGGTATTGAAAAAAATTTATGAAAATATTAAAAGTTTAGTAAAAAAGTTAAACATATCAAAATAAAATAAACAGCTAACTTCTTGTTCATGACGCTTATTCAATCTTTAAAGAGTTTTGTTGCATGCAAACAAAAAAAAAAATTAATATCTTCTCTAACTTTTTTTTGTATCCTTTTTTATATAAGGAAAAAAAAACACTCAAAAACAAAATTTGAATTATAGAAAAATCAACAGGTCATATAATTCTGCAAAATATAAAATAAAGTTAAATACTTACCAAAAAAAAAAAAGAAAAAAAAAAACTAACTACTAAGTACGGATTTAGATTAGTCATCGGTTAGCGAGTGGAGACTCACACCATAGATAACATCTGGTTTGGTAAATTTTTAGAGCAAGAGAGGTAAATTCAAAATAAAAAATTAGTCATGCTTTATACAATTTCTAATATTAGTATCCAAGACAAATGTCAATGAGTCATGACAAACGAAGAGATCTACCATTTCAGGAACTTCAAATTCATGTTCAATTATTTAGTTTAAGAAGTCTACAGAACCAATTTTCTCAAATTATTCTAAGACCAAAAAAATAGATGTTCGTTTTTTAAAATGGTTATCCCCTACACTCAAGTCCTGGAGGTCAAAGTGTTAAAAATTTGGATGCTTTGGAACAAAACAAAGTGAACGCTGCCATGCAAAGGGATTCAAGGTTGATAAGAGTGCAACAATAGTAATGGTGTAACCTGTAGGTGGGAATCTGTTGAGTCCAACTTATCCAGCATATCACAAAAGATGGAATAACGTAAAGCTATGAGGCTGCAGAAGTCATAACCAAAAATAGGATGGTGAACATCAGGAAAAAGAAAAACATATGGAGACCATACCAGTAAAAGACCCAACCAGAAGTAGTATGTAGGTTATGTTTCTCATTGACTGCCAATGCAATGTGTTTTGTACTTGTTACTGTCTCCTCCAATTTTTCAAGATCTTCATCTTGTTTTGCTTTGAATGATAGTATGTAACTCAGATTACAAATGTATATACTATAATCCAAGTAGCATAAAAAGTAACATGCATCCAAGAAAGAATCACATACCATTCGTAATTTGCCACCGAAAGCCAACAAGACCATGATTGTTCAAGCCATTTGTTCTGTTCATGATGTCACACGGCTTTATATTAGGCCCAAGCAAGCTATCTCTATTGTTGAAGCTCGACATGTTAAGACTAGAAGCCATCTAGTTGACTTTGGAACTCAAACTTTTTAACGTGTCTTGACGTCAATTCATCTCTTTCTAGTTCTATTCATCAGCAGAGGCAAGCTTTAATGAGGATGTCAGGATAATGGTTAGGGCTTTGATGAGGTTGACAGGATAATGGCTAAGTGATTGAATTCACTTCTTCCTAACAACTTAAACTATTTGGAAAATCAGTATTCATCTATATAGCAAAGAAAATGGTCCTAAATTCAAATTCTATCTCCACTCAGCCTCCCATTTTAAAATTTCCAAATTCCCACATGTTGGACCTCAAGACTTTGGGCCCACACAAGGGCGGGGAGTGTTAGGATAATGGTTAAGTGATTTTTTTCTATCAATTTAAGTTTTTAGGAGAATCAGTAATTAATCAAAGGACAAGATAAAAACAGTAAAAGAACAATTTAAATCTCATAGAAAAGAAGGTAGTTGTTGCTTTATAAAAATTACTTACCTACTACAATTACATGTTGCACCGATTTGGCTATCATACGAATATAAATTAAAACCAAAAATCTTAAACCACTCCATCCCTAGTAAATTTTCAAGACTTTAAAGGTCTGTTTGAAGGAACCGCTTATTTTGCTAAAATTGAAAATTTTTTGCCCAAAGTACTATAGATAAAGGTAAAAGTTAGTTGAAATAGTATAGTGAGGCCCATGAAAAGTACCAAAAAGTGCAATGAAACCAATGAATAGTGACAAAAATAAGCTGAATAGTAAAATAAGTTGGCAAAATTCATTTATCCAAACGCACACTAAATACTAAGGTGAAGACAGACTTTAAAACCTAATACCAGAAAATATGAATTTTGAAGCAACGCTGGAAAAACAGCACATAACAACCAACCGAAGGAATGCATCATGTGGACAACAACAGCATGTATGCAAGGACATACGACAAGAGCAAGAGATGTCCTGCAGTCCATCACGAGATTGGAATTAAAACTTTTAAATACACTTACCAAAGCAAGAAAATAAAAAATTCTATCTCCCTTTCTAAATAATGGTCATATACCAATACTTTAAAAAGCAAAGTCTTTAAAACTGATGCAAGATAATATAGAGAAAAATAAAACAGTAATTTATTGTTCCGGAGATGAGATCTTCACCTTATCATGTAATTGAATCAATAAAGCTTATTTCACTTTAAAAAATCAATTGTCTTAAGTTTTCCAAGTTGCAAGTTGATTATAAAAATAAAATTAAAAAAAGGGTCAGATAATTTACAGCACAATTGCATTCATAAATAAAGTTGCAAAAACGAAGTCAACACGAGTACAATCCAGTTTACCAACTCCACTTTGCAAGATTTCTTTGGTGCCTGTCATTAAATGACACAGAAACTCCAATCGTGTAGCATCATTTATAAAAAATGATCACCTTATAGAGGAGCCTAGAATTAAACATTAGGGAACTGCTACTAGTTAATAAGGAAAAAAAAAATCAACTCACATTTTGAGCAGAAAAGTTACTTTGCAGGATTTCTTTGGTGGCTGTAATTCAACCTCAAAGAAAGAATTTTCACCAAATGAACAACTCAAACAAATGAAAAATGGGATCTGCTAACAGTTTAACATTTCACACTTTAAAAGCATAGAAGCAAAAACAAAGTAACGTTTTATCTAAAAGTACCACAAAAAGGGAAAAGTAACTATATGCCAGAAAATCTAAAGCACATTCCACTAGATGAAAACCAAATAGATAACTCCCCTTATATAGTCTTTATCCACTTTCTTTTTTTCTTTTTCTTTTTTCTTCATTATCTAAATTTATCAAACTTGTAAACTTTTTTCTTAACAGGAAATGCTCATTTCATTTGTAACGAGAGACGAGATATTAAACTAAGTTAAAATCTCCACATCAATAGCCAAACACTCCAGGATGAAAACTAATCTCACCAGCAAATTCTATAAGCATCTAAATAGTCTCTTTACATGGAAAAATCTCATACAAGCATCTACCCCTGGTAATAAAAAAAGCCTCTGCTAAAAATATGTTATCAAGAAACAAATTCAACACCAAGAAAAAAATATCCCAAACAATCCATTAATCCAGTCTGCGATATAAATTATTTATGTAGCAAATATATTAACACATATAATCTCTAATTAATATTCAAAATAGGTATTAACTTCTGCACACAAAAAACCAATGAATCTTAAATCAACTATAGACCTTTAACCAACCAATCGAGATTGACCGCATTTATTCTTCTTCACCATTCTATCATATATAGTTGGGTTAATCAACAGTAATGTCGATTTTCATTAAATCGACAATACAGTCGATAAACCCAACCATATAATTTCATAAAATCCCCTAATTTTTCCCTAAGTTAGAATCATATAATGAAATTGACATAGAAAAGTGTATAAACTTTTTTATCAGCACTATCATTATCTCGAGTTGAAACTTTACATAGACTACAACACTGACCTTCGATCTTAACCTTCGCCGACTTCGCTTTCTCTACGAACCCACTCAAGAAAAATCAAAATCAACCACACAATAAAACAAAAAAAACACTTTCATTCATACAGAAATTTATACATACACATGGCGTACAAGATATGAAAGGGGAAAATAAATAATTACCGAGCAGAGAATCAAAATCATTGGGAATATTATCATCGTCTTCATTAACTATCGATGGCTTTGCTTCTCCTACTTCTATTCAGTAAACCAATCAACATTTACTCTAAAAAATTTCAAAAATATTTATGGGAAAAAAGTGAGGAGAGAGAAAGAGAGGAGTACCAACTACCGAGTGGAGGAGAATCGAAATTGATGATCCCTAAGAGTTAGGGAATACCATCATCATCTGCTAGAGACACAATATTCAATAATCAGGGTAAATTTTGAATAATTTATTAGAGAGAGAGAGAGAGAGAGAGAGAGAGATGAAGGAGTGAGTATCAAAAGAGAGCTTGGAGGAGCGGAGAGGCCTTTGAGAAGACAGTAATGGCGATCATTGAGGCTCAATGGTATCTTCCTGTGCCCTTCCTGTCCGCCATTTTTGAAGCAAAGAAGAGAATTAAGGAATACAAAAGCAAATTCTGTGTCTTCTGAAAATGTACTTTCTGACGAGTGTTACTTATACTAGATAGAAATATCAGTTAAGGATATAAGGATAGTGAGCATGTTAAAAGCAGAAGAACAAGTCACAAGAGAATCTGTAGAAGTTAAAATGAGAGAACACTATACAAACCTGTGTCAAGATATTCTCAATTAGACCTTTAAGGCCTGCATCAAAAGATCCAACGGTATAAATAAATGCGCTTGTATCTAAATTTAAAATAATACGGCAGTTGAAATGGATCTCCAAGAATGCAATATAGGCTTGAGCCAGATGGAAAGAAACAAAGAGAAAGGACAAGAAAAGATTAGATCTACGTGAAACATGAATAATAAGAATGTTCTAAAATGGCCACTGGATATTCTGTACATGATGTCAACTTTGACCAAGTGCATGCAAAATTTGTTGTCAAGAGTTTTAACCTTAAAAAATCCTTATAATCAGGCAATTCAAATAATTCTTCCACTTATCCAGCTGAGGAAGAAGATAACATAAGATAGAAAGCACACATACTAAAGCATCATTACTAAATGATCTCTATTCATAACTCATAAATGTACCGTTCATTCAGTAAGATGAGATCAGGCATGTTACTCTGAGTAGCCCTTATGGCCTGTTTGGAAGTTAAAAAAAGGAGGGAGAGTAAAGTAGAGGAGAGGGAGGGAGAGTAATTCAATTAACTTGTTTTGAAGTTTTTTAAGGAAGGAGGGGGAGGGGTTTGGAGGGGTTTCAACTACCTCTAACCCCTCATTTTTAATTCCTCCAAATTGGAAAGATTTGGAGGGAGAGTAGAATGGATAAATTATTGGCCAAATGAATTCCCTAATTTACTCATTTTAAATTAACAAAATTACCCTTTTTAAATGGCTAATTACCCCCTTCCTCCTTACTAATTTTTAAAACATCCAAACAATGTAGAGAGGAACCATTCCCCTCTACTCTCCTCCCCACTACTCTCCTTCCCTCTACTCCCCTCTACTCTCCTCCCTCTCTAAACTTCCAAACAGGCCATTAAGGACGTCTTGCTCTTAGGGTCACTCTCAGCAAATTTCTTTTTTGATAAGTCACTCAGAAAATTTCAGGCCCTATACAGCCTCCATTGGTCAGGTCATGCTTCAAATGATCATAATCTGTTCAATTATAAGCTAAAAGCAACCCCCTTCACCTATAAATAGCTGCACAGCAAGTTTAATTAGGATCTTTTCTTCAGTAATTCAGTATTTTGAGGGGTCTAAGAGAATGTACCAGATCTTGAGTCATACTCTGAAGAAGATTTAGTCCATGGAATCATTAATGCATCTCTTTGAGCACCTTATGACTGACACCATATCTTATAAAGTCTTTCAGAACTTCTTCACGTTCTCATTGAGCTACTTCATTCTCTGCAATCATTACTCCTTATCATGCCCCTTCCCAAAACCCATGTTCTTCCCCACAGCAATCGTTAGCACTAAGAATTCAATTGGGCATCTTTTCTTTCATTCCCTACTTATTTTCTGGTCACTGTAATCTTCCTATGCTATGGGTTTTTATGCCCTCTATCCTATCAACTAAAAAGTCTACAATTTATGACGGGTTAATCTTCTTCCATTCAAAATTATACATTGTTCAAGGCCCTGTGTGCAGGTTGGTTCATGTTTAGTATGAATTTGTAATTAAAAAAGATGAACAATGAAATATCTCAGTGATGAAGGGAGATCAAACATTGAATGGAAGTGACCAGTAGGAATAGTTCTCTCAAAAACACAAACGCATCACTGAAATCCTAAAGGAACAATATAACTCAAAGCTAAAGTTTATACCCTATGAAATTTCAATAGCTCAGCCAAAGGAATAGACAATATCATTCAGAGAGCAACGTCTAGAGTATCAGCAAGAGATCTATCACCATAAAGCTCAAACACACCAAAGTTCACATAGTTCCCAGCAAGTGCTGCCAAACAGAAATGAACCACATATAATGGTCAGAAGATATGGAACCATCTTTAGCAATATAAATATACACACAGCGTAGAAATTTTTCTTTAGCCACTTTTCAATATTCTCCTATGTCTCATGTTGCTTATTTACATGACATCCTTAATATATAAGACCTCCAATTATTTTAAAAAGCTTGTTAAAAAACTTCATATTACAAAGAAATATGAGATGATATCAAATTTGGTTGTCAGGAAACCAGTTCAAGCTGGGCATTCAAGTATATAGCGACTTTCAAAAACATGCTTCTCCTGGTCTACAAGACCTAGAGACAGAAGAAATAATCCCCATACCTCTAGTAAGAATGGTCAAACAAATCCGTACTCCCTTGTATTTGAAAGTGTACATATCTGCTGCATTGTGAAGAGGCAAAATCCTTGATACATACTGTCAGTTTGCTGACTTCTTGAAAAAGTGTATGACATTAAGAGATTATGAATCAAAAGCCACTCTCAGATTATTCAGCACCAACTCAGCAATAAATTTCAACAATGGAGTTGTGACCAATACCATGATTTTCTGTGGAAAAGTCATTGGAACAAATGAAGGAGAATTAGATTTCATCTAATCTAAGATGCACTTGATGAGATGACTAGGTCAGTTTGTACACCCCTGAAACTATCCAAGTAAAACTATCCTCAATCTTGAAACAACAAGAAATAGAATCAGCTTCATTACCTCCTTCATACTTTACACCCTCCATGATAAAAGCACCCTACCAAAAGTTCAATAGTATAACATACATCCAGCCCAAAACACAAAGATCCCCATAAACTTTGGAGTCGGGATGAATAATTGGTTAATGGACTGCACCTTAGCCTCCTATATAGATTAATGGCCAGAAAAGTGCTTACTGTCTTATATTTTGCTCACAACTAGTCCAAAGCCCAGAAAATGAGGATCATAGTAGGTTGTCAGTCAACGTAAAACGTAGTCACTTTATTATGAATGGATCCTAACCTCTTTCAAGAAAACAATATTAACTTTCAGGCTACGCAAAAAATAACATAAAAAATTTAAATCCTAGTAGGCTATTTGTCAGGATCATGAAGACCATGAACGTTATAAAAAATGTTATTATATAAAAAGTCCTATACTAACAACCTATCACAACGAGAAAAGAAAAATGCCATAGGAAAATTTCATGGTAAATATTTCCTAGAAGCAATCATTAAAATAAGAAGGGAAAAAAAAAACAAAATCAAATAAAACAAAACAAACAAACAAAAAGTCATCACCTGGCATAAAAAGTTCATCGCCTCTTTAATCACCTCTTTGAATCTATCATCATCAAGCCACCCAAACTTCGTAACACGACAAAGTAGTAGAATTAGGGATCCAACCACAAAAGGCTCCAACTCAGGTCCCTTTACAGGGTAGAAGCCAGTCCTAGAAATTTCCTCCATAAGATATACAAATGCATAAATATCCACAAGCAAACAAGAATATTACAAATATCAAGACAAAGCTGCACAAAAAAACCAATAAATCTTAAACCAACTACAGATGTTTAACCAATTAATCGAGATTGCCCACATGTATTCTTCTTCACTATTCTATCTATGAGATAAGACTATCGCATTCACAACAAATATCGACAACACAGTTGATAAATCCAACCACGTAAATTATTGATTAATGGAACCACACGATTGAATTCAATCGAATACCTAGGTACTATCCTCACAAATGTGTATTGTGCCCTAAGTAAGAATCATATAACATTTAAAAGAATATGCAATTCTAGCCTATTGAAATCATACAGTAAAAGCATTACACAATTGATGAAAAAGAATTAGCAAATACATTGAATATGATAAAAAAATGTGAAAATTACACCAAATACAATCAAAGAACCAAGATAGAATTATCAGTTCGGGATTCGAATTTGCTAATCGGAACGACGCTTTCTTACTTCTAAAATGCACAAGCTCTGCGTTCAAAATTAAAAAGGAAGCGTTCTGAGGGAGAGAGAGAGTGAGTATAGATAAATAATGAAGCAAATAACAAGCTTGTAAGTTTTATGATTACCCCCACAAACCACAAAATCTATGCTGAAGATGCCCTTTAAGATTAACCCCTCTACTCTCTCTTTTTTTCTTGAATAAACCCTCAGTAATTATTTTCATCATCTCGATAAAATATAAATAAATATTTAAAAATTTTATATAATTTTATTAAATATATTTTCTGAATGAAATTTATTAAAATATTAAAAGTTTAGTGAAAAGGATAAACATATCAAAAAAAAAAAATCCTAACTTCTTGTCCTTATGACGCATATTCAGTCTTTAATGGATTTTTTAATGTGCAAATAAAAAAATTAATTAACATTTTTTCTAACTATTTTTTTGTAATATTTTGCAAAAAAGATTAAAAAAAAAAAAAGGAAACACTCAAAAATAAAATTTGAATTATACAAAAATCTATTCATCATATAATTTTACAAAGTAAGAAAATAAAATAAATGTTATTTTGAGGGCATGCTATTTGTTAGTGACTAGAAACTCACACATAACATCTAGTTTGGTCAAATTTTGTAGCAAGACAGGTAAATCAAAATAAAAATTTACTCATGTTTTATACAAATTCTAATATTAGTATCCAAGGAAAAGGTCAACAAATCTTGTTTTTCAATTTTGTTTAAGAAGTCTACAGAACCTATTTTCTCAAATTATTTTAATACCAAAAAATTGATGTTGGTCCTTTAACATTGTTATGCCCTATGCTCAATTTCTGGAGGTCAAAGCATTAAAAAGTTGGATGCTTTGGCACAAAGCAAAGTGAACACGGCCATGCACAGGGATTCAAGGTTGATAAGAGTGCAACAATAGTAATGGTGTAACCTGTAGATGGGAATCCGTTGACTCCACATGCTAGTCCAAGTTATAATGCATATTGCAAAAGATAGAAGAACATAAATTTATGAGGCTGCAGAAGTCATAAGCACAAATAGAGTGGTGAACATCAGGATAAGGAAAAAAACGGAGAACACATCAATAAAAGACCCAACCAGAGGCCTAGTGTGTAGGTTAAGTTCCTCATTGACAGCCAATGCAATGAGTTTTGAATTTGTTACTATTTCCTCCAATTTTTCTTAATCTTCTTCTGGTTCTGCTTCGAATGATAGTATGTAACACAGATTACAAACGTATATACTCTAATCCAAGAAGCATAAAAAGTAACATGCATCCAACTAAGAATCACATACCTTTTATAACTTGCCACTGAAAGCCAACAAGACCACGCTTGTCCAAGCCAATTGTTCTATTCATTATGTCATCCTGCTTTAAATTATGCCCAAGCAAGCAATCTCTATTGTTGAAGCTGGACATATTAAAAGTTGCAGCCATCTGGTTGGCTTTGGAACTCAAATGTTTTAGCATATCTTGTAGCAGATTCATCTCTTTTCCAGTTCTGCTCATCAGCAGAGGCAAGCTTTAATGAGGTTGACAGGATAATGGTTAGGGCGCTAATGAGGTTGTCAAAATAACGGTTAAGTGGTTAAGTGAGTTTTTTCTATCAATTTAAGCTTTTGGGAGGATCGGTAATTAATCAAGGTCAAGGTTAAAACAGTAAAAGAAAATTTTGAATCTCATAGAAAAGAAGGTAACTGTTGCCTTATAAAAATTACTTACCTACAATTACATGTTGGACTCATTTGGTAATCGTATGAATATAAATTAAAATAAAAATCCTAAACCATTAAATCTCCAGTAAATTGTCAACACTTTAAATACTTTCGTGAACTCAGACTTTCAAACCTGATACCAGAAAACATGAATTTTGATATGACTCTGGAGGAACACCACGTAAACCAACCACTGCAGGAATGCATCATGTAGACAACAACAGCACGTAGGCAAGGACTTATGACAAGAGTAAGAGATGTGCTGCAGTCCATCAAGAGCTTGGAATTAAAACTTTTAATATACACTTACCAAAGCAAGAACATAACAAAGTCTTTCTCCCTCTCTAAGAAAAAATCAAAAGGTTACCATCAAAAGAGAGCCTGCACATTGAGATATTATCGGCAACAGAATTAACATGAGGTTTTTTGGTAATAGTAAGTAGATTGTTGGAGGGGAAAGGTCATTGCAGAAAGATTGGAGGGAGTAATATAGTGATCACAGTAGTATGAGCAGTGGTGTGAATGGAGAAGGCAAGCAATAGGTGGTCAGAGTGGTTCAAAGCGTAACAGCCTTTTGCTACACAAATGTGGTTATTAGAGAAAAGATTCTAATAATGAGCAAGACAGTATAATTGGTAATATTTCCGAGATAGCATCTAACAGTTATTTTCTGCTTTCCATGGTATTTTCTGAATTTCCCTCACAGCAGAAAATAACAATTTATTTATGTTTAAATAGATGAAATCAACATCTGGAAATTTGGACAAGAGAAACTATTAAACATGCATCTCAAGGTAACAAACATACTTCAATCAATTAGTTGTGTACAAGTACCACCGGCTCAAGTTTGAAAATAGCATGCCCTCATATAGTGATAAGTACCAGTTATATCTATCACACAGAAATGGAATGAATTTAGTTCTTCGAGAAAACTAGGCCTCCTAGATTAGAATCATAGAGAAAGAGAGAGAGAGAGAGAGAGAGAGAGAACAAGGAAGAAGACAATCTGCTTAACATTTTCGTTGATACCCTTTACATTCCTTTACAACCGTTTATATACAATCACTCAGTGCAATCTGACATTCTGTTATTCCCTAACTAACACAACTGTCGTTGGTGGTTAACAACAGCTAACTAACTGCTTACATCAGCACCTCCTCTGACAAACCCAACAAAAAGATGATAACTAAACCAACTAACTGATGATTGTAACTACTGCTAACTACTGCTCTACTATTGCAACTCTTATCATATAGTGTCAGTTTCTTCAATGACCAATAATGGCCAGTTTGGATTGAGAACATGCATCTCAAGCTAACAAACATACTTGAATCAACCTCTAGAAATTGCATCAATATCCAGCCAACTCTACTCCACTCACCCAAAATCGAAACTAGCCCTAACAGAACAGCAACTAGTGTATTAGTGTTCAACTATACATTAAACAGAATTCTTTTAAAACTGTGGAACCCTTACAACTTGCACCTAAATTTCACGTCTTATTCTTTATTTTATTTTATTTTATCCTTAAAGATTAGCAAATGTGCGTTTCCATTAAAAACTTGGAAGTATATGAAACAACTTCTTTTGAGATGTGATTCAAGACACATTGCAGCTTATTTTCCTATAATGATACAAATTCCACTAGAAAACTTACATTGGCTGCGTATTAGAAAGCGTTGACAGAAGTAACTCCAGAGTCTAAAGTTTGGTCCTTAATATTGTCATCTTTCTCCGAGCTGTTGAGAAATGCGGCTGTGTTTCTGGTCCAGATGGAGGAACCTGAACTACTTCCAGCAATCATACCTTTGATATCCTCAACTAATTTTGATGATTCATTGAATCCTTGCATCCATGAATCAGGAGCAGATGTTATTGCAGTTGAACCAAAAATGCATTGTTAGGTAATTGTGAATTTAATCATTTAGCTCTACCCAAAAGCATAAATTGGTAGGTAATTATGAATTTAATCATTTAACTATTATTCTAACAATCCTCCCACCTGTGTTTAGGGGATTTTAATCTTCTTTTATTTTTTAAATGAGGTAGAGTGGAGAGTTACCATGATAAATTACCACTTGTCCTAACAACATAAGCTACTAGGAAATGAAATGTTTAGATTAATTATTTAACCATTATTCTAACAGCATGAATGTGGTCATAAAAAAAAAATCTATAAAGAAACAGAAATTATTAGCACCTTTGGTAGGAGGGGCACTATAAATAAATTTTTATTAAAATAAAGAATTGCCACAATAATTGTAGCGATGCCAATCATATTTTATAATATTCAAAGACCTAATGTTGGCTGCTGTTTCAGTCATACAAATTTGTTTCATAATGCATTCTCTTTTCGAAGTAATGACACAGAACAGATTCCTAAGTGTCATTCTAGCAAAACTTAAATGATCAGTGATTAAAACGGTAGTGAAGAAAATCACCAAAGCCACAGGAACTGGTTGCAAACTAGCAAGATTTTCTTTTTCTATTCTTTGCTACTCGTCTTTGGGGAGGGAGTAAAAAGACACATGGTGAAGACATTGCTGAGTCATTTACTTTAATCTCAGGATACCCCACAAAATTAATTTGGATGGCGCTGTTTCCACTGGAACTCTTATGGATATCCTCAACTATGTCATATATAATTTTGTAACAAGATAAATGTGAAATGTGTGATATAATATAAACAAGATCAACTTTTGTTGCAAACATTGAAACTCAAAAATAGTGTTCAATAATAATCCAGAGGTTAGCAAATTGGCTCAATGACAGTCGTAATAAAGTATTTAAAACTAATACAACATAATATAGAGAAAGAAAAAAAACAGTAATTAATTGGTCCAGATACAAGAGATCATCACTGTATCATGTAATTGAATCAATACTGGTTAATTCACTTAAAAAATTCAATTATCTTAAGTTTTCAAGTTGCAAAGTTGATTTTGATAAAAAAAAAAGGTTCAAAAAATTTACAGCATTGTTGCATTCACAAATAAAGTTGAAAAAATGAAGTCAACACAAATATAATCCAGTTTACCAACTCCACTCTGCAGGATTTCTTTGGTGCCTGTCATTAAATGTGACAAAAGCTTCAATCGTGTAAAGTCATTTATAAAAAATGATTTCCTTATAGTAGAACCTGGAATTAAACATTATGGAAGCGCTAAGAGTTAGTAAGAAAAAAAATAATCAACTCACATTTTGAGCAGAAAAGTTAATACTTTGCAAGATTCCATTGGTGACTATAATTCAACCTCAAATAAAGAATTTCTCCAAACAAATTGGTGAAACAAATGAAAAAAGGGATCTGCTAATAGTTTAACATTTCACACGTTGAAAACCAGTATGAAAGATCGTAGTAACATATAATATAAAGACTAGAACTTATAATGCCACAAAAAATAACGCTGAAAATTAAATAAGTTAAGTTTGACCCCAAAACTAACAAAAGGTTAAATCATAATTAAATTATTTTGACTAAAATATATAAATAGTCAGATATGGTCCCAAAACAAAATAAAACAAATTAATCATTAAATTAAAAATAAATGTCAATTTGATCACTACACAAGAACTACGAAGAATAAAACCAACTTTTGATTACACTACACAAATAATAAAGATGTGCCTATATGAACAGATCTATTTATAAAGCTTTTAGAGGATATATTATGATAAATAGATAAGAGCAAATTAAAACACAAGACCATAGATGGAGGAGAGCAGGAGGGAAATTATTCTTTTGAAACTTGACTCCAAATAACCAGCCCAAAATTTGCAATTGTTATGCTGATAAAATTTGTATGGAATTCCTATGGAAAATCATTATTAATAAAGGGATAAAATGATAAAATAAAAAGGGCAGAAATTCTTCATAACTATGTGGCAGATAGTGAATAAACACGTGAGTAAGTACAGGAAAAAGAGGACACTTGGACAGATTGTCAGCAACATGAGAAAAGCAAAAATAGAAGTATACACAATTAGAGACAAAAGGTGTTCAGCTATGGCATTCAGATCTGGATGGTATTACTATAGCATTCTTTCAAGCTTCTTGGAGCCTAGTGAAAAATGACATTATGGATGTCTCAGTGAGAAGTATGAGCAAGCCCCTTCGACATGAGAATCCAGAGGAGAATGCCCAAGAGAAGATTCGAGGTGAGTGGACAGTGGTCAAATCAGAGCCAACCAGTGAGGAGTTTGCAGCAGTGTCAATAGGAAGAGATCCAGCAGTAGTAGTGGTGGAGCCTCGGTTGTGATGATCCACCTCGAATTCATGCCCAAGTGGCTGCCTCAGAACAAGCAACACATCAAGCCTGGGGTTCCTAGGGTCAGCACTCCTCCTAGCTTTGGCAGTGGTTGGATGCCTCCCTCAATGGTAGGAGGGTAGTTCAAGGGCAAGAGGTCAGAGGGCAGATGGCTCGATGGGGATGAAGATGTGGCTGATGGAGTACCTGTAGAGGAGGAAGTTTATCATCAAAAAAAAAAAAAAAAAAAACCCTGTTGTGGAGGAAGTGTTGGAGATTACCCCTTTGAGCACCTACTGTGGATCTGAGAAGTAATCAGCCACCTCTCATGAGGAACCCTCAGATAGGGTAATGAGAAGGGTTAAGGGGTTTTAAAAAATCCTGGGGTTTATTTAAAGATGACTACAAGGAAGAAGATAAGACGTTTGCGGAAATCTAGAGAAGGTGACAAGCTACTAGAACACAGAGAGGTTCCCCGCAGCAACACCACAGAGGTGGGGTGAGAGGAGAAAGGAAGTTGAAAAGTATGGAGTGGTCAGTGAACTACAACTCTAAGACAGGAAACAACTGAGATAGTGGTAGGATGTAGAGAGCTCTACCGTCAACCTTATGAAGCTAGAAATCTTGTCATAGAATGTTCAAGGATTAAACGATTATGATCGAATGTTAAGGGTCAGAAACTCCTTGAAGAAGTATAAAGGTGACAATGTGTGTTTGCAAGAAACAAAGTTGGAGATAGTTGTCAGGGCTAAGGTGAGAGGGCTCTTCAGTCAAACTTATGCAGCTAGAAATCTTGTCTTGGAATGTTCAAGGATTAAACGATTATGATCAAAGGTTATGGGTCAGAAACTCCTTGAAGAACTGGAAAGGTGATAATATGTGGTTGCAAGAAACGAAATTGGAACTATGGTGAGAAGTGTATGGGGCAGTACTTTTGTTGATTGGCCCATGTCAGAGGCAGAATATCCATGGAGAATATCCATGTACACGTCCATGTCCAGATTGAATAGGTCACTACATGGTCCAATAATAATTAGAGAACATCCATGTCCAGATAGAATTGGATTTTGATTTCCACTTGTTGGGAAGAGCATTTTTCCAGGATCCCTCAAAGTTGTTTGCCTCAGACCATCTTGAATCATTTTCCTATTCTTTTTGATGGAGGTAAGACTCATTTCAAATTAGAAAAGAAGTGGTTATAGGCAAAGGAAATGGCAGAGAGTTATACCTTTCAAGGCACACCTAGTTTCATTCTAGCCCAAAAACATCAAGCTTTGAAGGAAGATTTGAAGTGGAATAGGGAGGAGATGGGGGGACGTTGAACACAAAAAAGAAAGAGCTAAAGAAATAATTGCAGAGCTGGAGGTGCAGGAGGAGAATAACTGAAATATAATCCCAAAAATGCAAAATTTTATAATTTGATAGAACCCTAAAAATTTCATTTTAATCCACATTTTAGGGATCAAAATGTAAAAATTAAAAGTTCATTGATATATCCCCCACACATGAATCATCTGTGAACACCTCATTCAGGCATACCACTATGTAATAATAGTAAATGGGACTTAAAATGTCTAAAAGACTAATCCCAACAAACAAACAAAGACAATATTTTAATTACAAATCAAAAAAAGTATTATAAGGAAAGTAAATTTAGATACAGCAAAAGGGTACAGCGTAAAGAACTTTGACAGCTTCAAAATAATTATTAAGAAAAAGGTTATCTTACAAAAGGGATATAATAAATACAAACCTCTTTCGAAAAATGGCTATGAGTGATTGCAAAAAAATATTGGAGGTATCAAGGGATACTGAATAACTGACCTACAAGAAATTGGAATATGCACACTACAAGGCAACAATAGTTTCAACTAAAAAAAATACCAAAATAGAAACCATAAAAACGTTAATAAGTTATATCAAGAACATTAGCCTCAAAAAAAGTAAAATGAACCTATACCAGACCAATCTCATCTGAACTTTCATCAAAAGCTGTCCAAATAAAATCAAATGATAAAAATTCAAGGATAGTGAAAGAGACAATACCTGCAACTTGCTTCCAACATTTTTTTTTTTTTTGAGATGTTGGGCGCCGGGGGGGGAAGGGGGGGGGGGGGGGGGTGAGGGGTGTTGTCATCAACAAAAAAAAAAATCATATTCAATAAAACAAAACATTTTAAAGGAAAACAAATACGAAGATAACATTCTAATATAACGATCAGTGTATTACCATCACTATAAGTTGGTGCAATGAAATTAGAGATATCTGGAAAACCTAAAAAGTGACTGATCTTTGATAGAAATAGCTATCTTACGTTGAAGCATAGAAGGCAATCCAGAATTGGGCTGACAAATGATGAACCAAGATGACATATTTGTAATCAAAACATTGACAAAGAATCAATATCTATTATGGAAAAAAAAAATTTATAACTAAAATAATTTACACTAAAACACGATCAGCAATTAAACCCGTGACCCTAATTAAAGAGAAACACAAGCTGCTTGTTCAAATAGAAAAATAACAAGAAGATACATTCTGAGTCAAATGGAACTCTCCCTGTGTGATATTCCAAGTGTCCTAATCTTTATACACAGCAGGTACCAAGACCAAAGAAAAGTTGTGGGTGTGGTATATTGATAGCTAGCATAAAACTAGTCACAATGCATGAATGAGAACACTTGCACAAATGAGAAAGTGATTTAACTCAAGAGAGTATAACCTTCAATAAGATATATGATAGGACAAGATATATTAAGTCAACCAATAAAAGTTGGGATTAATACTTGGTCAAATTGAGTTGAACTGAAACAATAATAAAATGACATCATTCAAGTGGTATAAACGAAATATCAAGACTATAAGCAAGTAAGCAAAGAAAATTCATCTTCATTATTATTTACCATAATAGTAGGAACAACCTTGTCAAAGTAAAGCCCAGCTATCACCACAACACATTCATTTTACAAACTGGATACAACTGAAAATAGAGGACATTCAGAGCCCAATTCTAGAAGAAAAATTAACATAACAAAAGATAGGACAGAATTAGTTCTTTGGAAATTCAAGCATTCCTACACTCTCAATCAGTCAAGAACAGCCAACCAGACGAAAAGACAAGGACCCAATGAATATCAGATAAGATCAGATTGGATTATGGAAGAAGAATCGGCCAACTCCTTTCAATAGATTTACATTGCTCAAAGCAACCTGCCTCCTCAATTAAAAGATCACATACATACCTATGCTAGCAAACAAATAGACATACATGCACACATAAAGGTATTGAATAAATTTATTAAAATATTAAAAGTTTAGTAAAAAGGTTAAACATATCAAAATAAAAAAAACTGCTAACTTCTTGTTCATATGACGTTTATTCAATCTTTAACGGGTTTTGTCGCGTGCAAACAAAAATATATATATATATATATATTCTCATACTTTTTTTTGCATCCTTTTTTATAAAAGGAAAAAAAAAAAAAAAAACAAACAAACAAACAAAATTTGAATTATTCATAAATCTACTAGTCATATAATTCTACAAAATATAAAATAAAGGAAAATCACTTACAAAAAAAACAACTAACTACTAAGTATGGATTTAGATTAGTTATTTGTTAGTGAGTGGAGACTCACACCTTATATAGCATCTGGTTTGGTAAAATTTTAAAGCAAGAAAGGTAAATTCAAAATAAAAATTTAATCACATTTTAAACAATTTCTAATATTAGTACCCAAGACAAAGGTCAATACGTCGTGACAAACGAAGAGATCTACCATTCTTGGAATTTCAAATTCATGTTCAGTTATTTAGTTTAAGAAGTCTACAGAACCAATTTTCTCAAATTATTTTAATACCAAAAAAATTGATGTTGGTTTTTTAACAAGGATATGCTCTATTCATAATTTCGGGAGGTCAAAGTATTAAAATGTTGGATGCTTTGTTGAAAAACAAAGTGAACGCAGCCATGCACATGGATTTAAGGTAGATAAGAGTGCAACAATAGAAATGGAGTAACCTGTAGGTGGGAATCCGTTGAGTCCACATGCTAGTCCAAGTTATCCTGCATATTGCAAAAGATGTAAAACATAAAGATACGAGGCTGCAGAAGTCAACTCACATTTTGAGCAGAAGAGTTTCTTTGCAGGATTTCTTGGTGACAATAATTCAACCTCAAATACACTTACCAAAGCAATAAAATAACAACTTCTTTCTCCCTTTCTAAGTATTGGTCACATGCAAATACTTAAGAGAAACAAAGTATATAAAAAACAGATGCAAAATAATATAGAAAAAAAAAAGTAATTAATTGGTCCAGAAAAAAGAGATCTTCACCTTATCATGTAATTGAATCAATAAATGTTATTTCACTTAAAAAATCAATTGTCTTAAGTTTACCAAGTTGGAAAGTTGATTATAAAAATAAAATTAAAAAAAAGTTCAGAAAATTTAAAGCACAATTGCATTCATAATTAAAGTTGAAAAAACAAAGTCAACACAAGTATCATTAAATGAGACTAAGACATGAATCATGTAGCGTCATTTCTAAAAAAAAAAACACCTTATAAAGGTGCTTGGAATCAAACAGTACAGAACTGCTTAGAGTTAGTAAGGAAAAAAAAAACCAACTCACATTTTAAGCAGAAAAGTTTCTTTGCATGATTTCTTTGGTGACAATAATTCAACCTCATAGACAAAATTTTCACCAAATGAACTGCTGAAACAAATCAAAATGGGATCTGCCAACTGTTTAACATTTCACACTTCGGAAACTAGTATGAAAGATCGTAGTAACATATAATATAAAGACTATAACTTATAATACAACAACAAAAAAAAGCAAAAATTAAAACGAGTTAAGTTTGGTCCAAAAACTAACAAAAGATTAAATCATAACTAAATTATTTTTACTAAAAATATAAACAGTCAGATGTGGTCCCCCAACAAAACAAAACAAATTAATCATTAATTTAAAAACAAATGTCAATTTGATCACTGCACAAGAATTATGAAGACAAGAACCAACTTTAGGTTACACTAAACAAAATAATAAAGATGTGCGTATGATAAAATATTTAAAAAGCTTTTAGAGGATATCTTATAATAAAAAGATAAGAGCAAATTAAAACACAATAACATAGATGGAGGAGAGCTGGAGGGAAACTATTCTTTTAAAATTGGACTCTAAAAAACCAGCCCAAAAATTGCTATCGTTATGCTGATAAAATTTGTCTGGATTTCCAATGGAAAGCCGTACATAATAAAGGTAAAAAATGACAAAATAACAATGGCAGAAATTCTTCATCATACTATATGGCAGATAGTGAATAAAACCGTTCGCGAGTACAGAACAAAAAGGACACTTGGACAAATTGTTAGCAACATGAGAAAAGCATCAACAGAAGTATACACAATTAGAAATGACAGGTGTCCACCTATGGCATTCAGATCTGGATGGTTTTGATATAGCATTCTTTCAATGCTGTTGGAGCATTTTGAAAATGACATTATGGAAATAGCAACAAGAAATAATTCTAGATCTGGAGGCACAGGAGAAGAATTGGAACTCTGACCCAAAAATGCATAATTTGGTAATTTAGTAGAACCTTGATAATTTCATTCTAATACACATTTCAGGGGTCAAAATGTAACAATAAAATGTTCATTGACATATCTCCTCCCCCCTCCCCCCCCCCCCCCCCCAACACACATACACACACACACAAAACATGAATCATCTCTGAACACCTCATTCAAGCATACCACAATGTAATAGTAAATGGGATTTAAAATGTCTAAAAGATTAGTCCCAACAAATTATTAACAACAAAAGTTTAATTACATATTAACAAAAGTATTATAATGAAAGCAAATTTAAATACAGCAACAGCAGCATAAAGAACTTATCTGCCAAGGACACCTTTAAAATGATTATTAAGAAAAAGGTTATCTTACAAAAGGGATATAAAGAATACAAACCACTTCGAAAAATGGTTTTAAGTGATTACATAATAATCAAAAAAATATTTGAAGTGTTGAGGGATCTTGAATAACTGGCCTACAAGAAATTGGAACATGTACTCAAAAAAGTTTTAACTAAAAAGTACCAAAATAGAAAAACCATAAACGGTTAATGAGTTATATCATGATCATTTGCCTCAAAAACAATTAAATGCACCAGTACTAATCTCACCTGAACTTTCATCAAACAATGTCCCATAAAATCAAATGATAAAAATTCAAGGATAGTGTAAGAGACAGTACCTGCAACTTACTTCCAACTTTTTTTTTTTTTTTTAGATTTGGGGGGGGGGGGGGGGGGTGTGGAGTGATCAACAAAAAAAAAAAATTGATATTCAATCAAATAAAAATTTTTAAAGAAAAACAAATACGAAAATAACATTCTAATATAAAAATCAGTGTATTACCATCACTTTAAGTTGGTGCAATGAAGTTAGAGATATCTGGAAAACCTGAAAAAGTGACTGATCCTTTATAGAAATAGCTATCTTACGTTGAAGCATAGAAGGCAATCCAGAATTGGGCTGACAATTGATGAACCAAGATGACATATTTATAATCAAAACATTGACCAAGAATCATTATCTATTATGGAAAAAGAAAAAAAAATTAATAACCAAAATAATTTATACTAAAACCTAATCAGAAATTAAACCCATGACCCCAACTAATGAGAAACACAAGCTGCTTATTCAAACAGAAAGATAAGAAGAAGACGCGTTCAGAGTCAAATGGAACTCTGCCTGTGTGATATTCTTAGTGTACTAATCATTATACACAGCTGGTACCAAGCCCAAAGAAAAGTGGTTGGTGCAGTGAATTGATAGCTCGCATAAAGCTAGTAACAATGCATGAATGAGAATCCTTGCACAAATGAGAGAGTGATTTAACTCAAGAGAGTATAACCATCAATTCGATATAATGATAGGAAAAGAAATATATAGTCAACCTTGAATAGTTCGGTTTAATACTTGGTCAAGTTGAGTTGAACTGAAACTGCAATAAAATGACTTCTATCAAGTGGTATAAGCGGAATATCAAGACTATAAGCAAGTAAGCAACCAAAATTCATCTTCAATATTATTTTCAGTAATATTAAGAACAACCTTGTCAAAGTAAAGCCCAGTCATCACCTCAACACATTCATTTTACAAACTGGCTACAACTGAAAATAGAGGATATTAAGTGCCCAATTCTAGAAGAAAAATGATCACATAACAGAAGATAGGACAGAATTAGTTCTTTGGAAATTCAAGCATTCCTACACTCTCTATCAGTCAAGAACAGCCAACCAGATGGAAAGACAAGGACCCAATGAATATCAGATAAGATGAAGATTGGATTATGGACAAAGAATCGACCAAAGGAGGATCTGACCAACTCCTTTCAATAGATTTACATTGCTCAAAGCAACCTGCTTCCTCAATGAAAAGATCACATACATATCTATGCTGGCAAACGAATACACATACATACACACATAGAGGTATTGAATAAATATATTAAAATATTAAAAGTTTAGTAAAAAGGTTAAACATATCAAAATAAAATAAACTGCTAGCGTCTTGTTCATATGACGCTTATTCAATCTTTAATGGGTTTTGTCACATGTAAACCAGAAAAAAAAAAATTAATACTTCCTCTAACCTTTTTTTTTTTTTGTATCCTTTTTTATAAAAGGAAAAAAAAACACTCAAAAACAATATTTGAATTATACATAAATCTACTAGTCATATAATTCTACAAAATATAAAATAAAGCTAAATCACTTACAAAAAAATAATAATAATAACTAACTACTAAGTATGGGTTTAGATTAGTTATTTGTTAGCAAGTGGAAACTCACACCATAGACAACATCTAGTTTGGTAAAATTTTCGAGCAAGAGAGGTAAATTCAAAATAAAAATTTATTCATGTTTTATACAATTCCTAATATTAGTATCCAAGACAAAGGTCAATGAGTCGTGACAAACGTAGAGATCTACCATTCCTAGAACTTCAAATTCATGTTCAGTTACTTAGTTTAATAAGTCTACAGAACCTACTTCCTCAAATTATTTTAATACCAAAAAAATTGATGTTGGCTTTTCAACAGGGTTAGGCCCAACGCTCAATTTCTAGAGGTCAGTATTAAAAAGTTGGATGCTTTGGCGCAAAACAAAGTGAACGTTGCCATGCACAGGGATTCAAGGTTGATAAAAGTATAACAACATTAATGGTGTAACCTATAGGTGGGAATCCGTTGACTCCACATGTTGGTCCAAGTTATCCTGCATATTGCAAAAGATGCAAAAACATAAAGTTATGAGGCTGCAGAAGTCATAAGCACAAATAGGATAGTGAACATTTGAACATCAGGAAAAAGAAAAAACAATGGAGACCACATCAGTAAAAGACCAAACCAAAAGCCTAGTATGTAGGCTAAGTTTCTCATTGACTGCCAATGAAATGTGCTTCGTACTTGTTACTGTCTCCTCCAATTTTTCAAAATCTTCATCTTGTTCTGCTTTGAATGATAGTATGTAGCTCAGATTACAAATGTATATACTCTAATCCAAGTAGCACAAAAAGTAACATGCATCCAAGTAAGAATCACATACCTTTCATAATTTGCCATTGAAAGCCAACAAGACCATGGTTGTTCAAGCCATTTGTTCTGTTCATGATGTCACCCGGCTTTATATTAGGCCCAAGCAAGCTATCTCTATTGTTGAAGCTGGACATGTTAAGAGTAGCAGCCATCTGGTCGACTTTTGAACTCAAAACAACACATACTATTTATGTAATGTTTTCTAATTTGTCCCTCCCTTTTATATTACTAATAACAAGTAGCAACCAGTCAACTCGGGCTATGGTCTAAGTCGAAAACAATTATATAATCGCCAAATGTCAAGTCCAAATCCAAATCTAATTAGTCTATAACCAAGAAGTTTATATACGACCTGGTAGTACATTATTGTAAAAGTTTGGTCCTAACTACTCCAAAAAGGAAAACAGAAGTAACATTACAGGTATTTTACAATGCTAATCAAACCTCAAATCTTTTTGAGTCTGACTGGCTACCATATATGAAATAACTATTTAATATAAACTTGCAACTCCTAAGCTCCTAATACAAAGATGTCATGTTAATCTTTATAAAAACATGTATAAGAACGGGGAAAAAAATGGATATAAAATGCGACAATTTCACACCATAAATACTGCATTTTCAAGTTGCACTGAAAATATATGAACAGTAGGGGGGAAAAAAAAAAAAGTGAACCTGGTTTAATGACATACCCGACTGTGTAACCCACCCACTGTCTGTCACATTTATCAAATGCCAAACAAGAGCTGAAAGTTCTGCCAAACACGACATGATAAGTATTGGGAGTTACTGAAAACAAATAATTTTTCCTTAACTTTTTATGGGTGAGCCCCTATTGCTTTAGCTAGATAAAAATTCCAGAAATATATTTTTGGGGAAAAGATCATTGATTGGCTCAATAGTCTTGACTTATATTTATGAAGCTTTATGTAAATTCATCCCATATTTTCCATTAGCTACAAAAAGGAGAATAACCAAGGAATTTATTCTTAAGAAAGAAATTTCCACCAAATAAATAACAGGGCAACAAAACATATCCAAAAAGAATCAACAATCAACACATCAAGGTTATTGTTGGAATGGTTTGTTTGCAAGCATACAGTAAGAATGACTTCTCTAATGAAATCAACAAGTATCTCCTCACCGTAATAAATTGGTCCAGATACAAGAGATATTCACCTTATCATGTAATTGAATCAATAAAGGTTATTTCACTTTAAAAAATCAATTGTCTTAAGTTTTCCAAGTAGCAAAGTTGATTATAAAAATAAAATTAAAAAAGTTCCGAAAATTTACAGCACAATTGCATTCACAAATAAAGTTGAAAAAAAGAAGTCAACACAAGTATAATCCAATTTACCAACTCCACTTTGCAGGATTTCTTTGGTGCCGGTCATTATATGAAACTGAAACTTCAATCGTATAGCGTCAGACAAACTAAGAGATCTACCATTCTTGGAACTTCAAATTCATGTCCAGTTATTTAGTTTTAGAAGTCTACAAAACCTATTTTCTCAAATTATTTTAATCCCAAAATAATTTATGTTGGTTTTTTAACATGGTTATGCCCAACGCTCAATTTCTGGAGGTCAATGTATTAAAAAGTTGGATGATTGACGCAAAACAAAGTGAACGCTGCCATGCACAGGGATTCAAGGTTGATAAGAGTATAACAATATTAATGGTGTAACCTATAGGTGGGAATCCATTGAGTCCACTTGCTAACCCAAGTTACCCTGCATATTGCAAAAGATGCAAAAACATAAAGTTATGTTGCTGCAGAAGTCATAAGCACAAATAGGATGGTGAACAACCGAACATCAGGAAAAAGAAAAAACAATGGAGACCAAATCAATAAAAGACCAAGCCAAAAACGTAGTATGTAGGCTAAGTTTCTCATTGACAGCCAATGAAATGTGTTTTGTACTTGTTACTGTCTCCTCCAATTTTTCAAGATCTTCATCTTGTTTTGCTTTGAATGATAGTATGTAGCTCAGATTACAAATGTATATACTCTAATCCAAGAAGCATAAAAAGTAACATGCATTCAAGTAAGAATCACATACCTTTCATAATTTGCCACTGAAAGCCAACAAGATCATGGTTGTTCAAGCCATTTGTTCTGTTCATGATGTCACCCTGCTTTATATTAGGCCCAAGCAAACTATCTCTATTGTTGAAGCTGGACAAGTTAAGAGTAGCAGCCATCTGGTTGACTTTTGAACTCAAAACAACACATACTATTTATGTAATGTTTTCTAATTTGTCCCTCCCTTTTATGTTAGTAATAACAACTAGCAACCAGATAACTCGGGCTATGGTCTAAGTATAAAAACTATTATATAATCACCAAATGTCAAGTCCAAATCCAAGCCTAGTTAGTCTATAACCAAGAAGTTTATATATGACCTGGTAGTACATTATTGAAAAATTTTGGTCCTAACTACTCCAAAAAGGAAAACAGAAGTAACATTACAGGTTTTTTACAATGCTAATGAAACCTCAAATCTTTCGAGTCAAATGGCTACCATATATGAGATAACTATTTAATATAAACCTGCAACTCCTAAGCTCCTAATACAAAGATGTCATGTTAATCTTTATAAAAACATGTATAAGAAGGAGAAAAAAATGGATATAAAATGCGACAATGTCACACCATAAATACTGCATTTTCAAGTTGTACTGAAAATATATGAACACTTAAAAAAAAAAAAGTCAACTTGGTTTAATGACATACCTGATTGTGTAACCCACCCACTATCTGTCACATTTATCAAATACCAAACACGAGCTGAAAGTTCTGCGAAACACGACATGATAAGTATTGGGAGTTATAGAAAACAAATAATTTTTCTTTAAATTTTTATGGGTGAGCTTTCCCAAGGCCCCTATTGCTTAGCTGGATAAAAATTCCAGAAATATATTTTTGGGAAAAGATCATAGGCTCAATAGTCTTGACTTTTGTTTATGAAGCTTTAAGTAAATTCATCACATATTTTCCATTAGCTACAAAAAGGAAAATAACCAATGAATTCTTAAGTAAGAAATTTCCACCAAATAAATAGCAGGGAAACAAAACATATCCAAAAAGAATCGACAATCAAAACATCAAGGTTATTGTTGGAATGGTTTGTTTGCAAGCATACAGTAAGAATGACTTCTCTAATGAAATCAACAAGAATCTCCTCACAAGCAAAAACCCTACATTCCACTTCCCCTACTTCCCTTCCCATCCCCTCCCTTTCAGGCTTAATTGTTGGTTTTAAATCATCACATTTAATGAAAGCTAAACTATATAATTTTAATACTAACAAGTTTTAATTAAATAACATATGGAATCTTTCTAAGAAAGAAACCTTTGGACTTGCCATCAACATAAAAAGAAAGACAAGGAAACAACCCAGTGTACCGGAAGTGCATCTAAGTTTTTTAAAAAAAAAAAAAGTAGAAGAAGATCCAACAAACTAAATAACGAATGACCACCCATAGCAGCCATCCAATCGCACAAAGTGCGCAGAAAAATCAACTTCATTACCACCACAGGTTGTTCAATGCCTTTGAATGTCCCGTAATTCCATTCCTTCCAAATGAACCATGTGACAGAAGATGGAAAAGTCGGAAATGCACTTCTGTCAAAAAGCCAACTTTTCATGCATCAGCAAAATTAAAAGGATTCAAAAATTGTGACAAGCCAACAGTATGATTAAAAACATTGTGATCAATTTTTTACTTGAATTCCGCAGCTCCTTTTATATAAGTTTGAATTCTGTGGCGTTTCTTTTCTCATTAACCAGTTTGAATAAAAGTGCTCAATATATGATCTGCCTTGTAGATAGGCAGGAGATACAATGACTAGGAATGACAAATATTAAATATTTTTCATTCGCTTGCTTTTCTTATTTACATACCAATCAAGCAAGAAGTAGCACATAGTCAGTTACAACTCGTCTTCCGCAAGGGGAGACAGTACAGAAGACATGCATAATGATGTCCCCCAACATTGCTGCCCATGATCATTTCGCTAAGTAAAAACTTACATAGCCTGGGATACATGAAAGAAAAGAATAAAAAATAGCAACATCTCACACAACATATTACTAAATGTGACAAAAACTTCAATCATTTAGCATCATTTATAAAAAAGGATCAACTTATAGAAGAGCCTGGAATTAAACATTAGGGAACTGCTAAGAGTTGTTAGTAAGGAAAAAAAAATCAACTCACATTTTGCGCAGAAATGTTACTTTGCAGGATTTCTTTGGTGACCGTAAATCAACCTCAAAGAAAGAATTTTCACCAAATGAACTGCTAAAACAAATGAAAAAAAGGATCTGCTAACAGTTTAACATTACACACTTTGGAAACCAATATGAAAGATCGTAGTAACATATAATATAAAGACTATAACTTACAATACCACAAAAAATAACGTTGAAATTTAAATAAGTTAAGTTTGATCCCAAAACTAACAAAAGATTAAATCATAACTAAATTATTTTGACAAAAAAATATAAATAGTCAGATATGGTCCCACAACAAAATAAAACTAATTAATCATTAAAAAAAAAATGTCTATTTGATCACTACACAAGAATTAAGAAGACAAGAACCAACTTTAGGTTACACTACACAAAATAATAAATGTGTGCTTATGATAAAATATTTATAAAGCTTTTAAAGGATATCTTATAATAAAAAAATAAGAGCAAATTAAAACACAATAACATAGATGGAGGAGAGCTGGAGGGAAACTATTCTTTTAAAATTTGACTCCAAAAAACCAGCCCAAAAATTGCAATTGTTTTGCTGATAAAACTTGTATGGAATTCCTATAAAAAGTCTTACTTAATAAGGGGTTAGAATGACAAAATAACAAGGGCAGAAATTCTTCATCATACTATATGGCAGATAGTGAATAAAAACGTTAGCAAGTACAGAAAAAAGAGGACACTTGGACAGATTGTTAGCAACATAAGAAAAGCATGAATAGAAGTATACACAATTAGAAACGAGAGGTGTTCACCTATGGCATTCAGATCTGGATGGTTTTACTATAGCAATCTTTCACGCTGTTGGAGCGTAGTGAAAAAAATGAAATTATGGAAAGAGCAACAAGAAATAATTGAAACTGAGTCCCAAAAATGTAACAATTAAATGTTCATTGACATATCCCCCCCCCCCCCCCCAACACACACACACACACACACACACACACACATGAATCATCTGTGAACACCTCATTCAAGCATACCACTATGTGATAGAAGCATACCACTATGTGATAGTAAATGAGATTTAAAATGTCAAAAAATTAAACCCAACGAATTACCAACAACAAAAGTTTAATTACATATCAACAAAAGTTCTATAATGAAAGTAAATTTAGATACAACAACAGGAAACAGCATAAAAAAACCTCTCCAAGACACCTTTAAAAAATTTATTAATAAAAAGATTACCTTACAAAAGGGATATAATAAATACAAACCTCTTTCAAAAAATGGCTTGAGTGATTGCATAATAATCGAAAAATATTTGAAGTGTTGATAAAAATTCAAAGATAGTGAAATAGACAGTTCCTGCAACTTGCTTCCAATTTTTTTTTTTTTTTTTTGAGAAGGGGGAAAGGAGTGGGTGGTCAACAAAAAATAAATTGATCCTACAATCAAATAAAACTTTTTAGAAAAAAAAAATACAAAGACAAATATAAAAATCAGTGTATTACCATCACTTTTAAGTTGGTGGAGAAATCTGACAAAACCTCAAAAACTGACAGGTCCTTGAAAGAAAGAGCTATCTTACGTTGAAGCATAGAAGGCGATCCAGAATTGGGCTGACAATTGACGAAACAAGATGACATATTTGTAATCAAAACATTGACCAAGAATCATTATCTATGATGGAAAAAGAGAAAAAATTTAACAAAAAAAATTTATACTAAAACCTGATCAACAATTAAACCCGTGACCCTAATTAAAGAGAAACACAAGTTGCTCGTTCAAACAGAAAGATAACAAGAAGATACGTTCAGAGTCAAATGGAACTCTACCTGTGTGATATTCTTATCTTAGTTTCCGAATCTTTCCACACAGCTGGTACCAAGACCAAAGAAAAGTGGTGGGTGCAATAAATTGATAGCTAGCATAAAACTAGTCACAATGCATGAATGAGAATCCTTGCCCAAATAAGAGAGTGATTTAACTCGAGAGTATAACCTTTAATACGATATAATGATAGGAAAAGATATATACAGTCAACCATGAATAGTTGGGATTAAGACTTAGTCAAGTTGAGTTGAACTGAAACTATAATAAAAATGACATATGTCAAGTGGCATATGCAGAATATCAAGACTGTAAGCAAGCAACCAAATTACATCTTAATTATTATTTTCAGTAATATTAAGAACAACCTTGTCAAAGTAAACCCAGCTATCACCTCAACATATTCATATTACAAATTGGCCACAACTGAAAATAGAGGACATTAGGAGCCCAATTCAAGAAGAAAATTATCACATAACAGAACATAGGACAGAATTAGTTCTTTGGAAATTCAAGCATTCCTACACTCACAATCAGTCAAGAACACCCAACCAGACAACAAGACAAGGACCCAATGAATATCAGATAAGAGGATCTGACCAACTCCTTTCAATAGATTTACATTGCTCAAAGCAACCTGCTTCCTCAATTAAAAGATCACATACGTATCTATGCTTGCAAACAAATACACAAACATACACACATACAAATATTGAAGAAATTTATTAAAATATTAAAAGTTTAGTAAAAGTTAAACATATCAAAATAAAATAAACTACGGACTTTTGTTCATGACGCTTATTCAATCTTTAATGGGTTTTGTTGCGTGCAAACAAACAAAAAAAAAAATTAATATTTTCCCTAACTTTTTTCTAGTATCCTTTTTTATTAAAGGGAAAGAAAAAAAACACTTAAAAACAAAATTTGAATTATTCATAAACCTACTAGTCATATAATTCTACAAAATATACAAAAATGCTAAATACCTAGAAAAAAAAATAACTAACTACTAAGTATGGATTTAGATTAGTTATTTGTTAGTGAAGGGAGACTCACACCATAGATAACATCTGGTTTGGTAAAATTTTAGAGCAAGAGAGGTAAATTCAAAATAAAAATTTATTCATGCTTTATACAATTTCTAATATTAGTATCCAAGACAAATGCCAATGAGTCGTGACAAACGAAGAGATCTACCATTCCTAGAACTTCAAATTCATGTTAAATTATTTAGTTTAAGAAGTCTACATAACCTATTTTCTCAAATTATTTTAATACCAAAAAAATAAATGTTGGTTTTTTAACATGGTTATCCCCTACGCTCAAGTTCTGGAGGTCAACGTGTTAAAAATTTGGATGCTTTGGTGCAAAACAAAGTGAACGCTACCATGCACAACGATTCAAGGTCGATAAGAATGCAACAATAGCAATGGTGTAACCTGTAGGTGGGAATCCGTTGAGTCCACATGCTGGTCCAGGTTATCCTGCTTATTGCAAAAGATGGAAAAACATAAAGTTATGAGGCTGCAGAAGTCATAAGCACAAAGAGGATGGGGAACATCAGGAAAAAGAAAAACAAATGGAGACCACATCAGTAAATGACCCAACCAGAAGCCTAGTATGTAGGTTAAGTTTCTCACTAACTGCCAATGCAATGTGTTTTGTACTTGTTACTGTCTCCTCCAATTTTTCAAGATCTTCATTTTGTTCTGCTTTGAATGATAGTATGTAACTCAGATTACAAATGTATATACTCTAATCCAAGTAGCATAAGAAGTAACATGCATCCAAGTAAGATTGTAAGAATCACATACCTTTCATAATTTGCTACCGAAAGCCAACAAGTCCATGGTTGTTCCAGCCATTTGTTCTGTTCATGACGTCATACTGCTTTATATTAGGCCCAAGCAAGCTATCTCTATTGTTGAAGCTGGACATGTTAAGAGTAGCAGCCATCTGGTTGACTTTGGAACTCAATTTTTTTAACATGTCCTGACGTCGATTCATCTCTTTCAGGTTCTGTTCATCAGCAGAGGAAAGCCTTAATAAGGATGTCAGCATAATGGTTGGGGCTTAGATGAGGTTGTCAGGATAATGGCTGAGTGATTGAATTCACTCCTTCTAAACAACTTAAACTATTAGGAAAATCAGTACATCATCTTAGTATCAAAGAAAACGATCCTAAATTCAAATTCTACCTCCACTCAACCTCCCATTTTAAAATTTTCAAAATCCTACATGTTGGACCTCAAGACTTTGGGCCCACACATGGGGGGGAGTGTTAGGGATAATTGTTAAGTGATTCTTTTCCATCAATTTAAGCTTTTAGGAGAATTAGTAATTAATCAAAGGACAAGGTGAAAACAGTAAAAGAACAATTTGAATCTCATAGAAAAGAAGGTAACTGTTGCTTTATTAAGATTACTTACCTACAATTACATGTTGCACCGATTTGGCTATCATATGAATATAAATTAAACCAAAAATCCTGAACCACTCCATTCCTAGTAAATTTTCAACACTTTAAATACTTTGGTGAAGTCAGACTTTAAAACCTGATACCAGAAAATATGAATGTTGATGCGATGCTAAAGAAACACCACATAACAACCAACCGCAGGAATGCATCATGTAGACAACAACAGCATGTATGCAAGGACATACGACAAGAGCAAGAGATGTCCTGCAGTCCATCAAGAGCTTGGAATTAAAACTTTTAAATACACTTACCAAAGCAAGAAAATAACAAATTCTTTCTCCCTTTCTAAGTATTAGCCATATACCAATACTTAGAAAAACAAAGTACTTAAAACTGATGCAACATAATAGAGAAAAACAAAACAGTAATTAATTGGTCCAGATACAAGAGATCTTCACCTTGTCATGTAATTGAATCAATAAAGTTTATTTCACTTTAAAAAATCAATTATCTTAAGTTTACCAAGTTGCAAAGTTGATTATAAAAATAAAATTAAAAAAAGTTCAGAAAATTTACAGCACATTTGCATTCACAAATAAAGTTGAAAAAACGAAGTCAACACAAGTATAATCCAGTTTACCAACTCCACTTTGCAGGATTTCTTTGGTGCATGTCATTAAATAAGACAAAAACTTCAATCGTGTAGCGTCAAATATAAAAAATGATCACCTTATAGAGGAGCCTGGAATTAAACATTAGGGAACTGCTAAGAGTTGTTAGTAAGGGAAAAAAAATCAACTCACATTTAGAGCAGAAAAGTTACATTGCAGGATTTCTTTGGTGACTGTAATTCAAACTCAAAGAAAATATTTTCTCCAAATGAACTGCTGAAACAAATGAAAAATGGGATCTACTAACAGTTTAACATTTCACACTTTAAAAGCACAGAAGCAAAAACAAATAGATAACACCCCTTATATAGTCTTCATCCACTTTCGTGTTTTTTTTTTTTTCCCTTCATTATCTAAATTTATCAAACTTGTAAATTTTTTTCTTAACAGTAAATGTTCATTTCATTTGTGACGAGATACGAGATATTAAACTAATCTCACCAGCAGATTCTATAAGCATCTAAACAGTCTCTTTACACGAGAAAATCTCAAACAAGCATCTACTCATGCTAATAAAAAAAGGCCTCTGCTAAAAATATATTATCAAGAAACAAATTCAAGGCAGAGAAAAAAATATTCCCAACGATCCATTAATCCAGTCTGCGGCATAAACTATTTATGTAGCAAATATATTAACACATATAATCTCTAATTAAAATTCAAAATAGGTATTAACTTCTGCACACAAAAAAACAATGAATCTTAAACCAACTATAGATCTTTAACCGACCAATCGAGATTGACCACATATTTATTCTTCTTCACCATTCTATCCTATATAGTTGGGTTAATCGACAATAATGCCGATTTTCATTAAATCGACAATGCGGTCGATAAACCCAACCATATAGTTTCACAAAATCCCCTAATTTTGCCCTAAGTGAGAATCATATAATGAAACTGACATAGAAAAGTGTATAAACTTTTTTATCGGCACTTTCATTATCAACCACATAGTATAACAACAAAAACACTTTCATTCATACAGAAATTTATACATACACATGGCATACAAGAATATTTATGGTGAAAAAAGTGAGGAGAGAGGAAGAGAGGAGTACCGACTACCGAGTGGAGGAGAATCGAATCGGCGATCCCTGAGAATTGGGGAATACCATCATCGTCTGCGAGAGACACAATATTCAATAATCAGGGTAAATTTTGAATAATTTCTTAGAGTAAGAGAGAGAGAGAGAGAGAGAGAGAGAGAGAGAAACGAAGGAGTGAGTATCGAAAGAGTGCTTGGAGAAGCGGAGAGGCCTTGGAGAAGACGGTAATGGCGATCGTTGAGGCTCAGTGGTGTCTTCCTGTGCCCTTTCTGTCCGCCATTTTTGAAGCAGAGAAAGAGAAGGAAGGAATATAAAAGCAAATTCTGTGCACTTTCTGACTGAGGTGTTACTTTTATACTAGTTTTTTTCTAAAATCATTTTGCTGCGAAGTATACTTGTACCTTTATGCCGCTGAGTATACTTGTAAGGAATTCAAAAAGTAAGAAAAGCGGGAAAAAAAAATATTAAAAACAAGTTATTAAGTAAAAAAAAAAGTAATCTTAGAGTTAGATTCAAATTTGAACCAATAACAATTAACCATTTATGATTTATTATGAAAATATTGTAAAAATATTATGGACATAGAAGGCTCCTTCATTTTCTATACTTCACAAAAATACTAAATTTCATCACACTTGCAAATATATTTGTGATTAAAAAATGTAATAACTTCAAATAATGACGAATGAAAACTATTAATCTTTAAAATAAAAAAAATAAAAGAATCATTAAACACGTGCTATTTTTTTTTTTTTTTGGTGAAGTATAGAATAATTTAATATGATTCATGTATCCAAATTTTTATTTACACCTTTTTCCTTAATTAGTTATTAATTTTTTAAAAAAATATAATTATGATTTATTTATGATAGTTATCAACTTATTTTTAATCCAAAAATTCAGTCACTTACTATACATTTATAACAAAAGTTAAAAAGAGCTTAAATTTGAGATTTAGCAAGATTAAGCAACTACCTTTAAATTAAAGTAAAAACTATACATAACATTTTTAATGTGGTAGTAAATTAGTAATTATCAAAAAACTATAAATTAATGTGGTAGTAAATTAGTAATTATCAAAAAACAGTAATTTGAATTCCACGTAAAATTACACAAATGATAAATATAGTTTATTTTACAAAACAAATCTTTGACAACAATTTCTTAAATAACAACTACTTCATGTGAGGCTTGAATCATACAACAATTTTTGTAAAGTCTCTCACCCGAACTTTTCCAATATTCCAATGAGAGATTAGATATATACAGAGTTAATTCGACCAGTTTAGGCAAGCTATGCTTATATACACTATGGATTAGGCTTAGACTAGATATATACAGAGTTAATTCTACCTATTTTATAAGGAATTTGAAGGTTCAATTGGTCATACGTTGTAAGTTGAAGCAATGTGTCCATCTATTTTGCTACTCTTCGTAGAAGCTATGAGCTTGTTTGGTACATGTGTTTAAAAACTAAAAAAATGTTATTTAAAAACATTTGTAAAAATATATGTCGATGAAAAAGTGTGTAAAAATACATGAAATGTTGTTTAAAAACTGAAAATGGTTGTTTGAAAACACAAACCAAACACCCTCATATTTGTATTTTTAACAAATTTTGTAAAAGAGATTGTTACGTGGCATTGTGGCAACCATTTATAGTAGACATTGTAGTGACACTCCATCAATTATTGTGTTTATGCTATTCTAGCAGAAGAAGCACAGGGAAAATCTTTATTAATGAGATGGGTGGTGAGTGATTGCAATATAAAAAGAATGATATCCAATCAAATAAAACTTTTTAAAGAAAAAAAAAATACGAAGATAACATTCTAATATAAAAATCAGTGCATAACCATCACTATAAGTGCAATGAAGTTAGAGATATCTGGAAAACATGAAAAAGTGAATGATCCTCGATAAAAATAGCTAACTTACGTTGAAGCATAGAAGGCAATCCAAAATTGAGATGACAATTGATGAACCAAGATGACATATTTGTAATCAAAAAATTGACCAAGAATCATTATCTATTATGGAAAAAAAGAAGAAAAATTTAACTTAAAGAATCTATATCTATATATTACTAAAAGTTGAAGCGTAGCGTTTAATGTTGTTACACTCATGTTGAGCCACATCAACATTCACGTCATTATCTTTTTTCTTTCCATTTTCTTATAATTATTTTTAATATTTTTTTTATTTCATATTTAGACTTCTCCAACCTTTCTTCCTTTCTTACCTTGTCATCTCCCCACTACTTCTCTAACTTTTCTCTTTCCTTCACCTTCTCATCTCCCCACTACCCTCAACATTAATATCATTCTTCATCTTTCTTTTCATCTTCCTCTATTTTTGTCTCTTCTTATTCACACCCTCTTACTATAAATTTGTTATTATCTATTTCATTCTATGCATAGTTTTCTCTTACAAAAAAAGGGTTCTTCTCTCTCTCTCTCTCTCTCTCTCTCTCTCACACACACATAATTTTTGGGTGGATTTTTATTTTTTATTTTTCTTGCATCTTTGCTTTAGGTTGATAATTTTTTATATTCTTTAATCCACTTTAGGTTAACGCGATTCAGTTTTGTTTTTTTAATTGTTGTATTCTTTCTCTCTCTCTCTCTCTTTGATTGTTAAATATTATCCTATATTGCATTATAAAGGATTAAATATAATATAATATTATTCTACTACATAGCATGATTTGGATAATTTAATTTGGTAGTTATTGTAATTTAATAGTATGATTTTTATAGCACTTAATTTAGATGTTAAACTATGAGATTTTAATAATTTTTGTTTATTTTTTAATCCTTTGTGGTGGACAAAGTACTCTTAATAATTGTATTAGAAGTACTCTATAATACTATTTATTTAGAGAAAAGCAAAGGTTGGTTAAAGAAAAATTATTGGATGAGAGACAAATTTTATCTTTTGCAATTTAACTTTAATTATTATTATTATTTTATAACAATTCATTTATAGAAATTTAATTCTTAGATTTTGCTAATAATTGTTTATTTGATAATATGTTTATTTAATCATTGTTTATCTAATAATTGTTTATTTAATCATTTTTGCTAATAATTGTTTATTATTATTATTATTTACAATTTCTGCAAAGAAAATAACCTTAGTAAATTATAAACAACAAATTGTTTTCCTAATTGTTCCAATTAATCATAGTTAAGTTTTATTAATTTTTTTTAGTTACTTTTTTCAGTGTTTTGGATTGTAGGCAAAAAAAATAAGTTTGAGAAAGTATGTTTAAAACTAAAAGAATAATTTTCAAATTTTATATTCTTTTTAATGATTCACAAAATGTTTATAAATAACTTTTATTAAAAAAATATTTTTTTTTAACTTGCCTTTTGAATTTCTGAGAAAAATTATATTTTTTTCATTTTAGTACGACAAAATTTATTAAATTTATGATTTGATTATTTCTATATTACATTTATGATTATTCTTATAATAAATAAAAATATAATTACAAAATACATTACTCTTTATTAAATTAGTTTAAATTATATAAAAATAATTAATAAAACCACCATAAAAATAATTATCATGCGCAACGCACAGGTTCGCGGCTAGTTTATACTAAAACCTGAACAGCAATTAAACCCGTGACCCTAATAAAAGAGAAACACAAGCCGCTTGTTCAAACAGATTGATAACAAGAAAATACATTCAGAGTCAAACGAAACCTAGTCTGCGTGATATTCTTAGTGTCCTAATCTTTATATATAGAAAAAAAAAAAAAAAGATGGTACAAAGCCCAAAGAAAAGTGGTGGGTGTGGTAAATTGATAGCTAGCATAAAACTAGTCACAAAGCATGAATGAGAATCCTTGCACAAATGAGAGAGTGATTTAACTCAAGAGAGTATAACCTTCAATACGATATAATGATAGGAAAAGATAAATATAGTTAACCATGAAAAGATGGGATTAATCCTTGGTCAAGTTGAGTTGAACTGAAACAATAATAAAATGACATGTGTCAAGTGGTATAAGCAGAATATCAAGACTATAAGCAAGTAAGCAACACATTCATCTCAACACATTCATTTTACAAACTGGCTACAACTGAAAATAGAGGACATTAAGTGCCTAATTCTTGAAGAAAAATTAACATAACAGAAGATAGGATAGAATTAGTTCTTCGGAAATTCAAGCATTGCTACACTCTCAATTAGTCAAGAACAGCCATCAGACGAAAAGACAAGGACCCAATGGATATCAGATAAGATGCAGATTGGATTATGGAAGAAGAATCGGCCAAAAACGGATCTAACCACCTCCTTTCAATAGATTTACATTGCTCAAAGCAACCTGCCTCCTCAATTAAAAGATCACATACATGTCTATGCTTGCAAACAAGTAAACATACATACACATATATGGGTATTGAATAAATTTATTAAAATATTAAAAGTTTAGTAAAAAGGTTAAACGTATCAAAACAAAATAAACAACTTACTTCTTGTTCATATGACGCTTATTCAATCTTTAATGGGTTTTGTCATGTGCAAACAAAAAAAAAATTAATATTTTCTCTAACTTTTTTTTTTGTGTCCGTTTTTTATAAAAGGAAAAAAAAAACACTCAAAAACAAATTTTGATTTATACATAAATCTATTAGTCATATTATTCTACAAAATATAAAATAAAGTTATATCACTTACAAAAAAGAAAAAAAAAACTAACTACCAAGTATGGATTTAGATTAGTTATTTTTTAGTGAGTGGAGACTTACACCTTTAGATAACATCTAGTTTGGTAAAATTTTAGAGCAAGAGAGGTAAATTCAAAATAAAAATTTAATCTCGTTTTAATTGAAATATAGACTTATAATTTGAAGACTTTTCATAATTTATATGGATTTTTATTAATAACATACACACACACACACACACACACACATACACACACACACATATATATATAATTGTTAACAATGTCAAGTGTAAGAGAAAGACTGAAAAGTCTGTATATTTTGATGTGTGTATAACAATGTACAATAGAGAGCCTTTTATAGGCTAGGTATGTGTGCAGTACAAGCAATAAGAGTAAACTACAAGTACAATATACTGGGCTAAGCCCAATGGGCTAATCTAGTCTAAGTTATACACTAACATCCCTCCTCAAACTCAAGGTGGCAATGAGGAAGCCAACTGGAGTTTGGATATAAGATCTCGAAGACGACTAGGCGGGTGAGTCTTGGTGAAGATATCAGCAGCCTGGTCAGCAGAGGAGATGGAGAATAACTTGAGATTGCCTTTCTTAAGATACTGGCGAGTGATGTGGCAGTCGATCTCAATGTGCTTGGTGCGTTCATGAAAGACATCATTGTGAGCAATGTAGATAGCACTACGATTGTCACAATAGAGAGGAGTGGCAGTGGGCTGTGGAGCATCCATGTCAGCCAAGAGCCAGCGAAGCCAAACAAGCTCGCAAATGGTGTCGGCAAGAGCACGATACTTAGCCTCAGTACTAGAACGGGAAACCACATCCTGCTTCTTGCTACGCCACGAGACAAGAGAAGTACCCAACAGGAAACAGAAACCTGTGATAGAGCATCGATCAGTTAGATCACCTGCCCAGTCCGCATCTGAATAAGCATGAAGTTCAAGAGAAGACTAAGAGGAATAGTGGAGACCATGATAAAGTGTGCCCTTGACATATCGGAGAATCCGAAGAACAGCAGCATAGTGGACATAGCAAGGGGCATCCATGAACTTACTAATCATACCCACGGCATCTGAAATATCTGGACGAGTAACAGTGAGATAGATCAGACTACCAACCAACTGTCGATAGCAAGTAGCATCAGATAAAGGTTCACCATCCAAGGGTGTGAGCTTGGCATTGTATTCCAAGGGAGTGGAAACAGTCTTGTTGTCGGTGATACCAGCTTTGGAGAGAAGATCAGAAGCATATTTTGCTTGAGAAAGATAGTATCCATTAGAGGATGAGGTAACCTCAAGCCCAAGAAAGTAGCTGAGAGTGCTCAGATCTTTCATCTCAAAATGCTGACTAAGGAAGTGCTGAAGAGAGCGAATACCTGTAGAATCATCTCTAGTAATAATCATATCATCAACATAAAGAAGAATAAGAGTGATACCAGCAGAGGATCTTCAGACAAAGAGGGCAGTGTCATGAGGACTCGAAGTGAAACCCTGCTGAGCAACAACGGAGCTAAACTTTTCAAACCAAGCTCGAGGAGCTTGCTTGAGGCCATAAAGAGCACGGCGAAGGCGACAAACTTGACTACCTGAGTGTGGATAGCCAAGGGGTGGTTGCATGTACACTTCTTCTTGGAGGTCTCCATTGAGGAAAGCATTCTTCACATCCATTTGATAAAGAGGCCAACGACGAACAGCAGCCATAGCAATGAGACATCTGACAGATGTAAGGCGACCAACAGGAGCAAATGTTTTCTCATAGTCAATGCCATACTCCTGAGTAAAGCCCTTGGTAACAAGGCGAGCCTTGTATCGTTCAACAGATCCATCAACCTTGGTCTTGATCTTGTAAACCCACCTACAACTTACTACAGACTGACCAGGAGGCAAATCAACCATATCCCAAGTGTGATTTTTATGAAGGGCATCTAGTTCTTTGTTCATAGCTTGCTGCCAAAGAAGGTCAGTATGGGCCTCACGATAGGTGTGAGGTTCATAGAGAGTGGCTAGGGCAAAAGAGCAGTGATAATCAGTGAGATAATGGGGAGGAATGCTTACCTGAGTGGAACGACGAAGTTCAGGGCCAATAAGAGACTCAGAAAAGGGTGGTGCCACAGGATCCAAGTCAAGCGGGTCAGAAGCTGGGGACAGAACCGGAGATGAGTCGTCTGGAGAGGCAGTCGATGTCGAAGAATCCTCCACAAGTTCAGGATAAAGAGGGAGGAAAAGATCAGTAAAAATGGGTGACTCTGAGGAAGAGGATGCAAGAAACTGCTGAAGACTCGTGAAAGGACGATGTTCCCAAAACTCAACATGACGGGAGACACGAAGGCGACGAGAAATGGGATCATAACAGCAAAACCCCTTTTGAGATACACCATAACCAAGGAAACAACAGAGACGAGCACGAGGCTGGAGCTTTGTTTGTTCATGAGGAGGAAGAGAAACAAAGCAAGCACAACCAAAAACCCGAAGAGAGGAGTAGTCACACCATAGAGAAGCTCGAATGGTGATTTGTTGTGTGTAGTTGGTGAAGGAATATGATTAATAGTGTACACAGCAGTGAGTGCTGCCTCACCCCAAAAGCGCTCAGGAAGAGAGGCAGAAATGAGAAGGGTACGGACAACATCAAGAATGTGACGATGTTTTCGTTCTGTATGACCATTTTGTTGAGAGGTGTAAGGACAATACCGCTGAGGAAGGGTACCATGACTATCTAAAAAGGATAGGAATGATTTATCATTATATTCTTAAGCATTATCTAACCGAAAAACTTTGATAGTGTGATTAAACTGTGTTTCAACCATTTTATGAAATGTTTGGTAAATAGATACAAGTTCAGACCTATGGTAAAATAGATAAATCCAAGTATAACGAGAGAAATCATCCACAAATATGACAAAATATCTAGATCCCCCCTCAGTGGGAACAGGTGCAGGACCCCAAATATCAGAATGTATAAGATCAAAAGGTGCAGAAGAAAATGAGTCACTATTATTAAAGGAAAATTTTGTTTGTTTGCCAAAATGACAGAAAGTACAATCAAAATTTTGAAACTGAACTGAACCTAAATGACCTTGAGAAGCTAACAACTGGAGACGAAATAAGGATGGATGACCAAGACGAGCATGCCATAAATCAGGTGAGGGGGTGGCAGTGGTAGCAGCTGTAGAAACAACTTGTGAAGGAATCTTCAAGTTATGAACCTCAAACATACGACCAACCTTACGGCCTGTCCCAAGCACTTGACCCGTCCGGGGATCCTGCACATCCACACCATAATTAGTAAATAGAAGATCTATGCCTAATTCACAAAGTTGACCAATAGAAAGCAAATTGAGGGATAACTTTGGGATATGAAAAGTGTCACTAAGGGATAAACAAGGAGAAGAGATTGTTCCTTTATGATTAACAGGCATAGGAGTTCCATCAGCAGTGTAAATAGTGATAAGGTGTTCTAAGGGTGCCTTATCAGAAAATTGGGATTCATCAGGAGTCATATGGTTACAACATGCAGTATCAAAAAACCAAGGTTGTTTACCTGAGGTGACAGAAAGGGCAATGGAAGTTCGGGATAAAACCTGTTGAACTATTGCCTCAATATCAGCCGTAGTAGGTAAGGAAGCCAAAGATGAACCTGTAGGAACCGATGAATCTGAAGGACATACAGCAGCTGCCCGAGGAAGAGAAGTTTTATTCTGCTCCTGCATAAATTTCTGCAATTTGTGACAAACTGAGATGTCATGGCCTTTGGCACGGCACAACTCGCAGCGAGTACCTTTGAAAGACAGAGAGGTGGGACGCCCAGAGTTTATTCGTGGAGGAGCAGTGAATGCAGCAATGGGAGGCTGTGGAGATGGTGTAGCCAATACATGATCAGATGATGACAAGTGATGAGTAGGACGACGCTTCTCCTCAGAAATGAGCTCCTTGACTGCAGCATCAAGAGAAGGAGTAAGAGACCGGCTAAGCAGAGAAGCCCTAGTAGGCTCAAAATCCTCACGTAAACCCATCATGAAGTGCATAAATTTACGACGATCCCGATACTTGACAAAGAGCTTAATGTCCTTGGAACACACTAGTGGAGAATCTGCAGCAGAGAGTTGTTCCCACATAGTAGAAGTCTAAGAATAAAAATCAGAAATAGACTGACCTGGCTCTTGTCTCATTTGATAAAGCTTTGATTCAATGTGGAACTCCAAGCTTGAATCATTAGTGCAATTATAACGATCAGCCAGAAATTTCCAAGCAGCCTCAGCAGTCTCAAGACGAGGAAGAAGATTATGAATGGAGGGAATAGAGGTATTGATAAACCAAGACAAGATCTTAATTTGAATACTCTCCCATTCCTCTAGGCGTTCTTCATAATCATCCACTGTAACAATAGTCTTCGAGGCATCTTCAGTAGCTATGGCTTTGGACTGAGGTTTTGGTACTAGCTTAGGAATTGAACCAGTCACATACCTCCAAAGTTTATGACCCTTGAGAAAGACAGTCATATTTTGAGATCATGCATGATAGCTAGTAGGACCATCCAGCATAATGGTGATAGGACTTATGATATCTCGTTCGTTTTGTTGAGCCATAGTGAAGAAAATGACCAAAAATGGGATTTAGAGACTTCAAATGATGAAATGGAGTCCAAAATTGGAATCTACGCGTAAAATTGAGCAAGACAGGCCCCGCTGAAAATTTTTTACTTTGGTCAAAGTCAACGGTCAACGGTCAAAGGTTGATGCGTGCTGACGTAGGCAAATGATGCGGATGCTGATGTGTGTAGGATGACGTCAGCCTAGGGCTGACGTGGACAGGCGCTGATGGTGTCAGGCACGTGGAGGAGACTTGCCGACGCGTGGGAGCGCGTGTGCACTGTTGGAGGCGCGTGGCGGCGCATGTTCGACAGTCAGAAGTTTCAGGTAGCGCATGTAGGCGCGTGTCAGGTCCGTTCTGGCTGTTCTTGGTTGGGTTTTGCTCGAGATTGACTGTTCTGTCACTCTATGCCTTTGCTTTGGCAGTTGGACGAACAGAATGGTGAGATCCAAGCGTTGCAGGGACTGTGGGCGAGACAGCAGTGACTCGCTTCTGTCAGTGACTACTGGATGAAGGCGAGGGCAGCGGAAGAACGCCGGAGATGTCCACAAGAACCAGAAAGTCAGAGGAAAGGCTCTGATACCATGTTAACAATGTAAAGTGTGAGAGAATGACTGAAAAGTCTGTATATTTTGATGTGTGTATAACAATGTACAATAGAGAGCCTTATATAGGCTAGGTATGTGTGCAGTACAAGTAATAAGAATAAACTACAAGTACAATATACTAGGCTAAGCCCAATGGGGTAATCTAGTCTAAGCTATACACTAACAATAATAATGATAACCATGAAAGAATCGAAATGAGTTCCGAATGGTATTAAAAACATTGGTCATTGGCGCTAGTAGTATATAACAGAGACTCCGCCCACTTTGGCTAACTAACGTTGGTCTCAAAAACAAAAATCCTTACCTGATAGATTTAGGCCAAAACGGTGATGAATGCTTATCTCTCACTATCTCCATCAACTCCAACTTTGTGTGAGGCGCCATACCCCACTTACTGCTAAAAACCTTCATACCCAAATTATCAAAGTTAGCCTAGAGCACTGTGGTCCTTTGCCCAACACCCTCATAGACGGGTACGGAAAATGTGGTCTCATTCAAGATACCCTTCACTTGTTCAACGAAATGCCCCACAGAGACCATGTCTCATGGTCCTCCATTCTCACTGCCCACAACCAGGCCTACCTCCCCCACCTAATTCTTTCCATGTTCCCCTCCATGCTCAAGGATGATGAGTTAGTACCTGACCATTTTGTGCTTGCTAGCCTCGTTAAGGCATATACTACCTGCTGGAAAATATGGTTTTGTATCTCATACAAAACACACAACGGAAGCAACAATCACGGATCTACTTCATTCATAAGAGATAACATGTAACCTTAAATTCTAGAACAAATAATAGAAAGTGTACTTTGATGCAGTGAAATTCAAAACCAAAACTTGAGAATACTTTTAATCTTCATCTCAATTCCACATGATGCCTAAGAAGTGTGGTCTCTCAATCAGTTTACATGTATGTATTCAATGGAGAATAAGAGAATGACTTACATACACACCATTCTCATCTTATGAAAAAAATGTATGTTTCTCTCCTTATACATAACTGATTATCTAATTGGACTAGCCTTTTGGACCTGCCCAATTGGGCTTTAGTTTGTGGCTTGAGATGTGACTAAAGGGAACAAATAAGACTCTAGCTCCAATGAGCTTTGGCCTTTTCTGTCAACTCTTGACAAATCCAAAGTTATCATTAATTATATTTAATATCACTATATAAATATAATTGCACTTTAGCCTTATTAATAAATTATATCCCAAGACTCTAATGATACCATTTAACCCTTCCATGAAATATCCATAGTGAATAAAGTCATAAAGAACTGTCACTTTGTAAACAACTATTTTACCCTTAAGTATCCGGTTTAATATTTTAGTTATTCACATTTATTGAAATCTAATTTCAATAAATATAAGCTTTAGTAACTCCTTACTAAAGTGGGCCTAAATAACTAGTTCCCATTAAACTTATCTCAAGGAGATATTTCGTGTTTCTGTAAAAAGAGATTATGGATTCCATCTTGAGAATATGTGTTCCCTCAATACTACATGTGGTTACCCAACATATTGAGGTTTTGACCGTGAAATATTAGATCTCACTCCTTATATATCAAAGTAACTTACATTTCATGATCGGGTTCACTATCCTCTCAGGATTGAAAGTTTATGAAATTAGAAGTCGTGAGATTAATTATTCAGGTGACAATGGTTGATTGAATAATTAATCTCACAGCGGTCCAATTCAATATGTTTTAACTCTTAAGACACATCAACACATCAACTAAAAGTTTCCACTTCTATGATCAAGACAAATCATCTTAGTTGATGTGTTACAATCTTCACAAATGAAATGCTCAATTTCATCACCGACTACAAACTACATTTTGAGTTTATAAGGAACTTGTGATTTACATCTCCTGTGACTAAATCACATAAATCACATACAATGCATCTCATGAACTATGATAATGTCTCATTAGTTCATTTATAAATTGTCTCATATAATTAAACAATTTAATTATTTATGACATGCCATTAAATTAGATTTTAGGGCATAAACGTCAACAATCTCCCACTTGCCTTCAAAGATAATTTACCATATATCCGAAACTTATTTCCCTCTTGAGTAATTCATAATCACTCTAAGGAAAGGTTTGGAAACAAGTTTCAGCCAGATTTATTGTATAAATTATCTTTTCTACTACTATATCTCATGTACTCATATCTCTCTAATGAGATAATACTTACGCTTAATGTGTATCTTCACCACATATGATGAACACATATCTTGAAGTCCAACTTCATGAATCACAATCAAACTACAAGTCAGTATATGTACAACCAATAACCATCAAATCCTCACTTTGGTGGATAAACATATAATCTCCCATTCTCCTAAAATTTTTGAGTATATGTTTTACACCCACTAAATTAAGTGATCTTAGATTCAATTGATATTTGTTTACCATACTTACCACAAAATAGATATTTAGCCTAGTATATAGCATAACATAAAGACTTCCTATTAATATGGTATAAGGAACTGTCTTAATATACTCTTCCTTTTATATGTCTTAGGACTATAGTCCTTTACAAAGGAACTTCAAACTTAAAAGGAAAGAATCCTTTCTTGAAGTATTATATGCTGTACTTGGCTAGAATCTTATTTATTTAAGCAATTTGAGATAGACCCTACATCCTAATTTCTGAATTTTAACAAAGTTTAATTTTTAGAATGTGACTAGTCTTTCTCAAGTACTTTATATCAAACCAGACTAGACAATAAAAAACTCCATTGATGACAAAAACTCTACATCGTTCTAAATGATTAGAATGTCATCAACATACATTAAGAAATTTATTATTCTATATAGTTTTTACACACATAAGGCCTTTTAATACTTGATCAAAATCAAACAAATTGATTGCTTGATCAAAGATGATATTCTATGACCTAGATGCTTACTTTAGTCCATAAATAGATTTAAAACAACTTGCATACTAAACACTACTGGTTCTTTGCTATGAACAAGTCTAGTTATATCATACAGATATCTTCCTCAAGATTGCTACTAAAAGAAGCTTTTTTTATATCTATTGTCATATTTCATCCAAATGAAATATAATGAATAAGAGAATCTTGATAGAATCAAACTTGACTATTGGTGAAAAAATCTTTTCATAGTCGAACTATTTCTTTTTGAATAAATCTTTTCGCCACTAGTCTTAACTTTCAAAGTTTGCACTTTCTAATCTATCAATCTCATTTACTTGTAGACTTATTTGAAAACAATAGGCTTAATGTCATTAGGCGCTTCTAAAAGTTCTAGACTTTAAATAAAATCTAATTTTATTCACATAACCTTGATCTAGTAATCCATATTCATATCATCTATTGCCTTTACGTAGGACCGATGATCAAATATATATCCTTATGGAATAACTTCAAAAGTCTATTCTAAAAGTATGAATTTATTTAGTAATTGTTAATCCTCCCACTACGATATTGTACCGGTGTAATAATTATTTACAGAATAATGTCTTATGGTGTATCTAATATAACCATCTCATTTCTAAATGTATTTTATAGCTGTCTTAGAACAAATTATGACATTTTTCTTCTAGAACAATCTACCTTTAAAAGAGCCATATTCCTCCTTTATGTATGCACTAACTTAAGAAGTCATTGGAACTTCATTTCTTTACGAAAAGGAGCCCCAAATCTTATTATCCTCTAAATAGAATTTGTAGACTGGAAATGTAATAAAATAATGATTCTAAAACCCTATCTTTTATCAATCTTGAATATCATTTAGATTAATAAGATCAAGACATAAGTGCCAAAACATACAATTACAAAGGATGGAAACTTTCTCTTTAAAAAGTGAAACATGTAAATTTCCATCTAGAAGACAATTATGGACAATGCTAAGCTTTACCAAAACAGAAACACTTTCCTTTTGATCATATTTTTGAGTTTAATTTCCTTTTGGCAACTACTAGGGCATCTAGCCTGTTCAATTATTTGATATTATAATTCCTCTTCTGTCCACCCTTATCTTTCGGTTAACACTAAAAATTTGAATTAAATCATATTGATCCTTGCCTTAGTTTTTAGGATGTCTTCCATTGCATAGAATTCACTCATCAATTCGGATAACATAAAAAGAATTTATTTTCAAAACAATCTGAATTGATCAGATGATTCTAACAAGGACTCGTGGATCATATCCAAATGAGATTAACATTTAATCTCTACATTCAAGAATTCCAATTCATTTTAAAAATAAAATATTTTTATAAAATGATATAGAACTGGAACTCCTTAAGCCTTTCTTAGCACTCATCATACCAAACATCTCATTTAGACTTAATATGAAGTCTAAGTCTAGTACTAACTCTTGCATCTCATGCTGTAGCACAATTGAGATAGAAGTCAATGTAACATTTTAGCATTTCAATGGAGACTATGATCACATCATAAGTTATCTTCTATAAATGCATCACGTATAGAAAATTATGACAATGCTGAATCGAAACATAAATATGTACTTCAGCTCATTAAAGCACCATATCCAAAATTATTTCTTAGTTAATGTGATTCTATTAAAACAGTAGTTAGAGAACAAAAATTTATGAAAACTTTATTTTGAGACAATGAACTTAAATACCTGGACATTATATTTTGCAACCACAACCATATAATATGGAACTTGAAAACCATACTATACTAGGTGCAACGACAACCCAATTCATGTCTATAATTCCTTGGTAGCAAGTATATTATAAGCACCATGATCGATTGAGAACTATTCTCATTATTACTACTATTATGATAACTCTTATTAAACACTAATAATATGTCGTATTAACTTTAGCCTCTAAGTAATAATGACATTGCTCCTTTGGGAGGTTAACATTACACTTAGTCTAGTGTATACCACTATCTAGAATCATGTATAGCCACATTTCATCTCTCTTATAGTGTTAAACTTGTAGTACCATGAAACAAAACACCCTCCTTTGGGATCGCGAGGCATATACGCCAAGACGAGGTGCTTGTTCACACTACTTTAAACATGTAAGTTAAATTTTGTAGTATTATGAAGTAAACACCCTCTTTTGGGATCGCGAGGCATATATGCCAAGACGAGGTGCTTACCCACACTACTATGAACCGATAATGGAGGCTATGAGATCCAACCTTTATATCTCTCTCCCACTAGAAATTTTAAAACAAGTGGATTGTCCTGAAATCATTGTGATCTCATCCTAATTTTAACCCTACACATCAAATGTGTTTAATTTTTTAAATTCGATATGATTTTACAAAATCATGTCACAATAGCGTAACGACCATTCGCATAATCACAAAGAAATTTAATCATGTAATCTGTGAAGTAAATAATCTCCGCTTGAATTGCAAGACTCGAAGTCAAAACAAAGTATCTATTCACATTACAATAAACTTAACAAAAGGGTTATTTCAGCACTCCCACTCGTTATTTGGGTTTTTCTTAAATAATTGTGATCCCATCACAACTAATAACCTTACACTTGATAAAGACTCTAACCTCATTAGAATCACTAACTAAAATGGAAGTCCTAAACTAGGATTCCTTAAACACTAATGAATCAAAAATTAGTTATATAGAGTCTATTCTTAATTTTCTAGATAAAGTATTCTAATCTCATTAGAAACTATATATCTTTAATTAGAATTTTAATGTCATTAAAAACCTCTAATTAAAATAAATTAAGAACTTTTAATCATAAAACAATTTAGGACTAAGAGTTCTATTTAACTAACATCTTTAATCTCATTAGGTCATTTAGTTAGATAATGATTAATAAATGTCCTTAACTTTTAAGGACTATAAAATTAATCACATAGCTTTGCTTTTTATCAAAGTTTTAACACTTTGTCAAAAACAAGTGAAAATTCAAAATTTAGTGCCTTCGATCGGTCGAACCTATTACTCAATCAATCGAAAAATGAAGAAATTCATCACAAAGGTTCTACTCGTTCGATTGATTCTCGATTCCGGTTCGATCGATCGAAATCAACATTCAATCGGTCGAAAGGAATTCTCGATCAATCAAGACAATGAAGAATTTCATCATAGAGTTTTTGCCTGACTTGATCAGTTCTCGATTCCTCTTCGATCAGTCGAAAAGTACATTCGATCGATCGAAAGGAATTCCCGACCGATCGAAACTCGTATAACAGAATTTTTTCAGAATTTTCCATAAACTGTTTTTGACAGTTTCTGCAATTTTCCATCAAAAACACTTTTTGATTTTATGAATGAAGATTCACAGATCAAACATGAAGGTTTTTAAGATCAAGAATCATAATAATGCTAAAAACTTTGAAAATATAATCCAAATCTCATTAGGAATAAATTTCATAATCCTAGCATTAACATGATAGCATGTATATCAATAAACTGAAAAAGAAAATTCCTTGAAGTTTACATAGATACCTTTCGGCCAAAATTGTTTACATAGATACCTTTCGGCCAAAATTAATATACACACATATATATATATATAGATTACAAGAATGCAAACATTCAAAGAAATTAAATTAAAATGGGCCGTATCATTCACTAATATTAGCAATAGACATTTACATGTTCATTGCTAAAACAAAGACTATCAAATGCATTGTAGGTCATGCATTCAAATGAGAAAAGAGTACTATTGCGTTCATTCCTAAAACAAATACTATCAAAACACCACACCATAACTTTATAGTCATGGGCCACTTCGAACAAACCAAAAGAATATTTATCCTGATAGTGAACCCGATTTCATCATGTCTCATAAACGTTAATGGCATTGGAAATAGTTATCGAATAAAATTCAACTGCCAACTATATCCAAGTAATGCAAAACGAAATACTCATGCTTGATCGATATACCAGTTTCATTTATATTCTTTAAACCTTAATCCACGCCTTTCACAAAAGAGTACGATCAAGGACAATTATGCAGAAACTTTACTGCAGAAAATTAAATCACCAAGAAAACTATTTTCTTTGATTCTAAAAACTCAATCACATGTTATACAAGCATGATATTGAGGACCGCTCTGATACCAATTGTTGAAAAATCTGGTTTTGTATCTTATACAAAACACACAACGGAAGCAACAATCACAGATCTACTTCATTCATGAGAGATAACATGTAACTTTGAATTCTAGAACAAAGAATAGAAAACGTACCTTGATACAATGAAATTCAAAACCAAGACTTGAGAATACCTCTAATCTTCATCTTAATTCCACATGATGCCCAAAAAGTGTGATTTCTCAATCAGTTTACATGTATGTGTTCAATGGAGAATAAGAGAGTGACTTACATACACACCATTTTCATCTTATGAGAAACTGTATGTTTCTCTCCTTATACATAACTGATTATCTAATTGGGCTAGCCTTTTAGGCCTGCCCAATTGGGCTTTAGTTTGTAGCTTGAGATGGGACCAAAGAGAACAAATAAGATTCTAGCTCCAATGGGCCTTAAACTTTTCTGTCAACTCTTGACAAGTCTAAAGTTACCATTAATTATATTTAATACCACTATATAAATATAATTGCACTCAAGGCTTTATTAACAAATTATATCCCAAAATTCTAATGATCTCATTTGACCCTTCTATGAAATATCCATAGTGAACAAAGTCATAAAGAACTGTCACTTTGTAAATAACTATTTTATCCTTGAGTACCCGGTTTAATCTTTTAGTTATTCACATTTATTGAATCTAATTTCAATAAATATAAGCTTTAGTAATTCCTTACTAAAGTGGGAGCCCTAAATAGCCAGTTCCAATTAAACTTATATATAGGGGATATTTCGTGTTTCTATAAAAAGAGATTATGGATTCCATCTTGAGAATATGTGTTCCCTCAACACTACATGTGGTTACCCAACATATTGAGGTTTTGACCGTGAAATATTAGATTTCACTCCTTATATATCAAAGTAACCTATATTTCATGATCGGGTTCACTATCCTCTTAGGATTGAGAGTCTATGAACTTAGAAGTCATGAGATTAATTATTCAGGTGACAGTTGTTGATTGAATAATTAATCTCACAGCAGTCCAGTTCAATATGTCTTCTTAAGACACATCAAGATATCAACTAGAAGTCTCCACTTCCATGATCAAGAAAAATCATTTTAGTTGATGTGTTATAGTCTTCACAGATGAAATGCCCAATTTCATTACCGACTACGAACTACATTTTGAGTTTACAAGGAACTTGTGATTTACATCTTCTGTGACTAAATCACATAAATCACATACAATGCATCTCATGGACTATGATAATGTCTCATTAGTTTATTTATAAATTGTCTCATATAATTAAATAATTTAATTATTTATGACATGTCATTAAATTGGATTTTAGGACATAAATGCACTATTCGTTATAAGATTAAGCATTTTGTTCGTTATTGTATTATCACTCTTATACAACCCAGCAATTAGAGGAATAATAAATTGCTTCCCATTAATATTTACCGGGAAAAAAAGTACTTGGAAACTTAGAAATATTTAATCTGATAAATTATACAAATTTACTTGAGGTTTTACGAAGTGTCGGTTTGGAATTTTTTAGCTAGGTATTTTTTTCCTCCCATTTTTTTTTTCTTGGCTTTCAACAAATAAACAGATACATTAGCCTTTAAAAAAAATTATTTAATTTATTTTCCTTTTTAATAAATAAGTTATAAAAAAAATACGCAAGGTAAAATCGTTCAAAATTGTTCATCCTCCAAACTAAAATGGTGGAAGGATGTTGAGAGTGAGTGAGAGACATATGTTTTCGTTATGGGCAAAGAAAAGAGAAAATGAAGAATACAAATTGTTGAGGTCTAAAAAGTTATAACATTAAGGCCCAAAATAGCACAATGGGTGAACACCATATAAAAGGGTTGGCCTCACCACAAGGGAAAAGGATAGTAAGCCCAAGTCCATTAAAAGAAAAAGGATTTAAAGCCCAGAACCCACAAAAGGACAGAGGGTCCATGAAACAAAGGGAAGAAAGGAAAAAGCCTAGCCTGTCAAGATCAAAAAGTCGATAGGGAGTCCAATGGTAAGAACTGGGCCGAGTAGGGCTGTCCAACGGTTCTCTGACCTGCCCAAACCGACCGGGTCCGACCGACCCGAAGCGCTGTGGGTCGACCCGAAGCCTATAGTGAGTCGGATTTGGGTCCTCTTGAGTCAAAACTCGAAGATTCGAGTCGAGTAGCGGGTTGAGGAAGAAAAAACCCGTATTACCCGACCCGACCGATATTTTCAAAACAAAAAAATAAAATAATTGAAGGAGAGAATTCAGGAACCCGTGAAGTGTCTGAAGACTGAAGAGAGAAGTCCTGATTGGACTTAAAGCACTGAGTTTTTTCAGTTTTACACACAAAGTCTCAAATCAACAGCCTGTTGCTAAGACTTTTACACGCAAAGCTTGGAGAAACACTACATCTAGTCATCTTACACTGGTGGGATGAACCATGGTCGTGCGATTTGAGTGTGATTAACGGCCTGGATCCTTCTGAAGATCAACAAAATCTTTCCTACATGGCTACACAGTTACACACACAAAAGAAAATCTGAAAATCACACAAAATCTCTCTCTGAAGATTCAGAACGGCTAACCCTCAAATCATAATCAATTTTCCACTTCCCCAAGCCATGGCCGGTTACTCTCCCTCAGCCTCAAGGCCTCAAGGCCCTCAACCCTCATCTCTCTCCCTTTTAAATCAATTTGATTATTCTCTGAGTTCTCTCTATTCTACTTTTCTCTGCTCTTTAGTCTCAAGGGCTGATTCAAAATCTCTCTCAAATTTTGAAACACTTTACTTCACCCCAAGTCTCCAAACACTTTACTTCACCCCAAGTCTCCAACGGACCAAACAGCAAGCCTTGCTAGTTCTCATCTTCACACAGATCCCCACTGAGCAGAGGATCGGAGTCTGCAAGCTCGTTCGTCGCACTAAGGGCACCGTCCGCCGCCTCTCTGCCTTCAAGCTCGGCGACCACGGTTTCGCTTTCCTTGTTAACTGGTTCGTGTCACACAAACAACCTTAAAAACTTGATCTTTCACTTTTTTATTAGTTATTTAGATTCTTTTGATTGTTTTTTTTATGCTTTTAAGATTATTTGACTGCCTTATTGTACAAAGAGTGGTGAGGATTTAAAGTTTATTTGATTGCCTTAGTGCACCGTTACTTTTATTGTACATCTGCATCAACATTTGTCAAAAGTGAGACATTACAACAAATAGGCAGTGAGTTTGAGCTCAAGCACCTCCTTTTCCTTGTAAGAACACCGTGATGTTGAGGAAAGTTTGTTCAAAAACCATTGGCTATGTGTAACTAAGCAATTAAAAAAAAAAAAAACAGAGAACAAATTAAAGACAATGAGAGATTACTTCAGCTGAAGTTGTGTCTATGATCTGGTTTTATGGGAAAAAAAAGGTTTGGGAAAATGTTTTAGGCCTCCATGTTTTGAACAGGGACAATTTCTTTCAAATGCTTATAGTTATATCAGTTCTTAGTTTTGTGTTGACTCTTAAACACACATATTCACCTTGACAGTGGATAATGCTTCCTCTAATGGTACTACCATTAAATTTTTACAAACAGTAACTAGAGATTGGAAGGGGACTGTTTTAGAACATGAGTTTTTGCATATGAGGTGTTGTGCACATATCCTAAATCTGATTGTGGGAGATGGTTTGAAAGAAATTGATGTGTCCATTGCTAGGGTGCGTGAAGCGGTGAGGTATGTGAAGTCCTCACCGAATAGAAATCAAACTTTTAGGAGTTTTATGGAGAGATTAGGTATTGAATCCAAGTGTTTACTAAGTCTAGATGTACCTACTAGGTGGAACTCTACCTATCTCATGTTAGATACTGCTGTAAAGTTTGAGAAAGTGTTCCTAAGAATGGACTTTGAGGATGATAGCTATTCTTCATACTTTTTGAACAAAGAAGTTAGTGGTGGTTTGGGATCTCCTTGTGGGGTTGATTTTCAAAATTGTAGGACATTTGTGAGTTTCTTGAAACTTTTTTACAATGCAACAAAAAAGTTCTCCGGTTCTTTGTATGTGACTTCAAACACCTTTTTTGAGGAGATATTTGTGATTTAAGAGAATATTGCTCATTTAATTAAATCTCAAAATCATCTCTTGAAAAACATGGCAACTAAAATGGAAGCTAAATTTGAAAAGTATTGGGGGAAAGGGGATAAAATCAACCAACTTTTGTATGTTGCTGTGGTTCTTGATCCAAGGAAGAAAATGAGGTTTTTGAAGTTTTCTTTTTCTGAAATTTATGGGGATGAAATGGCTGATGAGATGGTTGATTTGGTGAGAAAGACCATGGATAGGTTATATGATGATTACTCTAGGGTTGATTCACCAAATGTGGTTGTACCAAGTGAGAATGAGAGGACACACATGGAAGGTGATACAATTGGTTGTAGTGGTCCATATGCAATGGTTAATTCACGATATGAGCGGTTTTTAGAGGCTGAGAAGTCTATAGGGTGTAGCAATGAGATTGAAAAATATTTGGCTGAAAATTGTGAGAGTAGAAGGGATGTGAAATTTGAGATTTTGGGGTGGTGGAAAGCCAATTCAGATAGGTACCAAGTGCTGTCCAAAGTGGCTAGGGATGTGCTGGCTGTACCTGTTTCTACAGTTGCTTCGGAATCAGCATTTAGTACCGGAGGGCGCATACTTGATCCATTTCGAAGTTCACTCTCCCCTCTCATGGTCCAAAATCTTGTTTGTGCTCAAAACTAGCTGCAAGCCCATGTCCCAATTTCTTTTCGCAAGTCAAAGGACGAGATGGAGGCCTTGGAGGATGAATTTCATGAATTAGGTAATATGTTTAACTTCCAATCTTCTTGTCTACTATGTTTTATTAATTGTGTCATATACTTGAGCAAAATTTAATCTATTGTCTCAATTTTTTCTTTTCTAGTTTTAAATCAAGCAACAACAGCAGCAAGTTCTAGTTCCTGCTCAAACAAAGGTGGTACTCGTACCACAATTAGTATTGATGAATGATAACTGATTGGGTATGTTTCTACCTTTATAATTTTTGTTCAAATTGGTTATTCTGTAGCTTTTGGTCTTTGTCTTTATATATTATTGATAAATAGTTTTTCCCTTTGTATTGTAGGAGGATGGAAGGTCACATTTTGTATTGGAGGCAGTTTTTTTGGATGTATTTTGAAGCTTTTTTGGACAGATATGTAGCTTTTCTAATTTACTTGAACTCTTGTCTGACTTATAGGAAGGAAAACTTAGCATTTGTGTAGGCTTTCCTTTCTATAAGTTATGGACTGGTTAACTATAATAGATAATAGAGTAGTTCTTTACTGCATTAGGGAAGCTATTTTTTGGAAATACTTAATAGTATTTCATAATTGTAGCTAATTATATATACTGCTGGGGAACATTGCCTACTGCTTTGGTAGTTTACTGCCTTGTGCAGTAACTGCCTTCTCTGTTGCCTCCATGGCTTTATGAAGATGTATTTTTAGTAATGCTTGCTGCTTATGTGGTTCTGGAAATTTATTTGATGTGTGGAATGGTTGGTAGGTATGTGATCAGATTGACAGATTGATGAATATGGAAACAAAATGGTACTGCCCAGGCCTTAAGGCTTAGGCAATTAGGAAAATATTTATTATAATGTGTGGATGATTAACAGGTGGTAACAAAATGGTATTGTGTTTTCATTTGTTTGATTAATGCCTAGGTTTACATGCTATTGATGTTTAACAGGTACCAAGGTTTTACTTTGTATTTTTCTGTTCCCAAATGTCAATAGACTCAATACTCAGTATGTGGGTTCTGGCCGAATTGAATTCATTTAAAGTTGTAGGGAGTATGAATTCATACTCAATAGAGTTGAAGGCCCATTTTAAAATAAATTCAATAAAAAAGAGGCCCAATCTGATATGTCATTCAAAAACTATTAATTTCTTGGAAAGCCCAATAATATCAGCCAAAAAGGCTCAAAAAAACTAAATCCAAAAAAAATTTACGGAAAGGCCTAAGAAAAAGTCCATCTCGCCCAAACCGATGATCCGACCCGCCCAAACCGATGATCCGACCCGGCGGGTTCAACCCATATTTTGGTTAATTGCGGGTCAGTTTTTTAGTGACCCGACCCAATCGGGTCGAGTGCGGGTTGGGCCCAAACCCCGGCTGACCCGACCCGTGGACAGCCCTAGGGCCGAGATACCCAGAGGCTACCAGGGGTTCGGGGTCCTCAAGACGTGCAACAAAACTAGGATGAGATTAAGACAGCTCGAAAGGAGTACCAAGAAACACAAGGAACGAAGAATAGACACGTCCTTATCAGCCACCTAATAATGCAAAAAGGAATCAGAAAGCTTGGAGACTAACAATTCATGAACAAAGGGCTAGTAACTCAGGGAACCTAGGAAGAAAAACCATGAAAGGAAGTAGCATGGAAAACTTTCAACCTAGCAGGGATGGAATCGGCTCACTTTGGAAAAATGACAAAAGGAAAGGCAGCCAAAAGGCTGAGTCTGAATAGATAAGGTTTAGAAGCCTTGAAGAAAGAAAGATTAAAAGTTAACTCTCTAGGGACATGCCAGGACAGAAAGCCAACCAGAGGCTTTTGGGGAAAAAGCACCAAAAGAAGAAAATTATGAGAAAACAAGGAAGGGATCAACCACCAAAGTTGTTGGCGTAACAGGGGCTCTAGTACCCAGAGGAGCAAAGGAGGGGAATCAGTGGTACCCCGAAACCCTAAAATGTATAGAAGGGGAAAATAGCCAACATTGAAGGGGCATTCAACAAGAGGGAATCAGAACAGAATCATTTAGAAAACTCTTTAAAAAACTCAGAGAGAGTAGTAAAAGAAAGAGGAATATCGTCGAGTATCCCGAAAATAGTCACTATAGAACATACTTGGATTCAAAGGGATTCAAATTTTGCAAATCTTAGAGGCATAGATAGCCATCTAAGTTTGTAATTTTTGAGCTCATTTGGACCTTGTGGCACGTCTTAGTGAGCACATTGTAATTTACAACTAATGAAAGTAATGAAATATTTCATAGTGTTTTAAGGACCCTTAACAATTATTTTGTCTCTCTATATTACCTTGTTTCCTTTACTGTTTCTTGTTGTTCAATACATATATATTCTTGCTTTGCTAGTATGTATGTATTGTAGGATTTTTGCTCTATGCATCACTTCGTTTGTAAACAACCTACTTAGCTGCGGTGAACCAAGCCTAGTCCCTTTAAACAACAACTAAAATGCTTAGGATCCTTGCTTCAACTTGGGCCTGGGCATTGTCCAAAAAAGGACCCTCACATTTTGGCGAATTCATTGGGGACTGGGTAAAGAAGAGGGAAGAAGCAATCCCTTCGCAGAGTATGGCTCTAAGGCCGAGGAACAGCAAAGGTACCAATGCACCACATGCGGCCTCTGAGCCCGTAGGAGAAAATGAAGTGGCCTCGAGACACAGGAACGAGGTACCTTTGGAAGAGCAGGAGGTCGTATCAGGATAGAGGCACGCAGGACAGAAACTAGACCTTGTGGCTCGAATGGCAGAAGTGTTGAAAGATTTACAGCAAGATATTCGCCTCCTCAAAGAAGGCAGGACCTAAGAAATCAGGGACAATATCCACCCTGTGGTCAATGAGGACAAAGCCCAACTAGAGAAAGGGTCGGCAATAGGAGGGGGAGCCAACCCCCAGTACCTAACGTTGGCAGATGTCAATGCTCTTTTGGAACAGGAAAGGGAAAAACTCTCGAGGATCTCCAAGAAATTTTCTCGAGATCCCCCCTTCCCACCAGAACTCCTTGGCAAGCCAAATCCCAAAGGATATGAACCCCCAAAGTTCCATCGTTTTGATGGAAGAAATGGAAGTGCTGTGGAACACGTGAGTAAGTTTATTCACACTATGGGCCCTTACGCAGGAGATAAAGAGTCGTGTTTAAGGGAATTTGCTAAGTCCCTAGTGGACAGGGCGTATACATGTTACACCACGCTGAGGCCTGGGTCCATTAAGACCTGGGACAAAATGAAGGAAAGGTTTTGTGCAAAGTATTACCTAGGTGAGGACAAGGTCACCTTACAAAGCCTTCAAATGGTGAGGCAAAAGCTTGGGGAGGATCCTGTCCAGTTCATTAAAAGGTTTGAGGACGTTTCTCTGGACTATTATGGAGACCATGAAGACAAAGTGCTCGTGGAGACCTACATATTCAACATGCTCTTTGATTACAGGCTCAACCTCGAAAATTTATGCATAACCCAGTTTGCTGACTTGTTGCAAAGAACTGGAAGGACAGCACGGACTATGAGAACAATTAGGGTGCTAGTACCCCAGGCCATGACAACTTCAGTTGGAGAAAAAAGGAAGAGACCTGAAGGGAAAGTTTTCGAGGAGCCACCCGTGATCCCATGTACTGCAGAGGAATTGAACCATGTCTTGGATAAATGGATTGGAGATGGAATTGTTAGGCCATTTACTGTGTCCAGGCCACCAACTAAGGAATAAAGGAAGAATCCTTTGTTTTGCAGGATCCATAACTATGTCAAGCACTCCACCAAGGATTGCTGGACCCTCCGTAGGCTCTTTCATAAAAAGCTTAGGGAGGGAACCCTGGAGCTCACCCAAAAGGAGCCTAGAGTACAAAGGAACCCCCTACCCAATCACAAGGGAAAGGGGGTTGTGGCTGTAGTAATCCATGGGAACCCGGCGGAAGCAGAAGAGTTTGAAGGATCTTTCCATCCAAGCACAGTCAGGTTTCTCTAGAAGAACCCCAAGTTCAAATCGCTATTCAACTAGTTGGGATTTGGGCCAGAAGCAAGAAGGGTGGCCACAAAGTCCCTTATAAGCATAGCAGCAGATTCAGGATTGGAATGTTTCACAGCAGAATCCCATGTTAGTCGATCTTACTTAGAGACAACAAATGCAATAGCCTTCACTGATGAGGACAGGGAGGTTGAGCATATGGACCACCGTAGACCTCTTTATCTGATGGCCACCATAAATGGCATCCAAGTCAAAAGAGCATTAGTAGACACAGCGGCATCACTCAACCTTATAGCCCTGAGTACCCTGGAAGCTAAGGGCCTGACTAACAGGAGGATCCTGGGAGCTCCCATGGAAATAACAGGATTTGGAGGATCAACATAATTAATTGAGGGATATGTGCAGCTGGCCTTAAGGCAGGCCCAATAATAGCCCTAACTAGATTTCACGTGATCAACTCAGAGGTTTCTTACCATGTGCTGTTGGGGCACCCGTGGCTCTATAAGCACTGCCTTATCCCTTCCACGTACCATTAATGTGTTAAGGGGAGATTAAATGGGAGGCCTGTAAGGATCCCTACTAACCATAACCCCTTCAGCCAAGGAAAAGTGAACTTTGTGGAAACAATGTTTTATGATGAGTTAGAACCAGATGATGAAAGCCCCACGCCATGAACCCCACCTATCCTAGAAGAAGAAGAAGAAGAAGAAGAAGAAGAAAGAGGGGGTACTCGTGACTTGAGAAACCTCCTAGAGAGAAAAAGGAAAAAAAAGGAGCCCAGCTCCTCAAGATTCCAAGAATGCATGGTAGTACGAGAACTTGGAGGAAGGATAATTTATTATTTATGAAGGTACGTGGGGCCTGAATGCATCATGTAGGAGAGTCCCGAACCACCAAATTGTATGATGGTTCAAGAGGAAATCCTAGAGGACCCGATCAAGGAAGCACAAATTTAGCCTGAGGAAGAATTGAGAGAGATAAACTTGGGGGTTGAGCTGGTATCCAGAAGCCTGTTTTCATTAGAAGTCAGTTGACAGCACAAGAGAAGGAGCAATTAGTGGCCTTACTCAAGAAATACGTGGATGTGTTCGCATGGACCTATGATGAGATGCCTGGTCTGGATCCAGGACTGGTGGTCCATTTTCTCAACGTAGACCCAGGAGCTAAGCCAGTAGTTCAGCCAGCCAGGGTCTTTCACATTGATGCACCTTAGGTGGCTTTAGGTGGCTTTCCAACATAGTGCCCATGAAGAAAAAGAATGGCTAAATCTGGTGTTGTGTGGACTTTCGCAGTCTGAACAAGGCATGTCCAAAAGATGAGTTTTCGCTATCTAATGTTGACCTCCTAGTAGATTCGGCTGCAGGAAGCTCTATGTTTTCATTTATGGATGGGTGCAGTAGGTACAACAAAATCCGCATGGTTGCCAAAGATGTAGAAAAGATAGCATTCAGGACTCCAATTGGGAATTTTAACTACACTGTGATGCCCTTTGGCCTTAAAAATGTAGGGGCTACATACCAGTGAACCATGACAGCTATCTTCCATGATATGATGCACAAGGAGATGGAAGATTATGTGGATCATATTGTGGTAAAATCTAAAACCAGGGGAGGACACTTCCAGATACTTGAACAAGTTTTCAAAAGATGCAGGAAGTACAAATTACGCATGAATCCCATGAAGTGTGCCTTCGGAGTATTTGCGGGAAAGTTTCTTGGGTTCCTAGTACATCATAGAGGCATAAGCATGGACCCAGCCAAAGCCACAGCCATCGTAACAATGAAAAGGCCTACAACAGTAAGGGAGCTTAAAAGTTTCCTGGGAATGGTCTCCTACATTAGGAGGTTTGTACCAGGATTGGCTGCGGTCACAAGCAGTTTATCCAAATTGTTGAAAAAGGGGGGCTGAGTTCACTTGAGGAACTGAGTAGCAGGAAGCCTTTCAAAAGGTCCAGTAGATCATGAATCATCTTTCCACCCTATAAGCTCGAGTACGTGGGTGACCCCTGTTGCTATATTTAGCATCAAACTCCCAAGCTATAGAAGCCCTGCTAACACAGGAGGACGATGAAAGGAAGGAACAACCCATTTATTATGTGAGCAGGACACTTAAGGATACCGAGAGAAGGTACCCCAGGATTGAAAGGGCATGTTTAGTGGTTATCTACGCATCCCAAAGGCTAAAATGATACTGCTTAGCCGACTAGATCCTCTTGGTGACTAAGTCACATCCCACAAAAGCACTCCTTCACCAGCCTCTCCTGACTGGAAGGATAGCATAGTGACTGGTCTTACTTTATCAATATGACATCAGTCTCAAGACCTCTAAGGCTGTCAAAAGTCAAGCCATAGCAGATCTGTTAGCCCAGTTCCCAAGGAAAGAGGAATGTTCACTAAGCGAGGAGATCCTAGGGGAAGTGGCAGTGGCAGAGCTCCCGAGAAAGAAGTGGACAATGAGGTTTGATGGGTCAGCAACGGCAACCTCAAATGGGCTAGGAATTGTACAAAGCTGCGAAGAAGGGGACACCATGCCCTTATCCTTCAAGCTTGGGTTTTTCTGTTCAAATAATGCTGTTGAGTACGAGGCATTTGGTTGGGCTGACCGTAGCACTTAGCATGGAAGCAAAGCATATGAGGGTGTTAGGAGACTCCAATCTTGTGGTCTCCTAGGTGAAGGGTGACTTTGCACTGAGGGAGCAGGGTTTGGCAACCTACAAAACTTAGGCACAAAGACTAGAGCAGGAATTTCAAACCTTTAGTGTGGAATACACCTAAAGGAGTGAGAACAAGTTTGCTGACACATTAGCCACCCTGGGATCCCAAGTGCCATTCAAAGGAAGAGACAATCTAGTAAGAGTAAGCAGGAACATTCCATCATAAGGATCCTCAAAAAGATTTTCCCTGAAGAACCAGAGCAGCAAGATTGAAGGAGTGGGGTCAAAGAAAAAATGAAAGAGGTAGGACATGAAGAAAGTATCAAGGAGCTAAGGGATTACACTTTGATAGAAGGAGAGCTGTATAGGAGGCTGCCTGGAGGGATCCTATCCAGATGTATCAATGAGAAGGAAGGAAAGATAAGATTGGAAGAACTACATAGCCAAGTCTGTGGGGTCGCAGAAAAAATTAGCCTATACCAAAGGATGCAACGCATGGGGTACTAATGGCCAAATATGAGCAAAGAGGCTACAACTGTATAGGAGAAGTGTCAAAGATGTCAACTCTCAATAGACAAGCAAGAAAGCTATGCTATATTTGTTATGGAAGATTGGAGGACTCCATTCATGAAATACTTGGCTTAAGGGATCCTACCAACCGACAGGACATTAGCTCACCAGTTCAAGAAACTTGTAGTCAGGTACTTCTTACAGAACAGGGTCCTATTCAAAAAAGGATATAGTGGGGATCCCCTAAGATGCCTAGGGCTGAAGGAAGCTAGAGAAGTAGTTAGGGAAGTCCATTCTGGAGACTGTGAAAGTCACCCAGGAAAAAGAAGACTCTGCAAGCAATTGTTACTGTTGGGATACTATTGGCCAACAATGAAAAGGGATTTCGAGGAGCTCGTTAAAACATGTCATGCATGCCAAGTACTTGGAGACGCAATCCACACTCATTCAAATGTGCTACTAGATATGACAACACTGTGGCCTTTCCACACTTAGGGGCTTGATCTTATAAGGCCTATAAACCCTCCTTCCAATGGTTACATATGGATCCTAGCAGCCACCGAGTACTTTACAAAATGGGTAGAAGCTATCCATTTGAAAAAAGCCACTGGAGTAGCCGTGGCAAACTTCATTCAAGAACATATCATTACAAGGTTTGGGATCCCTAGAAGGCTGATCAGTGACAATGGGACCCCGTTCAAAAACAAGGACATGAAGAACTTGACTGGTATATCACATCAAGCATGAGAGGTCTACACCATATTACCCACAAGGAAATGGTCAGGCAGAAGCCACTAACAGGGTGATGCTGAAGATCCTTAAAAAATGAAATACGAGTATGATAGAAAATGGAGTGACCACTTGGAAAATGTACTCTGGGCATGCAAGAGCTCTATAAAGACAGCCACAGGATTCTCACCATTCTCCCTAGTTTATGGGATAGAAACCCTCAGCCTTGTGGAGTTAGTTGTCCCCACGCCAAGAGTAGTGCTTGATGAAAACCAAGAGGGCATCGAGGACACTATTAATGAAGGAAGGATGGCAGATCTGGAGAGGTTAAAGGAAGAACGGCAAGTGGCCAGAAGGAGAAGCTAAAGGTATTAGCAAAGAATGGCTAAGGCAAATGCACAGACGGTACACCCAAGGGCCTTTGCTGAAGAGCAGCTGGTGTTGAGAACAACAGAGCATGTAAGGAAAAACCTCCTAGGACCCTCCAAATTTGCCCCAAAAAGGGAAGGACCTTACATCATCAGAGAAGCCCATGATAGTGGATATTACTATCTCACAAAGGAAGACGGGACAGTCCTGACAGATCCCATAAATAGGAAGTGGCTAAAACAGTACTACGCATGAAAAGGGAGAAACCTCAGTTTGCCAAATCTCCAACCTACTAAGTGCTTCATCGTTCTTTAATTATGTTATTAATTTTATTTAAGTACCGTTGGTTTAAGAACCCATAGTAGGAGGACATTCTGTGATCCTTACTATTTTTGACACCCCTTTTTTTTTGTTCCTTAGATGGCAACACTGCTTTGATTCAATGAAATTTACTTTTATTTTTCCTTAAGATACTGTTAAATTAAATATTACAAAGCTCAAATATGGGCAAATTTGGGAGGGTACCTAGGCCAATGCAAGAAAAAAAAAAAACCTTGACACGTGACCCAAGACTCACACCACAATTAGTACAAAGTACTTGACTTGAGACCACGGCAAAAGCAAATGCCCAAGATACCTAGCCAAGTACTTGACAAAAGGGATCTGCATCGTTCATGACCTGGGACTTGGAAAAGATCGGGCAGCCAATGTACTCAGTTTAGTACCTGCGCAGAAAAATAACTACCAGGGTACATGATCCATGACCTACAACAAAACTTGTAGGGACCATGACCTAGGACTCAATAAAAAAAAAACACAAAAAAAGGGGGAGAATAGATCCATATGTTATCGAAGATTTGAAGCAGTCTTAAAAAAAAAACATATACAGATCTATGTCACAGGGAATGGGGGAAGGAAAGTCAGAAATAGTGTTCAACAGAAAAAGAAATAGAACTTACACAACCCAAATTTTCTGAAATACATCTGAACTAACTAAAAGAAAAAGAGGGGCTAAGGAATAAAGACGGCCAGCAAAGAGCTGTCTAGAGAGATAGCAGAAACAGCTGGGGAAGAAAGAACTCGTTGCCTTTTAACCTTCAAGTCATGCAAAACTTTGTGAGCACAAGCTAAAGCCTCCTCAGCAGCAACAATTTCAGCATCTAGACTTCTAGAAGCCTGCCTCTGGAATAACATATGGACCAGTGAACGCAAATGCTCCAACAAGAAGGATAGATTGAACTTTGCTTCTATGAGGTCCTGCACCACTCCCTTCCATTCCAAGAGTTTTTCTTCAGATAAGGAGTCAAGAGAGGAGTCCCTCAAAGAGATTAGCACAACACATACCAGCACCATCAGAATGTTGCCTAGAAATACGTCGCCCCTGAAACCTTTAGTGAAGTCTCCATGGATTTTAAACAACCCTTCCAGCAATGGCATACCCTCCATAAGCATTGAGATGTGTAGGAAGTTGCCAAAGGGGGGCATAAAGAGATGAAAGTGGCTTGCAGGAAGATTGTTGAATTCCAGGAGATCAAAACGGGCCAAGAAAGTAGGAAGCCCTAAGCCAAGATCTGAAGCAGTCACCCTTGGTGCCTCCCCCATTGTTATATCTCCACCCGCAGGAATTAAGGAGCTTTCAACCCTTTGAATGATTTGGGGAGTCCCTACCTGAGACTCGGCAACCTGAACGTAAGGAGTAGATTTCATGACTACCTCTGGAACTACGAGCTCAGGACCCTTGACTCCTGTGTCAACACCTACAAAAGCAGACAAAATTCAAAAATGGGGAAAGAACCAAGGAAGAAATACAAAGTGGGAAAGTAAAAAAAAAAAAAAAAAAAACCAGTATCAACCTCCTATGGTGGAGCTTCCTCCTCCTGCTCCTTTGATTTCCTGGAAGACTCTGTGAAAGAATGCACAGCATGTTGAAGAAAGGGCAAGGAAACCTTGGCAAAATGGCTAAAGGAAGGTAAGGATACAGGGTGCTTCGCCGTAAAAGGAAAAGGCAAGAGAAGAAGCACAATAAAGGTGAACCACACGCACCTTCAGAACCCTCTGATTCCAAGGAAGAGGCGGCCTCAAGGGCAGATTGAATATTGGTTTGACCTAAAAGGGGAAAATAAAAAGGGAACTCTCAAAAAATAATAATAAAAGAAAGATAAGGTTAAGCATACTTATAAGGGGTGAATGAGGTGCTTGTATGGATGGAGATGCGGCCCCTAAGGGTTCTTTGCTTAACACAGGTTCAGTTACAGGCTCAAATGACATAGTTTTGGTAGGATTGAGAGTCTGCACGGGCTAGGGACCTCAGGAAACAGGAGGTTGGGAAGCTTCAGGGTCTTGAACAGCCAGGGGAAAAGAAGGCAGAATGGGTTGGACATCTAGCATCGGCTGCACAACCTCCTTAGTCACACCGCCACCAGAGAGCTCTTCCTCCACGATTGGGGAAACAGCAAAGGGAGTTGCAACCACTTCTTCCACTAAAGTCCTACCAGTTGTGGGAAGAGGTACCTCCATCTGCAAAAGGGAAAGAAAACAAGTGAAAGAACATCACAAAACGCATAAGTACACAGCACCAGAAAAGATTAGAACCAAACAGAAAAAGGCACGAATGAAAAAGGGCCATACCACATCATCACCAAACGACTGACTCCGGCCTCTCTTGGGGTCTGACTTGCGTTTGGACTACGAGGAAGAGATAATAATTCATCAGTTAAAAGAGGAAGGGAAAAACACCGCAACAACAATAATAAACTACTGTAAAAATAAAATAGAGAAGAAGGAAAGAAGCCTTGCCTCTCTCTCTCTCTCTCTCTTTCTCTCTCTCTCTCTCTCTCTTTCTCTCTCTCTACAGAGTCTCCAATGGTCTTTTGCCTACTACGGGTACGCCTAGAGGGTCCTAAGGTAGACTAGGGTACAAAATCAAAGGACCCTAAAGAACCTTGGGCAGAGGAACTCATAGGAACCTGAGAAAGAGAAGACTCTACCTTAGTCTTCACTCGAATCCTTGGAATTAAAGGATGCCCAACTTCCTTTTCGACTGCAAGGGAGCTCACTCTCTCGGGTTCCTCAGAAATTACCAACTGCTTCTGAGATCTTGCAGTCGTTCTCCTTTTAATCTTAGTGCTAGCCTCAGTACCCTTAATGCTCTCTTCGAGCTCAGCTCTTTTAACATTTTCCTACTTAATCCTTTTTTCTTTACGTTTGCTTATGGGAGTGGCAGCATCAATTGCCTTTACTACCCCTCTTTTAATTGGCACACCGAAAGAAGTACCAACAATAATATCACACCCTGACCAAGTTTCTGGAAAATCTTGCGCATAACACACCCAACCACCCCTAGAAGCGTGTCTGCAAATCTTGTCTTACTGCTTATGGCAGCAAATACAATGCCAGCAATAGGGAGGGATAAACGCCTGTTGGAGGTAGGAGCAAAAAGAATATCAGGGTTAGGAACTCTCCCAATCTAGCCAAAACCAACATAATCAGAGAAGGATTTCTGAACTCTTCTCCAATAGCTAGCGAAACCACTGGAAGAAAAGACTCCCCTCTAGGAGTTGGGCACAACAAATTGGGGACCCTCCGCGACCAATAAGAGAAGACCAGAAGCCTCAGGAATGGGTCCAGAGAAGGGAGAGAAGGGACTACATCTTTAAACACTAGCAGGGTGTCCTAATCAAAGCCAAACTGCCGAAGTACCCAATGAGCTGAACAGTGGGTTTACCTGGGGCCACTTGAGGAGGGCATTGGAAGCCATGACGGACTAATACAAGCCAAGTACAGAAGCTGCCTTCATCACCACGGCTTAGATCAAAGGTATTCCCTGGAGAATTGAGAAAAGAAGCTAGTACAGACTCACAGGCGAACCCGAGGCTGAACTCCCGGGGAGAACACCAACTTAAGTGCCCTGCCTAATCGAATAACTCAACCAAATTGAGGCCGCCACCTTTCAAACTAGCCCAACGAAAAATTATGGGGTGGCTGTCAGTAGAACTACCATGCAGACCCTTGATTATGCTAGGTGATCCCTGGAATTTATCTTTTACAAATCTCAAATTTCTACATTTTGCTAAAGTAACTAGAGAGCTGTCCCACATGAATACTTGAAGAATGGCACAGTGGAGGGACGAGGTGATAGCATAACAAGAATCGCCTTCAACTTCATCTCCATGAAGCACATCAAATTGAGAGTAAACATGACCCAAGAACATGAGGGCTAGGGGATATTGAGCACCCCAGGCTAATTTAATTGCCAACGGGAAGAAAATAGACTTAACCCTATACATGGGGAACTCACTAAACAGAAACTTACTAAGCCAGAACGCTAGGAACCCAGCTCGCCTGACTGCCTTGTCCTTTTCTCGCAAAAGATTCATAACCCATTTACCCATTCTGGCCGGTTTCCCACCAGGAGAAGTAGGACACCCGCCAAAAGGGTTCTTATCTCCAAACACTGGGAAGAGGAAGTTATTGACCACATCCTCCAAGATGATCGTAACTCACCAACAGAAAAGAAAAAGGTATGAAGAGAAAGGCACCAACGGCATACCAAGTGTCTGAGGCCCTTGGCATCTCTAAAACCTTCAAGGCTCCTAGAAATCGCCACTGCTTTCAGGATCTTGGCGCATTTCAGACAACCAACAAATTCCCTATCGGAAAGCTCCCTGTCCACCTAAATGGGCCAACTGGTGATCTTCCCAGGAACGAAGTCGAAGAAAATAGGAATCGCCTCTAGAGAACCCCGCCTAATTTGGAGATCTAAAATCTCTCTTAAATCTGGAACCTGGGTGGGACTGGCAAAACCCGTTTGACTGGAGAATATTCAGGCATGAGGGGACGAAAAGGCCTCACCATGAGACACCAGAGGAAAGAACAAGTTGGGAGTGTATTAGGGGTCCTGTAAAGGGAAAGCTGGGTGCTCCAAAACCCCCTGTGACTCACCCTGCATAGAACCAGAAGAACTCTCGCCCTCATAGGGACTGAGAGTACATTCCCTCCTTTTTCGTGAGGAAGAAGAAGCCAAAGAACAACAAGAGTACTAGGAAATAGGGAAGTTAAAAAGAAAATTCAAAGTAACTGCAATAATGGCACAAAGAGTAATTGGAGAAGACAATGTATGGAAAGGCGCGCCAATTACCAAAAATTTAATTTTAAAGAGGAGAGTTATTGGCAGTTATTAATAGGAGTTACAGGGAACGTGAAAAGTGGGTGGAGGAAGTTTTCACTCCAAAATTCAACTGCCACATCCCATGCGAAGGGGGGAGTTGCAAAAAAAGGAAGTGCAAACATGCAAAGAAGACCAGGATACCCAAAAGCAGCGAGAAAGTGGGGATTCTGAAGAGAGAAGAGGGGAAACCCTGAGGTTAATTAAAATAGTGAAGAATGAAGTCCTACAGATATTAATGCTTTAATTTACTCACGCGTGGGCTGTAGGCAACCCTCGAGCTCGGGGGGCTATGTGTTGAGGTCTAAAAAGTTATACTATCAAAGCCCAAAATAGCACAATGGGTGAACCCCATACAAAAGGGTTGGGCTCACCACAAGAGAAAAGGATGGTAAGCCCAAGTCCATTAAAAGAAAAAGGATTTAAAGCCCAGAACCCACGAAAGGTCAGAGGGTCCATGAAATAAAGGGAAGAAAGGAAAAAGCCTAGCCTGTCAACATCAAAAAGTCAAAAGAGAGCCCAATGGTAAGAACTGGGTCGGATACCCAGAAGCTGCCAATGGCTCGGGGTCCTCACGACGTGCAGCAAAACTAGGATGAGATTAAGACAGCTCGAAAGGAGTACCAAGAAACACAAGGAACAAAGAACAAACACTTCCTTATCAGCCACCCAATGATGCAGAAAGGAATCAGGATGCTTGGAGACTGACAATTCATGAACAAAGGGCCAGTACCTCTGGGAACCTAGGAAGAAGAACCATGGAGGGAAGTAGCTGGGAAAACTTTCAACCTAGGAGGGATGGAATCGGCTCACTCTAGAAAAATGACAAAAGGAAAGGCAGCCAAAAGGCTGAGTCTGAAAATGTAAGGTTTAGAAGCCTTCAAGGAAGAAAGATTAGAGGTCAACTCTCTAGGGACATCCCCGAGGCTTTTGGGGAAAAAGCACCAAAAGAAGAAAATTATGAGAAAACAAGGAAGGGATCAGCTACCAAAGTTGCTGGCGCAACAGGGGCTCTGGTACCCAGGGGAGCAAAAGAGGGGAATCAGTGGTACCCCGGAACCTTGAAATGACACTATAAAAGAGAAAAGTAGCCAAAATTGAAGGGGTATTCAGCAAAAGGGAATCAGACCAGAATCATTGAGAAAAATCTTTCAAAAACTCAAAGAGAGTAGTAAAAGAAAGAGGAATATCGCTCGATATCCCGAAAACAACCACTATAAAACATACTTTGATTCAAAAGGATTCAAACTTTGCAAGTCTTAAAGGCTTAAATAGCCATCTAAGTCTGTAATTTCTGAGCTCATTTGTACCTTGTGACACGTCTTAGTGAGCACATTGTAATTTACAACTAATGAAAGTAATGAAATATTTCATAGTGTTTTAAGGACCCTTAACAATTATATTGTCTCTCTCGTTATTACCTTGTTTCCTTTACTATTTCTTGTTGTTCAATATATATATATATATATATATATATATATATATATTCTTGCTTGCTAGTATGTATGTATTGTAGGATTTTTGCTCAGTGCACCACTTGGTTCGTAAACAGCCCACTTAGCTACGGTGAACCAAGCTCAGTCCCTTTAAACAACAACCAAAAGGCTCAGGATCCTTGCTTTAACTTGGGCCTGGACACTGTCCAAAAAAGGTCTCTCACACAAATGAACTAAAATAAATGTTTGGAAGATAATGAATATATGGCATTACATGCCGTTTGTATTTAAGGATCAAATTGGTCATATTTTAAAATTTTTGGATGTGTTTGGTATTACCCCAAACCTCAAGGTAGATTATTGTAAATTACCCTAAAATTATTGTATTAGTTTTTTTTTTTTTTTTGAGAATGGTAAATTATTATATTATTGAATGGTGAATCTGAGTTAAGAAAATAGATATAAATTTTTGAAAACTAATTTACATCGTAATTTTAAGAACAATTTTCTAAAAACAATTTTTTGAAAACAGTTTACAAAACAAAATAACATTTAGTGGGACTCGCTGATTTGTGTATTTAAATCACCAAAACAATTTTTTTTTTTTTTGAGAACGTAACCAAAAAAAATTTAAAATAGGGTTACATGTCATTTTTTTTTCTCTGAAGTTACATGTCAAATTTCATATGAAAGATAACCACTTTACTCATTTCCCCAAATAAGTTGGACAGTGCATCAAAATTTGAAAATTTAGATTTTAATATTAGGTGAAAACACCATTTTAGTCCTTATATTTTAGTGTTACAGTCAATTTGATCCCTACATTTTCATAACAATCAATTTGGTCCTTGATATTTTCAAATTGCAATCAATTTGGTCCCTATCGTTAACTCACTAACGGAAATTGCTTATGTGGCAAAGGGTGTGCATAGTTGGCAAGCTTGACGCTAACATGGCTTAAAAAATAATACTAAAAATTTTTAACTAACGTTAAACAAATACCAACTCACCATTTTAATAAATTCAAAATTCCACATAAAAAAAAAAACAAAAACAAAAAATGCCACAACTCTGAAAATAAAATGAATCTAAAAAACTAAAACTAGAGATTTTCTTTTATTTTGCAATCTAGTCACACACAAAGATCCAAATATTTGCAAAACCCTTTCAAGTTAACTCCTTACCAACACTGCCACTCCAGGCTGTGGCTTTCTTTGCTTTTTCCTAGCCACGTTCCTTTCTCTCTCTCTCTCTCTCTCTCTCTCTCTCTCTCTCTTAGTTTTCTCTTTGCCTTGCTCATTCTCCCTCTTCGGTCTACCCAATCAACTATGACCAAAGACACTAAGCTCCACCTCTCATGAACACCAAGCTCCACCTCTCACGGCCGTAAGCCACCACCAAAGTAACCTCCTCACTCTCTCTCTTCTTTGTTCTTACCACAAGTAACCCCAAGCAAGAACACCCATCTTCACCCCTTCGCCGTTAACCCCCCATCGTCTCGATTGGAGGTGAATCTTATTTATTCCACTTCAAGTGCCGTGATTTCTTGGGTTCTCCATTGCTGTGATTAGGGTTTTTTTATTGGGTTTAATTTATGGGTTTAAGATGGTGCGTGTAAACAACTACATTTCTTGAGCTTGTTGTGGAATTTCTTTGTATTTTTGAGTTTCAGCTACGTGAATTGTAGGTGGGTTTGTATCCTATAATTATTGAGTTGTTGTGGAACAGTGGATGAGTGAATATGGGAATGTATGTACTATGAGTTTGTGAAGTCTAAGCTTGTGTGTATTGATGGTGTGAAGTATAAGCTTGTGCATATTGATGGACTGTTAGGGTGTTCGCAGATTTTCGGTGTATGTTTGGATTGTAAGAAAATGAAAGAAAATCATCAGTTTTAGATTCAATTTGTTTTCGGAGTTGTAGGGGTTTTTTTGTTTTTTTTTTTTTTTTGACATAGCATTTTGTAATTATTAAAATGATGAGTACGCATTTTTTTAATGTTAATAAAAAAATTTTAATATTATTTTTTAATCCATGTCAACTTCAAGCTTGCCAACTGTGCACACTGTTTGCCACATAAGCAATTTCCGTTAGTGAGCTAATGGTAGGGACCAAATTGACTGTAATTTAAAAATATCAGGGACCAAATTGATTGTTATGAAAACAAGCCTCTGAGCACGCACTCAAGCACGTGCTCAGAGGCTTTTCTTTTTTTTCTTTTTTTGGGAAAAAGTTAATAATTTGCCTTCATTATAATTTGGGATTACTACATTTTTCAATCACAAAATATCTAGAGGTGTGATAAAAAAATTATTTCACCCACAAACCCATAATGTGTGTTTGTTTTAATTTTAATATATTTTTTTTATAAATGGATAGAGCAATTTGAAAGGAGAATGGTTCTATTTTACAAGCAATGTTTTAGTGGGAGTTAAAAAAGCATTTTTATTAAGTTTTGCCCCTACTTAAACGTAGGCTATAGGAGTATTTTGGAACAAAAAAATTTAGTCCAAACAGAGGAAGCCTTTTAAATAATAGCATAATGTAGTGACCAAATTGACTGACGCCAAAAAGTAGGGACCAAAATGATCTTTTCACCTTAATATTATTATGCCAAAAATCACTTCTATAGATTAATTAATGAGCAAGGATTTCTTGCATACATATGTGCAGGAGTTGCTGCATTCAGCAGCAGGTGGCAACAATTCAAAGTGACACTTGTCTCAGGTGTGCATTGCACGTGACCAGATTTTTTAGTTAACTTTCTTATATTCTTACTTCTTAACCCATCAAATCCTTCTCTCTCGTTCATCTCCTTCGGTCATCCCTTCTCTCTCTCTCTCTCTCTCTCTCTCTCTCCCTCTCTCTCTCTACCATCTCACGCAAAATAATAATAATAATAAATCCCCATCTTACGCATTAAAACTAACCAAAGATGAGTCTGTCTCTATGTCAAGAAGCTTTGAATTAGTTTTATTCATCAAAAAATACATAAAATTTCAGTATCACCAAAGAAAATATAAATTAAAAAACAGTATTTCATATATGAGTTTTTTCTTGGCATCCAAATAGCAAGAATCCCAAATTCCCAGGAAAAGCCAAATCCCCATAACCCAATTGATTTAGCACGAAATCTAAACCTCCATACCCAAATGATTTGCATAGATCGAAGCCAAATCCCTAAGAAACGCCAAATCCCTATAACCCAAATGATTTAGCACCAGATCTAAACTTCCATACCCAAACAATTTGCATAGATTAGAGCTAAAGTATGCGTTTTTGGAGGATTCATTGTTGCATGTTGGATTTCAGGTTTAGGTGGGATTAGCAACAAGAGTTTTTTATTTTATTTTATTTGTGGGATTAGGTGGTTGTGATTTTTGATGAAAGGAATGAAAGAGTGAGGGAGAGAGTCTGATGGTTTTGAAGAGAGAGGGAGAAAAAGAGTTGCATTTTCTTTGCATGGTTAACGTTTGAGGGAGAGAGAAAAAAAAGCTACAACTTTTAAAACCACTCATAATGCACAAGACCTTAGTACAAGTGTCACCTTGAAGGCCAAAATTGGGAATTAAGATTGATTTTCAAACAATATAATTAATAAGCATTGTTTTCAAACTACTAGTATCTCGAGTCTAAAAGACTCGATTTAAGGCCTATAAATCGAGTCTTTGAGACTCGATTTTCATGGTCTAGTGAGTCTGACGTGGCATTTTTTCCACGTGATGAACACCTGGAAATCGAGTCTTTAAGACTCGATTGATAAATAAAACAACTATAATGTTTAAGCACACGGACAGCCTTTACGTGAGAAAGAGAGAAAAAAAAAACCCAGAAACATAACACACCTTCTCATCTCATCAGAGAAAAAAAAAAAAAACCCAGAAACTACGAAGATCGAGATCGGAGTGGCTTCAGACCAGCGTCGGTGGCTTCAGCTCGGGTCGGGTTTAGATCGCCGTTGAAGATCGAGATCGGAGTGGGTGGCTTCAAATCGGCGTTAGCCGTGTGTGGTCGTGGGTGGCCGTCGGTGGTCGTGACTAGTCGTGGGTTATAAAAGTTGTGTAGAATGGGTTCTGTTTCTGGGGATTTTCTAGTGCTTCCTTGTTCTTCTTTGTTTTTGGGCTTTGTCCTCTTTGTTGGGTGCTATCCTTCTGGGTAAGTCTTCATCCTTTTTTTTTTCTTTCTCTGATGAGATGAGAAGGTGTATCCCTATGCTTGCTGGGTGCTGTTCTTTTGGGCTTCATCCTTTTTTTTTTTTTTATGATGAGATGAGAAAGTGTACCCATGTGCTAAAAATTGTAAAGGGCTTATAAATCGAGTCTTAGAGACTCGATTTCCAGGTGGACACTACGTGGAAAAAATGTCACATCAGTCATGATCAGACCATGAAAATCGAGTCTCAAAGACTCGATTTATAGCCCAAAATCGAGTCTCTAAAACTCAAGATGTTAGTAAAATATATATTTTTAGAACTGTGCCTACTAACTATATTGTTTGAAAATCAATGTTAATTCTCAATTTTGGCCTCACCTTGAATTGTTGCCACTTGTTCTTATATGCAGCAACTCCCGCAAGCATGCATGCAAGAAATCGGATTCACATCTCATGCAATAGCTTTAATATCAGCCATGGATTAAAATCTAATGCTCAGAAAATTGACACGTTATATCTCACTTCAGCAGTTCAGCTTTCCTAAATTTGAATTTCAGAAAAGAAAAAAAAAAAAAAAGACTCTCTTGGAGATTGTAAATCCATGGCCGAATCTCTGTGGGCTTCAGCTCGTCCCACACCACCCCAACCACCACCACCATCGGTGATGCTTCCTGGTCTAGTCTTCTCCTCTTTCAAGGTTATCTCGTAGCTCTCTCCCTTCTCATTGCACCCACACCACTGCCGTTGGCAGTGCTTATTACCGGTGTCACCACCACTGGTGGCTACCGGGTCTCCCCTCTCTCCCTCTCAAATTTATTTTCCCTTTTATTTTTCTTTTTGTTTCAGTTTTAATTATTTTGATGACTAAAGCTGTATGATTTTGTTTGGGTTTGAAAAATGGGGGTTTTGGGTATGGCTGAATGTGCTGTGATTGAATATCTGTTTAAGGTGAGCTTGTGTGTGTGTTGTGGTTGTAGCTTTGGTTTGGATTTTTGGGTTACAAATGAATGGTGATTTTTGGGTTTCAAATAAATGGTGGTTGGATGGGTGTTTATACTTTATAGACTTGGGTTGATGTCAAAATGGGTTTTGATATGAGTCATTTTGTGCGTGAATTATTGAGTGAGTGAAATCTGTTATTGCCTTGCTTCTTTACTGTTGCTGTTGCTGTGGCCTTTGAGTCCGTCCTTTGTTATTGTTGCTGAAGGTGTTTGTTGAAATGCTTCATAGAGTTTTAGTTTATCTCTTTGTATTCTACCTTCTTTTTTCTTTTCTTTTTGGATTTTTATGTTAATGTGATGCTAAAACTATGATGTTATGTGTATGGAAATTGGATTTTCAAGTTAGTGTGTTATCGTTGAGAACTTATCTCAGGCAGACAGTAGACAAATTCTTCTCATAAAAGCTATGATTTTGTATTCAAAAATAGCACAAAAATGAAAAACTATTTATTTTTTAACTGCATTAAGTGGTCTACTGGCTGCCCTAATTTGTTTTAGCATTGGATTTAGATCTATTGGATTTGACATTTAGGAAATGTTGATACCAAATCTATGATTTCCCCCTTTTTTTTCTCTGTTCTTGATTTATTTGCCTAAGATCATACATTTCGTACTCTTTTTAGCTTCTTTACTGAAATAGAGCTATGATTCTTAGCTTGATACTAATTTCTCAGTTTGAAATTTGTCACAATGGATCAATTTTTTCTCATTCCCTATATTTCTATTGTGGTTTGAATTGTGAAATGCATTAAAGGTGTTTGTGAAAATATTTGTTAGAAACTTTGAAGTGATGTTAAGATAATTTATTTGTATGTTGTGCAGTCTTAAGGGAGATTCATCATGTTGAGAAATGTGCCAAGCTATTCTTTAAATTGGTTAATTCATTCAGGAGATTCATCTTGTGTAATGAAAAAATCAAAACAAATTGAAGTGTCGAATGGGCTTGTCTCGGCCATGGCATCATTTAGGAGATTCATCTTTTGCCTTCCATTGTTGCCAGTGTATAATCGAATTGCTGTGCAAGTTGTATTTTCATGTAGTAACTGATTTTTTGTGTTGATGAATAGATGAAATGTAAACAAATTTGTTTTGCAAATAGCATGTTGTGATGGAGTTCTATTATTAGCTTTTTAGGTCTTAATGCATTCCAATTTTTTATCTAGTCTAAATAGTCATTCTTGCTGGAGAAACCAACAGTTCTTTGCGTTTGAATATGCTTGGAACAAGTACTAAAAATTGGAGGATGACTAAAAAACACAAATTATATAAATTATTCACAGCCTCATTTCGGCTCTTCACCCAAAAGCCTATCTATATGATGGAATTTTTTGGAAATACTATTATTGCTCTATTCTGTCAAATTATAACTTTGTGCTCAATATATTCTCTTGAAAACAAGAATTACATGACAAGAGTCTTCAAGGATGTTTGGCAGTTTTTAAAATCAATGGATCCAAGATAGAAGTAAACCACCAAAAAAAAAAAAAAAAAGCTTGATCCAAAAAATGAACTAAATTGTATTAAATTATATTCTTTATTTACAAGCCCATAATAACATGATACAATAGACAATTTGTTTTCTACCACCATGTTACCTAATTCCCATGTAATAACCAAAAAAAAAAAAATGTTTCGCATGCTTCAAGATCAAATGCTTCAACAATCTTATATGCTTACTTAACTGTAAATAAAAAATTGTGTCATGACCCTACTCAATTGTTAAAAAAAAAAAAAAAACACATGCACTCATTTAGTTCCACACTTGGGGTGTCTCTTGCTTTTTGACTATATGCGTACATTCCATCTGAAGCTTGCAATTTTCAATCGGCCCTACAGATTTCTTCTTCTTGTTTCAAGTATTGGCAAAAAGGTTATCAAAACCTGAGCTAGAGAAGTGGGCAGCAATATCATGGGGAATTTGGAATGCACGCAATAAGTTTTATTTTGAGAAGATTCAAGCCCATCCCAAAGCCATTTTGGACGGGGTTGTTGTTTTCTTGCATGAATACCAGAACCTTATGGCTGTACAAAGAAATTCTTTATACACAGTGTCGGGTCCTGCTGCTGCGTGCAATGGGGTACTGCTGTTTTTTTTCCTCTACACTAGTTTTTCTACACTGGGTAGCTGCTGGATTTCTTCATTGGATAGCTGCTGCCTGCAACGTGTGGGCTGCTATTTTCTTATTCTGCACTGATTGCCCTCTTGGCACTGGGTTTAGTTGGTAGCACTAGTTTTAGTTTTGTTGTAGTTAGCTCCAGCCGCATTTGTTGTTTTGTTTTCCCAGGCTGACCCCCAATGTTAGGACCCAAACCTGTATTTTAAAATTTAGAGCATGACCAACATGTTAATATCAAGTTTACCTCAATACTAACACAAACCAACCTAAACTGAAAGTGCTTATCAAGAATTTGTTTCTTAAATTCTTGCTTATTTTCATGCATAAAAACCATAATATACAAAAATGATGAAAATCTTGAATTTCATCTCATTTAAACTTTGCAAGATTACCACTTGGTTGAAACCTCAGATATTCGTGTAAATATTACATAGTTAAACATTTAGCAAAACTCTTATTACATACCTAACCCCAAAGGCATACAATTGTGGTTCAAAACAAACTAAAGTTCCGAATTACATCTATGCTCAAAGGATCAAGTACATCTTGATTCCTCCTATACAAAAAAAGAGCTAAACTACTATACAACCACAAAAACTATACAATTTAACAAACGAGATTTTACAGAATTCTTGCCACCTTTAATACTCTCGCTGCTTTCAAGAAGAACCTGTGCACTGAAATATAATAGAGTGAGCTGCGAAGTCCAGTAAGGTTTTAAGCTCCATGGACCCTTAATAAGAATGCATGTAAATCAAATATTTTATGGATATGCTAGCTTGATAAAATATCCTTCATACTATTTACGTTGTTCTTAAAATAACTTATGAACTTTCAGATAAAAATATTTCATTTTCCTTTCATAAAATAGTAAAAGGACATGATAAGGAACGTAAACATAATTCAGTAATCTTATCTTTGAATAGACTATGAAATACTTTATCATAAACTTATCATCAGACTTATCTTATAATTTCCAAATAGCTTAATAGTTCATTTATAATACATATTAGTTAGTCTAATTGTAAGTCTATCACAACTTTGGGAGGCTTCCAGCACAAAGTGCTAGACATCCAGTATTCCCACAATGCTAGGTAAACCCGGGATCATATCATAATACATATCTTCAACCATGGGGGTAGGTTGACATCCTCCACAAGTTGACTGTTACCAACAAGGGCGGGTACAGCAGAGCCAATCCCACTTTTAATGGCCAATCAGAATTCCATGGAAATGTCAATACTATAATCCCTACTGGCTGAGTTCAGATCATAACAATGGAATAACTGAAAACTATATTTTTCTGATAATTTTGCTTTTACATAATTGTTTCACAATAGTAGGATATCCACTTCATTCTTATAAATTATGTTCGTGATATAAATAATAACATCAATATGCTAAAATTATAATGTATATAAGATTGAACAACTCACGAACATATATTTTACTTAAATCATGTTTATATATAATATCTCCAATTAAAAGGTTTTAATGCATAATAGTTTTCTAAACAATTTTATACTTATCAAATGCACATGTCACAAATCTCTTACCTGAAAACAGAAGACGCGAGAGATCATACAAGAGGAGCTCAAGTGTCCGTGTTCTCGTTCTCGTTCTCGTCACCTAAAAGAAAGACCAAAAGTAATTACAAACAAACTCCATCTAAGTATATACTTATACATCAAACACAACCTAACTCTCAAGCTCAAGAAAAATCTTAATTCCCATCACATACAGTTTCCCCAAAAACAAGGTACATTCATCAAACACATTACATACCAAAACATAGAGAAACCAAGGCATAAAAATTCCTCTATGATCCAAACATACCAAAAGATAAGCATATTAAATTATAGCTTAAAACATTCACCCCAACTTCAAAATTAAATCCACAAAGTCAGGTGTGTCATATGTTGTTCACTGCTCATTACAGCAGTGTAAGCCCCATTTGTAAAATACAAATGGACTGTCCGTACACTTCCAATTGTCATGAAATTTTATAAAGTTACTCTCCTCTATGTCTAATATATACCATAAAAATTTCAGAGTCAAAGAATAAAACCATGATTTATTAAAAATCATACAAGGCAACGTACTCAAATCTGTCCTGACAGAATTTCATGTAACTTAGAAATTAAACCATTATTTTTATATCAATCCAAATTCTGTGAGACCACTTTCATTATAACCATATGTGTCTTAGGATTCATAAAAACTACTCCTAGCATCCTAATTCACAGAAAATTATTTAATACTTTTTTTCTTGTTGTAAACATCAAATCTGTCACAGTGACAGCTTCAGCACATATTCATACAAAATCATCAAATAATAGCAATAAGCCTTCATTTCATTTGGATATTTTTATACCTATACTAAACATATTAAAATACCTTAATAAGCATCCAAATGACCAATTTCATCAATATTTCAAATTACTAAAAACAGAATCACAGGTTCAGCTTCTAAAATCAAAACAGAGGATAAAGAAGTGAAAATGAACAAAACACTTATACTATCAAAATACCCAAAATCAAAAGAGGTTTTTAGTTACTTACCCACAACCTTTGAAGCTGAAACCTTAGTGTTAGGCCCTTAATTTCATCTTAGAAAGAGGTTTGTGGTTTTTGGTGAAAGAGTGAGAGCTGATGGTGAGATGGTGCTGCCCTGAGAAAGGAAGAAGAAAGAAACAAAAGAGCAAAGAAAAGTTGAACCAAAGAAGTCTTCTGATGCAGCCAAGAAGATAAGGGAGGAAGACTTTTGTGTTGTACGTGTAATGCAAGAGGAAAAGGCCAAAAGGTTGGATGAGTCACCCCTTTCAACTTTAAAATTTGCTTTCCACCACTTAGAAGCTTATATTTCTAGAAAGGCCCAAAGAACAATATAACTTTATATATATGTCCTTACCTTTATAAAACTTCTTTCTATAATATTAAAAAAAAGTGTATATGTTTTATAATATCACAATAGCAAAGCTTATGCACTTAAAGCAATTAAAAAAATAACAAGCATATAAACCCATAAAATTAATTATGCAATTAGGTTGAGGTGTTACACCCAAGGTCTATACTTCTTTGAATACAAACTATATCAATAATATATCTATCTTTACCTCAAAAAAAAAAAGAAAAAAAAAAGATAATGGTAGTGCTACATAGAAGAGTGAAAGTAAATGAAACCAATAAGCACAACATCCTTCAAAGGGCATGCACACTAGAAACACATAAGAGATGCTAAAGCTTAAACCACAATTCACTTACAATATAGCATATGAACTACAAGAATCTCTGATTTATAATCCCCTAAAACCAGATATCAGATATTGATTTACCACAAAGTCTTACCACATTGATGCAGAACTCCATTTTTTTTTTATAAACAGATGCATGACTACATAGCAATTAGTTGTGACTGTAATCAGTTAAACTTCAAGGTTCTAAGTATAGTTCTTCAACCATCAAGAGAAAAGAATAACATGTTTTCTCATGCTGAAACTAAATTAGTTCAATGCCCAACAAATAACTATACAAATTAAAACAAAAAGCAATGAGAACCACTATTACTATCAAACTGCAATTGTTAATCTTTTGCAATTAAAATGACATCTAACTAGGTATAATATAAATTACAAAATTTCAATCTCTAATGTTTTATTTCATCAATCAATTAAAACAAAAACCTTATAGTTCAAAATCCAAAGAAAAAAAAAACCACTCTCTTAACAGTTGAAATAACATCCCCATTCAATGTAGTAAACAATGGTGAAAAACAGAACTACATTACACAACTATAATTAAAAAAAAAAAAAATCCTCTATAGCCAGCATCATAACTTAAAACAAATATTCTAAACAATTACATAACAAATTACCAAAACACACAAAACGTAATGACGAAGAATAAAATCGCAAACATCAAGATGATCTACATATTATCAAACAAAAATAGTTAGCTAAAAAATACAATAAAACATAAGGAAGCCATAGCATAATGAAGGGCAAAAGAAAACACTCAGCTCATTGAAAACACAACACACACACACAATGATAATAATAAAAATATCCTTTTCCTTCTCACCCTCCTAATTCCACAGGCACAAGTCTGTAAAGTGCAAACACCCATCCAACCACCGTTCGTTTGAAACCCAAAAATCACCATTCATTTGTAACCCAAAATCCAAACCAAAGCTATAACCTAGGTTGCACGGACACGCCATTTTTGGCGTCGTGTCGGTGTCGGACACGTGTCGGACACCAGAACGGGTACGACTCGCCGGATTCCGGTGTCCGGCGAGTGTCTCTTTTTTTTTTTCGATTCTCTGACACGGCGCCGACGCGGCACCGACACGGCTCTGATGCGGCCCCGACGCGGCCCCGACGCGCCAGCAGTGAAAAAAAGAAAAAGAAAAGAAAAAAATCTCAAGTTCTCAAGAGAAACCCAGTGAACCCACCCTCCCTCTGACCTCTGCCCGCTGCCACTGCCTTCTTTCCCTCACCGGAGCTAGATCGGCGAGCTCCATAGACGTCGGAGGCTCGACGCCGTGCTATGTCCCTTCCGATCTCTCTCTCTCGGCGACCCATCCTCCATCTAACCTCTGCCCGCTGCCGCTGCCCTCCGTCCCTCACCGGAGCTAGATCGGCGAGCTCCAAGACGTCGACGCCCCCTGTCCCTTCCGATCTCTCTCTCTCTCGGCAGGTCCGACCATTTCATAGTCTTCTCTAGTTCTCTTCTCTTCTCTGTCTGTTTTTTTTTTCTTTCAGATATTAACGCGTTAAAAGTTATAAGTTATAACGCATCAGTTTTAGTTTTTTTTTTTTTTTTTTTTTTTTTACTGTTACTCACTTACTTTGAACGCATTAGTTTTTTTTTTTTTTTTTATCCTTCTATGTTTTTAGTTTGATGTTGAACTTGTTATCTTTTTATGGTTTGTACTCTAAAAAGTTTATATGTATTATTGTACTATTTTGGGTGTTAGTTTACTTAATTTTAGTTTTTACATAATTTAAATTTCAGACATAAACGTATTTTATGTCTAAAAATATTTAAAAATATGCCTAAATATAAAATTTAATTAATTATTTAACCGCCGTGTCCCCGCCATGTCGTGTCCTTATTTTTCAAAAATTGCCGTATCCTCGTGTCCGTGTCCGTGCAACATAGGCTATAACCACAACACACACACAAGCTCACCTCAAACAGATATTCAATCACAGCACATTCAGCTATACCCAAAACCCCCATTTTTCAAACCCAGACAAAATCATACAACTCTAGTCATCAAAATAATTAAAATTGAAAAAATAAAATAAAATATAAGGGAAAATAAATTTGAGAGGGAGAGAGGGGAGACTCGGTAGCCACCAGTGGTGGTGACACCGGTAATAAGCACCGCCAACGGCAGTGGTGTGGATGCAATGAGAAGAGAGAGAGCTACGAGATAACCTTGAAAGAGGAGAAGACTAGACTGGGAAGCATCACCGATGGTGGTGGTGGTGGGGGTGGTGTGGGACGAGCTGAAGCCCACAGAGATTCAACCATGGATTTACAATCTCCAAGAGAGAGTTTTTTTTTTTTTTTTTTGAAATTCAAATTTGGGAAAGCTGAACTGCTGAAGTGAGAAGAGAAGAGATAGGAGAGAAATTGAAGCATGCAGATTGCCAGCATGGAGATATGACGTGTCAATTTTCTGAGCATTATATTTAATCCACGGTTGATATTAAAGCTATTGCACCCAGTGCAATAACCTAGGAATTGCACGGGATGTGAATCCGAAGAAATCCTAATTCTTAATTATATTTAAGAAAATGCTAACGAATGTCTTAGGACATTGGTTAATAATCCATTTAAAGAAAATTTTTATAGGAAAAGAAAAAAAAAACAATTAATGTTTTGATAGCTTTTTTTCATTTCCCATAAAAGTGATGTCAAAACTTTCCCAAAATAGATTGTTAACTAATGCCCTAAGGACACTCGTTAGCATGACATTTATATTTATGATTGAGAAATGATATGTCTACCCAGTGGCGGCTCCAAAAATTTTGTTTAGGGGATTCATTAAAAAATTTTAATAAAAAGAGATCTTGAATATATCTAGTTATCGACAAATAATAATAATAATAATAATAATAATAATAATAATAATAATAATAATAATAATAATAATGTGAAGTTTTATAATTTTATTCTACAAGTTTTCAAATTTTGAATGCTACATAATAGTTCATTACGAGTATCTATTGCCAATGTAAATAGTTATGAACCTATGACCATCTTATTTTGTTAAGTTTGTCTAATATTTTTTTTATATAGTTGTTATTACCTATTTGACTTTGTTTTTTCAAAAATATTTTAGATTAAATGACTAATCTCAACTCATTGGCTCTGTATTAATTATTAACACACACAATCATATTCATTTACACATAAAATTATATACTACGTGTCTACTTAACTAATCAAATGCTTGAACAATTACTAACTTTACAATTTTTTTCTTGAATTTTACTTACTTTATAACAAAAGTTATTATAATACGATAACAATACACAAACATGTAAAAAAACCCTCTCTATTATAAAGCTATATTATATTTATATTGTATACACAAACAACCACATACATCATAATTTACACAAATAACATTATAACAAAAAGTAATGTAAACAATCAATATTAAACACACTCACACACATATAATATAAATTTATAAAAAAGAATTACACTTGCAATTCACAAACATGTACTCTTTACTCTTAGAGTCGAAATACTTGTAATAAGGGTGTGCAAGATTTAAGTCAGTGTGTGCAAAAAAATATTTTTAAGAATAAATTAAAGTATTATAAAAAAGAATTATACTTACAATTCACAAACATATACTCTTTACACTTAAAGTTGAAAATACTTGTAATAAGAGTGTGCAAAATTTAAGTCACGATGTGAAAAAAATATTTTTAAGAATAAATTAAAGTGTTAAACTAACTAAAAAAATATTTTACATATATAAATTTTTTTTTTGAAGTCTGGGGGTTCATTTGAACCTACTTATTAAGCTATAGAGCCAGAGCCACCCCTGTGTCTATCATATCTTCACAATATTTTTACAATAAATTTTAAGTGGCAAATTATTACTATTAGGGCAAAAACTAATCTAAGTGTTAGGTTTAAATTTGAACTAATAACAACTGGTCACCTATGATTTGTTATTAAAATATTATAAAAATATTATAAAAATATTATGAAATTAGCCTCTCACATTTATGATTATGATGGCTGAGAAATTTCTGTAGATAAGGTCTCAAAGTCCAGCTCACGCACGAAATCTCAACTAGAAATCAAAAATATATGTTACTTTACACGGCCTCTTCTTATCTGAAACGTTAGTTTATAATTCCAAGTTACAACGTCCAATTTATCAAATCCTTATTTTTATCATAAAAAAATAATAATTAAATAAAAATCCTTTTTTTTGGTTAATAATTAAATAAAAATCCTTAATCTTACTCTGATCTCCCCAGTTATATAATAATAATTATAATAATAATAATAATTCCGAATCCTTTGCAAATATGATGACATCTTATCCGCAACAGCAGGCATGTGCACGGTCCCACTTCCAGCTAAAATCCATTCACACAAAATCGGATGATTGGATTAAATCCTATCCTGGATCAAGTTCCCGTAATCTTTATATAAAAAGCGGCAATGCCGCTACAGTGCTTCGGCACTGTTTACTCAGTGTTGTTGCACTGTAGCGGCACTGTAGCAGGCACAGTGACTTGGTTTCGTGAGGTTTTTTTTTTTTTTTTTTTTTTTTTTTTTTTTTTTTTCAGGATTCGGTTTGTGTGTGTGTGTTTTTTTCTTTTAAATGATGTTATATTGACATAATAAATTTCATAATATTTTCACAATTATGGTTTTTTGAGTCGCTTTTTTTTTTCTTCAGTATTAGGTGTGTGTGTGTGTTTTTTTTTCTTTTAAATGATGTTATACTGACAAAATAAATTTCATAATATTTTCACAATTATGATTTCGTTAGTTACATTTTTTTTTCAGTAATTGGTTTGTGTTTTTTTTTTTTTAAATATTGATCGGGTAATGTCGCTACAGTGCTTTGGCACTGTTCATTCAGTATTGTTGCACTGTAGCGGCACTGTAGCGGGCACAGTAACCTGGTATCGTGAGGCGTTTTTTTTTTCTTCAATATTCGTTTGTGTGTTTTTTTTTTCTTTTAAATGATGTTATACTAACATAATAAATTTCACAATATTTTCACAATTACGGTTTCTTGAGTCGCTTTTTTTTTTTTTCTTTAGTATTAGGTGTGTGTGTGTGTGTGTTTTTTTTTTCTTTTAAATGATGTTATACTGACAAAATAAATTTCACAATATTTTCACAATTATGGTTTCGTTAGTCACATTTTTTTTTTCAGTAATCGGTTTGTGTTTTTTTTTTTTTTTTAAATATTGATGTAAACTAGCATTTATATTGTTATACTGACACAATAAATTTTTATATAACAGTGTTTTTGTATTGTTCATGTAGTGTTATTCACTGTTCATCTACAGTGCTATTTTCGTGAGTCACTTTTTTTTTTTTTTTTAGTAATTGGTTTATGTTTTTTTTTCTTTTAAATATTGATGTAAGTTGACATTTATATTATTTTACTGACACAAAAAATTTCACAATATTTTTACAATTATGATTTAGTTATTCACTTTTTTTTTTCCAGTAATCGGTTTGTTTTTTTTTTTTTTTAAATATTGATGTAAGCTGACATTTATATTGTTATACTAATACAACAAATTTTTTATATATAAAAATGGCTATGCCGCTGCAGTGCTTTGACACTGTGCATTCAGTGCTTTTACACTGTTCATCTACAGTGCCGTTTTGGTGAGTCGTTTTTTTTTTTTTCTTTTCATTAATCGGTTTGTGTTATTTTTTTTTTTAAATATTGATATAAGCTGACATTTATATGGTTATACTGATACAATAAATTTCACAATATTTTCACAATTATGGTTTACTTAGTCTTTTTTTTCTTTCTAGTAATCAGTTTGTGTTTTTTTTTTCTTTCAAATATTGATGTAAACTGACATTTATATTGTTATACTGACACAACAAATTTCACAATATTTTTACAATTATTGACATGTCAATTTCTTACAAGTCGAAATAAAATAATAAAATATGAGCATGTAGCCAACCACAACTGAAAATAAATGTTTTGACAATGCCATTATAGTGCTTTCGCACTGTAAATCCAGTATTTTGACCTTGTTCATCTACAGTGCCATTTTCGTGAGTCACTTTTTTTTTTTTTTTTCCAGTAATCGGTTTGTGTTTTTTTTTTTCTTTTAAATATTGATATAAGCTAACATTTATATTGTTATACTGACACAATAAATTTTCTTTATATAAAAAGCGGCAATGCTGCTACACTGCTTCGGCACTATGCATTCAGTGTTGTTGCACTGTAGCGGTACTGTAGCGGGCACAGTAACTTGGTTTCGTGAGTTTTTTTTTTTTTTTTTTAAGTATTCGGTTTGTGTGTGTGTGTTTTTTTTTCTTTTAAATGATGTTATACTGACATAACAAATTTCACAATTATTGACGAGTCAATTTCTTACAAGTCAAAATAAAACAATAAAATATGAGACTATAACCAACTACAACTGAAAATAAATGTTTCGAGAAAATGTTATAACACTTATTATTATCACAATATTTTTACCATTGTTAAGATCTCAGTTTCTTATAGATTAAATAAAAAAATGCTAAGTCCACAACATTTTAACATTAATTTCTACAGTGCCTAAACTTTTTTTTTTTTCCCAGTAATCAGTTAGTGTTTTTTTTTTCTTTTAAATATTTATGTAAGTTGACATATATATTGTTATACTGACATAACAAATTTCATAATATTTTTACAAATATTGAAGTATCAATTTTTTACAAGTCGAAATAAAATAGTAAATATGAGATTGTGACTAACCACAATTGAAAATAATGTTTTGAGAATAACAATAACAATGTTATCAGTTTAAAACCAATAACAACTTGTCATTTAGAATTTGTTTTAAAAATGTTAAGAATGTAGCATTTTTCTCAAATAAAATAAAAAAATATCTATTCGGATCCTAAAAATTAAGATATTGTGAAAATATTGTGATATTTTGTTATATTCTTAGACTTTTTTTTAATATAGTCAAATTAGGTGAGTCAAAATTCACAGTTTCACACACAAAATCTATTAATTTTTTCACTATTGGGGCAGCACGTGCCTTGCACGTGCAGCCAACACTAGTAATATAATATAAAACAATTCCAAAGAATCGAAAGGGCTTTATTTTACTGATCCATCATCCACCCAGTATCGCCGCACCCGTCATACCTTTCAATACTTTTTAGAGTGATGAAAGTCAACGAATAGAATTAAGACGAATATTTTAAGAATAATTTATCTCTTTCTTTATTTTAATACGTTTGGGATGGAAGGATTTAAGTAGCCCAAGTTTTTTTCTTTCTTTTTTTTTTTATGGCTGAAAATAGATAAAACTGCTAAAATGTAAAATTTATCGTCTAAGTTTTATCAAGTTTTTTAATTTTGTTTTTGTTTATTTTAGTTTTCTAAGTTTCAAAGTTTATATTCAATTAAGCTCTCTTTGTTTTGAATCATTAATTGGATTCTTTTAATTAAAAATTTTTGAAGAAAAAAAATTTATAATTTGGGCTATTGATTGCAACATTTAACGAAAGTTGATGGAAAGACCTTAATTGAATAAGCTTATAAATTTAGAGAATTTGATTAATTGAAAGTAAAATTAGAAGACTGAAATAAATTTTAGTAAAATTTAAAAGGTGAATTTTGCATTTTAGCATATATAATACGATTATGGATGGTCAAACCCATTAGACAGTGGGTACCTAACCTAGCCCAACCTGTCAAGATATTTGGGTATTGAGTGTGGGTATCCTTGTTTACCCAAATTTTCTATATTGGGTAGGGTATTACCCAACCTGACTCTTTTTTTTCCCCCCCAATAAATAAAAAATAAAACTTTTTTTCCTCTTTTATATTGAAACCAAAATCTTATAAAAAAAAAAACTCTTGCCATAAAAGATGTTATCAACAATTACTTTTAAATTTCTTTAATAGGTTACTAAATACATTACAATAAGTTACTGTAAGGACGCAATTTGGCTTCCCAACCCATAAGATGGATATACTTAGGCCCAAAACAATGAATTTGTATAGAGTGAGTTGGAAAACTAGGCTTTAACGAGTTTGAGCAATAGGAATTATAGATTCAAGTGACAAGAGAAGGAAAATGAAATGATTTGACTAGATAAAATCGTCCTTGGTACAGTCCGAGGAGGTTATGTCTTATATATCTCTTTCAAGTTTGATTACAGAGTCTTTTCTTTATGGCTACAGTGTTTTTTCCTTTTTGTCTCGGGTCCTCCTTTCTTTGGGTCTCCACTCCCTTTTATACTTTCTTCCCCTCTTATCCTTACCCTCCACGTGTAAGCTAGATGATTGATGATGATACTTGTCCTATTAGCCCCTTTCTGAAGTCTTCATGTAGTAGTTGTAAGGCTAAAAACCATTGTTCAGGTATCACTTTCACATTAATGCGGCCAGAGAGTTAGCTGCAGAGTATTTAATGCAGTGAGAGCAGCTTTCTCCTTTGATATTTTAGGATTCTCCCCTGCCATACGTTTCTGCAATACTTATCCGTACCAACAGAACTCTCTAGAGCGTTCCCCTAGATGGCAGGCCACCTACCCGGCCCTCGGCCTCGATTAGCCGAGGCCGAGGTGGAATTCATCTTCGGCACTCCCTTCTGGGTGATTATGACCAAAACTAATTTCCTTATCAACTAACACCAACTCGTTTGACAGAGTTCACTCATCCTCTGATGACTCTTAGTCCTCAGCTTGGGCCTTAGGCCTAACATATACATAGATAATGAACTCCCAGACCCAATGCTCCTACAGTTACCATGATTAAACCGTTCGTTCTTATTATAGGCTATTTACTACCCATTAGATTTGATAGTCAAATCAATAAGAAAAGCAAATTAATGAAACATTTAAAACACCATTAAATACTATTTATACTAGTCACTAACCTTTGCGATGCACTAGATTATTAATGATTTTTTTTTTAAAAGAAGAAAGACAATAAGCTTTTATTCAAGGTGACTCGACTATATCAGCTTGAAAAACATGAAGGAGTAGGAGGGAAACTTATAGAATGTTTGGCTAGATTATGAGCTAATCTATTGCCCTCTCTTTTAGTATGAGAGAAACTTAACCAATTAAAGGAATTTGAAAAAAAAAAAAAAAAACTAGCATCCTCTATAAGGTTCCCAAAAATGCCAAGTATGGAGCTTCATCTGCAAGTGCGTGTATGACCATCTCAGAATCACATTCCAATACATCTTGATTATTACCAATTTCCAAAGCAAATTCAAAGGCTCTTGTTGCCTATGAAGCACAGGTGCATTTCGGGACTCGGGTGCAGGTGCGGGTGCGGGAGCGGGAGCGGGTGTGGGACTCGGCAATTTTTGAAAAAGGTGGGTGCGGGTGCAGCGAGACTCGGCGATTAAAAAATTATTAAAAATATTTTTATTTATATTTTCTATATATTTTTACTATTAAAATATTCTAAAAAAATTGAGGAATGACAGATTTAGGATGTTTGGACCTCATTAAAAGTCGATTTCGGTTGTTCCAGCAAGATTAAGTGAATATTTTGGCCTGTTTTGGCCGTTTCGATCGCCAGCCGATACGACCCTTTTCTGGCCGATATTGGCTCGGTTCGGTGTGAATTGGAGCTAATCTAAACCGATTCGGCGAGAATCGAGCCGAGTCGGTGCGAGTCCGTGAAAAAAAAAAAAAAACTCTGACACTGCACTGACGCGCGAGCAGCCATGTCGGACGCCGCACCCTGCGTCGGGCCTCATCGGACTCCGGTGCAGCACCCTCCCAGCTGCGTTCGTGCTTTCTAGCTTGTTGCATCAGCAATAGATAGAAGTTGAGGAATTTGTTGAGCCATGAATGCAATAATAAGCCTATTTGAATCCTGGATAACTATGTAATCCCGATCCTATTTGTATCTTTAAATCCCGCTCCATCAAAGTTAGTCTTGAAAATATTTGGTGGAGGTGGAATCTAAAGAACTCTAGCGTGGGATTGAAGATTCATCTTCACAAGGTTTAACTTCAAGAACTCAGCACATCTAGTCTTGTCTAGTTGAGCAAGTTGAAGAATAGGGAAGCAAGTTTGATTGGATCGAGCTTGGTTTCTGTGATTCCAAATGGACTAAACTTGTGTAGCAAATAACTTGGGATTACGATTAACAATAAGAACATGGTCTATAACTACTTTAAAATTTTAGAAAGAGTGAGTAGATGAAAAGTTCCAAATCGGATTAGCTTCCCACATGATGTCAAGCTGAGGGTTAGACTACAAGGCATGTAAAGTATCTTTGGAGGTCAACTTGCACAGATCACATATGGGATCAATTATGGTAGTTCTTCGGACCATGTTGACTTTTGTAGGGATTCCCTTTTGGCAAGTTCTCCCTATTAAATTCTTGACTTTGTTGGGGGTGTTTAGGGACCAAATACCTTTCCACAGAGCTTTATTATTTGAACCTGGATGGCTACCAACTTGGTGTTTAATGGCTTCATGCATGAAACGATAACCTAACTCATTATTGTAATCCTGTGGGCGCATGATGTTTCGTGAAAAATTTATTTTTGCGTCAACTGCATTTTGGAGGAAGAGATGCAGAAGTTACATTAAGAAGGTACTCAAGTTCCGAGAAATCGAGTACTGTGCACTAAATATAACGAGATACTCGATCCGTACTCGCATTCTATGAACTTGAGTATGATGGTGTAAGTAACCGAGCCGTACTCAAGTTTAATGAACTCAAGTACGGTGGACTAAGTACCCGAGCCAAACTAGCGTTTACAAAGCTCGGGTACTGTGTATGTAAAATAACACAGTACTTGAGTCCTAGGAACTCGAGTTTAGTCAAAAACTAAATCGAGCTTATGAACATCGAGTTCTAGGTGGCATTTTTTAATGTGCAAAATTCCAACTCAGCCACTGCCACGTTGGTAAACTCAATAGGAATTCGAGTATTGTTCAAAACTCGAATACTAAAAAAGTGGTAAATTGATATAAAATTTCTAAAAATGTGGTATTTGGCTATTTTCACCATACTAATAAGACTAACAATAAATCATATCATATTATATATATAATAAAAGTTGGGCTTAGACGCCGTGGTTACACCAAGTGACTTCACCAAATTGCAGAAATTTTTTTAGATTTTTAAATTTTTCAATAGAGAAATGAACTTAAGTTTTTAGATAAAAACAAAAAGTTTTTAATCTTTATCAACTTCTTTAGATAAAGTAACAAAAAGTGTTCTAATGAACTTCTTCTTCTTTTCATTTTTTTTTAATTTTATAAAGTAACAATTTTACTTGCTTACGTTAGTTTTTTTTATTTGGGATAAACATTTGAAAGTTTGTTTAGACCCCTTAAACCCAAACAAATTAGCCTAGTTATTTACCCAAGTGATTAACTTAGGTAAATTATTCAAATCTAGGTTAACACAAAAATATCAAATCATGTAAAAGTGCGAAATAATAAAGAACACATGATATGATGACCCAAGAAAACCAAACCGGTAAAAGGGGAGGATTTAACCTAGCTATCCTCAAGGTAAAACGAATTCACTATGAAATAATCGAAGTTTACACAATAGAGATTTAGACCACTAACATCCTATTGCTACCTGCCTGTAGGAAACTTACTACCACGACCCCGTGACAGCTCCGAGACCACGGATTCCTTCTTTCCTTGAATTCTTCAGCAAGGCACAAGCAACACCTACTTGTATATCTTGAAGCTCTTTTGTTGTTTTGCAACTGTATGATTTACCAATCTCTTGACATGAATCTTAAGTTTGGAAACCCTAAGTGTATGTGAAGGTAAACACCTCTAGATCTAACAATTAGATTCACAAACACAGCATTCAGAACTCTAAAAACGTGGCTAGGGTTTTCCCTTATATACTTAGGGCAAAACATAAAACCCTATACATTAAATGGGCTAGGGTTGAATTGGAAAAATTCTGCAGAAAAACATTCTGCACGACTTTCGATCGGTCGAGTCTAATTCTCGATCGATCGAGTCAGGCAGAAGTGCACAGTAAATTCTGCAGTTAACTCGATTCCAACTTTACATAAAAAGCCATACTTTGAGCAAGTCTAATACAAGACTAAAGATTGTTTTGATCATGGTTTGCCAACATTACAAATTGAAGTTCTAATGCATTAGTTCCTAATTCCTTAGAACCTAACAAACTCCCCCTTTGGCAATCCGTGACAAAACACAGACTTTACAAAAAGCGCAAAGTTCACAAAATAAAATAGCCCATTACAAAATAAAAAGCCACTAAACAATTCAACCTAACTACTATCTAACAGTTGCAAAGTAGACAGCAGCATGACTGAATCAACCTGTATATTCCTGTAACACTTAACAAACACATAAACGCATGTGTGGAAGATACAAGTAATAAAAAACTTCTTGATTTCACATAACACAAAATAAAGACATATATCATGAATAACATCATAAATATAAATCAATAAGCAATGAAGTATAGTGAAACAAGAAACAAATACATAAAAAAGTATCCCAAAAATATATATCTCTACTATCATGAGCCAAAAAAGTAAATACACAGTGAAGCACCTAGATACAATCTAAAAAACTCCACAAGCTCCTCAGTATCATAACAAGGTACAAAACTCCCCCTAAGACAAAAATCTCCTCTACAATAAATGAACTCCTCAGTAGAATGCACTTCCCCTTTTTGTGACGAATTGCCAAAGGGCACTCACTCATCATCAAAAGGAGGCGGCGGAGAAGAATGACAAAAACTCGCCAAATCCGCTCTTAAAGCACGAAACTCATCAAGTACATCCACTAAAAACTGACCATGAGCCGCCTGAACGGTCATGACAATGTCCAAAGTCCGACGGAGATCAGAAACATCCGAAGGAGAAGGTGGAGGAACAGCAGCAGCATCAACAGCCTCAGCAGATGTCTCAGCCGCAGGAGCATCTGTAGAAGAAGAAGGAGGTGGAGTGACACCGGAAGGCTCTACCCTAGGACGCTTAGAGTTAGCTCGAAGTTGAGCAGCCCTTTGCCTCAGAAAGGTAGCACCTATAAGAGCAATAATGTGTACGGGCTCAGAAGCAGGATAATCACCCAAACTGAGATGAAGGAGAATCCTATGAATAAAAACAGGAAAGAATAAAGCATGAGCTGTAGAACTACTCCGATACACCTCGTTCAAAGAACGAAGGAACAGGTGTGGAAAACTGATAGGAGCATCAGTAACAAGAACATACAAAAAAACACACCGCTCAATAGGAATAGTATGAAGACGAGAAATAGGCCACAAGGAATGACAGGCAATCCTAAAGAAAAGATAGTGAAGCTCAGAGAGCTCAGCAGATGTGACCCGAGGATTAGAACCCCACTGGATAGAAGATCCAGTGATGTATGACATCACGTCATCAAGAGGCAGAGACTCATTATAGGGAAATACGGGATGATCAACAATAGGCACCCCAAAAGCATCAGACACTACCGAAGGGGTAATGCGATACTCCACACCTCATAACCAAACCTTAACTAAGGTGTTGGTATCATAGATGTGGATAGAGAGGTTCAAGTAGAACTCTCTAATCAAGGTAGCCGGAAGTGGATGATCTATATCCAACAATGGTAACCAACCCCGATGCTTAAAATTACGTCTCACCTCAGGATCAACCTCATCTAGAATGACCCTACGCTCACCCCAAATTTGACGCCTAAGGTTAACGGTCTCGTATGTCTCTTGGTTCTTCTCACTAGGAAACCGATCACTATCAAAGGAAGGGAAAGGAACAGGAGTCCTATGGGCTCTAGTTTTCCTAGGCATAGTGCTAAGGACAGAAAAGAGAGACATAGAAAGAGAAGAGCAAAAACAAAAACTAAGGGCAGACTGCAAGTTAGCACAGCATAAAATATAGAAATATCAATCTATATGATGCATGAGCATGAAAAGCAAATGATGCATGAACTAATGCAGTGACATAGTTCAAATATGATCCAAATTAACAAAATTGGCTTGTGCATGAATTTTTTTAAAAAAAATCCCAATTTCAAAAACCCAATTTTGCAAAACACAACAAATTGATAAATTGATCAACACAGCAGTTAAACAACTCAATACAATTAATCAATCTAACAAGCCAATTTCATCAATTTATATCAATTTGAACAAAATCCCCAATTTCATCAATTCCAAGCCCTAGATTTTCAAATTTTTCACAAAATACCAAATTAATCAAATTAAACCACTTGTAGTGTTTGTATATAGTGTCCCCACAAAAACCATGATTAATTTGAAAGAAAAACACCCAAAATCAATGCCTAAAAGACAAAAACTCTAAATACCGAAAATACCAAAAAATGCATGAAAAATGAAAATAAAATCAAAAAGAGGGGCAAAAGAGTCTTACCGGCCTTGGGAGAGAGATTTGATGCAAAAAGAACGGAGGAAAACGACAAGAACAGCAAAAATAGGTTGACTGGTTGGTGAGAGAAGAAAAAGGAATTTGAATAGTGTTTGAAAAGTGAAGAACACGTGAGAAAAATTCCTTATTAAAAAACACTCAGCCCGATTTTTGATCGATCGAAAAACAGATTCGATCGGTCGAAAATACCTCAATTGATCCAGCACCAATCGAATACCGATCGAAACAACCCGACACTTTCCAGAGATTTTGAGACATTTTCGATCGGTCGAAAAACAATTTCGATCGATCGAAATTCTGGAAAAAACAAAATTTTGAAAAACAGACCAATTTCAATTCAGAAACTCCTCAAAGCATTAGATTTTATGAATAAAATGCATGAGTATGAGTTGAAAAGTTTTCCAAAAACACATGTATTTATCCCAGATTTCCCAAAACAAGATTTTCTCTAAATTTCCTCAAGAACTCAAAGGTAAACATGTTCTGCATCAATTTCAAGAAATTTTCAAATTTGGTTGGTCAGACCAAAAACACACAATAATATGTACACAGTTTAGCAGAGAATAACTTGTGTAGTGTGTACAACTAGCAGAAGGTTGAGAAACATGTGAGGTGATATGCACATAGTGATTTATCACAATTTCTACAAAATTCATCACATGAAATTAAAAGAGACTATAACTTAAAAAGTTACATCATATAACTCTCACATCTCCTAGAATAAAAGCTTGCAATCATGTAAGTTTCTTGATTTGCCTCATAACTAATATCAATTTAAATTGATTAGAAACTTTATTAATAAAATCGGGATAATGTACACACCAATTTTATTTGAATTGTGAAATTATTATAGCCCAATAATGTACACACCAGTTTTAGCATTTTAATAGAGGCTACACCTTATGTTCTTTTTGTGCATGTGCTACACTTTCTCGAGCACAAAATCTTACGATATGCACTAAGGTGTTCATGATTGGCTAATAAACAGTGGTGAGATGATTATTTATACCTTTCTCAAAAAGTTCAAGTCCGACAATCAAAAGCACGTGACTTCAAGATCAAGATCATGTGATCAAAAACTATAAACATCTTTCCCACACAACATGCACTACAAAAATTTCAGCTAGTAAAGTGCAGTAAAAATAGGTGCATTCAAGCTAAACAAGGTACATAAATATGTTATGCATAAGAGATTGACCAACCTTGTCTTCAATTTCAAGAAAAATATAGCAAAAACACATTTAGCAAAAATATTTTTTTTAAAATAAAATAAAACAACCTAGAATGAAATGCATGAATGTTATGCAATGCAAATTCTAAGGAAAAAAGGTCACAAAAGATAGAGCAATGAAGCACAAGAACCAAGAAATCAAGAATGACTAAGGACAAAGAATCACACCAATAACTTGACGAAGAGTCTCAAACTTTCCTCTATCAAGTGGTTTCGTGAAAATATCAGCATTCTGACGTTCAGTTGGAATATACTCAAGAGCAACAATTTTCTTTTCAACTAAATCTCTAATGAAATGATATCTAATCTCAATGTGCTTAGTTTTAGAATGTTGAACAGGATTCTTAGAGATATCTATAGCACTAGAATTATCACAATAAACAACCATGGTGTCCTGTAATATTTCATAATCACTAAAGAGTTTTTTCATCCAAAGAAGCTGTGATCAACAACTTCCAGTAGCTATATATTCTGCCTCTGTAGTAGATAAAGAAACAGAATTTTGCTTCTTACTCATCCAAGCAACAGGATTTACACCAACATAAAAACATCCACCAGTGGTGCTTTTTCTATCATCAACATTACCAGCCCAATCAGAATCAGAAAAACCAGCAAGAGAAAGATTTGACTCTTTGCTGTAAAACAATCCTTAATCACAAGTTCCAGCAACATATTTTATAATCCTTTTAACAGCATTTAAATAAGAAACCTTAGGATTAGATTGAAATCTGGAACAAACACCCACGCTAAAAGCAATATCAGGTCGGCTAGCAGTTAAATACAAAAGAAAACCAATCATGCTTCTGTATAATGTAACATCAACAGACTCACCTGAAGGATCATTAGTTAATTTTGCGTTAGCAGCCATTGGTGTCCTAACATGTGCAGCCTTGTCAAGACCAAATCTCTTGACCAAATTTCGGGCATACTTAGCTTGGTTGATGTAAATTCTAGCATCCGTTTGCTTTACCTGCAATCCCAAGAAATAAGTTAGTTCACCAACCATACTCATCTCAAACACGGCCTTCATTTCAATACAAAAGATTTAGCAAGAGAATCATTAGTAGCACCAAAAACAATATCATCAACATAAATTTGAGCAACTACAAAATGATTCTTATCCTTTCGTATGAAGAGAGTTGTGTCAGCAAAACCTCTTTTAAAACCATGGTCTGTGAGATATGCAGTTAGTCTATCATACCAAGCCCGTGGAGCTTGTTTCAACCCATAGAGGGCTCTCTTCAACTTGTAGACATCATCTGGCCTGTGAGGATCAACAAATCCTTTCGACTGTTCTACATATACCTCTTCTTGCAACATGCCATATAAGAAAGCACTTTTGACATCCATTTGATACAACTTGAAGTTCATATGACTTGCTATGGCCAAGAGAATCCGAATAGATTCCAATCTTGCTACAGGTGCAAAAGTCTCATCAAAATCAATCCCTTCTGCCTGTGTGTACCCTTGAGCAATAAGCCTAGATTTATTTCTGACAATAATTCCATGTTCATCTGACTTGTTCTTGAAAATCCACTTGGTTCAAATAATATTGACACCCTTTGATCTAGGAACCGGTTCCCACACATCATTTCGAACAAACTGATAAAGTTCTTCATGCATAGGGTTCACCCAATCAGCATCTTGTAGAGCTTCATCCACCTTTTTCGGTTTAAATTTGGATAAATAGCATGAGTGAGTAATCACATTTAAAGCTTTGGATCTCAATCTCATGTTATCATTTAAGCTCCCCAAGATATTAGTAGCAGGATGATTCAGCTTAACTCTAGAGGATGAACCTTTGACTAATGATGTAGAAGTACCTTTCTGTTCTGATGAACTTTGAAACTCTCTCCGTTCTTGTTGAGTTTCATGAACTGGTGTAGATGGTTCTGAACTTGATGGCACAGAGGCTGTATCATTCAATAACCTCAACTCTTCCTCAGTGTGCTTTCCCACATAGTTTTCAAGTAGAGAGTCATCAACTTCCATAACTTGTTCTTGAACTGGAGATGCATTTTCTGAATGACCATCTGAATTTAACTCATCATTGATCACAACATTTGAAGACTCCATGACTGTTTTAGTTCTCAGATTGAAGAGTATCCCAGAAAATAACCCTTGTCACTCTTAGCATCAAACTTTTCTAGGTTCTCTCTATCACGCAGAATGTAACAGTCACTGCCAAATATTCTGAAGTATTTTTCTACGGGCTTCTTTCCTCTCCAGAGTACATAGGGAGTTTGCTTGGAGTTAGGTCTGAAATATACCCGATTAAGAGTGCAACATGCAGTATTAACAGCTTCTCCCCAGAAAGATTTAGGCATCTTCTTATTATGGAGCATGACACGGGCCATTTTTTGTACAACCCTATTCTTCCTTTCCACTATTCCATTTTGTTGTGGTGTTTTGGGTGAAGAGAATTCCTGATATGTGTCTTGATTATTGCAAAAAGTAGCCAGTTTTGTGTTCTCAAACTCTCTTCCATGGTCACTTCTAATTCTGGCTATCACAGTTCCTTTTTCTACTTGCAATTTTTTGCACAAATGGATCATCTTTTCAGGAGTCTCAGCTTTATCTTTCAAAAGTACAACCCATGTAATCTGGTAAAATCATCCACAACAACTAGAATATACTTCTTTCCATCTAAACTCTGAACTCTGGTAGGACCCATGAGATCAATGTGCAGCAGTTCCAAAGGTCTTGTGGTTTGAACATCAATTACAGTTGGATGTTTGGACTTCACTTGTTTACCCATCTGACATGGTCCACAAATGCATTTTTCAATCTTCTCAAACTTGGGCAACCCAATAACAGCATCACATTTTGAAATCTTCTCTAATTGTTTAAGACTGGAATGTCTCAACCTTTGATGCCATAAGTCCACTTGATTGATCTTAGCACTGAAGCATTTGTTACTTATACTTGGAGTGATACCATAACAGTTGTCAGCAGTCCTCACACCAACACACATACAGTCCTTCTCCATCAAGTATTTCACATTCATGTTTAGTAAAAAACACATTCAGTCCGTTATCACAAATCTGACTTATGCTGAGTAAGTTAGCTTTCAACCCATCAACATACCAAACATCTTCAAAAACAGGTAATCCTGGAATATCCACAGTGCCAATGCCTCTAATCATAGATTTGCTTCCATCTCCAAATGTGACTGTTCCAATCTTCCCTTCGAAGAGTGTCTTGAACAAAACTTTATTTCCTGTCATGTGCCTGGAACAACCACTATCTAAATACCAAAGACAAGATCACGTGCCTTTAAGGCGGTTAAAGCAGTATAGCACATGTAATTATTATCATATGTGATTATACCAAGACACTCAAGAAAAATTTCAACACAAATGGTAAAAGACAAGCATATCAAGTAGACAATGTGACAACCTAATGAGAAGATTTTCAGAAAATTCATAACAACAGGGGTCAAAGATCAGCTCAAAGATTAAAGGATCAAAAACAAAAGCTACCCACTCTGATACCAATTGAAAATTTGTTTAGACCCCTTAAATCCAAACAAATTAACCTAGTTATTTAGTCAAGTGATTAACTTAGGTAATTATTCAAATCTAGGTTAACACAAAAATATCAAATCATGTAAAAGTGCGGAATAATAAAGAACACATGATATGATGACCCAGGAAAACCAAACCAGTAAAAAACCTGGGGAGAATTTAACCTAGCTATCCTCAAGGTAAAACGAATTCACTATGAAAGAATTGAAGTTTACACAATAGAGACTTAGATCACTAACATCCTATTGCTACCTGCCTGTAGGAAACTTACTACTACGACCACGTGACAGCTCCGAGACCACGAACTCCTTATTTCCTTGAATTCTTCAGCAAGGCACAAGCAACACATGCTTGTATATCTTAAAGCTCTTTTGTTGTTCTGCAACTGTATGATTTACCAATCTCTTGACATGAATCTTGAGTTTGGAAACCCTAAGTGTATGTGAAGGTAAACACCTCTAGATCTAACAATTAGATTCACAAACATAGTATTCAGAACTCTAAAAACGTGGCTAGGGTTTTCCCTTATATACTTAGGGCAGAACATAAAACCCTATACATTAAATGGGCTAGGGCTAAGTTGGAAAAATTCTACAGAAAAACATTCTGCACGACTTTTGATCGGTCGAGTCTAATTCTCGATCGATTGAGTCAGGCAGAAGTGCACAGTAAATTCTGCAGTTAACTCGATTCCAACTTTACATAAAAAGCCATACTTTGAGCAAGTCTAACACAAGACTAAAGATTTTTTTGATCATGGTTTGCCAACATTACAAATTGAAGTTCTAATACATTAGTTCCTAATTCCTTAGAACCTAACAACATTTATTCTACATCATTTATTTTCTAATAATAAAGTAACAAATTTAAAAGTATTATTTTTAAATTATTACTTGATTATTTGATTTATTTTCTTACATTCTTTGATGGGTGTGTGATGTTATTTGAAATAGTTGGATTTCTTAAAATTGTTTGCTTTTGGATTTGGGCTAGATCCAATATTTAATATATAGTAAATAAAAATTGAAATCCGTACCATACAATCAAATTGAAATTGAAATCAAATTTAACAATTACCAAGTTAAAAAAAATAAAATAGAAAGATAAATATTGAAAAATTAAAAAGATAAAGAGCAGTAAATCATGGTAGAGCTTATGATAAAAATATTATTATAAAAATGAATGATTAATAATAGTGTGGTGACGTTTTCTAAAAAAAATAATAATAATAATTGTGTGGTGACTCTGCATTGCAAGGTTTTGATGTGGAAAACTTTTCCCACACCGTGTTTCTTGACGGTGGCGGCAGAATTGAGCCCTTAGATCTTTCTGATGACTTAAACAATTTGTTGAAGCCACGAGGTTATGCCACATGGCTTCACCAAATTGTAAAATTTTTAATAAATTTTAGATTTTAAGACTGGATATATACATATTTTTTGGATAAATATGACAGATCAAGTAATAAAAGAAAGTAGTATTTCAATTACAACTATAACAGTTGTGTTTATCTAAAATGTTATCAACAAAGCTTAAAATCAATAGAATAGAATTACTTAAGGATAGAATTTAAATAAAATAAGAGAGATAAAAAAAACATAAAGAAAAGAAAGATCGAATTTGCATTTTTTTTCCTACGTTTCTTTAAAAAACATAAAAGGAAAAAAAGATAAAGCTTGCATTTTTTTTTCCTACGTTTTTTTTTTTTGGTGGATAAATTTACATCTTATGTCATCTTTTTCCTAATAATAAAGTAAAAAAAAAATTAAGTTTTACTTAAACTACTTATTTTTGTTTATATCATCTTCTTTTTGTTTATACATAGAGTTTTTTGATGTTTCATTATTTCTATTTCGTATTTTATAATTATTTGTTATATTCTTTTAACTATACAGGTACGATTTATTATTTATTTTTTAATTTTTAATTTTTAATTTTAAATTAATTCTTTTTTTATTTTATTTATTATTAGATTTAATTATATTATCAAAATATTTTTTTCGTAAGGCCATATTACGAGTTAGATAATATATTACATTTATAGAAGTGACACGTTAGGATACTGTGACCCAGTCCTTAGTATGTAATAAGACAAAGCGAGCGTATCAATTATAAGACTCAGAGAGAGAGAGAGAGAGATTCTTTTTTACACGCGACTCTGATCACTCTTTTCTTTCATCTTCTTGATTGTCATTTCAAAAAAATGGCTACGGATGCGAGTGTGTTGAAACATGGAGTGGTGGGGAATGATAATAATGGGCACGCTGCTTGCTGCAACACGGGGGGACCTGGGTACGCAACTCCGCTGGAGGCCATGTCTGGTCCTAGAGAAGCTCTCATCTATGTCACTTGCGTTTACACTGGTACCTATATATACACAATCCTCATCTACTTTTTATTTGAATTGCTTTTTCTTTTTTTTCTTTTTTTTTCATAGTAATTCGATTTCAATATGCAGTTATTATTGAATTTTCTTCCTAAATTACAACTTTACTAAACATGAAACCATATTAACATAAGAATATGTTCATGTTTCGATCGGCCACAAATACTCTTGTCCCCCTCCTATATATATATATATATAGGAGGGGGACAAGAGTATTTGTGGCCGATCGAAACATGAACATATTCTTATGTTAATATGGTTTCATGTTTAGTAAAGTTGTAATTTAGGAAGATTTTTGTTTTTGTTTTTTGAATATGTAGTTTTCTATAGTGAAATTGAAGTTAGTGAAGGATTTGTTGAAGGTATATGCAGGAGTCATGATGAGGTAGTGAAGCCTTCTTAATTGGATAAGCCCACTGCCAGGGCTGGCCCTTGACATTTTGGGGCTAAGGGGAGAATTAAAATGGGGTCTTCTTTATATTTATTTATTTATGTATTAATTAAATTAATATTTATTTAATATTTTTATATTATAATATATATTTTATTAAATTTTTTTTTAGATACAAATTTACTAATTAAATTTTTGTATTCAAGTTCTTTTAACATTTTCTTTTTAATTGATAATATTGTTAATCCATTTAATTTTTTTTAGGACATTGTCGATCTTAGATATGATTTTATTAATTTTAATTTAAAAAATTCCTTTCTGTAGAAGCAATTGTAACAGATATTACTAATAATATTCTATAAGCAATGCATGTATTTGGAAATGAATCTAACTTTTTTATATAATTTAGTATGTCAATTGGAGTATATTCTTTTATTTGGAAAGTTTCTTTTAAAACTTTTAACTCTGAAAATAAATCTAAACTATCAATATCATAATAAACATCATGTTTGAGAAAAGATTCAAGATTAAGACAGTGTTTTTGCAAATTATTAATGATTTGAATTTTGTGAAGTTAAATAGAAAACCAAAAATATCTTCATATATTTGAAACCTTTTTTTGGTCACAAGGATGTACCAAATTTTTTGAGTTTCATTTGAAACCTTTTTTTTTTTTTTTGTCTCTACCGCTCCTTCTTTTCCAAAATTTTGGGGGCCTTAGGCAATGGCCTAATTGGCCTAGTGGAAGGCCAGCCCTGCCCACTGCCCATACACTGTCTGATGGAGATGTATATATTGGATGCATGAGATAGTTATTGCATACCAAAAAAGCCCCACCTTTTAAAAAATAATAGGCTTTCCTTTTAATTATTTTTATTTTTATTTTTATTTATTATTAATTTTTTTTTTATAAGAAAATATGGAAAGCAAATGATTCCTATTGAAAATCAACCCTCAACTAAATTTTAAAATTTAGGATTTTGTTTTCCTGTCCAGCAGACTCTTGGATTTCAATGAAGCAGTTTCTTGCATCTCATTATTTATTTTGTGCAGTGCTATATATGGCCAGATTAGTTTCTTAATATGTTTTTGCCATCTTCATAATATATATTGTTGCTTTTAACCTTGAAGAGTTGAGACATATGTGTTGTGCCCTAGGCTTTATTCCTTTTTGTTCCTCTCCTTTGAACTCTACCACTTAAAATCCTTTTCTATGTGTGGACTAGTTGATTTGAGCTGTTTTTCTATCTATAGCTTATTGCTTTTCTGCTGTTACGGAACCATTTTGGATTGTTTGTCTTAGCTGGGCATAATGTAGTAAGTTATAATATAATGGTTAATTGTATATACAGGAACAGGAAGAGAGAAGCCTGATTACTTGGCTACAGTGGACATAGATCCAAGCTCTCCTACTTATTCAAAAGTTATCCACAGGCTGCCTGTGCCTTATTTAGGTGATGAACTACATCATTCAGGGTGGAATACATGTAGCTCTTGCCATGGAGATCCCTCAGCAGATCGACGCTTTCTGATCCTACCTTCACTAGTGTATGAGTAAATTTTATTTAGCATCAACGAATCTTTGCATACATAAATACATACGTAGGTTCACGTGTATATACATAAATAAATGTGCACCCGCATTGTTTGGTTAAGCACTGACCATTTATTGATGAAAGGGGTAGACAGGTGCTCCAACATAAAGAGGTAGAAAAATAATGTAAGCACAAGCTTTAGAGGCTACTTTATTTGGAACTTGCTATGAAAATGCTGGAAAATTACCAGTCTAGAAACTAATTCATGCTTGCTAAATTGATTCTATAAATGTTGTTGTGAATGAAAATTTGATTAATGTAGATGTGGTTCTTGTTATTGAAATATTACTTAAATTATGAACTATTACATTTTGAACTCACAATTCAACAGTCTGAAGTCCACTTTATCTGTGGTAGTTGTGGATGCGTTTGAAAAGATAAACACACACAAGATTGTGGATAATGACTTTGTAGTTAGGCAAGCAGTCTAATTGCATGTCTTTTCTTGACTTGTGCTTAGGTTTGATCTGGTGTTTGCAGCTCACTGATTTCATAGTGATCTCATGATGATTTCTTTATTTAATAACCTATTATTGATTCTCCAGTGTTCCTTAATTTAGTTTCACTAGCAGTATCAAACTCTTGAACTTCACTGGTTATAGGTGGATTAGAAAATTATGGCTCAGGTTTGATACTTCATATTATTATTTATTTTTGCCCGCTGTGTTGGGGGGGGAGGGGGGGGGGGGTTGACTTTTGATATGTGATAACTGGTTGCATTTTATGTTTTGGAATATCCCCACAAAAGAAACACACGCGAGATAATCTGTTTCCTATTTAAGTCTTTTGTGTTTACCATAAAGATCAAATTTATGGTTTAATGTAATGTGATATTTTTAACTTTTGAGAATTATTAACACCCCGCCTCCTAAGAAAGAAAGAAAATTGTCTGGTATTGTACTTTTTTGTGTTTTCTTCTACTTCCAATGGATCGGTGCAGTATGATGGATATATGCCTTTAAAATGCTGAGGAAGCATTTTATAATGATTCCATTTCCGTAAGAGGCCTAATGTAGCCTTTTTGTAATTTCTGTTCTTTTTGTCAGAAGCTATGATTACTAGTATTGATGGTTTTCATCATTTGAAGAGGTGCATTAACTGTAGGTAATATATTCCTTAATAAGTCAAGCTTTTTCAGATCTGGTCGCATATATGTGATTGACACAAAAACCAATTCCAAGGCTCCATCACTGCATAAAGTTGTTGAGCCTGAAGATATTATTCAGAAGACTGGTTTGGCTTATCCACACACATCCCATTGCCTTGCTTCTGGGGACTTACTGGTGTCATGCCTTGGTGATAAAGATGGAAATGCTGCAGGGAGTGGCTTTCTTCTTCTTGATTCTGATTTTAATGTCAAAGGAAGGTACTGTTCTGAGACATACAAATAAATCTAATCTTTTACTGTTAGCAAACTAGTTTTAAAAAATCATGTATCTACGTATCCAATTTTGGCGCAATTCGTTATATTGATTAATGGAAACAATATATCAAATTTAAAGACAAGATTGACAATACACAAGTAATATTGGAAATCTATTTAAATATTCACGGAGATGGTCACAGTTTAATCGCATGATTCAATTCCTGGCATTGTAAATTGAGCGTGTTTACTGTAGATTTGATTACGATGTAACCTTAAAGCTCCCTTCACATCTACCAGGTGGGAGAAACCAGGGCACAGTCCACTTTTTGGCTATGATTTCTGGTACCAACCACGACACAAGACAATGATAAGCTCCTCATGGGGTGCCCCTGCTGCTTTCACTAAAGGTTTCGACCTTCAGCATGTTTCTGATGGTCTTTATGGGAGGCATCTGCATGTGTACAGCTGGCCAGGTGGTGAACTGAAACAAACATTGGATCTTGGCAGTACAGGGCTTTTACCTTTGGAGGTGAGTGCATAGACAATCTACAGTCTGGTTTCCTACATCTAGAGTATGGCCAACATGATTATTTGTTAATTTATATTTTTTTTTTCTTTTAATCAGAACATAATAAGTCCGGATCTATTTTTGTCTCAATGTAACCCTTTTGCAGATAAGGTTCCTGCATGATCCTTCGAAAGATACGGGGTTTGTTGGTTGTGCCTTGACAAGTAACATGGTGCGATTTTTTCAGACCCAAGATGGCTCTTGGAGCCATGAGGTATGCACATAAGATATTTATATATGTCTGTATGTTAGTGTGCCATTTTGTGTTCACCTTGTAATTTGCTCTGTATTGTCTTTTTATTTGAGGCATTGATCAATATTTGCAGATTGCAATATCAGTGAAGCCATTGAAGGTGCAAAATTGGATTCTTCCAGAAATGCCTGGGCTTATAACTGATTTTCTGATCTCTCTTGATGATCGTTTTCTGTACTTTGTGAACTGGCTGCATGGGGATGTGAGGCAGTATAACATTGAGGACCCTAAGAATCCTGTATTGACAGGCCAAGTATGGGTTGGGGGACTAATTCAAAAGGGAAGCCCAATAGTGGCCGAGGGAGAAGATGGAAAAACATGGCAATTTGATGTTCCAGAGATCCAGGTTTGTGTGAACTCCATTGTAAAAGTTAAAACTCTTTCTGAGCTATAGCTTATTGCTGCCTAATTGATGATTGATTGGGACCATTGGGTGCTTTTAGTAACAATTCCCTAAACAAGATAGGCTTGGTTGGGAATGCTGCTTATGTGCAATTTAGATATCAGTTAAAACAGTTCCTGCACTAGAAGTATTTCACACAGAGATGCATCAGATAATCTGTTTGGTTCTTTCTGCTTCTGATTTACATCATGATTCTATAAAAAAAGATGTATTATTAATCTACTGAGTGCTTTATTCATTATCTGGTGACCATCAATCATTATCATTTAGTAATAGATGCACACGGACCACCTAAACCTTGATGTGTTAACACTATACACTGTATGCAAGTGGCTAGACAACGTATAAGTGACCTGTTAAATATTCATCACTCGAGTGCCTTTATCCCATATAGGTATATGCCTAGTTCAGCTAGACGCCTAGACCATTCGTTTGATAGGCTGTAGAAAAATAATACCATTTGAGTTTCTTCCTATCTCTGATGTGTTACATGTTAGTGTTCCGCAACACTTTTTAACCCACACGTATTTCCACAGTACTTAAACAACGTTACTAGAAATCTCTTACCACGCTAATCACTCATACCAAGATAGTACTTTTGCTCCATGTAGTTCCCTTAATTTAATATGTTGTTCATGTAAGTGTACACCAATTTAATTATGTTTATGTGGTTTATGTGCATTGGTCTAGCACAAACTATGTAATCACTCAAACTAAGACAGTACTTTTGCTCCATGTAGTTCCCTTAATTTAATATGTTGTTTGCTTCATATTTTCCTTTCAGGGAAATCAGTTAAGAGGGGGGCCTCAAATGATCCAGTTAAGTTTAGATGGGAAGAGACTCTATGTCACCAACTCACTCTTCAGTACATGGGATCGTCAATTTTATCCTGATCTTGTGGAGAAAGGATCTCACATGTTGCAGATTGATGTTGATACAGAGAAAGGTGGTCTGAAAATAAACCCGAATTTTTTCGTGGATTTTGCTGCTGAACCTGATGGTCCTTCCCTAGCCCATGAGATGAGATATCCTGGTGGTGACTGCACTTCAGATATATGGATCTAAGCAACTTGAATCTATTTCTAGCAATAAACGCCAATATTTTAACATATAGTAGTGGATATAATGAACTTTCCAAATTAAGTTGTTGGTGATGTCAGTATGTGCAGGAAAAATGGGAACTTATGAATTATAAATAATATTTGAAATTTCTACCAATACATTGTCCAGTCCCGAACTTTTTAGCTCTCTTCTTGTTAGGTTAGGACTTAAGAGTCTCTCTTTCTTGTCTTGGTTTGCCTAAGAGAGTTCCTTAGGGCTAGGAGTGTCTGTACATGCTTAGGCTGTCGAGATGGACTCGGAATTCATAGACCAACTTTAGACGATTCAGATCATGACAGATGAAGAAGAGGGGATTCATATCTGTACTTCAAAAAGCCTTAGAGCATTCACATTAGGTCTTAGAGCATTCACATTAGGTCTTGTAAATGCCATATGTTGGTAATATTTAGCATCAAAGCCCCAAAACTCTCCATTACCCAGTCTTGCAAAGTCTTAGAATTGTAAAAAAATTTGCAATTGTGCTATAGTGTCATCTAGGGGTGTGCATGGGTCAGGTTGGGTCGGGTTAAGGGTATTTTTTAACCCAACCCACCATGGTGGGTCAAAAAAAATCCAACCCAATCCAACCCATCACATAAGTCCAACTCAACTCAACCCAACCCAACCCACATGGGTCGGGTTGAACCCATGGGTTGGACTAATTTTTTATTATTATTATTAAATTGAGTAGAAAAAAAATATAAATATAAATATATTAAAAAAACCCAAAAATTAGTATCAATGTAACTCCTTAAAGGCAAACAACACTAATGATTAAACAACAATAGTAATTTATTAGGGTTTGAGTGAATTAATTGGCTTTATATAGGATAAGAAGAGCTAGTTATTTTTAAAAATTTATTAATTATATAATATATTTTAATTATATTTATTAAATATATGGGTGGGTCGGGTTGGGTTTGGCAAGTTTGGAATTTGATGACCCAAACCCAACCTGACTCACTATCAAAAAAAATTTTGTAACCCAACCCAACAAGCCCTAAAAACCAACCCAACTCGACGGGTTGGGTTGAGTCAGGGTCGATTTTGGCAGGTTGGCTGTACATTCCTAATGCCATCCTATTTTTATGATGGTACTGTAGCTCAATTGCAAAAATAAAATATTCAAATTTATGCATCATCTCACTCTTTTAATCCCTTTTATTCTCTCTCTCCTTTGTCTTTCTCTTTCTTTGGTCTCAGTACATTTCTTTCTCACTCTCTCTTTCCTCACATCTATAGTGGTTGGGCCTCCATGCCGACGAAGCAGAGATCTATTGGCCGAGGGGTATTGTGAGTCGGACCTGGTGGCGGAGGAGTGGTGGGTTGCTAATATTAGTATCCAAGACAAAGGTCAATGAGTCTGACAAACGAAAAGATCTAACATTTCTGGAACTTTAAATTCAAGTTCAGTTATTTAGTTTAAGAACTCTACAAAACCTATTTTCTCAAATTATTTTAATACCAAAAAAATTGATGTTGGTTTTTTAACATGGATATGCCCTACTCTCAATTTATGGAGGTCAAAGTATTAAAATGTTGGATGCTTTGTCAAAAAACAAAGTGAATGCTGCCATGCACAAGGATTCAAGGTTGATTACAGTGCAACATAGTAATGGAGTAACCCGTAGGTGGGAATCTGTTAAGTCCACATGCAGGTCCAAGTTATTTTGCATATTGCAAAAGATGGAAAAACATAAAGTTATGAGGCAGTAGAAGTCATAACCATAAATAGGATGGTGAACATCAAGAAAAAGAAAAAGAAAAAGAAAATGGAGAACACATCAGTAAAAGACCCAACCAGAAGCCTAGTATGTAGGTTAAGTTTCTCATTGACTGCCAATGCAATGTGTTTTGTACTTGTACTTGCCACTGAAAGCAAACTAAACCATGGTTGTTCGGGCCATTTGTTCTGCTTATGACGTCACCCTGCTTTATATTAGGCCCAAGTAAGCTATCTCTATTGTTGAAGCAGGACAAGTTAAGAGTACCAGCCATCTGGTTGACTTTGGAACTCAAATTCTTTAACCTGTCCTGACGTCGATTCATCTCTTTCCAATTCTGTTCATCAGCAGAGGCAAGCTTTAATGAGGAGGCCAGGATAATGGTTAGGGCTTTAATGAGGTTGTCAGAATAATGATTAATTTATTAAATTCACTCATTCCTAACAACTTAAACTTTTGAGAAAACCAGTAATTCATCTTAACATCAAAGCAAATGGTCCTAAATTCGAATTCTATCTCCACTCAATCTCCCACTTTAAAATTTCAAAATCCCACATGTTGGATCTCAAGACTTTGGGCCTACACATGATGGGTAGTGTTAGGATAATGGTTAAGTGATTCTTTTCTATTAGTTTTAGCCTTTGGAAGAATCGGTAATTAATCAAAGGACAGGGTAAAAGCAGTAAAAGAACAATTTGAATCTCATAAAAAAGAAGATAACTGTTACTTTATAAAAATTACTTACCTGCAATTACATGTTGCACTGATTTGGCTATCATATGAATATAATTTAAAACCAAAAATCATATGAATATAAATTAAAACCAAAATCCTAAACCGCTCCATCTCCAATAAATTTTCAATACTTTAAATACTTTGGTCTAGTCAGACTATAAAAACTAATACCAGAAAATATGAATTTTGATGAGAAGCAGGGAAAACACCACATAACAACCAACCATGCGGGAATGCATCATGTAGACAACAACAACATGTATGCAAGGACATACGACAAGAGCAAGAGATGTCCTGTAGTCCATCAAGAGCTTGGAATTAAAACTTTTAATTTTTAAGTACACTTACCAAACCAAGAAAATAACAAATTCTTTCTCCCTTTCTAAGTATTGGTCATATGCCAATACCTAGAGAAACAAAGTATTTAAAACTGATGCAAAATAATATAGAGAAAAAAAAAATAGTAATTAATTGGTCCAGATACAAGAGACCTTCACCTTATCATGTAATTGAATCAATAAAGGTTATTTCACTTAAAAAATCAATTGTATTCAGTTTACCAAGTTGCAAAGTTGTAAAATAATAAAATTAAAAAACAGTTCAGAAAATTTACAGCACAATTGCATTCACAAATAAAGTGGAAAAAACAACTCCACTTTGCAGGATTTCTTTGGAGCCTATCATTAAATGAGACAAAAACTTCAATCGCGTAGCGTCATTTGTAAAAAATTATCACCTTATAGAGGAGCCTGGAATCAAACATTAGGAAACTACTAAGAGTTAGTAAGGAAAAAAAAAATCAACTCACATTTTGAAAAAAATAGTAAATTGAATCCCACTTAAAATTACATAAATGTTAAATATAGTTTCTTTTACAAAAGAATACGTTTGGGTGAGAGACTAGATATATACAGAGTTCATTCGACTTGTTTTGGTTGGCTATGCTATTATTTACATTATGGATTAGGTTTAGACTAGATATATACAGAGTTAATTCAACCTTTTTTTTTAAGAATTTGAAGGTTCAATTGGTCATGTGCTGTAAGTTGAAGCAATGTGTCCATCTATTCTGCTACTCTTCATAGAAGCTATATTTGTATTTTTAACAAATTTTGTAAAAGAGATTGTTATGTGGCATTGTGGCAATCATTTATAGTAGATATTGTAGTGACACTCCAGCAATTATTTTGTTTATGCTATTCTAGCAGTAGAAGCACAAGGAAAATCATTATTAAAGAGATGGGTGCATGGTGAGTGATTGCAAAGGGAACAAATCAACCCAGCTTATTTGTCAACATTCTTATTCGTCAACTAATAATTATATTAGTCATTTCTAGCTTTGTTGTTCCACATATTTTTCTGCTCTATTGTTGGTAACACAAATAAGAAACATATGGCCAGTTGGCCGCTAATGATTGATTCAAAATGTGATGGTTTTGTGAAGATTTAATGTTTGACAATGTTCTTAATAGCATCATGATGATATTTTTCTTCCTTTTTTTGATAGTAAAAAATAGGATAAAGTTTGACAACAAACTTAGTTATTAATTCCCCCTAAAAAAAAACATAGTTATTAGTTAAGGCTACAACTCTACTTGATATTTTTGTATTTGATGTAAATTTTAACAAATCTACAATTGGATTATATTTTCTTTTTATATCTTCCATGCTTGCAAAATTTAATAAGATAAAAAACTAATAGTTATGTCATCAATCAAATGTTTAAATTTCGAGTTTTTATAGTCTAAAATTATACATAAAAAAATATGTTTATGAATCAAATAGTAAATAACATCTGATTGACATGAAATTTGACATGTGTTTTAAAAACATAAAGAATATGCAATTCAATGATTAAATTTTCAAAATATATAGCCATGTTAATTTATTTAGTGAGAGTTGTAGCCTTGGCCTACTGCTAAGTTTGTAGCCAAACTTTGTTCTAAGAATAAATAAATAAAATATTTCATGTTTGAAAAAAGGCTCTATTCCAAACCAACCACAAACTCTGCCACCGTTCATATTCAATTTATGAGAAGAACATCAATCTAGGATTCGGCTAAACGTAAGTTTAAGTCTTTCTAAGTGTCCGCTTAGCATGATTAATTTTGCTAGCTTATTTTTGCTACTATTTATGAGCTCCACAGCACTTTTTTGTACTATTCATGGGTTTTACAGTATTATTTCAGCTAACTTTTACCTTTATCTACAGTATTTTCTGCAAAAAAAATTTTAAATTCAGCAAAATAAGCAAATCCCAAACAAATCCTAAATATGAAGGCTATCAATATACAAATTTAATATTAGTGTATTTACTCATTTGTTTTAGCTTCATTACTTATAAATAAATTGCATGAAGTTGATTATACCTTCAAACTAAGGCTGTCCACAGAAAATTGGTACCTGACCCACCCGCAAAAACCGACCGATTCGGTTTGATAACCGGTTGACCCGACGCCGGTGATGGTTGGCGACGGGTCTCCGCCTCCAGAACCCGTAAACGGCGGGTCGGTTGGCGGGTTTTCTCCCCCAAAATCCGAAGAACCAGAACTGACCGGCAAAAACCCATAATCCGGCGAAAAATCCAGATTCCAGCAAGCAAAACTTAGATTCCGGCGAGCAAAACCCAAATTTCAGCAATAAATTTCCAGATTTCGACGAAAAAACTCTGATTCAGGTGATATTTCATGTAGATCTGACGAGATTTTGACCGGATCTAGTGAAATCTCATCAAATCTGGTGAGATTACCGCCGGATTTGGCAAAATCTCATAGATTCCGATGAGATTTTCGCCGGATTTGGGTTTTTCTCTCAGTTTCCTCGCTGTTTTCTTAGATGTAGGGCACCGACCGATCCATCCGCCACCCGTTGAAGTCTGACCCGGACCAACCCGTTTACTCCGGCGGTCGGCGGCGGGTGAGATGTTTCAAAACTCGATTCCATTGGGTCAGTTCCAGGTTGGGCACAAACCCAACCCGGACTGACCTATGGACAGCCCTACTTCAAACAATATATATTACTTAACTATCGATGCAGTGCTCTGGTAAGCGACTATTTTATCTTTTATTTGAAGTTAATGAAAAAAAAAACGAATTTATTTTTACTTTTAAAGAATTAATAATATTCCTAACAACTCAAAATTTTCAAAATTTTTGGATTTCAAATAAAAAAAAGTACTAATAATTAGGGGCATCACATGGTGTTGTCCAAACTCTTAGTGGAAAGTGTGGATGCTTAGCTCGTATATTCTCAAGTTTAGTACAACCCTAATTTAGTCATTGTTGGACATGAAACAAGTATAATTTTTTCATGAGTTCAAAAAAAATTATTTTATTTCTCTCTCTTTTTTTATTTTTATTTTTTATCTTGATGACTTCTGGATGATATATCATTAATCATAAAATTGTGTAATGCATGGAAAAGTTAAATCATTATTGATAAATAAAGAGTCAATCAAAAATTTTATAGAAAAGAACATATGTAATTCAATTAGAATATATATATATATATATATTACAGAGAAAATCAAATCTAATCAAATTAAAATTTGTTTACCTGTTAAGTTACTTTAAGTTATGCTACTAGTAATTTTAAAACCAATTTCAATAACATATACTATAATCCTAACATGTAAAAGTGTGGGTTTTCAATTTATTTGACAAAATTAATTAGAATAAGTCAATAAAAAATCAAAAACTTCCGTATTGTATTTTATTAGGAAGTATCCCTACAATGCAAAGAAAATTTAACAAGATATATATATTTTCAAATATAAAATTTAATAATTAAGGTAATTATTAAAATTTATTTATTATGATTAGGGATGTGCATGGGGTCAAGTTGAAGAGTTTTTTCCAACACAACCTAATCTTGTTGAAATGGGAAATTAATTCCCAACCCAATCCAACCAACATGAGTTGGGTTGGGTTAGGTAAATGAGTTGTGCTTACATGTTTCATACGTTGTCAAAAATTGGGTTTTCATCAAGTATTCAAATATATTTCAATAAATTATTACAATTCATATAATATGATTTAATTATATTCAAAAAATTCAAATTCATCCAAACTAACTCTCAAAATACCAAAATCATACGAACTTAAAAACATTAAAATAAGGGTAATCAAGTAAACTTATATACACGGTGGGTTGGGTTGGCTCATATGAGTTGAAAAAACAATCAACCCGAGGCAAGGCTCAAAATAAAATTTTAACCCACAAAAGTCAACTTGAGGTGTTAGGTTGGTTTGATTGGGTCAGTTTTGTCAAATTGGTGAGTTTGATGCACACTCTTAATTCTAATTGAGTTTATATATAGAATTATGTATTATACTGTTTAAAGAAATTATGTATGGCGAAATTTGAATGTAGTGCATAATATAGGATGTTTTATAGGGATTATTATTATTATTATTATTATTATTATTATTATTATTATTATTATTATTATTATTATTATTATTATTATTATTATTATATGAAATGAATCCTTATAAAATTTAATCTCGTTAGAAAAAATACACATTAGAACAATAATGTGGAAAATGTGGGTTTGTCAGTAATATATATATATATAGACACACACACATATATATGATAGAATTTCAACTTGAGGTCTTTGCTCCACGATGATTGTCTTTTCTCATTAGGTTAAGACATCAATTGATTTTGGTGTGAGTTGAAACCTCATATATCTTGTAAGGACACAATTTACAATTTGGACCTACAAGAGAGATGGACTTTGGCCCATCAAGTGAACAATATCTTTGCAATGAATTTGTAAGAGAGTGGGCTAAGTAAACTCGGTTGAAACGAGCTGGTGATGGCCCAAATCTAGCTATGATTAGCCTGATAAAGACAAAGTGCTAGAATTGTATTAGATTCTTCTCGGCTCGGTCCGAGGAGCCTTTCTTGACAATTCCCTAGGTGTTTCTCTTTCTCTTTCTCTTTCCTTGATGCTTTTTTGTTTGCCTTTCCTCTTTTTCTCTGGATTGTCCAATGTCCCCTTCTTCCTTGCCTTCAGCTCTATTTATATGCTAGTTCTTCTCATGTGCCAGTTAAGTGGTTCTTTCTTGATACTTGTCCCATCAACCTTCCCCTAAAGCCATTGCATGGTAGCTGTAAAGGACCAGGGCCACTGTTCAGATGTTTTTTCCCCATTAATGCGACCATGATATTAGCTGCAGGATTATAAATGCAGTGGCAACAGCCTTTTACCTAATATCTGATCGTTGCCACTTGTCCTTTTTGGCCTACATAAGTTAGGGGATTCTCCAGAAATGCTAGGATCAACGTTGGAGCACTCATCTGGGTCATTCCTTTGATAATCCGAACAGACAAGTTTCCTCGGATCAGTCTTTTTCTTTCCACGCAACTTATACTTCAGAAATGAGTTAGACTAGGCACATTCCTCACGATTTGTTGTCCTCGGGCGTATGGTTCTCCTTGGATGGGCCCACGACCCATTATCTGGCATTGGACCTTTTACCCCTACATATCTTATTTGATGACAAGATACTTTACTAGTTAGAAGTTGAAACCCAAAAAGAAAGAAGCCTCTTGAGTTGTGAACAACATTTATGAAAACATTATACGAAGTTGTCAACAAGTCAAACTTTTTTATTTTATACTACATGTATATTTCTTTCATGTCAAGTGGCTAAAGTTTCCTTACACTACATTTAAATAAAAAAAAAAAAAAACTTTCCTTACACTAAAAATGGCTATTCTTCATTAAAAATGTATTAGTTACAAATTTGCCTATTTTAAAATTGTTTCAATTCAAACAGTCAATGAATCACTTTTTACAACAAATAACATAATTTCTCTTGAGTTGTGACTAAATTTTATTTAAACTCCAAAAAAAGAAAAATCCTTCCATATTAAGAAATCTAGTACACTATATGAGAATATATTGTGAAATTATATGTTATAAGTTATTCGATTATTGTCACTAAAACATTCACAATAAATTTAATATTAATTGTCAAAATCATATATTATATTATATGCTATATAATAAAAATTATACAACAAAATCCAATCCATATATATCATAAATTTTTTATATTATTTTTATGTCCTTTTCATGTACTTTGGGATTCAATATAAGAAATTCATTTTGCACAAAGAATTGCACACCACAAGCACTTTGCTTACTTTTAATAAAGATCCATGTTAGTAATATTTTTTTTCAATGCACTTGGCTTTAGAAATATGTCAAAAGGTATGGTCTTTTCATGTTTGTGAATTAAACAATAAAGTGCGCATTGGATGAGAAATATAAATATTTAGGGTATGTTTGGTAGACTGTAAGTCTGTAATAGACACTATAATGTAATAATTATTCATATGGTTTAGCTATTCAGTAATTTTTTTATGTTTTAATTACAGAGAATTGTCATTCATTATAAATAGCTATTCTTTAAAATAAGAAATAATTATTCCTCTCTGAAAGGGTTGTAATACCTATTCCTTAGTAGGTGTATTAATTTCTAAAATTAATATATTTTTAAATAAACAAACTTTTTATATACACATAACAATTATGAAAATAAAAAATCATAAAAAATAACTGATCTCTCTTTCAAATTTAAAATATATATATATATATATATATTATTTTTTAGAAAATATAATTATATAAGTAAGATATTTTCTAAAATATTTTTAAGTTTTATTCTAATGTTATAAAGACAATTTGATTTAAGGGTTTTATTCTTGTATTGTTATCAAGCAAATGAATAGTAATTGGTATTACATTACAATATCTTGTATTTCTTGTAAAACCTATTTCTATACAATCACCATTGCACTCTATTAAACATGTCCTTAGAAATGAGAAATCTCAAAAGTGTGTAAATATGAACTCAAGAGTCTGTGAATATGTCCAAGACGAACGCTACAACCAAAAGCCCCATATCTGTATGGAACAAACTTTTTTTTTTTTTGGTGGAAAGGAACAAACATCCGAGAAAGAAAAACAAAGAGACAAGTGTCAACAACCCAGTAACACTTTCATTTTCATTTGAGAGGTGCTACATCCACAACATTTTTACAACAAATTATAGGTGGTTAGTTGTTATTGGTTCAAATTTGAATCTAACACTAAGATTACTTTTTTGCCCCAACAATAACAACCAGTAACAATCTGCCACTTAGGATTTATTGTAAAAATGTTGTAAAAATGTTATGGACATATTATTTCTCTTTTCATTTTAGTAAATGATATTTATTTATTAGTCCTTAATGTTTGGACTCGTTCTTAATGTCTCCCTTCTATCCATTCTAGTTGTTGGCGGCATACTATATCTATAGTTAGTGCAACTAAAATTTAAAATACACTTAAAAAGTATTAACATTTAACAAAAAAGAAAAAAAATTAAACAGGAAAATATTTTTATAAAATATATTTTCTCTCACAAACTCTCTTTCATTTTTCCTTCTATTGTCAACTCAACCTTTGTCTCTCTCTCTCTTTCTAACAAGCACACATAAATAATAGGCACCACTGTAAATTTAATTAATTACTATAAATTTATAATGTAATGAGAAATGATATGTCCACAACATCTTTACAAGAGCAAGACTTAGATACAATATTTAGGTGCTGCTCCTTAGGTATCCTTCTTAAGATTTTGCCATGTGGATTTTTTCTCATGGGATGGTAGTGTATGTTTTAGTTAAGTAGCTACATGGTTAAATCTTAAGAGAAGAACTTAAGGAATAGCATTTAAAGTATTGTACCTAAATTTTGTCATTTTCACAATATTTTCACACCAAATTCTATGTGGTAAGTTGTTATAAGTTGTTATCAGTGAGGTAGAAAAGTAATTTTAGTGTTAGGTTCAAATTAGAACCAATAACAACTAACCACGTAAGAGTGAATATGTAATTATTGCACTTTGGAATATTCTATAAAGACAAAATTTAGATACAGTACCTTAGGTGCTGTTCCTTAGGTTCCCCCTTTTAAGATTCAACCATGTAGCTATTTAACTAAAAAATATACTTCTATCTCTTGAGTAAAAATTCACATAACAGAATCTTAAGAATAGAACTTAATAAACAACACTTAAGTATTGTACTTAAGTCTTGCTCATTCTATAATTACCCTTGTTGTTGTTGTTGTTGACATTAATAACTGAAAAGACAATATTAAAAATATACTCAAATGTTAGGAATAAAAATTAAAAATTTTAATTTTAAGGGCCAAAATCGAAATTCTTGAAATTTAGATGGTGAAGATTTTTTATTATGGAAAAATTGTGAATTCAAAATCTATGGTGCAATCAATAACCAATCATAAGCAAAACAACTTACAGCTGCATAAAGTTCCAAAAGAAACGCGAATCACAAATCTAATCACATAAAGATTCCAATTATTTTATTTTTTTTTATTTTTTTTATGCCTGCGTATCCATGTCAGTCAATTCTTTGTTCAGCCAAAGCATCTCAGTCGATACTAAAAAAGACTTCCCTGACGTGACTGATTACAACCGGAAGATACCGGTCTTTTTGTCGCATAACATTAAGAAGCGGAATCGGATCAATTGCAAACTGGCAATTGCCAGTTTGCAGCACAAACCGCTCGCGTTATTTCTCAAATGGAGACAAAAGTATAGGAAAGATGACGCACTACTTTAAAGTAGAATCTTTGTTAAAATTAGCCTCTGAGCGTGGGCGCGTGCTCGTGCGTAGAGACTTTTTTTTTTTTTTTATAGATAAAATTTAATAATTTATCTTTATTATAATTTAAAATTATTATATTTTTTAATTATAAAAAAATTTTAGAAGTGTGATGAATATTATGCATTTGTAGATGAAAAATTTTTTTCATCACATCTCTAGATTTTTTTTTTGTGATTAAAAAATTTAATAATTACAAATTATAATGAATGTAAATTATTAAATTTTACCTAAAAAATAAAAGAGTCTTTGAGCACGCGCGTGCTCAGAGACTAGTCTCTTTGAATTTAGAGAGCAGTTCTAACTTTTAAAAAAAATTTTAACAAAATTAATGAAATCAAAACTTAGGATATAGTTCCAACTTTTTTTTAAAAATTCTTTAACAAAATTGATGAAATCAAAACTTAAGAAATAATATGCATATGCTAATAATATTATTAGCACATGTATATTATTTTTGGGATCTTCAAACCCTTGAAAAGAACTATTGCAGAACATTTGTAAAAGATTGTGAGGGAAATTTAAAAACAATAAATATGTATTTTTTTTTTTTCCAAAGTAGAGTATCATAAATTTTGTCATAATATTTTAAACTTTCAACACATATGAATGCACCATCTCCTACTATAGGAGGCGAGTTTTGGAGCCAAACTTTCTGTAACAAAAGACCTAAAACTCAAAAACAGTAAAATTTGCTAAAGTTACATTTACAAACAAAGTTCACACTATCAATGCGCCATGATCCAAATCTTGTTTCCCATTTATATGCTGCTACTACATTTCTCGATTCTCATTTTCAGATATTGCTCAGTATCTTTTCACTTTGTTTTTCATTCTTGTTGATGGTGAAAGCTAAGAGAGCCATCTTTCAACAAACTCATCCGCTAACTATAAAACTAAAATCATCATGCACGTGCTCAGAGGCTTTTTTGTTGTTGTTGTAACTGTTAATAATTTGAATCAATTATAATTTGATATTATTACTTTTTCCAATCACAAAAAAGTCTAAGGGTGTGATGAGCATTTTACATTTTTGGGTGAAATAATTTTTTAATTACACCTCTAGAGATTTTCTATAAAGAGTCTGTAGGAAAAAACTTAGCCAAAAAAAAAAAAAAAAAAAAAAAAAAGGGTCTGCTTGAAGTAAAGGCAAAATCTGTAACTTATAGTGATGAAAATCTTAGAAGCTGAAATTTGTCTTTTAAATCATAACTCATAAGGATCCCTGTGGACTGTGAGAGTGCTTTTGAACTCTACTAACTTTACTAAGTTGTCCTATGGACCTTGAAGGAGTTTGGTTACTTGGGTACTATTATACATGCATCGATCACCACCCCCCTCACCCCAAAAAAAAAAAAAAAAAAATCCCATTTAAAATGTTAAAGATGGGAGAAAAAGTAATGAACTGGTCAAAAATTTTTAGTAACACCAAGAATTCTGAATTAGTAAGCTAGTATAGTATAATTGTTTGTTTGAAGGAGTGAGAGAGAAATAAGAAGGAACCCGAGTGTCATCAATTTGGCCATCTGCTCGAGCACCAAAGCTCATGACATCAAAATCAACTAAGGCAGACCTTCTCCTCCCCTTGTGATGTAAAACGTGTCTACTCTTTTGTGCCTCAAATTCAATGTCTTTCACAACTGACACTGCTTCTCTGCCAAAAACACCATTGAAATAATCGATAGACAGCACTAAGAGCAATTTGGCATGGAAGAAAGGCCGGCTCATTTTGCTGTTTTAATCTATGTATGCGTCTGCAATAATATGTCAGTTCTGAGTGAGAGTACTAGTTTTGACGGGAAGTTATGAAAAAAAAAAAAAAAATCCTACGTCTACAACATTTTTACAACAAATTACAGGTGGTTAGTTGTTATTGGTTCAAATTTGAATCTAATACTAAGATTACTTTTTTGCATCAACAATAACAACCAATAACAACCTATCACTTAAGATTTGTTGTAAAAATATTGTGAAAATGTTAAAACAAAACATGAATTTACGGCTTTGTGAAAGCCATGGAATGTGGAGACCGATATCTCAACTCTCAACCGCTATCTTCAATTATCTTTTTTATATATTGATATTTAGTTTTGTTTTTGGAAAAACGTGGGGTGTTTTTAAAATAATAATAATAATAATAATAATAAAGGATAAGAAACGTAGGTTTTTGATAATTATTTAGTTTTTTTTTATTGATATTAGTTTTGTTTTTGGATAAAGGAAAAAAAAAACAACAGCAATGTTGATTGTTTAACTATTTTTTTTTTATTTTAAAAAAAAAAAACAATAAAGATGCTTAGAAGAAGTGGGTTAGTGGGAGAGTGTTCATATTTTGTAGGTAATATTTTAGTGTAAGTTAGACATATATTTTTACCATCCTATCTTTTAGTTTTGTCTCTACTTAAACCTAGAGGTGTAGGGATATTTTGAAAAAAAAAAAAAATCTGGTTCAAATAGGTGGAGCCCTTTAAATAGTAGTATGGATAATACTTACAATAATTGTAGAACCATGTAAAAGTCACAATTTTTGTTATTAAAAGGATTCAGAAAGTTAGTTATAGGGACACGATATTCAGACCAATCTCAAAATGTATGGAATCTTGGTTTAGTAAGCCCAATACAATAAATTTGTAGAGAGTGGGCCGAAGAGCTAGGCTTTAGTGCATGGATAACAGTTAATATGGATTTCATGACAATCAAACAGAGATGAACCGAGTTTACCAAAGAAAGTTTGTCTTCGGCACAATCTGAGGAGCTTTGTTCTAGTAAATGTTGAATGAGAATGATTACAAGAGTTCTTGAGATTGCTACCGTGCTTTCTCCGTTCCTTTGTCCCCTCTCCATGGTGGGTTTCTCCTATTATATAGTCCCTTTCAAACAATCTGGGCCTTCCCCTTGTTGATCATCCAAGCCTATGCTTGAGTGCCTGTCCCATCAGACACCCTCTCTGGTGTTCTGTGAGTTGCGGTAACCGAGGTAGCACTGTTCAGTGGTCCTGTTCACATAAATGCGGTATTAGCAGCTTTCTCCTATATATTTTTGAGTTCCTATCCTTCTTGTACGTTTGTGGCATACGTCCTTATCACTAGAGCTTCCTAGAAGGTCACTTTGATCACTAGGATCCATAGCTGATCTGTGTTTAGCTTATTCGAGGAGATATTCTTCCTCGGACTCGGATTACTCACGATCTCGGCTAAAGCCCCATGCTCTCGGCCAAAGTCTAAGACCCAATTGCATGATTTGGGCCCATGACCCCACAATAGCCCCTAAAAACTTTGGTTTTTTCCTCTCATCCGAGGAGAAAAGTGAGGTTTTGAATTCTTAAGAGTTAATTATATTGGATCATTTTGACCTACACCCGTGGGAGTGCCGTTTTACGCGCCCCATATTTGTACTGTAATTGCTCCTTTCAGAGCTACCAATCTGAGGAGTTGGTTATAATCTTAGGTTTGTCTTGACACTTAGCAGGAGGTTCGAGGGATCTGACGTAGCTAAGGCTCTACTTAGCAGAAGGTCTGAGGGACCCGACGTAGCTAAGGCTCTTCTTAGTAGGAAGTCTGAGGACTCGACGTAGCTAAGGATCTGCTTAGCAGCAGGTCTGAGGGACCCGACGTAGCTAAGGCTCTGTTTAACACTTAGAATAAAGATTAGAAGATATCAATACATACCTTATAGAACTAACCCTGCCGTGGAGCCTCTTTAATTTGCTGCACCATCAACATATACCTTCTAGAATAAAGGTTCTCATAGGGAGATTGTGCTAATCGATTTTCCATTCATGCTCTGTGTTGCTGCCACTTCCTCTAATGGAGGTTCAGCGAATTCGGCCGCTAGATTCCCGAGGACTTGGTCCTTGACAGAGGTACAAGGCATGTACTTGATGTCAAAAGTCCCCAGAACTGTGCCTCATTTAGCAATCCTCCCCATGTAATCAACACCTCGAAGTATAGACCTTAGCCTCATGTAGTGACTTGCTTACATAATAAACTGGCCACCATAATGGCTTTACCCAAGGACTCTTGCTGATGGGGGCCTGATCCTACCATAATTAACCGTTGCACTCACTATCACACAAGCTCTTCCCATAGACGGCGCCAATTGTAGGGACACGATATTCAGACCAATTCTAAAATGTATGGAATCTTGGCCCAGTGAGCTCAATACAATAAATTTGTAGAGAGTCGGTTGAAGAACTAAACTTTAGTGCATGGATAACAATTAATATGGATTTCATGACAATCAAACAAAGATGAATCGAGTTTACCAAAGAAAGTTTGTCCTCGGCACAATCTGAGGAGTTTTGTTCTAGTAAATGTTGAATGAGAATGGTTACAGGAGTTCTTGAGATTGCTACCGTGCTTTTTCCGTTCCTTTGTCCCCTCTCCATGTTGGGTTTCTCCTATTATATAGTCCCTTTCAAACAATCTGGGTTTTTCTCTTGTTAATCATCCAAGCCTATACTTGAGTGCCTGTCTCATCAGACACCCTCTTTGGTATTTTGTAAGTTGTGGTAACCGAGGTAGCACTGTTCAGGGGTCTTGTCCACATAAATGCGGTGTTAGCAGCTTTCTCTTAGATATTTTTGAGTTCCTATCCTTCTTGTACGTTTATGGCACACGTCCCTATCACTAGAGCTTTCTAAAAGGTCACTTTGATCACTAGAATTCATAGCTGATCTGTGTTTAGCTTATCCGAGGAGATATTCTTCCTCGGACTCGGACTACTCACGATCTCGGCTAAAGCCTCACGATCTCGGCTAAAGCCCCACGATCTCAGCTAAAGCCCCACGCTCTCGGCCAAAGCCCAAGACTCAATTGCATGATTAGGGCTTATGACCCCACATTAGTTATTACTTTTTTATACTTCCAAAAATACTCCTAATTTAATTAACTAATCCTTATTTTCAAAAGGGCAGAGTTTAGCTATAAAATTGGTTGTAGCCTTAGGCTATAATCTTGCTTAATATTTTTTTATTGGAAGTGAATTTTGACAAATCTACATTTGGATTATATCTTCTTTTTTATATCCTACATGCTTACAAAATTTTTAGAAAATTAAAGATCAATAACTATGTCATCAACAAATTGTTTAAATTATATGTTTTTGTAGTTTAAAATTATGCATAAAATATAAGCTTATAGTTCATATAGTAAATAATATCCGATTGATACAAAATTTGACATATGTAAAAAAAGCGTGAAGAACATGCAATTCAACGGTTAGATTTTCAAAATATGTAGTAATTTTTATTTTATTGAATAAGGTTGTAACTTTTGGCTATAACCAATTTTGTAGATAAACTTTGCATTTTTTAAAATATAAGAAATAAAGTCAAAACTATAAATTCAAAAAAAAAAAAAAATGAAAACAAGAAACCTACCCAACATTTAAAAAAAAGAAAAAAGAAATACTTCCTACTTCCCTTCCCACCATCCCATGTTCTATATAAATAAAAACTACCCACAGTACTTATCCTAACAAATAAAACGAGATGCTGTGGGTGGTTTACGGCTTTGGCAGTTGGTTCTCTCTAACTTCCTTTGCTGTAGTAGTTAGTTTCCTTCCAAATTTTGTGAAGATGCTTGTTTTTCTGTGTAGATTTTATTTAGTTTGAGTGTTTTAGGGGATTCTTGTGGGAATTGGAAACAGTTTTAGACTAGGCTATATATGATCTTGCGACATGTTGGAAAACACTTTCCCTTTCTGACAAGGAAGGCAAGAAATTGGCATTAACAAAGAATAAGCAATCTTAGGAGTATGTTTTGGTTGCAAAGTTTCTTACTAAGAGGAATGTTAGTATTGATGCAGTGGCAATGACTTTTAGACCTTTATGGCGTACAAGCAATGATTTCCAGATTAGAGATGCAGGAGACAATCATCTACTCTTTGTTTTTGAACTTGAATCTGATATAGAAAAGGTCTTTATGGGAGAACCTTGGTCTTTTGATAGACACTTGGTTGTACTGAAACGATATGATGGGATTTCGCCTATGGAGGAAGTGGACTTTTCTAAGTCAAGATTTTGGGGGTACAAATTCATAATCTGCCATTTAGTTAGGTGACATCTGATGTTGCTATGGAAATTGGAGATACTCTAGGGGAGGATATTAGGACTAATAATGTTTCAGAGATGATTGGTGGAAATTTCATGAGAGTTCGGGTTGTCATTGATATTTCACAGGCTGTGTGTCATGGAAGGACAATTTCTTTTGGAGACGACACTGAAGGATTTATTTCATTCAGGTATGAGAGACTTCCAAACATGTGCTACTGGTGTGGAATGTTTTCTCATGATGATAAAGATTGTTCTCTTTGGCTGCGGAGTAAAGGTTCTTTAAAAGTAGATGACCAACAATTTGGCCAATGGATTCGTGCAACACAATTTAATCCTTTGAGGAAAGCTGTTGTGGATGTCAAAGACTTTGGGGATAATGCTTTGTGACGTTATCAAGGTTGTCAAAGATCATCTAGAATATCAAAAGTTTCACCAGGAGGGGTGAGTTACAATACAAAACCTGTATCTGAGAGTGTTGCTGGTGCAGAGAAACTTGTGGCTCTGCTGATTTTGAGAAGATGATGGAATCGTCTCCTGTGGAAGTTGGAAATTTGAGTGGATGGTTGGAAAATTTGGGAGAACGGTTGAAGCAAGGGACAACGGAAATTATGGAAGCAAAAATAAGGGGTTAGTTACAGATTTTGATGAAAAACTGCTTGATATTGATAAAGCTTTATCTATGGACTACTTGGATTCAAATTTGAATTCAAGTGAACATGTTACTGTGAGTGGAGATAGTGGAGAATAATTTAAATGGAAAAGAGTTAGGTGATGCTAGAATTAAGGATGGTATGTGCCGTGCTCTCCCTCCCTCCTTATTTGCTGGGGATAGTTTTTGTGTGGGTAGTATATCAAGTAGTCCCCATAAATTTGGTTACAAGCTTCGAAAGGTTAGGAAGTCTCCTAAGTTGAGTGGAAGTCATTTAGAAACTATCCAAACTAGTGGGAATACAGGTGGAGATTTGATTTTGCCAAATTCTCATAATAATAAAATTAGCGTGGACTCTGTAACCCAAAAAGGCACGTGGAAAAGATTGAAAAGAGAGAAAAGTGCTAATATAAAAGTGGAGAAGTCTCTGGGGGTGGAAGGTAAACATAGACTCTCTAATAGTGTGGATGCCATCAATATGGACCTTGAGAAGAAGCAGAAAATGGATTAAGATTCCAAAACACTGATTCAGGCCAGCCAATTTGAAGCAGTGGAGGTTGCTAGGCAACCTATCTGGGAACAATGAGTATTCTAAGTTGGAATTATTGGGAGCTTGGGAACCCTCAGACAGTTAAAACCTTACAGAAGGTTATTCAAAAGGAAGCTCCTGCTTTGATCTTCTTAATGGAGACAAAAGCTAATTTAGATACTAAGAAGTAAGTACAGAATAAAATTGGGTTCAAGCATGGTTTGATTATCCCAAGAGAAGGTAGGAGTGGCGGTACTGCATTGTTGTGGAAGATTGAGTCCTTAGTTCATTTTCAACACTATTCTAAGTGGCATATAGATGCCCATATGGATGGTGGTCAAAATATTGGTTGGTGGTGCATCACAAGATTTTATGGTAATCTAGAAGCCTCATAAAGAGAAGAATCTTGGAAACTTCTCAAATACTTACACCAAAGGAATAATCTACCATGGTTGGTTGTGGGGGATTTTAATGAAATTATGGGGATGAGTGAGAAAGAAGGAGGAAGGATTAGACATGCTAAACAAATGGAGATTTTTAGGGATGCTATTGATGTATGCGGTTTGAGAGATTTATGATATGTGGGTTCAAAATTTACATGGAGGTATATTAAAAGAGATGGCACTCAAATTAGAGAGAGAATAGACCTAGCTTTAGCTTCTACAACCTGGTCTAATTTATTTCCAAGTGCAAAAGTCTTCCACTTATCTAATTCAACTTCAGATCATTCTCAATTGTCTATTCACTTGGATATGAGATTGATGCAGTGTAGATAAAGATGTAAATTATTCCGATTTGAAGCTATGTGGTTGAAGGATGAAAGTTGTGAGAAAGTTGTGTTAGAAGCTTGGGAGGAAGGATTGCTTTTTGGGGAGGAATTTCCATTTTTAAAATGTATGGATTTATGCATAGATAGATTGGTGAGTTGGAATAAGAATGAATTTGGACACGTACAAAGAAAAATTACTAGTTTATAACAACATTTCCAATGAGTTGAGAAGCAACAATCCACTTTAGAGTTTGTACAAGAGATGTGTAAGATAAGGGCCGAATTGAATGAGTAGTTAGACAGGGAGGAAGCCATGTGGAATTAGAGATCTCATCTAACTTGGTTGCAGTTGGGGGATACTTTCATGCAAAAGCTTCAGGCAGATTTCAAATGAACCATATTGATGGAATCTTTGACGACAATCAAATTTGGCAGGAAGATGAATCTAAAATTGAGGAAGTTTTTAACAAGTATTACACTGATCTTTTTACATCTACACAAACTACAAATTTTGATGAGATCTTAGATGCTATTCAGCCAAATGTTTTTGTGGAGATGAACAACATGCTTACATTAGAATTCCAAGGATTTGAGGTCTCCCAAGCCTTGAAGCAGATGTATGTAACTAAAGCTCTAGGTCCTAACGGTATGCCCCCTCTGTTTTTCAAGTGAACATAAGCCTCTATTTATACCAAAAAAGTTATGTTTCATCAAAAGGCACATATAGAGAGTTAAAATGTTTCATAAAACCATTCACAAGGCTTGAAACCTCTTCAACCTTTCCGAACAGTTACCAGAAAATTTTTGCAAAAAATTCAGTTTTCGAGTTTCGATCGGTCGAGAGGTCCTTTCAATCGATTAAACAAGAATCGAGTAGCGATCGAACGAGGTAGAAGCTCCAGGATTTTTTCTTTACCATTTCGATTGATCAAGCCAAAGTTTCGACCAATCGAAAATGTTTAATTCAAAATTTTCACTTAGAAAATTTCAGAACTTTAATTTTCATTTTATGAAACAATATTCTCTAAACTCAAGTAACATTATTACAACATATCATTGTATATACCTATATATACAACAATCCCCCACTAGGTTGTAATATTATATGTCTCACTTGATTGATATTCTATCATGCATAATAGAAGGTGTCTTTCAACTTAAACCTCCCCTTAGTGTAATTGCTGAAGATATCAACAGAGTTAATGATGGCTTAGTGTTTAAACCAAAACTCTTATGTGTTGAAATCAGAAACAACACACATATGAGAACATTCACAACACATTTAGAAATCCCTTGTTGTTAGCACTATTACGGCTTTGTGCTCTTCCTGGTTTAGTGAACATTTACAAGAGAAAACTCTTTACTCTTGCTAGAAGCGGCACCACTTCTATGTTCACAAAGGTAAAGTTCCTTCTTATGTTCCTGTTATACAGACATTTATACTTTATGAATTTCATTAAGAGTGTAAAAATCATCCTCAATTTTATCGTAACAGTCTGCACTAATCCATCCTGAATGAGACACAAAATTAGTGCTCTTATTAACCGCATATGAATAGCTTGTTACCCTTTAAACCTCTCTAGATTAAATCAATTCTAGGTTAGGTTCCCACTATTGGTGATTCTCTTAAAAGAAGAGTTTTAGTCCCATTCCAATGGATATTACCCCAACCATATCTTAAGACACTGCTTTGGTTAAAGGGTCTGCCAAATTACTATTTGACCTTACATAGACAATTGAAATGGTACCAAATTCTATTAATTGTCTTATATAATCATGTCTTAGACCTATATGTGTAGTCTTTCCATTATACATTTCACTATATGCTTTGCCCAAAGTGGCTTCATTGTCGTAGTATACTGAAATGGCTAGTATTGGTTGTGGCCACAATTCTATGTTTAACAACATATTTCTTAGCCATTCTGCTTTCTTGCTTGCTGCCATCAAGGCTATAAATTCTGATTCCATAGTGGAGTGAGAAATATACATTTGTTTCTTTGATGCCCAAGAGATGGCACCCCCACTAAGAGTGAATATCCAAACAGATGTGGATTTGTTATCACTCACACTAGTAATCCAGCTAGCATTCGAATAACCTTCCAACATAGCTGGATATTCGGAATAAAATAGTCCTAAACTTATGGTTTTCTTTAAATAACCAAGAACTCTACTAGTGATCTACACTTGGATTACTTGTAAATCTAGAAAGTTTGCCCACTGAAAACGATATACTTGGTCTTGTACAATGCATAGCACACATCGTGCTACTAATAACACTAGCATACTCGAGTAGTGCAATTGCTCTTCCAGTATTCTCACCTAACTTTATGCTCTGATCGAAAGGTGTATTTGCTTCGTTTATATTAAGATGTTCAAATCTTTGAAGCACTTTCTCAACATAATGAGATTGACACAATGAAAATCCTTCACTTTGTCTTTTAATTTTGATTCTCAAAATAATATTTACTTCGTTTAAATCTTTCATCTGAAACATAGAGGATAGATATTTTTAGTTTCACATACACCTTTCATATTTGTACCAAATATAAGCATATCATCCACATAAAGGCACACAATGACTCCATATTCCTTTGTGAATTTAGAATGCATACATTTGTTGAAACTATTATGCACAAAGTCATCCGACAAAATCGCTAAATCAAACTTTTGATGCCATTGTTTTGGAGCTTGTTTCAAGTCATATAAAGACTTGATTAACTTGTAAACTTTCATTTCATTTCTAGGAAGTACAAACCCTCAGGTTGTACCATGTAAACTTCCTCATCAAGATTATCATTTAGGAAAGATGTCTTGACATCCATTTGATGTACAATCAACTTGTACATGGACATAAGAGCTAACAACACACTAATAGACATGATCCTAGCCACCGGTGCATAGGCATTAAAATAGTCTACTCCTTCCCTTTGTTTAAATCCTTTTGCCACTAACCTTGCTTTAAAGGTTTGTATTGATCTATTAGTATTATACTTTCTTCTAAATACCCATTTACTACCAATTGGTTTTGAACCAGTAGGTAAATCCACTAGGACCCAAGTATTATTGGATAATATTGAGTCCATCTTATCATTCACAGTTTCTTTCCAGAAAGTTGAATCTCTAAAAGTCATAGCTTCCTCATATGATTTAGGATCATCCTTAGTGTTAAACACAATGCGTATTTTATTTAGGATCACTTGTCTATTTCCTTCAACAAGAAACAATTGAGCTTGATAAGAAATGAAGTCTGGACCAAAGTCTTTTACTTTTCTTATCCTTTGACTTTTTCTTAAATCACTTGATAAACCACTTTCAATCCTCTTAGTACCACCCAAAGTAGTATTAGGATTAGAGTCACCTTGTTGTGTTTGAGTAGGAATCAAAGCATCCATGGAATCTTTACTGAATTTATCCTCAATCATCTCTTGATTCCACCACTGTATTAGAGCTTAAGTCTAATAATCTATATGGTTTTGAATTTTTAGCATAACCTACAAACACACTTTTATAGCTTTTGGTCTTAACTTTGTTCTTTTTGGATCAACCACTCTATAAAAGGCTAAACACCCCCACATTTTGATATAATCAAGGTTTGGTTTCCTTCCATTTCATAACTCATATGGAGATACTTTAATCTTTTTGGAAGGTACTCTATTGTGTACATGACATGCTGCAAGCAATGCCTCTCCCTATAAATTAAATGGGAGCTCTGCACTTAAGATCATGGCATTTACTATATTTACAAGAGTCCTATTGTTCCTTTTAGCAAAACCATTTTGTTGGGGATTAGGGGCTGAACTTTGGTGCATTATACCATGTTCCCCACAAAATGTAGAAAAATCGTTAGAAAAATATTCACTACCTCTTTCACTTCATAGGATCTTTATTTTCCTATCCTTTTGATTTTCTACTTTAGTTTTATAACGTTTGAACATGTCAAATGATTCATCTTTATTTCTCATTAAATAAACATATGTAAATCTAGAGAAATCATCAATGAATGTAATGAAGTATCTTTTACCTCCTCTAGTTAATACACCATTCAATTCACATGCATCAGAATGTACAAGTTCAAGCGTAATAGAATTTCTATCTGACTTAGAAAAAGGTTTTTTTGTCATCTTTGCTTGAATACAAATTTCACATTTCTTTTCATCATCATGCTTATATGAAATCATACCATGCTTTGACATAAACTTCAAGTATTTGAAATTTAAATGTCCTAATCTAGCATGCCACAAATATGAAGAATCAACAATATAAGCAAAACTAGAAACTTCTTTACTAATGATACTTAGTTTGTACATGCCATTAGTAGCATACACCTTTCCTACAAATATCCCATTCTTGGACAAGATTAACTTGTCCTATTCAAGTACAGCTTTTATATTACTCTTACATAACAAATTAGCAGACATAAGGTTCTTTCTTGATATCAGGTACATGAAAAACATTGGTCAAGATCAGCATTTTACTGGAACTCATTTTCACATCAACGGTGCCCTTTCCAAGAACCTTTGCTTTATTGTGGTTGCCCATTAGCATTTGTTGTTCTATGGAAGACTCATCATAAGTCTTGAATTACTCTTTGTTGTTGCACACATGCATTGTTGCACCCGAATCGAATCACCAATCAAAAGGATTTGCAATCACAGCCATATGAATTTCAGTGATCATATCAATATGTATGCCACTCACCAGAGCAATAATGTCCTCAATGACATTTGTTTCAATGGCATTGCCTTCTTCATCCTTTTTCTTGTTCTTTAAGAGTTTACATTCGCGAATGTAATGACCTTTTTTTCCACAGTGGAAACATGCCTGATTTTTCTTGTCCTTATTGGGATTATTGGAGTTGTTCTTCTTGAAGCCACTCTTACTCATCCTTTTGTTCACTTCGAAAATTTCAGAACTTGAATTCTCACTTTATGCAACAATATTCTCTAAACTCAAACAACATTATTACAACTTATCCTTGTATATACCATATATACAACAGGGGGAATCTTTGTGCTCTAAAAAGTCAGGGTGGTATGGGTTTTAAACTACTCAAGGAATTTAATTTATCTTTACTAGCTAAACAAGGCTGGAAGCTTCAGATAGAAACTAGTTCCCTTGCATATAAAGTCCTTAAAGCTAAATATTTTCCTGACTGTAAGTTTATGGCAACACTATTGGAAGGCATCCATCCTATTTGTGGAGGAGTACAATGGTTGCCAACTCCATCAATTTTTAAAGTAATATCACCACCAAAAATGCTGGGTTGTCGAGCTTTTGTCTCTGATTTGATTAACAGTGATACTGGGGTGTCGAAGGCTGATTTAATCTATCAGATATTTTTACCACATAAGGCAGAGGTCATTCTTGGTTTGCCACTTAGTTCAACTCTGCCTGGAGATGGTTTGATATGGACTGCAACCCTAATTGGGAAATTCTCATTGAGGAGTGCCTACAAAATTGCTATGTAGACTAGAGTACAAGCTGATTCAGGTTCCAGTTCAGATAATAGTGATATGAAGTCACTTTGGAAGGTTTTGTGGGGTTTGCAAATTCCAAATAAGGTGAAACATTTTCCGTGGAGAGCGTGTAAAAACATTCTACCAACCTTGTCTAACCTTAAAAAGAGAGGGATTGTTGGAGATGACTTATGTGAAGAATGTAGATGACTTATGTGCTTCGGGTACTTCGGCTCTTACATCTATTTTTAGCTTGCAGCAAGATTTATTCTTTAATGACTTCGTGGAGTTGTTTTGGTTTCTGGTGCATGTTCAGAAAAGTGGTGATGATGTGCTCTCATTAGCTGTGACCATTGCTTAGGCTTTGTGAACTAGGTGGAATGAGAAAAGAAATGGTAGGAAGTTTATGACAGGATTAGAGTTAGTTCAGTGGTGTGGAAACTATATTGAATCATTCAAAGCTGCAACTTCTGCAAATTCAACAACTATTGCAAATTTAGCAAATTCTGCACTAGTCTCAGCAAGACCACATTGCTCCCAGGTTTGGTCACCTCTAGCTGCTTCTGTTTTAAAAGTAAATGTTGATGGGGCTGTCTTCTTGCAACAAAGAAAGTCAGGGGCAGGTGCTATAATACGCAATTGTGAGGGATTGTTTATGGGGGCTTTGTCAATGAAGCTAAATCAGCAGCTGGGTTTGGAGGCTGAAGCAAAAGCTTATGAATTGGGGATTTTGTTTGCTAAAGATATGGGCTTTCATGAGATTGCTCTTGAGGGAGATCCTATTATGGTTTCAAATGCTATTGCTGGCATTTCTCCTCCTCCATCTTCGATAGCATTAGTTGTGTATGAAATTAGTTCTCTTTTAAGTGCTTTTCGTAGTTTTTCTAATTCACATGTTTGTAGGAAAGGTAATCAGGTAGCTCACTTGTTAGCAAAACATGCTCAGGGTGAGAAATTTGTTACTTGGATTGAGGAGAGCCCTTATTTCTTAGAACATGCTCTCTCAACTAAAGTATGTACTTTTCGTTCATGTTAATGGAGTTTTAGTTTCCTATAAAAAATAAAAAATAAAACTTCCATAAAAATAAAAATAAAAAACTACCCCATTCGGCCATTCCCATGTTAAAAAGAAAAAAAAAAAAAACTTCCTTCCAAGAAAGAAGAAGACTTCCATAAAAAAAATAAAAATAAACTACCAATGTCGCATTTAAAAAAAAAGAAAAGAAAAAAAGACCCATGCAAAAACCAATTATAACCTCTTGGAAAAAGTTAAATAAATACTTATATACTTATATGGTAGTAAAATTTCTTATATACTTATGTTCAAAGGGTTTGACAAGGTTATTTTATTTTTATTAGATGCCATGAAATTTCATGGTGGCTTTTTTATAATATGTGTGTGTATACATATATGAGGCTCTTTTTTTGTTTTTGGATTTAGTATTATAATTTTTCTTTCATCACAATTTGAAAAAATAGATAGAATTTTTTTTTCAAAGAGAAAATGATTCTTTTTTCAATTAGAAGCTTTTGCCTGTTTATCCAAATCCAATTAATGATGTAGTAGTTATCAAAAAAAAAAAAAAATTGATAATGTAATAAATCCAAAAAAATATGATAATATAATAGTTTAAAAAAGAAACATGAGATAGTTAGTTTGACACTTTTTTTTTTTTTTTTAAACGTGGGATAATTTTTACTTATTATATTGGAGGGGTAGTTATTTTTTTTCAAACGTGAGTAGTGGGAAGTTCTTTTTTTGATAAGAAAAGTGGGGAAGATTTATTTTACATGTTTCTTTTTTATGAGAAATTCTATTCAGAAAATGTGGAGAAGATAAATACGTGGAGAGTGTTTTAAGCTATTGAGTGGAAGTAGGAATCTATTATAAGTAGGAAGACATTTCAACGTATAAGTAGGAATTTATTATTTTTGTTAATTTACTATTTTAACCCATTTTTTAAGTTTTAGGTAAGGGTATTTTTGACTTAAAAAAAAAGCAATAACTAACTTTCGTTTGCCAATTTACTATTTTAATCCTATTTTTAAGTTGTTGGTTAATTAATTTAGGGGTATTTTTGACAGAAAAAAACAATAATTAAGTTTCTGAATCCTCTTAATATATACAAATATATATATATATATATATATACACACACACTAGCCTCTGTGCATGTGCTCACGTGCGTGTTTAGAGGCTAGTATTTTTATAAACTATTGAGAAGAGTTTGTGTTTGTGAGAAGTTCAACTATTGAGAAGTTTTTGTTTATAGTGGGTGGAGAGTGTTATTTCAATGTGGGGAGGTTTTTTTTTTTTTTTTTTTTTTTTTTTTTTTTTTTTTTCGGTGGCTGGGGTAGTTTATTGAAGAGAAGTAGTGTTTCCAACGTGGGTAGGAATTTATTTAGGAGAGAATTTACTATTTTAACCCAATTTTGATTGTTTTAGATTAATTAAATTATGGGTATTTTTGACGGTAAAAAAAAAAAAAAACTAACTTTCCAAATTCTCTTAATATATATACATATATATATATATATATATATAAAGAAGTAGTAACTCAGTTTTTTATTATACTATTACATTCTATATCAATGAATACTTTTGAATTTTTTTTAATTGAATACCTTTGAAATTTTGATTATACTATTAGTCTATTACACTCTATATCAATGAATACCTTCAAAATTCCACAGACATTTTATGATGATAGTTTTTATTATTATTATTATTATTTATTTTTTTAGATGCAATGAAATTTCATGGTGTTCTTTTTATAACATGTGTGTGTGTATATATATATATACATTTTTTTTATATAAAAAAGTATTATCTCAACTTTTGATTAGACTATTTCATTTCGTATCAATAAAATACCCTTAAAATCTCATAAATGCTATATTATGATTGTTCATTATTTATCATCATGATAATATATCAATTGATTTTTTGTATAAATAAAATTTGAACATCATATTTTTTATTAGAAATAAAAAATTTTACTATTTAAATTAATTGAAATTAGTGGGTTTCAGTTAGCTCAACTGGTAAAGTCTGTGATAGTTGTATAAAAGATCTGAGGTATTCTCTTTAAAAAAAAACTGAAATTAAGGTGTGATTTTGTAGTTAGTGAAGCATTTAACAATGGACGGCTATAAATGTGACAGCGAATCAATTTAGGGTCTTCTTCTGAGCAAAATATCATGTGCATACAGCATAGTGATCCAATCTAACGCTGTTGTCAGATCAAAGAAAGAGTTGATTTGGTGGCCTGCTTTTTCTAATAGCCACATACTTAGAAGTTAGAATAAATAAAACTAAAAGATCACATTATTGGTAATGGTATTGGCATACAAAAAGTTATATAACTTTTATAATTGTTGTGAGTTGTGACTGGTTCAGATGTTAGGTTGCGGAAAAAAACAAATGCACCTCACTAAAATAACATTTTACGTTCAACCCTCCCTAGCTAAAGATGAACTATATGGTGTTTAGTTTAATGAGTTGAAAATCTAATGCTGACTTATAAACCTAATTCTCAAAATAAGAAAAAGAAAAAAAAGAATATATGAATTAGGAATTTAATTAACTTAAGCTAGGTTAGACTAAATTTTCTCAAGTGGGAACCCATAGCATAATTTCATGAACCTAACCATACATCATTCACTTTATTTTATGGAACTAACATTTTTCACTTAACCCAAAAAAAAAAAGAGGACTTTTTTTTGGTTGCTAAAAAAAAAAGAGAGGATTTACCCTAAAATATACATACCATTTTCATATTTTATTTTGTAATATACGATGATGATGATGGTGATGATTACAACACAAAAAGTTAGTGTTCAAATATCAACAGAAGTTTTGAAATACTTGCAAAGGAAAAATTCCACTTAGTTTGGGGTTGACATTGGTGTATTGTTAGACACAACTATTCCAACAATTAAGTTAGCACTTATAGTTGTGAAAAATACTAGTATACACGGTGTTTAATGAATTTTTACATACCTTCAAAGGTAGTATCTAGTATTTTATATAGGACTTATAGTTGTTATCCTATGATCATCACATACGTTTGAAAAAAAAATATCTTCTGGGCCCATCCTGTGGGACCCATATATTTGTCAAAGGTACACTCTATAATATGGACATACAAGATAGTGTCTCATATTTTGGAGTCATAGATTATATTTGAATATTGCTTATTTGTTGAAAATTGAATAGTTATTATTAAAAATACTGTAGTAAAATATTAATTAAAGGTAAAATACTGTTTACTTACTACTGTTTAAGCATTGTTATGTTTTGGCTGTTCCATAAACCGTACTATGGAACCAACCAAAAAATAAAGCAGGCGTGTTGCTAAACAAACGCACACGCTTGGAAATATCACACACGCGTGCCATATATTTTCGTATTTAAAACTAACACAAACATAACTTATAGAAAACTAAAACCTTGGTTAATGTTTGGTTTAGACAGCATGCCCACAAATCAAAGCCTTTTTCTAAAGTATTGATTCGTTCAAAATTCGAGAACATCAGTTCTGTAATTTAATAATACTTCCAAAGATATCAAATCAAATTAAATAGGTAAGGAAAAAAAGATCATACTTGGCATTTTGGCAAATAGCAATTATCTTATCAAATTATAGCCACCAAAATTGACCAAAATACCTGACCGTAAAAAACTAATCAAAACTCATCAATCAAAGACACGTTTGATAAGGTTTCTCAAAAAAAAAAAAAAAAAAAGACACGTTTGACAATTGACACCCTTTGCGCAATTTATAGAAAAAAAAAAAAAACTCAATAATAGTAAAACTAAATTCACTTTAGTAAAGCTTTTTGTCATATACTACCTAACTGGGAGTGATCCTCTAAAATTTTTAAGTAACTCCACTACTATAGAATTCTTAAAATCTTATCAAATTAATTTTTAAACGAGTGGATTAGATTTTAGAATTACCACACCATTAACATTAAAATAAATATTAATTATCAATATTTTGATATTTATTTAAATTATTGACCGAGTGGTAAAATTCATTGGGTTCATCCACTGCTATTGTGCGTTGACCTTGTTGGGATGTGGACAAATACTGGACCAAATGATGATAAAGTGCCGATAAAATTGGAGAAAAAAAAGAAATCCTGTATTAAGTTTTAACTTATTTTGCAAAAATTGAGTTAATAATTCAGTTATATTAGATCCATTATAATGATGATATGAGTCTATTTTTAACTATATGTCTTGATCTGATAATAAATAAATATTATTATGAGCCGATGCTACATAAGTAAAAACTCTTTTAAACAAAAAATAAAAAACCACACGTCATCGTTCCAATACTTTCTGTGCATATTGGACCCTAGATTAAATTTTTTTTTTTTAATACTTCCAGATTACAATACAGACAGCTTCTTGATGGAGCAAATCAAATCAAAAGATAAACAAAAGGGCAGTGCAGAGCATAAGGTGGATCGCGACACATGTGGCCAAAGCTGAGTACCCGAATTTGAAATGGAAAGTGTAAACATCAAAGAAAGAAAGAAAGAAAGAAAGAGAAAATAAAATATATATATATAAGAACGAAGAGAAACGAAAAAAGAGAGTAGCGGTAGTGGGAATAGATATAGTAGTAGAAGTAAACGCCAGAGTTCGGTGTTTGTGTTTGTGCTTGTGTTTGTGAGAATGTGAGGCTGGTGTTTCTAAACCACTCTATCTCTCATTGTCTGCCCTTTATCTTCACCCTCATCCCCACATTTCTCTTCACACACACACACACACACACACACACAGTCACTCTCTCTCTTTCTCTATGGCTTTACAGTCAGTCTCTCCCATTCCTCACCTTCTCCACTCTTCTTCTTCTTTTTCTTCTTCACCAAAGCCTTCGATTCTCGCTTCCTCCAACAATGGCCGCTACTTCATTGATTTCGTCGGTTTACATTGCAAATCCAAGCGAACCGGGCGGAAATCCTCTGCGACACCTCGAACCTTCTCGCAGTTTGTTTCTTCGTTGAAGGTCAAAGCGGTTCTTGATCTAGCACGTAACAATAGCGCCTCGGAGGAATCGGATTCTCGCTCTGATTTGAGACCGAAGGTGCGCTTTTCTTTCTTGCTTGGTTTATTGTTTTTCCGAAAGTGGTTGAATGACTTGTTTGGGTTTCATTTCCAGAAAATGCGTTTTTTTTTTTTTTTTTGAAACTTCTTGGAAGCGAAGCCAAACGCGCCCTTATGAATTTTGTTACTTAACTATTTTTTTCTATTTTGTAATCATTCTTTTGTGTTTTGTTTTGTCCCCCTACTCTCTTGAGGTAAACTAAGATACTGTTTGCTTCGCATTTTGGATTTTCTCTTATTGTTTTTAGGAGTTAAATTCGATTGTATTTGATATATACAACTCAGTTCAATTCAACTAAGCCTTAATTATTGCCAAAAAAAAAAAAAAAAAAATAAAATCGGAGTTTGCCACATCTACTCGTGCAATAACAACAAAATTACTTTTTTGTTTTTTGTTTTTTGTTTTTAAATATACTAACCAAACAGGACTTCAGGATTTTGGGAGTACTTTTGTTGCTTTGAAAAGCAAGAAGGAATTGCTAATTATAGTCTCTGCAATCTTAGCCATGAAAAGATAGGTTAGGTGGTTATTAAATAGCAATCAAACAGTGCCTTGGGTCTTTAGAATTAGAAGTACTTTTAATGTTTTTTGAGACCCAACAAATTGACTGAATTTATTTAGGTACCTGTAGGAATTAATTATTACAAGGATTGATAGTTAAAGCAATATGCAATAAAAACTCCGACTTTGCAAGTTCGTGGCGAGTCATGGTCTAGGCTTTGAGTAAAGTTTGATGCAAGTAGAACTACTACGATTAAAAAAAAAATGGTGTTTTTCTGTGGAGCACAGACTATAAGCACATTATCTTGTAAAGGGTATAAACATGTTAATTGAATTTGTTAGTTGTGGTTGCTCACTGCTGAGTCACTGATGAGAGCAGAGTTATTTATAACAAGGATTGATGGTCAAAGCAATATGTAGTAAAAATTCTTACTTTGCAAGTTCTTTCTTGGTGAGTCATTATTTAGGCTTTGAGTTAAGTTTGATGCTAATTAAACCATTACAATAAAACAATGGTGTTTTTCAATGGGAACACAGATACTAAGCACTTTATCTTTTAAAGGTATAAGCATGTTATTTGAATTTGTTAGTGGTGGTTGCATGCTGCTAAAAAGAACAGAGTTATTTATAATTAGATACTAATACTTATCATGTATACTATCTATAACTAGATGCACTGAAATGGTACTGCACTTGTTTTGAATAATACAACAAACTCCACTTTTGTTCTTATATATTATCATTTACTGTGCTGCTTGAATTTTTTTTTTTTGTTTTTTTGGAAGTGGGAACAACGGTTCTATCAAATTTTCAAACAAGTACAAAGCTTCACTTATTTTCTCTTGAAGTTTGCATTTTAATTGTTAATGATGTTTGTGAAAGCATTCATATTACTTGTGATAAGAATCTAACATTCAAGATAATGTTTATATTGTTTACCCAATTTGCCAACCTATTAATTTTCTCTTTTTCCTATTCTGGTTGATGTCGTGAATCGCATAGAACAACTCCAACGGAATTTTCTTTGGAGTGGTATGGGAGATGATTCAAAATTTCACTTGGTGAATTGGTCTAAGGTATGTTCTCCTCTTCAGTATGAGGGATTGGCAATTAGGAGTTTGAGATGCTTTAATAAAGCTTTGTTGGGAAAATGGTTGTGGAGATTTGGAACTAAGAGAGATGCGTTTTGGAGAAGGATGATAGGGGGTTAAATATGGAAGTGAAGGGGGAGGTTGGTATTCTAATTCCATTCCATGTCCTTATGTAGCGAGTTTATGGAAGACTATTTGGGGATGGGTCTAGAGTGAAATTTTGGCATGGTTAATAGCCCTTTGAGTTTGTGTTTTCCAGAGTTAATCAGAATAAGTAGTACCAAGGAGGTTTATGTGGTTGATCTCATGAAGTTCCCCAATGGGGTTCTTTATTGGGATATGAAATTCTTGCGAGCAGTTCAGGATTGAGAATTGGGGTCTTTGTCTAATTTTATGGATGTTATACATGGAGTTTCTTTGAGGGGTACTGGTTAGGATAAGATGTGTTGGATACTTGCTATGAGAAGGAGTTTTGAGGTTAGCAACTACTATCGGGTTTTGACTGGTGTCTGTGATCAGTGTTTCCCTAATAGGAGCATTTGGAAGCCAAAGGTCCCTTCTAGAGTTGCGTTCTTTTTTTGGAATGCAGCTTTGGGGAATATTTTAATGATTAATAATTTATGTAAGAGGAAAGTGTGGATTTAGATTTGGATTGGTGTTATATCTTTTATTACCTTGTTTGGTATTCACTGGGTAATGCTAAAGAATTTAGTTGAACTTCTTGCATGCTGGCAAGGGAAGTTTGGACATCATCATAATGGTGTTATTTGTAAGGTTGTTTCTCATTGCTTGATGTGGTGTGTTTGGTGGGAGGGAAACAATTGGAGCTTAGAGGACTCTAAAAGGACAGTGGCAGACCTGAAATTTTTCTTCTTTAAAACATTATCAGAATGAATGTTAGTCGTAGAAAGTCATTCTTTTTTTTCGGCTTATGCTTTGATGGATGCTTGTAATTTGTGTGCTTGATTGTATTGGTCCTTAGCTGTAGACATCATGTATACTTGGGTGACTCTTTTTCACGATTTGAATAAAATTTCCATTTCTTATTAAAAAAATGTTTATATTGTTAATGATGAATGCGAATGAAGTGAATTTATAATTAACAAAACTCTGATAAATTATTATGAAGAATCAAATATTTCACATGTGGAGGGTTAGAGTTCAAGAATCTGCCTCTCCAAGAAACAAATTGGGAGTTGGGTTGCCTACCAATCACCTCTCTTAGACCCGGTAGAAGTTTGGGAGCTTTGTGTACTAGATATGATCTTTAATCAAATATTTTAGATGACTAATAGCCTTAATACAATTTTTGGAGCACTACCCGGTTATAAGTTTAAATTCCCCTGTCACTTGCAAGCAAAAAAAAAGAAGGGGGAAAAATAGTCACTAGTAATTCCTTTGATAGATTTTGTTGATAATGAGTCATGTTTAGTGTCAAGCCAATGGTGTTTGTATTTTTGCATCCTTGCTAATGAGATTTAGCTCAAATGACACCTTATCTTCTCATTGGAATGGGATGGAGGGTGAGGCTGTCCAAAACCAATTAGTGCATGTGTAACTAACAATAAAAAAAGAAAAAAAAATGTTTGCATCTCTGCATCCTGGTCCATGTGATGTAAGAGGTGTGCTCCGTATGCATGTGCATGGCCATAACTATACCTTGGTTTCTATGAACCCTGGATTATGAATCTTTGATGGTAGTGAACATGATTCAAATTATATCTTTGTCAAGTGCAATAGCATTGTGCTTGATTCTTGAGAGCAGCCACTCTAAGGTTGCGTTTGGCATTGGCTTAAAAAGTCAGCTTATTTTATTATTTAGCTTATTTTTGCTACTATTCATAGGTTTCACTGCACTTTTTGGTACTATTTATGGGTCTTACTGTATTATTTTAGCTAACTTTTACTTTTATCTATAGTATTTTCAGCAAAAAGTTTTTAGTTTCAGCTAAATAAAACGGATACTAAATAGTGAGCTTTTGGACCCACACCAGTAGAATTTTTCCTCTTTTCAAAAACATCTCTTTAAGTGGATTTGCTGTTTGCACATGGTATACATATCCTTGTTGACTTGTTGAAATTGGTATGCAAATTTTTTGTCTGTGTCATTAAACTTTTCACTGGAGATCGTTTTCTCTTTTGCATTTCTGATTTTGATCATACGTTTTTTTGTAAGGAGCAAGGCTGGCTCAAAATTTTTTTGGGAGTTTTTGTTCTCTTTGTAATCCTATTCTCAATATTGAATCTAACGATTAGCCAGTCTAGGATTCATAGTTGTAATATGACACCTGCAATGATATTTTCCAACATGTTATGTCTTATGTATGTGTTTTTCTTCATGTAAGTGTGCTCCCCTAGATTTTTTTAAAGGTACTTTCAGTTATTTCAAGAGAAGGATTGCTGCCTGCATACAGAGTGTGGATCTATTGTTTAAAACTTTAGCCTGATTGGATGTTATTAATTATTAATAGATTGAAAGTCGAATGGGACAATTCAACTCCAGTCAGCTTCAAATTTGTACTTGGCTATTGAGAAGTATAATATTATATTCAGAATGAGATCTTCCAAAAAGTTTGCCAGATTAGACCTGTTGATGTGCTTAGTTCAGATTTCCAAACCATGTTACCAAGTTAAATATTTTATCTTGGGCCAAGTTATTAATTTCATCCCAAAAGCCTGATTTTTTTAGCTGGTCATAAGTAGATATCTGTATTGTTAAACTTTGGGTGGAGGCCATGAGTTTTACATGCATCCTTCTTTAGATGGTAAAACTAAATAAGATTATTTTAAGTCATTGAGTTTCTCATGTTTTTCCCCCCCTTCTAAGTCATCTTATTCATTTTCTCTTTTCAGTTTTCCTTTTATAATGCTGTAGCAATGGTACCACTGCTTTGAAAGCTATTCTGTACTGGCCAGAATACTGATATTTTGTACTGTTTCATAAACCAGTACATCTAACCCCTATAATTTGTCTTGCCTTAAATATTGACCTTTACCGGTCTGTTCTGGAAGTCCCAGCAAATCTTGGGAGGAAAACGTGTGTTTTGGTCCTGAGTGACCTTTTTTGGTTGTTCAGTGCTCATTTTGTTGCTGGTTACCACAATGTCAAATGCTAGCGTTTCTGGAAGAGAAAATTCAGAGGGGAGAGGCATTCTTGAAACTGGCCAAACTGGAGAGAGAGAGAGAGAGAGATTGAGGAGATGAGAAAATGATGGACTAGAATAGCATTAGGAAGAGAGAAGAAAAGAGACACAATGTAAATTATAGGGTTGTTATTTTGGAATCTTTGGATTTATTTAGAGATAACACTTAAGAGAGAAACGAAGATGGGGTAAGAGAGATAAGAAAGAGAAAAAAGTGGTTTGCTTGGGCACAGTCAGAAAATAAATAAGGAAAAGAAGAAGAGTTAAGAGAGAGAGGCAGAGTGAAGAAAGAGAATTAAAAAGGATTGGGAATTTTAGAGAGAAAAGCAATGAGAGATAAAGAGAAATTAAAAAAATAACATGGATGAAGATAACTTTGTTGGCTTTTGTGTTTGGGCTTTGTTTTTGGATTGTCATGGATTTGTGAGTTTGGGTTGGGCAAGCTTATGAGTTTAATGGGATTTTTAGAGTTATATATATATATGTGTGCGTGTGTGTGTGTGTATGTATGTATGTATATATATCCGAAACGGTACACTAGAATTGTCTGGTACCAAAATATTCAGTTCCAAACCAATAGGCAAAACCAGAAAAGTCATTGGAACAGAATTTTAAACTTTGAATGGTATAATGAGACAAGTATTCTAGAATTGCATTTTTATTTCTTAAAGTGTTTGAAGACCTCATAATCAATGAAGACGCAATATTCTTGATATGCTAGAGGATTCGTTACCTGTATATTAAAAAAAAAAAAAAAACTAGAGAATCTATATAGAATGTTGTTTTTATATCTGTCAATTGTTTGGATCCAACTTCTTGTTGGCATTGGACTGTGCTTGATATGATATTAATTTGTTGTTCTTGTAAAATAAACTGCTCCATGTGGTCCTGTCTATATGATCGAGTTTTCATGCTCAGCAGGTTGCAAACTTGGACGATATATTATCAGAGAGAGGAGCTTGTGGGGTTGGATTCATTGCCAATTTGGAAAATAAAGGATCACATGGGATAATTAAGGATGCTCTTACAGCTCTTGGCTGTATGGAACATCGTGGGGGATGTGGAGCAGATAATGACTCTGGTGATGGTTCAGGTGTGATGACTTCAATTCCTTGGGATCTATTTAACAGCTGGGCAAATGAGCAAGGGATTGCTTCCTTTGATAAATTGCATACTGCCGTTGGAATGATTTTCCTTCCCAAAGATGATGACCTATTGAAAGAAGCCAAAAGAGGTGATTTTTAATTAGTTTTAATCATTCTTGTGACTTAATTCTTTTTGTTTTCTCAAGTATCTCATCATGAATGATTGTTTGATGGCTCTTCTTGCTTTTATATATGTTAAGCATGGATTTTCACTTATTTGTTATAAATACAAAGTAGTCCAGTTGTCTATTAGTTTAATTGATGAGAATTATGTATTTCTTAGTCAATAATTCTTGGTTCTTTTGGCATGCCATGAAAGCTTAGGAATGTGGACAGAGGTTCTTTTTTACTTGAAATTAGAACAGTGAGAGTTCTGAAGATTATATTCTGAAACTCATGAGTAACCATTTTTGGTTTATGGCATGGTAATAGGATCTAATAGCCTCTTCAGGTTTTTAAAAGTTTTTGATGCTTTATTTGACTCATATATTATTACATCATTATTTTCAAGTTGTATTCTATGTTAGAAATCTTTAAGATGGTAATGTTGAGGAAAATATTTACAGATAACTAAAATCAAGAACTCAGAACTTTTCCGGATTATTTGGGGTTCAAATTATGTCTTAATTGTAAGTTATTATGTCAGGCATCAGGGTTGGCTTATTCCTTGTAATCTGCATAGCCCTTCTGAATATTTAAGTTCCGAAGACACAAGTAGTGTCTTTAGTTTCCATAAGCCATTTTTCTAGTAGAACTAATGTATATCATAGGCAGTGGCTCAAAATTATATATTTGAAGCAGTTCTACAACTCCTTCGCAAGCCTTATGTATCGATTTATTTATATTTATTTTTATGTTTTTTATTATTATTATTTTTTTTTTACGTTTTGTTGGTTACTATTGGCTTCTTATTTCTTCTCATATATGCACAAACCTATATTTTTCTGATCGGTAAGTTGCGCACAAACCTGGTTGGTCTGAGTCTTGCACCCTACGATCTTACCGTCCAGCATGCCACCTTTTTAATAGCTATAAGCAATCCACCTATATAAGTAAAAGAGAAAAATTATATCAAAGCTGGGGATGATAATGTGATCTGAAGGAATGGTATCTCTAATGTGCTACTTGGTGCAAATAATAGATAAGCTTGCACATGCTGTGGTGAGTTTTGGTTGTGATAATAAACCTAGCTTGGTATTCAGAGAGTGTGGCTGTCTCTGTGTGATAGTTGCTTTCAATTTCGTGAATCCTACCAAGACATGGCAGGCTGCTTAAAAAGGATTAAAAAAAAGAAAAAAAGAAAAAGAAAGGGTTGCAGTCCTTTTAGATTCTTGTGTTCCTTTTGTTTCTTTTTGTTGTATGCTAAATATTTTTTGATGCCCACTGATGTAGAATTAAATATTATTGAATGTTTCTTTCAGTATCATTAATTCCTCAATTTCCATGAAATATTCACTACTCAGTCTGGAAAATGTTCAATTTTGTATGTGTAATCTGTTAAATGATGATTAATTTTAATTGCTTCTTTAGTTATTGTAAATACTTTTCGACAAGAGGGTCTTGAGGTGCTTGGATGGAGGCCTGTTCCTGTGAATGCTTCTATAGTTGGTTACTATGCCAGAGAAACCATGCCCAACATACAGCAGGTATTTGTTAAAGCTGTCAAAGAAGAGACTGTCGAAGACATTGAAAGAGAACTGTACATCTGCCGAAAATTGATTGAAAGAGCAGCAAGCTCAGAAACTTGGGGAAGCGAGCTTTATTTCTGTTCTTTATCCAGTCAGACAATAGTTTACAAGGGAATGCTTCGCTCTGAAGCTCTTGGGTTATTTTATTCTGACCTTCAAAGTGATCTTTATAAATCCCCTTTTGCCATTTATCATCGAAGGTACAGCACAAATACTAGTCCCAGATGGCCTCTTGCACAACCAATGAGATTTCTTGGACATAATGGAGAAATCAATACCATTCAGGTTACAGTTTTCTTAGCTCTGGCTGTTATCTGTTCTACCATGCTGTAAAACGCAGATATAAGTCAGACTGAATTCAGCTAAAATAAAAAGACTTTAAAGTTTCTTTATTCTGACAGTGATTTTTGTGCAGGGTAACTTAAACTGGATGCAATCTCGAGAAAGCTCATTGAAGTCATCTGTATGGCGTGGGCGTGAAAATGAAATTCGTCCATTTGGTAACCCAAAGGCATCGGACTCTGCAAATCTTGATAGTGCAGCAGAAGTATGATCTATCACTTATGTCATTGTTTTATTAATATATGTCATTGGAGCCCTTGTTGGCAGTGACTATTTAGAATTAAATTATTGAACAGAAATAAATGTCAAAAATTGAATGTTCTTTCAGAAGATATATACTCTTAGTGGAATTTATCTGTAAAATCTTATCTTTAAAATCTTTTAAGTTTGTAAGTTATAATGACAAACTGCCATCTTTGCAACTAAGCATACATATTAAACATTTTGTCTATTCATAATGTTCATTAGTCACAAATTATAGTATATGTATTTTAACAAAATGCTTTCAATATAATATTAATTTCAAATTTGAAAGATCCATTTGATTTTATGCTGATATGCGACCACCTGATTGGTGTCTACAAGAGCATGTTTTTAATGACTATTCATGTTGAGTTATTTTTTAACTTTCATGGTTGGTGTGAATCCTTGATATGACCAAGTTTTTCATGATTGTCTGGTATCTCCATAAACTGCTGGAAATTTTCTCCGTATCTGTTGTACTTTTTCTTTGAAACATTAGCTTTTATGGCTTAAGAGCAACCTATTTATCTATTAGCATTTGTTATTTATTAAACTCATCTGATTTGAGTATATGATTTGGTGTTTTGACATTCTTGTATTTCTATGTTAAGTTTCACTAGTTTCATAATCTTGGCCTGATACTAGTTCATTTTTTTTATGCTTTGTTCAGTTATTAATAAGAAGTGGCCGTACTGCTGAGGAAGCTCTAATGATTCTTGTCCCAGAGGCCTACAAGAATCATCCAACTCTTATGATCAAATATCCTGAGGTATATGTATTTTGACACTTCCGGTAAGGTGTCAATGTAATTTGAAAAAATTAGGAAAAAAAATCTCTTTGTAGTGGACTATCTATTTTTCTTCAACTTTTTTACTTTAATGCATTGTCATGACTACCACCAGTAATTACGGTGGTTGTTATGCTTGTTCAGTTTATTTCCCCAAACTAAATTAACTGACCAAATACCAAAATTGCATCTTCTATCAACATGTAGGTCCTTTCCAATATCCTTTATTTTGGGTCTTATTTTCTCCAACATCCTTGGCCACTATATCTTTCCTCAGTACTCAATCTTCACACCCTTTTTTGTCTTGTCATATTTATTCCAGAAACTTGAATTCATTCATTTGGATCTATTCTTCAGGATTTTTGGACAAATGTCTTATGTAATCGTCTTCATTACAGCGAACATTATGTAATTTGAATGTATATCACTTGTTGACAACTATCACTTTGTCTATTCTACTTAGGTGGCTGACTTTTATGACTACTACAAGGGTCAGATGGAGGCTTGGGATGGGCCTGCTTTACTTTTATTCAGGTGACGCTTCCAAAGGCATTTTAAAAGAATCAGCAGTTCTTGCCACTTACATTGATTAGCAAAACCATGATTTATAAAATAGGAATCTTGAAATGGGCCTTAGTCTGTGCAAAGGGCCTTGGATGGGTACCGACCCTTGTGTTATTTTCCGTCACAACTACCTAGTGCATTAGAAGGACTATTGTACTTTTCTTTAATGGAAAGAAAAAGTTTTGGCACTGACTTCTAGAATAACGAATGGTTTAAGTGTCACCAAATCTACTTTGATGGGCCTAGATGAGAGAGTTAGGGCATTGGACATTGGCTAATGTGAAGCAGGTTGGGGATGCACCAATACAATGAAGATTTGAATTGTTTCTTGAGTGAGAAGGACTTTTGTTTTGAAGGAAATAAGATATGTATAGACCATTTTTGCTGTAATAGGAACACAAATCTAGAATTAGGCTTATTGTTTAATTGTGTAGAGATTATATAAATCCAACTGTATGTAGGAAGGCGATTACTCCTAACTGGTCACTTTCAACAGGCAATGTGAATCATATTGCTTTACTTGGAATTCCTAGTCAACACGATTTTTGTACTTTGGAAAAGTGAAGAATGTATAAATCCAAATGAATGTAGGAGGGTGATTTCTTGGGCACTGCTAGATATGGCATCTCTACTACTGCCAGAACCTATACTGACAGATGATAATCTTAGTTAACCAAAAAAAGAAAAAAGAAAAAGTGGAACTAAAAAGTAAGAAGTTTACTAACATTGGGGATGGTAAATCTTTTAGTGGGCCAATGACAAATATAGTAGCATTTTTATTGCCAGATGATATACTGCTATATCTCTGCTGCCACCTTGGATACAGAATGCTGGAAGTTTAGCTGAAAGATCCCTTTAGTGCTCAGCATCATAATTACCTGATTATTTTGGACTACTAGTTTCTTTTGGAAAATTTTAGTCTCACATGTCACATTAATGTGCTACAGAAAACTTTTTCTAAGGAGAAAGATTAGTTGTTTTGCATTGCTGTAGTTTTGTTATAGCGGTCAAGTGATTAAATTTCCCATTTTTTATTAGCTTAGCTTTTGTGACAAATGGTATTTTATTATAGTATCAGAGTAGTGGTCTTGAGTTTGAAATTTATCTTTGTGTACTTTTCATTTAAAGTTAACAAATCCAGGTGTTGGGCCCCACATATGGAGGGTGAGTTTGGGCTCACACGCGAGGATGAGTGTTAGGTAATGGCTAAGTGATTATATTCACCATTTTCAATGAGCTTAAACTTTTGGGACAAGTGGTAGTTATTAAGTTCAACTTATGTGGCAGAAAGCCGATGTGAAATCAAGAATTGAAGTTTGTGATGAATGCCTTTGTTGTACAGCATTAGCATTGCATTACACATATTTCTGGGGCTTGGTGATTATTATTTGTTGATGTCCTAAATTTTCTTTAGAAGCCCGTGGAGGATATATTGCCCTGTTGAAAGTTCTTTCAATTACTCTTCTTTTTCTTTGACATTCTCTTTTTCGCAAACTTGTTATTCTTCTTTCTGATTATTGCTATTCTAATTCTTATGACATAGTGATGGAAAAACAGTGGGGGCATGTCTTGATCGGAATGGACTTCGCCCTGCTAGGTATTGGCGGACATCAGACAATGTTGTCTATGTTGCATCTGAGGTGTGTTTTGCATTTTTCCTTTGATTTTTTATTATACATAAATTGATAATTTTTCGTAAGAATTATGATGTTTAGATTTTATTTGTGGAGATGGGTCATTGCTTTAAAGTATGGGGTAAATGGGGGAGGTTGGGCAACGAAGCCAGTGTGAAGAACTCTTGGGTGTAGCTTATGGAAGAGTCTTAGAAAAAGGTGGGATAGATTTGTTAGCCTTGTTTGTTTTGAGCTGGGGAGTGGAGAATATGTGGTATTTGGCATGATAGGTGGTGTGGGGATCAACCTTTGAAGGAGTTGTATTCAATTTTCTACTCTTTGGTAGCTAACCAGGATGCTTTCTTACCTTCTTACTTGTAATGCAGTAGGGAGAGACATTGGGTTGTTGATTCATAACATAGTTTAATGATGGGAATTGGACTGCTTCCATGCACGGGTTATTGTATTTAAATGCGCCATGGAGTGCTGGCCCTGACAGAATGAGATGGAGTTTCATAGGTATTAGGGTGTTTGATGTGCGGTCTTCCTGTGGTGTGCTATGAGCCCCAAGGGAGATCTTTTTCCCATGGAGAGGAATTTAGTGTGCCAAAGCTCCAAGAGGGGTAGCGTTCATTGTCTGAAAAACAACTTGGGGGAAGATTTCGACTAATGATAATCTTAGAAAATGAGGAATCATTTATTGGTTGTGTAGGTGTAGCTAGGAGTTGGTGGATCGTTTGTTGGTTCATTGTGATTTTGCTGATGCATTGTGCGACTGTGTTTTTTGTCTCTTTGGAGCTAATTGGGTGATGCCGCGTAGAGTATTTGATTTACTGGTTGGTTGGGGGAAATGGTTTGGTAAATGTTTGTTTGCTGTGTGGAATATAGTTTCTTTGTGTTTGATGTGGCTTTGAAGATGTGAAAGTTATGGAAGTGCAGTTCAGATTTTTGTTTCTTAGATTGCTCTTTGAATGGTCAATTGTCCTGGGTCTTGGTGACAATGGTACTATCATTAGTTCGCCAATACAATATCTTTTACTTGTAATGTTTTGGGTACAATTTTTTAGACTACCTTGTACTTTGTATTGTTTATGGGGTAGTTTTTGCAGAGTAAAATTATTTTCTGGTTAGAGTTCAAATCTGCCTTATCTATGGATGATAAGGATTGGGTGTCTTGGCCCCTCAAAAAACTGTGAAATCCTGGCCTATTGGTTATAACTCAAAGTTTCTTTTTGATTGATGTATAACGATAAAAGGTGGATGGTTGGAGCATAAGTCTGTCTCACATTTTGATCCAGGGGATCAGCCTCTAGTATGGCTTTTAGAATTCCTTGGCTTTCTTGAAACCAATTTACTCAGATTTGGATCTCTTTGCTGGATCATCTGTCATGTCAGGCCGTACTCAAGGAAATCTATTATTAATTAACAGTTCAGTCTAATTACAATCCATCTTGCCCATTGTTGCTTTTACTTCTAACAAGAATTTGTGTCAATTTCTCAAAAAAAAAAAAAAAAAGAAGTATATTGAGGACATTAATATGTTCCATGAATGTACTTGAGATATAAAACATTCCTTTTTGTTCTTATTTAGGTTGGTGTCCTACCTATGGATGAGTCAAAAGTTACAATGAAAGGCCGTCTAGGTCCAGGGATGATGATAGCTGTTGATTTAACCAGCGGACAGGTTTGTACACCATTGTATTTTGGTTTTGCTTGGTGCCATTGCATGATTGTTGGTATTGGATTTATTTGTGATGGCTATATATTAAGTTCAGGATTGAAGCTAGTGAGTAAATTACTGAATGATCAAATTTGTAGAACTTGTAATTTTTGATTGCTGTTGTAAGACAATTACTTATAAAACATTCCTGATGATTCTTTTTTTGGTTTGTTTAAAGTTATTAGAATTACGTTTAATGGGGTCTTTATTTTTATTTTTTTAAAAAGAATTTTTCGAGGGTTTCCTTCACAGGTCACATTATTCAGTAGTAAAAGTCAGCATTGTCATTGTTGTTTCTTGCATGGCATTTCATTTTATTATTCAGTAGTGTTATGCCTGTGCAATGCAGGTTCGAAACCTGCATAGGCCAACAAAATTATTTTATTTTTGCTTATCAAAAAAAAAAGTTATGCCTGTGCAATGCATGGCTTAATTAAGAATCTTATGTAAATTAAAAAACTATATTTCAATAATATAAATAAAAGTGAGGTTAGTTTTCTTCATTTCTTTTCTATTTATTCCAAATTGTTGACCAATTTTCCTAAAGTGTACACCATATTTCGATGATTTGTGCCTTAATGACATTATACTGATTGCAGGTTTATGAGAATACGGAGGTAAAAAAGCGAGTAGCCTTATCAAATCCATTTGGAAAGTGGATCAAGGAAAACTTGCGATCCTTGAAGCCTGTGAACTTCCTATCAGGAACAGTTATGGACAATGATGCAGTATTGAGACACCAACAGTAAGTGTTCTACTTCATGAACTGTTTGGAGATGACCCTGAGCACTGTGATGTGAGAGATGTTGTGAATGTTTCTTAATTTTTGTTTTTTTTTTTGGCTAACATGGGTATTCAGAGCTGTATGAGAGTTGGACCATTCCCCTAGGTGTGTGTAGTCTTCTCGTCCCACAAACACCAAGTAATTACAAAGAGGAATCCCTTGGGGGTGGTCCTAAGATGCTGTCCAAGAGTTTGAAACTTAAAGTTTCTTTCTTTATCCTATTAGACACATATACTCTGTTAATAATATATCTGCAATCATGTAAATATATGATTCCTGACTGATGTGTCTCAAATGATAATTCATTTTGGTTCCAGTTATACCTATGGTCTTGTGATTATAAATGCGATCCATTCTTTGGTATGGAGGCAATCTTCCTTGTTACTGAAATTTGGAAGTCAAATAATTTAATTGGAAACAAATTAGTTTAAAGGAATTGGGCGTGTGCGTTTTTGTTGTACCAATGGTGATGTGATTATAAATGCAATCCATTCTTCTTTGCAAGGAAGGAAATCTTCCCGGTCAACGAAAATTTTTGAAGCCAAATAAGTGCATTGGTTAAAATAATTGGGTTTGTGCAAAAAGTAGTAACTTTGCAATAGAATTTCATGGCCTTCAGCTTTCTTGAACACAAATTTTGTGAAGGTTCAGAGCTGATTTGGAATCATGTTGTACACTAAGTGCAATGATTTCTGCCTGGAAATTATCTCCTGTAGAAATAACAGTAAAGTATTGGTCAAACCTTGGGGCCATTGCAAGTGCCCTCTGCCCAAGTGATGTGTTCTAGGTTTTAGTATATGGAAATCAGCATCTTCAAAATTGGGGTAAGACTAACTACTTACCACCTCTTTTTTTTTTTTTTTTTTTTTTTGATAACAATGGTGTCTAGACCTCTTTGAGTACCTCTTGACTATTTCCTTGGGCATGTGCAATCCTCCCGTTCCAGACACTGGGTAATTATAAGGAGGAATCCCTTGGGGGTGACCCCAATATACTGGCAAGAGGTTTTGAACTCAGGATCTCATGGATATCATGAGACCTTAGGAATCACTAAGCCAACTCCTTGAGATTTACTACTTACCACCTTCTCTTAGACCTCACAAAAGTGGATGTCTTGTGCATTGTGTATGACCTTTAGGAATAGCAGTAAAGTTTATATACTTAAATGAACAAAGAGAAGAGGGTATCTTGCTTACTAATTTTATTTCTTGAGAAACCTTCACACTATTGATTAGCCTGGGATTATGATGAAGTTTGTTAAATAATGTACCCACTATTTTTAAAGTGGTGGTGGCGGTACAGAGAGGAGAAAATGCTCGCTAGCTTTTTTTTTTTTTTTCTTTCTGGAACTCTATTTCTGTGGTGTTATTGATGATGCATATGCATGTGTGTTTGTGTACTAATAATACTTTAGCATATGGATTAATCTGCAATGTGGATGAAGTTACTTAGAGATAAAATCCTCAATCTTTAATAATGGCTGTAATACAAAAGTAGGTGAATTGCATTTCTTTTGCCCCTACTTTTGGGAAGCCAATGAATTGTAGGTATTATGCAGTGATTTTTGTGTTCACACTCGTCTTTGTGCTGTTCTGGTATGTTCATTTTCTGTTTATGGTGCAATGTAATAAAGTGGTTGATGGGAATCACATTCAGAATACTGGATAGATTGTATTTCCTTGTTAAGTATCATATTGGTACTATATATTGAGACTGATTGCGTTACTTTGTTAATTGATCCCGGTATGACTACCTCAAGTTTTTTATCAGACAAATTAATAGTTATCATCAGTAATTTGGTGATGGCTAAGAAGTTAGTTTGAATACATTCTTGCAACAGTCTCCATTTTAAATGTTGTTCATTGTTTTGTATTTGATGGGACTAGGGCATTTGGCTACTCAAGCGAAGATGTGCAATTGGTTATTGAAACTATGGCTTCACAAGGGAAGGAGCCTACATTTTGCATGGGAGATGATATTCCACTGGCAATACTGTCTCAGAAGCCACACATGCTTTATGATTATTTTAAGCAGCGGTTTGCACAGGTATGCTATAATTTACTTATCGTTGGTTTGCGCAGGTTATTGTGAGAAACTGGGAGATTTGGCCAGCCTCATGTCTCCTGGTCTGGGGCCTTTTTTGCTTCACTAGTCTTGATTGGCTGATGGAGGATTTGGACCTGCAGTTTTCAGGTCATGGGCCCCAAATAGGAATCACTGATTTACAAAGTTTCATATAAAACTTACTCTAGACATTGTTTCATGCTTGCCTCCACTCAAGCGTATGAGCAAAGAATTTGTATAGCTTGACCTGTTTTAGGGTATTATGCCCTGGAATGATCATGCATCCCAGTGTTTGATTGTTTTGGGATGGGCTTTGCATGTGTACATTGTGCCTTGCTATCAACAACTGGGTAACTTTGCATTGGATGTGGTGAGATTGTCTAAGATAGATGTAGTTCTGCAGTGTGGCCACTTTTTGATCAATCTTGTCTCAAAACCAAATATCCCTCTCCATCTCACACCCACGCACTCTGCAGTTGGCCCTACAATATCTCTTGAGGGACCTCTTGTCCAGAACTGTGCCCATCCAGATGACATAGTCCAGTGCATTTCACATCTCTCCTCTAGTGCATTTCAGTTTCTCTTATGAACTTTTTCCCTGGTGAAGCTGCAAGTTGCTGATGTATTTTTTTTCACATCAATCCGCAGGCTTCATAAGAAGTGTTCTTATGGACATGAGCATAATATATATTAAATTATATTATTAAAACCATTCTAAATATTATGGTGTTTCTTTGCTATCATTTTAAGGATTTTAGCTTGCAATTGGCTTTTTGATGAATTCTTGATGTTAATTTCATATTTGAACTGGTTTTTCATTCGTGTTATCCGCAGGTTACAAATCCAGCTATTGACCCTCTTAGAGAAGGACTAGTCATGTCTCTTGAAATCAATATTGGGAAGCGAAGAAATATTTTAGAGGTTGGACCTGAAAATGCTTCACAGGTTTGTTATGATCTCTCTTTCTGCCATATTTAATGGTGTTTTTAATGATTATTTTGAATTGAGTTTTAGGTAAAATGATAATGTAATGCTTTCAGTTTTCAAATTTTGAACTGCACTTTATTATTTTTTGCCATGGGGCAGGTTATTTTGTCCAGTCCTGTACTGAATGAAGGGGAGCTTGAGTCCTTGCTAAATGATCCCTCTTTGAAACCCCAAATTTTGCCAACATTTTTTGATATTCGTAAAGGAGTTGATGGTTCCTTGGAAAAGACACTAAATAAGCTTTGTGAAGCTGCTGATGAAGCTGTTCGAAATGGTTCCCAACTGCTTGTTCTGTCGGACCGTTCTGATGTGCTGGTAAAAAACTTTCACCTTACCTCTGTATTCATCCTGAAGTTATCTTTGTTTTTATATCTCAATCCTTTTTTTAGCTCACTGAGAGTTTATATCTACTGTGAGCATGAGTTAAAACTTAAATTTAATAAGTTTAAAAAAATTATATTTAGTTAAATGACCATTGAACAGAAACTTTTCTAATTCACTACTAGCATTATTCCTGATCATATCAATGTTTGAACTTCCTGATTATTATTCGTTGTCCAGCATTTTTCTTGATAAAGTTTTATGGCTTTATAAATTATTGTTTGTTATGAAAACGATTGCCATTTGTCCTACACGTAGTAGCTCATGTTCTTGTGTGTATGCATGAGTTTTTACGTAAACACCCACGCGTGCACACACTCACACACACACACACACATATATATATATATATATACGCGCGCATGTGGTACTTTAACATATTCCTCATTAAAGCCTGCGAGGAAACTTTTTTGTAGACTGATTTTCTTATTTTGGAGCAATGTGTTGTTTCTTTTTCTTCCAGGAACCAACTCGTCCGGCAGTTCCAATACTTCTGGCTGTTGGTGCGGTTCATCAGCATCTTATTCAGAATGGATTGCGAATGTCAGCTTCTATTGTTGCAGACACTGCACAATGCTTCAGCACTCATCAGTTTGCCTGTTTGGTTGGATTTGGTGCAAGGTCATTTTTCCCTTGTGAAAATTTTTAAATATTGGATTTCTTTTTATTTGTTGAAAAAAATTAACAAATATTGTTTCTTGTTAATATTTTCTTGAAGCATTATTTTGTTTGGTCTGATACAAGTTACTCTAAAATGTTCTTAGATAAATTCACTTTCTGTGTGTTAGTTGCATTATCTTAGACAATTTCATAGATCCTTTATAGTCGACACCTATGAAAAAAATAGATCGTTTATAGCTGATCCCACTCTGGGAAGCAAAAAATTAATAATCAATATATATTATAATTTAATTATTGCAATTTTTTTTAACTGCTTTAATTTTTTTTTTACTTACAAATGGGGAGGGTGATTTGAACCCATAATCTCTCCATGGAGAGGAGCATACAATGCTACTGAGCCATGAGGCTCTTGGCATTTGTATGGCATACATAAAATAGAACAAAGTGTATTTCTGTAAATGTAGGAACAGGTTTTTATTACTTATAAAAAAAAAATGTAGGAATAGTTTTTTGAAAGTAAAGCTATAAGTTGCAGGGACAAGATTACTTTCTGGAAATGTCTCAGTAGCTGATTAAATCCCTCTAACAGTGTAGAATATTGTCAAAAAATGCTTTAAATGTATATTAACTCCTGTTCCTGTTTTACATGCATGTTTGGTTGTGTTAATGCTTGTCAAGAATTCCCATAGTTCATTCATTAAAAACTTGACCAAACTGTCTTATGAAAAGATCTTAGAGGGTTCTACTTCTACATCCCTCTGAATCAGAATCCTCTCCTTCATCTTGATTCCATTATTTGGGCTTGTTGATACTTTTACTTCTATTTTTTATCTTGAAAATGCTTAACACTATATCTCTTGAATAATTTTTTCAGTGCCATATGTCCATACTTGGCACTAGAAACATGCCGACAGTGGCGTCTGAGTAATAAAACCGTAAATTTGATGAGGAATGGAAAGATGCCTACTGTAACAATTGAGCAGGCTCAAAAGAACTTTTGCAAGGTCAGTACATCAATATTAGAAGTAATATTTTTGGGATGTAAATATTTTGCTGTAATTTTCTAATGCAATTCATGTAATATTGTTCCCATTGCGTGTGTTGGCCCAATTCAATTCAGGCACTTATTTCAAGTGCGTTAAAACTTGCCAATGGTCTTGTAGCCAAGTGGCACCTGGGTTCCTTTGTAACCACTTGTACTGGGGTTCTATCCCCCACACTTACCAAGCAAAAAAATAGGGACTTGCGTAGAAATATTTAGTTAACTATTGTGAATTGTTTATTGGATTGGTTCTTATGCTTTTTTTATGGTTGTTTTCTTATTTATTTTCATTGCTTATTTGATATTAAAGGAAAAATTTTAACATATTTGCCTAGATTTGTTAAGGGGAACTAGGTAGATCATTTTTATGTTCAATAAAAACAATTTAGGGTATTTTTGGTATGCTGAATGTAGATTACATTAGGAATAGTAATCTTTATTATTGGGAATAGAAGACATTGTAATGGAATAACTATTACTATTTATAAGTTTGGTTGTTACATATGAAAAGCTTGTAAAAGATGATGTATAAAGAAACTTTATATTTTTGGAAATATATTAATTTTAAAACCTATTATATGCACTAAAGAATAGCTATTACATCCATTTTAGAGAGGAATAACTATTCTTCAATTTAAAGAATAGTTATTCCAATGTAATAAGTAATTCATGTAATAAAAATGCAACCAAATGACCGAATTGATATTATATACGAATAGCCATTCTATTACGGGAGTTATTACAGCGTACCAAACGTACCTTTAGTATAGCTGAAAGGCAATGCAATATGCAAATGAAACAAATTATTATGCTTTTATGTTTTAATGGTCACTCTTAAACTTACGTTTGGTATTAGAACATGGCATTCAGCTATTGCATTAATAATTAGTGCTTTGCAAGGAAAATTGTTTATTTGAGGTATTGCTCTAAAATTGGTTTCCTTATTATTATTTTTTTGATAAATAACGAAATTGTATTAATAAAAAATCCAGGTACACCAGGGGTGTACATGGATAGCAATACATCAAAATCTTAAATTACAGTGATCAAGCATTTCTAAAAAATCGGTTTCCTTATGATGAATGTTTAGATATAAATCATTAATAAGTTAAGAAATAGTGTAAAGAACATGGAAAGCTTTACTTAAAAGGGAGGTATTTTCAAGGTATTCAAAGGCAAAAGGCTACCTTAACTAAAAGCCTTTTATCACCTGAGGCATGAGGCAACAAAATGGCACTAGCTGAATTAAAGCGAAGCACCAAGTAATAAATATAGTTATTACATATAGAATCTACAAATCAATCAGATGGTTCTATTTCTCAATTTTTTTGACTTGCTCTTTTGGAACCTTCCTTTGGAACCAAGGTCGAAAAGATTGAGAAAAATTGGTCATTCACAACCATTGATAAAGGATTCATCAAAAAGTTAAGGATTAGTAATCCTTTTAAGAAATTTAATGGATTTGACATTATACATACGTTGGGAAGGTAATCAAAAAAGGAAAGAAGATGAGTTCCCTTTTCTTTTATAACTTAGGAGCTGTGTGAGATGATAGTCTCATTCATGGATTTGAATGAGAGAAAAAAGTGAGGAATCGTGGTGTATGTGTGTTTGATGTGCTCCCTTGCTATAAGCTATTGTCTGGTCCTCCCACTTATGTGTTTCTTTGGGAGTGCATTTGGTGTGCAAAGGTGCCTAAACGTGTTCTTTCTTTTTATGGACAATAGCTAGGGGTGGGATACTCACCATTGATAATGTAGTTAAGAGAGGTCAGTTCGTGGTTAATAGGTGTTGCTTATGTTGTTGTGATGGGGAATCTGTTAATTATCTTCTGCTCCACTATAAGGTTTCTTATGCTTTATGGAGTGCAGTTTTTGAGGCATTTAGGATTTAGTGGATAATGCTGAGAACGGTTAGCTCTCTTCTTTTTGCTTGGAGAAATTGGTTTGGAAAGCACTTTTCAACTATATAGAATATGGTCTTGACATGTTTAATGTGGTTAGTTTGGCAAGAATGTAATTTTCGCACCTTTGAAGACAATGAGAGATCCTTAGACCTCTTAAAATCTCTTCTCTTTGGCACTTTGTTTTAGTGGGCTTGTATTAGGGGATTTATGCATTGTGTTTCGATTTTTGAATTCTTACAATCTGTTAGCTTTAGTTCTTGAACTTGTATTTGTTTCTTATTTAGAGTGTTCATTATCTTGAACATGATGTTCAGTTTTTTCTATAAAAGTCTTATTAACTATCCAAAAAAAAAAAAAAAAAGTGAGGAATCCTCTTTTCAACTCATCTCTCCTACTCCAAAATCATATGTATCTAATGTATCAAAATGTTACAATCAATTGTTTTTGACATGTGTTGCGTTGAAGAGATTAGGTCCAGCATTTAATTCCAAAATAGACTTAGTACAGTTTAGGCTCTATTAATTATTTTAGAAATAGGTGTTACAACAAGCATCTATAAAGTAATTAATGTTTTACAAAAAGCTTTTGTAAATAATTAATCTAACAATAAGTTTACAACAAGCTTCTATAAATTAAAAATAACATAGGTTTACAAGCTCCTGAAAAAAAAAAGAACCCAAAAAAAAAAAAAAAGACTTAGGCTTTCAAGTTTCACCTTAGCGCCTTTTTCATGGTTTAAGGTGATCGCCTTGCTTGCCTATGATCTAAATGCGAGTGCATCATTAAAGTTGCCTGGCATGCCTTTGACTACCGTGCGTATTTCAAAAGAGGATTTATGAGTTTTTGGATGTACAAGGTTACCAAAGCAATCACACAATGTTGTGTGATTATGTTGGAAACTCGTTTATTGCCTGCATATTTTATATATATTATATTGCAGATATTATACTACAATATATAATTTTATAACTTTAACCTCAAAATATATGGACTGGGAAGAGATATAGGAACATGAAATTACATGTTTGCATGTGCCATGCATGCACGCACTCACGAACAGTTGTAGGTTAAAGAACAGAAGTGCAATGTAACAAAGACTGTTTGTCTGGTATCTTTAGCTTGGATTTTTATGGAAAGTGTATTCATTATCTCTCTGTTTTACTTTTCTATAAAATTTCTGGGCATTGGGTCGTCTGATGATTCATTTTAGTGAGTTCTACCTTAAGAATTATCCACTTTTGGTTTATCTGTGGTTTCAATAGAAAAAAATGTTGCTCTATTCCATTGCTTTACTATGTTATACTGATTGTTTCTAATTATTTCAGGCTGTTAAATCTGGTCTTCTCAAAATTCTTTCCAAAATGGGAATCTCATTGCTTTCTAGGTATTAACTCTTTTTTCATTTTTTTTCATTATATATTTTTGTTTTTTTGTATATATCAGTTCTGCCACTTTAATTATTTGATTTACGTGGTCCACATTGTTTGTTTTTTGTTTTAAATAGGTCAGTTTACAGCTGTGCTTTTTTAAGTTCATAATTTATGTAGCTCATACTTATCAAAAGTTCATAATTTATGTAGTCATGTTGGCAACTCCACTTACTAGTTTCTGGTTTATAGTTATTGTGGTGCACAGATATTTGAGATTTATGGATTAGGGAAGGAGATTGTTGATCTTTCATTTTGTGGAAGTGTCTCCAAAATTGGTGGATTAACTTTTGATGAGGTAAGGAAAACTTATATCAAGCCCTTGGTCTTGTGATTGAATATATTTTCCTTTATATTGGCTTTCGATAAAGGAATTCATATTTTATAGAAAATCTAAAATGATGGGGTTTATCGTTCCATTATTTAAACTCCCACCAAATATTAATTTCATTGTTTGGATATTATATAGAAAAGGAAATAACATTCATCAGCTCTATGAAATTCTTGTTGGTTTGGTATATGTCTATACCATGTAGCTTATTTCTGGTGGCTTTATTTGCTTAAAAAATAATTTGAACAAAAGTAGAATTGTACCAAAAAAAAAAAAAAGGTGTGGCTTAAAAAAGAAGCAAAATAAGCACAGTAAAAAACAAATCCTAACAACAAATTAAAAAAAAAAAAAAAAGACGGTGAAAGAAATTCTAATTTTCATCTTCCAAATAAAGAATTCGCTCTGTAACTCACTACCATTGAATTGGGACTACTCCTGGTCATGGTTAACCCAAGCCTAAATTAACTACACAGATAAATATCCCCAATAACCATGATTATCGTTAACTGGCAAACACATCAGAAGAGAAGCTCTGGATGAGTTTGATGAATCAATTAAAGTGATATGTTGGCGAGAGAGCTTCAATGAGAACCACAATGAATATGACTTAGGCTATATAGCCGCTGATGGCAACTTTCCAGAGTACTGGTTGGACTTGGTCAGCAGTGAGCTGATCAAGGTGGGAGGAGCCAGAGCATCTGTAGAGGGCACACTGGGAGGAGTCAAAGGTGAACTTGTATGAGCTGTAAAGTAACACTAAAGCAGTTCTGGGTTATTCAAGAATGATATGTTTTCACACTTAGATTGGATGTGGGCATGGAAAGGAGGTGGTGAGTGAGTAAGAGAGCAAAGCTGGCGGAATTTGGAAAAAATGTTTATATAGGTGGAATTTTATAAATAGAAATTTGAGCCCTCAAATCCAGTCTAAAATTCTCTGTTGAAATTTAAAATTTCTTTCTCCTAACACACCCACACAAGCAACTTTCTATGGCAGAGGTTTAAATTCTGTCAAATGCCTAAGAGTTGTTTATTAATTTTGAACCCAAGCACATTGTTAGGATATGCCCGTTTTATAGGAATTTGGTTTTATAGGAATTTGGGATGAAGATTGTTAATTTTTGGCTATTTGTTTGAGAAAATTCTTGAGAATTACAATTTCCATGAACCTCTTGATTCCTATAAAACGTGAGAGATCTAACCCCCACTTTTTAGGTAGGAAACGTCAAGTGAATTCTATTTGTGAGAATAACCAATGTAACACTTAAATTCAACTTTTCAGGTGTTTTGTTATATAAAAATATCATCCATAGTGGTCAAATTATTAATTCTTAGCTACAATATGAGTATGTGTAAGTTTTTTTTTTTGAAGCAATTATAATTTATAATTTTAAATATAGTGTTGTCTAAAATATGTTTTAAAATTCAAATTCTAAGCATTTTTAACAGCATAATGTGTAATTTTTTTGGAAACTAACTCTTAAGTGATGGAGGTGAATGGGGTTATCTATGAGGATGAATTCGAGATGGTAGACCAAGCTGTACAGTTTAATAAAAAATTGTACAAGGAGACAGAGGAGTGGAGGCCTTTTGTGGAAGGTTTGGAGTTTGATCAGATAGAGGGGTTGGAGAGGGACTGGCTTGAACGGAGGTTTGAGCAGGAGGAGGTTCTTTGAGTCGTCAAAGAGATGGAAGGAGATAAAACACCAAGTCTTGATGGTTTCTCTTTGGCTTTCTATCACCATTGTTGGGGAGTTGTGGAAAGAGATGTCTTAGCTGTGTTTGAAGAGTTTTATCAACACAGTAAGTTTGAAAAATCTCTTAATGCAACTTTCATAGCCTTAATCCCTAAGAAGAATGGTGCTTCTAACATTCGAGATTTTAGATCTATTAGTTTGGTGGGGAGTGTTTACAAGATTTTGGCTAAGGTGTTGGCAAACCGCCTGAAAGAGGTTTTGGATCAGCTGATATCTGAGTCTCAGAATAGTTTTGTAGGTGGTAGACAGATTCTTGATTCAGTTTTTATTTCTAATGAGTGTGTTGATAGTAAGGTGAAGAGTAAGATTCCGGGGGTCATTTGTAAATTAGATATTGAGAAAGCCTATGATCATGTGAACGGGGAGGCTCATCTTGATTTGTTGAAGAGAATGGGATTTGGGGTGAGGTGGTGTAGGTGGATCTGCACATGCATATCTACAGCTCAATTCTCTGTTTTGTTTAATTTGTCTCCAGCTGATTTTTTTGGGAGCTCGAGGGGACTGAGGCAAGGGGGCCCGCTATCCCCCATGTTGTTTTTGGTTATGATGGAGGTCTTTAGTAAGATGATAAAAAGAGCTGAAGGGGCTGGTTTGTTTCGAGGCTTTAGGGCCGATGGTAGACGGGAGGGAGGGTATGTGTCTCGCATCTTTTGTTCGCGGAAGATGTGATTCTGTTTTGCGATGCTGATGAGGAGCAAATTCTACATGTTCAGATGCTTCTTCTTTGTTTCCAGGCAGTGACAGGTTTAAAGGTTAATGTGATGAAGAGTGAGATGATTCCCATTGGGGAGGTTCCTAATGTCCATGTCCTGGCAGAGATTTTGGGATGCCCAATTGGGTCTTTGCTTATGGCCTATCTTGGTATGCCATTGGGGGCATCCTACAAGTCCCCTACTGTTTGAAATCCTATCTTAGAGAAAATTGAGTGTAAGTTGGCCGGTTGGAAGAAGATGTATTTGTCAAATGGTGGAAGATTAACGTTGCTTAAAAGCATGTTATCTAGTCTCCCCACTTATTATTTGTCTCTTTTTACCAACCCTACACATGTGGCCAATAAAATTGAGAGGTTGCAAAGGGATTTCTTGTGGGGGGACTCCACGTTACATTTGGTGGGATGGGACAAGGTGTGTGCACCTTTGAAAAATGGTGGGTTAGGAGTAAAAAATTAACTACTTTTAATAAAGCCTTACTAGGGAAGTGGTTATGGCGGTTTGGGATTGAGGAGACAGGGCTTTGGAAAAGGGTTGTAGCTCTCAAGTTTGGGGAAGAATGGGGGGATGGACATCCAATCTAGGTAGAGGGGTGCATGGGTGTGGCTTGTGGAGAAGTATCCGCATGGGATGGGAGGATTTTAGCAAGAATATTCACTTTGAGGTTGGGGTGTGGGATAGAGTGAAGCTTTGGACAGATAAATGGTGTGGGGATTCTCCACTTCAATTGACTTTTTCGAGTGTGTATGGGATTGCATTAAATAAAGAGGCATCGGTGGCCTCTTCTCTTGATCGGTTCGGGATAGAGGAGCAGAGAAGTTGGGATGTTCATTTTACTTGGAGACCAAATGATTGGGAAATGGGTGGTGTGGATGATTTTTTCCTTACCTTGGGCTTAAATCTACCTCCTACTGAGAATGAAGATCGTATGTGATGGAAGTTGACAAAGAATGGGGATTTTGATATTCGATCGTTTTACAATAAGTTGAGATGCCGTTTGCCTATTATTTTTCCTTGGAAAGGTGTTTGGAAAGTTAAAGCTTCTCGGCGTGTTTCCTTCTTTGTGTGGATTGCTGTATGGGATAGGATCCTTACAGGTGATAATTTGAGGGGTAGAGGGTTGGATTTTGTCGACTGGTGTATCATGTGCCGTAGAAATGGGGATATGTCGGATCATTTGTTACTATATTGTGAAAATGCTTATTGGCTATGGAGTTTGGTTTTTAGATCTTTTGGGTTTTCTTGGGTCTTGCTAAGATCGGTTGTGGATACTCTGTTTAGTTGGTGGAATTGGCTTGGAAAGCATTTGTCTAGCATTTGGAATTTAGCTCCATTATGCTTGATGTGGTGTTTTTGGAGGGAGCAAAATAGGAGGACGTTTGAGGACATGGAAAGTTCGGATGACCAGTTATTGGCCTCTTTCAGTGGCACTCTGTTTGACTGGTTTAGGGCTTGGGAAGTCACCTCTAGTGATTCTCTTTCTATGTTCCTTAGCTCTCTCTTGTGTACTTAGTATCTTTTCCTTTCTTTATCTTTATACTATTTCTTTTCCCTTTGTATTTTTCTCTTTGCCTTATGTTTTTCTACATAAGGTAGTGTTCTTGAATATATGTCTTTATTTCCTATAAAAAAAAAAAAAGAATGACTAAATCCTAAATGCAGCTGAGCTCAGTTTTTGATGAGAACTTATGTGAGTAGGATAAACAAATTATGAGCTTCTAACTTTAACTTTGGGACCAAGAAATCTAACAAATCATTAGCCTTGGTTGGCTTACACTATGTTCATACAGTCTTCCCAAACCTTAATCTCTTTTTTCCCCCTGGTATAATAATGGTGCATCTTACTGTTGATGTCTATGTCAATTGATTATGTTTTCTGGAAATACTCCTTTTTTGCAGCTGGCTAGGGAGACTTTATCTTTTTGGGTGAAGGCATTCTCTGAAGATACAGCTAAAAGACTAGAAAATTTTGGGTTTATACAATTCAGACCAGGAGGTATCATATGTTTTTTTTTTAATTTTTATTTTGGTTGGGGTGGAGACATTTTTAAGCAGGACTGGCTATATAATTTATACAATTGGATCCTTTATTGAAAATTTTAGGAAATTATTGCAGCTAGAAGTGAATCAATATGTTGCTTTTAATTGTAATCTATACAAACTATTCCACTTTTAGTTAGAATGATGCAATTTCACGTCTATATCTTTGAATATCTTTGAAAGCTGACAGCATGGGTTGTATTTGTTCATTATGCTTTTGCCTCACCTAAGAACGTCTTGGAAGTCTAATTGTTCTACTTTATTTTCTTTTAATTTTTTTAAGGGGAATATCATGGAAACAACCCTGAGATGTCAAAATTACTCCATAAAGCTGTTCGCCAAAAGAGTGAAAGTGCGTTTTCAGTTTATCAGCAACATTTGGCTAACCGACCTGTTAATGTGAGTGCCGAAGTCATTTATTATTTTTCATCCTTTTCTGATATTTTACTAAAATTATTGAAAATCAACATTCTATTATCATATGAAGTTGACCTTAATCTCTTTTTTTGACTGTAGGTTCTTCGTGATCTTCTTGAGTTCAAAAGTGATCGTGCTCCAATTCCTGTGGGAAAGGTTGAGCCTGCTGTATCTATTGTGCTACGGTTTTGCACTGGTGGGATGTCACTTGGAGCTATTTCAAGAGAAACTCATGAAGCCATTGCTATTGCTATGAATAGATTAGCTGGAAAATCTAATTCCGGAGAAGGTGGTGAGGTAGTTTTCCCACTATTATAAGTTGATCCTACACTAGTGACTTCAAGTATATCACTTTCGGTCCTCTTTAGTTTCGTTCAGCCAAGCTGAAACGTGATTTGAAAATTATAATTATAATATACTCTCTACATTTTTGCATCCAGGATCCCATTCGCTGGAAACCACTTACTGATGTTGTTGATGGGTACTCACCGACGCTTCCTCATCTCAAAGGTCTTCAAAATGGGGATACAGCTACAAGTGCTATCAAACAGGTCACTTCATTGAACTTTTTCTTTAAAATAACTTCATAGATTAACATGGTTTCTGCAATCTGGCCATATAATTCAATTGTTAGCACTGTAGTCTACTATTTGCATAATTTTCCTTAACAGGAAGGTCATGATATTTTCATCATATTCATGAGGCTATTCTTTCTTGAATTGATTAGAAGTAGCTTCCTACTATGTATTTAAATATAATCAACGCTTTACAAAACTTTGCTGCGTCATATTCAGGTTGCTTCAGGACGTTTTGGTGTCACTCCAATGTTCTTAGCCAATGCTGATCAATTAGAAATCAAAATCGCACAAGGTGCAAAGCCTGGTGAAGGTGGTCAATTGCCTGGGAAAAAAGTTAGTGCATATATTGCAAGGTTAAGAAATTCTAAACCTGGGGTTCCACTTATTTCTCCACCTCCTCACCACGACATCTATTCCATAGAAGATCTTGCCCAATTGATCTTTGACCTTCATCAGGTGATTATCTGCAGCATATCGAATCTTCATATTTTCCTAGTAAGACTGGTACTAAACACTAATAGAAATGATAACTAACTTCTACTGATTGAATAGGTCAATCCTAAGGCTAAGGTGTCGGTAAAGCTAGTGGCAGAAGCAGGAATTGGCACTGTTGCTTCTGGGGTTGCAAAGGGTAATGCTGATGTTATACAGGTAGATTATCCGTTATCATATTTATGTTTTGAGCAATGAAACTATCTTAAATGTCTGTGGTATCATTTCTCCATTCTTTGCCCTATTATCAAAATATCATTATCTCAACAATTTGTGTACCTGTAAAAATATGAATCTTTAGAGATCATTTTTTGGGGAACATAATGTTATATGTTTTGCATCTTAGATGATATCTGGTGCTCCATTGCATTTTTAAATAATGTTCTTGATCTAATTATTTGTGGATTGCCAAGGGTCACTAGTAGCTAAAGATTGCGTCTGCAGCCCTTAAAACTCTTTCAGTGCACCATAAGCATTTTGATATTTTACTGATTACTCTTAAGTTTCTTGGCAGATATCAGGGCATGATGGTGGAACTGGAGCCAGCCCCATAAGTTCCATCAAGCATGCTGGTGGTCCCTGGGAACTTGGACTTACAGAGACACACCAGGTTATTATTTGACATACATGAGCTAAATAGTGGAAGTTGCTTGTTTTGATTCTCTTTGGACAGACCGTATGTACCATTTGATTTATGATGATTTTTTACAGACACTTATTGAAAATGGTCTAAGGGAAAGGGTCATTCTCAGAGTTGATGGTGGCTTTAAAAGTGGAGTTGATGTCCTAACAGCTGCAGCTATGGGTGCTGATGAGTATGGGTTTGGTTCTGTGGCAATGATTGCTACTGGTTGTGTGATGGCCCGAATTTGCCACACAAATAATTGTCCTGTTGGCGTTGCCAGTCAGGTAATAAGGCTGATTTGTTACTTCATGTTTTTATTTCTTGTGCTCTTTTCCAGCAAATTTGGGAGTACTTTTCTTTTCCCCACTATTTAAAATTCATTTTACTTCAGAGAGAAGAACTACGTGCTCGGTTCCCTGGTGTGCCTGGTGATCTTGTCAACTTCTTTTTATATGTTGCTGAGGAGGTAATCCGTTTACTTCTCTTTTTTTTTTTTTTTTTTTTTTTTTTTTTTTTGATGGGATTTGTCTTCAAATTTTATGGTCCTTGATTTGATCTGTTCTTTACTTTGAATTTTCTCCTAACTGTTTTGACCATATTTTGGGTGTGTTTGGATACCGCTAATTTTGTTGAAATTAAAAACTTATTGTTAAAAGTACTGTAAATAAATGTAATAGTTAGTCGAAATAGTACAGTGGGGCCCATGAATAGTACCAAAAAGTGCAGTGGGGCTCATGAATAGTAACAAAAATAAACTGAATAGTAAAATAATTTTAATTTTCCATCCCAATTTAAATGCACACTTTGGGTTAAAGCCCTTTGAGGTCCATTTTCTTATAGGTTACTCAACTATTTATTTATTTTGGCCAGGTAAGAGGCATGCTGGCACAACTGGGATATGAGAAGTTGGATGATATTATTGGTAGGACAGATTTATTAAGACCACGAGATATCTCTCTAATGAAAACCCAACATCTTGATCTCAGTTACATTCTATCAGTAAGTATTTATTTAATTTCTTATATTCTTATCATGTGTAATTGCTTTAATACATACCTATTTTATTTCTTATATTTGAATGCCTTCTCTTTTATTTCCAGAATGTTGGGTTACCAAAATGGAGTAGTACTGAAATCAGGAATCAAGATGTTCATACTAATGGTCCTGTTCTGGATGATATGTTACTAGCGGATCCAGAGGTAATGACTCTTGATAATTTGTGGTAGTTGCTACAAAATGCAGTTAGCATTGACATTGATATTAATGCTTCTTAGGTTTTAGGTTGAATTTTATTGACTAGTGTTAGAGAATTAGAGAGAGAATATTATATGGGTATGTACAATGTGCTGTATAAGTGGTACTGCCCTGTGGCTAAAATCTCTTTTGTTCACGTCCTAATCTCTTTTGCTGTCAATCTTAACTAGCCTCTATATTATCATGATGTAAAGAATGCATTTCTACATGGTCATTTGCTCAAGGAAGTATAGCTACCAATTGGGTTTGTTGCTCATGTGAAGTGTTGGGGCCATGTCTGCAAGTTGAAGAAAGTATTTTAAGGTCTCAAGCAGTTAATAAGAGCATGGTTTTAGGAAAAATTTCTGAAATTGTCATAAAATTTGGTGTCCATCGTTGTCAGACATATCATTCAGTATTCCACTTACACAATGATATTGTTTATGAGTACGATATAATATTTACTAGAAATGGCTATGAAGACATTACTAGATTGAAACTATCTTTACCACACTACTTTCACACTAACGATCTTGGCATACTTCAATATTTCTTGGAAATTGAAGTTGCAAGGTGTAGGTAAGGCATTGATTTAAGAGATTGGATTGTTGGGTTTTTGTCTTGTTGACACTCCTATGGATTCTGTTAAAATCATAGTTAAATAATTAAATTCACTATTTCTTAAAAGCTTAAGCTTTTAGGATGATTGGTAATTTATCATGGTATTAGAGCAGGTGATTATAAGTTCTAACCTACGTCTACTCTACCTCTCATTAAAGAAGTTAAAAATTCTCATGTGTTAGGTCCCATTCACTAAGTGGAGTTTGGGCACACATGTTTGGAGGAGTGCTAAAATCATGGTTAAATTTTTAAATTCACCTTATCCTAATTCCTAATAGCCTTTGCTTTTGGGACTACTGTTGATTTATCATATATTCAAATCAGAAACTCATAAAGTCATAAAAATTTAGAGATAAAGGAGACCTTTTTTTAGATCCTAACCAATAATGTCGATTGGTTAGGAAGCTCAACTCTGTCACTAACTTGAGTCCAGATACCTCATATGTCGTTAGTGTGGTGAGCCGGTTCCTAGAAGCCCTAAGACTCACATTGGGATGCTTATATTTGGACTGTTAGATATCTGAAAGGGCCCCAAATTGTCATATTGTTTAAAAAGGAATGGTCAATCTCAAGGTGGCAGGTTTCATTGATGCAGATTGGGTAGGATGGTCCATCAGAGGGTATTGTACATTTTTATGATGAAATCTTGTAACATGGAAAAGTAAAAAGAAAAATGTAGTTGCTCAGTTGAGTGTAGAAGTATAATACCAGCAAATGACACATACTACTTGAGTTGACTTGGAAGCCAGTTTGACATAATTTGTTGAAGTTGATGGCTGATTCTTATTTTATGTTCATTATTATTATTATTATTATTATTATTATTTGTGGGGCGGGGGGGGGGGGGGGGGTGTTGTGTAGAAGAGCTTGATGGATGTTAATTCTGAGGACATGAGATAAAAATGTCATATTGGTCAATGCTACTTTATCCGCAAGCATTTATTCTGTGCACTGCTACCTATACCCACTATATAATAAGATATCATGTATGTTTGTGCAGATATTAGATGCAATTGATAATGAAAAGGTGATCCATAAGAATGTAAAGATTTACAATGTCGATCGTGCTGCTTGTGGACGCATAGCGGGGGTAATTGCAAAGAAGTATGGTGACACTGGTTTTGCTGGGCAGTTGAACATAACGTAAGCTCTGGGTTTGACATAGCAATTGTTAATAAATGAAAGGATCTATACGGTGATGTTTCTTTCATTCTAATGCTGGCTAATCAGTATTTTTCATTATATTCAGATTTGTGGGGAGTGCTGGGCAATCATTTGCATGCTTTTTGACACCTGGAATGAATGTTCGGCTAATAGGAGAGTCCAATGACTATGTGGGAAAGGTTTGTCGACCAAATCTTTGCATGCTTGAGAAGTTGAAGATTTTACTTGAACCTTGATAGAGTAACGTGATTGAGTTATTATATTAAAAAATGACTAGTTCAAGAATTTGGCAATGTTATGTTTTAATTGAGTTTTGGGTTAACTAGGCTGTGTAGACTCGGGTTGATAATTCTTCAATTGACTAGGCACATTAGATGTTCGTTAAATTGTGTTTTGCCAAAGCAGTTTTGTTCTTACCCTTCTTTTTTCCTGAAAGGTTTGCTTATAATTAAACTAAGAGTATCAAGTTGAACTATTTTAACTTGGGCTGTTTTTCTATAATAAACCCAATTGACCATATCAAGGACTTGGTATTTCATATGTATTCCTACTGTCAATTTCTGATGCGGGAATATAAATGTTTCAAGGGTATTGCTGGAGGTGAGTTGGTTGTAGTTCCTGTTGATAACACTGGGTTCTGCCCTGAGGATGCGACTATTGTTGGGAATACTTGCCTGTATGGGGCAACAGGTGGTCAAGTCTTTGTCAGAGGAAAAGCTGGGGAACGATTTGCTGTTAGAAACTCACTTGCTGAAGCAGTGGTTGAGGGCACTGGAGACCATTGTTGTGAGTACATGACGGGTGGTTGTGTGGTCGTACTTGGAAAGTGAGTGATGCCTTAATAACATTTTTTATTCTTATGGTGAAGAAAATTGAAGAGAATGGAATTTGAAATACTTCTATCTTTTACTTGTGACAGAGTGGGTAGAAATGTAGCTGCTGGAATGACTGGTGGTTTGGCATACATTCTTGATGAGGACAACACTCTCCTCCCGAAGGTATGTGCTTTTTCATTGCAGTACTTTGTAAGGAACTTTATGCAGTTGGAAACATGTCAACTTTCCCTTTTTTTTCCTTAAATTTTTTTCCCTTCTGCTACTAATTGTTCACTATCACCTTACTTCATTATCTATGTGCTAGCTCAGTTGTTCAGTATTGTGACTATTTAGAATTGGCCCCAAGGGAAAACAAAATGGTCTGTTGACAGCTGTTTTTGAACCTTGATAAATGTATTGGGTTTATGTTGATGTAATGGCCTAAGGGGCCCAGTTATGTTGTAAGCCCATGTAGGGCTAACCCTAGCTTCTAGTCTCTATATATACCTTGTTAAGGGTTCATTGTAATCATTGACTTGAGCATACAGTAAAGATGTAGTTGCTAGGGCTTTATCCCGTGGATGTAAGCTGTTAAGCCAAACAATGTAATCCTTCGTGTTCTTCTCTCTTTCTTGCTCATGCTTCTCTATATTATTTTATTCTCGTCCTTAAGAATTCTAATAAAAAAGTTTATAATTAAGAATGAGATTTGGAGTCACAAAAAATTTGTTCCTATCTATTCCCTTTCCAGCTGCTTCAACTGGCCTTCCCTGTAGCAGCATTGTATTCTTGTAACTTAGTTGTTTAATGTACTTTTTAAAGTGAATCTGACGTTATAACTAATCTATGGTATATAAAAAGTTTGTTAGCTTTACATTGCCTGGAGAAGTTGTAGATGCATTGCATGGCATATGATAATGCTGGAAAATGAAATAGATGCATTACATGACATTATTATTAATATGGTAACTATTTTTTTTCCTAATTACATGGGATGCATATAAATGGAGATTAATTTATTATTTTAATTCTTCTCTGTTTTCTCCTTGGTGTTTATATTTGTTTTTCATTATCTATCAAGAAAATATGATTATATTATGAGCTTGTGTGAGGATGGACAGGAACACCTCATTTGACTTTGTCTTTGGTTCTGTCATTGGTACTGTCATAGAATCACTAGATATCAGTGACTAACTAAATCCCTTATCTCTTGGTCAATTTAGCCAAGGGGCTGATGCATACATGTTATTTCTATAAATTCCCCCCCGTTTTTCTACTCAAACCATTAGCATTGTTTCACTGGCGTTTCATGGTAGCTAGTGCATATCATTTTCTCTACTGATGCTCTTTTGCTTTCCTTCTATATACTAATTATCTAATCATGTCAACTTCGAAATCATATCTTGTAAAATGTTGACAGGTAAATAAAGAAATTGTCAAGATCCAAAGAGTGACTGCAACTGTGGGGCAGATGCAGCTGAAGAACCTTATTGAAGCCCATGTTGTAAGTGCACATAATGACCTGCATAAACATGCATGCACCCTCATGACATGCCACAAAGGCACACCTTAAAACAGAAAAAAGTTCGAATATTTTCCTACCTTTAGCATTATGCCTGAGCTGATGCTGGATTATGTCGATATACAACTAGCACGTCAAACTTTACTATTCAAACTTTTTTTTAAAAAAATTTTAATTTTAATTTTTTTTAATCAATTTTTGGTGAAGGAAAAAACTGGGAGCAGCAAAGGTTCTGCTATTCTGAAGGAGTGGGACACGTATCTACCGCTGTTTTGGCAGCTGGTTCCACCTAGTGAAGAAGACACCCCAGAAGCTTGTGCAGATTATGAGAAAACAGGTGCTGGGCAGGTCACTTTGCAATCTGCTTAGGATAATGATTCAAAAGTACACTGAGACCGGCACTGAAATCACATAAACTGCTTCCCAATCTGTACAGTCATATACAAGGGAGGTGGATTATTAAGTTAAATACTACTGCTGCTTACAAGGATTTGAATGCTTTAGTGCCGAGGGTGGAAAAAAAAGTTTTAATCAAAGATTAGCAGTGCATTGCCTGAAGTTGGAGACCCTTATCTGTACATTGAAAAGCATACACATTTGATCACATAAAATTTGTATAGTGTTTGTGTCAGACATTGTAAATTCAAGCTCAGATATTTCCAATCTTTCAAATCAGTGTCATGGCCTGCTATTGCTAGTCATTCCTCTTTAGTTTAATTAAATTCTGGTTGAGCTTTCTTCAGATTTTTATTTTTTGGTACCATGTAAAAAGTTTCATTCAAAAGAGCATCATAGTATAGAAATGTCCAATCTTGCTTCTTACTATACCGACCATGCACATGTTGTAGTTACATAAGCTAATAATGGTTTCGGACTCGAATAGTTTGATAGATGAAATCAATAAAAACGATTCTTGTTTGTGGATGAATTGTTTTTTGATACATCAATAGTCAGGGATAGAGAGATTTGAATCCTAAATATTTTTATTAGAAAAATCAAACGATATTAATCAGTTGAGTTATAAGACTTTTGGCATTTGTAGATGAATTGTTGGTCATTGCTAAGGCTCCCAAGCACCGTACAACTGTGAAGCAGTCAAACAATAGCGTACATCAGAAAATTATTGTTTATCAGTTTTTGGGTTAAAATAAAAAATTGTTACGACTGTTTTCCAATCCAGCTTTTCATTTGATAAGACTATGTGTATTCGTTTGGACACTGGTGAAAGTTGGGCGTTTGCATTTTATTTATTTATTTATTTATTTTTTGAGAAGCCCGTTTCAGACTGTTCATGGGACTCAAACTTATTTTTCCAACGAAAGTTTTATTAAAAATGAGTTTCACGGCATTATTCATGTATTTAAAAATTAGTTCGGTACAGTATTTTTAACAAAATAAGCGGTATTTAAACACTATCCTTCCTATCTTATCTGGAAATGAATTTTCTTTTAAATTAGGTGCCCCGAGGATCACAATCTCAGTATTAGCGCCTTGTCAAGATCCATATCCAAAAGCCAATACGGGTCCCATCGCATTCTGTCATCTTTCCAAAATGTAGACAGAATGAGTAGCCCGTAGGAAAATCTCATGTTTGGGAGCATGGCAATATAGTTCCCATTGAAGGAATTCGCTAGGGGGCAGACTTCACATTCTCATCTTTGGCTTGAAATTCACACGCTGAAAAAGAAATTTGTTTAATGATTTTAATTAGACGGAAAAATCTTTTCCAATGAAAATAAGATAAATGATTATCCTGCCTATATTAAGAAGCAAAGTCTAACCCTATTTTGTGGGCCTGCAGTCCAAGAGACCTTTTCAATGGACAAGAAAGTAAAAATGGTTCCTGTTGAACTTGTCTAAATCTTTGGCTTTGATTTCTACACTTTCTTGATAGGGCTAAACATATAAATTGGTAAAAAGGGTAACGCTTCCTAGTGTTCAATGGTCAGAAAGACAAAACATATGAGTTTAGTCTTTCTGTTCCTATCTGCACATCATCTAGATGGGCGGCTAAGAGTGGCGGTTGTACTTAGTTTAACCGAACTAAATGTGCATTTGGACAAGTCTTTTTTTTTTTTTTTTTTTAAATAGGTTGGACAAGTCAAATTTTGATTATTCACATAATTCTTCGTCCTTTGTACTTCTAAGAAATAGTCTTGAACCTTCAGAACACATGCAATTTAACTAAATATTTATCTTCATTTCAATTATGAACGGTTCCATTGTTCAATCCATGTTTGGTACATCCACACCCATCAATTATTATCCCAATTTTCCAACCTGCTAATCGACTTGAATATGATGGCGTACGTAATTTATACACGTGAGAATTAATTTAGATAGTAAATTAATCCAAAAACAGCTGGGGAAATAAAAAAAATTAAAAATGATTTAAACTTGGAAGTGATTTTAAATTAAACCATACACTTTTAAAAAGGTGATTCTCAAACCATAAACCTATCAAAATATGGAAAAAAAAAAAACTATCAAAATATTAATTGTTTTTTTTTTTCTTATAAAAACTTTTTTTAACTGAATTGTTAACCAATATCCTAAGGGCACTCATTAGCATGACCTTAATGATATTACTGTTAATGGGTTATAATTTGAATTGAAATGATTACTTTTTTGAAAGTGTTGGGTTTATTTTGAAAGTCTTGAAAGTGAATGATATATTTCCAAATCAGTCAAATTATACGTATAAACGGTTACTATTTAACTAAGTTATAATTATTGCCAAAGGAGAATGTGAAATTTAGGAGGAAAGGAGAATAATTATTCTTCACAAAGAAGCACCCAATCACAAATTCCAATATCAATAATGTAAAAACTATTTTTAGAAGAATGTGTAAATGCAGTGAAGGTCGAATGGGAGATGCACCATACAATGAAGAGGCCCTTTTGTCAACTACTATAAAGCATAACTAGGAAGGATGGATTCCTCTATTGTCCACAAGAATAGGACACAAGTTTAAATTGCTTCTCTGTAGGTCCAAATGAGCTACCCCACCAAGCAGTTTCATGGTCCAAAGTCCAAACCAATGCAATGCACTTAGTCACTTGCAACAATTAGACATGTCAATTGGACTCTTCTGAAATTGGAGTCCACTCTCTTTTAGCAGAGGTGACAGTAAAACTAACCTTAATACGGAGAGACTATATGCTTCAAATAATTTTTATTTTTTTTGTATCATACTGTTTTCCACAAGCTAGACAGGTGTGTATACTAATGCTGGTATTTCAATCTTGGTTTGGCTACATTTAAAAATTGCAAGTTTTTCTAAGTTGCTAAAAAAAGGAAAATGGCATTTCAACTTTCAATCTCAACTACCATACTCTTTTGTGTTTCTTTCTCCTTGAGCACATAAATCTCAAGTTCCACTTCCACCGGTGGAGAGGAAAGGTGACAGAGACTGAGGGATTGACTTGGTCTAGTTTGGGTTGACTTGATTGAGCCCTGCGATGGTAGCGAGAGTGAGATAGTGTGGACACGATGGAGAGAGATAGAGCTCAAAGAGGGCGTAACAAATGACTCCATATCCATAACCAAGGGACTATAGAGAGGTTAAAAGGAAGAATGAAATTATTATTATTATTATTACTTTTTTGAGCGAAATAAGGATATATATATATATATATATATATATTTTAAAAATCAACCTTGTATATGTACCACCCAAAATTCAAGTATCATTTGATATTTAGCAAAACAGACCAGAATATAAATCGTGATGGATCACGGGATTATTTGTATTGAATAACCAATGCAAAATATTTTAATTGTTTCGATTTCGAATGGAACAAGTTGAAGTTGATAATTTTATTTTGTTGTGGTTATATTTAAATATAATTTAAATTATAATGCTAACGCGTTTATTTTGGTCAAATGCATGGGTAAACAGTAATCTAGATCCTTGTCAAAGTGGATCTTAACTTCTTAAGTAAAAAAACAGAAAATAAAACTCAAACCTCCATATCATTTGGGAAGACTATATTTCACAACCAGAAGATTTTCTAAAGTCGCTCCTTTGGCTAGACTTATTTTACAGTTTAATTTATTTATTTGATTAGTTAACCTTTTAAATCTTCACTTCTTAACTTTGGTACATATATATATATATATATATATATATATATATATATATATATTGATGGGGATAAAAACCCCCCACTAGACGCCGGCACCATTGGCAGGATGACGGTGCGACTCATGGTGACGGACGCTAGACCGTGACGACCTAATCCTTACGTAGGGTGACGGAGGGACCGTCGACGGGTGAAGACATGGGTCACCACAGCCTAACTTGCCATGTATGCTTCCATAAGAACGTGAGTCTTGTTGCGTACGCTACTATTTGGACAGGTTTCTCGTGCAACACGATCACCCCCATAGGGATGGCTTCTCTGACACGCTTGGTTGCCCAAGAGGTATCTTACGCTCCACACTATTCAGGGGCAATTCCGGTATAAGTGGTATCTTCTCCAGCACGCCTTGGTCAAGGGCCTCTATTACTACTATAAATACTTCCACGCCCTCCAAAAATGAGGTACGCATGCTTTTACCCCGACTCTGGCACTCTGGAGTTGTGAGCTATACTAACTTAATCATCAGAGGGTCGTTGGCCGGTACCACGCCGGTACCTCCCTTTGAGGTTCATCCTACTTGTGCTGGTTGGCCCGAAGTGCGCGAAGACCTTGCAGCTCACTGAGTTGATTCCTAGTATCATCAGTTGGCGCCGTCTGTGGGAAAGCGCGTACGTAGACTGTGTTTCGTGCTTTCCGGACAAAAAGTTGCATGGTTCTCACACGTTCAAGGGTAACAACCATGAACGATCAAGGCAATGAACAATGCACCACGGCACTCAAGAGGCAGGTCCAGACTCTGGCAGCCGCGGTGGAACGCCTCATAAAACGTAACAACGACTTGGAAGAACAGCTACAACGGAGGAACGCGACGTTTGACAACTAAGGAGAGAACCAGGAGGAGAGCAGTGCCGAGGAGAGGAACCATGGAGGCCCTGAGGGAAGCAATGCCTTGAGCCGACCCGACGGACAGGAAACGAGTTGTCCGTCGGCAGAGGGCAATATCCCGTCCCACATTGCCGCGGAGATGCAGGTGATGAAGGAGCGCATGGATTTCATGATGAACGCCCTCAAAGGATGAGTATCCAGCAACCTCGACGACCTTGTGCACCGCACGGACTCCTCGTTTACAACACCTGTCATCCTGTTCCCTACGCCGCCAAAATTCTGCATGCCCCAAGTGGAAAGCTACGACGGGTCCAAGGATCCGCTGGACCATCTGGAGTCCTTCAAGACATTGATGCACCTGCATGGCGCACCAGACGAAATCATGTGCCGGGCCTTCCCAGCGACGCTAAAAGTCTCCGCAAGGACCTGGTTCGGCAGATTGGCGCCTGGCTCTATAGGCACCTTCAGAGAGCTGAGCGCTCAGTTTGCCTCGCAGTTCATCGGGGGACACAGGCACAAAAGATCCACCGCGTGCCTGATGAACATTATGCAGCGGGAGGATGAGACGCTGAGATCCTATATAGCCCGTTTCAACAAAGAGACGCTGTCGATTGACGAAGCGGACGACAGAATACAAGTGGCCGCATTCACAAATGGGCTGCGGAAGGATAAATTCTTGTTCTCTTTATATAAAAATGACCTGAAGACAATGTCGGATGTGTTTTACAGGGCGACAAAGTACTTGAATGCGGAAGATGCATTATTGGCCCGGGAAGAGAAGCCCCCTAGGAAGAGGGAGAGACAGGAAGACACACGACAAGATAAGGGGCAAAAGGCCCCTCGGACAGGAGAAGGCCGAGACAATAGACGCCCGAAGCCCCCTGCCGGGAAATTCACAAGCTACACCCCATTGACGGCTCCGGTCGATCAGGTCCTGATGCAGATCAAGGACGACGGATCCTTGACGTTTCCGGGAAAGTTGAAATCGAACCCGGACAGATGACCCAAAGACAAATATTATCGCTTCCATCGAGACCACGGCCACGATACCACCAACTGCTACGATTTGAAGCAGCAGATTGAAGCCCTGATTAGGCAAGGGAAGCTGCAGAGGTTCGTCAGCAAAGAAAGGGCAGAAGCACCTCGAAAGGAACAAGTCTCCCACCGGGACAATGAGCGTCCCAGACCACCTATAGGGGACATAAGGATGATCGTGGGAAGTACATCGGCCGTCGGTTCGACAAAGAAGGCTCTTAAATCCCACCTCAGAGCAGTTCAAAATGTTCAGGCTGCGAGCTTTGCCCAGAAGAAGCCGCGAATCAACAGCCCCACTATGGAGTTCACAGAAGAGGACGCCCAACACCTCCATCACCCGCACGACGACGCCCTTGTCGTCAACATCCGGATAGGAGACTATAACACATACCGAGTCTTAATTGACAACGGGAGTTCCGCGGATATCCTCTACTATCCCGCGTTCCAGCAGATGCGGATCGACAAAGAACGCTTGGTCCCTACCAAGGCCCCGCTAACCGGATTCGGGGGGACGAGAGTACACCCCCTCGGCTCGATCACATTGCCTGTCACTGTTGGGGAGTACCCTCGGCAGGCCATTAGGAACGTCACCTTCCTAGTCGTTGATTGCTCCTCAGCGTACAACGCAATCATAGGGCGACCCACCCTCAACGCTTGGAAGACTGCAACCTCGACCTATGCATTAAAGGTCAAGTTCCCTACCGAGCATGGGGTAGGGGAATTATGGGGAGACTAGGTGGCCGCATGAGAATGCTACATCGCGATGGTAGAAATGAATGGCCAACTACAGACAATGAATATAGAACAGAAAGCAGGGGCAGAACCTGTGGAGGAGCTCGAAGAAATAATACTCGACGAGTCCAGGCCTGACAGAACCACTAGGATCGGTGCCCTCAATAGCCCTGCGGCTCGACAGGCGCTCGTGGCTTTCCTTAAGGAAAACCAAGATGTATTTGCCTGGAGTCATGAGGACATGCCGGGAATCGACCCGTCGGTTATGGTGCACAGGCTGAACGTGTCGCCCACCTACCGGCCCATACGACAGAAGAAGAGGGTGTTCGCCCCTGAGCGAGACCGAGCGGTAGCCGAAGAAGTCGGCAAGTTGAGAGAAGCGGGCTTCATCAGGGAAGTATACTACCTCGACTGGTTGGCCAATGTGGTGATGGTCAAGAAAGCCAGCAGGAAGTGGCGGATGTTTGTAGATTTCACGGACTTGAATAAGGCATGCCCCAAAGACAGCTACCCCCTTCCTCGAGTCGACACTCTGGTAGACTTTACGGCTCGGCACCAGCTTCTAAGTTTTATGGACGCCTTCTCAGGGTATAACCAGATTCGGATGGACGAGGCCGATCAAGAAAAGACTTCGTTCGTCACCAGCCAGGGACTCTTCTGCTACAAGGTAATGCCGTTCAGACTGAAGAACACGGGCGCCACGTACCAGAGACTCATGAACAAGATGTTCGCCAGCTAGATAGGAAGAAATGTTCAAGTGTACGTCGATGACATGCTGGTGAAAAGCAGGAAGAAAGAAGATCACTTGAGGGATCTCGAAGAAACGTTCGGCACCCTCCGCTCCTATGACATGAAGCTCAACCCATCCAAATGTGCGTTCGGAGTAACTGCAGGAAAATTCCTCGGCTTCATGGTGTCTTAGAGAGGCATCGAGGCCAACCTGGACAAGATCCGAGCTATAATGGAGATGGCACCCTCGAAGAGTGCAAAAGAGGTACAAAGCTTGAAGGGAAAAGTGGCTGCCCTGAACAGGTTCGTGTCAAGAGCAACGGACAAATGCCTTCCGTTCTTCCGCACGCTGAAGAAAGTCTTCGAGTGGACGGATGAATGCCAAAAGGCGTTCCAAGATCTGAAGTCCTACCTCTCCTCGCCTCCATTGCTGAGTCCTTCGCAGCCAGGGGAGGAACTCTTCCTCTACTTAGCTGTCTCACCAGTAGCCGTCAGCGCGGCCTTGATCAGAAAAGAAGACGGAGTTCAGAAGCCCGTGTACTACGCCAGCCGGGCATTTCAGGGAGCGGAAGGAAGGTATCCACCCATGGAGAAACTCGCCTTTGCCTTGGTCACTGCAGCATGAAAGCTTAAGCCGTATTTTCAAGCACATACGATAGTCGTTTTGACCGACAAGCCATTGCGGCGGGCGATGCACAATCCCGAGGCTGCCGGTCTCCTCGCCTTATGGGCGATAGAATTGTCCCAATTCGACATTCACTACAGCCCACGCACTGCCATCAAAGGGCAGGCAGTTGCAGACTTCATAGCCGAGTTTACCTGCGGAGATGACCAGGGGGCAAGTGACAGCCATCCGTGGAATATACACACAGATGGGTCGTCAACAAGACAGGCCGGTGGGGTAGGCGTCGTACTTCACTCCCCCGAGGGAGATCAAATCGAATGTATGATCCGCCTGGACTTCCCCACCACCAACAACGAGGCAGAGTATGAAGCCTTGATAACTGGCTTGGACCTCGCCAAAGCAGCAGGAGCGGCCCGGGTGATAGTCTCCTGCGACTCCCAGGTCGTCGTCAACCAAGTAAATGGAGACTACGAGTGCAGAAGCGACAGAATGAAAAAATATCTCCATCAAGCAAAGGGAAGGATGGACGGGCTGAAGGCAGAGATAGTCTAGATCCCCAGAGAAGAAAACGAGCAAGTCGACCGCCTAGCCAAGGCCGCCTCGTCGGAGCACGGGGCCGCCACTAACGGTGTACTCTCTTTTGTGCAGGTTTCTCCGCTAATTGACTCTGTCGATATGCAGGAAATAGGCTCCAAAAGTGATTGGACCACCCCTAATTTCCTACCTGAAGGACGGCGTTCTGCCAGACGAAAGAGAACCCGCAAGAAGACTGAAGACCCGAGCGGCAAAATTCGTACTAATAAGAGACGTCTTGTACAAAAGGGGCTTCTGTCGCCCATACCTAAGGTGCTTGGGCTCCGAAGAAGAAGACTACGTCATGAGGGAAATACACGAAGGAATATGCGGAAATCATTCGGGGTCGCGGTCGCTGGCGCATAAGCTGATCCGGGCAGGATACTACTGGCCGACCATGCAAAAAGACACGCAGGCGTATGTCAAAGCTTGCGACAAGTGCCAGAGGTTCAGCAACATCGTTAGACAGCCCCCCGAAGAGCTGACCCCCATAATGGCACCGTGGCCGTTCGCTCAATGGGGGCTAGATATCATGGGCCCATTCCCAACAGCTATGCGACAACTAAAGTTCCTGGTGGTAGGCATAGACTACTTCACGAAGTGGGTGGAAGCTGAAGCACTGGCCACTATTACAGAGAAGAACATACGGGGCTTCGTCTGGAAGTCCATCATTTGCCGGTTCGGAATACCGAGAGTACTAGTCTCCGATAACGGGAAACAATTTGACAACGGTCCCTTCCGAGAATTTTGCTCGCAGCTGGGAATAAAGAATCACTACTCCTCCCCCGCCCACCCACAGGCCAACGGCCAGGTCGAAGTAACGAACCGATCCTTGCTTAAGATTATCAAGACTCGGCTCAAGGGGGCAAAGGGGATATGGCCCGAAGAACTGCCAAGCGTATTATGGGCATATAGGACGACCGCAAGGACCCCTACAAGAGAAACACCGTTCAGGCTTACCTACGGAAGCGAGGCAGTCATCCCAGTCGAAGTAGGACTCACAAGTTATAGGGCGAACACCCATGACGAAGATAGGAACAACGAGGCCTTGCGCCTATAGCTCGACTTGATCGACGAAGACAGAGCAGTAGCAGAGCAAAGGCTAGCCCGGTATCAAGATCACATGGCTAAACACTAAAACTCCCAAGTCAGACACAGGGAATTCCAGGTCGGAGACCTCGTTCTAAGGAAGATCATGGGCGCCGCCAGAGACCCCACCCAAGGAAAGCTCGGCCCCAACTAGGAAGGGCCCTACCGGATCACAGCATGGCAAAGGAAGGGCACCTACCATTTGGAACCACTGGACGGGCAGAAGCTACACCATCCGGGGAATGCCGAGCACCTACGAAAGTACTACCAGTAAGAAAAAAATGGCAACCCACTACCTGTAATCTGCTATGATATATTTTTGGAACTCAAAGGGCATGTTTTCCCCTTCTCAAAAAATTATACAAGACACAGGTTTATTCAAAGTCTCTTCTATATATTGTTTAGTGTTGAACATAAGAACTTGCAAGGTACCTAGGCCAACGGTACAAAGACCAACGATATAAAAAGCCTAAAGCATAAAATCCGTTCAAGCACATAAGCTGACGGTGCCAAAGCTGACGGCTCCATCCTAGAAGGCTTAAAAGCGTCAAGCATAGAAGCTGACGGCTTAGAAGCCAACGATATAAAAAGCCTTAGCATAAAATCCGGTCAAGCATAAAAGCTGACGGTGTCAATGCTGACGGCTCCAATCTACAAGGCATGAAAGCGTCAAGCTCAAAAGCTGACGGCTTAGAAGCCAACGGTCTAAAAAGTATCTACAAGGCATGAAAACGTCAAGCTCAAAAGCTGATGGCTTAAAAGCCAACGATCTAAAAAGAATCTGTAAGGCATGCAAGCCTAAGTCTAAAAGACGACGGTATCTAAAGACGACGGGCCAAAGAGCCACCACATTGTCCTAAAAAGGCAATTACCCAAAAAATCTAAGCCTAAAAGGCGACGGTATCCTATAGACGGCCCTAAAAGCTAATATGCTTGAAAACTAACAGCTTATAAAGATGACGGTCTCACAAGAGCTCAAAAGGCATACAAAGAAAATCATTCACAAAGTTAAAGTAAAAACAGGCTATACACATAAGAGCAAGCATGAAATAAAAAGTGCATTAATAAAAATGCCCTTCAAGGCAACATTGTTCGTAACAAATTTTTTACATATTGATTCGCCTCAAAAGGCAACAGTTTATGACGGACAGAGAATTGATGTTTTTACAAAAACTACATGGTCATTGGACGGGAGAATCAACAACTTTCACATTGGCTTCGTCATCCTGAGCTCGAACCTGGGAGCCAGTATCTGCTTCGTCGTCCCCTTTGCCGTCACCCTTGAGATTTGGTTCCTCGTCAAAAAGATGCTCCGTACTGTCAGAGGCGGCGGGGAGGACGGAAGTCTGTGCCTGGGCCTCGTTGATACTGACGTTGGAGAAATCAAGATCCGGGTGCAAGGCCTTTACTTGACGAAGGGCATCATTGAAGCCATCCGCGAAGGTGTTGCCCAACTCCGTCAGGTAGGCTTCGGAGTCACGGTACTCTCTGATAGAGTCCTCACTGGCCTGACGAAGTTGGTCCCTGATGGATGAAATCTCCGCCTCCTTGTCTGCAAGGACCTTCTGCAGCAAACCCATCTGCTTTTCCAGCTCGGCCCTCTCCTGCTCGGACAAGGAAAGTTTCTTCTCCATCTTCACCCTCCAGGCCTTGTACTGCAAAAGCTCATCCTCCGTCTCCATTGCCTTCGCCCGTAGACGGCTCATGGCCGCCTCCTCATGGACACAAAGGTCCATTAGGCCCTTCATCATGACGACGGCCTAGAAATCAAAAATACAAAGTTAACATGACGGGCGAAGATAAATATGTATTGAAAAAGATTGATGATGAAGGAAAGCTGCTTACCTGGGCCAAGTTGAAAAGGCCCGTCTCACCCATCGCCTCCGTGGAGTGATTTCCAATATCCTCGTAGTCCTCTGCCGTCAATATTGAAGACAGCTTCTCTAGGGCATATTTGGAATCCTCGTGGAGGAGGACGGGTGGCTTCTCGACGACGGGCACCGGGCCACCCATCATGAGGCCCTTTCCTCGGCCATGCTTCGCGGGGACCTTCACCTCCGCCTCAAGGCCGACCACCGTCTCTGCTGTCACCTTCGGCTTTTTGGGGTGACGGTCCCCCTCCCGGTCAGTTTTCCTCTTTGCGACGGGCGGTTTGGGCCCGTCCGTCCTAGCTACTTGAGCTTCTTTCTTTTTTGCAGCTTCTTGTTGTCTAATGAAGGCTCTCCTCTTTGCCTCATCCATTTCTGCAAAAGTAGACGGTAGGTGAGTTGATGAAAGAAAGAAACTTAAAATTCAAGAGAATGAACTTACGTGCTCGGACTTGTGCCTCGTATTTCAGTGCCTTTTCAGACGGCTCGGGCCTGTCACAATGCCAACAGATTGTCTTCAACGTCACCAAAGTGGCCTAAGATCTCTCCGTCAACTCGCTTTTTTGGAAAATTTTCTCTAGAAAACTCCACTGCTCGAGAGAAACTTGTGGATGGTCCTGGGCTGTAAAGGAGGACGGTTAGAAATCGACGGTGTTTATAAAAAGGGAGAGAATGTGAAAGGAAGCATACCAGACGGGGGTAAAACACCCCATGTTGTATCGACGGGCAAAAATTCAGTCTCCCCTAGATGACACATCCACCCATCCCCGTCCATAAAGAAGTATCTAGACTTCCAGTCCCTATTGGAATCTGGAGTATCACTCACCAACCTCAGCAACGGGCTCCTTGCCACGAAGCTGTACATCCCTCTTGACTTTATGATCTCTACCGGACGGTAGCAGTGGAAGAACTCTTCCACTGTTAACCTCGTCTTCCCCTTTGACATTGATCCGTACAGGACCTCCACCCCAAGGAAAATCCTCCAAGCATTCAGAGAAATCTAGTTGACGGATAATCCTAAGTAATGAAGGAGATGATGGTGCAGCCGGGTCAAGGGAAATCTCAACCCCGCCTTGAGCATCTGCTCATAGATCCCGACACCCTTGACCCCATGGTAATAACACTTTTCTCCTGGGCGGGGTAGACGGATGGGTATGTCGACGAGTATCTGGTACTTACTCCTAAGGGTTTTGAAGTGCGACTCTTTTATGGTGGATGTAAAATCGTTCACCGTCCACAACGAGAGCATGACGAACTTCCTCATGCCATCACTGCCTATGACGGATTGGATTTGTTGTTCACCCTCCCCTAGTCCGTCACTAAGATTACTCTCTGTCCTACCACTACTCGACGAAGAGGAGGAGGCAAACGAGCTCTCTTCAGCCGAAGTTGAAGGATCCTTTGGACCCGACGGATTAACTTCATCGTAGCCCGCTCCCTCGCGGACAAACGATTGATTACTGGACGCGCTAGACATCTACACCTACATGCGACGGAAAACCCTAAGTTCAAAACTGCCCTAAAGAGGTATCTGACGGTGGTAAAAGTGAACGAGACGGTGATAAATACTTACCAGTTGTTTTCGTTGCTGAAGGGTGTCACGAACGGTTGCAAGGACGTGACGAACGACTAGGTTGACAGATTAAATTCTCTTCTTGATTGGGTGAACGGCTGCGCTCTAATCTCTTGATTTCGATAAAAAGTGAAAAATGAAGAAAAAAAGGAGGCTTATATATGAGGGATAGCACGGAAGGCGAGGGGACGCCTCGTTTTTGGCACACAGATATTGAGTCGACGACACGTGCCCTGCATTTATTACCCAGCATTAATTACTGGATGACAGCCTATCTGTTCAACTCTCTTTGAGCTGGAACTGTCATCCCATTAGTCCGTCTCCTTTGTGTTCACGGACTGATGGGCTGAGGGGGCACCTGATGGGGATAAAAACCCCCCACTAGACGCCGGCACCATTGGCAGGATGACGGTGCGACTCATGGTGACGGACGCTAGACCCTGACGACCTAATCCCTACGTAGGGTGACGGAGGGACCGTCGACGGGTGAAGACATGGGTCACCACAGCCTAACTTGCCACGTACGCTTCCATAAGAACGTCAGTCTTGTTGCGTACGCTACTATTTGGACAGGTGTCTAGCGCAACACGATCACCCCTATAGGGATGGCTTGTTTGACACGCTTGGTTGCCTAAGAGGTATCTTACGCTCCACACTATTTAGGGGCAATTCCGGTATAAGTGGTATCTTCTCCAGCACGCCTTGGTCAAGGGCCTCTATTACTACTATAAATACTTCCATGCCCTCCAAAAATGAGGTACGCATGCTTTTACCCCGACTCTGGCACTCTGGAGTTGTGAGCTATACTAACTTAATCATCGGAGGGACGTTGGCCGGTACCACGCCGGTACCTCCCTTTGAGGTTCATCCTACTTGTGCAGGTTGGCCCGAAGTGTGCGAAGACCTTGCAGCTCACTGAGTTGATTCTTGGCATCATCATATATATTTTATATAAATAAGGTTTTATTATTATTATTATTATTCAATAATTGTCAACTAATAATAGAACTATAAGACTGTTAACTTATATTCACGGGCATGTTTGGTAGACTGTAATAAGCACTGTACCGTAATAGTTATTCTTATGGTTTAGTTATTCTTTAGTTTGGTTATGTTTTTATTACAATGAATAATCATTCTTTATGAATAACTATTTTTCAAAATGAGGAATAACTATTACTCTTTAAAAGGTTGTATTAGTCATTACTTAGTAAATGCAATAATTTCAAAACTTAATATATTTTCAAGTAAACAAACTTTCCATATACATCTAACAATTATAAAAATAAAAAATCATAAAAAATAACACATATCTCTTTTAAATTTAAAAATAACAATTTTTAAAGAGATATAATTGTATGAGTAAGAAATTTCTTAAAATAAATGTTAAGTTTCATTCTAATGTTATAACTCACAATCAAATTAATGAATAGGTTTAGTTATTACATTACAAAACATTTGATTCATAGTAATAAAGAGTACAATTCCTGTTATAATCCCCATTCAGTATACCAAACGTATAGTAAGTTTAGAAAAATACTAATGGATGTTCTTAGAGTAATAGTTAATAATCTATTTAAAGAAAGTTTTTATACTAAAAGAAAAAAAGTAATTAATATTTTGACAATTTTTTTTTATTTTTTATAAAAATAATGTCAAATTTTTTTAAAATAAATTACAAATCACTGTTTTAAAGACACCGTGAACATGACCTGTATAACTTTATACCAATAAAAACAAGCTCTACCAAAAGCAGCCTCTATATCATTATTAAGGGACAAAGAAGCCTCTATATCCATGTACACACAACCAAATGATTTGTACTTTTTGACCAGAAAATCAACTGCATTTCCAAAATGCTCACATTCCACTACTGTTTTTACTTTCTCTACCACCACCAAAGGTCCTGCCTAACTCATAGGCAGGCAGATCCATTTTGGATAATGCCTTAAAGAAAAAGGCAAGGAAATTAAAAATGAAAAAGCCAAATGCACATGAAACTGGTTGGTCATATGTAAAATAAGCGGATGACCCAACGCAACAAAAAAGCACAAAAAGTAATGTAATCAAGGTATCTCGAAGAGAGGGTTTTTGAAAAAATTTTTAATAGTTAAGTAAGAGATTTGAATTCAAACGGTATTAAAATATAAAAGAAAAAAAAATTGATTAGTATTTTAATTTAATAATAAAGATTCTTCATCATCATAAAATAGACATTATAAATTAAAAGTATATATATAAAATAGACGCACTAAAATTAAAAGTATTTAGTGCACTGAATCTTATCAAATGGGACATATATCTAAAAATAGACGCACAAATCTAATACTATGAACATTGAACCTAAACATGTACCTATAAAATAAAAACCTTACTATTAAATAGTAATAGTGTGAAGGTGTAAGAGCTAGAACCTATAAGCTCTACTAGTGCCAAACCGCTGGCTTATTAGGCTATTAGCTGTACAAACAGCCATTAAAACCGCCGAAAGCTAGTATGGACTGTTTGTTTTGATCCAGATTCATCTGTATCTATCGCCCATAGTTATTTCTTATTATTATTACTCATTACTTACACCTCTTCCCTTTATACAGTCTTGAAAAGTAAAAACATGACCAAAAAAAGCCAAATTTTTTATTACCATAACTTATTCAACACATTTTGTACCAACTCCTTTATATGACAGCCTGTAAGTGGAAGAAAAAAAAATTAATAGGTCTATATATAAATAAAATATATTAAATTTATAATATTTTTATAATAAATTGTAGGTGGTTAGTTATTATTGGTTTAAATTTAAATCTAACACTAAAATTATTTTTTTATCCCAACAATAATAACTATAACAATTTATTATTTAAAATTTGTTATAAAAATATTATGAACATATCAATTCTTTATAAAAATAATAGTTCATCAGTCGCAATTTGTCACTTAAAATAATCGTAATAAAGTATGTTTTGTCATAACTATTTTAAATGACAGCTTGTAAGTAGCCAAAAAAAAAAAGTCCGTATAAAAATAATAGTTCGTCAGTTACAGTCTATCTCTAAAAATAATTGTAATAAAAGGTGTGAAATATGTTATAATAGTCATACAAATATTAAATAAAAAAGCTACAGTTTCAGTGACCACCATTTTATGACCAAGACCGTGACCGACACGTGTGTAACTGTAACCAATAGCTCATGTCGGCTTAAGGAAACAAATGCAAACCAAAATTTCCTATATATATAAAAGGCTGCTTCCTCGTTCTCTCCGTCGTTTGACTTCATTTCTTCTCTCACTGTAGTTGTATTTGTATCCGTCTTTCTTATTTTATTTTTTATTTTCATATTTCCCCCTTGTTTATTGAAATTTTCAACATAATCACCCCTAGATTCGCGCTTTAATTCTCTATTGTGAAGCTACCTGATGAGTACTATTAAAAGTAGTAAAAAGTGTGACTTTTACACAGGACTACTAGTTAATTACTCAAGTCATGCCAATAGTCTCTGTGATAAATGGCATTTCTTGGTTCTTTTACACAGGACTACTAGTTACCTATCTCTCCCAAAATGGATCTCTACCAAAGCCTACAGGTCAAGATTCTACCCTACAAAAGGACTCTTTTTTTTCCTGCCTAGTAGTTAGTACCCCAACAAAAGGATTATTTATTATCCACTGCACTGGGTTGAAAGATTACTTTTTATTGCGCAAAAAAGGGCAAAATCAAGACTTAAATGCACTGTTGATCCTAAAAATTAGGGCTATTTTGAGTTTTAAATTTTTTATTTCAACCATTTGTGTTAGTTTTATGACATAATCAGACATTAAGAACATTTGACAGTTAGATTCCTAACAAAAATAGAAGATGGCATGATGAATATGAAAACAAAAACAAACATGAAATGCCTAAATTGAAACTTAATAAGAGGTTGAAAACAAAATTTCAAGATTAAAAAATCATGGTATATTGTTAATTGAGGAATATTCCTCGATCACCAAGATACACAAAATGACAGGGTTAGTTAATTAAGGTTGTTCATCACCACCAGGTCCAGGTGGGTAGGTCAGGAATTGAAGAGACTATTACAATGGGATTCATTATATCTGGTGGGTGATTCTAAATTGTAATTTTAAATAAACAACAGATTGTATAATACAAGTACCAGTGTTTTATTTTCTCAAAAAAAAAAAAAAAAGTACAAGAGTTTTAAATGGGTACAGTACTGTCACCGCATGCCTCTTCCTGGGGTATAGCCGTGTGGCCTTGCAGGCTTGCACGTCACTCTAAGCGCAAAAAATGGTGGATCCTACTCCCCATACTCCCAACAAAAAAAAAATATTACTTTGTCTTCATTCCATTTTCATGATCACAATAACCATACATAGTAAATAATTATACTGATTTTGTTTCTCTGCCATCTACTACTTCACATATCAATATTTCTTTTTATGTTAAAATGTAAACATTCATGCATCAACAGTAAATGTGTGCGAAATATTAAATGAGAGTGAAAACATATTTTTCCATAACAATTTATAATTATCTCTTCTAAATTAAAAGAAATAAAAATTACTATAAGTCAATTCAAAAGAAAAAAAAAAAACTACCAACTTTAAGAAAGCTGAATATTTCAAAAAGTACAAAAAAAAAAAAAAAAAAAAAAAGAGAGAAAGAAAAAAGAAGAAGAATAATGCTAACTTCCCATACATTTCTAGGAGCAATGGATCCAGAGAGAAAGACAAAAAAGTTACAGAATGAGAGAGAATGTTACAAAGTTGCTCCCATCTTTCATGCACCTAAGCAGGTGTTGAAATTGGAATCAAATAGAAGGGTCAACAATATCTGGCACTTGTGAAGGAGTTAAAGCCAAGGCAACAAGAAGAGACATAATCAAAACCGGCACAAACAAAAGCATCAGCGGCGGTGGAGGCAGTGGTGGCAACACCAGTGGTAGAACCAGAAGCGAAATAGTCAGAACAACCATGACAGTGAAGAATCTCACGCTGAAGTTATTGCTGAACATATATGTATGAGTATATCAATCTTGGCCCAAAACCCAATAATAATATATAATCATAAAAACAATCATGCATCGTAGAAATCGTCCTCTTCCATTGGCCCAATAGCATGGCAAGCAAAACAAATAAACAAAAATGGGAAAAGAATAAAACTTTTTCTTGTTCGTTCTAAGCTAAGTCCAGAAAATTTAGAGAAGTGGGTAATGGGAGGGGTGTATAGGCCTAGCAAGCTAGATGGGTGAGAATTGAATATGAATGAAAAATTTGGAGACTTTGAATATGACTACTGGGTTTGTTGGTACAGAGGGTAGAGAATCAATCTGAGAAGGAATTAAAGGAAGAAAGGTAGAGAGAAAGAGAAGACCAGTTGTGGAGGCAGTGGGGGTTACGAGTCATCGTCAATAACGCTGGCTCTTGCCCTTTTCTTTCTTTCTCATCTACTAGTAATATATGTCCTTGTTCAACCAACCACAACGTACACGTATCTTTTGAGTAATGGGGCTATGAATAGTGGTGTTTAATGCCCTACCAAATGGAGAAATTATACGTTTCTCACTGTGACCACGTTATTTGTCCATAATTTTAGTAAAAGATTTTTATTTATTTAAAATTATTGAGTCAGTATTTTATTTTTATTTATAATTTCACAATTTTAAACAAGTGAAAATCTTTTATTGAAATAGTAAATCACATCACTTATTCATCACGAGAATCTTATAATTTCTTGTACTAATGACTTTTGAAGTAATTGTTTAGAAAAATCAAAATGCTACTCTTGGCAGTCTACCATAAGTCCATAACCTTTAATTACTATACAATTTTCCACAATTTACTACACATTTTTCCACCATTATTATATGTGCATATACAGATTGTGACTAATTATTTGTTACCTTTATACGGACTACATTTTTTTTTTCTCCACAATTCAGTGAATTCACAATCAGCCATATATATATTATAATTATAGCAAATAGTGCGAGAAAAGTAACTATCTTATGTGGCAGATTGTGGCTAGTTGTCTGTCATTTTTACATGACCCCAAAATTTTTTCTCCACAATTCTCAATAAGCCAATATGATAGTTATTGAAAATAGTGTGAAAAATGTAATTATTTTATGTTGCAAATTGTGGCTAGTTGTCTGTTTATTTTACATTGACTCATCACATTTTTTTTTCCACCAATTCACAATCAGCCACATGATAGTTATGGCAAATGGTGTGAGAAATGGCCTAGTCCTATAAATTTTGGGAGTCTTATTCTATTTCTATCTCTCTCTCTTGAAAATTTCAAAGTTGTTGGGTTGTGTGTTCAAATTTTAGTCTTTTGTTTTGAAAGAATTTAAACATTTGGAACTTTTAAGTTTGATGTTTCATTTCAAACAACTGTCATTATTCAAGTTTTAAGTTTTTTAAGTTTAAATGGTACATGATAAGTATGCGAAAATTGTAATGTGGATGACAAATTGGATCTCATCATCATGAGACTAATTTTTCTCCATAGATCATTGTATAACACAAATTTACTTGGCACGCTTGCTTTGACAATTTCATCTGACTTAAACGTTAAACACAATTAAATTCCTCTAACTTTTTTTAGAATCAATTAATTTCCTCTAACTTAAATGTTAAACACATTTTCTTTTTACTATAATAGATAAAGAAATCAAACGGGATCATTTTATGATGATTTTTATTGTACTCAAATTCGGGCAATCTAGAAGTCAAAGAAACTTATCAAATAATAATAATAATAATAATAATAATAATAATAATAATAATTGTGGGGCCACGTTTGCGATCCAAGCCCAAAATATATGGATGTTGGCCCAACGAGCCCAGAACAATAAATTTTTAGAGAGTGGATTAAAGAACTAGGCCATAATGAGTTAAATAACGGATAGAGTTGATTTATGGGATGGTCAAACTGTGCATTAGTCAACTAAAAATTTAAGGGTTGTTCTCGGCACGATCCGAGGAGCTCAAATTTTAAGTATATTGAATGAGCGTGGTTTTTCCTCCCTCTCTCTGCTTGTTGATCCCCTCATTATATATCTCCCTTTGGACCATCTTGATCCTACACTTGTCGGTCATTTAAGCTCTTATTTGAGTATTTGTCCCATTAGATTCCTTCTTCAGCTTTATGTGAGTCACGGTAGTTAAGACGGCACTGTTTAAGAATCTTCTTCACATAAATGCGATAAAAAAAGTGGCTACAGTGCATTCAATGTGGTGGTAGCCATTTTCCTCTTGATATTTTTTGGGGTTTTACCTCTTCTTGTATGTTTGTGATGTATGTCCTTGTCACAGGAGCTTCTTAGCAGGTCTCCTTGGTTGTTGGAATGCATATTCAAACTGCATCTACCACGTCCGAGGGGACATTCCTTCTCGGACCTCTTTCCCATTCGTGTCATGATTATTAAGTTTCGAGTGCGAACCATTCATCACTATTTGCTCGTCCTCAGATCATTCACGTTCTTGGCTAAGGCCCAAGGCCCAATATATAATTTTGGGCTCTTAACCCTACAATAATAATAATAATAATAATAATAATAATAATAATAAGCTCCTAATATCAAAACCATTATTAATTAATTAATTTATTTTTATTGGCAAGTCAAAACCACTATTTAGGAATTAGGATATTTGCAATTTTTTTAACGCATCTGTTTAATGTTATATAGATGTAGAGGTCGACATTAGCAATTTCCAAATCTTGAAATATGATATTTTGAAATTAAAAACAAAATAAGGGAGTTAAAAAGTCACTTTTTTCTGTTACTTTTGGGAGACGCAAATCACATAACTGGCTCAGTTCTAACTTCTAATACTATAAATAAGACAAAATAAAACCTGTTAATATCTAGTTTTGTCTAAAATCAGATCAAAACCAGTTTTAATTAATATGTAGGTTATTTTTTTATTTATAATTTGATAGTTAAGAGAAGGAGGACTTAAATACTTCCTTATAGTTCATCAATTGGATCCTAGGTTTATCAATTATGGTTTTCCATATCAAAAACATCTTCAAACATTAAGCCCTGATATTTTTGTGTTCCGGATCCCTATCAAAAACATTTTCAAAGATGTTTAACTATGGTTTTTTTGGTTTTTCACCTCAACAACGTTTTCAAGTGAAACTTGGTTTTATGGTTTTCCATATAAAAAACCCTTTCAAGCATTACGATCGATCCTGGTTTGCATTTTTTCCACATCAAAAACCGTTTCAAAGATGCTACACGTGTATGATTTTTTGGTTTTCCAATATCGAAAACCTACTCAAATGTCAAACCTGAGACTTTGGTTTTCTAGTTTTCCACGTTAAAAACGTTTGCAAATCTGAATTCGGATTTATTGGTTTTCTCTATGGAAAACCTTTTCAGAGATGCCAAACTCTAGTTTTCTAGTTTTCCAAATCAAACACCATTTTCCAAAGATGCTAAACCTTAGTTTTCTGGTATTCCATTCCAAAAAACCTCTTCAACGATGTTAAAACTTGGTTTTACAATTAATCCACGTGGAAAACATTTCAATAAAAAAAATTCTGGTTTTACTGCTTTTCTCATAAAATTCATTTTCAAAATGTTTTCCCAAGGACATCTACATTGACAAATGAGAGCATGAAGGAAGTCTCCCTTCATTTGTACGGTTTCCAGAATTTTTTTTAGGTGGTCAGTTTAAATTATGTAAAATCTAAAAAAGAAAAGAAAAGAAGAGAATTTTATATATTGATAAAAAAAAAATACACACATTTATATGCATGCAACTACATAAAGTTTTACAATTTTCTTTTAAGAATTTTTTTAAAAAAACTTTGAAATCATAGCATTATAGTCTTATTATCAATATTGAGCTTCTTCTTTATCAATAGTCCCATTATCAATGCTGTAAGTTATATCTTTTCTAAAATTTTATTTGAATAAAATTTTTCTTGAGCTTTTTCTTTTTGTTTGTAAGGATCTAATCTATTGGTAAGAGGACCAAAATTTAAAGACAAAGTTTGGCTACAAACTTAGTTGTAGCTTAAGGCTTCGATTTTCATTAAACAAATTAATATTGCTAAATATTTTGAAAATCTAACCGTTGAATTTTATGTTCTTTATGTTCTTAAAACACGTGTTAAATTTCATGTCAACCGATGTTATTTACTATTCGATTCATAAACTTATTTTTTATGTATAATTTTAGACTACAAAAACTCAATTTAAATATTTGATTGATAATATAGCTATTTATCTTTTATCTTTTTGAAATTTTACAAATATAAAAAATAAATGTAATCAAATTGTGAATTTGTCAAAATTAACATTCAGTAAAAAAATATTGAGTGGAGTTGTAACCTTGATCTACAATCGAGTTTGTTGCTAAACTTTGTCTAAAGTTTAACTATGTTGGGCCTAAAACAAATTTAGAATTGTTACAAATTTTTTTTAAGGATAAAAAAATCACAACTTTTTAAAATTTATATATAAGAATTTTTTTTCTAAGTTAGGGTAGTTAAAATATTCACCAATTGAATTGCATCATTCACCATGGAATGATGAGATCCGAATGATGGCTAGCACTAATCCAATAAAACATGGCTGCAATGGGTTACAAGATTTCAAGTTTATCTTCAATATCTTGACGTCAACCTTTTGCTAGCCATGAGTTTTTTAAAATGGTTTTCAAACTAAAACTTTTTTTAAATTTTTTATTTTTTATTTTCCTGTAAAAACAAAACTATTGATATCATTTTTTATACCAATCTTGATGCATGTCAGATATTATTAGATATATGTCCGAAAATTGGGCTTGCATTGCAAAATATTTCCAAGGGATAATAAAAAATTAGCTAACAATTATGGTTGGGGGTTATGAGATGTCTAACATCTTCCCCACATATAACTGAAATATCGAATCTATGTTTTTGGTTTGAGCCACAGTTGACACAATATAAGGTTAGGAACCAAACTTGGGAAAAACCAACTTAAAAAAAAAAAAAAAAAAATTAAAGTGACCAATCAAACATTAAGAAATCCTAATGATTGGTGGCGGCTCCATACACTTTACACTACACCCCCATCTAAACACACAATTTAACACCGTAGGTACAAGTAGTGTAAGCAATACACTTACACACACTAAAGAGACCCTATCTCATCTCACCACTAGTTGCTATTCCCACACTGGTGAATCGTTGCATGGCCGTCTAGCCCTAAAAGTTGACAATAATGACTAGAGTAATATAAATTTTGAAACACTTAACAATAAAACATGTTTTAATAAATATTCTATTGCAATTGCATCTAATGATAGGATCATCTCATAGTCTCAAAATGCATAAGAGTAATATGGATTCACCATATAACTTGATGATTATTACTTAATAATCAAGAAATTAAAAATCTTGGGTGTGTGTGCGGTGACCGTGGAAATTAAGCCCCATAAAGAAATAATTTTCTAAAAAACTGCTGAATCTATCGACTAATACTTAGGGGTTAGTAAAAAATCCTACATAAAAGAGATAAAAATTACATAGTCCGAAATTCGCATCAATTGGTTATTGCTCAAGGGGTTTTAGGCCATTGCATAAATAGATTAGTAGAAGCGCTAACCCTTATGAAATCCGTAATTGATTATTTGACTTTTATTATTATTAATTAATTAAAAATTTCTACATGCCACAATTTTTTTTTTTTTTGGTTGAGAAAGTGACACTCACCCCAAAATGGGGAGCCGGTTGCATTACTAACCTTAAAGGCCATTGGCTTATCCCACAATTGTTGAACCAAATCAATCTTTATTGTAACAAATCAATCAAGGACATGTTGATTTGGAGATGACTTTATGTTGCTATTGAATTTGGAGTTAATGTTGTCTTTTTTTTTTTTTGGGGGGGGGGGAGGGGGGGGCGGGGGGTGGTTTTGAAATAGAGGGAGAAGAAAAGAGAAATATATTCTGGCGATTGTTTTCCTTTTCTTTCCTCTAATCCAAATATTGGAGAAATGTTAAAATATATATATATATATATATATATATATATATTTTGAGAGAGAGAGAGAGAGAAGGTTGTGGGAGGGATTTGTAGTTGAACAAAATTTTCATTTAATATTGAGTTGGATAAAAATTATGATAGTATAATCATGGTTTTAAAAACCGAACCGAGAGCCAAACCATTTTTTTTTTCAAAAAATTCCCAATTCAACTTGGTTTTGAGCCTTTTTTTGGACCGAAATGGCCTCTGATTCCTGATTCAACAATTAGACCGGCTAGTTCGGTCCGGTTTTTAAAACATAGAGTATAATCCAAAATACTTGGAAAAATTCAATAAAAGTTTTCAAGATAGGAGGGCAATATGAAAAATATTTAAATTACTAAAAGTTTTATTATTGGTCTGCTATATGGAATGGGCTTTTTACAATTTTGTAGGCCCCCATAGACTTATGACCCCATTCTTGTGATAGGCCCGATCTATGAAGTGAGCTTTGGAGATATTTTCTCTTAAATTATAGAAGGTAGTTTGTTGTTTTTTTAACGGTGGCCCGTGGGCTTGCTTTTGACTTTGAAAAGAAAAGACCTTTAAACACTAGACATCAAAATTAGTGGATTAAGATTTAGGTATTGCAATATGTGTAATTATCCTATTTTCTCTCACAAAAAACATTTACTTCTTCACTTTTTAATTTTTTAATTTCTTTTTATTCAACTGTTGAAATTGAATATTATTATTTTTTAACTTTTCAATCACAGTCATTAAAAGCAATTACATAAAATCTCAATCTCAAATTATTATGTGCAAATTGGTACGACTGTTAATGTGTCATGTCATGTTTCATAAAAAAAAAAAAGTAACATATCTTGCGTAAGATACAAGTTAGTTACCAGTACATACTCATAAACTATGAATGAGTCATGGTAATAATATATATATATATATATATATATATTTTTTTTTATAATAGTAATACAAGTTACTTGAGTCCAAAAAGTAATGCAAATTCTGCTATAAAAAAAAAAGTAATGCAAGTTATATATATATATATATATATATATAAAATATAATATAATCCCGCAGAAGGTTTTAAGTACTAATTACAGGCGACGAAGACATTGAAATACAAAAGAGCCTCAAGTTGGCTTTTGCCTAAAGTTTCCTATGTGCCCTATTTGGCACTATTATAAAAAGCTGCAAAGATTTCTCTTACAGATTTCACAAGGAAATTGCGCACCTTGTATTGTATGAGTCCAAATTCGGGTGGTTAGTTTAACTTTTAGTAAAAAGTTCAATGTTACAACTCACAACTCGACTAGGAAGAGCTACTATTTGCTCTCACTATTGTTTTTATCTTAAAGGTTCTATTAAGTGTATAAAGTTGACATTTTTGAAGTCTAAGAGAGGATAGGAAGTAACTTTACTCCTAATTTCGTTTAGAGAAGCTGAATTTTTGAACTCGGACATGAACTGAACCTATCACTTTTGATAAAAGGCATTTAGCATCCGCCTAGACCCCACCTCTATTTTTGTTTCTTCCTTCACCCCTAAATTTCACTAGCCTACTTCTTTACGGTGAGGTCATATTCATAGGACTTTTTCAAAGCAAGAATCATATACATATTATCAGTTCTAAGGTGTCAAATTAAGGACAAGAACAATGCAACTTGGAAGATCTATGCAATATATATTATAGACTTGAAAGTTAGCAATGTTCATGCATGTCATTGACTATTGAGTTCTGACTGCATGGGTACCACTGGAAAGGGCTCAAAGCTTTAATCAAGTACCCTATTTAAAAAACATATTCATGAAGTGCTAAGACATCCCCCCAACCCAACTCCATTTCTTTATTTCTCAAAATTTCTTATCCACCTAGCTAGCAGAGAGGCGACAAAGTAAGGTGCACATCATGGTGTGATAATCATTCTGGTGGTAACTATATATATACTACTGACGGTTGTCGCGCTGGGTGTGGCGGCTCAGACGGTGCCAAATCTTTATTTATTACTTTGTTTTTGCTGAATTATATCAGCCTTGATGATGGTGAAGGTCACCATTACAATAGTAATAGTTGTATTACATTCACTCAAAAACACACATAAAAACAAAAACAAAAAGAGAAGTGATAGTTTTATTGCAAGTTACAATGGTCGTAGAGTTGGTATTGCAATATAATATATTTAGTGATCGTTGTGTCTAGCTATTTTGAAAGCTGTTGTTATTTTTTAAAAACTAAATTATATTTTGGGTTTGTCAAGAAAGTAGTAGTTTCACTACTAGGTTATTCTATCCCATATACTAAGTGCAGGCATGGGAGAATGAGGGGCCATAGTTTGGGTTTGGGGTAAGGGGGAGGGAGGAAAGGGAGTAAGGTATTTATTTAGTAATATTTCTAACCAGCTAAAAAATAGAGAATATTTACAATTTTGTCTCTATATATGTAATTAGGTGTGAATTACATTTAGCTCAACTAGTAAAGCCTATTATCGTCAAATAAAAAATTTAGAGTTTAAACCTTATTTACACGAAGTGCCAATTAGTGTTTTGAGCTTGATAATAAAAAAACAATCATCATGAAACCGGCAGTACAGGTTAATTTCAATTTTGTCTCTATATATTTAATCATGTTAATTTTCATCTTTTAACTATTAATGGTGTTAATTTGTACCATCAATTTTTAAAATCAAGTCAAATTTTATCCCATATTGGTAATAATGATAATTGTATTATATATTTCGGTGGTCATAGTGTTGGCATTCTAATATGATCTATTAGGTGATACATGTAGTAGTGAAAGACACACACACACACACACACATATATATATATATATATATATATATTAAAAAGTCCAAACTACATTTCTTTTCCATAAAATAATACGATAATTATAATTTTGTTCATATATATATTTAATTGTATTGATTTCTTTCTTCAACTACTAAAATAAAGTCAATTTTATTCTTATAGGTACAGTATTGAAATAGTGTGCTTATTCAAATATTGTGTTTGGGATTTTTTAAAGTTCTCTAACTACCATACAATTCAATAAGAAGAGTGCGTTGCACATTTTATTCCCAAAATTTAAAAATAAAGTTAATTTTATCATAATTTTTGTCAATTTTTAAGCATACCATTGATGGACGAAATTTAACATAATTAATAATTGAGGAATCTTGATTTTAAAAGATAAAGAATGAAATTGACACAATAAATCTCTAGGGACGAAATAAAAACAATAAAAGAAATTTTAGTTTGACATTTTTAAGCGTTCCTTAATTACCAATACAACGTTCTTCAGATTAAATTTGAAGGCTAAGTTTGGGCATGGGAAGACGTTAGACATGGCTTCCATCACAGCGTTCCTCATTTCTTTCTTCAGGTTCGTTCATTCATTGCTCCTTCTTCCTTCTTCCAGGTCCAGAAACTACTCTTCATATGATTGTGAGGGAGTAGTTGTGGTTGGTGTTGTTAGATGTTGATTTGATTATGATGTAATGATTGGTTAATAATATTTGGATCTTCCTCTAGAAATAGTCTTAGAGAATTCACGGAGCAGCAAAGATGGATTTGATTGGAGCTTTGTTGGACTAACTGCTTTAAATGCTTTTTCCTAAAGTAGGAGTGATGCATCTACCAGCCATTAAATGGATCATACTCTTAAGAGTTGGAAGGGTGAAAAGATAGAAAATAGTAAGAGGATGAAAAAGTGGGAGGATAGCAAAAATTTTAATTTTTCTTATTTTTTTTTGGTTGAGAGTGGAAAAATTAAAAGATGAAAAAAGTGAATTTGTGTAAATTTACTCATATATTCTAGTTAAAAAAATGATGGCCAATTAAAACACAAAAGTGACCAAAAAAAAAAAAAAAAACAATCACCCAATTTATTAAAAAAAAAATCATGTCTAGTTATACCAAAATAAAAAAGAAAAAGAAAAACAAAACGACTATCACACCCACAGCCCAAGAAATTTAAAAAAAGAAAAAGAAAAAATAAAGTCAACGTCCAGAAAGGAAAAGAAAAAAAGAAAAGAAAATTGTGAGCGGCATTGTACCCAGGAAAGGAAAAGAAAAAAGAAAAGAAAGAAAAAGTAAAAGAAAATTCGCAAAGGCACCGTGAACAGGAAAGGAAAAAAAAAAAAAATGACAGAGGCAACAAGCTCAGGAAAGGAAAAGAAAAAAAAAAAAAAAACAGAAAGAAAAAAAAAGGAAAGAAAATTGGAAGAGGCAATGGGCAAGTGCCTGTAGGCATTTTTGTCTATTAAGCAGCTTAATATTTTTCCTTCAGTTTTCTTTTTATTGTGGGGTGAAAAGTTTTTAGTGGGTTCAGAGAAAAAACACTCGGGCCTCATCATTCATTTTTCTTTCTCTTTATCTAACCAAACACACTTGAATTCATTCCTATTTTCTCTTCAAAGTTTTCCATCTACCTTATTTCACCTCCAAACAAACATACCATAAATTTCAATATAATTGGTGGGTTTTAATTAGTTTGACTGATAAAGTTTCTTGTCGTTGAAAAAATTGATTGATGTTTTAACCTTATGGAAAAAACACTTATTATGGAAGGTATGTCATATTTTGAAATTCAAGGCCTTTCCATTTAAGGCCCGCTTGGGCGAGGGGCGAGGGACGGAAAGGAGCATTGATGAAGTTAGAAACTCATGGGATGACAGTGTAAATGGACTAATAGCTTTGAAGATAATAACAGAGTAAAAAAAAAAAAAAAAATTGTAAGGGCGATTCGTAGGTGGAATAATTCTTTCGTGGGGTTGGGAATAAATTAAAGACTTTTTAGCCAAGGCAAGGACCCTAAAGAAATTTTTTGCAATCGAAAATGTAGAAGTTATTCTCGAATCTCTTTGGGGATTACTTTTTAGCCAACTTTAAAGTGCTCTTTACCTCATCCACTTAACCTGGCTAGAGGATTTTGAAGCCTTAAGAATGCAAGATTATGGCTAAGGAGATTGTTGATATTATCACATTGCTACATGCTCTTAACTCTCTAGGTTGACACATTGATAACGGAAAAGCCTATAGATGTCGAGAAGTTAGTAAGACTTATTTGTGGCTCACAAATAGGTTTCATAGTCCACAAATAGGTAAAGACTAGGTTGACACATTGATAACGGAAAAGCCCATAGGCACCGAGGAGGAGTTAGTAAGACTTATTTGTGCCCCACAAATATGGCTTAAAGTTCACAAATAGGCAAAGACTCATATGTGAGGGGGACATTGTTGAGTATCTATATATGAGTGAAGTCCCACATAGAATAACATTAACAAAAATGAGTTATTAATATAATATAGTTAGACCCAAACTCATAATTTGTTATATTAACTATGTAATTGGAGTCTCCCCTAAAATTTACCTTTTCATCAGAAGTACTCAGAGTCAGAGATAATCAATAAGGAGGTTTAAGCTTTGTTCAATAATATTTCATAGTGGCAGAATGTGCTTACCAAACTAAATCATACATTCACTACCCTCATTTCGAAGAATGTAGGTTCTAACACTTTTAACCATTTCAGGTCCATAAGTTTGTTTAACATCATTTATAAAATTACCTCCAAGTTGCTTGCCTCTAGTCTTAAATACCACTTGGAGAAAATTATTCTACATACATACCAGACAACGTTTATCCTAGGTAGTAATTGGGTAGCAGAAAACAACATTATAGTTCAAGAGATTGTTGACAGCTTTAGCAAGAAAAAAAAAAGCATAAGCTTGGTTGGGTATCCATATCTATATGCAAAAAGCCTATGATCAAATGGAAAAGAAATTCTTACGAACTAATCTTTGAAAGTTGAGCTAGAGGTTGTTGACAGCTTTAGCAAGAAGAAAAAAAAATTGGTTGGGTATATATATATATGCAAAAAGCCTATGATCAAATGGAAAAAAAAAAAAAAAAATTCATACTAACTATTCTTTGAAAGTTGAGCTTTAGAGACAAATTTGAAAGCCTCATTGAGTAGTGTATATCCATAATTACTTTCTCCTTTCTTCTTAATATTGGCAGTGTTTGTGGAAATATAATCTCTTCTCAAGACTTGAGAAAGGGAGACAAAATTTTGTCCTATCTCTTCGTAATTGGGTGGAAGTGGAGGGAAGAGAAGAAAACAAAATAAGGAAAGGGAAAGGAAAAGATAAGGGAAAACAATTTTATTTTTTATTTTTTGAATGTGTGTTTGGATGTAGACGGGGAAAGAAAAAGTAGAAAAAGGGAATTAAAAAAAAAGATCATTTTATTATTTTATCCTAGTAAATTATAAATTAATAACTAATTATGATAATATAAAAGTAATTTCACAAAAAATTCAAAACTTTCCAAGAGCGTAAGCGTAATTTTAAAGCTTTGGAGGAAAACTAAAAAATAAAAAATTGGTGGGATCTGTGGAATCCCTTCTTTTCACATTTCCTCTCTCTCCTCTATTTCCTTCAAACTAAAGATAATGAGTCACTTTTCTTCTTTTCTCTCCACTCTCCTCAAACCAAGAATCTAGCCATGGGAAGAGTGGGGGAAGAGTGAATGGAGTCAAAATAGCTAAAATAATTTTTTCCATCACTCATCTTATGTTTGTAGATGATTTAATGATAGGTATGATATATCATTCAAAAGAAAAAATTAAATTAGGTATAATAAAAGTATAATAAATGAAAAAAATAATAATATTGTAGAAGCTATTTGTATTATTGCAGTATAATTTGTGTTAAAAATGTAGGAGGGTCATTAGCTAAATTTAGCTATAATTGCATATATCTATTTTTTGCTTTTTATAAAAAGAAAATGAGGGTGGGAGAGGATTTTAATAGCTAGGGGGGCCATGACCCCCTCCCTCCGCTAATGTTTGGTAGTGGTGATGTAGGTTAGTGTTGTAGCCTTTAGTTAGTTGGCTTTGTTTTATTTATTGTATTTTTTGAATAATTAGATGGTATACAATAAGTGAGAAAAAGTGATTCGAATCTTATTCTTCTCGTAGAAGATTAAAGATATGAAACAATACTATTAAATTATAATATTTTTAAATCTTAATATATATATATATATATATATATATGATTCTAACATCCTTGACAGTGTTCATAACTTTTTATGTACCTAAATAAGTACCTATCCTTGTTCCTTTTTCTATCTCTATAAATACATCTATCAGATTGAGCAAAAATGGATGGTTAAATTAAGATTCGGCAGGTAAAAATACGACCCGACAAACGCAATAAAAATAAAAATAAAAATAAAAATAAAAATAAAAATAAAAATAAAAATCGCAAAGGATATGATGATCCGCTAGAATTTAATGTTGCCTAAAGTTGAAAAATAAGTACTCGAAATGAATATAATATATGCATCCGCAGGTGTATATGTGGAGTGTTAACCCCACAGGACAGACATGTTTCTGAAACTGCTGTTTACGAACTGATGATAGGCCAATGCCCAATTCAATTTGATGTATATATATGACTTGTTTTATACAACATACATTGCATCTCTCTCATTCTCTCTCTACAAATGTCAAATTTTTCTCCAACAAAATAAACATCAGACATTGAGAGGTTTGTAGAAAAAAAGGGGAATGACTGTCTGACCAAATCCTGTCCTTTTCGAAACCAGCATTTGGTATTTGGTTATTATTCATTTCAAAATATCTTCTTCTTTCTTTTTTTTTTTTTTTAATTAATTTTTTTCAATAATACTATATTTATAATATTTTTACAATAAATAACACATCCTAAGTAGCAAACTATTATTAGTTTTAACCTGCGTCTATTATTGATATCACTTTTTATTCACAAGTATCAACTTATCATTTATAATTTATTATGAAAATATTGCAGACGTAGAATTATTCTCCTTCCCATATTAGGGCAAAAGATTATTTATATTTATTTTTAATGGTTGATGAGAAGTTTATAACTCTTTAATCATTCGATTAATTAAGTGTTTTCTCCAAAAAAAAAAAAAAACGTTTAATTTAGTAATTATTTGGGTAAGTTCTTAGAAAGGGGCAGGATTCAAACTGGGTGCAATGTTTTCTGAATCAACCTGAATCTAATTTGAAGATCGAACCACTTAATCCTTTATATTCTCTCGTTGATTTGAATAAAAAATAATGAAATAAATAATATGTTTGTATATCGTAATAAATTTAATTTTAAAAAATTAATTGAAGTAAAATTAAGGCCATGGAAGTAACACATATGCCTTAAGATATTATAAGGTTGCATCAAATGATCTGAATGAAGTTTTCAGTTTCACATAAAAAAACAAAAAAATTTAAAACCTATATTTAATTACATCTTCCTTGATATAAAAAAGAAATATATCACCATTTCTTTGAGATGGGATTCTACCCACCACCAAGGGTGGTGGTTTAATGGTTATTCAACTTATTTTCAAGTAGTTTAGTGAGTGGAGGTCCTAAGTTTTCTTCCCAAGATGGAAAGCACTTGGGAAAAATCCCACGTCCTTAATACAATGTCCACTAGGCATTCGTGGAGTTAGGAAGCCTGAAATATTAGTTATGGCTTATCAGATCCCTTACCTGTTGAATCAAACTCAATCGATAAAATACTATTACGGTAATGCTTAGGTAAAAAAGTCACTTTGGTGACTTTCTTCTATTATCTTCTTCTTCTTCTTCTTCTTCTTCTTTTTTTTTTTTTTTTTTTTTTTTTTTTTTTCGCTTACCAAAAATAGAGAAAAAAGAATGGAATTCTACTCATGATGTGCTCTGTTTTCTAAGTATAAAATTTGAAGGCATTATATATAAAACTTGGACTCTAGTGGGGACTCGATGCCCTGTCAGGGGCGACGACTTTATGTAGAGTTCAGGGGGTTCAAATGAACCCCCTGAGCTAGCATATTTTTTTATAATATATAATATATAATATTTTTAATTTTAATTTTTTATTTGTCCCTCTTAAAATGAAAATTTGAATACCCTGATCTTAGAATTTTTTTTAGTACAATTGAAATAAGCTTAAATATAATCTTCTTAATAATATTTTGGTCTTTTTAAACACACAAAAAAAAGCCCCACAACAAAAGCAAAAAAAAAAAAATTCATCTTAAACCTTAAAAAAAAGGCCTACTTAAATCTTAACAAATTTGAAATAAACTATTAGAAAATTCTTAGTTTACGTTGTATATATAAGATTTACATTGTCTAAATAAATGTGTATTGTACATTTTTTACAAATTTGTATAATATTGCACATATTTGTTTAGTCTACAATATAAATCTTACATTGATGGTACAATATTAACATATCATTATCCTAAACTAATAAATAAAAGTATTTTAAATAGTAATAACTAAAGTTCACTTAATGAATATAATTAATATGTTCATTGTATTAAAAAATAATGTGCTAAATGAACTTATAGTTTATCTTTTATTTTTTTATTTGTGCATATTATGAACATATTTGTAATAAGAAATCTTTGTAAAAAGCAAAAGTCACCTCTTATCCAAAATCTTCTTGTTGACCCCACTAGAAAAAAATTCAGAAACTGTCACTGTGCCCTGTTTCAGTTAAATCTGTAATGAAGTATTCCTCATAACAATTTAAAATATAAATCAACGTGAAACAACAAATTTGTATTCAACAATTCAAACGGTTCTCCCTCCTTTTCTTGCACCAAGACTTTTTTTTCTTCTTATAGCTATAAACTGCCACACAAGAAAAAGGATCGTCTCAATTTCCAAAAATTGAGATATTGCCATTTTGGTATTAGAGGTCGGCAATGCTACGTCACTAACAATGGCTTTTAAAATTTTAAAGTAAAAAATTGTTGCTGACTTTCTTATATTGTACAAATAAAAAAAGAATAGGTAATTATCCCACATTGCTTAAGAGAGTGTGTAATGTGTAGTATAACTGGCCTCATCCTCTCTTAAAAGTTACCATGACTTTTGAGTAGAGTTGTGGTGTACCTTTGTGTTAGAACCAATTTTTCTCTCCTTTTTGTGTGTGTTTGTTTCTAAAGAAAAAAAAACATTTATTATTTTATTATATTATATGTTCAATATTGTTCTAACTAAAAATTAATTAGCTTTACACACAATAAAATGAAATAAAATGAAATGTTTGGGTGCAGTCAAGTAGCAAAAAGTAAAGAAAAATTCTAGGACCATAATCAATTTCAATCCATTTTCATCACAACTATTAGATATGACTGATTGTGAATGGTGGACTAAATTGATGGATTCATATAAAAGTAACAGCCAATTTGTTATAATTTGCTACATAGAATAGTCGTGAAAATAGATGCTGAATTGCTTGTGGCTTAGAATAATGCTAAACAACTTAACACACCATCATCACATAACTCTACACACTTAGCCTCACAATAACTATTGATACACAAAGTTACAGAGCCCCATATCAAAACAACTTACTGCTACTATCAGTTGGCAATTTTAGATTTGTAAAAATAAATAAATAGATAAAATTCTCTTTCCTGGTGTTTTTGTTGTGGAAGGACCGTGTGACCTTTTTTATTTTTGACTTCTTTGGGCTAATTTTAGTTTTTGAGGGGGGCTAATTTTAATTCTCAATAAAGATTAGAGTTACAATTTTTTACAACCGCTGAAGTGGCAAGTTGTAAATGATAGAAAATAAAATGTTTTCAGTTGTGGATTGGATGATAATCAATAACAACTTGACAATTAAACAGTTGCAAACTTAATATATATATATATATATACTTTTCCATTTTTTTTTTTTTAAATTGGGTCACTCTCTCTCTCCATGGAGAAGAAAAAGAGAATGATTATGTCAGGATCAAGTGGTTGTAAAAAATTAATCCAACTTGTTTTAAAAAAATCACATCGATACAATGTTCCATTTACCTTTCTGACTTTATATATCTGTTTGTTTGTCTTGTTGCTAATTTCTAGATCTATGCAACTTATCACTTTGTGTTATCTCTATTTGATGTGCCTAAACCACAACGAAATATTGTAGTGTCATCTTTCTAGAAAAAAAAAAAAAATTGTAGTGTCATATATGTAAGATATAAATACATGCACCTACTTATAATCTAAGGTCCACAATATCAGAAAGCCATTACAAGGTCAAAGAGATAGATAGTGATGCTAAAAGCAAGAGAAATATTGAGTTTAACCTAACCACCTTCATTTGAATCATTTCATGGAAATTAAGTAAGTGCGTGTAAGACTTTTACAGGCCCATTGTGTCAAGTGCGCCCTTTCAACGACTATTACGGTTGGAGAATTCGTAGAATTTTCAACTCAATATATGACAAGGCATTGGGAGAGAGGAGGAGAGCTCTTTTTAATTTATTTTTAAAAATTATATCTTTCCTTCTTTGATATGGTTTCAATTTTAGTTTCTGAAATTTAAAACGTTCAGATTTAATTCTAAGATTTCAGTCAATTATCCTGTTAATTGTTGCTGGCGTGGCTAACTTCTAAACTAATGTGACAAATTAGAAATCTCTAAAATTCTTTGGCTCGTACAACTGAAGATACGAGAACTAGAAGTGCATGCCATAACTTTCCCCAGCTCTCAAATTCAAGAGAGTTGCAATTCCAATTTCCAAATCTGACACATTTTATGGTTGATTTAAGCTTCAAGAAGCAAATCTCAACTCTTTGCATCAACATAATCAAGCTTTGATGTGTTCCCAAAAGATAACATGATGAGTTATCCTATGTCCTTTGGGAATAGGATCATTATACATGTAGCCTTTATGTTCAACATTGTTTTGAAACCCGGACCGGACCGGACGGTCCGACCGGAAAAACCGGGAACCGGTGTGATTTCCGGTTTTTTAAGCCTCCAGAACTGGGTAGTGAGGCAAAAAAAATACTTGAAGTAAACTTAATGCAATTTTTTTTTTTTATTTATAAAAACAACTTAACATAATTCTATTCTACTTAATTAAATTATCCATCTCTTACAAGGAATATTCAACTATTATAATTAAAATCCTTCAAAGATATTCAACTTTACTTCAAAAATTAATCATAAATTTTAATGTTTTCATGGTTATTATTTTATTTTATTAAATTTCTTATTTAATTATTAAATATATGCTTAAAAATCATTAAATTTCCCTCACATATGTAGATATATTAGTCAATTTTGCTAATTTTATAAATTTAATATTAATATTTAGGTTTTAATTAATTATTAAATTAATTATGACATCATCACGGTTCGACCCCGGTTCAACCTCGGTTGGACCTCAAAAACCTTGAACCTCTCCCTTTTACGGTTCAATAAACGGTCCGGGTTTGAAAACCTTGATGTTCAATATCATACCCAAGAAAGCAAGAGTCGAAAGTGCTTGTAGGCTGAAATAGGAAGAAAGAGGTATACTTGCATTGATTAGAGTCATGAGATGCTCCTTACAAACATTTGTAGTGGTATCTTACAAACATTTGTAGTGGTATTGTTTAGGGTTGTCAATTTGGGTTAGCGTATTGTATTCGTGTCATGTCGAGGTAGTATTCGAATAAATGGCTCAATTTGATCCCAACTCATTTAATAATCGTGTCATGACCCTTCAACCTTAACTCGACTTGTTAATGAGGCAGGTTGATACGACCCAACCCATTTGATACGCTTAATAAATGTGTTGTGTTGACATGAATGTTACACAACCCATTTCAACACGCATAATATTAAATATAAAATCTATATAGAGATAAGTTCTTTACATCCCAAAAGTAGTGCATATACTTCAAGTCTTCAACCCACATTGAAAATAACATAGTTCCAAAAAAAGAAGAAGATATTTATAAGAAGATTTAGAGATTTAGGGTTTGCAGGGCTTAGAGATCTAGGGTATGTAAAGTTTCAGTTTACAATTATATCACTTATAAGTTTTCTTTTGAAGTTTAAAATATAGGTTGGATTTAAAGGTATTTGATAAATCTAAAATAAAATGAATATTTATTTGTTATACGAGCTAAACGGGTTGTGTTAAATGGGTTATTTCGGGTTGATACAAATAAATTGGTATGTCAAATGTGTCTATTGTGGGTCATGTAGGTTGACCTGTTTTTGACACATTTTGTAGACACCCCATTTTAAGGATGACAAGCCCTCAAGTCCTAATGACGAGAAATCAAATCGCAACCAAAATAATTAGCATCGTGTGTGGAACCCAATGAAGATGACAAGCCTAAATATGAACCAATACAGTCCAAGCCAAAGCCCAACTATGAAGTAGGTAAGAAGCCTAAAGTCTAAAAGACAATTTGACCTTATTTGGCCAAGGCTAACAAAGATGTATATGATGCGTACACACCCAATTTGTGGCGTACGCACTCTTTGGACAGAAAGCATAAAATTACTCCATTTCCATTTTGATGAGATTCTAGGGCAACTAGCCAGATTAACTAGCTACCCAAATGTGTCATCCAACCCTAGGCCCCCATTTTCCCTATAAATACACCCATTTTCAACATCCAATGGGTCAGAAAAGAGAAGCCTTACAAAAACATCTGTCCAAATTCCCTCAGAATAGCTAAGCCTAGAGTTTTAAGGCTAGAAGGACAAAATGGTTGAGTATTAGATTGATCTTCAAATCCTTGTTGGTTTGAAGGTAGTCTCTTTCCTAATCGTGTTCAAACTGTGCATTAAGGCACCAAGATAGTAAAAATTAATAAACTACAACAGTTGACGTCTAGGTTTGAGAGCATTAGAATGGTAGATGATGAGACTTTTAATGAGTTCTATGCCAAACTAAATGACATAGTTAACTCTTCTTTTAATCTGGGTGAAGTATATGAGCAACCTAAGACAGTGAAGAAAATTCTTAGATCTTTAATTGAAGACTTTAGACCCAAAGTCATTGCCACGACTGAGAGTAAGGATGTGGACACCATCCTAGTTGCTGAACTTGTAGGATCCCTTCAATCTTATGAGTCTGACCTACTAACAAGTCCAAATCTATGGCCTTGGAAATCTATAGATGATGTAGATGATTGAGAGTTTGATGATAAGATCACATCTACAAAGATTGGTTACCTTGCCAAAAGTTTTTGAAACTCTTTGAGAAATAATAATAGAAGGGAAAGAACTCGAAATAGTGTTGACTCTAAGAATGTGAAGAAGAATGAACCAACTAAAAACAACTTCTCAGAAAATCCAAAGATAAAGTTGTTCAATCTTCTTTTAATTCTTTAGGCCAACAGTGTTTGGTTGTCAAGTGTATGGACATATAAGATCTAAATGTCCCACATTCTTGAAATCAAAGGGAGCTATGGCTGTTACACTTAGTGATGATGAAGAATCTGGTCTCGAGTCTGAAAGTGATCAAGAAGGAAATTTCATTACTTTTACTGCTACTGCTGTAGTTGGTGAACCTGAAATTGTTGAGAAGAACCCTTCTGATGGGGAACTCTTTAATAGTGCTGACTTGCAAGAGGCTCATAACAAGCTATGTAAGATTGCAGCAAAAGATGCAATGAATGTTGACCTAGGATTGAAAAAGATAGATACTCTTGAACATGAATAGAAAAATCTTTTGGTTACTTGTTGCTAGAGAACAAATTGATAGGGTTTCTACTTCTAAACTTGATAACATGTTGAATGTTAAAAAATCTGTATCTGATAAGACTGGGTTAGGTTTTGTTGAGAGTGGTTTGTCTTTTATGGTGACTCCCACCAAGTTTGTTCCTCGTGTCCATGCCTAAACCAGAAGTTAGGGTTCATAAGAAAGAGGTCATAGCAACTAGGAAAATTAGGGTAGATCTAAGTGACACCAAACCTTGCAGAGAAGCTGAACCGTCTGCCAGCTGTTGCACTACAGAACAAAAAGTCCAGCCTGGCGATTCAGTTAGCTCGTGGCTTGTACTCGCGACTCAATCAAGTTGCGAGGTCAAGTTGCCAACCAGCTCTGTTTTAGAAAAAACTGACTCTTCGCATTCTATTCTTACCCTAGTATAAATACCCCTTATATCCACGAAATGTAGAGAGCTTCCAGAGAGAATTTTGAGAGAGAAACCCTAGAGAAAAACAAGATTGACTCATCCACAATCTTTACATAGTGACTCTTCAAATTCCTCTACTCTCACCCTCTCCATTGTTAGATCCTTGAGAGGTTTTTTAGTCAAATCCTTTTCTCACTATACCCATATCTGTGAGAAGACTTTTTGGTGCTTTGGGAAGCAGTTAGGAAGGGACCAATTGATATTGGTTGATGCTATGGGCTATAGTGGAATCCGGTAAGCTAAAGAAGAAATAGGTTTGGTGTAACCTCATTAGAGTAGGAGCTTGGAAGGATTAGATACACTGGGTAGATTAGGCTTAGAGGGTTTATTACTGTCCATGTATCCCAACTACATTTTTTAGTGGATTATTGACCTCTTGGAGGGCGGCGGAGAGGTTTTATGCCGAGGGCTTCGGTTTCCTCTTCAATAACACATCGTTGTGTTATCCTTCTATTTGCATCTCTCTTCCTTTAATCTTTACCATTTAATTTCTGCTGTGGATGTGATTTTATTTGGTTTAGATCGTTTATCAATTCTATTATAAGCTTATGTTCATTTTTCGCACATAATTTGTTTGATATTAAGCTTGAATTGGTAATTTGTAAATTGTAGGTCTAAACGTTCATAGTATTTTTCACACTATTTGAACATTCAGTATAGGTCTATCTGGGGTGAAAGGCAGGTTAATCTAGATGAGTTAGACCGTTCTATCAAATACAATCTAAAGTCTAGGAGTTGGATACCTCTGTGCTCTGATCTTATGTCTCCTCCTATTGCCTTAATTAGAGATTTCTATTTAAATATCTCTACCAATTCTGCTTCATCTGGTGGTCACTACTTGACTACTTGGATTCGAGGTGAAGAATTTTAGATTACTAAATAGATTGTATCTTAAGCTCTTTAAGTGCCTCTTGTTCAGAGACCTACTTACCCATACACTAAGTCTCCCCCCTTGGATGGTGTCATGTCTCTTCTTTGTGAAAGATCTATCTCTTGGGGTTCTGAACCTAGACTCCATTCTCGTGAGTTAACTGAGGCTAACTATTTGTTGTTTAGGATAGCATGTCATCACATCTTTCTTATTTCTCATGTGCATACCATTCCTATAGATAGGTGTATCTTTTTATATACTCTCATCACTGATGGTTCCATTTGCTTTCCATCTCTCTTTATTTAAACCATCAATGAGGTACATAGGATCAAATCTAGGAAACAATATCTATTCTTTCCAATCTTTATTCGTAGGATCTTAGACTTCTTAGAGTTAGAACATTTTCCTTCCCTAGAGTTGGTCCATCTCACTGCACCTATAGGAGCTACATTCCTTAAACAACGTTTTGCACAGAAGAAGATTGTTGAACCAAGTGTTGGTACAACAAAGAGACAGAGGGTAGAGTCTACAGTTGAGGATGCTCCTATTGATCCTCCTACTGAGGATATACCTGTTGACCCTATAGCTATTGTTCCTGATGATGATGATGAGGATGATGCTGATTTGGATGTAGATGCTGCTGGTCCTTCTAGATCATCTCCTTCTCTCTGTGACATGATGGAGACATTCATGATGACTCAGGCACTTATGAATAGTTACTAGATGAGCTTATCATAGATGTTGCTGCCCTTGAGAGTGGGATTTTATTGAGTATAGAAGATCTTTTCCACCTCTTCCATCCTCGGATTCTTGATGGTTGCCTTTGGCAATACATAAAAAAAAGGGGAGTAGATGTGTGTGCTCTTGTAGTTAGGGGGAGACCAGTTTTTGTAGTTAGGGGGAGTTGTTTTTGTCTTGGTTATGTACTTGTTTCACAAACTATGTTTATTCTTATAGATCCAATGATTATTTTCTTGGATATCTTGTGTTTAAGTTTCTTTGTGAAATTATGTTTAAATTATGTTTTATATTGTATTTTCCACACATGCATTTATGATTTGTTTTAGTGTTTCAGGAATTTACAGGTTAAATATTCTTACATCATGCTACTGCCTATTCTTGCAACTTATAGATAATAGATTTTGATTGAATTATAGTAGGGCAATAACTTGTATTGGATTAGTTTTTGAATTGAGCAATTCATGTTTATGTATGTTTTGTCACGGATTACCAAAGGGGGAAATTGTTGGGTTCAAAATATATAGGAATAAATGTTTAGGTTCTAATGTAAGTTGGCAAATCAAGAACAAAAACATGTCTAGTTTAATGCTCATGATGATTCAAGTCAAGATTTAAGAACAGTCAATCTGCAAAACGAAGAATTTAGATTCTACAAGGCTCGATTGATCGAAAGAAAGGCTCGACCGATCGAAGATCAATTTCTGCAGATTTTAAATCAGGCCTAAAGCCCGCGAAAATGCTTAGGGTTTGTGTCTAACACTACTAGGTAAAAAAGGAAAACCCTAAATACATTTAAGAAGTTCTTGAAAGTCTTGTGAGTTACTCCAGTGAGATTTGTGAGGTTTTTGTAGTCTTTTAACTCAACAAGCATCTACCAGAAAGAAGATCTATATTCAAGAACTGGTGGATTAAGTTGTTGCAAACAATATCATACATAGTTGATAATTTAAAGTTTTAAGTGAGATCTCAGAGTCATAAACGAGGGTGTTTGTGTGCGATAAATTTAGATAGAAGAGTTCGTGGATTCGGAGCTGCATGTAGTCGGGTGAGTAAGTACTATAAGAGGTAGCTTTAGATTTAGGGAAAAATCTACTGTAAAACTTGCATTCTATCATAGTGAATTTGTTGTCTTGAGGATAGATTAAGTCAAATCTTCCCTAGGTTTTTTATCTCGAAATTGTTGGCTTCATTGCTTTTCCTGGGTAATCATATCGCTTGTCTTCTTTACTTTTCTGCACTTAGCGATATGATTGTTTGTGTTTAACCTAGATCTCATAGTAAACCTAAGTATCAACTTGGTTAGTTAATTAGGTTAAACAATCTGAGTGTACACGGGTTTAAACAAAACAAACATAATAGATTATAAACTTCAATAGTCATTGAAGCTTTGTGCAGGAAGTCCACAATTTAGAGGATTTTTTTTTCCTTGAAAGTCAGAGAGAAATTTAATAATCAATAATTTTATTGGTTAATACTTAATAAAATTTCTTGATATATCATTAGAGTTTTATCTTACCTTTGAATTTATATGTTCATACAAATTCCAAGAAAAGCAGTGGGATTAATCATCTTGAATAAAAGCAATACTCAATTAAAATAATGAATAATGTGGATCAGTTTTATTTTTTACGCACAGATTGAAATCGTTTTTTTCCACCGTGAATTTTCAGCATTTCTTTAACATGCTGAGCTCAACAAACTTTCATTCAAGGGTGTCCTAATCTCAGTGATATTAGATATGAATCTTTTTTTCCCTTCTAATTAATATCACTAACAACTCCAATCTTAAGTTCTTAACTAGCTTTTTCTAACCTTAATTTAGTAAACATATCATGACATTTTTTTTGGATATATTGCTATGGTTTTGACCTTAATTACCGAGCTTAGCTGTTGTAGTGTCATTATACATACTTCACCTAGATCTCCCTACATATACATACATATATATATATATATAAAGAATATCCTTCTTCACTATTTCTATCCATCTAACTTTAATTATACATTTCTCTACCTTTTTCACTTCTTCAAATGAATCAAATTGATTATGCATTTACTTTCTTGAAGCTCGATCAAAAAATTTTATCCTAGTATATGAAGCAGACACGCGTTAAAGTGATTTATCATATGATTAGCTAAATCCATAGTTGTCTGGCATGAAAAAAGTGAATAAATACCTTTCTCCATTATTTGTTTTGACTATTTGTTCTATCTCCTTTTTAATTTGTATTCGTATATTGTTGACAAAAGCACAGGAAAGCGTGTAGAGCTAGCTAGCTTTTTATCTAATCTTCAACACAAGCCAAGTCTCTAAAAACGAAAGAAGACAAACCTAATCCTTTCTTTGTCAATTTAACCATTTAAAATCTTCTACTAACCAGACTTCAGGGCATTCTTTCAGCCTTCAAATTCAACAAGAAGATATCATCCATTTGCAACTTAACCAATAAGCAAACTCCAAAAGCAAGCAACTTGAACTAGTTAAAGATTAACATCTCTAATTTTATAATCCACCAAGAGTTTCTTTAGAAAAAGCCCGAGGTATTAAACATATTACTGAAGTTCTCAATATCATATTGAAAATAAGAGAAGCATATGTACATTTTTTATCAAACACAAAGGATAGCTATATTGGGAAGTGGTGGTTGAGACAGTGCCAAGAAAATAAGAAGGGAGAAAATCATAACCGGAACAAGCAAAAGCATCAATGGCGGTGGAGGCAGCGGTGGCAACACGAGTGGAAGCACCAGAAGGAACAAGGTCACAGCTACCATGACTATGACCGACTTGACGATAAAATACCGCAACATATATCAAAGTTTGCACCAGCTATAGACAATAATTCTCCCTCCCAATCGAAACCCATTTATGGATCCATCCCATGCATCGCCACGCCATCCCGGATCGAGCTCATGCATCGTCATCGTCCATGGCTGAAGCTTCATCCATGATTGTGTTTGTGGGTCTAGAAGGGATTTAGAAATGGGTGATAGGAGGTTTATATGTTAATGTATAAGAGAAGAATGGGAATTGGGAATTAATATATTGGTGTAGGTAATGTTCAGGTTAGGCGGCTTGACCTATCTTAATACTTTGTCCTTAACAAAGGCGAGTCATTGTCAAACCAAGCTCCTTTATGTCCGGATTCAACTAACCAAAACTTATTACATCAAAATGAGTATGACTAGTGAACTGAGTATGACTAGGGATCGTTTTTGTTTTTATTTGTTTTTTTATTAATTTATTTTTTAAAAATTTTAAATTTTAAATAATTTTTTTTTGTCCATTTGGGAGTATGCGGTGGTGGTGGATTCATTGAATTGTGAAGAACATGTCGTAAATATAGAGGGTCTAAAATCTATTTTACACGCGGTCAGTGAAGAACATGTCGTAAATATAGAGGGTCTAAAATCTATTTTACACGCGGTTTATTTGTAAGATTTTCAAAATATTTCATGACTAAGAAGTTAAATAGTTGGCCTAAGAATCCAATTTTTCATATATATATATATAACTAACCTGGTTAGTAATAGTAATTAATTTCTCTTGGATATTTTTTATGCCACAAAAATATAATAATCATTATTATTGCACAAATATCTTAGCATTCACCTTTCAATTAATTGTTTTGTAGTGGAATTTAAAAGGATAAAGTTGCATGGAATGTATTCAAATCCACTACTTGCAATACATTAGTGACAAATCCAGGTTGGGACAAGGGGGGCCATGGCCCATTGGCCCGCCTTGACCCAAACTCCAACTCCTTTCTTTATTCCCAAATTTATTTTTTCATAAATAATATTTAAAGTTGAAAAGTACAAGAACTAATATCAATAAGTTTGATTTATATGAAGCAGATAGAATAATCTTTCACAGAAAGCACAAAAATTAAATTAACAGGTTTGTCCTAAGATCATTAAATAAATTAAACTACCATTTTTTTTTAATTTTACAAAGCGTATATAATTTATTATATTCAAAACCTGTATTACTATGCAAATCAAAGCATAATAAAACAAAACGAGTTACAAATCAAAGAATTCAAAAAAGTAGAAAAACATGATCACTATGTCTGATGAAGCCAAAAATGGTCATTAATCGATAGCCCCGTCGGAACTTATGACGAGATTACGTTCCCACAAAGATAGGAGAGAAAGACACTGGAGTGGTGTTAGCTAATGGTTCTTCGATGATTAAGTCAGTAGAGTTCTCGATATCTCCTAGAGAATAAGAATGTAATTCTATGTGTTTAGAATTGTGCACCTTATTTATGGTGTTTGGTGACTTATTTATAGCCTTGATATAGCTATTGGGAGCCTTATTATTAGTGTAATCGTTGTTGGCCACTTAATGACTCTTTTGGCTGTTTGAGTAACGTCTGCCTAAGCTTAAATGGAGGTTTGACCAGCTCATGATTGACCTTTTTGACTGTTGGAGTTTGTCGGTTTCAAAACTATTGATGGTTGCGCCATTAATGCTATATGGTCATCTTCTCGTATAACGACCTTGTGGACTTTATGCTCGTCATCTATATGGACGAGCCTGTGGATTGAAGCTTCATCAGTTATATGATGATCTCGTAATTTTAGTACTTGTCAGTTGCCCCCTTATTCCTTTGTTGTATCTTTGGACGATGGTAGGAATAATGATGGTTTGCACTTCATGTGACAAGGATTTGTTGATGCCATTCACATCGCATTGAATGCATTTCATGTCACATATCTGGTTGTGGCTATATGTCATTCATTCATTGGTTGGACATGCGAATGAGGTTTTTTCGGTTTTCCCACTTTAACTTCACGTCTTTCCTTACAAAACCTCTCATCTCCCTTTTTGGCCTTTTGTCTTCTCCAAGTTTCTGAGTTCTTTCTCTACGTTTTCTGGTGAGTTCCTCCTAATCTTTGCTCCGTTCATGGTTGATTATGCCACTGTTAGGTTAGATTCCCCTTCGGTTTCTTTTTTCTTTGCTAGGTTAGGGGTTTTCTTGAGTCTCTTGGTGGCCATAGTCCCTAGGTGGGGCAGTTTATGCCTAAGATTCTATTTTTGGGTTGGTTTTGAACGAGCTTTGCCCTTTGACTTGTCGTTCTTTGGAAAAACAGTGTTTAGTGAGTGAGATGGTAAGGGAAAGAGCCGAGGTGAGGTCGAGTGAGCTTGATACGAGGTTGTCGTCTAGTGATAACTAGGTATGGAGGTGGACATGGTGGTGTCTGTCCCTTCTTCGTCTTCTCTGTCAAAGTCTTTTCAGGCTTTGGTTGAGGAGTGCGCTTTGGAGGAAAAACATATGAGGAGTTTTAGGAAGCATTTTCAGCTCCCTGATGAGACGAAGATACATCTTCCTTGTCGTGACAAGAAGGCTTGTGCTTTCGCCCATGGTCATGTATGTTTTTATGAGGTTGATTTCCTCTGTGGCCTTTGTTTCCCCATTCATCCTTTTATTCATGAGCTGTTAGATTACTTTAAAATAGCTCTTGGTCAGTTTGTCCCAAACACCTGGCGAACGGTTGTGAGTGTCATGTTGATTTGGGTGTCTGTTCATGAGGGGAGCATGTTAAAGTTGAACATGTTTTTACACCTTTACCTTCTAAAACCCTTGACCCAATATGGGTATTTCGAGTTTCAACCTTTGGATAAGACGTCTAGGGTTGTCCGTGATCTCCCTTTTTCTTTTTGTGACTAGAAGTCCAGATATTTCATCGTCTATGGAAAGGGTTGGGAGACCACTTCTGACGAGGTGCCTAGGCAGCGTACGTGAGAAGTTCCCACACTTGGTGCGTTCTTCGCTTCTTTTGGTTCATTTAGTCATCCAGTCATGCATGTTTTCATTGTTCTAACCTGCTTCTTTTTGTAGCAAAAACTCGTCCAAGACTAAAAAGTCGATATCAGAAGCGGGTTTGGGCCACTTTGGATTTTTCCCTAAGCATTGACTACCTAACAGTTTCCTTATCTTTCGCAGATATGGCCACTCGCTTTAGCGCTGACAAGTATGCTCTGGCAAAGGGGAAGAGAGACGAACCTTTACCTTCTAAAACCCTTGACCCAATATGGGTATTTCGAGTTTCAACCTTTGGATAAGACGTCTAGGGTTGTCCGTGATCTCCCTTTTTCTTTTTGTGACTGGAAGTCCAGATACTTCATCGTCTATGGAAAGGGTTGGGAGACCACTTCTAACGAGGTGCCTAGGCAGCGTATGTGAGAAGTTCCCACACTTGGTGCGTTCTTCGCTTCTTTTGGGTCATTTAGTCATCCAGTCATGCATGTTTTCGTTGTTCTAACCTGCTTCTTTTTGTAGCAAAAACTCGTCCAAGACTAAAAAGTCGATATCAGAAGCGGGTTTGGGCCACTTTGGATTTTTCCCTAAGCATTGACTACCTGACGGTTTCCTTATCTTTCGCAGATATGGCCACTCGCTTTAGTGCTGACAAGTATGCTCTGGCAAAGGGGAAGAGAGACGAACCTTTGTCCAAAATTTCCACGCCGCCAACTAAGAGGGTGAAGACCAGGAGTAATACTGGGATCGTCATTTCCAGCCCGGTCCGTACCCCTGTGGCTCCTTCTCCCACTACGTCAATTGAGGAGTTGCCTTCCCCACCTTGGACTCGTAAAGGGAAGGAGAAGAAGGGTGAGAGTGTTTGGACTGATCCGGCCACATAAATTGGATGGGTTCACAATGTCCTCTCTGATGACGAGCTTAAGGCTTTGCCTTCGGTCTATTCACATGAACTCGTTAGTCTTCATATCCACAAGCTCGTGTAGGTGAGGTCTTTTTAAATAGTTGCATTCTTCTCCTTTTGTTGTTTGCTTTAGATGTGACTGTTTTCCACATGTTCTTGGGGAGTCCATGTGCTTGACCACTGATTACCTTGCTATGAAGGAGAAGGTTGTGATGGTCAACTTGAGGGCCGGGGAGGCTGAGGTTGAGAGTTCCAAGCTTAGGAAGGACTTGATTGAAACGATGGACCAGGCCAACGAGGCTAAGGCTAAGCTGAAGAAGGTTACTAATTAGTTGAGGATAGAGAGGATGCTTGTCATTTAGAACGACGAGGAAATAGCTTTGATGAAGCTGAATATTTTTAAAGAGCGTGAGAATGTCGTGGTCGATTTCCAATTGTCCCAAGCTTTCGGTATCATCACCTTTGGCGAGTTTTTAAAAGGTTTTGAGCTCTTATGGAGGTGGACGATAAAGCATCATTCCGAGGTTGTTGACTTCTCTAATCTGTATTTAGAGGCCATTGACATGGAGATGATGGCTGATGGGGAAATTGAACAAGTTGGGGTGGAAGGTGGAGATGAGGGAGAAGGGAAGCCCCAGTTGATCCTCCTGTTGACCTTGCCGCTGATCTTGTTTCTGACCTTGTTGTTAACCTTGCCATTTGAAATTTTATTTTTGTTCTGTTTTATTTTTGGTTTGCCTTTGTTTTAGGGTTGGTTCTTGTCTATGTTTTAACAAGTTAGTTAAAACAATTTCTTTTATTTCTATTTTTTGTGAAAAATTTGGAGCTTTGCAAGGAAGTACTTTTGATTTACTGACATTGTTTATTGCACGCTTGATTGACGACTTCTCTGAGGATCTCATCGTAGTTGCTATGCTTGTCAGTTTTTATACTTGAGAGTTTGATTATGTGTCTCACCTTTGCAGGATTAGATTGTCAAAATGACTTTACTCCCTTGTTTTAAACCTTGTGAGCCTGATCATATGACATATCCTTCTATTGTCACCATAATCTTGCCTGTTGATTTTAACCCTGTGGGTTTGATCATATAAACATTGTTCTTGTGATGGGGATTTTAACCTTATGAAGCTTTATCAAAATGACTTATCCTTGTGTTAGAAATTTAATCATCATTATGATTATACTCGTTTTTTTTTAACCTTACAGAACTAATCATATAACTTACTCTTACTTTAAGAGTTTGATCGTCATAATGATTGTGGTCGTCGGTTTTTATCCTTAGGAAACTAATCATGATTGCTGAAATTGAAAACTTTTTACTGAAAGTACTGTAAATAAAACTAAAAAGTAGCTGAAATAGTACAGTGAGACCCATGAATAGTACCAAAAAGTGAAATGGGACCCATAAATAGTAATAAAAATAAGGTAAATAGTAAAAAAAAAAGTTGACTTTTTAAGTTAATGCCAAACACACGCTTAATTGTTATTAAAATAACCCATATATCATATATCATTATATGTACCTTTTAAAATATACTACTATTTATCATTTATAATTAAATTTAGGGACAGACCTAGTAGGGGCCACAAGGGGGCCCGAGCCCCCCTTGGCCCAATTTTTTTTTTTTACTAGATATATTTTATGTTTTTAATTGTTGGGCCCCCTCTCTCCCAAAACCTTGGCCCCAGTTAGCTAACCCTGCCCAGACCCAACCCAACCCAAAAAAAAAAAAAAAAAAATTAAAAACCCATTAGCCCACATAATATACAAACTGAATTCAGAAAAAAAAAAAAAAGAAAAGAAAAAAAAAAAATAGAGAAGTCGAGAGAGAGATCGAGAGACAGAAACAGGAGAGAATAAAGGGATTCAATCCCGTGCAATACTTAGGGTATTGCACGGGGTGCAATAGCTTTAACATCAACCATGGATTAAATCTAATGTTCAAAATATTGACACGTTATCTGTCCAATCTGGCAATCCGCGTGCCCATCCATTAATCCTCTTCTCTTCTCAGTTACCCAAATGATTTCAGAAAAACTCTCTCTCGTCTCTTATTTTTCTCTCACTCTCTCACTTCCACCAGGGGTTTGATTGCCATAACGACTGTGTTCGTTGGTTTTTTAACCTTATTAATTTAGCCATATGACTCACTCTCGTTTTGAGAATTTGATCGTCATTATGATTGTACTCGTTGGTTTTTAACCTTACGAATTTGATCAAAATAACCTACTCTCACTTTGAGAATTTGATCGTCATAATGATTGTACTCGTTGGTTTTTAACCTTATGAATTTAATCAAAATGACTTATTCTCACTTTGAGAATTTTATTGTCATTGTGATTTTACCCATTTGAATTTACCATAATGTGATGACTTTTATCCTTTGTTAAGGAATTTTATCATCTGCATGGTTTTATTTATTTGGATTTCAATGAATCTCTTGTTTGAAAACTCATCCTTGGTGACGTTGACACAATGCTTTTGTGGATTTTCAAAGGAAATATTTTTATTCATTGGAGGGAGCTCGTCCCTTTATTCTTTCCTGCTTACAAAATAGTTTGGCATAGGGAAACTTAAAACATTTTCTCAGTTAACAATAATACCTCCTGATGTGTTCAAAATTCCATGGATGAGGTAACAATTTACCGTCGGGTGACTCTAGGCAATAAGTTCCTCTTTGGAATATTTGACGATCTTGTATGGGCCTTCCTATGTTGGACTCGGTTTTCCTTGCATTGGGTCCTTCGTGGCTTCCATTATTCTGCGCAATATTAAGTCTCTAGGGTCGAACCTTTTAAGCTTGACCCTTTGATCATGATACTTCGTCATCTTTTGCTTGTACTTCTTCATTCTTCGTAGGGCGTCATCTCTGTCCTCATCCAAGCAGTCGAGGTCTAACTTGTGACTCTCGTCCAAAGGTTCTTTTCTGAGGCCAAACAAACTAACTTCCATTGGGATGACCGCTTCTGTGCCAAAAGCTATTTTGAATAGGGTTTCTCCTGTAGGAGTTCTTTCTGTCGTTCGATATGCCCATAACACACTAGAGAGTTCTTTTGGCCATTCCCCCTTTGCCCCTTTAAGTCGAACTTTGATGATTTTCAATAAGGTCCGATTTGTTACCTCTATTTGTCCACTGGCCTGAGGGTGTCTAGGGGAGGAGAAATGGTTCTAAATTCCTAGCTCACGGCAAAAATCTTTAAATTTGGAGTTGTCGAATTGCTATTCATTATTAGAGATGATGATCCTTGGAATTCCAAACCTACAAATGATGTTTCTCCAGACGAAGCCCCCGATTTTGCCTCCGTGATCTTGCCAAGGGGTTCTTGTGGAAATGGTCCAACAATGTCTATTCCTTATGTTGTGAATGGCCATGACGAGGTAGTGCTCGTCATATTTTTTGCAGTGGCTAGAAATTGAAGCTGTACTCCATATTTGAGGATATCTTTGTTTGGAGATATCATGACGACTCCTATCCCTCCCAGTTCTTTGACGGATGATCCATCAGTGGGAATTATCCAAAACTGTGTATGGTCGTCACCTGAAAAAGTGAACTTAGCAATAAAATCTGCCAAAACCTATGCTTTAATCGCTAACCAAGGTCTGTACTTGATGTCGAACTGACTGAGCCTAACGGCCTATTGCATTAGGAAAAAATTAGGGATCATACTTGAAGAAGGAGAAGACTCCCCGCAAAGAAGGTTGCTTCCTCCCTATGAACAACATCCAAACCATTAAGGGTTTTCGCCAAGATAATGGCTATTGGGGTCCCACTCCCTAGATTCTTAACCACATGAAGAATTCCAAGATCCACACGAGGTGTTTCATGCACCAAGAAGAACCTTGTGAGAATGCAAAGGAAAAAAGCGTTGAGATGGAGAGAGCGTTTCACTCTAGCTAAAGGAACCTCTTTCTTAGAGAAATACTTGAAAACCATGAAGACATTCAACTTATTGGATTTGCACCACCTCTTCGCCATAGCTAGGGGAACCTCCAAAAGTTGATGAGCTAGGCTAGCAAGATCTTCCTTGAGAGTAGGAAGAATCAGGGCACCGAAGTTGTGCTCACCCATGAGTGCACCAAATTCCTGAAGAGTGGGGCACAATTCCACACCATTGAATCGAAAGACATGCCAAATAGGGATCTAAAACTCAGTGGCAGCACGTAGAAGAGGCACATCCACCTTCATTTGAAGAAAATAAGAAATACAAGAGAGACCAAAAGAATGAGAGCATCCTTGAAGTTGAGGTTAAGCTGGTTAATCCACATTGAGACCTCCAAAGAAGTGAATTCTGCCATTGGGGACCATACAAAATGTTTCTTGAGCTTAAAACATGTTTTGTGAAGGTTTAGAAGCCTCTTACGGCTATTTTGTAGTGAAATACGTCAGCTAGGATTTTTCTGCCTGGCGGCATGCGTGCATATGGTCCTGGATGTGTATGCCTGGTCAAAACCTGCGTACGCACCCGCATGTATACGTACACTGATCATTAGGGTTTTAGATTCCTTTTCCTATTTGGAGTGTGATTCTCATGCCAAGGCTTCTCTCATGACTCTTATGGCCTAAGGGACTGCTTAAGATAGATTTGAACCTAGATTTTTATTCACCAAAGCAAGAAAGAAAAGGAAAAGCAAGATAATATAAGATGCCTATATATCCAAGTTCCAATGAGTTGTATATAAGTACATGTCCAAAAATAAAAAATATTAAGATGTTCTTAAATACAACCCAATGTCTCAAATAAAATAAAAGTGCAGAAGATAATGCTAAAAAAAAAAAAAAAAGAGAAAGAAGAAAAGAAACTGGAAATATATATCTGTGTGTATGTGTGGATAACCTATGACATTCGGGTTATGTCCCACAGGACGCTCTCGAGCAAACCCACTAAGACCATAGGTGTAGACTGACCAAGGCAATCGAGGAAGGTCAATAGGGCCACCAGGAGCAGGTCCAGCCGCACCTTGAAAGGATCTCCACATTTAAGTATCATCACATGCAAGAAATGTAAGATAAAAAGAAAGAGAGATGGAAGAAAGGAAAGTACTTACCCCGATGGGAAAAGGAGCCATAAGGCGAGCCTCACTAAACTCATCATAGTCAAAATCACCCAAGAGCCACTGGGCATAGGGGATGCCATTCCTCCACAGCTTGTACTCATCATCAGTCATCAATAGCGGGGCAAGCATGAATGGTGGAAGATCCATTGGAACTTGAGGTGTATCCTCGCCTACCAAATGGCAAGAAGCTAGCTTAGCTAGGTATATAACCCTAAGCCCGCACCCTCTAAGGGTTGTGTAGTCTCGGAAGAGATGATAGCAGTTGGTTCCAAACTCGGGTTAGCAACGGGTGGGATACCCACCCAAGGTCTCCAAGTAATCTGCAAAGCATTCATGGTTAGAAAGAAAACCTTTGAAATGTACAATGACAAATAGGAAAGAAGATCTTTACTCAATTCTTCAATAGAGAGGTTGATAAATTGAGCTCGGACTGAAAGGAAGTCCTTCAAGTCCATGTTTGCACCACGGACAATAAGGCCATAGTTCAAGGCCTAAAGCTGCAAAGAAAAAAGCACAGATACATTTTGCCAGAATACAGTTACAATTTGCAAGAATACAAATATAGTCTGCAAGATGGTAGTTTGCAAGATAGAACATGGCTATAGTTTGCAAGATAGAACATGAATACAGTTTGCAAAGGCATGAAATGCAATTTTGTAAACCTAGATGGCATATGAATAAATATAGTTTGCAAGAGTACGAAGTACAATTTGTGAAACTACATGAGAAAAGGAAAAGTCTAACCTCAAGGAGCTTCTAAGGCCCCACCAGCTGGCATAGAGTCCTTTGGTTGAGTGTGTACATAACCGAATAGAGGTAGGCAAGACAAGCCTGGCCCTAGTTTGCCTGCCGTGCATGCTCGAAGTCGCAGAAGAGAGCAAGCCACCTTAAAGACACTGCCTGCCCCCCATTGGTGAGGAGATATGCCCCCAGCAGGTACAACAAGAATGCCCTGGCCATCCGGACATAATCATCAGGCGTCGCCTAAGAAAGAGGCCTGTAGTCCCTCTACAAGTCGAAGTAGCAGATGCGCTAGCTCTAATACCTACGCCCCAGTAGGTCTACACCATAAGCTAAATGCCCGACTCACTCTCCAAGTTGATGATGGGCCATCGGTTCTTAGACCGGTCATCCAGTGGAGGTCATGGGGAGTTATAGTCAACTCCCTCCTAGCAATATGAAAGGTGTGGGTGGTATCCTACCACCTCTCGGTGAATGCCTGCTCCAGGATGCCGCTAGCAGAACTTTTTGGAAGCAAATAGATGACGGGCTCAAAGTCGGCCTCATGCACTAAAGCCTTTGTTTCTTTTATCAAGGCCTAATACCATGCAAAGATGCAATTAGAGTTGCCCTTGCCACTGAAGGGAGGTAAAGCTTGTGAAAGACAAGAAAAGGAGAGTAAGAATCATGTTGGACAAGAAAATAAGTGAAAAAAAAAAAATCAAACTGGACAAAAAATGAAGTTTTTGAGTGCTAACATGCGTATGCATGGTCTGTGTATGCGTATGTAGGCATGCGTATGCATACTAGGGCATGCGTCCGAATGAACTAATGAACATGGACCCATACTCATGAAGAGTGGGTGCGTATGCATGAAGGCTGGCTATGCATGCATGCACGACGCATGTATACGCATGAATGCAGATAAAACTGTTTCTTCGACAGTTTTGGCCTACCGTGAATCAAAACTCATCCTAAACATGTTCCTACCCCTCCCAGGACATCAGGTTTTTATCTAAACCCATCCCATAACAGAATCCATGCATTTACAAGTCCAAAAACATATTAAAACAAAAGATCAGAGCAAAACTTAAATATGAGAGAAGTTTGAAAAACTACCAATTTGGCTTATGCACCCTTCTAGAGATGGTTTTGTGGCCTGAAGATCAGAGGATGGGACTCTGTTAGCGTTATGGCTCCATCCCAGCGGGTGAGATTGAAGACTTCATCAGAAATCATGTAGGAGGTCTTTTTGGTTTTGGGTGCCATTGTAGAAGATGAGAGAGTTTGAGAGAAGAAGAAAGTTTCAAATTATGAGGAATGATGAAATGAAAAGAAAGAATGAGCTTTTTGTACAAAAGGAGAGGAAGTTGAAGGGTTGTGAAGAAAATGAAGAGATGAAGGAGACAAAGAAAATAAGAAGAAAAAGAAATAGTTGGCAACCGTTAGGAAAATGAAGAAGCGGGAAAGACACCTGGTGGCTAAACTACATGTAGTTTAGGCCTCCACTAAACTATGTGTAGTTTAGTATAAAAAAAATTTAGAATCTCCCCATTGGACTCTTGAAAGGTGGGAATGTAAGGAAAAAATCAAAGACATCCTCAGTAGATCATGAAACATCATATGTTACAATGATGCGTCGAGATGATGGAAATGCCCATTTGATAATGCATTAAAATGTAGACTTGTTATATATTTATGTAGGCGTTATCTCCTTATTACTATGCTTAATTTGTATAATTAAGCCATGATTTGCATAAGTCTCTATTATTTATCTTACATAATTTCTTGAATAAGATGTCATTTATTGCGTGTAATTTTCTACTTTCAGGAAATCATGTAAAAAAGATGAGTTTACAAGAATCTGTGAGAGAATGGAGGCCAAACTAGAATTAAAGAGGAGCTAAAGGACCATGCTTAAATGTCTAAGGAGGTGCAGCTGGAGTGCCTGGGTCGTCTACCATGTTTGAAAGCATCAATTAAGGAAAGAAATCAAAGAGGCAGAATCTGAAAAGGAAAAATCAGATTTGAGCACTGATCAGTATTTTGGGCATATCTCTCTCTTCAAAAATCCAATTGACACAAGGCTAGATAGGTTGGAACCGTGACTTAAATATCTACAACTTTCCAGTTTTGAGTTTTTTGAAATTGTCAATTTTTGAAGTCCGAAATTAACTCACAAGTTACTATTGTAAACCTGGACGAATATTAAAATAGTAAAAGTTTTATTTTCTTTGGACATTGTTTATGTTAGGGTAAGGGAGGCTATAGAGAACGAATTTTGGCTGAGAAAACCTTGTACTTTTCTTTCTCTAATTGCAGCCTAAACTCTTTGCTAGGGCTAGGGGTTATGTTTCTTCTATACGATATGAATATTCAATGCAATTCTTTCTAGGATTTTATCAACAACATATTTGATTGTTCAATTAGATTTCTTTTGATGTATTAGTTCTTCCATGACTTCAATAAGTTCAATAATGTTTTTCTTATTGTTTAGATGAATTTATAAGGGCATGTTTGGTAACTGTTTTCTTTTTCTTGTTTTCAGGGGAAAAATATAAAAACAAACTTTTTTTTTTCAAAATGAAAAACACGTTCGGTTAGTTGTTTTGAAAAACACATTTTTCAAAAACAAAATTCAGAAAATTTGTTTGGTAGTTGTTTTTTGAAAAAGTTGAATTTTGTTTTCTTTGGTTAATTTTTTAAAAAAAATTATATTTATTCTAATTCAAAAACATGTTTGCTTATAAATCAATTGTTTTGTATATAACATTCAAGCCTAAAACTCTAATCATATAAGTAAGATTGAAACTATAACAATTATCAAGTGTTATAAAAGATAATCAATAACTAAAAAGTTTACTACGTGGCATCAATGCCAAGGAATCAATTTCTTCCCAAAAAAAAAAAGGCATCAATGATGCCTATTATTTGCTAACATCAATCTTGCGATTTGATCCCTATAAGCTGCCATAGCTTCAGTGGCTTGATCAGTTAAGTCAACAGTGTGCGATGGCTCATCTGAATTATCCTTACCTTCACCTTCAACAGTAAGGTTATCAATATTGAATTGAGTAAACAAGCGATCATTTCTTGTTGCCATTCGAATGAAGTTATGAATTGTGCAACAAGCTCTCATCACATTCCCTTGTCAACATGGTTTATAACGGGGCATCATTTTTAAGACTGGAAATCGTGCCTTTAAAATGCCAAAACATCTTTCAATTACATTACGAAGAGGGGAATGTCTATAATTGAAAAGCTCTTTAGCACCTTCAGGACGATCCCCACCTCGAAAGTCTCGTAGATGGTATCTCTCAATACGGTACTGAGGTAGAAACCCCAAGGTGCATGGATAACCAGAATCCACTAAATAATAGCCACCTAACAAAAAAATAATAAGATAGAGAGAAGTATGACATGGTGAATGGATTAAACTTGAAAATTATAAATATGTAAGTGAGGCAACAATATATCTTACCAGATGGAGGCCATGGGAAATTATTTTCTGGCCTTTGAAGTGCATCTAAGAATACTCGTGAGTCATTGGCTATACCCTCTCAACCCATGTAAACAAATGTAAACTTCATATCAAAATCACATGTACACATTATACTATGGGTGATTGTGGCCTTTCTATTCCTGTGGCTGACTAGCTTTGATTTTGGAGCCCATGCACTGATATATGTTCCATCAATTGCGCCTATACATTTCTAAAAAAAATATAACACAAGTATTAACATATGCGAGAAAATAATATTTGTATGATAAACAGTAACTTGGGATTATCTTGAAATATGGAAAGATCCGTATTGTTAGCAATACGTGGATGCACTTCATTGCTTTGAGAAGGACGTATAATGAATTTTCCCATGCGGCATATTGCTCTTACAGTTTGCTTAAATTGCTTGTCCACTGTCTCACTTGAGTGTTGAAAACGATCTGCTATTACCCTTATCCTCACATTCTGTCCCACTATTAATAGGAACATACCAACTGCCTCCTCCACTGTGATCCAACGTGAGTTTGTTAAGAACTTATGTGTTCTCAAATAGTTACAGAGACTTGTAAATGTTGGCCTATCCATGCGAAATAAATCATAACATGTTCGAGGATTGCCATTCAATATCTCTTTTATAAATGCATCACCAGTCAACATAGAGATACGTTGAGGCTCCTTAGGAATGTAGTTGTTTTTATTCTCAAAAAATATTAGTAGGAAGAACATACCATCGTCTTCTTCCTCAACTAAAGAGGATGAACTGCTATAATAATTTGGTTCAACATTCATCCTAGAGAATTAAACAGCAAATTTGTTCTCAAATAGTGCTTTTTATTAACATAAATAAACATTACGAACATAAAAAAAAAAAAGATTACCATAAAATAATAATAAACCATCATTTAACAACATTAAATAACAATAGAATAGTACCAAATCATAGTTCAAAGACACTAAAGTCAACGTAATGAAATAGGAAATCATTGTTTTGACATAATCCCCTACAGCCTACCCAACCAAACCATCCTCCTGGCAAAACTCATGTTAATAAAGATCTCTCTATCATCAAGATCCTGCTTGAACTTCTCAACAGCCTTCATAAATATTTAATCATTGACTTCTTCCGTGGTCTCAAGGATATTAATGCACTTGCCTAAGGAAAAGTCATTTGTTGGCGCAATACTGCTACTAACTTCATCAATGGTATATCTCTTATACCTCTTAGCCTTTGCTTTAGATGCCTCTATCCTAGCCTTAGTAGCCTCAGCCATTGATTGTAATGCATCATTCATTTGGGAGCTCATTAACTCTCGCTTACTCTTACTAGGACGCTCGTCACAACTATCACTAGGACACTTGGAAGATCGGGTTATAATGTCAAACTCAAGAATTGCCATGACAGGGTCTTGGGTAGGACTTTCTAAATGAACATGAACTCCCCCATGAATGAGTCGTTCTTCCAATGCATTCTCTTCATCTGAAATAGGATGGTCTTGGGTAGATGCACAGTGTAGGACCTTAACAGCTGTAGACTTATTAAATATAAGTCCAAGCAAATTATAATTTGAAAGTCCTTTGGTTCGAAACATCTTTGACTTGGGATGTGCCTAAAAATATAAAGACATCTAGTAAGAAAAAAAATGATGGGGGATAATGTTTCAAAATAAAACACTGTATTGTATTCAACGATATTTACCCGACAATAATTTTGCCATGACTCCTCAAGTGCATGAACAGTGTTGGTTTCAGCATCTCAACCAAAACCAGTTTGATTTATGAGTGTAGAAAACTCATGGTGTAGTAAACGCATCCTATTAAACTTCCCTTTGAATTGAGTCATTGTAAAACTCCGTTTACCTAATTCATTCAATGTAGCTAACATTTTCTTCCAAGTATCGGAACTGAATTGCCCATCTGCCATATTTCCCTTATTGATCTCTTTCAGCAATATGTCAATAAATAGTTTCTCAAGTTTTGGTGTCCAAACGCTATCTTCATCAATTGAACTGTTTCCTTTCATCTATTATAATACAATGAAACATGAAAACAACTAAGGAACAACCTTTATAAACACAACCATCAAATACAACTAAGAAATAGCTTCCAAGCTTTAAACAAACACAGCTTCTAATTAATAGTGCATTTTGATCACCATGAAACCCAACCTACCCAGAATGCCATTCTCCTTATTATTAGCTAAATGGTTAATTCAAACCATTCTCAACAACAACCAACAACAACAGCAACTACAAACACAAAACAACAACAATTGACAAGAACTATGTCGGGTGCAAGATGGAAAGATTCTAAGATGATAAACTGCCACAATTCAATGCTTTTATGAATTTCTAATGCACTTGAGGTACAATATACTGGCTTGCCTTAGACTTTCAATCATATGTGTAACTTAAGACATCCTCTGCCATTTACTTAGAAGGTCTTTGGCATTGTTGCAATGATACAGCTATTTAGCTCAAAATCTTCAAATTATTAGAAATACAAATTGAGTGCTAGAATTCTTGTTGAATGACAAGTTTGTTAATCTTGCATCTCCTTACAACAAAGTAACCGCCTCATACTATTTGACTTGCAAGTTATTATATATATATTTTTTACAAATTACATCTCTAACAATCTAAAGTCTAGCAATGCAAGATCCTTTTATTTTTCTTTCTCCAAAATTCCAGAAACAGAACCCAAAAGTTTGTTCCTTTTCAGCTATTAACAGAGCACGGAAACAATGACCAAGAAACAATGAGAGTATTTGCAATATATGTCCTAAACTATTAGAGCATTTTTAATATGCACAACTAATTTGAATGATTAGATATCACAAATTATTCTCATATTATGTTGCTGATTGCAAAATTGTGAAGTTTATGATACACATTATATATACATATTCATATAGTTTAAGATGACTATCATTTATCAAAAAATAAATAAAATTGGAAATCATATTACGAATGTGAAAATATCAACCAAATTTCATTAATTAAAGCATGACCACTATGCATAAACACGTTTAATTGACTATATATTGTGTACAACCAAGAGTTGGCCATTTGGAAGTTTCCTTTGAAATTAAAATGTAATTAGACTTTCTTCCTTTCTCTCTTTTCTCCATTGCTCGATTTTTTTTTATTTAAATTTTCAACTGTGAATGTGAAAACATGTTCAAGCATTGGTTACTAATTTCAATTTGAATGTGGAATTGTAGACAAGATTCAATATTTGAATTAATATTAGATTATATCATCGTGGACTGTCGCTCATTGTTTACCTCGCACTTGAATAAACTCCATAAGATCAACGACTTTCTCAAGCCTTCAATATATATATAGGACAATTTTTGATTAAATAGAGCATGTTAGACAGCTAAAGAAACAAAGTGAAGACATGTTCAAGAAACAGGGGAGGTAACACTCAAACAGGGGAGAAAACAGGAATGCAAGACACACACAAACCCAACACCATAGACCCACAAGCATACCAACATGACCAAAGCAAACCCAAAACCCCAAAATCTTAAATCAAACACACACAGAAAATACCTATTTTGAATAAACCCAGATTCAACGCACATACCCAATTCAACAAAGAAAAAAGGAAAGGGAAAAACATTTTGTCAGTCTTGTGGGTCGAACCAGTGCGTTGGTTCATTAATTGGCTATGTTTCAGCATGTTTTACCGTGTTTTCTAAAGTGAGGGAAAACTGAAAAATAAAAACAGCTCCAGACCTGTTTTCAGTTTCCTTCATAATATGAAATTGAAAATAGTTTTTGATTTTTGCCTAAAACAGTTACCAAACAAGTTTTTTGCCTTAGGAAACAGAAAATTGTTTTTGAAAATGAAAAACTGAGGAAAAAAACAGTTACCAAACATACCCTAATAGTTTCAAATAGAAATCAAGTTTTAAAGTGAATGGGTTTTTCTGAGAACTTTTCTAACTGCATTATTAATCTAGTTTATCATGCGTTCTTGAATTGTCTCAGTTCAACCGAATCATAAGTATTAAATTGTATTAGAAAAATCAATTATGAAATATATAATTTCTTAGATTACAAAGAATTTCATATCAACATAGGGAAACACCCTGATGCCTTAGTATTTACATTGTTGATTTAAATTAGTTTTTGTTATTATTCTTGTTAACAATCACCAAGCAAAAGTATTTTTCTTCTTCACCCAAATTATTGTTTAAATATATTGTCTTTGAATCTATTTTGCTCCTTGTGGTTCGACCTCGGTACTCTGAGAATTATATTGCTACGATCTCCTACATTTGGGAGTGAATAAGCAATTTTGGTGTCGTTGCTAGGGAGTTGCTGCATATTCAAAGGCAATTTTTTTTTTTTTTTTGGGAGCAAAGCATAGCTGGTGGAAATTCTTCTATTGGTAACTTCGTTCCATTTTTCCCCCTTATTTTGTTTTTATTTTTTTTGTTTGTTTGTTTTTTATTTTATTTTATTGTGGATTCATTGTTACATGAGCATTTAGGTTAGAAACGAGAGAGGCAGATTAGAAATTTTTGAAACTTACTTTGGTAATCTTTTCGACACACCTTCCCCTTCACCTTCTTCATCAATCATGGGTGATGAAACATATAATAATCATGAGGAGAATAGAAGAACTTTGTATGAACTGTTGCATCCCACACAAAATTCTGTTCCTTCATGCATCATGTTTCCTCCTAATGCACCACATGTAGAACTGAAACAAGGTTTATTAGCAATACTTCCTGACTTTAGGGGACAAGAAAATGAAAATCCTGCCAAAGGCCTTGTAGCTGAATTGACACCTCTCCATGCACAAAGTGCTTGGGGGTCTAGGGGGGAAAGGGTTCGAGCTGCGCGGTTAGCAGCATGTTATAATTATTTCCAAAAAAAAGAAAAAGAAAAGAAAAGAAAATGAAAATCTTTATGTCCATGTTAGAGCTTTTGAAGAGGTAATTAGTACTATGCACAAAATGTTATTGAGACTGCTAAGTTACGTTTCTTTCTTTTTTCTCTTAAGGATAAGGCAAGAAGTTGGCTTTACACCTTGAAACCTAGGTCTACAGGTAGTTGGGGGCAGATGGCCCAAGAGTTTTTTTAAGAAACATTTTCCTCCCCACAAAGTCCAGCAAGTAAAAAGAAGGATAGCTAGTTTTGTCCAAGGAGAAAATGAGACCTTGTTCCAAGCTTGGGAAAGGTACAATGATCTTTTCAATTTCTACCTAACTCATGGGTATGAAGATTGGAGGTTGGTTATTTTTATGAAGGACTTACATTTAGGGATCGATAGTTTGTTCAACTCTCATGCGGAGGTGACTTTTTATAAAAAAAAACTTGAAGATGCAATGGATTATCTTGATGAGATAGCTGAAAACTCTAACACATGGATTGGACCTAGCCCTATGGACTTCACTAATAAGACATGAAGAATGTTAAAAACATTCCCTAGTGCATTAGAAGGCTTAAAAACACTCCCTAGTGGATTAGAAGTCACCAAGGAAACTCCCTTGTGAGCTAAAACCATCAACCAACTCCCTAGTGAGTCACAAATGGAAAAGTTCTCCCCAAGTGGATCAGAATCCTTAAGAACTCCCCTATGGGTCCAAAATACTAAGACAACTCCCTCGTGGGTTACCAAAAGAAGAATTTTCCCTAGCCAATCAGAATCATCCAAGACTTCTCCGTAAGTCTCCCCAGTAAGTGGAGAACTACTAAAAAGCTTCCTCGTGAGTTAGAATCACCAACACAAACTCTTTAGCAAGTCATTTTCCCAATAGATCATACATCATCAAGGATTTCCTAGTAAGTCAAAAGCTAGCAATAAAAGCTCCCTCATGAGTTTGAATCATCAAGTAAACCCCATGCATGTTGGGAAGCCCCTCGAGTGAGCTTTCTATTCAAGATTATCACTACACTTGTGCATATATCCTTTGGGAATTGAATATGCAGGCACAAATCCCCAAGATAAGATAAGAAAAGAAGAATACAGAATTTGAGTACATATCCTTCTTGGAATTGAACATTTACACTAGTATTGAGGCACAAGCCACCCAGAATAGAAAAGGTTGAGATAGAGGCGCAAGCCACCTGGAATAGAAGAGATTGAGATAGAGATAGAAATCAGATGGAGGCAAGATGCCACCCGGAGAAGTTTGAGGCAAGAGTCCCATATGGACACCACGGATATGTATCCTTTTAGCTCGTTAGAGCATTTTGTTTGTTTGGTTGATGGTTAAGGCCGTTGGCCATGTTTGATTTCTTTTTAGTGACTCTAGGATAATGAGTCACTTTCCTTTTGCTTGCAATTGGCAAACTAGGTTCTTGGATAGTGAACTAGGTTCTTGGATAGTGAACTAGGTTCTTGGTGTTCCCGAGTAACACCTGTGGCACTTTGGACATACAAATCCCACGTAGCTCTACGGAGTTGCACCCCGCCCCATGTATGCGTGTTGTTTGCCGTGTGCGTGGGTTGGGCCTGAGTCGTATGTCGAAACAAAATGTTTTGTCTCTTATTCTTTTGATTCCGTTAGCGGAGCTCATGAATCAAAAGAGGGCCATCTGTATACACTACCTTTTATACCCATTACAACTCGGGCCCTTGTTTCCTAATGATTTTAGAACTTTAAGGCTCAAGGTTGGTTTAGGGCCCAATTAGATGAAAATTGACTTGAGGAAATGTTTATGGAAAATAATTTGTTTTAATGAAAAAATAAACTATTTTTGGAAAAGAAAGACCACGAAAACCCTAGGGCGCGTGTACGCATTCATGCTTATGTGTACTCATGCTCAAGCTCTTTGTACGCATGCTTCATGCATGTGTACGCATACATCATGCATGTGTACGCATACACGTGCATGCGTACGCGTGCTAGGATTCCAAAAACTATGAAAGAGTAGTTTTCTGCATTTAAATTTGGTTTGGAATGAATCTCACATCGTTTGGGAGCCGCCCCCAACCTCTATTTTTCGACTATATAAAGCCATAAAAGGTACTTTTTTCGAGGAGGACAAATTCCAGTGGTAAAACACATAAAATTCACTAGAAAATAGTGAATCAAAGAGGGAGTTTTTCACTAAACATACTCAAGTCAATTTTCATTGGGGCCTTTTCTAGTCTTGATCTTTGAATTCTAAGTTTACAAACTTGTCTTTGAATTAGTTGTGACTATATTGACTGAGGGCAACAGTCAAAATCAAGCTTTAGAGAGTTCTAGTGTTGAGGTAAAATTTCTTACTTTGGCTCTTTGCTTTTCTTTGATTCTTTATGTTTTTATATGTGTTTATGTGTTTGTAATATATTTGTTTAGTCTAGGTTTACTTTGTGTTTGTGTTTAAAGCATGTTAGGTTGTTAGATTTCTTGTTTTCTGAGATTCTGCTCTATAGTTTTTGGGTTAAGGTTCTTAGGCGCGTATGCGTACACATTTAGATGGGCTGCGTATGCATGCCCTATGTATGCGCAAGCATAGTCTTGCCTAGAAACCCTAATTCATCTTTTGTATGTTTTTCGTTTTGTTTTATTTACATGTTTTACCTTTTGTTTAACCTGTTTTGTCTGTCTTTGAGTCTCTATCTCTCTGTTTTTGTTTGTTTGTTTTAGTTTATTCCTTTTATGCTTAATAGGATTTTAGTTTGTTTGAATACCTTGAACATGCATATGAATATGATCATGCATTGATGCATAGGTGCTGTGATGCAGTGAGGTAAGACATACATAATTATATGAACATGCATTTATTTATTTGATGAATATGATATAGGAGATAAACATGTTATGCTTGATTGAATCTCATGCTTTTGATGTCTAGATGCTATAACATGTTTATCTTGATCTACCTCGCGATGTTTCTGCCCTTGGAGATATATGTTTATATGCCATGATAGAGGATTGATTAGGTTTAGGATGATTATGCCATGTTGTGTGTTTAAGATGCATGCTAGTGTGTGTGAGAGTTAGAATAACATATTAAATTCGCATTTAATGAGATTAAGATTTGGAATGGAATAAGTGGAAGCCGACCTATGGGTCGGGTGGGGTTGGGTGCTTAACACCTTTCCATCCGGACATGTGCTCTGGTAAAGATCAGTCATTCCACGAAGGGCGCTATATTTATGGTTCCTAGACCTAAACTAGGTGGTGACTCCATTTACACCTTTCGTCATGATCTACACTAGGCCAAGGCGTACTTACCCACAGATGTGAGGATGACACCATGTCGTAGGCGCTTGCACCCACAACATCCAACCCGCCAATCTTGGTTTTTTGGACAAAGAAACCCGTTGTTGACCGTCAGAGAAGTCGGTTCGGTCAGTGGTGGGTTGGGTTTGGTCGGTTGCGGCAGGTGGGTCGAGTCTGACAGGTCTATGGACAGCCCTATTCATGGCTCTACCGATTGAAGTTGGTTCTTATATGTATTAATTGTTGAGACTATTATTTTCAACTTTAACTTACCTCTATAGACATATTGTCATATTTCATTTTACCATATGATGTTCACTTCTATGTTCTCGTCTCATTGTTGGACTTGTATTATTTTGATATTTGCCTTACTCTTGGACATGAATCAAAGTCCATTTCTTACACATGTTTTACTTCTCGGATTTTGAATCTGGCTTCTCTTATGAGCCGGAGAGCTGCACTAGTAGCCAATGGTCTTCTTTGGGATAATGTCGAGTTTTAGACTTGACTCTTAAAATTAAACCAAAGCTTATTATGGCCAATCCTCTAGTGGCTGATACGTGGCCACAAAAAAAAAAAAAAAAAATGCCTTAACACTTGCGTAGCTCCACCGTCAACTCAGACACTCATATCTTGCCTTGGTTTTCATCAGAGAAGAAGAAATCAAAGATTCAGATTAGAGTCTAAGAGCAAGAAAGAGACCGAAAGAAATGGAGAAAGCGGGAAATTAAGTGACAAAGAGGAAGGTCATTGGGTAGGGGAGTTTTGAATTTTTTTTTATTCTTTTGATGTTTTGTGTTTGTGATTTATCTGTCATTTTTTTTAATTAAAAAAAAAAACCGTCTCTTTTATATGAAACAAAATAAGCTACGGTATGCCCCCCCCCCCCCCCCCCCCTCTTAAAAAAAAAAAAAAATCCTTTTAAAGATATTGTCATGTTAGAATATTGAAATGATAAGAAAATATATACAAAGAATATGTAATTAATTGTGAAAAAATCTTATTTTATTTTTAGCCTCAATATACTTGAATTTCTTTAAATATATATATTTATTCACATTTTTTTTATAAATAAATTATTATATTATCATGGTTTGACCTTTGACTGAATCTGGGTCCTATCTAAAGAAACTTTTTAAAATTTTTTTTAAGTTCTAATAATAGTTGGGTTTTCAAATCCATGATTGTAGGTTTTTATTGCATTTTTTGTTTATTTTTGTTGTAAAATGTTTGTAAAAAAATATTTACAATGTTTTTTTTTTTTTTTTTGTGGTTGTTAACTATAAAATATTTCCAATCAACTGTAAAACTCAAGGCAAAAAATTGTAAAATGGTTTACACTATAAAAGACAGTAATTTTTTTTTTTTAAAATCCTTCACACTCTCACTCAGGATTGCTCTCTCCCTCTTTCACTCACAATTACTCTCTCCCTCCTCTCACTTAGCTCAGGGACTCACCCACTGAGCGGTCATCAAGAGTACCCACCAGCAGTGCCACCTTTCATTGCCACCACTCATCATCAACTCCACCGTCGTTTGTGTTGCCCATTAGTTCTTAGGTTCATGACCCAAACACAAATGGCGCCCACCTTTTTCACTCTCTCACGCCGATTGGGTTCTCTTTTTCTAATATGGGCTTTTGGGTTTGTAGGTTTTTCTTTTTTGGCTTTTGGGTGGCGAGTGGCAAGTGGGTTTCTGGATGGTTGGTGGTAGTTTCGGAGCGGATTTTTGTGATATTATATCCTGTATGTTTCAAATATGGGTTTGTGGGTTGTTGTGGTGGCAGTTTTTTTATTCAAGATTTTGATTTTTGAGTGATCGGTGGTGGTTTGTGTAGCTATGTATACATTGGGTGAGTTTTGAGAATTACAATTTTTTTTAATTTTTTTTTCATTTTACAACGAAACAAAAATTAAAATATGATTTCCGCAAGGCTCAAGATTAAAATATTCATGTCTTAGAACAATGTTAGACATTGTTCAAGTTGGTTCAAGTCAAGATTCAAAAACAGTCAAGTTGTAGAAAGAAGAAGTCAAAAACTACAAGGCTCGATCGATCGAGAGATAGGTTTGACTGATCGAGATGCGTTTTTTTGCAGATTTTAAATCAGGCCCAAAAGACTGCGAAACATTTAGGGTTTGAGTCCAACACTACTAAGTATAAAAGGAAAACCCTAAATCACATTTCATAAGCCTTGTGAAGTTTTTTGAGTTACTCTTGTGAGATCTGTGAGGTTTTGTAACTTTTTAACTCAAGAAACATTTATTGAAAAGAAGATCCATACACAGTTCCTAGTGGAGATAAGTTGCTACATACAAGATTAACAATTGTTGATGATCTAAACCTTTAAGTGAGATCTCAAAGTCACAAAAGGGGATGTCTGTGCGCAACAAATTCAGATAGAAGAGTCCGTGAATTTGGAGTTGCGTGTGGTCACGTGAGTAAGTACTACAAGAGGTAGCATTAGATTTAGAGAAAAATCTATTGTAAACACTTCCATTCTATTTAGTGCATATGTTGCCTTGTGAATTGTTTAGGCTAAATTTTTCTCAAGTTTTTTACTTTGAAACTAGATGGTTTTATTGGTTTTTCTGGGTCATTATATTGCTTGTTTTCTTTACTTTTTCGCACTTAATAATATGATTGTTTGTGTTTAATTTATATATAAATAAGAAACTTAAGTAACAACTTAGTTAATTAATTAAGTTAAACAATTCAAGTTTTCGGGAGTTTAAACAACCAAACACATTATGAAAGCAAAACAAATCGAGGCGTAATTGACTTGCACCTAAACTTTTGAGTGGTAACCTGTTTTAAAGAGTCGTGGAGTCCAATATTAGTTTAAAAGAATGGCATCCCACTTAGCAAGGTTATCAGGCTCCACACCATGCTTGTACACTGAATCCAGACTTCAGCTTTTGTCCGCAATAGTTGTCGATCATAGGATCATCACTCATCACAGGTATCATTGCCAAATTGGTTGGATGTGTCGGATATGCGGGTGTCATTTCTGTAGCTTTATTCCATTGGAATTGGAAAAGTTTTGAGTCAAAAGAAAACGTACAAATGTTTTTGTTAGAGAAATGAAAACAAAAATGTTTCCTTGTGGCACGCTTACTCCCTGCCACCAGTTGGGAAGTAAAGTTGCAGAAAACGACAAATTGTGGGAAGAATTTGTGTCCTAAAGTTATTGAAAACTGTGCGAATAGTGTGGACATTAAAAGCCCACTGTTGAAATCTTGGCCATGGCCAATAGTTTAAAGTTTGATTGATGACTCCGACAGTTACTAGTGGCCAAATCATGAATTTGTTTTGGATAAAAGCAAGTGGCCAATCAATCCTATTATTTTAGTAGATTCCGCAAATCTAGCCAATTCATTTCGACTCACAAAGGCAAGGCGGCCCTTATATGATGGCAATAACATATTACATATTACACCATAGCAAGAATGGAGTTTTATACCAATATATTTCAATCACAATAACGAAACGCCTTTTATAAACTTATGTACAAGATTCATTTACAATGTATTTAGAAGTTTAAAGGAAAATGAGAATAGGTGGTATGCAAGGGAAGTAGTGGAGAGAAAAAGAGAGTAGAATATTTTTTTCCCTTTTCCTGTTTCAATGTTTTAAAAATTAGATTAACAAAAAAATGTCAATTTTTGTTCAGTTGTTTACAAATTAAAATAAAGAGAAAAAAAATAATAAAAATAATATAAATCATATAAATTGATAATTATACTTTTATTTTGTTATTTATTTATTTTTATTGTTTGATCATTACAAAAATAGTAGAATGGAGAAATTTAAAAATGATGGGTTTGGAGGGATATCTTCCTCCAAATCCCCTCAAGTCCCCTTCATCTTCCTTTAAAAATTTTGATCCGCTCCTATAATGTTAGGGTTTGTTTTGATTGGTAACCCTTTCATTAATGACCTTGTTCATGCGTCCATTAAGTGACACATAAACCCATCACATGTACTAATTGATCCAATTAAAACCTCCTAGATGAAATTTACTATTCCATGTAATTAAATGTCATAATTTTTGTTTTGAAAAATGATGATGTCAAGAATCAATCCAGTGGGTTGCAGGGCTTGAGCGCGTTCCGGACGGTCCTGCAACAGGAAGAAGAACCTCAAAGGGAAGTACCGGTGTGGTACCGGCCGACGACCCTCCGATGGTTAAGTTAGTATTTTACACAACTCCAGAGTGCCAGAGTCGGGTCTTAGTATACGTACCTCGATTTTTTGGAGGATGTGGCGGTATTTATAGTAGTGGTAATGGCCTTTGGGTAAGGCGTGCTGGAGAAGATATCGTTGTACCGAAATTGCCCTCGAGTAGCGTGGGACGCAAGACTCTTCTGGGGTAGCCAAGCGTGTTGGGCACGATTCCCTTCTTGGGGGTGGGAGTCGTGCTTCGCAAGATATCTGGCTAAGCAGCGTACGCGACAAGATTCACTCTTTCCAGCGAAGCGCACGTGGCAGGACTGGTCTCAGTGCCTGATACCAACACCCGTCTGCCTTCGCCCGTCGCCCCCCTAGGATTGGGGTCGTCGAGCTCTGACGTCCGTCGGGTATTTCAGCCGTCACGGATCTAACCGTCGGCGAGTGTGGCCTACTGTCGTCTGGTGGGAGATTTTATCCCAATAAAAAAATAAAAATTCTTTACAATTTATAAAATTAAAATAATTAGTTTTCTTCTCCTCATTTTATGGAATGAAAGAATTGAATGTTCTTCTTAGAAAATAAAAGTTTTCTTTGAAAATAAACGCACCAAAAACAGTTGTTCATACTCATGAACAGTAGGGCTTCATAAAAAACAAGTTGAACCTTTTTCTTGTTTATGGGCTTGGTGTTAAGATTGATATGGGCTTTACAAATAAACTCAAATCTTACTAAGTCTTTAATTAATTGGGAGTTAAGACCACTTATCCAAATCAAATGAGCTTGATAATGTACTTATTTGATTTTTTGAGCTCAAGAGCTTGATATTGAGCTCGAACTCTGGTTGACTAATGTATTAAGTTGAACCAAGACGATCTTAAGCTTTTGAACTTTGTAACAAGCTCAAATTCATATATTATTTGTAGGCTTAGTTTGAGCTCAACTCGAGCTTGAATATTTTAGATTTGCTGTTTAGCCGAGCTTGAAGATTTACCACTTGACAAAACTTAGCTCGTTTATAGCCCTAAACCCACATAACAATAATCTTTGCACAGTTGTGAGCACCTGCCTTTCACTGACAACCATGCATCTTGCCACCATGGCCCATAAAAAATATTAGAGTTTCAGTCATAGTTGTCAGTATCGTACGATACGCGATATGTATTGTACAATACGTATCATATCGTGTGTAAAAAGTTCCGTATCATATCAGCATATCATAGGTGCTCATAAATCGTATGATACAGTGTTTGTATCGTATGAATTGTATCGATTGTAAAATCGTACGTATCGTACGATACATAAAAAAATGCTTTAAAATGAGATTTTTTGTTAAAATTTGTACTTTTATTTGAGTCTAACAAGTTATTAGACTTGTATTAAACAAATAATTATTAGATTACTTAATTTAACCTAATAAAATAACATATTCTTAAGTTTTTTTTCCCTCTCTTTCTTGTACAAAATTTAGATTGCATAGTACATACTTTCACTTTACTTTAATATTTACAAATTTATTTTCTATACTGTGAATAAGATATTAATTGAAAATATAATTATTTTTTATTTTTTCATTATTGTTATAAGTCCTAGAAACTAGAATGCCAAGAAGATTTTTTTTTAATTATTAAAATAAAAAGAACAAGAAGAGATAGTAAATGTTAGTGATGGTGAAGAATTAAATTTGCAAAATGATTAACGTGATGCTAGCATTGACTGAGATGGTTTATTAGCCAATATGATGAAAATAAATAAATTTTTGGGTCATTTATAATATATTATCACTTTTGAATTTAAGCAATTTGAATGCGTATGTTCTAAACATGTACTAGTTTTATTTATTTAGTTAGCTTGTTAAATATTACTCCCTCTGTCCCAATTTGTTTGTCCGGTTTGAAAAGTCAAACTTTTTAAGGGAACATAATTTATTGTCTTATTTGCCTTATAAAAATGTATAAGTTTACAAAACTACCTTAAATAAATTTATCAGTTTTTTTTTTTTTAAAAAGAGTTATTCTTAATGAGGCAACTAAAAAGGTGCCCAAATTAGATTGATTTTTCAAATATTTATTAGTTTTCTTTTCAAATAGTTTTGAAAATAAAGTAGGGGTATAATAGGAATATTAGTAAATTAATAACTTTTATTTTTAGAAACAGGACAATATTTTGGGACATCCCAAAATGAAATAGAGGACAAAAAAATTGGGATGGAGGGAGTATTACATAAGTGATGAATAAATTAGCCATTAGCTAAATATATTCAAAATTTATAATAAATATACTTATATACCCTTTATATATGTATATCTATAATTTTTTTATAATTTTTATTGAGTGTTTGTGTATCTTACGATACACGATATGATACGATACACGATATAAAAAAAATCAAAAATCGATTCACAATACGATTTACATTTTAACAACTATGGTTTCAGTCATATTTTTCATGTGTTGGCATATCCTTTGACAAAACGCACTTGTATTTAGGTAGTTCTAATTGGATTCTAGAATATAATGAAGTATGTCTCTTTGCTATATCAAGTGGTATTATTGAAGATGAAAGCTCAAATAGTGTGAAACACTATTGCTTGTTTAGACCCCCAATTTTAAATAAATGGCCAGATTACTTTTACCCTACTTAACTAAGTGTGGAATAAGGGTAAGTGTAATGCAATACAGCTGGAATTACTCTATAGCATATGCAAATACAATAAACAATAAATGTAAAGCATAAATAGTAAGGGAAGAGAGATACAAACACAAGATTACACCAAGACGTGTTGTCAAAGAGGAAACCGAAGTACTCGGTGAAAACCTCTCTGCGGCCCTCCAAACGAAATCAATCCACTAGTGAATAAAAAGTTGGAGTACAAGGATATCAAAAAGACCCTTCAAGCTTAATCTACCCAATATAGTTGAGCTCTTTAAGTTCCAGCTACCAATGGACTTCACTGAGCCATGTTTTCACTAGTTATTCGGATCTCGTGATTAGCTCTAAATTGCATTCTCCAATCTGTGGCTTCCTCCAATGCTTCCCACACGCACCAAAACTTCTCTCAACACTCAGATTAGGTGAGGTAAGTGTTTGGGTTAAGAACCTCTCAAGGATTTTAATTGGAGAGCTAGGTGTAGAGGAAAACTAAAAGAATTTGTATAGATGATTATGGGTTTTCGATCTCTAACTCTCAAGTGTATGGTCTCCTTACAATTTCATGGGTAATGTGGGCTTATATAGTGTGTGTAAAGAAATAAGGAAAGCAATCTTCAAAATCATCCAAGTAGAGAGTTTTACGGGTTACTCGCGAGTTGGCCAAGTCGCAAAGGACTCGCGAAAACAAGCTTGGCATAAGTATTTTCAGCTTCTAGCATGTACTTTTCACGTGGCCTTTCGTGGGTTATCTACTTGCGAGCCAGTCGCGAACTTCATTGTTTTCACAATTCTTCACAAAACTCTCACACTCAACCTTTACATTAAATCCCACAAACATACAAGGAAATGAGTAAACAAGATACAATCAAATTCAACATGGAATTAAAGCCAACAAAAATATAGTTGTAAATTACAACTTTACAGAAGACATGAAGCCTGCACAACGAAATAAGTGAAGAAAAGTTGAATTTGCAGGTCCCAATACCTCATTGATACATGTCAATTTATCGAGATTTAATGAAGCTAGATACATGTCTTGATACCTCTCAATCTATTGAGCTATATGGGAATTCAAAATATAACTTACAACGTTTGGATTCTAATTGGCTATTGTTTATGGGTTTGTATAATCCTAATAGGAATAGGAGAGCAAAGGGTATGTGAAAACCTAACAGGAATATGAGAGCCCATTTAAAAGGCCCATTAAACTCCTATTTAAAAAAGGTGGTAGAGAAAGAAAAACCTAACTCTAGAAAGCTTCATAATTTTTTTTATTGAAGCCTAGCCTCCATCTTTTGAACCTATGAGTTTAGAAAACATAAGAAAGAGATCTTGTTGCGACTCTTGTGCACCTTTGGACTCTGTACAAAGCTAAGTCTCTAGCACCAATAATTGAAGATTAGAGGAAAACTCACTCACACCTAAATATAAATCTATGAAGAACTTGTATCATATATACCTGTAACCTGAAACACTTGCACATAACAAATAACTTCATTAAGTTTGAGCCAAGTAGAAATCAAGGTATGCATATAGAACAAGTACAATGTGATCAAGTAAACCAATTGAAATATAAGAATAAAGCATAGCTTGATCAAACATGAAAAATCATTAAGAAATGACTATAATGAACATTTATTGAGTAAATGAACATCCGGACATGTAAGCAACTAAGTGCAACGCAAAAACTAATTGCAAGTCCAACATACATATGATGCGAAAAGAAACTAAAGCAAGAAGTCAATAGATGTACTAAATGCATCATAAGGGTTATAAAAACCAAGTACAAACGTACTAAAGTAAATAGAGTTTTTAAACTAAAGTATTGAAAGCTTATAAAAAGCAAGGTAAATAAAAACTACAAAAGACAGTTAGAAGCAGTTAGAACTTCTATCTTGTGTGGCTATGTGTTAGCTTCCTTTGTATACCCACTGTGCTCCCCTTTTCCATATGCTCTCCCCCTTACTATATGCTTAACTAGATATATACACAACAAAAGCTTTCTCCCCCTTTTTGGCACGAATAGCTAAAGGTCTTATTCAAGCTTGTGCTAAATTTGATCCAATTGCGTCTCAAGGCCAGAAAAGCGAAGTTGAACCTGATTGTTGCGAGGACACGTGATAGTGATTATTCCTGAAATGCGTTTATGTAACCTTTCACCCATAGACATCATCGGATCATGCGATCTAACTGAGCAATAGATGATTGAGATGGAGGATGGGTCTGAGAAGGTTGAGGCTCAAAAGATCAAGGAGATGATGCTTTAGCTTCAGGTTGTTGGGAGGAGCTCGGAGCAGCAGAGCATTTTGCAATAGGAGATGCAAAAGAAAGAGTTTTTAATTCACTCTTTGGAAATTTATAGGCACTCTTCTTTGCCCTTTCTACAGAGGCGTGAATCTTGCTGCTTTACAAAGATTGCATGGAAATTGGGCCTTGACGAGGTAGAACTGTTCCATTCTTGGGTGGACGAATCCCCTTGAGAAGCAGATTCTTCATGATGAGACTGTAGAATGGAAGACAAGTCTTAGCAGTTGATTTGCTTGCCATCCTTCCCAAAATCTAGAAAATATGAGTGCAAATGTCAATTTAAGTGCCATTTATATGGTCAGAAAGGAATCTTGCATGACCAAGATTGATGAAACCCATGTTGAATAATGGGTACATATTTAAGTACATGATCAATGCAAGGGTCTAAACTTTAGGAGAGAATCTTCCAGTGCCAATGGATGTACCTGTGGAAGAAATTTCAAGGTTAGCTCTTAGAGCTTCAAGAATGGGATCAAGATGTCCCAATTTGTCATCATATGGAGATAAATCAACACTCCCTAGGCGATTTATTTAAAGAATTTTGGCCAAATATTTCGGTGTGACAATGAAGTCCTTCCCCTGAACCCAACACTTCAATTTGATACTAGTGAACCAAGCATTTGAGTAGAATTCTTTGATTATCTCCTCAATAGGTTCATCAAATATCCCAAACAAATTACCCCAATCTTTATCAGCAAAGATTCTTGGGATAAAGGTTGATCTCAATGTGTCAAACCTCACCATCCTTTCCACCACAGATGGTGCATTCTTGAAGAGATTGTTTGAAGGATTGGAAGTCCAACAAAGTCTTAAACCTCCTATTAACAAAGGCAACGGACGCTTGTCGAGTCCTTTTTGACACTGGAGAAGATGTGAGATTTATTATAGGTTCTTTCCCATAAGAAGACATTTGAGACATCTGCAAGATGACCACATAAGATAAACCAAATGCAAAATGGCAACAAACATGATTAAATGCAAGTTATTACAAAAATCAAGCATAAACTCTAAAAACAAAGTTAACAAGAACACAATGACATGTTGTAGATGCCAGAAGGTCTAAATATACTAAAAGCATGAAATAATGCATGACATGTCAAGTGTGATAGGGTGTGTGCATCAAAAGTGAATCTGCAATGCATGTAAAATGGCATGAACAAGCACAAAAGGTAAAAGTGTGTAAAACTCACAAAAAATGATGGAAACATGTTACTTAAGAGTAAACAAGGTAAACCCCAAAGTTTGGTACTCATTGGAGTCCAAATGAGTGCAAAAAGGCCACAGGGGCATTTTATCAAATACCTAATATGCACAAACTAACCCTAGATGATGAAAAATTCCTGTACATGTGAAAATATGCCTTAATACAAGTTCAAAATGCCACAAGGGGCCAACATGGTCATCAACAACACAAATGGGGTAGAGCTCAATCAACAAAATTGAAAAATGTTAGCATTAAATAAGTTTTTCCCAACCCCCATTGAAAGTAAACCTAACCCTAGGTTTTAAGGAATTTAAGACATAATCTAAGGATTTGAAAGATGAAACTAGCTAGAAATTACCTTAAGAGTAGTCCAAGAAACGAAATCCAAGTGAAAATAGTTGAGTTTTGAAGGTTTTTTAATGATTTGGGGAGAGGGAGTCACGGGGAGTAAAAATACATACTTTTTGAAAATCGATATTTCAAGCCCTTTAAAAATTGTCTTTTCGCAAGTCAGTGACTCGTGAGCTAGTCACAAAACACTCTTGAATGGTGTAAATGCATAGGGCAAGATTTTGTAGGTCAGGTCTTAGTCGCGAAGCAGTTACGAATGAATCGCAAGACTCTTTGCCTAATTTTTGAAGAAATTGAAATTTCCTCATTTCAACTCATGACTTGGATGGGACTATATTTACTTGCGAATTGAGTCACGAAAATGCCAAACAGCAAGTATTTTCAACACAAAAATTTTGGCTTTTCGAGAAAAACTTTCAAAACAAGAGTGACAAAAATCACTTCCAAAAACAAATAAAACACTCAAAAATATTTTTGGTTTAATCAACGAGCAATTGAGCATACACACATCACATTTAAACATGTACAATCACACAAATGATATAGATATTCATTGAACATTAGACTTGTGTGTCGTGTGTGTGAATCAAGTATGAGTTAGTCCATAGTCTAGCATGAAGCTTCAATGATCAATTCAATCAAGTCATACACAAATAACATGAAGTCGAGAGACCTATTTCACTAATAGAAATGAATGTATATGACTCCCCATTAAAGTGTTTACATTGATTGAAAGCTTTTCATTTAACTTCCATTTTTCATACTTTTTGATCAATACATCTCTATTTTTGAGCATCGATGCAATGAAATTTTTTATATTTCTTTGAAGGATAAGCCTTTGGCTTTGGCATCATGCATTTTGCTCTACCTTTTCCTAGTCTAACTAGTTTTCGAAGCAACTCTTTTTCAGCTCTTTCTCTTTTAGAGAATGACGTTTGAACAGCTTTTTGACAGAAAAAAAAAAAAAAATGTGAGGAGATATATAAGATCAATTCTACGCATGTATCAAGATTAATCAAGACTATTGGCTAGACATTCAAGACAAGCTTGAAGATCTATTTACAACAATCAAACATAGATATCTAGATTTCACTCACATTCAATATGTGCATACATAACAAGCTAAGCTCGTAAATATACTACGTCATTAGTACGAAGGTACTAGGCCAAACTCAACATGTGATATGACACAACATAAGTGATCAAACTTTTTGGATTTTATACTTTTTATGTGATTTTGAATTTTTTACTCACAAAAAAAAAAAAAAAGAAGCAATAAAGTAAGATCAACAACAAACAAGCTTTTAAATAAAAATAAATTAAAAGAAACATGCTAGAGGGGTAGCATGACAACTAAAAAAAATGCACATAAGAGCATGCATGAAAATATGTCCCTAAAACATTGGAAATATTAATACATGGACATGGTAAAGAAATCATGCGTGAGTACCCTTCTTCACCCGCACCACATTGGTGTTTTGGGTGAGATCCTTAATAGGTGGGGTATGTCCAACATAACACTTAAACCTTGGGGTGAAGCTAGCTAGGCAAGTTGAAATGCTGTTAAGCATCTCCATGACATCCCTAATGAGTTGTCCTCCATATCTCCCTTGGCTTGCTTTCCTCTTGGTTTCCCTGTTTTCAATTTCTTGAGCGCTTTGAAAATTAGCTTTTTGAGAACATGAAGTTTGAAGCAATTCAGTCTAGTGTGACCACAAATGCCACAATGATTGCAAAAATGCTTCACTTGAGGTCCCCTTTGATTCTTAGTGTAAAGTTGTGGTTTACAACTATGTTTATGTTGGCTTTAATTCCGTGTCAAATTTGATTGTAATTCTGTTCAATCATTTCCCTGTATTTTTGTGGGATTTTATGTAAGGGCTGTGTGTGAGAGTTTGGTGAAGAAATCGTGAAGAAGTGGTTTTCGCGACTTGCTCGCGACTGACGCATGACTGTTGACCCATGAAACAAGCCAAGTGAGAAGCACATGTTGGAATAGGAAAAGTCCATGACAGGCTGGATTTCGCGAGTGACTTGCGATTTAGGCTAAGTTATGAGTGACTAGCGAAACTCATTGCTTGTTGCTTTTTGAAGTGTGACTTTTCCCATTCTTTACCAACACTATATAAACTCTCATTACCCACGAAATGTAAGAAGAAAAAGGAGTATTTTCAAAAGAAACTTTGAGAAAGAAACCCTAGCCAGACATTTAAGAGTTAGAGATTGTTTTACGCATAATCCTCGAGGGCAAATAAAATACGGTGTCTACATTGTACATGTGGGTTTATGTAACTCTAATTGGAGTGTCTATATAAGAACCCATTAAGTACAACTTTTACATAGGTTGTAAATGTAGAAACTCTTAGTTTTTCAAAGAGAAAACCATAACCTCCACCTATTCATCCCATAAGTTCATAAGCATATAAAAAACCATCTTCCATAGTGTTGTTGTTGCTATAGTACAAATCTAGTTTGAAGTCATAATACCATCCTAGGGTTTTCTATGGAGAACAAATCTTCATATGGGTACTTGAAGTTGTGAGCTGTTGGTTCATGTTTAACAAAGTCCACTATAGAAGAGTTTATGGATTTGAAGTTGTGTTAGGTAACCTCAATAAATACTATAGATTGTGGCAAGCTAGAATAGGATTATTATATTCCTAAAACTTCACTTCTATTAGTGGATTTGTTTTGCCTTTGGGAGAAGTTTAAGACATCATAGTGGTTTTTACTATGGGCAGGGCCGGACCTACCCTTAGGCGAATTAGGCAATTGCCTAAGGCCCCCAAGTGGAAGGGAGGCCCCAAAATTTTAGAAAAGAAGGGGTAGTAGGGAAATTTTTTTTTTTTTTTTTAATTTCAGATGAATTAGAAATATTCGGTCCATCCTTTTAACCAAAAAACAAAAATTTTGATAGATCCAGTTAAACATTGGTTCTAAACAAAATCATTGCCCAAAAATAACATTATTATCCTTTAGACAAACCAAAAATCAACAAGATAAGCTACAAACCCGGTCAAGAGATTAACCACCAAACAATCATAAATCAAAACAAATAAAACAACTCAAATCCCTAAAATTTTTAGTTTTACCGTTCCTCTGCTTCTTTGATTCTTTCTCTCTACTCTCCGCCTCTCTCATCTCAAGGCTTGCAAGCTTTCTGAGAAAGCCTTTCTCCGTCTCTCTCATTCATTCTCTGATTCTCTGCTCTCCACCTCTCTCAACTGCTCTGCTCACTGTGGTCAGTGCTCTGCCGCCTCTGCTCTACGTTTTGAGATTGAGATTGAGCTTTCTGCGTTAAGGTATAATTTATTCATTATTTAGGCGCTTGGCTTTCAGCCTTCCTATTCATTGTATTTGTTAAGATAAAAAGATTGGGCCTTCAGCTTGTTTGTTTGGGTGCTGAAACTTTCTCATTTGTTTGGGCCTTCAGCTTCAAGGTTTTTTTTTTTTTTTTTTTTTTTTTTTTTTTTTTTTTTTAAATAAAACCTGCATTTTTTTTTTGGGTTATAGATTTTAGATACTATTTGTTATGAGTTTTTTTGTGGGTGGATCTTATTAATAAGCCTTGTATTATGGCTGTGCTTAAATTTTTGTTATGCTTGTGTTTAAATTTTTTTTTTTTTAAATTTTAATCTTGTGTTTATATATATATATATATATATTTTAGTTAGTGGTAATATATTGAATAAGACTTTATATATGCAGGTTGAGATTACTAAAAACTTGTTACTATTCGGTGAAATTACAACAATACTTTTTATATAAATCAGGTTCTATTTCTCATTTGCTCTACACTTATAAGTTATTTTTTATTTTAGTCTTTATAAATATATTATTTGATTAGAAATGTCTACTAGAAAATATGCATCTGGATATGAAAAACTAAAAAAAAAGAAAAAAAAATTAATTGAGTCTCAAAAAGGATCAATGGATAAATTTATTATTAATAATAAACTAAATAAAATACAAAATTTAGATGAAAATATCACAAATGAGCAAGAAATTCACCAAAAAGAGTTAGAAGATAATGAAATGATACAATTGCAAGATAACAATGATGTTCAATTTTGCAATAGATTTTAAATGAAATATATTATAATGTAATAATATTAAATAAATATTAATTTAATTAATATATAAATATAAAAAATGCCTCATTTTTAGTTCTCGCCTAAGGCCCCGCAAAATGTCTAGGGCCGGCCTTGACTATGGGACAGTTGTTCCATTGATTTTTGCATGTATAACTATATGTTGTTTCAAATGGTATATGTTTCTTCGTGGTAATTAACATGGTAATTAACATGGTAATTAATTAGAATTATAACTGATTAGTTTAACAAGTTCATTGTTTCCACTGTAAAATTAATTGGAGTCTAAAAGTTCCCTAACATATATATTTTGTTTTGTGACATGGTGAGAGTAGACATTTGTATCCAAACCCTTTTTTTTAGTCAACCTAAACCTAGATCTTGAACTAAAGAAGAGAAAAAGTTAAGGGTTTTGTTGTTCCTATTGTTTTGGGTTTGTCTAATTCTTGATTTTCTTAATATGAGATTTAAATTCCTATTTAAATCTCATATATTTTTTTAAAATATTTAGTTTTTAGGTTCCAGTTCTGAAACTCTTTGGGAGATAATATTGGGGAAGAACATTAAGAGTTTGTTCATCATGATAGATAATATTGGGGAAGAACAATAAGAGTTTGTTCATCATGTTAATATGAGAAAATGATAAAAAGAAGTATATTTTTAATTTATTTCATTAGATTTTAGGATTTATTTCAAAGTTTTTATGTTTATTAATTACATGGAATAGTCAAATTCACTTGCCATGTTTTAATTGGATCATTTAGCACATATGGTAGGCATAGATGTCACTTAAAGAACAAATCAATACGACCATATATGGAAGGCTGTCAATTAAAACAAATCTTAGCGTTAAGGGAGCTGATCAAAAATTTTGAATCTCAAAGAAAAAAAAAAAAAATGACCCAAATTTTAGGAGTGTATTTTACACTTTATTCAATAAAACAATCCTACCTCAGTTAGAAAAGGATAGGGCTAGAATTGATCCTGTAAATATCATGTCTTGTACAATGATTACATTTGGACACTAATTCAACGTTTCTCTTTTTTTTTTTTTTTTTTTTTTTTCTTGTTTTTTTCAAAAAGAAAAATAAATAAAATTATTGCTCTCTTTCATCACATCATGTGTATAATTTCATGTCCTTTGTGGATTTCGCGTCTTCCTTTAGTTTTTGTCAATATTATATGCATGATATTTGAGTTGTCCTTAGACTATTGACGCTGAAGCACATGAGAATACAACTAAGGAAATCTTTTTGGCAATGTAAAACAACCATGTGTTCATGCATGTTGACTTCTGACAACATCAAGCAACAATAATTAAATTGCTGATGCTATTGGCCCCAGATGATTTAGACTAGTGGAAATAAGAAAGAAAAGCATATGAAGAAAAGAGGGGAGGATGTGGGTGTATCAAACCCCACAAGTCAGATTTTGATGAATTTTCTTCTTTTCAAATGTGCTGGTGATAGCAATGTAAGTTGATGTATGACCAGTTTTCTAAAACATACACTGCATCTCTATTAAAAATTAAAATTTTGGTTGAAAGATTTGAGGAAGAAAAATATTAATTGATTATGATCGCATCCAGTCACTCAGTCCCTACGTGGTTCAAACAATCACTGTTTATTCAACTCAAGCAAAAATAATCATTTTTGTTTGTTTACTTTGTGGGCAAAGATTGGGTACAAATTTTGTTGGAGTTAATTACTATAATTCTACTTAATAAATTTTTTATTGGATGTGAATTTTAACAAATCCACCATTGGATTATATTTTCTTTTTATATGCTCCATGCTTGCAAAATTTCAAGAATATCAAAGATTAATAGTTATGCCATCAATAAAATGTTTAAATTTCAAATTTTTATAGTATAAAATTATGCATAAAAAATAAGTTTAAAAATCGAATAGTAAATAATATCCAATTGACACAAAATTTGATATGCTTATTAATAATATAAAAAATATACAATCAAACGGTTAAAATTTTAAAATATATAGACATGGTAATTTCTTTTATGGGAATTATGGTCGTTGACTATAACAAAATTTGTAACCAAACTTTGTCTTTATTTCATTTCAATTTTTAAAATACGTTAGGCTCCAAATATTTAAGATTAAATGTTTAGGTTCTAATTTTATATATGTTGGCAAACTAAGTACATGTTAAATTGATTCAAGTCAAGATTCAAGAATAGTCAAGGGGCAGAAAGAAGAATTCAGTAACTGCAAGGCTCGAACGATCGAGAGAGACCTTCAACAGATTGAACTACGATTTCTGCAGATTTTAAATGAGGCCCAAAAGCCCATTAAACGGTTAGGGTTTGAGTCCAACACTGCTAGGTATAAAAGAAAAATCCTAATTCATGTTTCAGAAGCCTTGTAAAGTCTTGTGAGTTACTCCTGTGAGATCTGTGAGCTTCTGTAACTTTCTAACTCAACAAGCTTCTACAGGAAAAAAGATCCAAACACAAGTATCGGTGGAGATAAGTTGCTATATATAAGATCAACTGCTGTTGATGATCTAAAGTTTTGAGTGGGATCTTAAAGTCACAAACTGGAGTGTTTGTGTGCAACAAATTCAAGTAGAAGAGTCTGTAGATTCAGAGTTGAGTGTGGTCACATGAGTAAGTAGTAGAAGAGATAGCATTAGCTGTAGGGGAATATTTATTGTAAACACTTTCATTCTATTTAGTGAATTTGTAACTTTGTGGATTGTTTAGGTTAAATCCTCCCCAGGTTTTTTACCTTAAAACTAGACAATTTCATTGGTTTTCCTTGGTTATCATATCGCTTGTCTTATTTACTATTCCGCTTTATGTGATATGATTATTATTGTTTAACCTAGAACCGCATAATAAACCTAAGTAAAAACTTGGTTAATTAATTAGGTTAAACAATCTAAGTTTACAAGAGTCTAAATAAAGAAACAAAATATTTTTTGAAAGAGCTGGGACTGGTAGAGATTTATTTATTTGTTTAAATACGATATAATTCCAACCTATGATGACTACTCTGTTATGATTGAAACTTTATCAGATCATCTATTCAGTTATAAAAGACTTTAATAATTAAGCTAACTGGAATCGGTGGAGAAGTTTTAGCCACTACTTTATGACATTTGGGCTTGACTTGCACAAAATTAAAGTTGGGATATTAATTGCTAGGTTCTTCAAGGCGTTTTAGAAGATTAACATGATAATGTCCAAGAATTCCTATATAAAGTCTTGAAGTCACCTTTTTTTTTTTTTTGAGAAAGTTTTAACGTATGGCGTCCGCTCCCAATGATAACTCTTTATCATCAGACCTAGACACCAACCGGCTTTTGGTGTAGGCGAGAATTGAATCCTAGATTTTTTATTCAACCATCAGAAACTCAACTAGTTGAGCTAACTAAAACCCACAAGCCCTAAAGTCACCTTGTGTAACTGAAAAGCTATCTATAACGTGAGTAATAAACGGTCAATATGAGTTTCTAGATGACTTTAAATTAGAAACATAATTCAAGATATGCATCACTTTAATTTGCATTACTTTCATTCAAGCCTACTTGATTTGGTTAATGAATTAGGTAAGTAGTTATTTAGGTTAATTATGAGATCTAGGTTAAACTCATGCAACCATATTACCTAGTGCAGAAAATTAAAGAAGACAATAATATGATGACTCAGAAAAACCAATAAAACCAACCGTTTCAAGGTAAAAACCTGGGGAGGATTTAATCTAGCTATCCTCAGGGTAAACAAATCCACTATGATAGAATGAAAGATTACAATAGATTTAAACCCTAAATCTAAAACTACCTCTTGTAGAGCTTACTAACATGACCACGTACAGCTCTGACTCCACGGACTCTTTTATCTGAATTTGCTTTGCACATACACCCACGTTTGTGACTTTGAGACCCACTCAAAGGTTTAGCAATACAAAATCTCTAGTTTGTGACTCGATGATCACCCTTGAAGGTTTAAATCATCAGCTATGTATGATCTTGTTGCAGCAACTTCAAATCTACCAATTTTAATGGTTTGAGAATGATTTTTGATAGTGACTTTGAAAGGAGAAGGCATAGAACCTTTTAGATCTCAAAAGAGCACCTCCAAAGTCTTTTCAAAACATGCCTTAGGGTTTTCTTTAAATAATATGTGAAATAGATCTGAAAGCCTAATCACTTAATAAGCTTATAGACAGTTGGGCTGAAATTAAAATCTGCAGAATCCGTGTCTTGATCGGTCGAACCATAGTCTTGATCGGTCAAACTTGGCATGCTTCTAAATTATTCTTTCTGCAGCTTTCTATTTCTTGTATTCTAACTTGCGGTATCTTAAGCATTGTCTATTAAATCCTATGAACTCTAAGTTCTATACCTAGACAAGTTTGTGTTGGGATAAGTGCCCTTAAATCCTATTGTATGATACTATGTATGACATTATGTAAGAAATAATGTATGACTTAATATTGTGTTTAATAAAGTTCCTTATTCTTATTTAAAATAATGGTAACATGAATATTTGGACATTATCATATAGTCCATGAGATGCATAGTATATGATTTATGTGAAAAGTCACAGAAGATATAAATCACAAGTTATTTGTAAACTTAGAATTATAGTTCGTAGTCGGTGATGAAATTGGGCATTTCTTCTACGAAGACTATAACATATTAACTAAGATGATTTGTCTTGATTGTGAATAATAAATTTCACGACTTCTATTCACATGAACTCTTAATCATGAGAGAATAATGAACCTGATCATCAAATGTAGGTTGCTTTGATATATCAAGAGTGAGATCTAAAGTGACAGTCAAAACCTCAGTATGTTGGGTAGTTACATTTAGTGTTGATGGAATATATATTTTCAAGATGGAATTCATAGTCTCTTAACGGAGATATAAAATATTCCATTGAGATAAGTTTAATGGGTGCAGTTATTCAGAGAGTTAGGCCTAATCACTTTAGTAAGACTAAAGTATATATTTATGAAATTAGATTTCATAAATATATGATGAATAACTTAAAAGGATTAAACCGGGTACTCAAGCATTAAAATGTAGTAATTTACAAAGTGGCAATCTATATTCATGACTTTGTATTACTACGAATATTTTATGAAGGGGTTGCATGTATAATAAAGTCTTGAGATATAATTTATTAATAAGGCCTAGAGTGCAATTATATTTATATAGTAGTATTAAATATAATTAATGGTAACTTTGGACTTGTCAAGAGTTGAAAGAAAAGCCCAAGGCCCATTGGAGCTAGTGTCTTATTTGTTCCCTTTTGGTCCCACTCCAAGCCACACACTAAAGCCTAATTGGGAAGGCCCAAAAGGCTAGCCCAATTAGATAATCAGTTATGTAGAGAAAAACATATAGAATTTTATATGAGAATGAAATGGTTTGTATGTTCATAATTGAAAAAAAGAAACTTCTTCATATTTTCTCTAGAACAACACATAGAACTGATTGAGAGACCACACATCTTGGGCATCAAGTGGAATTGGAGTGAAGATTAAAAGTGTTCCTGAGTACTTCTAATCTTTGTTTTGAAATTCATCATACCGAGGTACATTCTCTTATTCTTATATTCTGAAATTTACATTGCACATGTTATCTATTGCGAATGAAGCAGATACGTTAATTTTCCGTTGCGTATGTTTTGTATGCGATACAAACATGTTATTTTCTACAGTTTGTGTCCACGGTTTCTTAATTGTTCTAAACTTTTAGAACCTAACAGTTTTATTTTTTATTTTTAAATTTTTAGGCTCAAGGAATTAAAGCTCTCTCAATACACTTAGGGTGTGCTTATTTAAAGGTGAAATAGGGTGGATGGAAAATTTTGGAGAGAAAATGGGAAGGAAAACTTTTTTGAGTATGTTTGGTTAGGTGGGGAGGAAGGAAAATAAATGGTGGGGCTCAGGTGCTTTTTCCTCGGGTCCACCAAAAAGTATTTTCTCCAAAATGGAGAGAAAACGGAAAGAAGAAATTGGACATTATTTTTGGACGAAAATGCCCATGTGCAATTGCACATGGGCTTCATCCACGTTGCTTTTCTCCACACTTTTTTCCCCCTCCTGGACGTTGCTTGCCTCTCTCTCTCTCTCTCTCTTTCTCTTTCTCTCTCTCTCTCTCTCTCTCTCTCTCTCTCTCTCTCTCTCTCTCTCTCTCTCTCTCTCTCTCCTTTTCTTTTGATTTACTAGGCAGATGTTGCCTGCCTCTTCTTCTTCTTCTTCTTCTTTTTTTCTTTTGATTTACTAGGCAGGCTTGTCCAGTATTATTTTTTTTTTCTCTTTTGCTTTCTTTGGTGTTTTTTTTAGATGTGATTTTTTTATGGACATGATTTTTATTTTTTAATAAATTTGGGTGATTGATTTTTTTTGGTTGTTTATCACTTTTTTGGTTTTAACTAGGCATCATTTTTTAATAAGGGTATATGCGTAAATTTATATAAATTCACTTTTTCCATCCCTCCATTTTTCCACTCCCAACCAAATAAAAAGGAGAGAAATTAAAATCTTTTCTATCCTCCCACTTTTCCGTCCTCTTACCATTTTCCATTCTCTTACTTTTCCAGCCCTCCAACTGAATGGACCCTTAGAGCAGCTAACTCTCCCAACGAAAATCATTCAACAGGGGTTGTGTTTATATAGGAAAATGTTAGGTTAAAAAAGTCAGTGCATCAAACTTAGTTATTGTTTTACATATTTTCGCTCAAATGAGTGACGAGCAATTGTCCAATGAAGGTTAATTTTCTTAACTTGGATTTTTGCTTAAGTAAGGCACAATTTTGCTTGATCGAGTTATCTTTAACCCATGACCTTCAATAGGAAATTGACTCCATACTTTTCCCATATAATTTTGCAATAATTACAATTTTCATAACTCATGTTTGACGTAAGAATTAGCCGACTTAAGATTTAAATATTAGCAATCTTCCTCTTTAGAAATTTTGTGACAAAGCATTATATATAACTCAATACAATGAAAGTAACCCTATAAGTCATAGAAAAACTATAATTACTATCGATTATTTAAGGGCCATATTTTTATATTTTGGTATATATGATATTAATACATATATGTAAAAGGAAAAAAAAAAATTAATGCAATGTAGAAATTAAAAAAAAAAAAAAAAAAGTATGCACGTGCACTAAACAAGTAAAGCCTGATGATCACCACATACATCATAACTTAAACAACAAAAGCCTTCTTTAGTTATAGGAGGTGATTGAGGCTTGTCCATGATAATGAGGCTTATGGATAAGTCTTGAGGAAACTAATCCCCTACCTACACTTTGATACCCACTTGAAATAAACAAAAATAATCTAAGATTGACCACAACAAAATAAATAGCGGAGTAATGGTTTCTTATGCCAAAAGTTAACATATTATCTGAAAGCTTACTGGCCTAAATGCTGGAGAAAATGGGCTTTTGCTCTTTTTTTTTAAAAAAAAATTCAGCATTTTGCCTCATTTTCCAAACTAATTAGAGAAATGTCTCTCTTTTGAAACTCGATTTTCTCAAAATCGAGTTTCAATTTAAAACTCAATTTTTGGATAATCGAGTTATAACAAACTGAAAATTAAAAAAAAAATTTCTGGAGCTTTATAGTGGCATTTTGGAACTCGAGCTCCATGAACTCGAGTTCCATGCAAGGATTTTTTTTTTTTTTTTTAAGTTTGATCACCACATACCTATAGTGACGTTTTAAGGAGCCTATAGTGACGTTGAAACTCGATTATGATAATGTCGAGTTACAAAAGAAGGGCATTTCCTTCATTAGTTTAAGAAAGGGGGCAAAATACTGATTTTTTTTTTTTAAAGGGCATAGGCCAATTTTGTCATCTAAATGCTAGAGCTAATTAAGACCTCTAAATTGTAATTACGGCTTGATTAATTTTTAAGCTAAATACAATAAAAGCGGAATATACATAATTGACCACAACAAAATAAATAGCGGAGTAATGGTTTCTTATGCCAAAAGTTAACATATTATCTGAAAGCTTACTGGCCTAAATGCTGGAGAAAATGGGCTTTTGCTCTTTTTTTTTTAAAAAAAATTCAGCATTTTGCCTCATTTTCCAAACTAATTAGAGAAATGTCTCTCTTTTGAAACTCGATTTTCTCAAAATCGAGTTTCAATTTAAAACTCAATTTTTGGATAATCGAGTTATAACAAACTGAAAATTAAAAAAAAAAATTTCTGGAGCTTTATAGTGGCATTTTGGAACTCGAGCTCCATGAACTCGAGTTCCATGCAAGGATTTTTTTTTTTTTTTTTTTTTTTTTTTTTTTTTTTAAGTTTGATCACCACATACCTATAGTGACGTTTTAAGGAGCCTATAGTGACGTTGAAACTCGATTATGATAATGTCGAGTTACAAAAGAAGGGCATTTCCTTCATTAGTTTAAGAAAGGGGGCAAAATACTGATTTTTTTTTTTTTAAAGGGCATAGGCCAATTTTGTCATCTAAATGCTAGAGCTAATTAAGACCTCTAAATTGTAATTACGGCTTGATTAATTTTTAAGCTAAATACAATAAAAGCGGAATATACATAATTGGCCAATTAATTAACCAAAGCATTCAACAATTACATGGATGAACTTAAAGATGCAATGCTATGATGTAAAGAGCAGCAAGGAAGATAATATTAAAACCAAGATAACACACGGTGTGTTATCTAAGAGGAAACCGAAAAACATGGCATAAAAACCACTTTGCAACCCTCTAAGCAGAAATGATCCATTAGTAAAAAAGTTGGAGTACAAGGATAATCAAAGAGACCCTCTAAGCCTAATTTGTCCAAGTACTTGAGCCCTTCAAGCTCCATCTCCCAACAAACTTCTTAGAGTCTTGTCTTCACTAACTTTCTGGATTTCGCAACTCAAACTAGTTGCACCGCTAAGCTCCAATGCTTCCCAAGGTCTAAAACATCAACACTCAGATTGTGTGTGTGCTGTGTTTGGGTAAAATTTCGTCTCAAAGTATGACAATAGGAGAGTGGAGGAGAAGAGACTACAAGGATTTCTTTCTTGAGGATGAGTAGCTCTCTTTAAAAGGCATGTTATGAAAACCTCAATCTCTCTAGGTTTTTTTTTTTTAATTTTTTAAATCTAATAGCCTCCTTACAATTTTGTGGGAAATGAGGGTATTTATAATGTGGATAAAGATACCTAATAGCCTCCTTACAATATCTAATAGTGTTGTGAAAACCTCAATCTCCCTAGGTCACTCGTGATTTAGCCAAGTCACGAGTTACTTGCGAAATACACTGACTTAACAGACTTTTGGACTTCCAGCATGTTCTCTTCACATGACCTTTATAGGTGCTGCAGTTCTGAGCTAGTCATGAATTCCATTATCGTCTTGAACAATCTTCACCACTTTAAGACTAAATCCATTACAATAAATCCCACAAAATACAATGAAAACAAATCAAGAAATTTACAACAAATTTGTCATGGAATACTACCAACATAAATGTTATAGAAAATATAACTTAACATTATCAACGATCACAGCCACATTAATAATCACCACAATCGAAAGTAATATAAAGCAATAAAAGAAAGTAAGGATTTTAGTGATCAAATGGAAACTTTTGAAGAATTATTATTTAAAAAAAAATCACTTCAAGAATTATTATGCAACCTACCCCCTAACAATCAACAAATGTACTGAGATTACAAGTTGTTATATTACCACAGAGTGGAAAACTTTCGTTGAACTCTTCAAAAGAATGACCACTCTGAGGAAGTAGTAACCACTGAGGTTACAACTCGTAATCTCAGCAATATTTGACTCGTTTGCCTTCCACCATAGTGTGTATGAACCCTGGAATCCTTCTATAGAACTTTTTACTACAATTTATAAATGAAAAAAGAACTTAAATTGAAAATTAATTAGTATAACATTTGCACATAGTGTAAGGGTGAAAAGCAAAATTTTTAAAGTTAAAGGGCAAAAAAAAAAAAAAAAAAGCATTTTTTTTATAAAAAGAACTGTAAAAATGTATATAAAAGAAGGTTAATGATACAATGGGTTACCACAAGAAATAGTACACATCTATTTTAAGAAAATAGTTAAGTTTGTTTCAATGTAAAAAGTTTCAACGGAAAATATGTTCAGTTGAAAACATTTTCAAGGAAGAATCTGATATAGCTAATCTCACAAAAACTAACATAATGACTACAAGATACAAAACACCAACATCTAATCTCACAAAACTCCAACTAACACCAAATCCAATCAATCACTATAGAAAACAAATTCTCACAATTATTTCAATTTTCCAAATTTTAAGTTAAGTTACAATTTATTAAAAATAGTTTGATGGAGAGAGAGAGAGAGAGAGAGAGAGAGAGAGTGTGTGTGTGTGTGTGTGTGTGTGAGTGTTTGAGTGAGAGAGTGAAAATATCTACTTGTTGATGGTGTGGTGATTGCAAATGGTTGGGGTCATTTGAGTTGTTGGGTGCATGGGAATGAGAGGGTTGGTGGTGGGTGGTGGCGGTGGCGGTGGTGATGGTGATTGGAGGAGGAGCATAGTAGGTGTAGACACCCCATTTTGTTCCGACCTATATCCAAGCCCCCTGGTCCCAATCACGAGAAAACAAATCGCTACCAAAATTATCAGAACCGTGTGTGGAGCCTAGTAACTTAATGGAGCCCAAAATGTGACCTAAGAAACCAACTCTAAAGCCCAGAATCCATTTTCAAGCCCAAAACCCTTTTTTTAGCCCAATTTTCAAAAGGCTTACAAAGAGTGTGTACGTGTGTGTATAGATACGTATGCACTGTTATGGTTAGAAGCCTAAAATTGATTTTTTTTCCCCTTTTGATTGGATTTTTTGTCAATCAATCTGGCCCGTTGATTGATTGAAACGTCTCACCGTAAACCCTAACCTCCACCAAACCCTAGCATCCACTAAGCTTATAATACTCCCACTTTCCACCACCAAAAGGATCCCAAATTTTGATCCATAGAGGAAGCTCTGCCCAAATCACCCCAAAATACTTAGTTAGTTTCCAAGTGTGTAAAAACAGTTTTCATAAGGATTTGATTGAGTTTTCTAACCTTTGGTTGTTGGAAAACTATTCTTTTTCTCATGATTTCTTAATTACACTCATCATCTTTGAGATCCTTCAACTACCATTTCACTAGTCTTAGGTTTCTTCATCAAAACTCCAAAAAGAACCTTTATCCAAGTTGTTAATACACACACAAAATTGCAGTAGTCGATTTCAGCTGACGGACCGGTCAATCAACATCCCTGTAAGGTGCTAAAGGGGTGAGATATGGGTCTTTCCCATGACCCATATGTCCCCCTTTCTTTTTCTCTTTATTTGTTTTATTGTTATTTTATGGTGTTATATTATTTTGTTATTTCTATCAATATGATGCATGATGTTTTTGATGATTCTATGGATAACATGTTGTTTACATATGCTTCATTTCTGTTTTCTGTGTATAATTATGAATCTGGAAATTGGGTTAAAACCCTAGGTGCATACGTTGGCATAATGACGTGCACGCATCCATGATGCTGCATATGCACTTCTAAGGCAAAATCCGTTTTTCGTTCTTCATTTTATTTTTGTATATTTATTTGCTTTATTTTAATAATGCTGTATAGTTTTTATTAATTTTTCATGTAATTTAATATGTTATTTGTAAGTATATATCTTGTTGTTTGTTTTCTTTTCCTTGTTGTTAATATATCCAAAAATACCAAAAACATTTAAAATTGTGTAGTTAATCTGCTTTCCTCTTTTAATAAAATCCTCATTAATTTCTAGGGTTAGTCAAGGGTTATAACATCTGAAACATAATCATGGAAGGTAATTTAGCATTAACTGTGAGATATTTCCTAAGAGATAATGGTCTTAAATGCATGGAAGACTAAAATATTTCCCATAAAAGATAATAGTCAATTAGATTTAAATGTTCATATTTAAATTTGATTCTTTTTTGAAAGGAAACTCTTAAAAGTCTAATTCAAGATTAAAATCTTTCCAAGTTGATGTAATCAAGCTTTAATAACAGAATATATTTGAATTTAAACCTAAAAGTCAATTAAGGAAAAGACAAGCGATTAATGAGGTATTAATTACAAATATTTCCTAAAAGGTTAAAGGGTTTGAATTCCAAAATAGTTGACAATCAAAAGATCATATTGCCTAATATTTTTGAGACATTTGAATTTGAATTTAAGAGTTAATTAGGAAAGGACAACGCAATTGATGGCTTATTTAATTTGATGATTCTTCCTAAAATACTTGGATATTTGAAATCAAACTAATTTGATATCTAAGGCAATAAAAGTTAATTGATTGAAGAACACTTTAAAAGGCAAGAACACCTTTAAAGATCAAGGGCACGTTTACTAATTATGTTGAGTTTAATATAGGAAAGGCATTCAAGATTTAATGAAACTCCACTCCAATTATGTGTCACTCCTTCACAAGACTTAGTCATTAATTCTCATTAAGTATCAATTCTTTCTATTTAGGTGATTGAATGGTAAGATGTATGTGTACTTCGATGTCAACATGCTTTGATGATCACATGCTTCAATGTCTACATGCTTTAAGGATCACATGCTCACAAGTCCACAAGATTTGATGATCACATGTCTACTTGCTTTAATGATCATATGCTCCCACACTCATATGCTCATATGCTTGATTGTTTACATGCCTGGATGCTTACACGCTTACATGCTCTATATGCTCACATGTTGGATTACTCTCATGCTTGCATGCTCTTATGCTCATATGCCCACACGCTCTATATGCTTGCATGCTCAAATGCTCACATGCTTGCACATTCACATGTTCATATGCTTCCATGTTCACACTTGCCCGCTTATATCTTCACATGCTTGTATGCTCTCATGTTCACATGCTTGTCTGCTCACATGTTTAGATGTTCACATGTTTCCATGTTTATATGATCAGATGTGCTATGCTTATACATTCCTTTGACTTTCACATGATTGATTGCCTTTCACGTGATCCTTTCTCCTGCTTTCTATTTATTTTTCTCACATGACCTGTAGACAAACTCTAGGGCTTAGTAGCATGCGTGCATTCACATAGACTCATTAGATATACACCATTTATCCATTATCTAGTAACGATATATAAAGGTCAATGACGATTGCGCAGGCGTAAGGTGCATAACATCTTCCCATCCTATACCTTAACTCCGACCTTTCTCTAATAGGTAGACCTTCATGGAGTCATTTTTAATACCTGGACCTATAACCAGGTGGCAACTCCTTTTGCCTCTTTTTTTGAGAGGCATCAGATACTCCCAGGCTCTCTTTAAGTCTAAAACCACTTTAAGGGAGGTTAAGTACTGTGCACCCCCCCTTCACGAGAAGGAACCGATATGTCACCTAAAGAGGGTATGCATCACAGAACTTACGATGGGGGATAGGTTATAGCTGGGTGTTAGACTTGCACGAGGGTAGGAGATTTTTATTGGAGAGTTTAGGGCCCACAAGCCTTCGTTTTAAGTCAAACATAAAACAATTTCAGCTTGACTAGGATTTTCAAACAGCCAAAGGCTTGAAAAATCAAAAACCTTTTATGCTGAAAGAAGTGCAACCTAAACCTATGAATACACTAGGTTATTTGAATCTAGAAGAAGAACTCTAGAGTCCCAAAAAAAAAAAAAAAAGCACAAAAAAAGAGAAAATCTCAATGTAATTTTATTAATTAGAAGTCTTAATTCCTGATGGATTGTAACCACTCATTTAAAATAAAGAAGTCCTAGGGTGGTTAGGAACTCTAAAAGTCCTTGATTTAAATTCAACCTGCAATAAGGTTAGAAATTAGGAAAAATCACCAAAAAGGCAAAATTGAGAAATTTACATAATTAAATACTATTGACTCTAAGAAATGTCTAAAAATTGAGGGGCCCTTATTTTGACTTTTAATTTGAAAATTATATCAAAATAAAAAAAATTAACAAAAAAAATAGCAACTTTGATAAAATGGGTCATAAATGAAGGAATTTTAACCAAAAAATAGTGTAGGTCTCAATCATTGATGCTAAGTTTTTTCCTCACAACAATTCCCTTTAAACTCTTCATGTAACTAAAGTTCACATGATTTTGTTGCTAGCCTCGGTTATTTCTATATGGGTCCGGTTAATGGGGTACACTTAGGGTATTTATTAATTAACTATTTTAGAAAAGTTGTAATATTATTTTCATGAGAAATATAAAAAGCTGTCAAAAAAAGTTAGTTGCTTTTTTTTCATAATTTTTTTTTAAAATTTCATAAAAACTTAGCCTCATTTACTTTTTGAGCTTTTTCCAGATTGACTTATATATGATTATCACCCTATTCAATAAAAATTTGTGCTTTCTATTCTAATTTAGTTAGTGGAATCTCCCCTTCTTCGTAATTCTTCCATAGATGCCAAAACTACTCAAAAAAAAAGGAAGGTAAAAAATTCCAAATTCAAAAATAAGAAAGAATAGAAGAAAAAAAAAATGGTAAACTCATTGCAGAGAAATAAATTTGGAAAATGAGATAAATTCATACACCAAAATTTTTTAGATAGGCATTGCCGTACGTTTTGGATAATCTGAACTTATGAGTATTTATGAGTTAGAAAATAGTGACATCATCATTATTTGCAGTGACGATGATATCGTCTATTACGTATTTATTGCGTAACTTTGATGACAAGGAGTAATGGATGGAGCAACGGTAACAAAAGAGCTGTGTACATCAGAGCGCCCATTTGTAACGCACAAAATTCCATCCCAAAAACTACTCCTAAGTCAAATCTTTTCTCTAAATTCTTTTTCTGATTTAATCATCCAAGGGTTTTTGGCAAACACCACATCGGTGTATTCTTTTTCAGTTTTGGTCTTATTTGCAAGTTTTCACATCAGAGACATTCTCAACCTGTTTCGTCCATCGGTAGAGACGAGGAACTCTACTGTTGATTTTTTGCATCATTAGTTTGGCACTATCTGTGGGGACGCTAATCATTCAAGTTGTTTTTCCCAAGTGACAAAAGAGATCTTCGTAGTGTAAGATGGACCCTGAGACTGCACAACAGATTTAGGTTCTCATGGCCAATGTGGAGGAGCTAACTTGCCAGAATGAAGAATTATGCAGGGCAGCTGAATCCTAAAACGGGGAACGATAGTGGACTACCAAGAACCAGAATGAAGAGGAGCAACCTCAGAGAATTGAGGGAAACAATAACGAAGAAAAGTCAGATAGCCAGATTACAGGAGGATGAGTGCGTCAGAAGAGAACTCATCAAGGATGGAGAGCAAACTTCGTAACATAAGGAGAGAAATGGATGAACTCAGGAATGCAGTGAAGGAAAAAACCATGGAGAACCTAGATGGACTAATTTGAAGGACAGATTTGTCTTTCATCACTGAGGTGTTAAATCGTCCTTTCCCACCGAAATTTTGCCTTCCCTGGCTGGAGTTGTATGACAGTTTAAGGGATCCTTTGGACCACATCGAATCGTTCAAAACCCCGATGCTTTTGCAGATGACCCAGATGAAGTAACATGCAGAGCTTTCCCAACGACACTAAAGAGTGCAGCCAAAGTCTGGTTTGGCAAAATACCCCCAGGCACCACTGCTAGTTTCGAGCAACTAAGCAAGGGTTTCATTTGTTAGTTCATTGGAGGACAGAGACACAAAAAGATAACTGGGCATCGTCTCAACATCCGTCAAGCAAAGGGGGGAGTCACTAAGACAATACGTGACATGCTTCAACAAAGAGTTGTTGCAGGTGGACGAAGCGGAGGATCAAATCATCATAACAACCTTCCAAGTAGGGCTACTACCTATAGATTTCTTCTTCTTAATCACCAAGAGCCCGCTGAGGACAATGGCAAAGCTACTCCATAAGGCATAAAAGTAAATAAATGTGGAAGATGTAGTAACCACGAAAGAAATGACTAGCAAAAGAAAGAGAGATGAAGAAACCAGCAGCAACCCCGATAGAAATAAAAAAGCATGAGGCACTGGGCATGTAGCAAACAAAAGAGGTAGAGAAGCACGAGGCACTGGGCAAGAAAGCTCCCTCCAGTGAAATAAGGATGACTATAGGGGGATTGGTAATTGGAGGATTTTCAAAGTTATTGAAGAAGACATAAGCAAGAGAGGTAAATAATGTTCATTCACGATTCCCGTCTTCAAAGATGCCAAGGAGTAGCGAGAGAGAAATCGTCTTTTCAAAAAGAGACTTTTGTAGCATTAGACAACCTCATGACGATCCACTAGTAATAATGCTTGGAATGAAGGAGTTCAACATTCATCGAGTATTAGTGGACAATGGGAGTTCTGCAGATATTATCTATTGGCCTGCATTTCAGTAGATGAAGCTAAGTCAAAAAGGCTTCGACCCTTCACTTCCCCTTTGGTAAGTTTCATCGGGGACAGAATCACTCCTACAGGCATTATTAGATTGACTGTGACTGTAGGTACTTATCTAACCCAAATATAAGGAGATTGACTTCCTCATGGTGCTGTCCGTCAACATACAACGTCATCTTGGGATGACCAACGCTCAACAAGATGAAAGCAGCAACATCAACATAATACCTAAAGGTGAAATTCCCTATAGCCCACGTCATAGGAGAAATCTGGGTAGACCAAGTCCTTGTAAGGGAATGTTATCAAGTTGCTCTAGCATTTGGGGAAAATCATACATGGATGATAGATGAACTCGAGCCTATTCTTGAACTGTCAGAAGCTTCACAAAACATTAAGATCGTCCCAGGAGATCTGTCCAAAGTTTTGAAGATAGGATCAGTGCTTTCAACCTCAGATAAGATGAAGATAATTACCCTCTTAAGAGAGAACCATGATGTTTTTGCTTGGAAACATGAGAACATGCTGGGAATTGATAGGGAAGTCATCCAGCATCATCCCAACGTCAATCCATAGTGCAAGTTGGTGCAATAGAGACGAAGGATATTCACACCTGAACGTAATAAAGCAGTGACAAAAGAGGTGGAAAAATTCCTGGAGGCAAGCTTTATAAGAGAGGTTTTTTTACCCTGATTGGCTAGCAAACGTGGTGATGATGAAGAAGAACAATGGCAAGTGGAGGATGTGCGTCAATTTCGTGGATCTCAACAAAGCTAGCCTTAAAGTTAGCTTCCCATTGTCCAGGATCAAGTAGTTGGTGGACTCAACCACTGGGCACAAGCTTTTGAGTTTAATGGATGCTTTCTTCAGCTACAACTAGATCCTGATGGACGAAAAGGACCAAGAGAAGACTGCGTTTATCACCAGCCAAGGGTTATACTATTACAGAGTAATGTCTTTTGGACTAAAGAATGCAGGCGCCACGTACTAGAGATTGGTAAACCGTATGTTCTCTCAGTAGATGGGAAGGAATGTGGAAGTGTATATAGACGATATGCTAGTGAAGAGTAAAGATGAAGCATATCACCTTAATGACCTAAGAGAAACCTTTGACACATTATGTAAGTACAAAATGATATTGAACCCAACAAAATGTGTTTTTGTTGTTGCCTTAGGAAAATTCTTGGGTTTCATGGTGTCTTAACTAGGCATAGAAGCAAATCCAGACAAGGTGAAGGCAATAATTGAGATTAAGTCCCCAAGAACTATGAATGAGGTGCAGGGCTTGATGGGAAAGGTTGTGGCCTTAAACAGATTCGTTTCTAGAGCGATGGATAAGTGCTTGCCATTTTTGCCCTGATAAAGTTAAAGGATTACTTGGCACAACCACCAATGTTAAGTTTGTTAGTAACAGGAGAAAAATTGTATCTCTATTTGGTGGTCTCTAACACGACAGTAAGCTCAGCACTGATCAAAATAGAGAAGGAAGTATAGAAGCCAATATATTATACCAGCCAAGCTTTTCAAGGTGCTAAAGCAAATTAACCAAGACTAGAGAAGATCGCCTTTGCTCTAGTAATTGCATCCAGAAAACTCTGCCCTTACTTTCAAGCACACCCTATCATCATCATAACAGACCAACTAGTAAGGAAGACGATGAACAAGATAGACGCAGCAGGGTGACTCGTCCAGTGGGCCATAGAGCTAGGTTAGTTTGATATAGAATACCAGCCTCAAGTTGCAATCAAAGCCCAGGTCCTGACAGATTTCATCACAAAGTTCAGTTACACCCAAGATGAGGAAGAGCATCCGAAAAGAACATGGATGGTTCAAACAGATGGGTCTGCCACCAAGAAAGCTGGAGGCGTAGGTTTGGTTCTCATATCACCAAAGGGAGAAATCTTGAAGTACACAGTTAGGTTGCAGCTTCCAGCAACGAACAATGAAGCCGAGTATGAAGCACTTCTAATAGGTTTAAGACTGGCAAAAGTGCTAGAAGCAAAATTTTTCATCGTCTAAGCTAATTCTCAGCTCGTAATTGGCTAGGTAAAAGGAGATTACGAAGTGAAGGAGAAAATAATGCGGAAGTATATAAATATCGTCCAACAACTCCTACCACACTTCAATAATGTCAACTTCCAGCAAATCCCTAGCAAGATTAGCTTTGTCTGGTGATCATAACATATCCCCTGAGTTATGTATAGAAAGTAGAGAATAGCCTAGTACAGAAGGAGAACAAGTACTGACAGTATAGAGGCAAGACGGTTAGATGACCCCCATTGTCCATTTCCTAAAAGAGGGGCAGCTCTCGAAGGATAAGACAGAAGCACGAAAGATCCAGATGAAAGTTTCTTGCTTTGTCATTGTTGCTGATGTCTTATATAGACGAGGACACTCCCTCCCCTATCTCTGATGTGCTAATTCAGAAGAGGCTAACTATGTTTTGTGAGAGATACACAAAGGAGTTTATGGTAACCATGCGAGAACAAGATCTCTAGCAGGAAAGGCACTTAGAGCAGGCTATTACTATATAATGCAACAGAAGGATGCACATTACCTCATCAAGGCAAGTGACCAATACCAACGCTTCACGAACGTCTAAGGGAACCAATTACGCCAATAACCACGCCTTGGCCTTTCGCCCAATGGGAGATCAACATCATGGGACCACTATCAGTAGGAAGGAAGCAGTTTAGATTCCTAATCATTGCAATTGACTACTTTTCTAACTGGGTGAAGGTTGAGCTAGCAGTGACTATCACAGAGGCCAAAATCACCAGCTTTGTATGGAAGAACATAGTTTGCATCGGGATTCCTAATATAATAATATTGGATAATGGGAAACAGTTTGACAACCCCAAGTTTTGAAAATTTTGCCAAGATTTAGGAATCAAGAACCACTATTCTTCTCTAAGATACCCTCAAGCTAATGGTCAAACAAAAGTGATTAACAGAAGCCTACTGAAAATTATCAAAACTCGGATTAAGGGGGCAAATGGTGCATGGCCTAAGGAGCTGCCAAAAGTCCTATGGGCATATAGGACAACCACAAGAGTGCCAACGGGAGAAACGCCATTTAGATTGACTTTTAGCATTGGAGCTGTCATACCAATGGAAGTAGGACTGACAAGCATTTGGCTCAAGGCCTATAAAGAATAGAGGAACCAGCAGGAGCTTAGCAGCAATCTAGACCTGATTGATGAAGTTAGAGATGAAGCTATGAAATAAATGACGAAGTACGAGGGAGCGATGGCCAGATTTTATGACAGGAAGGTGAAGGTAAGAAGGTTTGACACAGGCGACCTCATCCTTAGGAAAATTGCATAGCCATAGGCAACAAAAGATCCATCTCAGGGGAAATTAGAACCAACATGGGAAGGACCCTACGAAGTCATTTGTCATTTCAAACAAGGGTCTTACTACCTAAAGACACTGGACGGCCAAGAATTACCTCATCCATGGAACATAGTTCACCTGAAAAGATATTATCAGTAAGAAATTCCAAAGTATTTCTTAGTTCCTATCTTTATTTGAATGTATTTTTGTCTATATTTCCATTTCATACATGATGAGATATTTTTATCTCTCTATCAATAAAGCACGAGGAACAGTATTATTCAGAAGTTATTATCGTAGATGTTTTTATTATAAAGCTGTTAACTGCTTCGTCATTAATTCATGACTTAGAAAAACGTTATTAATACATAACGTAATCGTCATTTATACATGACTTAGAAAAGTTATTAATACTTAACAAAATCGTCATTTATACATGACTTAGAAAAGTTAATAATACATAACTAAATCGCCATTTATACATGACTTAGAAAAGTTATTAATACTTAACAAAATCGTCATTTATAAATGACTTAGAAAAGTTAATAATACATAACGAAATCGTCATTTATACATGACTTAGAAAAATACATAACGCAATCGTCATTTGTACATGACTTAGAAAAGGTTATTACTAAATAACGCAATCTTCATTTGTACATGACTTAGAAAAAGTTATTAATACATAACGCAATTGCCATTTGTACATGACTTAGAAAAACTTATTAATACATAACGAAATCGCCATTTATACATCACTTAGAAAAAGTTATTAATACATAACCACACCATCATTGGCATGTGACTTAGAAGAAAGTTATTATGCCGTCATTGATCCTTGACTTAGAAAAGTCATTAGGAATAATAATATCGGCATTGCTATATAAATTGTAAAACAAAAGACAATGACGAAGGAAAGTAAGCAAATCCAAATAAGACACTGACAATAAAAAGTAGTGAAATATAAACACACTCAGAAAACACCTGAGTAAGCTGTTCAAAAGAAGGAGATAAGTTAGCTTAAAACAAACGAGCCCGAGAGATTGTTCAAAATATAATAATATCCTAAGGCAGATTTGAAGATGACGGATCAATTGTAGCAGCCCCATCAACGGCAGCAACTTCTCCACCTTCTCCAACTCTCTCGGTAGATTGACAATTAGCTTATATCTCTTTCTCAACGGCCTCCATGTCAAGCTTTGAAAATTCTAAACCGAGATGATGCTTGGCCAAGTATTTTTGGAAAAGTTCAAAACCTTCCATGTAATAATCACACAATTTTTTTGAGTATTTGTTGGAAACTTTGAACTTCTCCACTGCCTTCAAACTAGCCTTCTCAACCTTCTGAAAAGCTTCGTCTATCTGCCTATCCTTCAGCTTAGAAAAGGCCTTCTCAGTATCAATGCTCTTCTTTAGAGTCTTTAGATGATCATTATCCTTCTTAGCCTCGTCTGAAAGAGCGGAAACTTGGCTCTTAAGCGAATCGCTCTTTGAAGAGAGAGACTCCACCTTAGAATGAGCCGTTATGAATTTTTCCTGATAATCCAAGTACTTCCCAGAAATGTACAAGGATTCGCCCAACACCTGAGAGAAAGAAACAAAAGACATTGAGAAAAAAACTAAAAAAAAAAAAAAAATCATAATTCATACCTACATGATCTTATGCACGTGGGAAGACATCAACTCATGAGACGACCTCACTCCCAAAGGTGTAAGATCTTCAACAGATATTTCCTCGTGGGCCTTCAACACAACAGCCCCTACGTCTTCCCAAAAAGAGCCTATTGGGGCCTTGTCCTTTTCGTTGGCTTTGGAGCTACTATTAGAATGATTAATTAGCTCCAAAGAAGAGGTAGGTGAAGCTGGGCACTGAGGTGTAGACTTAACAATAGGCGAAGTCACCATGGGATCATCCTTAGGTGGCTTGCTATCCCGTTGAAGCTTCCTAGTCAAAAGGCCACTTGTCAAACCAGCCTCGGCCTTCTTCTCTTGAATCTCAGCCATTTTTGCTTTATTGAATCTGGTCGTCATCCCTTAAGAAGGAAAAAAAAAAAAAAAAAAAAAAAAGACGATGAGCCCTAGTATACCAAACCTACTTGTGAAAAAGGTAAGCCAGTATACTTACTTTTCTTGACGATCTTAACGTTCTTTCAGACTTGAATAGAAGGCTCTGGACCAGGGAAGTGGAGGAAGAGAGATTGGGGATAACTGAGCTTGTCGAAATCCTTAACGGTTTCCAGATACTCTCGAACCCTCTCCAAATAAGTGTGATATCGTTTCTTCAGTCAAGGACAAACTTTATCTGCATAAAGAACAAATGACGAGTCAAATCTACAAAAAAAAAAGGAATGCAAACAAATGAACATGTATATAAAGACGCACTAGACATAGGAGTACCCTAGCTACGAAGAAATTTGGGAGTTCCACCCTAGTTTTCACTAGGTTTTGTCTCCCAACCTTCTCTAGTGATGAAGAAAAAGCTCATCCTCTGGTTATGAAGAGAAGAAGGGGAATCAAGAATCAGCCTCGAACTCCTATCCCAAGGCTTAAACTCCCAGTTACCAGGGATCTTAGATCGTCTTAAACGATAAAGGTACAAAATTTCATCTATCCTAATGGTATCTCCATCATTGGCTGACATCCATACCACCGTGCAACATATGACTATCCTCCATGAGTTAGGGTCTAGCTGAGCGAGAGCAAGCAGCAAGCGAAAGAAAAGCTCCCTGAAGAACAGATGGATGGGTAAACGAAGCCCACTAACAAAGTCAACCTCACAAAAGCATACTTCATCAGCATAGGAATGATAGGCCCCATCATCATTATCAGGGATCCTAACCTTGACCGAAGAAGGAAATTGAAACCTAGTTCTAATCCTTTTCTCATTTTTCTCCTTTAGAGAATGGTAGATGCTCCAAGCCTTATGAGGAGTGGACAGGGAAGACACCTTAAGGGCTCCCCGATCCTCAGACGAGGATAGACCCGTTTCAAGCTCGCTAGTCCTAACCTCCTCAACGATCATTGTCAAGGATTGAGCAATTCTTATTGAACGATGAATTAAGGGAAAGAGGAAAAGAAAAACAGACCTATAAGGAAAGTCTCTCCTTACAAAAAGCCCAACCCTAGGACGTTTTCTACCTACAACTTCAAGTAGACCACACAAACAAGCAAAGAAAAAAGAATTGAGGGCAATCCAACCTAACTAAAGAATAGTCTACCATAAAAGTGTAAATGAAGAGTAAGGAGCAAGAAAAACTTACCAGAAAATGAAAAGGAAGGGAGGAAAGCTCAGGGAGGAAGAAGAACTCCAAAGCAGATGAAACGCCACGAAGAAAAAAGAGAAAACAGAGTGAAAATGAAAAGAAAATAGGGGAAAAACATGGAATAAATGGAGCATCGTGCGTAGGAAAATCGAGAAAAACTGACACGATAAGGCCATCCTGATCGTACACGTGTCCCATGGTAAGTGAAACCCCAACTCACAATAAATGCGTCAAACACTGGACACGAAGCAATAGATAACTAAGTTCCTATCTTGTCCCATAGATGAAGACACGAACAGGGGGGCTGCTGATGAGTTAGAAAGTAGTGGCATCATCATTATTTGTAGTGACAATGATATCGTCCGTTATGCATTTATTGCGTAATATTGATGACAATGAGTAACGGACCGAGCTATGTACATCAGAGCGCCCATTCGTAAAGCAATAGCCGTTACTCATAAATACAAAGATTCATTACCCGTTAAGGCAATAAGCAGCTATAAAAGAAAGAGAAAACAGAATTAAAAGGAATACACAAAATTCCATCCCAAAAACTACTCCTAAGTCAAATCTTTTCTCTGAATTCTTTTTCTAACTTTGTCATCAGAGGGTTTTTGGCAAACACCACACTGGTGTATTCTTTTTCAATTTTGGTCTTATTTGCAGGTTTTCACATCAGAGATGTTCTCAACCCGCTTTGTCCATCGACAGAGACGAGGAACTCAATTATTGATTTCTTGCACATCAAGTATAATTTCCAATTCTTGGTTTCCATGTTTCTCATTGAGATGCTTGGTATTTACTTAGATTCGTGACATGTATATATTTGGTTTCAATTTGTTGATTATCAATGGGGATTATCAAGGGTGACCGGTGTAACCCGGCCAAGGACCATACAGAGTTATTAATTCCAAAAGACGAGGTTCATACTACTTGGAGGCCTTGGATGGATGAAAGATGGAGCACCTGTGGAATGTGGAGCATTTGAGGAAACACTACCAGTGAGGAGTACTCGTCAGGAAGGTCAGCATGGATGGGACTAAAGATTACTAGTGATCACTAGTAGTCTATGGATATTATCTTTCAGTACTTATGTTTTCTAGCAATATTTTATGTTTCTTAGTATTTGAATTCCCTAAAAAGCACTAGCTACTAGCATGTGCTATGGACGATGTCATGAACAAAGTCATTTTGTATATAAAATAATTTGAATTCCCTAAAAAAGGACTAGGTACTAGCATGGATGATGTCTTTGGACGATGCTACATACTAAGTACTCTAATGTTTATGGAATATGTTATGTACAGTTATTGTATATAAAGCAGCTTGAATTCTCTAATTTAAGTGTTAATGATTCTGTGAAATTAACGTCCATATGAAATTAAAGACGTTTAAAATTTCTGGACGCGGAGATGTATCGTCATAAGCCATCCTTAGACAAGGAAAAGACAAATTGCCATAAAACCTAAGGCAATAACTCGTCCACAAGATAAAAAGACGAAGAAAAGCATGCATGCAATACTTTTTATGGATGACACGTTCAATCCATTGGGCAATCCAAGCTATAAAAAAAAATATAGCCAATCAAAATTCCAAGAATAAGTCTAAGGACGAGGAAAATATTCATACTCCAAAATAAATCCTATCTATGGACTAAGAACACTTGGAATTAAAATTGGCAATAAAAATAAGTATGGACAAAAACATGTTCATATATAAAAGGGTAGACAACCATCGTCCAAAAACCTAAAAAAGGCAATTGTATCAATGCCCGTCCTTAAACTTGGACGAGCTAAGTGTACTTGCATAAATCCAAATGGTCCAAAACAACGGACCCTTTAAAAAAAAAAAAAACAAAGGAAATAAATAAAGATGATTACAAATTCTTTTATAAACCACTAGGGGCATTTTCCCCAAACTTTGGGTCATCCTCGATAAGTTAGGTGGAGGCATCGTCTTCAACATTTATATCCTCTGAACTCATTTGGAGAAGAGAGCTTTCAGCAGCAACGCGCAGCTTAATGGGGCTGAAATCCACTCTAGGGAAGTGTTTGAGGACGTCCATACAAAATTCCTCAAAACCAACAGCATAGTTCCTATCTAGAAGGACGGTGAACTCATTGGACGCCTTAAGTTCCTTAATGGTTGCTTCCTTAGCTTTGCCTAGAAGAGCGTAGAGCTCGTCACTTTGTTTTGCAGATGGTCAAGATGAGTATCCTTCTCGATGGCATCTGCTTTAAGCTCTTCGACAAGGTTCTTTAACTCCTTCACCTCGTCCTCCAACTTTATCCCTCACCTCAACTCGATGACTGGATCCTCTGTCCATCTCATGGGCCTTGCTGGTCCAATTACAAGCTTGTTTGGACGCCACCATAAACCTAGTCATTGCCTACATTAAGAAATATGGACGTGAGATAAGTAGATAATAATTTAGTTTATGAAAAGCTAAGGATGAGAAAATGTACCTTGAAGAGGTCATGAACTATAGATCATTCAAACCCCTTCACTAACATATCATAGCATATGGCAACATCCTTCTCAGACACAACTTGTTGAAACCTTTCCCAGGTAAGGCCTTTACTCCTAAGAAGAGTCATAGGGCTGCCAAAGGAGGTTTGGACGGGGTGGCTTCAGGAGGGTTAGACGAATCCAGATCAAGAATCTGAATTGAGGCTGGCTACTTGACAGAAGCAGGAGGGACGATGGAGCCAGGCTTGACGATCCTTGACTTGGACAACCCATGCCTTGCCTTTTTGTGGTCTCGACTACTGGGAAGAGACTCCAAATCTATCGTCCTGGATAGAGTCTTTCGTTTCTCTGCACTAAATGGACGATGTTAAGAGTGGACCTCCTCCTGAATAGCTTCCTCATTTGCCAAACCCTTCCCCTTATTCTCCTTTATGGTTCCCATTTCTACAAAAAGAAAAAAGTGATAGAGTGTAGACAAAGTAAACAACTAAAATGAAATATAAACAACTCACGTCTACACGTCGTAAGTTCGTGAGCAAGTGCCTCTTCAGTTGGTTTAGGTCCAAGCCTCTAAGCAGTAAGATGATGTAGAGTGACCAAAGAGTGAAAAGCCCTGTCTGTGAAAGAGCATGCCTACTGGATGCGATCAAAATAAAAACTTGCTCAAAGAAGGTCGTCTTACAGCTGTAAAAAAGAAAGCAAATAGAGTTAGATATATACATATACATACATATATATATATATATATATATGTAAAGAAATAAAATGAGTAGTGAAAAGTGACATACCCTCCAGATGAAGATTCCCCATCTTACTAGTGTAGGGAGGAAATAGATCCCTGCCTACCTCAACAGGGTTTCCTGCCCAAAACCCAGTGATAAAAAAATTCCGTGTTCCATCTCCTATCTGATGTAGGGAAGGACTTGACCAACCTATAGTTTAAACCCCTAGCAAAAAGCTAGTAAAAACCTGGGGATTGACTAATTTTTAAGGGTTTATAACAATATAGGAGTGAGAGGACGGTTCCCATCAAAGACTTCCCTCCACAAGACTTGCATGGATATGATAAGCCTTCATGCATTGGAGTTAAGCTAGTTAATGCCTATGCGTAACCTATGGAGTATCTCCTTAGCAAAGGCATTAAGAGGCAACCTAAGCCCCCCAAGGAGGTAAGCCTCATATATTCCTACCCCAAAATAAGGATTACAACACCATTCACCATGGACATCTAAATAAGGGTTAAGGTTGTCAGGAATCTCGTACCAATTCCTAAGGGAATTAAGCTTTTCTCGTCTGTTCTAGAAGGAATACCTACAGCACAACAATACAAGGTCTCTTCTTCACTTGAAGAGGCAAACAAGGGGGCATTGGTGGATGTACCAGTAAGCGACCCAGAGGCCATCCTCGTCCACATCTCTTCTTGGAGGACCTCTAGGGGAACTCTAGGAACCCCATACAAGTATTGCTTGTCTGTGGTGTTCCCCCTGCTACTACTACTATTACTACTACTAATACTACTACTACTACCACTAGAGCCACTATCATGATACTCATCTATCTCCCTTTTGTCACTATTACTAGAAGAAAACATTATGATTTCAGACATTTTGAAAAAGCCCTAAAGAAAAACCTAAAGATGAGAAGAAGAGGATACTTGGCTCTAAACGAGGATGACTAAGGACGGGAGAAATCTCCTAGACGAGGCGCTGGACGATAGAGGTCAGAGGAGAAAATATGAGAAATGTGGGAAGGTAGGAGAGGAATTCCACTATTTATAGGCGACAGACTTGGTCACTAAAACGACGTGAACCAATCAAAGTGAGCCACGTGGCACTTTTCTTGAAGAACGAAATGACACGACAAATGTACCCCAAGGTCACACCACGTGTCAACATCAGGAACAGGGTTTAGGTCACACCAATGAAAAATCACCATAAGTTAAACCAACAATAACCTGGACAACACAAGGACAAAAGGGGGCAGTTGATGGGGCTTAACTCTAACAAGATTCGTCCGTAATGGTCGTCCAGGTAGTCAAATTAGAACCATAGCCTAATTGCATCCAAAAAACCTTGAAAGGAGAAAAGCCCAACAGTGGCATCATGTATGACCTATACTCGTCCATAAGATAACAAGACCATTTAATGATGGTCATCCAGGATTGACACAAGGCCATGGACGACTAGGAAATACTTGATGAATTCTACAAGAAAACTTCTCATAAGGCTCCATGTAATCAAGCCATAATGCACTACTCCAAATATGTGGAGAGAATTCCCCATAGTCCACTCCACGTTCCCCATTTCATCTATTAACCACCCACGTCATCCATGATTGTGGTGGATCCAAATAAGTAAACCCACTTCCAACTCTCTATAAAAGGAACAAACCTTATTCACCCAAGGTAAGTTTTGACCATTCACTATTTCCCAGGCCAAAATGGACAAATGCCCTTTTTGCGCAAAATATATAGCATTCTACCCAATTTCCCAAACTAATTAGGGAAATGTCTCTCTCTTGTAACTCGATTTTCTCAAAATCGAGTATGGGGTGACCAAACTTAAAAAAAAAAAAAAAATTGCATGGAACTCGAGTTCAGGGAACTCTAGTTCCAAAAAAAAACGCCACTATAGGCCTCCATGAAACGCAACTATAAGTAAAAAAAAAAAAAAAAAAATGCATGGAACTCGAGCTCTTGGAGCTCGAGTTCCATAAAAAACGCCATTATAGGGATTTAAAACGTCACTATAGGGCTCCCTAGGGCTCCTTATGGAGCGATCAAACTTAAAAAAAAAAAAAACTTGCATGCTTTAAAACGCCACTATAGGGTTTTAAAACAACACTATAGGGCTTCCTAGGGCTCCTTATGGAGCGATCAAACTTAAAAAAAAAACTTGCATGTTTTAAAACGCCATTATAGGGTTTTAAAAAATTGCATGGAACTCGAGTTCTAGTAATTTTTTTTTTTAATTTTTAGTTTGTTATAACTCGATTGTCCAAAAATCGAGTTTCAAAAGAAGGACATTTTCCTAATTAGTTTGGAAAAGGGAGCAAAACGCTGTATATTTTGCGCAAAAATGGCATTTACCCATTTTGGCCCTATTTCCCATCCTAGCGATCTAAAAAGAAAACTAACTTAACTGTCGGGAGGTCCTTGACTGGGTTACACCGGTCACTCTTGACAGTTCTTTCTTTCTTTTCAGGATTCACATCCATTACCATAACCCGAAGTATTTCAGCCTACTGATTTTCATGCATCACTATATATATATATATATATATATATATATCATTTGTACAAAATTCAATACATCTCTCTCTCTCTCTCTCTCTCTCTCTCTCTCTCTCTCTCTCTCTCTCTCTGTGGAAAATAAGAATAATATTGGTCCAGATCGAGTGGTTTTTAACCCAACTTGGTTATTAATTATTTGCAGGCCTACCGAAACTTGAAACCACGTCTTATTATTTTGTTAACTTTATCTTTGTTTCATTTTCTACAGTGGCTATTTCGAACTTGATGTAATGGTTATTGCATGCTTCATTATCAATCTTTTAAAAGTAAATGGGATACAGAAGAAAGCAAACCAAATTGATATTAGATAGAAGAATACATGCAGTGCACCCACATGATACCTAGGTAACAATTTCGTATTTGTTTTAACAACACGCTTAATCAGAAAGCAACAGGTTGATGAGAAAGCGACTGAAGGATAATGAAGATATTGATGGTGCAGAAAGCAACAAAATTTGTATCAATTAACCTAACCTCCTTTGTGTGTTGTTTGGACATTGAAACGTGTGAGACGTGGCCAGTGGACCCAGTTTGAGAAAAATATAGGGGTCATTTGCACCTGTCCTAAAGGAATTAATAATTGGAGCATAAAAATTGAATGATATATTCAATAACACATTTATGTGACTGTGTCATGCGAAATCCAAATGTGAAATGTTGAAGAGGTGTTGGGTTGTTTGACGAAGGAGGTGGTGGATATTGTGTCCTTGTGTTTCTATGTTCCTGCTTTACTAGGGACAGAAAGCAATGGGCTACATGGGAGGGGGATGGCACACATGAAGTTCTTGTTTCACAGTCCCTTAAGCTTGGGTTGGTGAAGGTGGGTATTTTTTTTTCCAAATTATAAAAGGGTAAAGTTGATGGTTGGGTGCTTACGTGAGAGATGATTTATTAATTAAAAGTTGTGTAACCGTTGCATACAAGATCTCTTCCACGTAAAGATAGACTCCACATCTGTTTAACCCATTTCTACATTAGAGGGATGTTGAATGCAACAGTTACACAAAATACCACACACACACACACACACACACACACACACAGAGAGAGAGAGAGAGAGAGAGAGAGAGAGAGAGAGAGAGAGAGAGAGAGAGAGAGAGAGAGAGAGAGAGAGAGAGAGTTATTGGCCTAATGGTAGTTTGTAGAAATTAATAGTGGGATATTCTTTCATGAAAATGGATTCTTTCCATTTCATTTGAAATAGGCACAGTTTGGCTCAAAACTAGATTAAAGAGCTATTTTTTCCAACCTATTAAGTGGTGCTTTATAAGACTATCAATGTATATTATTTAAACAAATCACATGATTTATTAGAAAAATCATGTAACCAAAATTATATAGGTGGTTTCTTTAATCGCAAATAGTGGGTCGCTATAAGATAGCTTCAAATTGATTTGGAGCCAAACATTTTCCAAAGGAAATGACAAAGTTTGGCTTTAAAAGGGTTTGAAGCAATTTTTTTAAACCCATTATGTAATAATTTATAAAACTATTCATGTGTACCATGAGATCTTTTGTTGAAAACTTTACCTTCAAATAAGTTTGGACAATTTTAGTCACGTGACAATTGAAATGACAATCCATTTATAGTTTTAATCACATAACATTTTAATAAATCACGTGACTTATTTAAATAATACATGTGAATAGTTTTATAAATTGCATAATGTGGGTTGGAAGAGATTTACTTAAAACATTCAATTTGGTTTGAAAGAAAATTTTGCCCATCTTTTGTGATCTTGTCTAGCAATGCTTGATAACCTAAAATTTCAGATTTTTATTATATATATATTTTTTATGAAGATGGGGCTATTTTTTGCACCATAAGTTATCAAAGAAATTACAAATGCCTTGTATATATACAAATCAAGGACGGACCCAGGTGGGGGCCCGGGCCCCCTAGGTCCAATCTTTTTATTTATTTATTTATTATATATAGTTATTATATATTTTATTTTTGTAGTTGGACCTCCCTTCCAAAACCTTGTGACTCCCCAATTAGCCGAATTAGCCTAATCCAAATAGCAACAATCAAATCCAAAAACTTAAACAAAAATAATAAAAACATTTTGCATTGGTGATTGTATTTTAGCAAAAAAGCTATTTTACTATCAAAGAACCAAAAAATCATATGTTATTAAAGAAGCTAATATAAAATTTTAATAAGATTATATATCTTCCTTGAATTAAAAAACTCAAATTTTTCTTTCTTCATTTATTATTTTAAATAAAGTATATATAAAAAAAAAAAAGAACATCTGACATTGGATATATTGTAAAGTGAGGCGGTAAAAGCTTTTTAAGTTACTAAAAGCTAAAATTTTTAGCACCACAGCTATGAATTCTCTAATTTCAAGAAAAAAAAAAAAATCATACCCAGCCTAGTATTAAAAAAAACATCATTTTGTTTTTGTTTTTGTCTTTATTGGTAGATGATTGCATTTTAATGTTCTTAGAAACAATGATTTTGTATATTTATAATTGTTAATACTATATGAATGCCTATTTAGAGTTTTTTCTTTTATATTCCGGCTCTCGCTAGCTTAATTCTAAGTCTGTTCCTAATACAGATTATGTCTACCTAGCAGTAGTAAATTTTTTGGATAACATACTTAGCAATAGTAACAATTCGATCAAGAATATATGCTACCTTTCATGCTTGTTATTGGGGAGGGGAAGGGAAGGGGGAATGAATGTGCAATTTCTTGACCAAAGAAACAATTAAATGAAGAATACAGCCAACAAAAGCAACAAAAATACGGCAAATTCTAACTTACGCTAGATTTTTTAAAATTTTTAATTTTTGTTTATCTTTATCTTTGAGAAAACTTATTTTAGAATTAGTAACATCTCTAAAAGCGGAAAAAGAAATTCCCTATCCAATTCTAAAGCATTGGCGCATTATCCCCCAAATTGTTTTGGAATCTCTAACCACCAAAACCCTCTTTATCAGGATGTTTATGTCTAAAAACTTTAACAACTTTACTACAGCAAATTCTTAAATTTAAGAAGTTACTGTAGCAGTTGTTACTTCTTTTTTTAAATAATTCTCTCTCTCTCTCTCTCTCTCTCTCTCTCTCACCTTTGTTAGATCATATCACCTTCATCAGTTGCTGGTTTCAGACCAAGAGAGAGAGAGAGAGAGAGAGAGATTTGTAGGGAGAGAAAGAGAGAAAAGAAAGAGAGAGATGCTGCTAGTAAGAGAAACAAAGAGGAAGTGAGAGAAAGAGAGAAATTAATAAATAAATTAATAGAGTTGGTTGTGATTTGAAGAATGAATTATGGGATCTTGGGTGAGTTATGAAACGGTATTATAAGATAGATAAAGTATCTTTGTAGAGTGTAAAATGAGAAATTTTTTAAAAACCTGGATGTTAATGCTCTCATAGCACCATCAACACTTTCCACTATCTTAATATATGAATTGTAGCATCTTTGGTATTTGTGACAATATTCATGTATCTTCTTTTGAAAACGAGAGATTTACTTTTTGACCAAAACTGCACATCCTTGGCCATTTTTTTCTTTTTCTTACTAACGTGTGTGTTTAGTGTTTCTTACATAATTGGGTAACTAATCCCTCAAGTGACTATAATCCACTCATCCTCACAAACATTAGATAATTACATGGAAGAATCTCTTATAGGTGACACCAATTAAGGAGTTGATTAAGAGACTTAAATTAATATCTCATGAATAGAATGAGACTTGGAAACCATTGCACAAACTTTAGCACAAACTTTAACTTTAACTTGATTATGCTTAGTAACTTTTGTTATAGCTTTACTTGACTATCTATCACTTTCTCTTTTGGGGTAAAACTAAAAGTTGAATAGTCAATTTTTTATTTTTCTTTCTAACATAAGTTTAGAGACACAAAATTTCATAAAAATAAATGTCGCTTGCCAATTCAACAATTGTAGTAAATATTGTTATATTTGTAGAATCACTCTTTTTTGTACTTCTTTTTTTTTTCTAAATAAGTTGACTAGTCGATTGGTTAATCTTTTTTGTAATTAATGTTTTTTACAAACTGATGTAAAGTAGTTTACATGTGATGTGAATTCAATCCTTGTAAAATTAAACCAATAATAATGTGATTTGTTGTAGCTTTATGTGCTTTGTACATCAATATACGTAGACCAGTTTGTCATGCTGCACACTGCGTTACGATTCAACTACTATATGGTCATTAACTTTTACTAAAACATAAAAAATAAAATAAAAAATATAAAAAAAAATTCTCTGGTTTATGTAAGAGAGTTGGGGAGGGTAATTAAATATATATAATGATCAAACACAGTGGAACCTAGGGAAATATGGAGAAAATTCATTGGGAGAGCATGACATTGTTGTGATCATGATCACGTTGCCTTTAATTTCTTGGAGTGCACTGATGGTACATAAGTCAAAGAACGACAAGTAAAAAAAAAGAATTTAAACGAATATAGAATAAAATCGGGTTTTAAAACATTTATAAAATCTTCATTTTTTTTCTTTTTCTTTTTTCTCTGAAATACAAAATTAAAGGTCAAAAGAGCCTTTATGTTCCTGCCCTTTCCCTCACTTTCCAAGTGTAGAACATAGAAAGAATTAGAAATATCTATAGTTTAATTTTGTTTGGTACCTCTCAAAAAAAAAAAAAAAAACACAAAACAAAATTTCCATTGGTAGGAATTTTATTTAATAAATGCTTCAGTTTAGAATTATTTTTTTAATTTTTAATAATTGATAAGTGAGAGAGGGGGACTTGAATATGAATCTATTTATTAGAAATATCAAAATAAACAATTAAGTTACAAAACTCTTGATAATGCTTTAATTTTTAAAAAACAGATATTATACGGAATCTGCTTGGTAACTCAAGATGCTTCAGCATTTTTTCAATTTTTTTTAAATTCATTTGTACCTTAAAGGCAAAGAGAAAAAAAAGATTAAAAACACTAGGATTGCTTTTCAAAGTAGCTGAACATCTCATTTTACTAAAAAAAATTGAATACTTTTCCACACTAACCCTTAATTAGAGTCAACTTTCATGAAGAGCGGTTCTAGTCATCATTAGACAATACCTTCGGGCTAGTGGTGTGAATTCTAACCTTCTCTTTCAATCTAAATTCAGTGAATCATACCAACACCAATTTGCTTAAATTCATATATATAATTGGCCCTTATTCTTTTTCATGAATGACAATTACCACTAACATCAAGGGCAGTTGGTTTTTGTTAAAGAGGATTTTATTATTTTAATCGAATCATAAGGATAAAACGAGAGAGGGGGACTTGAATATGAATCTCTTTATTAGAAATATCAAAATAATCAATTGAGTTACAAAACTCTTGATAAATACCACTAACATCAAGGGCAGTTGGTTTTTGTTAAAGAGGATTTTATTATTTTAATTGAATCATAAGGATAAAACGAGAGAGGGGGACTTGAATATGGATCTCTTTATTAGAAATATCAAAATAATCAATTGAGTTACAAAACTCTTGATAATGCTTTAATTTTTAAAAAACAGATATTATACAGAATCTGCTTGGAAACTCAAGATGCTTCAGCATTTTTTCATTTTTTTTTTTTTTTAAATTCATTTGTACCTTAAAGGCAAAGAGAAAAAAAAAATATTAAAAACACTAGGATTGCTTTTCAAAGTAGCTGAACATCTCATTTTATTAAAAAAAAAGTTGAATACTTTTCCACACTAACCCTTAATTAGAGTCAACTTTCATGAAGAGCCGTTCTAGTCATCATTAGACAATACCTTCGGGCTAGTGGTGTGAATTCTAACCTTCTCTTTCAATCTAAATTCAGTGAATCATACCAACACCAATTTGCTTAAATTCATATATATAATTGGCCCTTATTCTTTTTCATGAATGACAATTACCACTTACATCAAGGGCAGTTGGTTTTTGTTAAAGAGGATTTTATTATTTTAATCGAATCATAAGGATAAAATGAGAGAGGGGGACTTGAATATGAATCTCTTTATTAGAAATATCAAAATAATTAATTGAGTTGCAAAACTCTTGATAATGCTTTAATTTTTAAAAAACAGATATTATACAGAATCTGCTTGGTAACTCAAGATGCTTCAGCATTTTTTCAAATTTTTATTTTAAAATTCATTTGTACCTTAAAGGCAAAGAGAAAAAAAAGATTAAAACACTAGGATTGCTTTTCAAAGTAGCTGAACATCTCATTTTATTAAAAAAAAAAATTAAATACTTTTCCACACTAACCCTTAATTAGAGTCAACTTTCATGAAGAGCGGTTCTAGTCATCATTAGACAATACCTTCGGGCTAGTGGTGTGAATTCTAACCTTCTCTTTCAATCTAAATTCAGTGAATCATACCAACACCAATTTGCTTAAATTCATATATATAATTGGCCCTTATTCTTTTTCATGAATGACAATTACCACTAACATCAAGGGCAGTTGGTTTTTGTTAAAGAGGATTTTATTATTTTAATCGAATCATAGGGATAAAACAATGGATTGAAGCCCAAGTAACATCTAATTTATACAATTGAAATGTTATATTATTCAGTTTCAAAAAAAAAAAAAAAAAATTATACTACTCTATCTTACAAAATAACAACCGTTCATTGAGAGTTGAGACTACTCATTCACTTAAAAATATATATATATATATATATATATATATATATATATTATTTTAGTTTGAAATCTAATATAACATACGAATTTTTGGTTAAATACATTAAAATCAAAATAATAGAATAATAAAGGCCATTTTGAATATACACCACTGTAAGTTTCTTTAAAAAACCTTCTCCCTTCTCTCCATGTGTGTGTATTAAAATACTTAGTATTTAAAAAAAAAATAATAGAGCAACAAGAACATGAAGTTGGATATTAATGTGTGAAAGCGAGCAAATGTGTGTGTTTTAGTTAACATACCAACTAGTTGATATATAAAGTGACAATTAATTTTAACATTTTTTATTTGCACGTAAATGTTTTTTTTAGAGAGAAATTTCCACCTTAATTAAGTATTATTTGGAAGACATTATGGTTAATTGGCAATCAAAATAGATAATGCTACAGCCACAAATTATTTTATAACATTTTTACAAACTATTGATGTAGCTAGCTTTTTGTTGGTTTTCATCCAGGTCCATCATTACATTATCATTTTTTCATTTACCAATAACCATTTACCACATCAGCAATTTGTAAAATTTTTTGTTAAAAAATTTATATCTCTAGCATTATTACATCAAAATGGGAGTATTATGTGAAATAGCCATGTCTTCTAGCAAGAAGTGTTATCAAAGATAATATGATAAGATAACATCATCAAGTACATGATTTTTTTTTTTTGGAAACGCTAACGAATAATCCATTTAAAAAAAGTTTTTATGAGAAATGAAAAAAAAAAGTAATTAATATTTCGACAGCTTTTTTTATTTCCCATAAAAGTAGAATAAAAATTTTCTTTAAATGAGGGTACTCGTTAGCATTTCCTTTTTTTTTTTTTTCCTCAAAAAAAAAAAGTGCATGATATTTAGCTTTAGCATTGATTGAAAGCACTGAATTTAATCAATTAATTATTATATATTTTTTGATAGGATCAATTAATTAATTTTATAGTTAATATTTTCCCTAACATATGTTTCATACCCTCCTTTAATATATGCATGGCCTAAGTTTCATGAATCTAAAGTATAATTGACTTAATCATTTTGATATAAACGTAATATAAAGGGAAAAAAGTGTAAGGTTCATGTGTTTTTGGTATTGTCAAACTATGTCAAATTATGTGTCTTTTATTAAGTTTTAATATGTTTTAAAATTGTAATTGAAAATTAAGTTGAAGATGCAAAGTTTATTTACAAAAAGCTCAAGAAAAATGCATTTTAGCATTTATCTCAATAGCTATCTCGATATCTCTTGATCTATCGAGATTCTTTCTACCTACTTGATAGCTAGCTTGATACTTTTCGATCTATCGAGTTTCACGTTTTAGCAAAAATTAGTAACGCGAAAAAACTCATATCATGTCCATTTGAAACCTAAATTGAGATCTGTTTGAATTGGTATTTAAATGACATTATAAGACATCTATTATGAGGCTTTTTAGAGATAGAAACACTTGTTTGTATGGCTGGGGTTTTTGTAACCAAGTTCTCTCTATTTCACCATACCAAAGAGTTACAAAGTAAATCTGAAGTTTGTTTTGTTAAGAAATTGAAGTCATAGTAACCACCACATCCTTTTTGCTGTGAAGAAAACCTTCAAGAAGTTCTTGGAGTTAGTTAGAGGTTTCGGTTGTGATTACAAGTACATCATTTGTCAAGGTATTCATATATTGAAAAGTTTAGAGGTTCCGATGTGGTAAACAGATTTTACTTAAAATTCATCTACTGGGATTGTAAGGTCTAGGAACAAAAATTTTATCCTAAATCTTAAACTTCTCTTCATTATAGTGGATTGTCTTTTGTGTTTTTTAGTATTTCTTTGTATATGATATTGATGTTTGATTGTTTAACCAAGGGCTATTCATAATAGATTTAATTAACAATTTAGCATTAAAACTTGTTGATTCTATGAATCGAGATCTAAATTTCCCAACAAAAAGGTTTGCCCACATAGAAGGGAAAAAAATAGAGTAAAGGACCTCCACTTATAGTGCAAGTTTAGGCCTGAGCTACCTATTGGGTTGACCCAAAAAAAGTTAAGAATTAAAAAAAAAAAAAAAAAACCTTTTATAAAAGTAATTTGAAATTAAAAATTTTGAATTTTGGTCCCATTAAAAATTATGGGTTCCCTCCCTCAAAAGGGGAAAAATGTTAGATTTTTTTCTTTTTAAATATATATAATTATATATAGTTAAACTCACACACACAAAAGTAGAGGGAATGAGATTTTTGAAAAACTTACAATATAGTACACACTCAAAATGGCTGAACTCTTGAATATATAGCATATAGCAACGACTTTAAACTCACACACATTACTTTTATTTCTCATGTGGGAATTTATTCTTGATTTTCTTTTGATAGTTAAATTCAAACATATAAGGGAAAAGGAAATGTGACTTTTGAAAGACTTACTATATATATGATATACATTCAAAAAAGCCTAACTCTTGAATGTGTATATTATCTTTTAAAAAATCATAAAAAATATTTAACTAACATTCTTTTATATCATATATATATATATATATATATATAAGTTAAGTCTTTAAAATCTTCAGTATTGTAAGAAAATTTCTCATTGGAATTTTTATAACCTTATATTAAAAGATGATACATAATTAAAACTAATAATATTAAATGCCTAGAAGAGAAATTAAACCAAGAGCTTTCGAGTTGGTAGCATCTTACTCTTTTCACTTTAAGCATGATTTTTAAAAGACAATTTTAAAGTAAACATTTACTCCTTTCGTGTTTGTAGTATGTATATATATATACACACACACGCGTTTGTGTATATACATATACTTTCAATATTAAGGTTACAGCTCCCCCTTCCCCACATCCCCAAACAAAAATATTTTGTTACTCTCCTATGAATAACAAGAAAGTGTATCACACAACTTTTATTATATAATATAAATTATAGTACTATATATAATATATAAAACATTAATAAATTAAGTAAATTAACATATCTCATGTAGATTGTTTTAGGGTGATTCACCCCATAACTTAATCATCTCCTAATTTTAAAACAATAGGTAAATCATCAAGAAGTTTCGCTCATCTTCTAAGCTCTCTTCCAAAGAATTAAGGAAAAGAAAAGAAAAGAAAATTTACAAGGGAGAACAACTTTAATTCATCTTCACAATATAATATATGATATAACAGACATATGTTACGTTTTTCTTATACAAGAGCAGGTCTCACTTCTGAGGAATTCACCCTATATATGTAAGAGGGAATTGTACATACCCGACATACAATATCCTTGTTAATCTCCATTTTCACAGAGATAGTTCTCCATTCTACTCCTTATACATTGAAAAATTTCTTTCATTTTACCTCAACTATTTATGACTTTAAATGACAACCATTGACATTAAGATGTTAATCCTCAAAAGGTTTCAGTCATCTTCTAAGCTCTCACCCAGAAGAAAAAAAAAAAAAAAAAAAAAAAAAAAAAAAAAAAAAAAAAAGAAAGAAAGAAAGAAAGAATATAAAAGCCAAAAAACAGAGAGTATTTGTTAAGTCATCTTTACAATAAGTCACAACCGCAGTAGAAAAAAAGTATTAATTTCTTAATGCCCTTTTATCTCAACCTTTTAGGACTTCGATTTACAGCCTTCGACCTTAAATTTCAACGAAAAAATGTCATTTTTTCGACAACTTTTTTCTTTAATCATCAACCGACAAGCAAATCTCTACTGCCAAAAATGACTCTTGCCGCTTTCTTTTACTCAACAAAATTTTTAAGAATATTAGCTTCACACCAGGTGCTTGGCCTTGGAGCAATTAACGGACACTGTAGACGAAATGCTTCAATCTCTTGCTGGCTAGTAGGTTGAATTTCAGACACGTTTCAGCACATTCACAACATATTATATAGTATGTACCACTTTGCATTTACTAAATCAAGAGCTCCCGCCAATAATCTTGATAATATTGAGATCAAACGGAAGTGTCCGCGACATTGGTTAGTTGGGATGGTAAAAAGGCCAAGAAAATAAGGGCAACCATAATAAAAACCGGGATTGATAAAAGCAACAATGGTGGTGGTGGCAATGGTGGCAACACTAATGGAAGTACCAAAAGCGAAATGGTTAACACAACCAAAACCATGATGGATGTCAAGCTAAAATACCTTATCATATAGCCCTGCACTGGCCAATTATACTTCTCTCTTCCAATCCAATGCCACTGAAGCTCCATTTCATGCGTCTTCATCATCTTCTTCCATAGCCACTTCCAGTTCCTGATATTTCTAACGAAGGCATTTAGGGTTCGAATTTTGCCAACCAACTATTGAATTATAAAAAGAAAAACAAGGGCTTTTCTTGGTTGTGAATTTTAGAAGAAATCAAGAGAGAGAGAGGCTTAGGGTTTGGATAAATGGGTTGTGTAAAAACTAGAGAGGTTTATAGAAAGGTAAGAAAGATAAGAGGGGTGTGAGAATTTGGAAGAGAATTTAAAATGTGGAAGAGAAAGTGAGGACATGACGTGAGCGAGGTGGAGTAACCGGTTGAAGTCGTTGCCAGTCATCGTCAGACCCCACTCTCCGTATGTCTTGGTTCAGCCAACCGAAACGTATGTTTTCAACTTCACTGCAGAATTTAATGACTTTTGTGACTATTCAACACCAGGGGCACATCTGAGAAACTCCTTTAAGTTTTTGGTACCCTCTTGATGCATGTAAGAGTTTCGTTTAATAGAAAAATGCGAGTGAGGAAAACAGTGAATAAAGTAGAAAAGGAAACAGGATGTATTATTATTATCTATATATATTAAAAATCGAAACTTCTAAAGTTTTCACAATTTTTCACATCATCATTTTAATTTATAATTTTTTTTAATTTTTAAAACTAAATAGTGAGAGAGTCCTAACAGGAGTCTCGCTCCCTCTTTTTTTCTCATCATTTTAATTTATAAAAAATTTTAATTTGTTAAACTAAATAGTGAGAGAGTCCTAATAGGAGTCTTTTTTTTTTACGTGAATCTTTTTTTTTTTTAACCTAAAGTGAGCCCTTAAAAAAAAAACTAACGTGAGGTCTAATTTAAAAAAAAATTATTTTTTTTAATCTTAATTCTAACGTAAGTCTTTCAAAAAGTTAAAATTTTCAGTTTTATATTATATATAGATATTATTATCTATATATATATATAAAACCGAAACCTCTGAAACTCCCACAATTTTCCACATCATCATTTTAATTTATAATTTTTTTTAATTTTTAAAACTAAATAGTGAGAGAGTCCTAACAGGAGTCTCTCTCCCTCTTTTTTCCTCATCATTTTACATTATATATAGATAATAACCATGATGTGGCAAGCTCTAAGAATATGAGAATGTAATTTGTAAATCTACTATCAAGATAACATATATTAAATTGGTAGTAGATAGTAGATTTAATTGCAATTGAGTATTATGTGAAGTTATCACCATAGAATAGCCCACATCGAAATGTGTTATGTGAAATCAATGATATGAAAGAAAAAGAATTTTTCTAAATCATTATATTGAAGAAATTAGTTATTTTCATTCATTTTCAAATTATACATTTTTAAAATTTAAGTCATATACCTTTAAGTAAAATAAGTACTTTTAATTTTTATTTAACTATCCCGTACATCGCACGGGTTAGCGACTAGTTATTATTATTATTATTATTAGATGTAGTTAATGTATGTTAAGGGCATACGTTAAATTATCTATTTTTAAAATTCTTTTAATGGAAAAATGAGAGTGAGAAAAAAAGTGAATAAGTAGAAAAGGAAACAGGATGTATCTTTATTATTATTATTATTATTAGATCTAGTTAGTGTATGTTAAGACACACATTAAACTATCTATTTTTAAAAATATTTTATTAAAAATTAAAAAAATTATAAATTTTTTTCAATTTTTAATAAATTTTTTTTCAAAAATAATACATTATTATATGTTCTTATGGCACACTTTAGTAAAATCTTTATTATTATTGTTATTATTATTATTTTGAGAAAAGAAACAGGATGTATCTTGTATATATGGAATGAGAGAGAATCATTTACAAGAAAAGGGTTAATTGTTTCGTAGTATCATATTATCACGCCATTTCTTGCAATTAATTTTTAAAGTTCACTGTTTTTCTAAAATGCTTTCTTTTTGTTATAATACCATTCAATTTCATTGACTTATTTTGTTTTAGATATTTATTTTATAAAAGTACAACTACTTTTTAAATGAACTTTAAAATTGCATGTGTACCTAGAAATATGTTGGGTTATCTTTATTTTTGCTAGAGAATTTGTATTTTAAATTATTTTTCTTATTAGATGCTGAACTTTTGGGATTGAGTACAAAGGTTAATGTTTACTATCTATCTATATATATATATATATATATATATATTTAACAAATTCAAATCTTTGGTTTTTAATATTTTCTCTCTTACCACTTTTTTTTTTTTTTTTTTTTTTGGAGAAAAAAAATGATCCCTTGTAGAAATATAGTACATACAACATTCAATGGCTTGTGTGTGACTGTTAATAAAATCAAATCGCCCTTTACCATCAACTCACCTGAATCTTCCCTAACCACTTCCTCTCTTCCGTCCTTGTCCAGTGCTCATATCATTTTGTCCATCAAACTTACCAATACTCACATTCTCCCTTTCATGCCAACCACACACATTTTCGATATTTTTCTTCCCAGTCTAATCCTACTCACTTCCCATACCTTCTTCAGCATCAACATAATTTTTTGGGTTGTGTTTATTATACATAGTGACTGGATCCACACCTTACCCAAAATAAACTAAACTCATGACTTTAACTCACAATTTCAAGTACAAGTTTTTCCATTGCTTTTTATCTTAACTATTCTCCCCTCACCGACTCTTCCAACACTTCATCCACATTGTACCCACCATGCGATACTTCAATACACGAAGACCCCAAATTGGCATGCCAACCTCCCCACTCTTAACTCCACACTACAACAAAGTCGGCTTTTTTCAATGGTCAAAATTCTTCTAAAAGGTAATAAATAAATAAATAAATAAACCTCGAGAAAAATTATTTTAAGAGTCTAACCGACTTTTGATAATTTTCAAAACTTACACTGTCAAAATTGAAATTTTGATAGTCTTTATGGGTCTCAAAACAAGTGCTAAATCTTCTATTGACGATTGCCAACCCAAGAAAAAATTATAAATAACCAAGGGTTAAAATATTTAAAAGTATAACCCTTGATAAATAAGGTTATTTAAGGGTTTTCTAAGCCTCAAAATAAGATTTTATTTTTTTATAATTAAAAAAAAAAAAAACCACAACCATGCAGTACAAGAGCCACATATTACAAAATCTTTATACCAAAATACAAATATTATGTAACCAGGTCCGAATCTCGTTCAATGTACTACAACCACATACATCAAAAGTCCAAATCCTTGCATGCTTCAAGGTCTCAAGGTAGTACCTGCCATTAAAGAGAAAAACAGCAAAAAACCAAGCAATTTTGCACAAATCCAATTCTATATTCTTAAGTTTAACAACATAAGATGACAAAGAATTAAATTATCAACTTTAAAAATTCAAAGAAGAAATTAGGGTTTTTGATTTGGCAATACCAATTCTTATCAACGCGATTGAGAGACGAAGAAAACACATCGTGATTGAGAGAGACAAAGTCATAAAGAGAACACCGTGATTGAGAGAGATGAAGAGACATAGAAATCACGAGCTTGAGCTTGAATGCTATGTGATTTCCATGATTGCCAATTAAGCTTAGATTTATAAGATTTGGAGAGAGAGAGAGAGAGAGAGAGAGAGAGAGAGAGAGAGAGAGAGAGAGAGAGAGAGAGAGAGAGAGAGAGAGAGAGAGCTTGTTAGAGAAATGAGAGTCTACGACAGAGCGTGGCTTTCCTTTAGTTTTTTAAATTTTTTTCTGAACTTTTTTTCAAGGGTTGAAAATTTTTTGGGTATTTTTATTAGGGGTTGTGATTTAAAGGATTGAAAAATGTAACATTTTAGTGACAAAACTAACTGCTTATATATATATATATTTATTTATTTCAATGGTATTTTAACTTATTCCAAGGGAATTAAAAACTTTAGAGATAAAATTTAGTAATATTACTAGGCTACCTTGTAGTTTAGTATTTGTATCAACAGATTTTAGTGAACCTTCAATAAAAGTGGGTTGAAATAAGTAAAGTTTGTTGTAGTGCCATACCTCCTTCAAGTAAGCCCACCTCATACACGACAATTGCTAAATATCCACACTAGCGAGAAGTCATATCTATGAAATATTTGCTTTCTTGCCAACGAAAGATGAGTGTTGGTTCCTTCATTTCCAATGTAACAACCTAAAGAAAAGTACTAGCCATATTTGTCTTATACCCCAAAAGGACCAGTCTAGTAGGAATAATAAAAATTCCTAAAAGTTGTTTATAAAGCCCAGATCGACCGAGTATACGTTTGATGTGGAACTCAGCATTCTCCCTCTCAATACACACTCAACTATTTAAATTCATTATCCAATTAATATAGTATACCATGGGTCTTCCTATTTTCTTTTCTTTTTTATGACAATAAATGGGCTTAAATTAAAGAGCAGCGGCAGCGGCAAGAGTATCTTAAACCAATGCTTAATGTGATTGGGTGCAAGCAGGTGTATTGCATCAAACAGGAGCCTAATGGAACCATTGATCAATACAAAGCATGTTTTTATGCTTCATTTTGTTTTGAAGTAAAATATTTTCACATTTTTAGGCGTTTGTTTGCATGTAAAAAGTGGTCAAATTTGTAAAATATTTTTCTTTAATCGTAAAATCCTTTACAAAAAGTTGTAAAAATTATTTTCCTTTAAAATTTTGGTAAATTTTTTTTATAAAAACATACAGTGGCTTCCCCTCATCCCATTTGATGATTAGCTCACCGATCTAGTGGGCTAGGCAATTGGTGCCTGCAATCTGGTGGCCAAAGCCGCTGCTTTGACAATTTGGTGACCAATAATAATGTTCTGATAACAAAAGCCAACATTCTAGTGCTAGAGGTCTGGTGGTCGAAGACATTGTTTGGTTTGTAGGTGCTAGGGGTCTGTTTATTGAAGACACCGCTTTGGCAGCAATCCGATCACCAAAGCCACCATTTCAGCTGCCAATTATAACAGTATGATCATCGGACCTCTAACACCAACTACTTTGATGGTTAGTTGAGTCACCAGTTTTGATGGTTTGCTTGAAAAATTTTACTTGTTATATCAAACACATGAAAATGTTTTATTCAAATTGTCTTATATGTATAGCATTTTATGTTTGAAAATATTTTACTTTAAAACAAATGAAGCGTTAGTAAAGGGGTTTCATTAGTAACCAGGTGAAGTGGTGCTCAAATTGGCCATGTTTTGGGCTAAAATACATTTACATTTATTTGATTTTTACTTTAAATTTTGGAAAATTATATTTTACACTATAATTTAGGGATGTAATAAATTAAATAATTTTAGAAGTAACAAATTAAAATTTTAACTTATATTGAACCTCAAACACAGTGTTATTGCACTTAATTGAAATGAGATCAAACTTTTTTACTTTTGAAACTTTATGGTTTAATTTGTTACTTTTAACTATCAAAAAATAAATGTTACTTTTAAAACTTGTAAGTTTAATTTATTAATTTTTAAAATTTTAAAGTTTTCATTTTGAAATTATAAAATTTAATTTGTTACAAATCCTAAACAATGAGGTTTAAAATAAAATTTTTCCTTAAAATTTTTATTTACATTTTGCTAGTTCTTAAATTTAAAGTTGCATCAATTAAATTAAGAATTAGGATTCAGATAAGGTGCAATACCTAGAGTATTGCACCTAATGCAATAGTAAGACACGGCTGAGATTGAGGGGCCATTCAGTATGGTTATTTGAGCAATACTTTTAATTTTTAAATAATACTACACGTATTTTTATACATTTTTTATTCATACATATTTTTTAAAAAAATACAAATAACAGTACTAGAACAATATTACCAAACATCCTTTGAAAGTTTGAAAAGAAGACTTTCAATTTCAACCATTATATTAAAAAAAAAAGGGTAAATTACAGAAAACTATCTTGAGGTTTGAAGAAATACCAAACACATCCACAACTTATAAAAAATGGCCAATCTGATCCTTCAACACCAACGGTGTTAACCTCCACCGTTAATAACAAACTTTCCTAAAAATAAATTAAAACTCAGATCTAACTCTCTCAAAAAAAAAAAAAAATTCTCTTCGTTTCTATTTCCTAATCTCAGTATCCCTCAACTTTCTTTTTCTTTATCCAAATCATTCTCTGAAATTTTTCTCCCTTTTTCTTCTTAAAATAAACAACACAGCAATTCCTTTTTTGGTTCTTTTTTCTTCAAAAAAAAAATAATAAACGAAAAGAATGATTACTTTGCTACTTTCTGTTTGGTAGCCGAGAAAATCAAAGACAAAAGCTTAGAAAATCAAAAGGAAAACCCATAGAAAAAGCTTCATCTCCTCCATGCAGTGTTTGGAAGCCGAGAAAAAAAAAAAAAAAAAAAAGCTACTTAAAAAACAAGCCCTTTCCTCCTCCACAAAGAAACCCAAGAAAACCCAATTCAATCACACCATCTAAGCTCCTAAATCCACCACAAAATTGCCATCAACCACCAAGCAAGCATCAAAACTGTTGATACCCATGTTAGCCAAACCCAAATTCAGTCCCACCATCGCAAGATCTCCACTCCGAAATAGAGAGATGAGAAAGGGAACATCAACCAAGAAGCAAACACCAAAACTATTGATACCCATGTCAGCCAAACCCAAATCAAGTCCCACCATTGCAAGATCTCCACACCGAAATAGAGAGATGATAAAAGGAAACATCAACCACCAAGCAAACATCAAAATTGTTGATACTCATGTCAGCCAAACCCAAATCCAATCCCACAACCGCAAGATCTCCACACCAAAATAGAGAAATGAGAAAGGAAACGGATCCATCATCCATCATCAGCAAGATTTAGACAACCAAAGGCAAAGAAAGTTGAGAGAGAAAGAGTGTTAGATGAGATTGTGTTGAAGGAGATGAGGCTGGGAATTGCTGGGAATATGAGATTGTGCTGAGATTGTGTTAGATGAGTGTTAGATGAGTTTGCTAGGAATTGCTGGAGATTGTGCTGGATGAAGTTGTGCAATCATTACACGTGTGCAATCATTACACGGTGAGACTGGGAAAAAGAAAAGAGGTGAGAAAGACTTGTTATTAACAGAGGATGTTAACACCGTTTGTGTTGAAGGATTAGATTGGTCATTTTTAACAAGTTGTGGATGTGTTTGGTATTTCTTCAAACTTTAGGGTAGTTTTTTGTAATTTACTCAAAAAAAATTAAAAAAAAAAATTAAAAAAGTTAAAGTTAAAAATGAAAGTTGTAAAAATTAATATTAATGGGTGTAATGTAATTGCAGCCAGTGCAATACGCCAAAATCTATTGCACCGGATCCAAATCCTAAGAATTGTGCTCGGTCTGTCAGATGGACCTCTTTCCTACACAACTCCTTTGGTAAAGTTCTAGGAAATAGCAAATAAAAGATTCTTACTGCTTGTACGAGCATGGAGCCCAGCTTTGGGTCCCAATTCATACAACTCTTAAGTAACCTTTTGGCAAAATCATGTCTCTCCCAGTCTCAACAAAGACAATGTGTACGAGAGAGCTCTCATATGCGGTCACTTTCTTTTCTCATGCTTAAAGAAATCACCGGCAGATGGTAGGTGGCCAATTAGGTAAGGCAGTCATTTTCTGGCTGGGAAATCACATAATTCACATTAAAGGAATCTGCACGTACAGTAAAAAGGACAGTTAGAATGGCACTTGGAGTGTGATCCGTGCATGCATATTGTACCCACTAGAGATATGAGGCTTCATGTATTCATGCATGTCATTAAGGGGTGACTGTATGAGCCGCTTAAAAAGCAAGAAAGCAATGACACTAGCCCCACATTTATGAACATATTAGATCTAACGAGGCAAAACATCCCCCCTGGCCTTGTGGCAATTTAAGTTCCAAATAGCATCCAAAGTTAGTCACACAGTACTAGAGGATGCACCTTTTTATGGAGTGACAATTGTGGATGTACGGTGCTGACTTGGAGAACTGCAAGCGAGGCAGGTCAGATGTTGCTAATTAAGAGCCACATATATGCTGTCACTCATGCAGACAATTGTTGACAGGTCGCTTTTTATTCAGCTGCTCACAGTTGATTATTTGTATGTTATGAAATTGGATGTATCTATTGAATAATAGATTATTTTAAATAATTTAGTAATTGGGATAGAATGAGATGAAAAAAAAAAAAAATAGTATAGAAGATTTAAACTCTAAACTTCTTTATTAAAAACATAAAATTAAATATCAATTGAGTTAAAAAAAACTTTTGACATACAATGAATTGTTTGAAATGTGAAATATTCATGCACACATGAACAGTCATGCTATCACTTCAATAATAAAGTAGAGAAAATGGTCACTCAGGAATCCAAGCACAGGAAATTTTTTTTTTTTTTTTGGTTAAATAAGCACAGGAAATTTACCCTTAAGGGGTATGCGCTTATGTGTGTATTAAGGGTAGCAGCAATACATTTGCGATTTCGTGTAGCTGCTGCGAATGACTTGATGATGGGCATGCAACCAGAGTTGATGTACAAATTGATCGATTTACATGTGAATTACATCAAAAAAAATTCTTGACACTAATTAAAAATAAAAACCACACAAGTACTCAAAACAACACAAACAGCATTAACCTATAGTCATGTCAAACCTATGTTTGGAGGGAAAAGAGAGTGGAGGTAAGAGAGTAGAGAGAAGGGGAATGTTTACCCTTCCTCCTTGTTTGGATATTCAAAATTAGAATGGAAACGAGGGAAAATAATTAGAAATCTATTAAATAGACAATTATACCCGTAAGGATTATGTTTGGAAACATTTATATTAGTAACATGGTGAAAGTTAGGAAATTCAAAATATTTAATTAGGTCTAGAATATGTCTCTTTAACCCCTCTCCCCCCGCCCCCCTCCCCCTCCCCCTCCAAATATCTCCAATTTGGGGAAATCAAAAAATAAGGGGTTAGAACCCCTCCAAAGTCCAAACTATTTCCCATCATCCCTTAAAGAAACATCCAAATAGAGTTCATAAAACACTTCCCCTTCCCTCCTCTCTACCCCCTTCTCCTCTCCCTCCATCTAGGCATATTGTTAGGATAGAAGAAAAGCCCACAAGATAAATCCAATTAATCTACTCTACTCTAATAAATAGAAAATACAATACTTAAGAGTTTATGCCTTGAACCTAAGTCTACAACAAACTAGGAAAATATAAGAATATTAATTCCCTAATTAGAGGAAATACAATAATTTTTGTAATGACATAAGGAAAAGATAGTTATATTGATGCTATATCCTAAAATGTTTAGACTAATCATAGTTAGAGCTCTTTGTAATCAATTATTTAGCCATGTTTAGCCAAGTAAAAAATCAATTCAGAAATCAACTCAGGCCTGTATAGCACACACTTATCAAATAAAAGCCACATAATTCCATGGTATCGATATCACAATCTTCTCCACTTAAATTTCTAACATTTATGTTAGACCTAACATTGTGCTACAACTCTCTTGAGTTACATGTAGGCCTGTACACGGTGCAGTGCAGCCGGTTATTAGGGGTATTTTTGCACCACACCTATAAGGTGAAGTTTTCCCTCAGACATGATCGCACCTCACTTGTGGATGGTAGGAACCGGTCTGCAAAAGGTGCGGTGCACCATATCGGTTCGGTGCGGTTAGTTCAGTTAATTCCCTATTTTCTCAAGAACTAAACACAATGCAATTTGCTTCCCAAAACCACATCACAATCATTGAAAAACCTATATATATTCTAATATGTTAAAAAACAAAAGAAAACAAAAAACTACAAAGAAATTCTCAATCTTTCTCTAAAAAATATCACATTTCAAATCACAAAAAAACCAAATGAAAACACTAAACCAAACCCATAAAATATAAAAGAAAACCATTGACAATAAAATAAATACAAACCTGGTACAAAGCATTGCAAGGCGGAGCATCCAAAGTCAAAACCTCCACTAGAGAAGAGGGTGAACTCCCAGAATGGTGGCATAGAGCAGTGGTGTACGAGGGCAGAAGGTAGAAGTTGAGGAGAGAGAGAGAGTTGCTAGGAGTTTGGGACTGGGAAAGGGAGACTGACGAGAAAGATAGTAGGGGTGTGAGTAAATAAATCTAGGGTTTAAAATTGAAACTACGTCATTTGGGTCTTTATTTTTTAATCTAATTACAAAACGAAGTTGTTTTGGAACTGATATTAAAATTAATATGAGGTTCAAAACGACGTCGTTTTAGTGTATATATAAATATATATAAAAAAAAACTTAATATTTTTTTTAACCCACACACCCAGGCAGCGCCGTTCTTTTCTTCTTCAACCTTGCCTCTCTCGCTTACCATCTATGAGTTCTCTTCTCTCTATGAAGCATAAAACTATATATATACCGGTGTGGAGCGGTTTCTCATCGGAGTGCAAAATAACCACCACTTACCACACCGGCTATCTTCGGTGTGCCTAGATTGCCGCCAACCACCGTGCCGGACACCTACGTAGTGCTTTGCAATGATCGAATCAATTCGGCGCAGGCCGGTTTCATCGGAGCCGATCAAATCCTGAACAGGCCTAATTACATGCATGGCATTACCAGGTTAACTCAAACACTATTTGTAAAGACCCAAAGAAACATTAACCACATCTATACATTCATAGAAATAAAAAAATAAATAAATGTTAATCACATCTACGCTATACTCAAAAGAACTAGTCAAGTTACTACTAGGGACCATCATAATAATTTAAACAACATATTTCAGCCTAGTAAATAGTCCATGTAAGACTTATATGCCCGCGCAACAAATATTTATCTAATATAATTCACATAATCCGAGGTATCACAATCTCACCTCTAAAGGCTAGAATTCAATGAAAACTAATGTAGTATTCAGATCTTCACTCTTAATACTATCTCTTTGTGGCCGCAGCATCTAAAAACCCTCTTGGAGAAACCAAAATTCTCTCTCTCTCTCTCTCTCTCTCTCTCTCTCTCTCTCTCTCTCTCTCTCTCTCTCTCTCAAGAAAAACTAACTTTGATTTTTCTATTTCATTTCACATGGCTGATCATGATGTGAAAAATCACCAAGTTAAGGACCTTTCTCACTGGATGGATGATCCTAGGGCTGGTCGTGTCTCCGGTGAAAACCTGCAAGAAAGCATGTGAAAGAAGTGTAATACATCGGTGTGGTGTTTGCCAAAAACACTCCAATGTTTAAGTCAGAAAGGGAGAAAATTGTTTAGAGAGAAAAATGACTTGGAGTGATTTTTGGATGAGTATTTGTTTGTACCTTTGGATTGTGTTGTTCCTTTCTTTTATAGTTGTTTTCCTATCTTTATGGATAATGAATCCCGGCATTTATGAGCAACAGCTGGTATGTCATCAATGGGAGCTCTGAAGTACACAGCTTACTTGTTACCGTTGCTCTGTTTGTTAGGTTTTATCATCAATGCGCGCAATAAATGTGTAACTCTCGTTCGAGTCGTCATTGACATGGAATGACGGTCCCATGTTATTTTTTGACTCATCAACTCACACAATTTATCCATACACATTGACTTATATTTTATCCATTCAAATTGAATTATATATATTTTTTAATTAAATGATAATAAAAACACAATCTTCTTGTTCTCCTATTTCAAATAGGGGTGATCAAGTACCCAAGACAACCAACCTTCCCTTTAGACCTAGATAAACTCAATACGAATTGGATAATTTCAAAATTTTGTTCCTTCAAATATAGATTTCAATGTAGTAACTTTAAGGTTGAAGATCAGTTTTAGTACCTATAAATCCATGTCTCCTAACCCGATCGATGAGTTTGTTGACTACCTCACCTCGTCATTGATCGTTGTAGTTCCTCTTCCTCACTCTCTCCAGCCTCGTGAGATTTAATGAACATCTCAATATCTCCATTAGACTAATAGAGTTCTCAATCTATGTTAGCTCGCCAACCTCAATGACATTTAGATCATCGGTTTTAAGTCTTCATTAATATTAAGATCAACCAACAATTTCATCCGACCAACCATTCGTAAAATCTCATCAAATTGGTCAACAATCTACAATGTTTCGGTTGAAATTAGTTGGGTTGACTCAACCTGATATGCTTGAGTCAGTTGACAAGTTAACACTTAACCCGAGCTCAATTTGTTGGGGATAATACACAAAGTAGTCAAGAAAGAACAAAGTGAACACAAAAGACAAACATAAAATTAAATAACTTGGACGCACAAAATTGTTATCCTTAGAAAATATTTGTCCCCACACTATTGTTGTTGAAGGGTTATCACAAATTTGTTTTCAAGATACAATCAAGTCTGTTGGGTTCTACAAATAGTAATTTTGGATAATACCAACAGGATTTCTTGTGTTTCTCAAAAATTGATTTTGGGAGAGACAAAGAATTAGTTATCAAATGAACGTGAACCACTATTTATACTCATAGGGTTATATCCCTTCAAAAGGAACGAATGGAAAGTTAAAATGTTTCATAAAACCGTTTACAAGGTTTAAAACCTTTTCAATCATTCAGAACAATTACCAGAAAATTCTGCAGAAAATTTAGTTTTACGAGTCTCAATCAATCGAGAGGAATTGAGCATCAATCGAAGGTTCTTCTTGATCGATTGAACAAGAATCGAGCATCAATCGAGTGGGGCAGAAGCTCCTGGTCAAATTCATTGATCACTTTGATCGATCGAGCAAAATCTCGACCGATTGAAAATTCCTGGATTTGAATTTTCACATTGAAAATTCCAAAACTTGATATTCCATTCTATCGTATTTATAAATCAATACTCTTCAAACTTAAATATCATTATTACAATCTATACATGTATGTACCTATATATACGACAATCCTCCACTAGTTTGTAATAATATATGTTTCACTTGATTGATATTCTATTATGCATAAAAGAAGATGTCTTTCAACTTAAACCTTCCCTTAGTGTAATTGCATCAAGACTTCAACAGAGCTTATGGTGGCTTGGTACTTAAACCAAAACTCTTATATGTTGAAATCGGAAACAACACACACATGACATGAGAATATCCACAACATATTTAGAAATCTACTATTGTTAATACTTTTATGGCCTTGTGCTCTTCCCGGCTTAGTGAACATTTACAAGAGAAAACCCTTTTACTCTTGCTAGAAGAGGCACCACTCCTATATTCACAAATGTGAAGTTCCTTCTTATGTCTCTGTTACACAGACATTTATATTTTGTGAACTTCATTAAGAGTCCAAAACTTATTATCTATTTCATCGTAACAGACTATACTAATACATCTTGAATGTGACACAAATTTAGTGCTCTTACTAACCATGTATCAATAGTTTGTTGTTACTCTACTAAAGAAGGGTTTTAGTCCCATTCTAATGGTAAAATGGTCTACCAAATTATTATTTGACTTAACATAGACAATTGATATGGTACCATCTTTAATTAATTGTCTTATGTAATCATGTCTTAAACCTTTATGTCTAGACTTTCCAATATACATTTTACTGTATGCTCTGCCCAAGGTGGCTTCACTATCGTTGTAGACCGAAATGACTGGTATTGGTTGTGGCCACAACTTTATGTCCAACAACATATTTCTTAACTATTCTGAAAAGGCTAGTATTGGTTATGCTATTCCTCTTCCAATGTTTTCACCCAATTTTAAACACCTATCAAAAGGTGTATTTGCTTCCTTTATATTAAGATGTTCAAATCTTTAAAACACTCTCTCAACATAATGAGATTGGCATAGTGCAAAATCCTCACAATGTCTTTTACTTTTGATTCCCAAAATAGTATCCACTTCGTTTAAATCTTTCATTTACACAAAAGACAGGTAGTTTTTGGTTTCAAATACACCTTTCATATTTGTACCAAATATGAGCATATCATCCACATAAAGGCACACAATAACTCCATATTCCTTTGTAAATTTGGAATACATACATTTGTTCGCACCATTATGCACAAAGCCACCTAACAAATCACAGAGACAAATTTCTCATACCATTGTTTTGGAGCATATTTCAAGCAAAACAAAGACTTGATTAATTTACAAACTTTCTTCTCATTTCTAGGAAGCATAAAACCCTAAGGTTGTTCCATGTAAACTTCCTCATCAAGATCACCATTTAGGAAAGCTGTCTTTACATCCATTTGATGTACAATTAACTTGTATAAGGATACAAGTGCTGACAACACTCGAATAGATGTGATCCTAGCCACTGGTGCATAAGTATCAAAGTAGTCTATTCCTTCCCTTCGTTCAAAGCCTTTTGCCACCAACCTTGCTTTAAAGGTTTGAATTGACCCATCGGTATTAGCTTTTCTCCTAAATACCCATTTACAACCAATTGGTTTTGAACTAATAGGTAGATCCACTAAGACCAAAGTATTATTATATAATATTGAGTCCATCTCATCATTCACAATTTCTTTCCAAAAAGCCGAATCTCTAAAAGCCGTAGCTTCGTCAAATGTTTTAGGATCATTCTCTGTATTAAACATTGTGTATTTTATTTAGGACCACTTGTCTATTAATCTTCAATAAGGTACACTTGAGCTTGGTAAGAAATGAAATATAGACCAAAACCCTTTTCTTTTCTTACTTTTTGACTCGTTCTTTGTTCACTTGGTGAACCACTTTCAATCCTTTTAGTACTACCCAAAGTAGTATTCGAATTAGAGTCATTTTCTTGTGTTTGCTTGGGTATCAAGGCATCCATGGAACTTTTATTGAATTTATCCTATGTTAGGACATATGTAATTCACTTGTTAGGAACATATGTCACTATTTTGTGTAATTGGCTAATCCTTTGACAAAACGCATTTTACTTGTATTTGGGTAGTTCTAGGATGTGTTTAATACGTCAAGAAACTTTGTTTCAAGATCAAGTGTTGAAGCCATGCAAGTCTGTCCAAGATTCAAGTTTGAAAAGTGTCTGTCATTAAAACTTGATGGCTAGCTCGACAACTAGCCATCTATCGAGCCTGAAGAACTGTCTCAGCCCCATGGCTTGACAGCAGCTCGACAGATAGAATTTCAGTTCTATTTTGACTCCAATCAGTGATTGTATGTTTGGGCTTTCTTTAAGGGCCGTCAAAGGTAGCTCGTGCATGGGGCAAAGTTTGTTCATGCAAATTGTGACCGGAGATAGTATTTGCCCTAGTTCATCTTTTTTGTGAAAAAGTTGCTATATTTGTACACCGTAAGGTTTTGTGACCAAGCATCTTCTTAATCTTCATTGTGTGATGAATTGAAGAACTTTGCAGCCAACATCCTTCTCAAGTTGGTGATTGAAGTCGCGTACTAAGATCCGCGCAATTGGTTAGTCACGTATTGGGAGTTGTGCATTGAAAAGGAGAGATTGTCACTACAGAATAAGTCCAATTGAGTATTGGGGTAAGGGTTCAACTATAGGTTGGTATAAGGTACTAGGATTCCTTTACTTGTAACCACTTGTTGTGATAATAGTGGATTCTTGGGAGTGGTGACCTTAAAATCACCGGGTGGGGTTTTTGCTGTGTAGGTTTTCTCCATTTGTAAACAAATCACCGTGTCAATTTATTTTCCGCTGCATACTTAGTTATTTGGTGATTTGTTTATGCTACCACGCGCTTTGCATGTTAATTTGGTTAATTAATAAATTTGGCTAACTAATCAATTAAGATATTACAAGAGATCAAAACATTTTTGGCATATCAAGTGGTATCAGAGTAGGGACACTCTGATTAGGATTAATCTTTGTTATGTTGATCCATTGACCCCTGTTTGTCATGGATAGAGGATAGTCTCTTATCATACCTCCTTTATTTAATGGCACTAATTATGCATACTAGAAAGTACACATGAGAGCTTTCTTGCAGCCTCTAGATGAAAAGGTGTGACAAGCTGTAGAGATTGGCTGGATCAAACCAAAGGAAGCGCCAGCCAATTAGGATGATGCTAAGATCAAGGCGGCAAACTTCAATAGCAGAGCATTGAATGCCTTATTCAGTGCAGTCGCCAATGAGGAGTTCAAGATGATATCCTCCACTGAAACTGCCAAGGAAGCATGGACCATTCTCTAGATAACCTATGAGGGAACCAAGGCTGTCAAGGACTCGAAGCTTCAAAGGCTTACTACTAGTTTCGAAGAGATCAAGATGGAGGAGGATGAGTCATTTGATGATTTCTATGCCAAGCTCAAGGACATAGTGAACTCAGCTTTTAATTTTGAGGAAACCATTCCTGAACCTAAGATTGTGAGAAAAGTGCTCAGATCTCTACCCGAGAGATTCCATGTCAAGATCACTGCAATTAAAGAATCAAATGATATTGACAAAATCCCTTTGACAGAGCTAGTTGGAAATCTGCAGACCTATGAGTTGGGTTTGTCTAGGATCGAGAAGTCGAGCAAGAGAAAGAGCATGGCACTGAAGGCCAAGAGCGGTGATACAAATGAGTCTTCAGATGATGAGGATTCTAAGATGAAGTCCTACATTACAAGGCAATTCAAGAAGTTCACGAAGAATGCTAATGCAAAGGGCTTCGACAAGGACCGTAGACAGTTAAGTTCTTCTCAGTCTAAGAGTCAAGATAAAGGGAAGAAGGATTCAAGGGATGGCGATCAGTATACAGTTCACTCAGGACCAAAGTGCTATGGGTGTCAAGGCTTTGGACATATGAAACAGGAGTGCCCCACATATCTCAAGACCATTGGGAAGAGCAAGGTACTTGCTGCTTCATTAAGTGACACCGAGCTTGAGGATGATTCTGACAATGGGGATGACGGAATCGTAAATGCCTTCACTGCCACAGTCAATCCTGTTGAAGGAATTGTTGAAGACGTGGATGAAGAAAAAGAATTGGTGGAGTCCAAGTTTGAGAAGATGGATGAACAAGATGATATCCACACAACATATACAAAGTTATACAAGGTCTCAGAAAAGCATGAGAGGTTGTATAAGTTGACCACCAAGAAGCTTAGTGATGTGGAGCTTGAGCGTGAAGAGCTTTCCACAAAGTTTCATGAATCCAATCAGACTATTGGAGCATTGAGGTTTGAGAATAACTTCTTGGCTAAGAAAATCAAGTAGCTTGAGGCAGAACTGTTCCAAGTCAGAGCTCAGCTAGAAAGGACTTCAAGCGCTAAGCTCAATGAAATGCTCAATCTTCAGAAATCTTCTTCGAATTGAATTGGTTTAGGGTATGATTTCTCTCCCTCTAATATTGCCTCTTCCAGTACTACTGTTTTTGTTTCTCTTGCTAATAATGTTGAAACTTAGAATAATAATGTTAAAAATGACTTAGCTAGTGAGAACATAGACAAGGGTAAATCTATCTTAGGAGCACCCCCTAAATTTGCTAAGAATGAGACTAAAAACCCTAGGGCTAAGAAGGCTAACTCTCAAAAGCCTAAACAGAAAAAGCAGCATCTCTGTCATCACTGTGGAGCAGCCGGTCATACTCGACCTAATTGCTATAAGTGGTTAGCCACTCAACAGAGCAATGGCATAATCGCATCAAGAAACCAAAATCAGTTTCCACTTTCTTTTGCTCCTCTTGGAGATCTTTTCAAAGCCCTCATGTTCCTTTCGAACTTGATCGGTTTCAATTCCTCTCCCTCACCACTGGATCAAGATTTTTCCAGACGGAAAGATTCTTTCAAGGTGTGGAAGGAAAAGGGCTCCAAGTGATTCTATCACTTTTTCTCTCTTTCTCTCTGTTTTTTATTGCATTACTTGTGTGTTTTGCTTTTGTGTTTTTGAGTCAGTCTAGTTTTATGCATTGCTTTGTTTTGTTTAACTTGTTTTTGTTGATTATTTTTCAGTTTAGCTTTGTTTTGTTTTTCAAATAAAAATAAAAAAAAATGAAAAATTAGAAAAATATAAAAATAGTATGTGTTTGTGTACATTGGTACTTGTGTACCTTGGATGGTCATTAAAACAAAGTTTTCTAAACTTTGTATCTTTTATAACTTGGATAAGCATCTTTATGCACAACTAAGCAAGTGAGCTTTGTGACTCGAGTTTGTAATGAGTAAGATTAAGTAGTCTCTTGTACTTAACACCCGTATCACTATTTTTGATTGGTTGGACTAGAAAATCCTAGGGGTGGCAATTCGTGTTCGCGTGTCGGGTTCGTGTCGTGTCAACTTATACGTATCCGACTATATGGGTCAACACTAACCCGACCTGTTTATTAAACGGGTCAAGATTCATCAACCCTAACACGACCCATTTATTAAACGGGTCAGTCGTGTCGACCTGTTTATCTAATTTTATCAAAATAAAGAAAAACATTTATGAAAAAAAAAAACAAATAAATATTTCAAATATAAAATTCAAAATTAATGAGTAACTGCATCACAAATAATCATTCAAAACTAAAGCATATCTCAATATCATAAATAATTAATCACAATATGTTAAAGAAAATAAACTACAACAACTAATAAGTTTATATACCTAGGGTTTGAATGGTATATTGGTAAAATTTTATTTAATTAAACGGGTCAGACGGGTTAAACGGGTTCCATAGGTTGAACCCTAACCCAACCCGTTTATCAAACGGGTCCGTCGTGTCAACCCGAATATGACACGAACCCATTAAGCCTCAACCCATAACCTGCTAATTTCGTGTCGTGTCGTGTCGGGTTCGTGGGTCGTGTCTAATTTTGCCACCCCTAGAAAATCCTAAGAGAAAGGCATAAATAATCATCTCACAATTGTTATCTGCCAATCATAATATGACATCTGTATGCTTCGGCATAGTGAAAGTACAATGTCAATGACATCTGTATGCTTCGGCATAGCAAAAGTGCAATGTCAAATGCTTAACATCATTGGGTATTTTTTTCTCTCTTTTATATTGCCATGCATGATATGCTTATAAAGTAGAACTCGTCCTCAGGTGCTAGCATCAAGAGAGAGGGTGCTCTATGGAGCATCGCTAGAGGCTCCATGCCGCACCGCCTACTGGAGTGGCCTAGCCCTCCTCCTCCCCTCCCCCCCCCCCCCCATAGAGGTTGGACCACTAGACAGGGTGGATATTCCAGATTGCCAGACGCACCGGTCTTACCATCAGACCTACCCACACACTGCCCTGCTCTAGCCGATAGATGAAGTACGACATGACAACTTGGCTCTGATACCATAAAGTAGCCTTGATATACATAGTGTATTACAAGTGCATCAAGACAAACATGAATGTTGGTGCTTTGGACAGAAGGAAGATGGGAGAAACACTTAAAACACTTCTCATCTAGACCAACGTCCAAGCCAAGGTCCAGATCCCTAGAACCCTGAAATGGTCAGAAGTTTCCTTCCCAGAAAGTTGGAAACTAGAAAATGAGAATCACCCTCTCCAAAACCAAAACCCAGATCAGAGTTCAGAGTTAGATTTTGTCCAGCAACTAGCAGATGGTTTTGTTAGACTCAGTTTTGACCAATCCAAGTTTAGGTCATCCTTAGATGATTATAGGCCTAGCTCCCCAATAGATCTCCGCCGATCCCCTCTACTTAGTAAACAGCCACCTATCCTCTTAGGAGATAGACCTGTATCCCAAGCCAGCTCCTCTAGACCTCTTGCACCATACCCAAGATCTAGACGAGACTTAGGTCCAGAGTTTCAAGGAGTAAAAACTAGATCCCAGATTAGTACACCCTGTTACATAGCCAAACAGGATTCAGTTGTTGATCAAGATGATGACAACAGTCAAAAGGTAGGATCCCCCTCAAGAACAGATATGGAAGACCCATATCAAGACTATGATCTTAAAGTCTTAAGAAAAGAGTTTAAGCCAAACATGAAGTTTTTAGGTGACAAATTTGACTTAGAGAAGAACCAAGTCAAAAGAGAAGCCTATAGAGCCAACCATACTAAGGAACAAAAACTTGAAGTTTTCAATGCCTGGCAAGAATTCATGAAAGAGGTATCCGATAATATCCCTTTCTTTGAATACTTTGAGAAATACTTTAGTTGGCACAGAAAGACTTGTAAGAAGACCACCCAATCTAGCAAACCGTCCCAAACCCTCTCTGTTACTACCAAAGTCAATACACTTAGTAAACAAGAAGAATTACTCCTCGAACTCATAGAACAAATCAAAGACCCAGTCACCAAAGCCCAGAAGCTTAGTGATTTCCGAGCAACCTGAACCTGAACCAAAGGTTCGTGAACCAAAAGTAGACTTGGAAAAAATCTATGATAGATTTTTCAGGTCTAAAAAAGAGGTTACTAACCTCGGATTTGGTTTCTTTGATCTCATGCTGGAGATCATTAATAGTAACCTCTTTTTTAGACTTGGAAAATCTATCATAGATTTTTTCTAAGTCGACTTTTGGTTCACGAACCTTTGGTTCAGGTTTGCATGTTTCCTTGACTAAGGTTGCTCGGAAATCACTAAGCTTATGGGCTTTGGTGAAGGAGAATGCCACCATAACCTATGTCAGAGGCATCTGTCTAAACAATCTTGAAGGAATTTATTGAAGGAATTCCTAAACAAGGGAGTGTCTTAACATATTTCTTGATGTTTTGGACAACTAGTGTATGAGATGGAGTCCAAGGGGGTGGATTGATTTGAAGTCTATCAAAAAGTGGTTTGCATTGCTGCTTGAGATTTTGATAGAATTCTGAGATATAATTGAGAGATCTTAGAAATCTCTGGAGCCGGGTTTTGTCTAGGATTTCATCTGGAAACTTATCTGCAAACTGAATAACTGGCTGGTTCCCTACACCATGAGAGTTCCATGGGTTTTGATATTTAGGGTTAAAGTTTTCATGACATGTGGATCATGAAGGTGAACTGTGAAATTTGGAAAACAGTCGAAATGGACTGGTTCGTTACTCAAACTGGTTTTAATGGTTCCTAAGAGACTGTCACTAAACCTTATATGACGGGTATCTCTAAAGGCCAACAAAATCGAATTTTTCAATCCTAATCTGATAAGTGGTTTAACTCCAACCTGGACTAAACCTATATGCAAGAAATTATGACCTTTCTTCTTGTAAGCTTTGATTTGTGCTGGGTTGAACAAGTAGCATGTCTCATATTCCTTGTTTATTCCATAAACTTGTTCTATGGTTCTAATATGGAAATTTGTCATGAAAGCCGTTTTCACGTTCCATGAAGACTTATAGAATTCTTTTGTGGGTACCTTAGGGAGGTTCTATTCTCCTAACTTAGGGTCTACATCTGATAATTCATATTCTTCACTATTGATCTGATAATTCATATTCTTCACTATTGATAATTCCAGTTTCTTGTGGAATTTCTGGGAATGTTGTGGATCTACTGGCTAAACTGCTGGTAGAGTTCTTTCTAAACAATCTACTCATCATCTTGGCTATCTGGGGATTTTAACACAATTAAAACCTAATTACTTGCAGCTCCAAATGACTGGATCTAACCTTAGATTTGACAACAGGGGTTTTTAACCAGAGACAAGGTGCCTTCTCAATGCACAGTATAGCCTCCAACTGCCTCTTTCTCCTAAAACGCCTGAAAACGCCTCAACGCCTCTCTCCAGCTAAACGGCTAAACGGCGAACCAATGATACAAAGGTCTAACTGGGCTATAGGACAACATTGATATAGGTCTTACACATCTCATAAGCATTCTACACCTGCAACAGATTTTAGGGCTAAACACAGAGAGAAGAAGAAGCAAATAATTGGGAGAATAACTGTGTTAAAATGAACAGATAAAACAAGATGAAGATTAGAATGAAGAGAAATAACTGGAGCAACAGATAAGCTGGTAGAAATAAATCACAAAACAGAAATAATGGATTGGAATATAATGAGAAAATAATGATGAATCAATTAATGTCATTAACTGAAATTAATGTAAATACTGAAAATAATGCAAATCACTTTGATAACTATAGCGGTATAACCGGCCAACTTTTGATTGATTTGAAAATAATGTAACTTACAACAACTAATCGGTCAACTTGGCTCTGATACCAAAATGGGGTAAGTTACAAGAGGAAGGGTGTCAAATGCCGATTGGGGCTATCTGATTACAAACTGGAGGCCGACTGAGGCCATCTGGTTACAAATGTAAGACTGATCGGGGTATTGCAAATGCAAAACTGGGTTGTCATTTCTTTTCTAGAAGTTTCTAGAAGGGAGGTTTCTTTTACTAAAATTGGTTCCTGCAATTTTTGGAGCCTGCCTTCAACTGGAGTGGAAGCTGATATTTATAGGGAGCTGGGAGCCTTGGATTCTTCAGAAGATTGCTACAAATCCGGAGAGTAAAATGCTTTTACTGGGGTGAAAATCTTTTCCACCGAAAGCAATAATGGTTCTGAATCGTTGTGCTGAGTATTGTTCATGAATAGTTTTCTGTCCCTTGTCTTTATCTGTCGGCTGACTGCTGGTTACTGTTCATCAATAGTGACCGGTACTGTAGATGAATCGTAAGCTGTCTTGAGGTATTGTTCTAAATAGTGACTGGTGCTATCTAGAAATATCATTCTGAACCTCTATTCACTGTCTAGCCTGTAGGCATCATTCGAATCTTGGGAATTCTGGAACAGAGGATTATTTGGATCAAAGTTAGTTGAGGCTTCTGAAGAGGTAGGAGAACCTTTCTCCTGAGATTGTAACTCTTTTGACTGGAGAAGTAACTGCTGGGCAAGATCTTTTAATTCTTTGCTAGATTTTTTGGCGATTTGGACGGAGTATAGACTGGACTGAGATCTTGTGACTGGAGCAATATTTCTCTGTACTGGAGGAGGAACATCCTCATGAATCATCCTGATGATTGTATCAATCTTAAGGGTATCCCACCACTTAACTAAGAATTCCCTGGTTAACAAATTCTCTTTAATGTCATAATTCCACATGATGATCCAGTGGATTCTGTACATGACAGTCATATGCAAAATGGCTGGAAACTGGCCACCATGATGTGTAACCTGACATCTCGAATTGAAATATCTGAGAGCATCCTGTAAGGGTTCTGGGAAGATTTGGGGTACTGATCCAAACATTTCCCACCACTTAAGGAACCATGTTGGTATTGTACTGGAGAACTTCTTATCAAACATTAAGAACCAAGAGTGATCAAACTTCTTGTTCTGGTAGAAAAGGACCTTTTCAAATGCATCCATGTAGTCATAGTAACTATAGTGGAGATCTGAACCTGTGAAAGTCTTAAGACCATTGAGAGTTTTTAGCAAAGAGGTATGCTGTCCCCAATCTTTGCAGCTGACAAAACCTGTGATTATGAACTTATGATAGAGGACTACTGAAGGGTTCTCTTTGTTCATAATGTCTTCTACCTTGGCAGATCCTTCTTGGATTAGGATATACCTGTAATACTTGATATTTTTCTCTAGGTGCTTTGGGAGGAAATGCCATCCATCATGGAGGACTTCCATGGCTAGGGCTAGGGGATCTTTTATATGAACCAAGTGTGGTTCGATATAAAAGATATGCTGGACAAATGGCTTCTTAAAATTGGGGGACCTATTTTTTTTTTGGGTGAAGGTCGGGATGATCTTTGAGACTGTATGGGGCCAAAGGGTTCATCAATTGTTTATGGGGTGATTTGCCTAGGGGTTGGAGTAGCTAGGGCTAAACTATAACTGGGCTAGGATGGTCTTTCGTAGTTTGGCTTCGGAATAGTAGAAACCAAATAACGATTGGCTACAGAAACTGGGGAGGCTGGTACTAACTGGCCAGAGTTCTTTGCCTGACTAGTACTACCTATGGTTTGTTGTTTTGGCGGCTGGGTCTGTGCGGGTTTCTTTCCCGACATTTTGGTTTGAATTCTGCAAAAATTCACAGGTAAGGAAATCAAGGATACTGTTTTGAGTTCTTTTTATGAATTCTATATCAAAGTAAAAAACTGAAAGGATGGCTTACCAACGTGCAAAAATCTATTTTGATGCAATGTTTTGAACATCTTTTTCTAAAACATGCTTTGTAGATTTGCAATCAATTCTTATTAAAAACTTTTGATTCAAAAGATCACTTTGAAATTTTGAAACACATAATACTATAGATAAAATTTCTTTTTTAATAGTGCTATAATTTGACTGAGTGGGAGTCCAAATTCCTGAATGGAAACAGACTATCTGTTCCGGAGAATTAGGATTAACACGCTGAAGGAGAATGCCACCATAACCTATGTCAGAGGCATCTGTCTAAACAATCTTGAAGGAATTTACTGAGGGAATTTCTAAACAAGGGAGTGTCTTAACATATTTCTTGATGTTCTGGACAACTAGTGTATGAGATGGAGTCCAAGGGGGTGGATTGATTTGAAGTCTATCAAAAAGTGGTTTGCATTGTTGCGCATTGCTGCCTGAGATTTTGATAGAATTCTAAGATATAATTGAGAGATCCTAGAAATCTCTGGAGCTGGGTTTTGTCTAGGATTTCATCTGAAAACTTATCTACAAACTGAATAGCTCGAGCTATAGGCTTGATGACACCATGTCTTATATCAAATCCTAAGAATCGAACGCTAGTTTGGAAAAGCTTGATCTTGGGAGCTGAAACAACAAGACCATTGGACTTGATAGTCTGAAGGAAAACACGCAAGTGTTTCCAATGTTTCTCTATGGATTCTGAGAAAATAAGTACATCATCAATGTACACAATAGCATGACTGGAGAATGGATTGAAAATCTCATTCATGATATTTTGAAATTTAGAAGGTGCATTCCTGAGACCAAAAGGCATTACATTCCATTCGTAATGTCCAAAAGGTGTGGTAAAGGCTGTCTTATAACTATCAAACTCTCTAATTTGTGTTTGCCAAAAACCACTCTTCATATCAAACTTACTGAAAATCACTGCTTTATTAAGCCTGTTAACTAAGTCTTTTTTGTTGGGAATAGGGTACCTTACCCATTCTAGGACTTTGTTAAAGGGTTTGTAATTGATAACTAATCTGGGTACACCTCTCTCAATCTTAGCATTTTTCTGGACATAAAAGGCTGGACAAGACCATGGTGACCTAGAATTCCTAATGATTCCTTTTCTAAGGAGATCCTCTATCTCAGCTTTACAAACATTCATAAGTTCCTGATTCATTTGGATGGGTTGAGCTTTGATTGGAATATCCTTCTCATTGAAATCTTTGGTATAAGGGAGAGCTACCTCATGTCTCTTTCTATACCAAAAGGTTGTGAGTAAATCGGAACAAACTTCCTGCTTAAGTTTTTCTTCAAACTCCCTAATTTTTATCTGGATTTCTTTGCATGTAAATCTTTCTTCGACTTTCTTGTATCTTAGATCTTCTTCCAAATATTTGAGTTGTTTGGTCTTTGCACTAATAAGGTTAAGGGTCTTGGAGACAGAGATATCTTGGAGGATACTAATATCTCTCGATTCAGGGCTCCTAAGAAACTTAAACTTAACTGGATGGCCAAAAGGGTGGCTAGTGATTCCTTCACTATCCGTTACAAAGGGATAATATATATATATATATATATATATATATATATATATATGCAAAGAAAAATAAAAAAGCAAAAAGAACAAAATGCTTTACATGATTGTAAGCGAGTATTCTAGGAGATGTGAGAGTTATAGGATGTACTTTGAAGGTGATAGTCCCCATCAAACAGTTATGATTGTGTGTGAGTTAAAGTGATTTTCTCATATCTCAAATCGTCATAACATGTATACACTTATACAATCTTGCGATGTTTTTCACACACAACACGCAATATTCTTTACTACTCTTGATACATGTGTAGGTACAATGTGATTTGGCCATCACAAGATTTACGTGTATTAATGTATGCTCACTAAACTGTCTTAACTCATTTTTGAAATATAAAATTGGTTAGACTTGTTTAGTGTGTATATTTTTTTTGGGATCTATATGATTACATTTCTATTGTTGAGAGATGATTTTGAAAGTTCAAAATGTTGTGTGGATCATTGGTTAAGTTGCAAGTTTGCTTGCATTCATATTTGTGTTTTTCCCTTCTTGAAAAACTGTTTTTAAGCAATCTTGACACCTTCTCGATACCTGGCTTATCTATCGAGCTCATCTATTGCATTCTATTGTAATCTCGACACCTTTCGATAGCTAGGTGGATCGATCGAGAAATCTCCTGTCTCCTTGATAGCTTCTCGACAGCTAGGTGGATCGATCGAGCTCCTTTATGATCTTTTCTGATTTGATCTTCGACAAATCCTCATTTGCTATCTCAATAGCTAGGACATGTGTTTAAACCTCGCTGCTCCTCAACACATCCCAATCGATCAAGCTTTATGAGGTTTCTATAAATATGTTCCTCGCAATTTCTAATCTCACTTTCCTCAATCTCATTCGATAGACTCAATCTTTTCACCTCCCAAACACTCACTTCTCTCTCAAAACCTTCAACCCACGTGATTTTCGTTCTTCTCTTGTCTCAAATCACTTGGTATGATCTCTATTTCACTCATTCTTCATACATTTCATGCATTTAGATCTAGGTTTTGGGTTTTTGAAAAATTTTTGGGGTTTTTCAAAATTGTTGAGTTTTTGTTGAAATTTTGGGATGGGTTTTTGTTCAAATGATCTTTAAACTCTATGCATTGTAACACATGTGCATTATAACTATATTTTCATGCATTTAGATGTGTGTTATATATGTTAAATTTCTTGTATGCTAGTAGAATTGGATAGGGGTGAGCCCATGATGCAATTACTATTGCATATCACATGCTCATGCATTTCATGCATACGTCCTTTCCATTCAATATATTTCTGTATATTTGGACTGTTTGGGACTTTTCTGAGTGTTTCTTTCTTCCCCCTCATTATCTAGTTTACGTTAGTGCGTCAATGGCACCAAAACGTAGGTCTACTCCATCTCGAAACCCTCTTCGTTCTGGGGCATCCACTTCCTCCGATCCTACTCTTTCTACTATTCAGTTTTATGATGAGCAAGCCCAAAAGGACTTCTTGGAGAACTTTTCTCGACGAGGTGTTCATTCGGAACACCGAGTCATTTTATCAAACTTCTCCCACACTAACTTACCCACTGTCATTTACAGTCAGGGTTGAGAGTCACTGTGTGACGTCCTGGTCACATGTCCGTGCTAATTCAAGAATTTTACTCCAACATGCATGGACTTGATTATTCAGTACCTCTCTTTCATACTCGCATTCGAGGTACGTGCATAGTGGTCACGCCGGAGTTGGTATCTAATGTGCTCCGTGTCCTGAGGGTAGAGCATCTCGACTACCCCAAATGTAAGAGTCTGAGGACTGTGTCCAAAGATGAGATGATTTCTGCTTTCTGCAAGTGCCCTTCTGATTGGGGTAATCATCAGTTTACACCATGTTTGACCTTTGCTAAAGGTCCTAGATTCATGAACATGGTGATGACTTTTATTTTGCACCCTTTTTCTCACTATAACTCTATCATAAAGCCTCGTGCTCGATTTTTGCTTTCCTTGTTAAAGCATCTTACTATAGATTTTTCTTCACATTTTATTCTTTCTATTATAGATGTGTATAGGGAAACGGCTACCCATGATAAACTCATCTTCCCTTCAGCTATCACGCAAATTTTATGCCATTTTTCTGTGCCTTTTCTCTCTTCCGACCACTTCTCTGTTATGTATGCCATTGACTACGCTACCGTTAAACGAAGCGAGGTGCAGTTTTGTCTAAGGCAGTCCGGTCCTGCAGCTCCTCCCACTTCTTCAACTCCATCCACCTCTGTTCCCTCTACTTCAACAGGAGCTGTGACTCTTGACACGATCATGGCGCAGCTTTAGTGCATGGATGCTCGCCTTGACACTCTCACTGATGAGTTGTGTCAGGTGAACACCTGTGTCAGCCATATTGCTAGATGGCAGGCCCGCCTTGGTTGCTTTGTAGAGTCTCCCTCTCCTCCGCTCAAGGCATCCGAGGATGACGACTCTGACGACGATGATGATGGTAAGGATGGAGATGCTAGCTCTTCCAGCTCTGACAAGATGTCTACTTAAAACTCCTACCTTTTGTCACTCATGACAAAAAAGGGGAGCATGTTTGGTTATGAGAGTAATCATAGTTAGGAGGAGGGTTAGTATAGGAGACTTTTGTTAAGGGGAGTGTGTACATTGAGGGATGTAGTGAGGCTTTCATGTATCTTTTCTTTTTTTTCTTTTTTTCTATTTTAGATACATTGTTCATGTACCTTAGATCTTATGATCATATTGTGATAGCAAACCTTATACTTGTTTATATATATGCATTTGCGATTGCTATTACAGTTCTTTCACCTTTCTCTACATGTGTTGTTTCTTTTCTCTCTTTATACACATGTTTCTTATAATTGTATGCTGTCTATTATTTCTATTTCACACAAAGATGCCTTGATGAGTTTTGTTTAAAGTGTTTCAAAAATATAGGTTGTCAAAGTCTTTCTTGCCATAGACTTTCTTCTTGTAAAGTTTTTCAAAAGTTTGTGTTATGATAGATTTTATTGTATTTAACAAGTAAATATGAGTTGAGTGACTTATGACTTCTCTCATATCTCATTTGTTTGTTGTGGTTTTGTCACGGATTGCCAAAGGGGAAGATTGTTAGGACATATGTGATTCACTTACTAGGACATATGTGATTCACTTGTTAGGAACATATGTTACTATTTTATGTAATGGCTAATCCTTTGAAAAAACGCACTTTACTTGTATTTGGGTAGATCTAGGATGTGTTTAATACATCAAGAAACTTTGTTTCAAGATCAAGTGTTGAAGCCATGCAAGTCTTTCCAAGATTCAAGTTTGAAAAGTGTCTGTCATTAAAGCTCGACAGCTAGCCATCTATCGAGCCTGAAGAACTGTCCCCGCCCCGTGGCTTGATAGCAGCTTGACAGATGGGGCATCTGTCGAGGTTTATGAAAAACAAAATTTCAGTTCTGTTTTGACTCCAATATGTGATTGTATGTTTGGGCTTTCTTTTTTCACAACCCTAAACAGATATAAGGATTGTTTTAAGGGCCGTCAAAGGTAGCTTGTGCGTGTGGCAAAGTTTGTTCATGCAAATTGTGACCGGAGACAGTATTTTCCCTTGTTCATCTTTCTTGTGAAGAAGTTACTGTGTTTGTACACCGTAGGGTTTTATGACCAAGTATCTTCTCAATCTTCATCGTGTGATGAACTGAAGAACTTTGCAGCCAACATCTTTCTTTAATTGGTGATTGAAGTCGCGTACTGAGATTCACGCAATTGGTTAGTCACATACTAGGAGTTGTGCATTAAAAAGGAGAGATTGTCACTACAGAACAAGTCCAATTAGGTATTGGGGTAAGGGTTCAACTATAGGTTGGTATAAGGTACTGCGATTCCTTTACTTGTAACCGCTTGTTGTGATAATAGTGGATTCTTGGGAGTAGTGACCTTAAAATCACCTAGTAGAGTTTTTGCTGTGTAGGTTTTCCCCATTCGTAAACAAATCACCGTGTCAATTTATTTCCCGCTGCATACTTAGTTATTTGGTAATTTGTTTGTGCTACCACGCGCTTTGCATGTTAATTTGATTAATTAATAAACTTGACTAATTAATCAATTAATATATCACAAGGGATCAATACGTTTTTGCATATCATCCTAAATAAATTCAACATCTCTTGATTACACCATTGTATTAGAGCTTAGGATTAATAATCTATATGCCTTTGAATTTTCAGTGTAACCAACAAACACACTTTTCATAACTCTTGGTCCTAACTTTGTTCTTTTTGGGTCAATCACTCTATAAAAGACTAAACACTCCCAAACTTTGATATAATCGAGGTTTGGTTTCCTTCCATTCCATAACTTATATGAAGATACTTTAATCTTCTTGGAAGATACTCTATTGTGCACATGATATGCTGTAAGCAATGCCTTTCCCCACAAATTAAATGCAAGCTTTGCACTTAAGATCATGGCATTTACCATGTCTACAAGAGTTCTATTTTTCCTTTCATCTAAACCATTTTGTTGGTGTGTATAAAGGGCTGAACTTAGATATATTATGCCATGTTCCTCACAAAAACACAGAAAAATCGTTTGGAAAATATTCACAACCTTTATCACTTTGTAGGATCTTTATTTTCCTATCCTTTTAATTTTCTACTTCAATTTTATAACGTTTGAACATGTCAAATAATTTATCTTTATTTCTCATCAAATACACATATGTAAATCTGGAGAAATCATCAATGAATGTAATGAAGTATCTTTTTCTTTCTCTAGTTAACACACCATTCAACTCACATACATCTGAATGTACAAGTTCAAGCATATTTGAATTTCTATTTGACTTAGAAAAATGGTTTCTTTGTCATCTTTGATTGAATACAAATTTCACATTTATTTTCATCATCATGCTTATATGAAATTATAACATGCTTTGACATAAAGTTTAACTATTTGAAATTTAAATGCCCTAGTCTAGCATGCTACAAAGAAGAAGAATCAACAATATAAGCACAACTAAAAACTTCTTTATTAATAACACTTAGTTTGTACATGCCATCAGTAGCATATCCTTTACCTACATATATCTCATTCTTGGACAAGATTAACTCGTTCAATTCAAGTACAGCTTTTACACCACTCTTACATAACAAATTGGCAGATATATGATTTTTCTTAATATCGGGTACATGAAAAACATTAGTCAATGTCAACATCTTGTCGGAACTCATTTTCACTTCAACAGTGCCCTTTCCATGAGCCTTTGCTTTATTGTAGTTGCCCATCAGCACCTCTTGTTCTATGGAAGACTCCTTATAAGTCTTGAATTGTTCTTTATTATTGCACATATGCACGGTTACACCCGAATCAAACCATCAACCAAAAGGATTTGCAATTACAGCCATATGAACTTCAGTGATCATATCAATATATATGTTACTTAGCATAACAATAATGTCTCAATAACATTTGTTTCATTGGCATTGCCTTCTTTATTCTTTTTCTTGTTTTTTAAGAGCTTACATTCGCGAATGTAATGGCCTTTCATTCCACAATGGAAACAAGCCTGGTTCTTCTTATCTTTGTTGGGATACTTGAAGTTGTTCTTCTTGAAACTACTCTCACTTCTATTCACTTTCAAGTGTTTATTGGTCTTACTTGAACTCCCATTTTGAATATTGTTCACATTCACTTTAGAATTGGTGTTAGTCCCATCTCTAACCCGACTTTCCTCTTCAATTCGGAAATGTTGTCTAAATTGCTCTAAAGTGAGATCTTCCAACATATGCAGAAGCTTCTTTCTAAAATTATTCTAACTTGGTGGGAGTTTTGTAATAATTGCACCCACTTGAAATGATTTAGGAATATTGATTGACACCTCATGCAATTGATCAACATCTGTAACTTATGCAATTGATCCAAAACTGAGACATTATCAATCATTTTATAATCAAAGTTCTTTTAAACAATAAATTTATTCGTACCTATTGTAGACAACGCATTTTGTACCCCTTATGACTCGGGCCCCCGTTCTCCAATGATGCTCGAACTCTAATGCTTAAGGCCAGTTTAGAGCTCAATCAGATACTAAATTGACTTGAAGAGTGTTAAAATGGAAAATATAACCTTTTAAATGAGCAAAAATCTAATTTTGGAAAAAAAATGACCAAAATGGCCCTCAGCTTGCGTACATGGATCAAGGTTTGCATACACGGGCCAAAGCATGTGTACGCAAGCACATTCTTAAGTAGCAACTAGTGTTTTAGAAGTATAAGAAAGACAAGTTTTCTACAATAATGGCTGAGGTTTGGAATGAATCGCACATCGTTTGGGAGCTGTTCCAAACTCCATTTTTTCAAATTTAAAAAGCCTTACATGGTACATTTTCAAAACACACAAAAATCCTACGAGAAAATCTAAGATTCACTAGAAAATAGTGAATCAAAAGGGAGTTTTTCACAAAACATCCTCAAATCAATTTTATTTGATTGGAACCTTTTATGGCCCCAATCCTTTTAGTTTAACGTTGCTAATCATTTTCTTATTGGTTTGTGAATAGATTTGACTGAGAGGAAGGATCAAAAATCAAGCCTAGGAGCTTTTTGTTTTAAGGTTTTCTTTCGAGCTTTCTTTTTATTTTCTATCTTTTTTTTTTTTTAGTTTTAATCTAATTTTTGGTTTGGTTTAGGTTTATGTATGTTTACCTAGGGTAGCATATAGTTCTATTTATGTTCTAAGCATGCTAGGTTGTTAGAATTAGTTTTTCTTGCTTGTGCTCTGTTTTTGCGTTTTTAGGTTTTTTGGGCAAGGACTTGCGTGCACATAAGCTTGCCTAAGCACGCAAGCTTGATTATGCATATGCAGGCCTATTCTAATATGCGTGATGTTGTTGCCCAGAAAACCTAAATTTTTGTTTATTTGTTTTGTTTCTACTTTCGCATGTTTGTTCTGTTTAGCCTTTTTTTTCACATGTTTTAGGCTCTATAGGTTCTTGCTTACCTCTTTCACATGCTTGTTTGCTATCATATGTTTAGATTAGGGTATTTCTTAGTTTTAAATGCCATGAACATGCATTCACATGCTCATGCATAATGCCATAAGTGTTGTGTTGCTGAAAAGTAAGTACAGGGTAAGTCATACATTAGAAATGTCCATGCATTTGTGTTGGTTTTTGACAATATTATGGAGCATGCTTAGATGTATGATTAGGGTTTCTAATATGTTAATACCTTGTTTTTGATATGTGTTGTTGGATGATATGCTTACTGCCTTGTTTAGATGTGTGATAGGATTTTCACGTGTTAGATGAATGCTAAGGTCTCCTTTGTATGTTTGGCTTTCTTTGCTTTGTGGATAGATAAGTATGCTTGTTTAGGGATAAAGATGTCATGATTTTATGTTAGATGCATGCTAGTGTGTGTGTGTGTGTCTAGAATACAAGTGTTAAACTAATTTTTAATAAGGTTAAGATTAAGACACAATGATGGGAGACCAACCTTAGGGTTGGGTGATCTTAGGTGCCTAACACCTTCCCAAGAGTGTAAATAAACTCCGAACTCATAGTTTGGTAGTAAGATCAAAAGGTCCTTCCTCGAAGGGACGCTATATATATGGTGCCTAGACCATTGTAAAAACTAGGTGGTGACTCCAAAGACCCTTTGTCCCCACACCTATCTTCTCAGTTTTAAACTTTGCCTCCAAAGTATTCCAAATCTCTTTCGGTGACTTCATTGAAGTGTAGAGATCATACAATCAATCCGAAAGAGTATTGAGAATGTGTCCTCTACAAATTTGTTTGTCTTCCTCTCGTTTCTTTCTTTGTGCCTTGATCTCATCACTGTCTTCATCACTTGTAGTAGGGAAAGGCATCAAATTCAGGTGCAAGATAGAAAATTTTCAGTGCAGTGAGTAGAAATTTCATCTTGTCTTTCCACCAAGAGAAATTGGTTCCATCAAAGCGATCCAATTTCACCAATTCATGATTCAACATCTTCAATGTTGTAACATCACTTGCTCCTTTCATTGTAGCAAATATTGTCTAAAATTGTTGGAGATAATACACAATGTAGTCAAGAAAGAATAAATGAACACAAAAGACAAAAAGAAAATTAAATAACTTGGAGGCACAAAATTGTTATCCTTAGACAATATTTGCCCTCACACTATCATTGCTAAAAGGTTATCACAAATTTGTCTCCAAGATACAACCAAGTTTGTTGGGTTCTACAAATAGCAATTTTAGAGAATACCCATAGGATTTCTTGTGTTTCTTAGAACTGATTTTGGGAGAGAAAAGAATTAGTTATGAAGTGAACATGAACTACTATTTATACCCATAGGGTTATATCCCTTCAAAAGGCATGAATGAAGAGTTAAAATGTGTCATAAAACTGTTCACAAGGCTTAAAACATTTCAAACATTCTAAACAGTCACCAGAAAATTCTGAAGAAGATTCAGTTTTATGAGTCTTGATCAATCGTGAGGAATCGAGCATCAATCGAAGGTTCTTCTCAATCAGTTGAACAAAAATTGAACATTGATTAAGAGGGGCAGAAGCTCCTGATCAAATTCCTTGATCACTTCGATTGATTGATCATAATCTCAACCGATCGAAAATTCTTGGATTTGACATTGAAAATTCCAGATCTTGAATTTTCATTTTATCATCTTTATAAATCAATACTATCCAAACTTAAATATCATTATTACAACCTATACATGTATATAGCTATATATACAACATGACCAACCTGTGCACACCCTTACTAGCTAGTCACATACATAATGCAATTTATTAAATTTGAGATTTGATTTAACATGGGTTCGACATGTTAATATGATAGAAGCATGATGTTGTCCAAGCAACGTCGTAAGACAACTAATCCCATCGTCCTTATGCATAAAATTATTAAAGTAGTCAAGATGAAAACATTAGGGTAACCACTGGAAAGCAAATGTTATGAGTTGCTTAACACCTTCTCTACACATAAACACATCCCTAAGCCAATTTCAATGGTTAATAGGAATTTTATTTCCTAATTTAGGATTAAAAAAAAAAAAAAAACCTTGCATACTCTTAACCCTAAGTTGGTAATAATTAGATGTTAGGTGGCCATTTGCTCCTAGAAAATCCTATAATTTGTGGTGACTCTACTCAAGCCTTCAAACATGAGATCTTGCTAGGTTGTCGATCCAAAATTGAATATTGACACATGGAATAAAGGAAAAATAAATTTGTCCCCAAGAACTAGTCTACCATAGGCATAATGATCTGCATATTTTCTCGCATATAGACTCTTTCTTACCAAGTAAACCACATATTCTTTCCTTTCACTTTAAATCCATATTTCTAAAATATGTAAAAATTTTCCTCCAACTCTCCAAGGAGAAAATGAAATCTTCACATTTAATTGTTTACACTCAAGATGCTAGCTAGCTAGTAAACCCCCTTCCCCCCCCCCCCCCCCCCCAAAAAAAAAAAAAAACCTCTAATGAATGTCAGTTTTACAATTAGAAGAATATTTCATCAAATTAATACATTATTTTTTTACTGAAACCCTTTTACCACCACTCCATCTTTGTACTTCACTACCTTTTTACCATCTTTCCTTCGATTGAACACTTGCCTGTTTCTTTCTAAAAGCTCAATCAATAATTGAAACATGGAGAAAATGGGCTTTTGCCCTTTTAAAAAAAAAAAATCCTACATTTTACTCCATTTCTCAAACTAATTAGAGAAATGCCCCTCTTTTGAAACTTGATTTTTTCAAAATCAAGTTTCAATTTAAAACTCGATTTTTGGACAATCGAGTTATAACAAACTAAAAATTAAATAAAAAAAATTTATGGAGCCCCATAGTGGCGTTTTAAGGACCCTATATTGGTGTTTTGGAACTCGAGTTCCATGCAAGTTTGTTTTTTTTTTTTTTTTTTTTTTTTTTTTTTTTTTAAGTTTGATCACCACATACCTATAATGACATTTTAAGGAGCCTATAATGACGTTGAAACTCGATTATGATAATGTCGAGTTACAAAAGATTGGTATTTTCTTAATTAGTTTAAGAAAGGGGACAAAATGCTGATTTTTTTTTTTAAGAAGGGCATAGGCCAATTTTGTCCATTGAAACATACTTAAAAGAAAAGCATCTAGTTGATGAATGATACTCCCTAATTAACCTCTTAACTTAAGGTTCTTCCACCTATAGTGGAGTGGAGTCCTCCCCCCAATGAACATATGCTATACATCTATCTATTGCATCATCACTATCAACTATTGTTGGCTCATAACCATGATTCTCAACTTGTACATTTTCTCTATCTATGGCGCTATCTAAGGAAGCAAAGACAAGTGTATGGTTAATAATTTTACCACCACTCCATCTTTGTACTTCACTACCTTGCTACCATCTTTCCTTAGCTTGAACACTTGCCTGTTTCTTTCTAAAAGCTCAATCAATAATTGAAACATACTTAAAAGAAAAGCATCTAGTTGATGAATGATACTCCCTATAGTTGACCTCTTAACTTAAGGTTCTTCCACCTTTAGTGGAGTGGAGTCCTCCCCCAAATCAACATATGCTATACATCTATCAATTGCATCATCACGTTCAACTATTTTTGGCTCATCACCATAATTCTCAACTTGTACATTTTCTCTATCTATGGCACTATCTAAGGAAGCAAAGACAAGTGTAAGCTTAAGAACTCCTTCAAAAATCTGCTATGTCTTCTCAAATTTCTCAAAAAATCTATCAGCTTTTCATTCTTTATGAAAGATGACATTTCTACTTCCAAAATAATTTTGGGATCCAAGAAAATAAGGAGCTAAATTATGAATCTCCATAGCCAATAAATATGCAAAGAAGACATTATCATCAAGCCTCAACCTTTGCTCCTTAGGCACTGAAATTCTATGTAATGAAATACCTTTAAGTGAGAATGGGAAACACCCAACAACTTAAATGTGGCAATGAATTTCTCACTCACACCAGCTATTAATAATTTGCAAATATGCAACAATTCCAAAATTCTCAAAGGTATGGCAGCCTCTTTTTGCTTCTAGTTTTATGTTTAAATTTACTTTTTGTCTCACCTTTTACAAAATAAATTAGTAAAAAAAAAAAAAAAAACTAGCTTACATCTTTTAATATCATGAGCTTTATGCCTTTTTCAAATGCCTAGTTCTTAACAATTTGCAAGTTTGACACCTCCTTGTATTTCTAGCAAAGCCAACTAGGGTTTAAATCCCTCCTCTCGAACTAACGAATCATAAAAATAAAATAAAAACAATTTGCAAGCTTGAGTTAATTCTAAAATTTTGAAAATGTGTTGAGACAGAGAAATAAATAGAGCTTTTGGATTGATTTTTTTTCACAACTAAATTTCTTTTTATTGTTTTTTAAAATTACAATTTAAACAATCAAACATGCATATTTTTTGGTTTATTCATTAAGTCATTTGAAAATCATTATGCAACTAAAGATAATATGAATGCTCATTTAATCACCACGTGATAGAATGAGGAAATTTTCTTCAAACTCATTTGAAATTTATTTATTTATTTTTAACTTCTTTCAAAATTAAGCAACTTTGTTTTACTTTTTTTCTAATTAAATTGAGGTTGTTTTGCACTAGCTAAAAGGGTTAGATTTAGTGTGGAGCTATTCATTGCTATTGAACTTACAAAAATAATGAGGTTTAAGTGATAGTGCATGGTAGTAATGATATCTTCTTCTTTTGTTAATAATTTTGTTAGGTTCTAAGAATTAGGAACTAATGTATTAGAACTTCAATTTGTAATGTTGGCAAACCATGATCAAAACATTCTTTAAGTTGTGTGTTAGACTTGCTCAAAGTATGGCTCTTAATGTAAAGTTGGAATCGAGTTTTATGCAGAATTCACTGTGCACTTTCTGCCTGACTCGATCGATCGAAAATTAGACTCGATCGATCGAAAGTCGTGCAGATTGATTTTCTGCAGAATTTTCCAACTCAGCCCTAGCCCATTTAATGTATAGGGTTTTATGTTTTGCCCTAAGTATATAAGGGAAAACCCTAGCCACGTTTTTAGAGTTCTGTTTTGCTGTGTTTGTGAATCTCATTGTGAGATCTAGAGGTGTTTACCTTCACATACACTTAGGGTTTCCAAACTCAAGACTCATGTCAAGAGCTTGGTAAATCATACAGTTGCAGAATCAAAGATCTTAAAGAAATACAAGCAGGTGCGCTTGTGGATTGCTGAAGAATTCAAGAAAGAAGGAGTCCGTAGATCTCGGAGCTATCATGGGGTCGTGGTAGTAAGTTTCCTACACTTGGGTAGCAATAGGATGTTAGTGGTCTAAGTCTTATTGTGTAAACTTCAATTCTTTCATAGTGAATTTAGTTTTACCTTGAGGATAGCTAGGTTAAATCCTCCCCAGGTTTTTTACCGGTTTGGTTTTCCTGGGTCATCAGATCTTTGTGTTATTTATTTTCCGCTGCTTTACTGTTTTTGATTACTTGTGTTAACCTAGTTCTGCTTAAATTACCTAAGTTAATCACTTGGCTAATTCTCTAGGTTAATCTGTTGGGTTTAAGGGGTCTAAACGAACTTACAAGTGGTATCAGAGCGGGTTGCTTTTGTGTTTGATCTTTTGATCTTTTAGCTGATCCTTGACCCCTGTTGTTATGGATTTCTCTAAAATCTTCTCTTTAGTTTGTCACATTATCTACTTGGTGTGCTTGTCCTTTACCATCTTTGTTAAAATTTTTCTTGAGTGTCTTGTTATAATCACATATGATAATAATTACATGTTCTATACTGCTTTAACCGCCTTAAAGGCACGTGATTCTTGTCTTTGGTATTTGGATAGTGGTTGTTCCAAGCACATGACAAGAAATAAAGCCTTGTTCAAGACACTCTTCGAAGGAAAGATTGGAACAGTTACCTTTGGAGATGGAAGTAAATCTGTGATCAGAGGCATTGGTACTGTGGATATTCCAGGACTACCAGTTTTTGAAGATGTGTGGTATGTTGATGGGTTGAAGGCAAACTTACTCAGCATAAGCCAGATTTGTGACAATGGACTGAATGTGTTCTTCACCAAACAAGAATGTGAAATACTTGATGAAGGAGGTGACTGTATGTGTGTTGGTGTAAGGACAGCTGATAACTGTTATGGTATCACCCCAAGTGTAAGCAACAAATGCTTCAGTGCTAAGATCAATCAAGTTGACTTATGGCATCAAAGGTTGGGACATGCTAGCCTTAAGCAATTAGAGAAGATTTCAAAATGTGATGCAGTAATTGGGTTGCCCAAGTTTGAGAAGATTGAAAAATGCATCTGTGGACCATGTCAGATGGGTAAACAAGTGAAGTCCAAACATCCGTCTGTAGCTGATGTTCAAACTACGAGACTTCTGGAGTTGCTACACATTGATCTCATGGGTCCTGCTAGAGTTCAGAGTTTAGGTGGAAAGAAGTACATTCTAGTTGTTGTGGATGACTTTACCAAATTCACATGGGTTGTACTGTTGAAAGATAAAGCTGAGACTCCTGAAAAAATGATTCATCTGTGCAAAAAATTGCAAGTAGAAAAAGGAACTGTGATAGCCAGAATAAGAAGTGACCATGAAAAAGAGTTTGAGAACACAAAACTGGCTACGTTTTGCAATAATCAAGGCACCCATCAGGAATTCTCTTCACCTAAAACACCACAACAAAATGGAATTGTGGAAAGAAAAAATAGAGTTGTACAAGAAATGGCCCGTGTCATGCTTCATAATAAGAAGATGTCTAAATCTTTTTGGGGAGAAGCTGTTAATACTGCATGTCACACTCTCAATCGGGTTATTTCAGACCAAATTCCAAGCAAACTCCCTATGAACTCTGGAGAGGAAAGAAGCCTATAGTCAAATACTTCAGAATATTTGGCAGTGACTGTTACATTCTACGTGATAGAGAGAACCTAGAAAAGTTTGATGCTAAGAGTGACAAGGGTTATTTTCTGGGATACTCTTCCACCAGTAGAGCATACAGAGTATACAATCTGAGAACTAAAACAGTCATGGAATCTTCAAATGTAGTGATCAATGATGAATTAAACTCAGAAGGCCATTCAGAACCTGCACCTCAAGTTCAAGAAAAGATTATGGAAGTTGATGATTCTCTACCTGAAAAATATGTGGGAAAGCATACAGAGGAAGAGTTAATGGTATTGAATGATACAGCTTCTGTGCCATCAAGTTCAGAACCTTCAACACCAGTTCATGGAGCTCAACAAGAACAGAGAGAGTTTCAGAGTCCATCAGATCAGAAAGGTACCACTACTTCATTGGTCAAAGGTCCATCATCAAGAGTTAGGTTGAATCATCCTGCTACTAATATTTTGGGAAGTTTGAATGATAACATGAGATTGAGATCCAAAGCATTAAATGTGATTACTCACTCATGCTATTTATCCCAATTCGAACCGAAAAAGGTGGATGAAGCTCTACAAGATGCTGATTGGGTAAATTCTATGCACGAAGAACTTCATCAGTTTGTTCGAAATGATGTGTGGGAATTAGTTCCTAGACCAGAGGGAGTCAATGTTATTGGAACTAAGTGGATCTTCAAGAACAAGTCAGATGAACATGGAACTATTATCAGAAATAAATCTAGGCTTGTTGCTCAAGGATACACACAAGTAGAAGGAATTGATTTTGATGAGACTTTTGCACCTGTAACAAGATTGGAATCCATTCGAATTCTTTTGGCTATAGCAAGTCATATGAATTTCAAGTTGTATCAAATGGATGTCAAGAGTACTTTCTTAAACGGCATGTTACAAGAAAAAGTATATGTTGAACAACCGAAAGGTTTTGTTGATTCTCACAGGCCGAATGATGTCTACAAGTTGAAGAAAGCTCTCTATGGATTGAAACAAGCTCCACGGGCCTGATATGATAGATTAACTGCATATCTCACGGACCATGGCTTTAAGAGAGGTTTTGCTGACACCACTCTGTTTATACGAAAGGATAAGAATCATTTTGTAGTTGCTCAAATTTATGTTGATGATATTGTTTTTGGTGCTACTAATGATTCTCTTGCTCAATCTTTTGCAGATGAAATGAAGGCCATGTTTGAGATGAGTATGGTTGGGGAACTAACTTATTTCTTGGGATTGTAGGTGAAGCAAACGGATGCTGGAATCTACATCAACCAAGCTAAGTATGCACGAAATTTGGTAAAGAGATTTGGTCTTGACAAGGCTGCACATGCTAGGACACCAATGGCTGCTAATGCAAAACTAACAAACGATCCATCAGGTGAGTCTGTTGATGTTACCCTATACAGAAGCATGATTGGTTGTCTTTTGTATTTAACTGCTAGCCGACCTGATATTGCATTTAGTGTGGGTGTTTGTTCTAGATTTCAATCTAATCCCAAGGTTTCTCACTTAAATGCTGTCAAAAGAATTATAAAGTATGTTGCTGGAACTTGTGATTATGGTCTGTTTTATAGCAAAGAGTCAAATCTTTCTCTTGCTGTTTTTTCTGATTCTAATTGGGCTGGTAATGCTGATGATAGAAAAAATACAACTGGTGGTTGTTTTTATGTTGGTGCTAATCTGGTTGCTTGGATGAGTAAGAAACAAAATTCTGTTTCTTTATCTACTGCTGAGGCAGAATATATTGCTGCTGGAAGTTGTTGTTCTCAGCTTCTTTGGATGAAGAAACTTTTGAGTGATTATGGAATATCACAAGACACCATGGTTGTTTACTGTGATAACTCTAGTACTATAGATATCTCTAAGAATCCTGTTCAACACTCTAAGACCAAACACATTAAGATTAGATATCATTTCATTAGGGATCTTATTGAACGGAAAATTGTTGCTCTTGAGTATATTCCAACTGAACGTCAGAATGCTAATATTTTCACCAAACCGCTTAATAGAGGAAAGTTTGAGACTCTTCATCAAGTCATTGGTGTGATTCTTTGTCCCTAGTCATTCTTGACTACATGGATCTTGTGCTTCATTGCTCTACCTTTTGTGACCTTTGTTTCTAGGATTTGCATTGCATAACATTCATGCATTTCATTCTAGGATGTGTGTTTCTTTTATAAAAAAAAAAAAAAAAATTTGCAAATTGTGTTTTTGCTATTTTTCTTTGAATCTGAAGACAAGGTTGGTCAATCAAATTTTGCATAACATGTTTATATACCTTGTTTAGCTTTGATGCACTTATGGCGATTGCACTTTACTAGCTAAAGTTTTGTTGTGCATGTTATGTGGGAAGATGCTATATTTGTTGATCACATGATCTTGATCTTGAAGTCTCATGTCTTTCATTGTCAAACTTATTCTTATTGAGAAAGGCATAAATAACCATCTCACCACTGTTTATTAGCCAATCATGAACACCTTAGTGCATATCGTAAGATTTTGTGCTCGAGAAAGTGTAGCACATGCACAGAAAGAACATAAGGTGTAGCCTCTATTAAAATTGGTGTGTACATTATTGGGCTATAATAATCTCACAAATTCAAATAAAATTGGTGTGTACATTATCCCGGCTATATTATTAAGTTTCTAATCAATTAAATTGAATAATGAGGCAAATCAAGAAACTTACATGATTGCAAGCTTTTATTCTAGGAAATGTGAGAGTTATATGATGTAACTCTTTAAGTAATAGTCTCTTTCAATTTCATGTGATGGATTTTGTAGAAATTGTGATTAATCAATATGTGCATATCACCTCACATGTTTCTCAAGCTTATGCTAGTTGCACACACTACACAAGTTATTCTTTGCTAAACTGTGTACATGTTATTATGGGTGTTTTTGGCCTGACCAACCGAGTTTGAATATTTCTGGAAATTGATGCAAATCATGTTTGCCTGTCTAAATGGTTGAGGGATTTTGAGAGATAATCTTACATTGAGAGATCTGGGTTGAAAACATGGGTTTTTGGAAAAACATTTCATCTCATACTCATACATTTTGTCTTAAAATCTAATGCTTTGAGGAGATTTTGAGCTAATTTGTTTCAATTTTCAAAAAAATTCATTTTTCCAGACTTTCGATCGATCGAGTCTGTTTTTCGATCGATCGAAAATGTTTTTAAAATCTCAGAAAACTCTCTGTGTGTTTCGATCGGTTCTCGATTGATACTGGATCAATCGAAGGATTTTCGACCAATCGAATCTGTTTTTCAATCAATCGAAAATCGGGCTGAGTATTTTTAAAAAGGTCTTTTTCACGTGATTTCTTCACTTTTTCAAAACCTTTTCAAATACCTTTTCTCCCTACCAACCGGTCAAGCTATCTTTGGAGATTTTTGTCGTTTTCCTCCGATCTTTTTGCATCATCTCTCTCTTCCAAGGCTGGTAAGACATTTTTGCTCTCTCTTTTGATTTTATTTTCTAGTTTCATGCATTTTTTTCATGCATTTTTGGGCTATTTTCGGCATTTTGGTTTTTGTTAATTTTGGAATTGATTTTGGGAGTTTCTTTCCAATTTTAATAATGGGTTTTTGTGGGAACACCTTATCTAAGCACTACATGTGGTTTAATTTGATTAGTTTAGTGCTTTGTGAGAAATTTGAAAACCTAGGGCTTGAAATTGATAAAATTGGGTTTATGTTCAATTTGATTGAAATTAATGAAATTGGCTTGTTAGATTGATTAATTTGATCATTATATTGTGTCAATTAACTGTTGTGATGATCAATTTATCAATTTGTTGTGTTTTGAAAACTTAGGTTTTTCAAATTGGGTATTTTTTGATAAAAATTGCTTGCTCAAGCCAATTTTGTTAATTAGGATTATATTTAAACTTGTCACTGCATTAGTTCATGCATCATTTGCATATTTTGTTCATGCATCATATAGATTTGATTTTTTCTATATTTTTTATGTTGTGCTAACTTGCAGTTTGCTCTTGGTATTTGTTTTTGCTCTTCTCTTTCTGTGTCTCTCTTTTCTTTCCTTAGCACCATGCCTAGGAAAACTAGAGCCCATAGGACTTCTGACCCTTCACCTTCTTTTGATAATGATCGGTTTCCTAGTGAGTCAAACCAAGTGACCTATGAGACCCTGAACCTTAGGCGTCATATCTGGGCTGAGCGTAAGGTCATACTAGATGAGGTAGATCCTGAGGTGAGACGTAACTTTGAGCGTCGGGGTTGGTTATCTTTGCTTGAGTATGAGCATCCTCCTCCTCCTGCCACCCTGATTAGAGAGTTCTATTCAAACCTCTCTATCCACATCTATGATACCAACACCTTAGTTAAGGTTTGGTTACGAGGTGTAGAGTTTCGCATTACCCCTACGGTTGTGTCGGATGCTCTTGGGGTGCCCATTGTTGACCATCCCGTTTTTCCTTATAAGGAGTCTCCACCTCTTGATGACGTATTGTCATACATCACTAGATCTTCTATCCAGTGGGGTTCTGATCCTCGGATCACTTCAGCTGAGCTTTTCGAGCTTCATTACCTTTTCTTTAGGATAGCGTGTTATTCTTTATGGCCTTTTTCTCATGTCCACACCATCCCTCTTGAGCGATGTGTGTTTTTGTACGCGCTTGTTACTGATGCTCCTATCAGTTTTCCTCATCTGTTCCTTCGTTCTTTGAACGAGGTTCATCAGTCTAGTTCTACGGCTCATACGTTATTCTTTCCCGTTTTTATTCATAGGATTCTCCTTTTTCTTGGTTTAGGTGATTTTCCTGCGTCTGAGCCTGTTCATGTTATTGCTTCTATAGGTGCTACCTTTTTGAGGCAAAGAGCTGCTCAACTTCGAGCTAGCTCTAAGCGTCCTCGAGTAGAGCCTTCCGGTGTCACTCCACCCCCTTCTTCTTCTACAGATACTCCTGCAGCTGGGACGTCTTCTGATCTTGCTGTTGCTGCTGCTGCTGATGTTCCTCCACCGTTTGATGATGTTTCTGATCTTCGTCGGACTCTTGATACTGTCGTGACCGTTCAGGCGGCTCATGGTCAGCTTTTGGTGGACATCCTTGATGAGCTACGTGCATTGCGAGCAGATTTGGCGAGTTCTCGTCATTCTCCTCCACCTCCTTTTGATGATGAGTGAGTGCCCTTTGGCAATTCGTCACAAAAAGGGGGAGTGCATTCTTGTGTAGTTCTTATGTATCTAGGAGATTTTTGTGGAGATTTTCATTTTAAGGGAAGTTTTGTACTTAGTAGTGATACTGCGGAGCTTGTGGAGTTATTAGATTGTATCTAGGCGCTTCACTGTGTATTTTTTTTAGCTCTTGATTAGGATATATTTTTTTGAGATACATTATTGATGTATATGTTTCTTGATTCACTATGCCACTCTGCTTATTGATTTATATTTATGATGTTATTCATGATATATGTCTTTATTTTGTGTCATGTGAAATCAAGAAGTTATTTTTATATATTTCCTGTTTTTTTCCACACATGCGTTTATGTGTTTGTTAAGTGTTACAGGAATATACAGGTTGATTCAGTCGTGCTGCTGTCTACTTTGCAACTGTTAGATAGTAGTTAGGTAGAATTGTTTAAGTGGCTTTTTATTTTGTAATGGGCTGTTTCATTTTGTAAACTTTAAGCTTTTTGTTAAGTCTGTGTTTTGTCACGGATTGCCAAATGGGGAGTTTGTTAGGTTCTAAGAATTAGGAACTAATGTATTAGAACTTCAATTTGTAATGTTGGCAAACCATGATCAAAACATTCTTTAAGTTGTGTGTTAGACTTGCTCAAAGTATGGCTCTTAATGTAAAATTGGAATCGAGTTTTATGCAGAATATACTGTGCACTTTCTGCCTGACTCGATTGATCGAAAATTAGACTCAATCGATCGAAAGTCGTGCAGATTGATTTTCTGCAGAATTTTCCAACTCAGCCCTAGCCCATTTAATGTATAGGGTTTTATGTTTTGCTCTAAGTATATAAGGGAAAACCCTAGCCACGTTTTTAGAGTTCTGTTTTGCTGTGTTTGTGAATCTCATTGTGAGATCTAGAGGTGTTTACCTTCACATACACTTAGGGTTTCTAAACTCAAGACTCATGTCAAGAGCTTGGTAAATCATACAGTTGCAGAATCAAAGATCTTAAAGAAATACAAGCAGGTGCGCTTGTGGATTGCTGAAGAATTCAAGAAAGAAGGAATCCGTAGATCTCGGAGCTATCATGGGGTCGTGGTAGTAAGTTTCCTACACTTGGGTAGCAATAGGATGTTAGTGGTCTAAGTCTTATTGTGTAAACTTCAATTCTTTCATAGTGAATTTAGTTTTACCTTGAGGATAGTTAGGTTAAATCCTCCCCAGGTTTTTTACCGGTTTGGTTTTCCTGGGTCATCAGATCTTTGTGTTATTTATTTTCCGCTGCTTTACTGTTTTTGATTACTTGTGTTAACCTAGTTCTGCTTAAATTACCTAAGTTAATCACTTGGCTAATTCTCTAGGTTAATCTGTTGGGTTTAAAGGGTGTAAACGAACTTACAAATTTGATCATTACAATGGGAGAAGAGAAATTTGAACTCTGAACGTTTTTTTTTTTTTTTTATGGAAATACCAAAAATTACCAATTGAGCTACAAGGGTTTCAATAATAATGACATCTTTTGTAATATTCCATATGTAGTTCAAATTTTGAACCCAACCTCCTTCTCCCCCACTATCTACCTTAAATAAATAAATATATATATATATATATATATATATATGCTATGATGAAAGTTAATTGGATAGAACTATAGAATTTAACACACATCATTACAATTACAATTGGATAGAAGGTCGGTACCGGTACAATATTCACTAGCTTGCTTGGGCCTCCAACTCAATGACCCTAATAGGTGTTATTTTCTTTATGTGCAGATGAATTATATACTACGTTCTGATTTATCAGCAATATGATAAGCCATGATCTTTCTATGTTGATACGAAGAAAATGGAGCAAAAATGGAATGAATAGTGGATGATGTAAAAAGTATTTAGTACCAGTATTGCCTCTCTAAATTAAGAAGCTACAATTGCATGGATGTACAAGGCTAGCTATTATAACTGATCCGGTACGTTATCGATTGTCCTAAAATTTAAATGGTTTATTAATCATTTAATCAACATCGTATTCACCTTTTATGGGTCGAATATTCAAGAATTATTCATTCATCTATATTTAATCATGGGAGTCGATACCATATCGTACCGGCCTGTACCGGCCAGTGCATCGGTACAGGTACACCTTTATTTTATATTGGAAAAAATACCGGCCATACCGGACTAGAACACAAAATGCTGTGTGTGTTTTTTTTTTTTTTTTTTTTTTTTGTAATTGTTTCAATTTTTTAAGGGCAAGATGGTAATACTCACGTATATTATGGTCCTAAGGTAGATTCTTTTGATAGATAGGAGTAGATGATCTTATGTAGTTTGTGTTAACTTAATTATTTGTATTATTTGTTTTCTTTGTATACAATGAACAATTAAGTTTTTTGTTTTTATATTGTGTTTTTTTTTCTTTGTATGCAATGAACAATTGAAGTAATGTTTTATTGTAAATAAAGATTTTGTCTGTGTGTGTATATGTGTATATTAAATATATAAAATAGCGGTAAACCCAAAACGGTACACCGGTATTGACCAGTACCCGAAATATATCATACCAGTGGCCAAACCGGTACAGCCTCCAGTACGGTATTGACTTCCTTATATTTAATACTTCTGGCAAAGTTTGAATTTGGCATCCTTTCTATAAAGAGGCAGGAAGTGCCAGTCACTACATAGTTTTAAATACAGCGTATTGAGTATTTGAGTATATATTGAAAGAGCAAGACTTAAGTATAGTACTTAGGTACTATTCCTGAGGTTCTCTTTTTATAATTCTTCTATATGGATTTTTTCTCATGGGATAGAAGTGTATTTTTAAATTAAGTAGCCACATGTCTAAATCTTAAGAGAGAAACCTAAAGAGCAATATCTAAGATACTGTACCTAAGTTTTGTTCCTATTGAGAATTGACTTCTAAAGGTCATTTTTGAAATACAAAAATCTTAATTATGGGGATAGTGTAGCCTAGGTAGTACAGGTAATGCACATAATCTTGCAGTGATTAACTCGGTGTTGACGAAAGGCCTCAACCAATATGTGTGTGTCAAACTCATGAACGCGTCAGAGATTTAAGATATTCTACAGCTTGCTGCCTATGAGCTAATAATGACAACATTAGGTCTTAAGTTGATTTATGACTTGTTTTATATAACATACAATGCATCTCTCTCTCTCTCTCTCTCTCTCTCTCTCTGTGTTCACAAAGTAAACGTAAGTATATGGGAGGCTGAGACGTTTTGATGAAAGAAAGGAATTAATAATTCTAAGAATGTGCCGTTGCTTTCAGCTTTGAATAATCACTTCTAATGAAGTATCAATCTCCTATTCTGGCTCTTTTAAGGCGATAGCTACTTATAAATTATCAAAGTCTTTCATATTATATATATATATATATATATATATATATATATATATATATAAAATAAAAATAATAAAAAATTTATTTTCAATTTTTTGACAAATGTCAGAGACGTGAGCACAGTTGGTTTGGATCATTTTGGGCTTATTTTGTTGGCCCATTAGGTTACTTATCTCTAATAGTAATTCATGTTTTTGATGAACTAATAGTAATTCATATTTTTAGACTAATATATATAAATAAATGTTGCACCATGTATGAAATACTACGGAATGAAATGAGAAGGCATCAATTAATACTAGACACATGTAAATAAAACATTAATAATAAAATTTATAAGTATTATATTGGTTTAGTTAGGATTCATCATGTAAAAAGTACAAACTTTACACTAACCCAACCCACTAACCTGTGAAAAGTTTACATTTTTTTTTAGAACTAGATCAACCCAACCCACCAACCCGAGAAAAACATACATCACCTTCTGATTGGATTGAGTTGATTGGATAGATCGAGCTGTCGGGTTCATGTACACCCCTCATAAAAGTCACAAAACAGTGAAACACCGACTTCTACTCATTCTACAAGGACATCAATTTTGCTACTTTAGTGAATTTTGTAAAATGACCTTGTTGACAAGACTCCTTGGTAGCCAACAAAATTATCACCCGTGGGTAATTGTACATTGTACTGCTTGATCTATCATATATGGTGCAACATTTATTTATCTCACATGCATGTTTGTTGAGTGAAATTTCAGATCCAAATCAACCATTTCTCTGTACTTGTACCTTTCTTCACCATTAGATGTAGCATTAAATTCATGACAAACACAAGTAAATTTCAATTGTCAAACTTTTCTTTTTTGAGTTGTTTCCTCATTTTTGTCGACCTAGAACTAACGATGCGAAAAACTACAAATTGAGGTCAATTTATTCTACTTTCGAGTCTTGTCTAAAGGGCAAAAATAAATAAAAAATAAAAAATGTGTGAGATTCAGCAAGTCCACTTGGCAATTGATGAATCCATCTGGTGTGGGGGACTAACGAGTCCTCAAAGGAAGTGGGGTACAACATTAGCATTTTCAAACTCCATTTATTACTCTCGTAGTAGTCAAAAGTTATGGTGGGTAGTGTTTCTATTGTTCCTGCCTTTATAAAGACAAAATGGAAGTAGCTAGGTTTAGACGCGGAGGCAAGAGAGGAAGATGAGGATCTATGCTAATCATGTTTTTGTCCCTTGTTAGTCTATATGTTGTTTTGTTTGTTCATAGAATTCCATAGGCAGAATATTGCTAGGATTTTGTAGTCATTGCTTCTCTGAATGGTTTAAAGGCGGGCCTGTGGGCCACGCGGTAAAAGAATAAAAACTACCTTAAAATTTATGGGTTCTTCTTTAGACACCATACTCACTTTAACACAATTACACATTTTTTAACGCGTGATTAGATTACATCATTTATATAACACCACTAGTACTTAATGAAAAACAATTTAATCACAGCTTGTCATACGTCTAAGTAGTGTTAAAGTGTGCAAACAAATATGTGTTTTCAGACTTTTTGAAAACTCATTGAGCTATAATTTTTTAAATATAGATAATTTAGTCCTCGTTACATTAATTATAATTGTTTTTCTCATCATAATTTAAGAAATCAATAGATTTCTAGTGTAGTTAAATTTGAATCCAAGTCTCTATTCAATGATAAAAGATCTTGTCAATTAAGCTAACTAGATCTCACTTGTCATGTTCGTTAAAGGTGTAAAGTTTTTTCTTTATTATGTGTAATGACCTAAGTGTCCTAATTTTGTGTAAAGCTCATCTTACCTTTGACTTTGAGGCACCCTGGGTGGGGGCTAGAGAAATTTGAGTTTTCTTTCTCTCTATTATTCTATTTTTCTACACTATTTTTTTGTTTCATCTTTAATTTTATCGATGTTGACCCTATAATCTTAATAGTATATATTACACAATCCAATCAGTGACAGAACTATTTTAATTAATTACCTCATTCTCACTCTGCCTCCAATGCTGATTATTTTCCTTAGTATAATTTGAACCGACAAAATTGGTAGGTTTGTTTTCCATTATTCATTTCCTCTGGTTTTTAATTTTTATAATATTATCTTCAAAATCTTATAACCGACCATACGATACATATCCCGTGATTTTGTATTCTTTTCTCTGATGCAATCTTACACTATTTTATATATATATATATATATATATATATATATATATAATTATAATTTACCGACTTGTTATTAGACAACTCTGAATCTAGGATCTTTCTCAAAAAAGAAAAACCCTCTGAATCTTAGTAACAAAGAAGCAAATTATAAGTAAATGGACAAGCAAATCTTTTTGCCTGTTACAACCATATCATTCTATATTTCGATCACTACTTTTTGTGACCACTCACTTCGTCCTTCAAATTCAACACAAACGTTATATCTTTTTGACTTTCATAGATAACCAAATCTTTAATGCTATTGGCGTTTTCTTGATGATCGGCTTAGTTTCTCCATGAAAGTCTCCTTATGTCTGTTTGAATGATTGTCGGGCTTTCACCATGTCACCAGCCTTTTCTTTTTCTTTTTCCTCCAACAATTTTAGTTCTTTTTCTAATCTTATTTTCACGAATAATAATATAATACTAATTTTTTGGATTAAGATTCTTTATAGTTCTAAAAATAATTATACTATAGCATGAGTGGGTGCTCGTCAATGGACAACCTGAGTCACAACACTTGTGGTATTACTCAAATGGCTGTTCCCAGAGGATGAATACCCGGCATTACACGTAGATAGCTATGAAAGCCATTAATGAGGTTTTTTTTTTTTTTTTTTATATACAAAATAAAAATTCTACTTTAATCTAATATATATATATATATATATATATATATATATGTGTGTGTGTGTGTGTGTGTATGTGTGTGTAAAACTCTCTTTTGGAAACTTGAACTCTAGCTCTTACCTCCCACATTCCATAAGTATTTATACTTATAGAGTAATCATCACACCAAGAATGTGCGGTGATAAGGGTTTTTTTAATGGTACAAAACGCCACAAACACTATTACATTCATTTCAAAATGCCTGTCATCACACAAAATATTTTCTACTTCTTTGACCGGTTTGATTTTTATAAAACCTTGTCTGCATAGCATGGAAAACCATCAATTAGTGGTGATTTTGCAATGTGCACCAAAATTCCATTTTTCTACTATTATATGTACTAATGTGTAGTCTCGTGCATATGCACGGGTACAAGGACGTAGCTAGCTTTAGATTACCCCCCCCTAAATTTTTTTTAAAAAATATTATTATTATTATTATTATTATTATTATATATATATATATATATGTGTGTGTGTGTGTACTAATTTTAGCAATTTTGTTTTATAAAATTACATTTTTTTCCCTTAAACAATATCATTAATTCTTTTAAAAGTAATGCTATACTCACAAACATTTTTACAAACTGTTTTTGGTAGCAAATTCTTATTGGTTCGCACATGGACCCATCACTCACATTATTTTTTTACTTACAAGTAATCACTTATTACATCAATAATTTATAATAAAGTTTGTAGTGCTAGTATTTTCCTCATTTTAGTGACTATAAAAAAATTCATAAATCTTAAATCTTAAACAAAATATACAGACCCTAAAAATATAGCTCAACAACAAACATTACCAATAATAAAATTTTAAAAAAAATTAAGCTCAATTAACTAATTTTATTTAAAATAAACAACCCTATCATTTAAAAAATTCTAAACAAAAATAATTTTGTTCTTACCAACACCAAAAAAAAAAAAAAAATCTCAACAATTAAGTAGTAGCAGAGTCAAGGGTTGAAACCGCTGTACACAGCCAACAGTAAAGCCGCCCCCTTTAACTCAAAGCTTTAGCTCCCTCCCTGTACGGGTACAATTAAAAATAATCACAATTATATTTTTTTTTTTAAAAAGAGATTCAAATTATACATAGTATTAGCTTATATTTTTTTTAAAGCCATGCATTTCTAAAATATGTAATGGTTTCTCATTTTTAATATATATATATATATATTTAATTTAGAATTTCATTAGATTAGACTTTTCGGTTTTTTCACTCAATAATTCACTTATCACAAAAATTAAAAAAAAAAAAGGACTTGTGGTGGAAAATTGGACTTTAATTGAAATCCAATTTAGAATCTAATTGGATTTGGACTCTTTTACTTTCACATTCAATAATTTACTTGACACAAAATTAAAAATTAAATAGGACACATGACACAAAATTGAAAATCCAATTAAAATCTAATTGGATTTTCTCTAAACTTTAGCTATTGAGAGAGAGAGAGAGAGAGAGAGAGAGAGAGAGAGAGAGAGAGAGAGAGATTCTGGAAAAATTACATTTTACCACCCTAAACTATATTCCAGATTATACTTTGCACCCTAAATTTCGAATGTATGTTTTGCACCCTAAACTATTACATTTGTTATATTTTGCACTCCGATAGCAAGTTTACTTTTAACTTGGATGGAAATCCAAAATTTAGGGTGCAAAGTGTAATCGAGAGTATAATTTAGGATAGTAAAGTGTAATTTATCCTTCTTTTTTCTTAAGATTGAGAAATAAGCAATTGAGTTTTTTCACGTGATATCATACTTTTCAATTTAAGTTAATGTCAAACTTATGTCAAGATGCAAAGTGTAACAAAAGTCATAGTTTAGAGTGCAAAACTTGTATTTGAAAATTTTAGAGTGCAAAATATAATTTGGGGTATGGTAATTATAATTTAGGATGGCAAAGTGTCATTTTCTCATGTATTCTATCACATATTATTCATATAATCCCCTTTGTACATTTTGAAATGAATGTATTAGATTTCATCACATTATCAATAATTTATATAGATACCAAAACCATGATAATCAACGTTTATTTAAATATAGATAATGTCACAAAATCTAATTCACTTATTTTAAAATAAATTGATAGAATTTTAAGAAATCTACCAGTAGAGTTACTCCAATAGCTCGAGAATATCTTCGCCCTAATTTTTCTGTTACAGCGTTAAATTTCATTCCACATAAATTGAAAAAGATCACTAAATTACAAGAACATAAATCATTTCTCTATAGATTACTAAAATCTATGATAAACACAATAAAATAAACATGCTCTCAACACTGTCAGTGGAGCTTAATTATTTAATAGTCTTAAATATTGGCTTTTTTGGCACTTCAAATTCAAACAAACAATCCTAGCTCCATGAGAAGAAGAAGAGGAATTTAGACTGCCTTTGTTTCGAGCTTCGGTGAAAAAGTATTTTTCGGAAAATAAAACATTTTCAAGTGTTTATTTGTGTTCCTAAAATTGCTATAAAAAACATATTTCCAACCACTTTCCCATACCAGTAATTTCAGTCACCTCAACACCCGAATGTAAAAAAAAAAAATTTCCGGAAATCAATTTTAGGTTGACAAAGGCAATCTTAAAAGAATATGATTGAGGACGTATGAAAGTCTAAAATCATGTTGGTCTGCCGTGATTGGATCTTGGCCCAATCAGATCATAGCCCAAGATTCCTGTTTTCATTGGCCCATTATAAACTTTTCAATGTTTCCGATGCCCGTCATGAATATCGGAGTCTGGACAATTACAGATAATATCTATCATTTGCTTATTTCTGGAATGCTGGAATGATGAAATTACTTGGGAATAAATATAAATATTATAGTAAAGAATATAAAATTTGTAATAGGATATTCATTTGTTTCACAATAATATAGGAATTTAATATTGAAATTGGTTTGTGGGTTTCAGGTAGCTTAATTGGTAAAGTCTGATGGTTGTATAAGAGATTTAGAATTCAATCTCCGCCTACACCAAAAACTGATTGATGTCTTGGTTTGATGATGAAGAGCTATCATTAGGAACGGACGTCATATGTTGAAACTCTCTCAAAAAAAAAAAATATTGAAATTGATTGTGATGTCTTGGTCTGATGATAAAGAGTTATCATTAGGAGCGGATGCCATAGGTTGAAACTCTCTAAAAAAAATTTTGAAATTGATTTTCACAATTTAGTACAACGTTATAAGATTATATAATAAAACACTAAAAAATTATAGAATGGAGTCTATCACAATCAAATTGCTCAGTATTGTTTCTCAAAAAAAAAAAAAAATTGTGCTCTTTACTCAATACAAAATAGTAATCAATTATTAGGTATAAATTGAACAAGTGTATAATATCTCTCTCTCTCTCTCTCTCTCTCTCTCTCTCTCTCTCTCTCTCTCTCTCTAAAATTTCTTCCTCAATAAATATTAAAAGGAAAAAAATTACTAGTAATATTATCTCCCTTGCCCTGACATTAAATTCTAATAAATGACGATATTTCACGTGCTTAAATATCATGATGATGCATATAATACAAGTTTAAAATTCTTTTAAAGAATTGCAAATTACAATTTACTAACCTATTACTTGGCCAAAATTTAATTTTTCTATTTGTAATTTGAAATTTAACACTTTACCTATCTGAGGTTAGCTCTGTCACCCATAGTTTTTCTTTTAGAAAACTGTCGATATCGTATATTGTCCAAGCCTTATTCACAGGTCAAAATAAAGACCAAAAAAATTGAAAATGTGCAAAATCATGAATTCCAAGACGAAAAATGGTAAAAATAAAACAACATGATTAAGTGGAGGATCAAAAAGTCACAACATTTGAAAAAGTCATTTTACAGCAATTAAAGCCAAAACCCTAACCAAATATGGTCAAAAGGTTGACTTTTTTATCCGACTGTTGAATCATGTTGAATTTTAGACTGTCTCATAGAGCATATTTTTCCCTTTGAAACGATTGTGTTACAGGCCAAAATTAGAGTTAAAACAGATGAAATATCACCAAAATACCAAAACCCTTATAAAATCTTCATTTTTTTAAGGAAAACTAGTAGTTTTTTACCTAACTTCGCACAATAAACTGTACTGATTGGGCAAAAACTAGAATGAGCGGGCTAGACCATCTTGAACAACAAGGTCTTAGATAATTTTCATCAAAAGGGCTTGACGATATCTACTTCGAATTGGAATATATGAATTTTTCAAGAAAGAATGTTACAAAATTTTTTTCTATGTCACCTTCCTTCCGAGCGCAATATCTCAACAACCCTAGCTCCAAATGAAACGAACGTAGGACCGTTGGAAACTATACATTCAAAGCTTTCCGTGCATATAAAATTTGAAGAAAACGAAGCTCAGAAAGGCCTCCAAATAGCAGTGCAAAGATCAGGCTAGAAATCAGAATAAGACAAAAAAAAAAAAAAAAAAAAAAGGACTGATGAGGTGGCAAAAATGGGAGGCTAGCATTAGTGTATATAACCCCCCACCCCCCCCCCCCCCCCCCCCAAAAAAAAAATTTTGAGAAAAATCAAGAGGAAAAAGAGTTGAAAAATAGAGAAAGGGAGACAAAAGTGAGAAAATTCTGGAAAAATACCTTTAGAAATTCTGAAAAAACTCTCTCTCTCTCTCTCCTCCGTCTCTCTCTAGGAAACCATTACAAAATAACCTCATCCATTTTTGTTTGTAATTTTTGTGGATAAGGCTATAGGGATGGGTTAGTTTGTAAACATCATTCTCCATATATATAAAATCTTTCTTTTATCTTGCTTGTTGTTCATAGTTGTTTTATTTTCTTATGCTCTTGTATGTATTGTGTATATATATCTCTCTTTATTTCAATTGTCATATTATTGTTGTTGGTTTATATTATTGAGCTTGTTTCTCTAGATGGGTATTGGATCATCTCCTAGGATTTGTATGGGAAGTAGCCTTAGGGGGAAGAAATCACATCCCACCTAGGCATCTAGGGATTTTACTATTATTGCTTTTTAATTTATGTCATACATTTACTTTCAAGCAATCTCCATCCCCTTTTATTTTATGTCATCCTTTTAATCTCTTGCACATCCCCTCTCCCCCTTTACTTTTTTGCGCACGCGCTCGCGCTCGCGCGCGCACACACACACACACACACACACACATATATAGACACCTAACTAAAAAAAAATTCTATCATCTCTCTTAAATGTTTTTTAAACTTCCATTAGAGTACAATATGGGCATGTTGTTAGGATTAGTGCCCTAAAATCTTATTGTATGCTATATATGACAATATGTTTTATGTAATAAATTTGTTTTATTATTATCTAAAACAATGGTAGCATGAATGTTTGGACATTATCATATAGTCCTTGAGATACATAGTATGTGATTTATGTGATTTAGTCACAGAAGATATAAATCATATAATTTTTGTATATGAAATTGGACATTTCATATATGAAGACTATAACATGTCAATTAAGATAATTTGTCTTGATCATAGAAGTGAGGGCTTCTAATTGATATGTTAATATGTTTTAAGTGTATAAAATATATTGAACTGGGTTTCTGTGAGATTTATTATTTTATTAACAATTGTCAAATGAATAATAAATCGCATGTCTTCTCATTTACATAAAACTCTCAATCCTGAGGGAATGTGAATCCGATCATGAAATATAAGTTGCTTTGATATATCTAGAGTGAAATCTAGACAAATGGTCAAAGGAACACATATTCTCAAGATGAAATTCATAATCTCTTTATAAAGATATAAAATATTCCCTTGAGATAAGTTTAATGAGTTTGGTTATTCAGAGTGTTAGGCCTAGCCACTTTAGTAAAGAGTTACTAAAGTTTATATTTCATGAAATTAGATTTCATAAAATATATATGAATAACTTGAAAGATTAAAGTCGGTACTCAAGAATCAAGATGTAGTAATTTACAAAGTGACAGTTACACATTATGACTTTGTATTATTAAGAATATTTTCATGAAGGGGTTAAATGTTTAATAAAGTCTTGAGATTTAATTTGTTAATAAGGTCTAAAGTGCAATTATATTTATATAGCGGTATTAAATATAATTAATGGTAACTTTGGGTTTGTCAAAAGTTGACAAATAAGTCCAAAATCCATTGGAGCTAGAGTTTTATTTATCTCTTTTAGTCCCACTTCAAACCACACAATTGGGCTGGCCCAAAAAGCTAACTCAATTAGATAATCAATTATTTATTTAATAAGAATTATTAAATAAAGTAACTACCAAGTGCAAATATATATGTGTGATTAGGGAGAAGTAATGAAAGTTCTTCTCAAGGGAGACACTTGATTATTCTCTTGAAAGATTACATATAGAACTGATTAAGAGACCACACATCTGTGGCATATTATGAAATTGGAGTGAAGATTGAAAGGCATCTCAAGTTCAACTTTCATTTGTTTTGAATTTCACTGCATTAAGGTACACTTTTTTATTCTTTGTTTCCGAAACTCAAATGTTATATGCTATCTCACATGAATGAAGTAGATCCATTTTTATTCCACTGCTTGTTTTTGTATGAGATACAAAATTGCATTTTCCATGCGTTTAACCAACACATGTCTCATAAGAATGGTGATGACTTTGAACTCCCATTTCTTTATGATAAAGAATCCATAAAACTTGAAAGAGTTTAAAATCTATTTAAGAAAGAAACCAAATATATATATATATATATAAATGTCATTCATAATGCCAAAATAAAAATGTCATTCATAATGTTTTGGAACTCACTGGGGGCATTTTTAAGACCAAAAGGTATGACATTCCACTCATAATGACCAAAAGGAGTGGTGAAAGCAGTTTTGTATCTATCATCTTCACTAATCTGGATTTGCCAAAAACCAGACTTCATATCAAACTTAGAGAATACCACCGCATCACTCAATCTGTGAACTAAGTCATTTTTGTTTGGAATAGGATACCTAATCCATTCTAGAACTTTGTAATTGATCACTAGGCGAGGGGTTCCTCTCTCAATTCCAGCATTTTTTTGAACATAGAACGCAACACATGACCAGGGTGATTTGCTGTTCCTAATCAATCTTTTATCAAGTAAATCTTGGATTTCCTTTTTACAAAACTCTACCATTTCAGCATTCATCTGTATGGGTCGAGCTTTGATAGGAATGTTTTTTTCATTAAAATCTCTAACATATGGCAGGTCAACAATGTGTTTCTTTCTATGCCAAAAAGCATTAGGAAAATCAAAGCAGACATCATCAGTTAATATTTTCTAAAAATTATTAATTTTTTATTGCAATAATTTATCAGAAAGATGTCCAGCAATTTTCTTATACTTAACTTCTTGTTTGAGGAAGTTAAGATGATTAGATTTAATATGAATCAAATTCAAATCATGGTCAATATCAATTTCAGTCTTTGAAGCAAATTTGAATTTTACTCTCTGTCCAAAAGGATCAGTAGTAATGCCATCATGTTCAACAAGAAAGGGATACAAAGCATTGATAAATGGTAGTCCAAGAATCACTTTATCATGCATATTTTTAACAAGCACAGAAGGAATCTTGAAACAAACATTATCATGGTAAACAAGAGCATTGTTCAATTCATACTGGATTCTCATATGAGAACCATTAGCAGAAACAAGTTTTTCAGTGGACTTTTCAAAATATTTAGAAGGAATCAATCCTTCTTGAATGCAATTCATATCAGCACCAGAATCAATTATGGTAACAACATCAAAATGGTAATCATGGGAAACAACAATTTGAACTTTAGTAAACCATTTTGGAGGAAGTATTTTGTTAACAAGAGTAATGTGAGAATTAACAATATCAACAACATTTTGTTTGTGATTATCATTTTTTAAGTTATTTTTAAGTTCGGTAATCTCCTGGTAAACAATGGCGATTTCATGTTGGAGATCATTAACAGTTAGGGCTTTGGATTTCTTTTTATAAGATTTTCCCACAGCCCTAGTGAGGACATTAATATTTTTAGAGCAACAGGAATCAAGTTTAATAAAGGAATCTTTAAAAGTATTTTTTGCTTTAACATAAGAGGATGATTCAGAATCTGTATTTTCTTCAAAAACAGTCTCTTTATCATTTCTTGAAATGACAGTAGCAACATTAGAAGTAGTGCCTTCAGTTTTAACTTTTAAATCAAAAAGCATTTTTTCAACAGTGTCAATGGTTTTTGACTGAAAAGTTTTAAAAGCAATTTTTTCTCTTTGACTAGGTAATTCAATCAAAGGTTTCTCAGGTTTTGTAGAAACAGTTTGTTCAACAATTTTTTCTTCAATACGGTCAAGCTGTTGATCAATAATATGCAAAGACTCATTTGTAAAATTGTTTTGTTCAATAATTCAGGAAACAGGAGTCTCGACATTAGCAATTTTGAAAGGAGAAGCTTTTATCTCCATCTTTTGACAAGTCATAAGAATTGTCTCAGGAGGCGAATGGCTAGTCCTAACAACAGTTTTATCTTTATCTTCTTTAAAAAAATTTGATTTCTTTATTACGTTCAAATGATGTTGTGAATCAACATCTTTTGAAACATAATGGTTTTTAAGAAAATCAAAAAACAGAATATGTCTTTTTAAAACATTCATTTTTTCTTTCCATTTCCTTTTAACATGATCCTTTTCAGACTGTGAAAAAGTACTTTGGTAATATTTTCTTTTATCTTTGTTTTTTGCAGAAATAAATTCATTATACAGGGAAACCATATCAATTTCAAAACTTTGATTAAGAGAAGTCAAAACTCTCAATTGGTTTTGAAAAACAGGAGGTTCAATAGTTTGAAAATCAGAACCAAAAGGAGACACAGATTTGGTCTCTTCTTCTTCATCAGCAGATTTCTCATACGGAGAAGAAGTTTCAGCTTTAGGGTCCGTTCAGTTGGAGGAGTGAAAAAGTGAGAGGATGGAAAATTGTGGGAGGATGGAAAAGTGAGAGGATGGAAAATATTTAGTTTTCCCTTTTGTGTGTTCGGTTGGAGGAGTGGAAAAGTGGGAGGATGGAAAACTTTTGTGTTCGGTTGGAGAGAAAAGGGAAAGGATGGAAATTGTAATTTATATAAATTGACTATTATATCCTTGTTACATAATATGTAAGAAATAAATTTATTTCTAATCATTAATTAATATAAAATTTATCACATCATATATATAAATTTATATTATTATAATGTAAAAATTAGATTAACTCATATTAAAAACAATATTTAGTAATGTTGAAAAAAAAAAAAAAACGTTACTGTTCAGTAACGTTGAAAAGAATTATTAAAAAAAAAAGTTACTGAACAGTAACATTGAGAAAAAAAAAAATCAACAACGTTACTATGAACAGTAACATTGAAAAGGATTAAAAAAAAAAAACAACGTTGAACAGAAAAAAAAAATATTCAAGTAACGTTAAAAAAAAAAAAAAAAAAAAAACAGAAGAAGAAGAACGTGTTCAGTAACGTTGAGAGAAAAAAAAAAAAAATCAACAACGTTACTGTTCATGTGAACAGTAACGTTGAAAAGAATTAAAAAAAAAAAAAAAAAGAAAAAAAGAAAACAACGTTACTGAAAGTAACGTTGTTGAACAGAAAAAAAAAAAAAATATTCAGGTAATGTTGAGAAAAAGAAAAAAAAAAAAAAAAAAGAGTTGAAAAAAAAAGGTGGAAAGAGGGTATTTTTGTAAAAGTGCTACTATAGAACTTTTCTCTCCATATTTTCCTTCCGATTTGGAAGGGAAAAAAAAGTGGGCCCGGAGAGAAAATTTTCTCTTGAGTTTTCCATCCTTCCTATTTTCCTTCCCCAAACGAACAGTGGAAAACAGTATTTTCTTTCCTATTTTCCTTCCTATGTTTTCCATCCTCTCTGTTTTCACTCCAAACGAACAGAGCCTTAGTTGAATAAAAAGCAGTGCTAACTTGGGAGTTATTACTTGAAACACCTTTTAGCTTTAAATCAGGTTTAACAAAACTTTTTTGTAAATAATCAGCGAGATCTTGATCTCGTTTTGAAACACTTTCAAATCCAGCAAAGGAATGTCTTCCTTCATTGATCTTCAAGGGTTTGTCATCAAGAAAACTTATTTTAACAGTTCCATCAAGATATTGTTGAATATTTGCAAAATCAGTTTCATGGTAAATAGGTTTAGCAGGGGGTGATTCTCGTTCCAACAACCATTCTTTAAAAAGATTAATGTCTTCCCATTAGATCTTTTTTGGAACTTCAATCTTAGCATCAGAAGTTGAACATTGAATTAACATAGTTTTATCAGAAGGATCTTTAATATGAGCAGCTCGAGGATTCAACTAGGAACCCACAAGTCTATAATAAATGCGGTAAATAAGAGCAAAAGGTCTACTACCTTCATCCATATCATAACAAGAGGTTAACACATTTAATGTCATTTAAATTTCAGCTCTCACTTTAACGTCATTTAAATTTCTTTACTTTGTTAGTGTTGTTTCTTATTTTTCTCATTATTAAAGTTGCCATAAAGTAATTATGCTTGGGTAAAACATTTCCCCTACACACTATTCTAAGAAAATGCTTTTTCAAAAATCTTTTCCCACCTCTTCCTTAAAAATGAAGTTTTTTCAAATAAAAAGAGTCTTTTTAAAAGAAAGGTTTTTCCCTTTTTCTTCTTAAGAGTTTTCAAAACAATTTTTTTTTCTTTTTGTTAAAATGCTTTTCCTCCTTTTTTTTTTTAAGAAAGTTTTTCAAAGTTTAAAAAAAAATCCGTTTTTTTAAAGAAATTCAAAACCCATTTTTTTCAAAAAAAAAAAAAATAAATAATAATAATAATAATAAAACTTTTTTCAAAATATGAAAAATTCTGTTTTCTAAAAAGCTGTTTTCAAAACAAAAAATTTGTTTTCTAAAAAACTGTTTTCAAAATATGAAAAATTCTGTTTTCTAAAAAGCTGTTTTCAAAACAAAAAATCTGTTTTCTAAAAAACTGTTTTCAAAATATGAAAAATTCTGTTTTCTAAAACACTGTTTTCAAAATAAAAAATCTGTTTTCTAAAACATCAAAATAAAAAAAATCTTTTTTCAAAAAAAGTTTGCAAAATAAAAAAAATATGTTTTCAAAATACGGGAAACTCAAAACTAAAAAAAATAAATATAAATGGTTTCAAAGTTTTCAAAAAAAAAAAGTTTCAAAAGTGTTTTTCTACATGCAAAAGTGTGTTTTCAAAAATGTTTTCTTCAAAAAGATACATGCATTTCAAAACAAAATGTTTTCAAAAATACTTTTACCACGTTGATTTTGCCAAAAAAATGTTTTCTTCCTTTCTTTAAAAAGAATAAAAATATATCTTTTGAAAAAGTGTTTTTATCACGTTAAAAAATGTATTTTTTTAGAGAATTTGTTTCCAAAATCTTTTTCCTTTTCTAAAAATCCAAAAATTGGGTTTTTTTTTTTTTTTAAGAAAGAGATTTCCAAGGAAATAGTATCTTTTACCACGTTGGGTTTTCCTAAAAATAAAAAACAAGAGTTTTCTAAGAAAAAAAATGCTTTTCTCAAAACTTTTCAAAAAAAAAATTCTTTTTCTAAAAAAAAAATGTTTTTTCGAAATAATAAAAGTTAACGTTGTAACTTTTTATGCACTTTAATTTCAAGTCTTTTCTTAAAATAGTTGTAGTTTGAGGATTTATGTTCAGTACATTCTCTTGAGTCTTTGAACACCCTATAAGCTTACATTGTCCCTAATAATTCTTAGCACTAGTGAGTTTCCTTTGTTATCTTTTTGAATGATAAAAAATGAGAAAATGGAGGAAAACAACAAGGTGCTACTCTCCTAACCCTCTTTTTTTTATGTTGTAATTTATTTTTGTATGGCATATAGCATTCACATGCTAGCTATATAGTAAATAAATACTCACATGCTATTGTAAAATATACTTGTATGTTCTCTCACATGCTACCTATGTATATATCTCACATGTCTTGATTGTATATATTCTTTGGAGTTAATATTCATGTGTTAGTTATATGGTAAATATTTAATCACATATATGTACATTGTTTGCACAAAAAAAAAAAATCAAAATCAAAATGCCAAGTATTATATTTTTTTTCATAAAAAGTTGACATTTGAAATAAATTAAAAATTAAAATGAAGAACAATTTCCGGATGGGTATTGTGGGGTGTTTAACACCTTTCCACACGTAACCAAACTTCCGAGTCCAAGATCTTTAGTTCAAAGACTTTTGGTTTACCTTAATTAATGAATCTTTAAAATTTGGTTTAGTTAACTAAGTAATTTAAAATAAAATTAAACATCTACGTGACAAATCACACCTAATACAAAACTAATGGTTGGTGGTCTCCTAAAATAAAAATAAGAAAAAGGAACTCACATACACACACCTCACTCTAGATACACAAGCATATAAGATTTACGTCACCAAGGACCCAATGTACGACAAAACCCAAAAATTTCAAATTTTTGGGGGCATCCACAAAAACAACTTTTAACATCAAAACATAACATAACATGAAATGGATCAGAAAACTAGGGTTTGAAGATACCTTTCTTTCTCTTCTATCTCATCCAAAGAACCCATGGTCGAAGCTTCTTGCACCTCCGCTATTATCATTCACTGCTACTCTGTTCACTGCCACCATTTAAGACAATGGTTCTCTCAGGCCTTCATCGCAACTCCATGGCTAATCTAAGAAAGGAAGTTGGGGTTTGTGTTCGATTTGGAATATGGGGTTCATTAATGGTGGATTTGGGTGAGGAGTTTTGGTTTCGGCTAAAATTGTTAAATGATTGTGTGGGATTTATTAATGGTGAGTTTGGAGCCTTGGGTTTAGGGCCATGAATTTTTTGAGATTAGGCGTAATATCCTGGTTTGGTTTTGTGATGAAGGAGGGCTTAGTGGAGCATAAATGACATAGTGAGTTTCTAACTTCCAAGCCAAATATTTGAGGTAGTGAAGGTTTTGTTTCTAATGCAGTTATGCAACTGAGATGAAAAATTTCATGGCAAAGGGAGCCAGTAAGCTACAAATGAAAATTTTTTATATGTTTTTTTTTTTTTTTCTCAATTTAAAAAGGTTTGGTTGTTGTTTGTTTATTTTATTGTCCAAAGAAAAATCTCTCTCTCAAACTAAGTGCCAAATTAACGAAGCTAAGGAGTATAAAGAGTAGTATTATTGACTTCTTGTGATTTGTGTCTTGTGATATATCGGGTTGTGTAAAATTTGGATTGTGAAAGTATATACTAAGTTTCACCTCAAATACTCTGCCTTTTGATCCACTTTATGTTATGTTTTGATGTTAAAAGTTGTTCTCAAATGAAAAAGCAATAAGTGGGTTACAGAAGTCTAACGGAGCTAACTTCAACTGGGCACAATGCAAAATTTTAAATCACAAGTAAACAACTTAAATTTCAACCAAAGTTGTAATTTTCCCTTTAAAGAAAAAATAATACATGTTACATTAAAAAAAAAAGTTAATAAATTTGAATTTAAATTAATACATCAGAAGAAAAACAAAAGATTTTGTAATTTGTTTGTTTTTTATTAAATGTCAAACCATAATAGAGTGTGACTCTTGGTGAAAAAGTATGACCCTTGACGATGGGTCACAACATTTGGCAATGGTTAATTACCGCTATCAAGAGTGCTGTGACATTTCGTGAAGGAAAGGATATGTTTATATAAACAGAGTAATGGCTCATTTGGATAGATGATGATTATTCTAAAGTGTGTGGTGTTGAAGAGAACTACACACAAACAAATATCTCTCTCAATTTTCTCTTCAATTTCATTGGAGCATTTAAGTTGTGAATGTAGTGTTGTTTTTATAAAAAAAATCACCATACGAATCTCAATGACATTTTTTTTTTTTTTTTTTGATAAACTCAATGATTCTCCATATATGAAAGGCATTGCAGAACCCTTATATAAATCATGTTAATTTGTGAATCTAAGGAATGAGAAGGTACGCTTATAAACAAATTACTTGTTTTAATGTTTATCACTTCTGCTTTCCAACAAAACCGATAAAATAAGTTTATCCAAACAGTTAGAACATTGCAAATCATTCATGATAAACTTCAATTTGTCCCAAAAACTTCAACTATTAGAAAGTGGTGAATTAAATTTTTTTAACTATTATTCTAACACACATTTTCACATGTGTTAGAATAATTAAATTATTAAATTCATCACTTGCTTAATTATTTTTTATACAACTAATAATTTATTAATATTCAGCTTATTAATCTATTATTATTTTTATAATGAGAAGCTATTCATGGGTAAGAACTATTTCCCTGATCAAAAAAGAAAAAAAATGAAAAAATGAATTTTTTTTTTAGAGAGTTTCAACCTATGGTGTCGGCTCCTAATGATAGCTCTTTATCATCAAACCAAGACATCAATCAATTTTTGGTGTAGGCGAAGATTGAACCCCAAATCTCTTATGCAACCATTAGAGACTTTACCAGTTGAGCTAACTGGAACTCACAAAAAAAAAAAAAAGGAAGTATTTCCAAGCCCAACTTGTTTGATTATTGACAACTGTATATAGGTTATATGATTTATGTACAAAAAGAAATCCCTTGTTTCACTTTATACTACGTACATCAATTGTAGTATGTATTGTCAAGTGTCTGATTTCTTTCCATATAAAACTTTGGTTGTTTTATAAAGAAAATTAAAAAGAAAAAAAATGCATGCAAATTGTAAATGATGGAGTATGAAAGTGGAATACAAAAAAGTAGGGTAGAGGATTTGCATTCGGTTACATATAATACTTTATATCTACTTACTCATGTATACAACTCATAGTTTTAATTTTAAAAACCAGACCAAACAGGACAAATGAACCGGCTGGGAACCAATTCTGTTAGGTTCTAAGACTTTAGGAACTGAATGTATTAGAACTTCAATGTGTAATGTGTTGGTAAACCATAATCAAAACTTAGAGTTTAGATTTAGGCTTCTCAAAGTGTGTTTATGTGTAAAGCTGGAATTGAGTGACTACAGAATTTACTTGACTAAATCTGCAAGGCCCAATTGATCGAAAATTAGACTCAATCGATCGAACCTCATGCAGATTGTTTTTTTCTGCAAAATTTCCAACTTAGCCCAAGCTCATATGATGTGCGGGATTTCATGTTTTGCTTCAAGTATAAAAGGATAAACCCTAGCCACGTTTTAGAGGTTATTGATATGCTGTGTATGTGAATCTCTTATGAGATCTAGAGGTGTTTACTTTCATACACACTTAGGGTTATTATGATCAAGATAGATGTCGAGAACTTGGTGATCTCTGCAGTTGCTGTTTCAAGAACTTAAAGAAAAACACAAGTAGGAGAACTTGTGGTTGCTGTGGATCAAGGAAAGAAGTAATCCGTGGACTCAGAGCTGTCACGTGGTCGTGGAAATAAGTTTTCTACACAAGGTAGCAATAGGATATTAGTGGTATACGTCTTATTGTAAAAACTTCAATTTTTTCATAGTGGATCTGTTTTACCTTGAGGATAGCTAGGTTAAATTCTCCCCAGATTTTTTATTGGTTTGGTTTTCCTGGGTTATCATATCGTTGTGTTATTTACTTTTTCACATTTTTTTTTACTTAATATGATTGTTTTGTTTTAACCTAGATCTGAATAATAAATATAAGTATTCACTTGGTTAATTAACTAGGTTAAACAACTTGTGTTTTAAAGGGTCTAAAAATTTTACAAATTCAGTCCGGTAAAAACCCTTAAAATTGGTCAAAACCCAATCAAAGACTGAGAACTGGGAGTAATAGCGATTCTGTACCAATTTTTAAAACCATGATACAACTACACACCGATAGTCTTGTTAAAATAACCAGAGCACTAATACATAGAATCACATACGGACTTGGCACTCTAAAGGGTAAATTAATCATCAATAGAATCAAGATTTTCATAGCAACAGCTCTTCTCTCTTGTCATACAGGGACATGAGTTTCTCACTTAAAATCTCGCACTCCAGTCCATGAGTTCTTTCAACCTGTATAACTTAAAACAGAAAAAGGAAAAATAAAAATTAGAACAACTATAGTATAATTAACAAACTAATATCTTAGAATATTTTTTAAAGGTGATTTGCATGGTTAAATAATAGTCAATGGAGGTTTTGATACGAATGCCGGAGAAGGAATTGAACTTGAATTAAGTCGGTTAGAATGAATTGACGAAATTAGGTGCCTTAACTTGTGTAAATGAAGGATAAACAGGACAAAATGGGCAAATGCCCTTTTCACACAAACTAAGCAGCATTTTGCCCTCTTTCCCAAACTAATTAGGAAAATGCCCCTCTTTTGAAACTCGATTTTCTTAAAATCGAGTTTAAAAAATTTTTTTTTGGGAGCTCTATAGTGGCGTTTTAAAGAGTCTATAGTGACGTTTTCAAGACCTATAGCGGCGTTTTATTACTCGACCTTCATGAAATCGAGTTATATGCAATTTTTTTCATTTTTTTTGCCTATAACTCGACTTTGTAAAGATCGAGTTATAAAACGCCGCTATAGGTCCTGAAAACGTCACTATAGGCTCTTTAAAAACGCCGCTATAGGGCCTAACTCGATTTTTAGAAAATCGATTTTCAAAAGAGGGGCATTTCCCTGATTAGTTTGGAAAAGAGGACAAAATGCTGATTAGTTTGTGTGAAAAGGGTATAGGCCAATTTTGTCCGGATAAACACGTTATTTAAATATTAAGGGGAAAAAGAATAGTGCATGGCGTAATGTTAAAGGTTATAGTCAATGGCAAAGCCACAAATTTTTTCGAGGTTATATAGGGATACAAAAATTTTTAGAGTTAAAAACTTGTTTAAATAATAATTTATCTTTAGAATTCACATTATTAAAAATGCAATAAAAGTCAAAAGCTAATTAAATATATGTATATATCTTACATAAGTGACATAAATAAATAGTGTATCAATTTATGTAACTCACTAATAAGTAGCAGTTCACCATCGACTTGCATAAAATATAAATATTTTATTCACAAATTTTTGAAATGATTCTATTCACACTTGTTTATAAATAGCATTATCATTAAGTGATTCTATGTCTATAATTTAATAATAGAATTACATGTGTAATGACATACTTTGAATTTACAATGATATCTACGATCCTAAACAACAAATTAACTATTAGTTTTGAAAGAAATCTTTAATAAAAAAAGACTTCAAAATAAATTGTTAAACAAAACCAATAAAAAGTATGAAATATTATTAAAAATTTTAGGGGCCCAAAAATTTATAAATAAATAAATAAAAACAAGCTTTTGATTAAAGAATATAATGAGTGATGGAGTGCAAAAATTCAGGGGAGCCCTCCCTCAGCCACTGCTTAAAAGGATAAGATTGAGAATTAAAGAAGTAAAAGGAAGAGACCTATACAAAAACAAACCTGAAGATGTAAATTACAAAAAATCCTCCCTCCATAAGACTCAAATGATGACGCATTTAATAATATAAGCCCATCCTCCTCTAAGTTGCAAAGAATCTCAGATAATGGAGTCTTGTGGACTTTGCCATCTATTGATATTTGAACCACAATTTGCCTATTATCAATACGACTTGCCCAAATAGATATTGAAGTGCTTTGAGCAATGATTTTTGGTTTTTCCTCTTCAAGAGTTTCATCTTCTAGCCTAGAAATCCTTGATAGAAGCTCTTCCTTTTTATGAATAAGTCCCTTCACTTCCTTTTGTAGCTCTGGTATGTATTTTACCACACTTGAGACTGTTTTCGGAATGCTTAACTTCTTCTGTACCAGATCAAAAATAAAATAAAATGAAATAAAAAATAAAAGAGTCAAAATTGCAAAAATATTAGTGGAAATACTGTAATCGAAGATGTTTTTAACATAAATGAAAGAACTAGTACATTCTATGACACTTATTTTTAGCAGGAAGAAGATGAGTGAAGAGTTAAAAAAAAAAAAAAGGTGAATGGAATAGACAATTTTTCTACAAACCAGTTTAGAGGAAATTTTCACCAGTCCACTACATGATAACTCAAAAAATAATCCACGTGTATTTATAGTCGCACGACCTATCAAAGACACATGTGACTTATTTAAATAACTTAATGAATCATATTCTGATTATGATGACAAAGTTTTCCTCTAAAGCATTTTTTACTTTGCATCTGTCACACGACCTTTCCCTTTATTCCCCTTCCTATCTCTCATTTCTCTTTATTCCAAACAACTCTCTTTTCCATCCCCACTCCTCAAGAGAAAAAACGAAAGAAGCCGAAATTTAAAAAGGAAAAGAGGGGATTAGTACCGTTAGATCTGTGCCTGGAAGCAGTGAACGGAGAGAGGAGTACAAATCATTCACCTTCTTGCGACGACCACGCTCACTAGCATTGTGGTTAAGCTTCTTATGCATTTTTGGGTCACCATAACTAGTTATTGGCGGCGTAATCCGATCAAGCTCAACTTGTGCCTGCTGAGATGTAGAGAAATGAAGAACTGACTCTAATGTCTCTGAGTCTCCGACGTGGTTGAAATTCTGGTCATAATTTGTGTGATTATTCTCCAAGTACCATCTCGTGGTTGAAACCAAAGATGGTGATAATGCTAACATGATGGATTAGTTGAAGGAGCAGTTTGAGACTCAATTAGTTTGCCAATAAAATGAGATGTTCATGACATGAATTTATAGGTATATATATACAGCAGCCGGCCAGTAGTATCAACCTTAGCAATATTTTATATTCGTTTATTATAAGAAGGAATAAGACGGTAATTAGCTGAAGTTACATTATAATATATTGGATGATAAAAGAGATTATCAAATTATATGTAGTAGCATTCTCAAAAAAAAAAAAAAAAAAATTTTATTTAGTTGCTTCTGAGAAATTGCCATTCGCATATATGTTTTGTCTCTATCCACAAGCGAGAGACAAAGGGTATAGTTGTTTATATGTATGTCATGATTCTAATAATACCATTTTTTATGTTTTCTTAATCAATATTTCTAGCTCGTCTAACGATGACGTGCCTCCTGACGAATATTGAATCTCCAGTACTTTAAAATATTAGGATGTAGATTATCAATATCCATTAACAAATATTAATAAAAAGGTCTAAAATAAGTTGGCGTTGTTTAAGAACAAGTTGTGATTGAATTTACTCAAACAACTGAATCACTGTGAAATCTTTCCTAAGACTCACTCAAGTCTCGATTGAGGAAACACTAAAGTGTTGGAGAGTATATTTCACTTGAAGACCATATCAAGAAGCTGATTTGTAAGAGACAATCATAAGATTTGGACAATCAATATGCAAATCAAATTCAAATTATGTTTGACTATTATTTGTACTTCCATTATTAAATATGGGTCTCTTGTAGTGTTATCAAGTCAAATAAATTAAGATGTAGTCTTAGTGTTTATTGGTGTGGTAAGCTGTTAAGCTGAACCACATAAGTTCTTATCTTTCTTTTCTCATTACTTATACTTCCGCATCTTTTACAATTTTCCATTATTGTTCTCTTTAATATTCACACTAAGGTCAGCATATTGCATATGCTTGAGCAAGTTATTAATTAAACGGCTCTAATTAACCCTCACACGAGCATAGTCTATTTGGGCTAGTAGTTTTGCACAACCTTTTCTTAACCTAACCTATGTATACTTAGTGGGTTTCACTTAACTCAATTGATAAAGTCTCTGATTATTAAATAAGATATTTGAGGTTCAATTCATTCCTACACCAAGAATTGATTAATGTCTTAATCTGATGATAAAGAGCACAATCATCATAAACAAACACCATAGGTTGAAACTCTATAAAAAAAAAAAAAACCGTATGTATAATTAATGCTATGACTTTTACGAATAGAAAGGTAGTGCAATTATATTGCAGAAAATTCTGAGTCATTTCTCTATTTTAAATCCATAACCTTATCATTTAGTTCTTGATTTTGCACATTTATGTCATATATATATATATATATATATATATATATATGAATTTGGTTTAAATTACATCTTGTGTAACTTTAAGCAATATTACAACTCTCAAATTTTTTTTTAACTTGATGCAAATATTGACATATCTACCGTTAGATTACATTTTCTTCTTATATTCTTTGTACTTGCAAAATTGTAAGATGATTAAATATCAATAACTATGTCATCAATTAAATGTTTAAAATTCAATTTTTTGTAGTTTAAAGTTATTCATCATAGATGAGTTTAATTATATATCAAATAATAAATAACATCTGATTAAAACGAAATTTGGCATGCATGTTAAAAATATAGAGAAAATGTAATCCAACTGTAAACTTTTAAATTATTAATCTCATAAAAGTTATTAAGTGGTATAATATTACTTAAAGTTACACTAAAATGTAACTTAAACTCAACCCTATTTATTTATAATTACATATATATATATATATATATATATATATTTATAGGTGTCCATGTATTGTTGATTAAGAACTTTGGTAAAACCATATATTGCTAAAACCACTTAATATTCAGCCTTGCATTAGCGCAGGTAGTATAATTTATTTTTTATATCAAATAAAAACATACATGAAGATAAAGCGTTAGTACAAAAGGCTAGTTGGCCTAAAATGGGATTGGGAGAAGTCTACAAAAATGAATAGGGAAGCTAGTAGCTATAGCTGCCAGCTCTAATTAGGCCAAAATGGCCAAATACCACAATTTTCTGAAATTTTTAGCAAAAAAACACTGTTTCGAAAATAAATGGGAATGTACCAACTCGAGTTCCTCATCAGTTCCGCCACCGTGGCACTGCTGAGCTGGAGTTTGTGCGATTAAAAAAAAATAATGTGGTACTCGAGCCTGGCAAACTCGAGTTCCATGCAACAAAGTACTCGAGTATACCAGTCTCGAGTACCTTTTTTTTTTTTTTTAGATAATCGACAAATAAACATAAACATAAAAATAAGTAGTTTTTTTTTTTAATGTTTTTATTTATTTAAATAGAAGCATTGTAAAATATAGAGATTTTAATTTCAAAATATGAATTAATTTCTACATTAATTAAATTGTTTATTGTTTTCTCATAAAAATTGTTCACTATTTTTTGCAAAAACTATTTTTACAATTTTGCATAAAACTATTTTATGTTCACATTATTTAAAAAATTGTTCACTCTCTTTTCTGCGTAAATTATTTTCTGTTCACTATTTAAAAATTTGTTCATTGTTTTCTCATAAAACACCTACTGAAATCATGTTTTCCAAATTTAAACACCAAATCTGAATGCTTTTTCATGCATGCTTAAATTTCACAATAATCAAATTTGATTTTCTGCATTGATAAAATCTATTTCTACATTAATAAAATTTTCTCTCTGCACATCATGTTTACTGTATATTCGAATCTGCTTACTGCATTCATAAAATCTGTTTTCTGCATTAATTAAAATTGTTTATTTTTTTTCACATAAAAATTATTCACTGTTTTCTGCATAAACTATTTCTAGCATTCTGCATAAAATTATTTTCTGTTCACCATTATTTAAAAAATTGTTCACTCTTTTCTCTGCGTAAATTATTCTCTGTTCACTATTTAAAAAATTGTTCACTGTTTTCTCATAAAACACCTAGTGAAATCGTGTTTTCTAAATTTAAACGCCAAAGCTGAACGCTTTTTCATGTTTGAATTTCACAATAAACGAATCTATTTTTCTGCATTGATAAAATCTATTTCTAAATTAATAAAATTTGCTCTCTGCACATCATATTTGCTGTACATTCGAATCTGCTACTACATTCATAAAATCTATTTTCTACATTAATTAAAACTATTCATTGCTTTCTCATAAAAATTGTTCACTGTTTTCTGCAGAAACTATTTCTACAATTTTGCATAAAATAATTTTCTGTTTAGCATTATTTAAAAAATTGTTCACTCTTTTTTTTGCGTAAATTATTTTTTGTTCACTATTTAAAAAATTGTTCACTGTTTTCTCATAAAACATCTAGTGAAATCGTGTTTTCTAAATTTAAATGCCGAATTTGAATGCTTTTTCAGTATTTTGAATTTCACAATAATCGAATTAATTTTTTTGCATTGATAGAATCTATTTCTACATTAATAAAATTTGCTCCCTACACATCATGTTTACTGTATATTCAAATCTATTTACTGCATTCATAAAATCTGTTTTTTGCATTAATTAAAAATGTTCATTGTTTTCTCATAAAATTTTTCACTGTTTTCTGTAAAAACCATTTCTAGCATTCTGCAAAAAACTATTTTCTGTTCAGCATTATTTAAAAAATTGTTCACTCTCTTTTCTGCATAAATTATTTTATGTTCACTAAAAGTAAGTAGTTTTTTTTATCTATTAAGTTGTCACTTTTTTTATAAAAATATTTTAAACTAAATGAATAAACTTAACTAATTGGCTCTGTATTAATTATGGACACACACAACCACACTCATTCATCCATAAAATAATACATTACGTGTCTACTTAACTAATTAAATTCTTGAACAATCACTAACTTACAATTTTTCTTCTTAACTTTTTCTTACTTTATAACAAAAAGTTATTATAGCATGATAACAATACACACACATGTAATAAACCCTCTCTATTTTCTAATTATTAAATTAAATTAAATTAAATTATATTTATACTTTGCACACAAATATCCAAAGGGTAGAGCCGCCCCTGGCCAAAATAGCCAAATATAGGAACAACTATTTCATCTCACATCTTGATGTCATAAAATATTCAAATAGAATCCCAAAGAGGTCTATCATTTAAAAAAAAAAATATATATATATATATATATTCAAATGTTGAAAGAATAAATTTCATGTCTTCTAATGTTTGTATTTTTTAAAAACAAAGATATTCATGAGTACAAAATTATTCTCATGTTTCTATATATGTTTATGTTAATGTTTATTTTGTTTCTAAAAAAATGTTCATTTTTATTTTTTTTAATTTAAATGTTGTCTTCAAAATAATAATTTTATATGTGATATACCTATAACATTTTTATAGGCTTTTTTAATATATGGAAAGAACACTACATTTTTCTAGTGATTTGTTTTAGCTATATACATTACGTAATTCCAAATGCGTCTGGTTTGAAGAAACCATTTTATGGGGATAACTCTGATCCGCTAGATTATGAAAACTACGCGGATACAGATTTAAAGACAGACAGATATGCCAAGACAAAATGCTCTCCCACAGTGATAGATCACTGTTCACTAGCGACAGATCACTATTCACTGGCGACAAATCACTATTTCACTGGCGACAGATCACTATTCACCAGCACACGTGAATAACTTTCTGACAAATCAAGACAATCCAGAAAGATATAGACAGATATTCAAAAGTTACTACTATTTACTAGCATGCGTAAAAAGATATCTGATAGATTAACTTGAGTTAAATTTACCTACTCAGTTTACTTTACCATGGTTCATTTCACCTATAAAAGAGACGGACTACGAGGACAGAAGACAAGTTTCTAAGTTTCTAAGATTCTAAGCTTTTAAGTTCCAAGTTTTAGAAAGCCTTTTGTAATAGCCTTCCCTCTCCCTCAGAAAGACTTTTGTACATTCAACTTTTGCAAATCTAAAGATTAACTGTTCATTAGTTTTGGCTAAGTTTGTAAGAAATTTAGACCCCTGTAAACTTAGATTGTTTAACCTAATTAATTAACTAAGTGAATACTTAGGTTTCTTATTCAGATCTAGGTTAAAACAAAACAATCATATCAAGCAAAGCAGTGAAAAATAAAGAACACAATGATATGATGACCCAGAAAAACCAAACCAGTAAAATATCTGGGAAGGATTTGACCTAGCTATCCTCAAGATAAAATAACAAATCCACTATAAAGAATTGAAGTTTGTACATTAGCGACTTAGACCACTAACATCCTATTGCTACCTAGAGTAGAAAACTTACTACCACGACCCCATGATAACTCCGAGTCCACGGACTACTTCTTTTCTTGGCCTTTGCAAAACACAAACACCCACGTTTGTGACTTTGAGATCTCACTCAAAGGTTTAGCAACACAAACTCTTCTGTTTATGACTCCAAGACCACCCTTAAAGGTTTAGATCATCAGCACTTTTGATGACTATAGAAGACAGCAACTTCAACAACACCGGATCTTAAGATTCTTCAAGCAATAACACCGGTAGAAGATATGAGAGAGTTTTTTAGGAACAAAACCCAAAATACAAAAGAGACACACTCTTCTCTTTCTAAAAAGTCTCATAAAAACGTGCTAAGGGTTTCCTTTATATAATGGAAAAAGTAAATCTGAAACCCTAATCCTTAATGGGCTTGAACTGTTGTTTGGGCTTAATTAAAATTCTGCAAATACGACTTTCAATCGGTCGAGCCTCTCTTTCGATCGATCGAACCAGGCAATTTCTGAACTCTTCTTTCTGTAGCTTATATATTCTTGAATCTTAACTTGAATCACCTTAAGCATTGTCTAATAATACCTATAGACTCTAGGATCTATATATAGACAAGTTTATGTTCACGATCTGCCAATTGTTCTAAACTTTTAGAACCTAACAAAGTTTATATGAAATCACTTGCTCATTTTTCCCCTACTGTTCTTTGTTGCTACATATGATTCTTGTGCTTTGGTTGGACAATGTTCTCTGCTTTGTAATGTAGGAAACACCTTAGGAAGTGAAATGCCTCCAATTAGATATGTTGATGTTTCCAATATTCTGTTTGTGTAATTTGAAATGTTACACACATAACACTTATCACCCAAATTAGATTTATTGTACATTACTTGTAGCAAAATTTAATAGATTCAATACTTACAGACTCATCCAAACCACACAGACCAAACACTCTTTCACAAAAAAACCATATGGCTCCTAAAGCATGGACTCGCCACGTGAATACACAGATTGCAATGCAATTTTTTCAAGAATGCAGAGCATCCCTGGAAAGTTTATGCATCAATTTTGGGGGTGAGCTGTCCACCATTGCTACATTGATGTTCGCAGTGCTGCATGTGCTGCTCAACGATTTGGTATGTTCTTTGATTTTCCATTGAGTTTACACGATTTTGTTCATTCAACGATTTCGAATTTTTCAACAAATTCGGATGATCAATACATTCGTACACAGTTTTCCATTTAATTTTCACGATTTTGTACATTTAACGAATTCAAACTTTTCAACAAATTTAGACTATCTGTACATCTAATTTACACAATTTTATTTTGTACTTTCAAGATTTTAAACATTCAACGAATAAATTTTGTTTTTTACAAATTTGAACGATTTGTACATCTAATGTACACAATTTTCTCTTGAATTTTCACGATTCTGTACTTTCAACGAAATCAAATTTCTCAACAAGTCCAAAATATTGGTACATCTAATGTACACAACTTTCCATTGAATTTTCACGATTCGGTACGTTCAAAAATTTCGATTTTCCATTAAGATTTCACGATTTTGTACGTTCAACAATTTTGGAATTTTCATCAAATCAGGATGATTAGTACATTAGTACACAATTTTAAATTGAATTTTCCCGATTTTGTACATTTGACGACTTCAAATTTGGAAACAAATTTGGACGATCCGTACATCTAATGTAATTAATTTTCCATTGAGTTTACTCATTTTGGTCTGTTCTTCAATTTTCATTTAAATTTTCACGATTTTACACACTCAACGAATTCAAATTTTTCAACAAATTCATACTATCTATACATCTAATGTACACAATTTTTCCTTGGGTTTTCATGGTTTTGTACATTCAACGAATTCAAATTTTTAAACAAATTCATACGATCTGTACAATTAACATACATACTTTTCCATTGAATTTTCATTATTTTGTACTTTCAACGAAGTCAGATTTCTCAACAAGTCTAGACTATCTGTACATCTTATGTACACCTTCACGATTTGGTACATTCATTGATTTTCCATTGATTTTTCCTGAATTTCTACATTCAACTAATTCAAACTTTTTTACAAATTCGAATTATTCGAGGCATTTACCATTAGGTGATTTACATGAATAATTCATTTTTCCTTCATGGAGTTTGTCCAATATTCATATGGTTACATATTTTAAAAAACACAAAAACCATTTAAGTGCAATAACCGCGCCAATGCTAAAAACAGTTTATGTAGAAAACAATGAACAATTATTATGAGAAAACAGTGAACAGTTTTAATTAATGCAAAAAATAGATTTTATGAATGCAGTAAGCAAATTCGAATATACAGTAAACATGATGTGCAGAGAGCAAATTTTATTAATGTAGAAAGAGATTTTATCAATGCAGAAAAACAAATTCGATTATTGTGAAATTTAAGCATAAAAAAGCATTCAGATTTGGCATTCAAATTTAGAAAACACGATTTCAGTAGATGTTTTATGAAAAAGCAGTGAACAATTTTTTAAATAGTGAACATAAAATAATTTACGCAGAAAAGAGAGTGAACAATTTTTTAAATAATGGTGAACAGAAAATAATTTTATGCAGAATGCTAGAAATAGTTCATGCAGAAAACAGTGAACAATTTTTATGAGAAAACAATGAACAGTTTTAATTAAAGCTGAATACAGATTTTATGAATTCAGTAAGCAGATTCGAATATACAGTAAACATGATGTGCAGAGAGCAAATTTTATTAATGTAGAAATAGATTTTATCAATGCAGAAAAATAAATTCGATTATTGTGAAATTTAAGCATGAAAAAGCATTCAGATTTGGCATTCAAATTTAGAAAATATGATTTCAGTAAAAGTTTTATGAGAAAGCAGTGAACAATTTTTTAAAGAGTGAACAGAAAATAATTTACGCAGAAAAGAGAGTGAACAATTTTTAAAATAATGGTGAACAGAAAATAATTTTATGCAGAATGCTAGAAATAGTTCATGCAGAAAATAGTGAGCAATTTTTATGAGAAAACAATAAACAGTTTTAATTAAAGCAGAATACAGATTTTATGAATTCAGTAAGCAGATTCGAATATACTGTAAACATGATGTGCAGAGAGCAAATTTTATTAATGTAGAAATAGATTTTATCAATGCAGAAAAACAAATTCAATTATTGTGAAATTTAAGCATGCATGAAAAAGCATTCAGATTTGACGTTTAAATTTAGAAAACACGATTTCAGTAGTTGTTTTATGAAAAAACAATGAACAAATTTTTAAATATTGAACAGAAAATGATTTACGCAGAAAAAAGAGTGAACAATTTTTTAAATAATGCTGAACATAAAATAATTTTATGCAAAATCGTAGAAATAGTTTTTGCGAAAAATAGTGAACAATTTTTATGAGAAAACAATAAATAATTTAATTAATGTAGAAATTAATTCATATTTTGAAATTAAAATCTCTATATTTTACAATGCTTCTATTTAAATAAATAAAAACTACTAATTTTTATGTTTATGTTTATGTTTATTTGTCGATTATCCAAAAAAAAAAAAAAAGTTATAAGGAACTCGAGTTTACTAAACTCGAGTTCCTTACAAGGTACTCGAGCTTGGTGAGCTCGAGTACCATAATGTTGCATGGAACTTGAGTTTGCCAAGCTCGAGTACCACATTATTTTTTTTTTAATCGCACAAATTCCAGCTCAGCAATGCCACGGTGGCAGAACTGATGAGGAACTCGAGTTTCTGAAACTCGAGTTCCAGAAAAAGTGGTACATTTCCATTTATTTTCGAAACAGTGCTTTTGTGCTAAAATTTTTTGAAAATTGTGGCATTTGGCCATTTTGGCCGCTCTATTTACATGTGAAAGCATTATCCTAGGAACGAAAAAGGAGTGAATGGTCATCCCTTGTTGCTGCAGGTTTAATGTATGGGCAGGTTTCCTATTTCTCGTCTTTGCCCCACTTCCACTTTGGGGTGGGTCTTTCTTCTCCCGTCCCGTCCTAGCGGGTACCCGCTCTGCCCCACCGCATACAAGTTTTTCTATATATAATTTAGGCGAAAATACTATTTTCGTCCCTATATTTTCACCTCATTTCTACTTGGTCCTTACTTTTTATTTTTACCACTTTGAATCCTTATTTTGAAAAACACGTTTCATTTTGGTCCCTACCGTCATCTCACTAACAGAAATATCCTACGTGGCAAACAGATTGCAGTGTTGGCAAATGGATTGATGACGTGGCCAATAAAATAATAATAAATTTTGTTATTTGACATTTAAATAATGCCACGTCAGCATTTTAAATATTAAAAAAAGTCACGTTAGAAAAACAATTAAAACAAAATTCTAAACTTATGACTTTTTAAAATTAAATTAAAATAAAATTTTCAAGAACCCAGATTCATGAGATTTAAACATAAGAACCTAGATTTCTTAGCATTTTCTTGTCAACCAAACACAAGCCCAGCAAGAATACAATGGGTTAAGCACAAAATCACACAGTACGTCCCTCCGACAAACCCGTCCCTCCGCCTGGTACCTACGTGATCCACATCCCTAAGGACAAGTCTACCATGTTCCTCCGTCGGAAAACGCTAATCGCTACCAAGCCCTCACTCGCAAATCCATAACTCGCCACCGGCCATGCTGTCGCTGCCTTTACTGGTCCCTCAAAATCCTCGCTTTCCTCCTCACCCTCGTCGCCGTCTCCGCTGCAATATTCTACCTCGTAGTCAAACCCCGATCTCCGAATTACTCAATCGATGCCATCTCCATCTCCATCTTTGGCGTGAACCTCACCACCGCCACAGTCTCGCTTGAGTTTGACGTTACGGTCTCGCCTGAGTTCGACGCAAGAATACAATGGGTCAAATGCAAGAACATATGATTTTCTTGCTGGGCTTGTCTTTGGTTGACAAGAAAATGCTAAGAAATCTGGGTTATTATGTTTAAATCTCATGAATATGGGTCTGTGTTCTTTAGTGTTCTTGTTAAAGATGAACACAGATCTATATTCATAATTTTCTTTTTTCTTTTTTTATTAAAATTGATAAATTACTTTGAGAATAATTATGTTCTTAATTCATGTTCTTCCAACAAAATAATAAAAAGAAAAGAAAATTTTATTTTAATTTAATTTTAAAAAATCATAAGTTTAGAATTTTGTTTTAATTGTTTTTCTAACGTGGCTTTTTTTAATATTTAAAATGTTGACGTGGCATTATTTAAATGCCAAATAACAAAATTTATTATTATTTTATTGGCCGCGTCATCAATCTGTTTGCCAACACTACAATCTGTTTGCCACATAGGACATTTCTGTTAGTGAGATGACAGTAGAGACCAAAACGAAACGTGTTTTTCAAAATAAGGACTAAAAGCAGTAAAAATAAAAAGTAGGGACCAAAGTGGAAATGAGGTGAAAATATAGGGACGAAAATAGTATTTCCGCTTATAATTTATTGAAATTTTATTTAAAATATATAATACATTAAACAAAAACACATAAAATATTTTTTAAAAATTTCTAACATTACAATTCATTCTCAAAACATAACAATACAATAATTCAATTAAGTATTCAGAAACATTAAAAAAAAAAAAAAAATCAAACATGACAATACAACAATTAAAAAAAATTTTTAATTCAAAATTTTTAATAATACAATATCAAAAGACATTATATATGTAAAGTTTGACGCGCGTGCGCGCGCATACACACATAAATATATGCAAAACCAATAATTTTCTTTTTTTAATTTTTCAAGTATAAACGTAGCAGGCGTGGGGGAAAATTTTATCCCCCATCCCCACCTCATGTGTTATGCAAAGTGAGTAAAACTCATCCCATTAAGGGTGGGTGAAGCAAGATGGATTTAAATTGTCATCCCTAAATGTGATATTGAAGGTTCCAAAGTGAAGTAGATGCATCATTCTTGATGGCTCTCATGTAAAAGAAATCTAGAGGTTCTAAATATGATGCATTATTTATTTGTGTAACTTAGTGGTATAACACATACATTCCAAAACCAGTGCATTAATCATTTGTGGTCAGAGTTTGATTAAGAGGTATCATAGATTCCTATCATATTAATTAATTCAATTAAATGCAAGTTATTCGTTTTGTTCATTATTTATTTAGATAAGATGATAAGATGTGATGATAAAATGTTCATCTTGGTAGATTCAGTTTTCACATTGAGCTTGGAATCTTCTTAGAGGCATCAATGAAGCGGTAATGTATGAGAGTGTGAAGCAAGGAAGAGTGGGATTAAACATTGTGTTTGAACCCGGCCTTGCTCTTAGAAATTCGAAAGGAGGAGGAGAGGGTAGTGTGCGGATCTAGTTGGTAGAGGTTGAGAGAGAAGGAGGAGACATGGGATGACGATATGGCATTAGGAGGAGATGATGTTTTACTTTTATAGTCTTTCTCATTGGACTCCTTGGTTCTGGTAGTAGGCAAATGAGATTTTCACCCATAAAAGTGTGCAGGTGAGATGTTCTTACTTAGGCCAGTGAGCTTTATCATTGTGGTTTTCTTGGCTTCCGTGTTAAATGTTAATACATCATTTATTTGGGCACAAAAATTAGAAAAATTTAGATAAGATACATGACACAAAATTGGAGTCCAATTTATAATCTAATTAGAAATTTTTTTTTTTTTTTTTTGAGTTTTGGTTAGGACAAGTGACGCAAAATTGAGAATCTAAATCTAGACACATGGCACAAAATTGAAACTTTAATTTAGAATTCTATTTGAGTTTCTCTCTGCTTCACCTATTATTATATATATAAATTTGATTGTACGTAATTCTATTCATTTATTGTTAATATATGACAAAATACTATAAATACAGGTCAGATCCAACCCACTGTATAGACGTATATAATCATAAACCCATATATAAAAGAAATTTTTTTAAAAATTCGACAAATAGAAATAATAATGACGCATTTAATCATTCAATTATTGTTCTAAAAAGACTCTCAAAAAAATAAAATAAATAAAAGATAAAAAGAAAAAGGCAAGTTCTAACCTCTTACAAATAATTCCATCTTACTTCCCACGCGAAAATTCTTTATCTGCAAACTGATAAGCTTCAACATTAGTGGAAACAAAGTTTTATCTATTTTTCCCCCAGGCCCCAACCCTCTTCACAAAGCTTTCTATATCTAGTCATGCTGTTAAAACATGCATTCTTACTCGCAGTGGCAGCACCACGTTATGCTCAGGGTGTTCCCAGGAACACCCTAGCCTGAAAAAAAAATTATATATAATAATTAAAAACTTTTTTATTTGTTTACCCTTTAAATAACCAACATCAATCTCACAGCAAGCCCAATAGATTACGAAGGTAGCAAACCCTCCCTCAACCTCAATGTATTTCATTTTCATCTCTATCTCAGTCTCTCTCTACCTCAGTCTCTTTGCTCTTTATCTGAAGAGTGAAGAATGAAAATGAAAAATGAAATGAGACTCAGACTCTCTCTCTCTCTCTCTCTCTCTCTCTCTCTCTCTCTCTCTCTCTCTCTCTCTCTCTCTCTCTCTCTGACTTTGAACTGTGATTGTCTGTTGCTTTTGCCTTTTGCTTTGCTTAGCTTTATAAATTTTTATTAATATTTGCCCTATTTTTGGAATTATCCGTTGGTGTTGGGATTAGTGTTAGTGTTAGTGTTAGTGTTGGTGTTGGTGTTGGTGAGATAAATTAATTGTCTTTTAGTATTGGTGTTGGTGTCTTTTGGTGAGATACAATTAATTGGTTTTATCTGATTGAGTCTAGTCTTGCGATTGGGGGCCATGGGGCATTGGGGCTTGTCTGTTGAATTGGGGGGTGGATGGGGGCATGGGGCTGGGGTAAATGCACATAAGGATGGGGTGTGTAGCTTAGTGGTTGTGTGCTAGTGCAGTACTGCAACACTAAAAGACAATCATTTTATTAATAAACAATCATTTGTTAAATTATGTTACTATGTTAGGCTAAACAACAATTAATAATTTTAATTGGGGGAATCAACTAATAAACAATAATTAATAATTTAATTAACAAATACATTATAAAAGACAAACAAACTAAATTATGTTAAGCTAAACAACAATTAATAATTTTATAATTACTGAAACAACAATATAACAAACTATAGTTTATAAAAGACAAACAAATTAATGAAAGAACTAAATAACAATAATTAATAATTTTATTAATATTTCAAATGAACTTATAGTTTATTGTTTATTCTTTTGCTATAATTATGGACAAATATTTGATAAGAAAACCACGTAGAAGGCAATTGTAAACTTATTGTATTTGCGTGTTTTTTTTTATTGTTGTTGTTGTCAATATACAAAATTTTCTTTTTATTAGATTGTGTAATTTATGTTTGTTAAGAAACACTCTGAAAAAATTTATGGAACTGCCACTACTTACTCGGACATAAATGGACCAAAAAACAGAGAGGAAGTTCTCTATATTCAATATTACAAGATTGACTTTTCAAACTTTTTTTTTTTTTTTTTTTTGATCATGCAAGATTAATGCGGATCCAATTTTTTTTTTCTCGATCTTTTGATAATTGTTAATTCCTAGCTTGGGCCTCATCCATTCATGATTAATGGGTCCTCAAAAAAATATATTAATAGATAATTGAAGAATAAAAGGGTGAGGTTGAGGAAGAAAAAGAAGAAGATCGATCAATGACTTCATGTTATCTCTTTCCAAAATTTTCTTTTGCGATTTGCAAGCACGTATATACACACAGTGAGAACGAAAGATTTGCTGGAAGTGCATGTACTCCACGTTCCATGCATGGCAAACACGAGCCTCAAGTAGGTTAACCACTCATATATACGTGCATGAAGTGACACTTCACGTGGAACTCACACAGTCATCTGAATCCTCAGTTAGAGCTCCCAAGCTCATGGACAAACAATTACTTTAAAAAACAAACATGACACAATTCTTCTTTTGTATGTCTTCCAAAATCTAAGACAAAAATATAAGGAAATATTATTTTAATTATAGCCGATTAGCTGAAACTTTCAATATAATCTTCGGATCTTAATTTAAATTTACTTCTTCTTCTCTTTATTTTTTCCCTTATAATTATGTATTAAAGATAAACGTTGAACTTATGAAGATCTGTAAGAACATAAAGTAATAAGTTATGACCCACCAAAGACACCAAGTGTACATGTTTAAGTTCTTAATACTCTTGAAAAGTTCAACCGAGGTTAGGTGCAAATATTTTAGCCAAAATATAACTTTTCAATAAACTTATTGTGACCAAGGACAGAATTAAGATTTCATTCTTAATTGGGAAGAAAATGCGTGAAAGGAAATTCATTTTTTTAGATAAGAATTATACAAAGATTAAAGACTAAATTAATACACTAAAAGTAAAAGTAGCTAATGTCTATTTATTTGTTAACAAAATATAAATAAAAGAAAATACATTAAATTTTTCTATATATTTTAACTTAATCATATATCAAGGTATAACTCAACATTATTTTAAATCTGAAGTCATTTATGATTAATTTTGTACTAAAATTTTAGCAATTTCTCTCAACTTTAAGCCAAAAGATACCTATAATCCCTTATATAAAAGAAATTGTGTTGTCATAACCTATCTACCACCTAATCTCAAGCCTAAATTAAAAATTTTAAAATTTAAAAAAAATTTAAAAAAAAAATCAGCTTTGAGAAAAGAAAATTGAAGAATTGATGACTATAACAATGATAGAAAATATGAGAAAGAAGATTTTAATAACATAATTTGTTACTCGTTGTCGTAGCTATATTGGCATCCAAAAAAAATAAGGAATTAGTTAGCCTTTACTTTCTTTATTAGAAAATTAACTAGGAAGAAGAAAGCAACCATGAAGGGACGAGGGGCAAAAGGCCTCGCTCTAGTAGACATCACATGTAGTATTGAGTATCTAAAGCTATTGGTGATCTATGGACGAGTTGGCAGCAATTTGTGACGTAATTGACTACACTGATAATGTCTATTGATTAGGTGTTGTATGACCAAGTTGAGACCGAATGTAAAACGAGAAAAATGATAGTTTCTACCAAAGTTTTGAATTTCGTTCTTTTTCGGTCGAAACGGTCGAAAAATATTGTACCAATATGCAAATCGGAATGAGAAACTCCTTTGTTCCACCTTGAACAAAATTTTGGGACATTATTGGAAATTTTGGTCATTGCAGTTGATTTTAGCCATCAACGAATGTTATTCAAATTTCAGCTAGTACAAAACTTCTCCCTCTTCATCATCTTCTTCTGGGTTACCTGCCAACGACTCAACACTTGGAAATTTTGGTCATTGCAGTTGATTTTAGCCAGCAACGAATATTATTCAAATTTCAGCTAGTACAAAACTGCTCCCTCTTCATCATCTTCTTCTGGGTTACCTGCCAACGACTCAACACTTTTCCCTTCTCTCTCTCTCTCTCTCTCTCTCTCTCTCTCTCTCTCTCTCTCTCTCTCGGTTTCTTATTAGTTATTATTAGCTCCATTGTTTTATATTTTAACGAAAAAAGCATTTTCAATCAATACCATCCAACTACCCCTATAACTTTACCAAAGGAATTCTAGTACCATATAAAAACTATAGCTATTTTATATAGTAAACTATAATTCGTTGATTGCTACATTTATATGGACCCACTATTTTTTCTACCACCACTCACTGTCTATCACGTAAACTGTAGGGGTGTTAGGCCCAGCAATATATATATATATATATATATATATATATATATATTTATATGTACATATTGGACCGGCAGCTCAATTCGAGGACATGAAGGAGTCCGAGGAGGGGTGAACATTATTAGGGGAATCCGTGTTAGTAAGTGAAGAGGTTAGTTTTGATCATAAGGGTCCATGAGGGTGGTTCGAGGATGAATGCCTCCTTGGCTAAGCAAAGCCGAGGTCCGAGGGGGTGGTCCGCCATCCAGGGCAACGTTCTAGGTGATTCTATTGATACGAATGAGCATCACAGAAATGCAGGATAGGGGGAAGTCCTAAAATATCTAAAGAGAAAACTACTATCATCGCCTTGAATGCTCTATAGCTAACTCTCTGGCCTCATTAATGAAAAAATGATACCTGAACATTAATTTTCAGTCTTACAGCTACTACTAGAGACTTCAGAAAAATGCTAATGGGACAAAGATCAACACCAGCAATCTACTCTACACGTGGAGGGTAGAGATAAAAGAAAGAAGAGAGTATAAAACAGAAGGAAAATCCCGAAGGAAAGGGATCGAGAAATTAAGAAAAAAATATTATAGCAATGAAGAGCTTAATTTGTAATCTAACTTAAGAGAAATATATAAGAACTGATCTCCTCGGATTGTTCCGAGGACAATTTTCTTTAGATTAAACCAGTCTATCTTCATTTTCTTGTCATCTGGGTCCACTTTACATGTTGTCTAACTCATTAAAGCTCCCCTAGGGCCACTCTCTACAAATTCATTGTAATGGGCTCTTTGGGTCTAAGTTCATCCATCATTTGGGCTTGAGACTATATTGTGTCTTTACATAAACAATTACGGCAAAATATTTGATTTTTTTTTATGTGAAACTTGAATTTTTGAGGAAAAAAAATATATAATTTTCAATAAGCTTTTCTTGAGCCCCCAATCACACTTTAATAATGAATAAAACCATCAATCATGTATCATTGGGTTAAGATGTTTGGGAGTAAGAACATTGACTTAAAATTTTAGACACTGTTAACAAATTAAATAAGTGTTGACCAATAATTTTTAATATATATTAACAGTAATTTCGAAATGGTATGCTAGTTTGTTTCGATTCCAAAATCTTTCATTCCTGTAACTTAACCGAAAAAGCTTTCAAAACCAAATTCAAAACTTTGGTTTCCACTTGCTTTTAAAATGGAAATAAAAAATGAAAATGATTTATTTTAAGGGAAAGAATTAGTATTTCATAAATCTAAATAATAATATGATGTAATGATTTTAAAAACAGTTAATATCATTCCTAATTTTGTGGAAACAAATCAAAAATAATGTTACAGTCAACTCATTCTTCACAATTTATTTAATGTATGAAAAACTAAATCTTTATAATCTTTATTTTAAAGTCAGACGGAAATAATTCTTAGATGTGAAATGCATACCAACCCCAAGTTCAGTCAAATCTTGATCCAAACTTCAAACTATCAAGGGGGCTCAGCTATATATATATATATATATATATATATATATAATTGCAATAAGGCCATATAGTATAGAAACAAATTTTTTTTTTTTTTTCATAACATTTAAGAAGTTGACTATTATGAGTACAATGTAACTTTCACATAAGACCACCACTTCTATTATACACAATAAAATACAGCTTGTGATCATAATGGTTGGGGGAAACAGTGAAATTATTTTTTTGGATACATACTTGTTTACTTTGTGTTTCGTGTTTCCAACTCGATCGAATATACTGAGCTCACTTGGAAATTTCCAACTCGAATATACCGTCTCTGTCAAATACTGTTGTTTTACTTGTCTGTGCTAGTTAATTATAGCAAATTAGTATGCTGAATGTCATACCTGACCTCAGCTTACTGTCGAGGACCACTCTATAGCCTATATTGTTAGCAACTTAGTTTTTATAACTTTTCCGACTCAAATCATACAAAAAATATATGGATGTTTAGGTCTTTTGCCAAAAAAAAAAAATCACAAGGTGATTTATTAAATACGGTCTCATTGAATATTGATATATTTGAAATCATTTAGATAGGCGTTAGATAAAAATCCATAGGTTATACCGTTTTAGAATCGACAAAAAAAAAAAAAAAAAAAAAAAAAAAAAAAAGGTACTCATATTTTATATATACGTGGTAACGTGGGTAGTTTTTTCTTCCGTTAAGAACCTTCCCATTGCCTCCTGTTTTTAAATAGATTTGAGACACCTGTCAAATGATAAATCCAATGGTCAAAAACAAAACCACGTCACCCTACCTTATTTATCACACATGTACTATTTTTTTGTCTCAAACTTTCTCCCTCTGCAACATCACTGTTGCCGCACCATCACCGGAAAGGGGACCCTTCAGCGGCAAAGAGCATAAGGAGACACGATCTGGTTGAGATCTTTCCATTGCCATTTACCTCTCCTTAAAAAACCCAGAAGTTAACAGATGGAACTTGACCCAGAGATCTTTGATCCCAATCTTGTTTTATAAGCTTCACTTTCATAGGTTTGCTAGAATTTTATTAATGTTTGGGTTTTGCGGAATTTGAAATAAAATTGGCTCATGCTGTTTGTAGATTTGACTTTTTTGAATCATTAAAATTTAGTAAACCCATTCCCCATCAAAAGAGAGAGAAAAAGGTACTTGTACTTTGCTCCATGGCCTTGTGGACCTATGCCTCCGCTAGCAGACTGAAGCTTTCTTCTATCCACTAAGTGTTCTGGTAGATCTTCGGTTTGGCAGCTGTAATGTTGCAGAGAGAGGAAGGTTGAGACACAACAGAGGAGAATGTGTGATAAATAAAGTGGCGTTGACGTGGTTTTATTTTTGACCATTAGATTTATTATTTGACAGGTGTCTCAAATCTTTTTAAAAAGGGGAGGGAATGGGAGGGTTCTTAACGAGAGGTGAGCCTGTCTCATCATATTTTTTAGGGCTAATCCTTTAACAAAGTCCAAAAATATAACACATGATCTTCAATTCTCAAAAACCAGGAATATCTATAGGGAGCATAGTTTGTAATTAGTATAAAAGATATAATATATCAATTACCCAAAAAATATAAAATATATCCGGTATTAAATTAAATGTGTATTTTCATTTGGTTCAAGATTTAAAAATAAAAGTAAAAGTTATAAAAATGTGATTAAAATAAATTGAATTGAAAAAAAAGTAACTAGACATACCTAAAAGTATATAATGAATTTTTTTATATAAAAAAATTAATAGTTATAGATGTTAAGTTATTTCTTTTATTATATTTCAATTTTATTAGTAGCATACTTATATAATCTTAATGTAATTTATAAGATGTTATGAAATTTCAACTAATAATTAAAATTTTACTATATTTTTCTTCAATTTTTTGTTGTGTTTTCAAGAAAAATATAATAAATGTGAATGAAAAATATGATGTTTATTTTATTCCTTCATTCAATTCTCAAAAACTAGGAATATCTATAGGGAGCATAGTTTGTAATTACTACTCAAGATATAATATATCAATTACCCAAAAAATATAAATATATTCGGTATTAAATTAAATATGTATTTTCATTTGGTTCAAGATTTAAAAATAAAAATAAAAGTTATAAAAATATGATTAAAATAAATTGAATTGAAAAAAATTTTAACTAGGCATACCTAAAGTATATAATGAATTTTTTTATATAAAAAAAAATTAATGGTTATAGATGTTAAGTTATTTCTTTTATTATATTTCAATTTTATTAGTAGCATACTTATATAATCTTAATGTAATTTATAAGATTTTATGAAATTTCAACTAATAATTAAAAATTTACTATATTTTTCTTCAATTTTTTGTTGTGTTTTCAAGAAAAATATAATATATGTGAATGAAAAATATGATGTTTATTTTATTCCTTCATTCCCTTACTTAGCAAAATAATAATAATTGTCTTTATTGCCTCATATTATTAAAATTTTAAAAAGAAAATTTTTTTTATTTAAAAGTCAATATATATAGATACATGATAAATATATGGCAATAAGCAGGGACAGAACTACTCAAGGACTGAGTACGGCAATAAGCAGGGAAAGAACTACTCAAGGACTGAGGGGGGGCCATCCGCCCCCCAAATCTTTGAAAAAAAAAATATACTAGTACGTATATTAACAAAAAGAATTTTAATTCTAGCTCTTAAATTTATATACTTGGACCTCTCCTCCCAAAAAATTTAAAAACTGACCCAAGAAATCTAACAAACAGATAACAAGAAAAGCTATAAAAAAAATGCTCATTTTTAGATAATAAGAAAATCTTTGGACAAATCATAAATCCATTCTAAGCAAAAACAATAACAACAAATCAATTACAAATCCTAGCAAAAAAAAATCACAATAACCCACTAACCTTTACCCAAGTTCTCCCTCTTACTTGAGAGCTCTACGCCCCTCCCGAATAACTCCACCTTCATATCCATAAAGACAACTCTTATGCCACATATTGATTGTTTCATCCACACATTAGTTAGACCTTGAAAATATTAAGATGTGCTAATTGACTTGCAAAACTCTTGATCATAAAATCCGATTATTAATTTTTTTTTTTCAAAAGAAAAAATACAAATAATAATTAATAAATTAATGCTAATAATGCGACTTTGTCAACCTCTAGTATTGATATTCTAGTTTTTTAAAATCTTTCAACAAAGAACTTCACCCCCCTCCCCCCCTTAAGTTTGAATTCTGGCTCCGTCCCTAGCAATAAGATCTAATTATTTAAAATTCTTAATAGCTAAAAAATAAGATTTTAATAAAACTTTGAAAATGTTAATTTTTAATATATAGTAAATCATGGAACTAAAAATATTTATTTTGATAATTTCATGTCCTGTATAATAAATTAATATATAGTTATATATTAAAGTTAGGTCAAGTTTAAGTATTTTTATACAAATACGATATAGAAAATATTTACTACATTTAATTATAGAATAACTTGTAGTTTACTTTGGTTCCGTATAATAAATAAGGGTTTCTCTTTTAAAAATTTTTTTTTTTTGAAATATTGGTCATCTTTTAATTGTTAGTTTTTTTTTCTTTTGTTTTTCATTTTATTAATCTCGACGTGTCCAAATTTCTTATTGATTATTTCGCTATTATATGGATTTTTTTATGTGTTTATAAATGTTTTTATGTTATTTTCTTAAATTATTATTGCAAATATATTCCATAAATAATTTCCTCTAAGGACAAGGGTAAGATAAGGCCAAAGAAGTGGTGGTATAAAAGAAACAAAGAAAAAAAATTGAGGGAGTGGAGACAATACGTGGATATAAAGATAAGTACAAAGTCGGTGATAGGGTGACACCAATTAGAAAAAATAAGTTATACTTTTTTTTTTTTAGAGGAAATGATAGTAGACTTTATTAATTGAGAAATATGAAATACAATAGGGAAGAGAAAGAGGGACATATGACTCCCTTTTCTCTTTTGCAACACTAGCATATACTAGAGTAGCACGATTACATCGTTTAAACAAAAAAAAAATCCAAACTATGGTAAGAAAAGCGAATCTTCACTTAAATGCCCAGAAAACCTGAAAAAATGCCAAACGACACCCTCTTGATTTACATGGACATCAAAGTGATGGGTTTTTTTTTTTTTTTTTTTTTTTTTTTTTTTTTTTTTTTTCCCTCTTAGGAGTGTCTTTATGCCTGACATGGTTGCCCTGCAACCTCCATCGATCCCATAGTTGACACAACACATTACTCATTCTCCACAGTTATATGTTTCTTTTCTCCCTTAACACCCGTAGCCTTCTTATTCATGTTTTCTGCTTGCTTCCTTTTTTGCCTAGGTTCCACGTCAACAATTGAAGAATTAATAAAAGTTTGTGAGGTCTTGTGGTAAGCCTCATCCAATTCCTCATTGCTTTCGAGCTTCCAATTTTAGACTTCTCCACGGGCTCAACTTCTTTTGGGCTATGCAAGGATTGACTCACACCTTTATCTTTATTAGCACTTCTTTTGAGCCGGCCCTTACTAGTATTCTTGTTTCCTTGCACGTTACCACAACCAACCTTAAAACATATCTCTGATCCCTTATAACCCGATAGAGATATTCGCCCATCATGCCCCGAATTAATACTCTTTAAGTGCATGAACTTTTCACTAGCATAATCCACTGGGACACTCACCCAATTTTCGGCTTCCTTAGGGGCAACAATTATCATTGCCTCAGAGTCCTTAGCTACGTCAACCTCATCTTCAACAGGAATGCTATCAACGTGGGATAGAGTTATTGAGAAGTGGGTGAGTTTCAAATTCAAATTTTGAGGACCTGCTGTTTCGTGGCTATCCATATTTGAATTTTGTACTCCTTGAATATACGGGTTTGATCCTTCCACTCTGCTTAGACTTCAGGCACCATCCTAGTCATCAGTTACGACAGTCACCACCATATTGGATGACTGTGTTTGAAGCTTAAACCCATTTGCCTCATCCCGTGGAAATTCACGTCGAGGAGGGCTCTTCTTTCTTCCATCAGATCCGTCCCTTAACTTCCTTAAGCCTACTTTCAGCCACTCACCTTATGGAGATTAACTCTGAGTTGAACATCTAGGGGTTTAACAATCTCTCGCCTCATGACCCAGGCAGCCACACTGGAAACACAGCCCAACAAGCCTTTCATATCTAATGACAATACATACCTTATCACCTTCATGATTAACAAAGAAACCTCCTTGACGCAACGGCTTGTCAATGGCAATCTCAACTTTGATCCTGATGAACCGGGCTTGTTCCAATGTAAAAGCCTTATGATCAATCTCCACCACTTGTCCCAGGCTCTTACCTATGTCCCTGGCTGCCTCTTCGGATATCAAGTCAAAAGCTAAACCCCATACCTGTACCCAAATAGGAAGCACGATAAAGGTAATTGACTTCGCTGTCATTCCCCTCTCCCATCGACGAAGCACCAGTGGATGATTATCGAAACTCCAAGGGCCATTTTTCAACACCCACTTCAGTTGGCTTTCCAAAGTAAACTTAAATTGGAACAAGCCATCCCCAACATCCACAATCCTCAAGTCTGTACCAAACTTCCATACGAACCGAAGAAGCTCTTTGGCAGCTCTCTAATTATATGGCCTTTTTGTAAGGAAACACCCAAAGAGAATAAGGCCCTGTTTGGATTTTATTTTTTCATCACTCAATTTTCATCACTCATCACTCATCACTCATCACTCATCACTTATCACTTATCACTCATCACTTTAAAATACCACACCCGTTTGGCACCATCACTCACTTGCCATCACTTAATATTTTTCACACTGTTTGTGGGTCCCATACCTACCACTCGGTGCAATTTTTTTTTCCCAATACCTAGATCACCCGAGAAAGAAGAAAGGACCAAAAAAAAAAAAGTTGAAACCCAGAAACCCGAACCCAATGAAAGAAGAAAGGGAAAAAAAAATAAACCCAGATCACCCGAACCTAGTGAAAGAAAAAAAAAAAAAAAAAAGTCAGTTGGTCAAAAGGTGCGGCTGAGTTATGACTAGTGGGTCCCTCATGTGTGTTTAATTACAAAAATGTCATTGAGTTATGAGTTATGGAAACTGAAAACAGCCAAAATATGTTTTCAGTTTCCATAAATCATAACTCAAAAATCAGATAATTGAGTGATGGAAACAGAGTTATGATGCTCCCAAACTGATTTCTCGCTATGGGTCCCACTATTTTTGAGTTATGAGTTATGGAAACAGAGTTATGAGTTATGAAAATTGATGATCCAAACAGCCCCTAAGTGAGCATTCTTCAAGAATTTTCTCCCTATGAGTAGCCCCCACTGTGATAACTTCGCCTTCTTCCTCAATCAACATGATACTCTGTAACTAATCTATGAACTCAAAGTCCATGGTTTAGGTGAAAAGAAAGTAATATCTAGGCAAGACTACCTAGTGTTGGATTGCATTAAAAAAAAAAAAAAAAAAAAAAAACTAACTCACACATTGTGAGATGGAGCACTCACCCAGAATGAGAAGAAAGACTCACCCTAGGTGAGAAGAAAACCTTGTTGGCTGAAGTCCATTGAAAAATAAGTTATTCTCATCTTATGTCAACTTCAAATTAAATTAAATAATTGCATATCTAATCTCTTGAAATATTTATTTTTTTCAAACAACAATAAAGTCATTACTCATTATAGGAATATCTAATCTCGAATGTTCATGATCTCTTGGATATCTAATCTCGAATTAATGTTCATGACAAAATTGTTGTTGCAAAACTCGATCCCTTGAATTTCGCTTAGTTAGTCTAATGATTGGACTATGCAAGCAGCTCTATTATGTGGGTCATATTTATTGGTACATATGGTTCATAAAGATCTTTGGTAATAGCAATATATATTAAAGGAATCATTTTACTTCTACTTCTAGTTAGATTAGATATGACGCTTTTCCATATTAAAAAAAGTGCGTAGAACTTAAAATACAATACTAGAATGGAAAACAATTAAAACTTCCATGATTTTCGCTTTAGTTTAATGATTTAATCATTAAACTATGCATGCAGCTCTATTATGTCGGTCATATTTAGTTGGTACACATGGTTCATAAAGATCTTCCGTGATAGCAATATTTATTAAATGAATCATTTAATTTACTTCTAGCAGATAGTTAAATAATTAATCTGGGATTCAATCCCCGCCTATACCAAAGACTGATTAGTGTCTTAGTCTGATAATAAAAAGTTATTATCAGGAGCAAATGCCATTGATTACAACTCTCTCAAAAAAATAAAATAATAAAATAAAAATTAGATACAACAATTTAATGTAATAATAAATAAATGTTCAAAAAAATGTTTTTGTTAATTTCTTATTAAAATTACAGCATCTATAAGCTAGAGGAAGGACTGAAATGAAGTTTAATTCTATTAATGAATACTACGTCCAATGATATCTCCTGCCCTAGGTTGAAAGATTAAAAACAAAAAATCAAATATTTAAAAAAGGATGGTCATCAAAAAATAATATAATATAACCTTGTTTAGTTGTTTTTTTTTTTCACTTGACTTTTTTTTTTTTTTTTTTTTTTTTTTGAGAAGTTGAACCTACTTACCGTTTCTCTCTTTAATATAGTAATTATAATTTTTATAAGACTTTTACTATTCATTTCTTTAATAGAGAACTTAATAACAAATTAAAATAAAAAAAATATGGTATAAGTAAATATATAGATCACATTAAAAAAAAACAATATGAGAAAGAATGTGAATATAATATTCTAGACAAAAGAAATTTAGAAAAAAAAAAGTAACAAATTGTTAAAATATAAGTAGATTCAGTACTCTCTTTTTTTAACATTTATTTATTCCATTCAAGTATTGTGTCGTTTTCTCTTTTGATGGAAAAGTATTGTATCTAACAAGAAGTAAAATGATAGTTTTCAAGCTTGGGCCAGTGAAATAGGCCCATCGGGCTGTGCCTAAAAGAGTTTATGATTCAGAAAAAATTTTAGGCCAGCAATGAGCGTGGTCAAATTTAGCCCATTCTGTATTTTAATTTTATCAATTAGTTAATTTAATTATTACTTAAATAGTATTACAGATTTTATTTTTATTATTAATTAAGAGGCTTTAAACAGTTGTAATTTGTACGAACGAAGCCACAGCTTGTCCCAAATGCAAAAGTGGGATATCCTTTAGTTTTTGATTATGTAATAAGCAGAATAAGAGTATGCTTGTTATTATCTTAAATATTAATTTATTTTTGCGATTAGTTTATGTACATTTTTTAAACAAAATAAATCAATGAAGATAAGTACATCTAAACATACTCAAGATGTTCAAGTTGATCATAAAATATTGTTGAGCTTGTGGTATTACTATTAGATCCTTAATTTAATCTGTAAGGATTTTTATAGGTTTGAAGAGATAAACATCAAGTGTGTGTGTGTGTATATATATATACACACTTTGGAAAACCAATTTGGAGCTATTTTGCTCTAATCTACTTGTGTGGCAATCAAAAATATTATTTTTTATCACTAGATGAAGACATCAATTCGTTTTTTATGTAAGCGGAATTCAAACTTCAAATCTCTTATTCGAGGACAAGAGAGACCTTATTAAAATCTACACTTATATGATTTTTAATGAGTTATAGGACTCGTTAAATAATACACACGAATAATCTTATATTTGTAACATAATTAGTTGAAAATATAGCACCAAATCAATTTGGAGCCAAACTTTATCTTTAGTTTTTGTTAGATTTGGAAATTATCTAACATTATAGTTTTGCATGTTGAATATAGTTTTTGATGCCACCACAAAGTAGGAAACTCTCACTATAGGAATGTCCTCCAACTTTAGTTCACCATATAAGAGTCTGTTTGGGATCCATTTATTTTGTTGAAACTGAAAATTTTTTATTAAAAGTACTGTAAATAAAGGTAAAAGTTAGCTGAAATAGTACAGTGAGACCCATAAATAATACCAAAAAGTGAAATGAGACCCATAAATAGTAGCAAAAATAAACTGAATAGTAAAATAAGCTAGCTTTTTAAGCTGGAGCCAAACACATGTCTGTTTGGATACCTCTTATTTTACTGGAACTGAAACTGAAAACTTATTGCTGAAAGTATTATAGATAAAGGTAAAAGTTAGTTGAAATAGTACAGTGGAGCTCAAAAATAGTACCAAAAAGTGCAGTAGGCCTATAAATAGTAATAAAAATAAGCTGAATAGTGAAATAATTTATAATTTTCATTACTTCCGAAACGTACCCAAACGCACACTAAGTATCTTCATTTCACTTCACCTTTCTCGAATATTGACCTTTCACTCTAGTTACCCCACCTGTTGAAGGTTATGGCAACAGATGCGTTGAAGATAGCTTTTTGATGAAGTAGCATTCAAAGCTTTTGGTGATTCTATTTGGACTAATAAATGCACCTACTAATGAAGAAAGGATTCAAATCTTCTTAGATAAATTTGCAGTGGTCATTATAGATGATATATTGCTTTACACAAAAATTAAGGAATATGAGAAACACTTGAAGAATTTACATGCAAATTCGATAAAGGCAGAAATCACATTTTAGTCCCTATATTTTTAGGCGATTTCTATTTTAGTCCCTACATTTTATTTTTACCGCTTTTAGTCCCTATCCTGAAAAACGCTTTCCGTTTTGGTCCCTGCCGTTACATCAGAAACGGAGAAAACTAACGTGGCAAACGGTAGAAATAAATAATATTTAATTAATGTCCACATGGCCTACTTAGTTACACCCCTGCCCTTATTTGTCACGTGGCCCTCACGTGACAGTCCCTAACCCAAATAATACCCTAAACCACATGACCACACTTGAAATCCCATGACGACAGAGTTGCAGAATCCCTAATCTCTTACCTTACCCTTTGCTCATCACATGACCATAGAATCGGCAAGCACAATCACAGATAGCTTCAGAGTGTTTATGCTAAGCAAATTGCGAAGTTTGTATTTCTCTCCAACGCTCTCTCTCTCTCTCTCTCTCTCTCTCTCTCTCTCTCTCTCTCTCTCTCTCTCTCTCTCTCTCTCTCTCATTATGTCTCACATGACCACACCTGACCACACATGACGGCAGAGTTACAGAATCCCTAATCTTTTACTTGACCCGTTGCTCATCACATGACCATAGAATCGGCAAGCACAAAAAAACCACAGATCAACAAGCACAATCACAGATAGCTTCAGAGTGTTTGTGCTGAGCAAATTGTGAAGGTTGTATTTCTCTCCAACGCTCTCTCTCTCTCTCTCGTTATGTCTTACTCTCTCTGTGTTTTGGGTCTGAATCTCAGCTGTTGGGTTTTGAGAATTTGGGAATTTTGAGATGTTAAGTTTTGTTATTGCTCTGGAATTTCAATCTATCTCTATTTCTCTCTTGTTGTGTCTCACTTTATAGCTTTTGTAGTGGACATAATACTCACTGTGATAGTGGAATATTTTTGGAATTTGCATTGTTTGGCTGTTATGTGTTGCTTTTGGTATTTGCAGCTTTGTTTGTTTTACTTTTGTTTATCAGGGACCACAATACTGACTGTGATAAACAATGGGATATTTTTGTTGGTAATTGCATTGTTTGACTATATTGTGTGTCACTATTGTTTATTAGGGACCACTATATTGACCTTGATAAACCATGGAATCTTTGTGTTGGTATTTGCATTGATTGTCTGTATTATGTCTTGCTTTTCAAGAAGTGGCTAGGTCCCATTGTCTGTATTGTATGCTTTTTTATTTTTTTATTAGCCTAACAAAGTATTATTAATTTCAAAAAGTGGATATCTATTTTCTTCCCGTGACTTGCATGTAGGATGGATAAGCTTTTTACTCTGCATGTTCGCCATGGTGGGCATTTCATGTGGGACCCTCACGTGTATGTGGGAGGGACAGTTGATATAGTGGATAATTGTGACCTAGATAAGTGGCCAAAAGTAGAGATTGAGAGTATTTGTAGAGAGTTTGGCTACACTGAAGCGGATAAGCTATGGTTTAAAATGCCTGGTGTGAACCTAGAGCAGTCAAATTTCCATCAAGTGGTTGATGATGATGCTGCTATGTTCATGACTGACTTAGTGAAGGGATATGGGGAGATTCATGTCTTTGTGGAGCATCCAATGCACGAACCACTTGAGTTACCAGTGGAGGATGCTAAGGCCTTAAAGGTTTTTGTTAGTGATAGTGAGCTTCAGAGTGATCACTATTATGACTATGGTGATGAAGAGTACAGACCTAATTTTTCACAATTTGGAGGCCATGATAATGATGAATTTACTAATGTTGTCCATGGTGAGCCACATGAGGTAGATGTTGAGCAGGTTTGTGCTAGAAGGGCTGGCAAAGCCCTAGTTGTTGATGACCAAGTTGAGGAGAGTAGTGAGGATGAGGGGAGTGACTTAGAAGAAGAGCCAGAAATGCAACCAATGAACATTGGTGAAGATAGTACTGATAATAGGGACAATCAAGCTGAAGATAATGTTGTTGAACCAAGACAAATGGGTAGTGGTGTCATAAATTCTGACTATGAGAGTAAGGAGCTACTTAGCCTTGACAAATCATCATCAAGCAGTGAAAATGGTGATGATTCAAGTGATGATGACATCCCTATTGCTGAGGTTGGCAATTCTATTAGGAGGAGCAAATACCCAATCTTTAGGCCAGTGGCCAAAGCTGAGCACCTTAGGTTTGAGAAGGATATGTTGTTCATCTCAGCTAAACAATTTAAAGATGCTATAACTGATTATGCAGTCCATGGTGGGTGGGATATAAAATTTGTGAAAAATGACTCGGAGAGAGTGAGAGCCTGATGCCAGCCAGGGTGCAAGTTTGTTGCCTACCTTGCAAAGGTGCCAAGGGAGAAGCGTTTTAGATTGAAAACACTGAACATGGAACACACATGCAGCAGAAGTTATAGAAATCCAAGGTGCACAGCATCATACATTGGGAAGAAGTTAGTGAAGAGGGTTAGGAGACAGCCTGACATAAAGCTTAAGGACATTTAGGAAGCTGTGCATGAGAAGTATGTGGTTGACATAAGTGCAAGCAAGGCAAGTAGGGCTAGAGAGAAAGCTTAAGATGCTGTTGGTGGGGCCCACACTGCACAGTTCAACTAGCTATGGGAGTATTGTGATGAATTGAAAAGGTGCAGTCTTGGGAGCACAGTGTTGATGAAGGCGCATACTTATAATGATGGTGATTTGGCAGCTAAGCATGCCTTGGCAACTGGGCTGCCATATTTTGAAAGAATCTATATTTTCCTAGAAGGTTGCAAGAAGGGCTTCTTGGCAGGGTGCAAGCCAATCATTGGTCTAGATGCATGCCATCTGAAGACCAAGACAAGTGGTCAGCTAATGTGTGCTGTTGGCAGAGATCCTAATGAGGAATACTTCCCCTTCGCATATGCAGTAGTCAAGGCTGAAACGAAGGACACCTGGACTTGGTTTCTTAATTTATTGCTTGCCGACATAGGAGATGGCAAAAAATGGGTGTTCATATCTGATCAGCAGAAGGTATGATGGTAGTTTTATTCCTTGCTGAATTAATTGTAGTTGATGGTAGCTTCATTGCTTGCTGAATTAAATGATTGTTCTTTGCAGGAGTTGGTCAACACCTTTGTTGACAATTGGCCACAGTACGAGCACAGGATCTGCAGCTGACATTTATACAATAATTTAAGGAAGAATCATCCTGGTGTCCTTATTAGAGACCTTTTTTGGAAAGCAACTAAGGCTACCTATCAGCAAGCATATGAAAGGGCAATGAATGAGCTAAAGGAGGTGGATGAAGATGCATTCAAATGGCTGTAGGCTCACTCAACAACTATCTGGGCTAGGCACATGTTCAAAAATGATGGCCGGAGTGACACAGTCCTGAACAACATGTACGAAAGCTTCAACAGCATGATAGTTAAGTTCAGGAGCAAACCTATAATCACCATGGTATGCATAAATGTGCATTTTGATCCATAGACTTGTGTGATTCATGAATGATTTATTCTCGCTTTCTCTCTATGTGCTTGTAGCTTGAGTGTTTTAGGCTATATCTGATGACTAGATTTCAAGCAAACAGAGAAATGATTATGAAGGTGGAATCTAAGTTGTGTCCTAAGATAAGGAAGAGACTGTACAAGGAGAAGTTGGCATGCAGCAAGTGGCTAGCACATTGGGCTGGTCGTACCAAGTTTGAAGTGAAGAATGGGCTGGAGAGTTTCATTGTGGACTTGGAAGAGAAGAAGTGCAGCTGTAGGAAGTGGGACATAATTGGCATACTGGTGCGAACACGAGGTATAGGCCCCCAATTATACGCATATATAGGAGAAAAAGCGAAAAGAAGACGGCCCAACCTGTGGCCTTATGGATGGAGCCTATTAGTTATTGGGCTTGAGATTAAATAAGCCCAAACATTTGTTAATTAGGGTTTCTTTATGTACTTTATTGTTAGCTATTTAAGCACCTTTTCTGATTATTGTAAAACAGTTTTGAGAATATAAAATTATTAAGTTTTCTTTTACACTAGTGCCGACTCCAATTTGCTTGGTGCTGACTCCTAGGGTTTTATCTTTTGTTCTATTGTTTTTGTGGTTTTCCTATGTCAGTTTTGGTATCAGAGAAAACTTCCGTTCCATACAACACAACCGTAGCAACCATTTGAAAGCAAAATCATCAAAAATATGTCAGTACCTTTCAAATACTTACCCCACGAGATTTGCAAACCACAGCAACCCAATTTCCTAACTCACGAGATCTGCAAACTAGACCCTGAACTAATCCGTACCATATATCCTCTTTGGCCACATGAGTTTTTCATCCCCAAATCAACAGAAAAGCCAGTGGCCCCTTCTAAGCCAGTGACCCCCATCCGTGCCTGCCTCTGATCACAGAACCCACAAGCCACCAAAAAAAAAAAAATCACGCCGAGACCAATCGACAACCCCGACCCACCACCACTGAGATTGACCCACCAACAGCCAGAACCCACAAATCAGCACTTAGTCGCCGCCGACCCATCCGCCACCTACCTCCCAAACTAGTGACCACCATCCGAAGCCCATCATCGCCTTCGACCACCGCTGCTGAGATTGATGAGCCACTCCCGCTGCCGAGACCTAAGACGAGTAGCCACCGGTCTTCCTTGTCTCGCACCGCCGTTGTTCGTGCTTCCTTCGCGCCGCCACCAGGCGTCGGTCTCCAACGCCGACTGAAGACCCTCATCGCAGAGAGAGCCTCTGTTTTCCAGTTTAAGTTCTTTTGAGCTTTCTAGTCAGTTTTGAGTTTCTATTCTCTTAGTTTGACTTTTGTAATTTGTTATTTTCATTAAAAAAACGGAAGGAAAGAAAGAATTAATGTTGCTGTGACAGGGTACATGGCCCATTGCATGTACTAGGCTTTTAAATTGTCCATCCACAGGTTCACTCATCCAAGTAAGATCCATTCACTTGAGGAGCCAAGTCTGTGACTATCTAGTGCAATAAGTTGGCCACTGACAGGGTACAACTCTTACTCTCTTTTGGTGGGTTCAATTTTGTCTCATTGAAAAATATTATCTTTATATTTTTTTATGTGCATATCCCACCATACCCCACTAGCCTACCCATTTTGTGCTCAAGTTAGCTATTTTATTATTTGTGCTTTCTTTCAATACCTATTCTAAAATTCAAAAAAAAAAAAAAATTTCTTTGAAATATCTGATTCTCATTATTAATTGTGGAGATTATTGGAATTTGACTTTTATTTGGGCTATCTCTCAATATTGTGAACACTATCACTACTTGACTGCAATTTATTTCTTTGATTCATTGATCTAGTCTCTACATACATTCTTGCTTGACCTTAATTTTATATTGAGAATTGGTTACTTGAATTTTTGGAAATCTCAATTGCATTCATAAATATAGTGCTGCATGCATCTACGTAGTGGTCGCATCATGTCTAACCCTGAACATCAATCCACTTCTGAGCCTAGGTCCTCCTTAAAGCAAACCATTGAAGACTTAGCAAAGAGTGTCCATAATTTACTGGATAGGGTAGAGCGAATTGAAACATCCCAAAGAGAGACCATTAACCATGAAGGAGATAGCATGCTTAGGCAAAACAACCATGGTTACTTTAATAGGGCTCCAAACTTTGAACATGATCACTATAATCACAATGGCCCTAGGGATTATGTTGATAGGATGTCCAAGGAAAAGATAGAAGCACCCACCTTTGATGATAGGATGTCCAAGGAAAAGATAAAAGCACCCATCTTTAACTATTACCATTGGGCTGAGAATAAGAAAGTGAGGTATGCCAGGATGAAGTTAATTGGAAGAGCTGACTTTTTTTGGGAGGACCTTGAGGAAACCCTTAGGCGACGTCATGAGCCCCCCAATACTAATTGGCTTGAGATGAAGGATGCACTCTCAAGGAATTATCTTCCTCCAACTTATAGGAGCCCCCTCCTCAAGGAATGGGATCGCCTAAAGCAAGGCACTGCTCCTGTGGCTGAATATATAGAGAAGTTCAAGGAGTTCAAAAGGCGAATTCGAATAGCCGAGGAAGAGATTGTCACACTCAATAGGTTTAACTAGGTGAGATTATCACCCAAGGAGTCACTACCTTAGTAGAAGCATATGACCTTGTTAGAAATTGTGAGTTAGCATCCAAATCCATCTTTTGGCGACGTTCTGAGGTCCGGAGTGTTCCTACCAATCCTCAACCTCTTGGTAGCAAATCTAGACTTGTCTTACCCTCTAAGGTCAACCCCAATAGTACTCCAATAGAAAAAAAGGACAAGGGAAAAGGTGTGATCAATGAGCCTTCAAGGTTAGGCTCTCGACTCCAATGCTTCAAATGCAACGGGATTGGACACATCGCAGCTAGATGTCCCTCTAGGACCCTCTTCATTCAAGAGGATGATGAAAAGGTAGAAGATGTTGAGGAGCTGGTGTATGATCCAAATGTTGAAGAATCCCAAGATGTTGAGGCAGAATGGGAAGGTAATCCTAGGTATCTCGCATGCATTGGAGCCATCTCTCCCCAGGTTAATGACTTCAAGGGCTTTGGTCTCCTTAGAGTGAATGTGGTAAGGTGTGCTTTGGCAGAGCAGAGAGACACTGATGATTGGCGAAGGAGTGCCATCTTCCAAACTTACACTAAGTGTAGAGACAACTTGCAAGGTTATTATAGATAGTGGGAGTTGCATTAATGCGGTGTCCTCTAACGTTGTTTCCTGCCTAGGCTTGAAATTGACCCTACACCCTAACCCATATAAAGTTTCTTGGGTGGATACTTCCTCCATAGCCATAAAAGAAAGATGTGTTGTCCCACTTCAATTCCTCACCTACAAGGCTGAAATATGGTGTGACGTAATTCCCATGGATGTAGGGCATATTATCTTAGGTAGACCTTGGCTTTATGATCTGTATGTCACCTTTCATGGCCGATCCAATTCTTGCTCATTTATGTTCGAAGGTAAGAAGATTGTGCTCAACCCTTTAAAACCCAAGCCAATCGACACAAGCAAGAAGACAAAAGCACCAAAGGCAAAAGGCCTGAACATCATAAGCCCAAAGGCATTCGGAAGGGTAGCAGTTCAAGAATCTATTGTATTTGTCTTAGTTGCTAGGGAACTTCATGGAGACACCCGTAAGGAGCAATCTGAAATAGTGAAGTCAGTAATCCTGGAATTTAAGGATGTTTTCCCTGAGGAACTCCCTGATCATTTATAGCCTATGCGTGACATACAACACGCCATAGATTTTGTGCTCGGAGCGACCCTACCTAACTTGCCTCACTATAGGATGAGCCCTGCAGAGCATGCCAAGTCACAAAGGCAAGTAGAAGAACTACTTAGGAAGGGTTTTGTTCGTGAAAGCATGAGTCCTTGTGCGGTCCCTGCGCTCTTAACTCCAAAGAAAGACGGAACTTGGAGAATGTGTGTTGATAGTCATGCCATCAACAAGATCATAGTGAAATATCGTTTTCCTATCCCTTGATTGGATGACATGTTGGATATGATGGCTGGAGCAACAGTCTTCTCCAAGATAGACTTGAAAAGCGGCTATCATCAAATTAGGGTTCGTTCTGGTGATGAGTGGAAAACTGCCTTCAAGACGAAGGATGGTTTATATGAGTGGATGGTCATGCCTTTTGGATTGTCCAATGCTCCTAGTACCTTTATGAAAGTGATGACTCAAGTGCTCAAGCCCTTTGTGGGGAAGTTCCTAGTTGTGTACTTTGATGACATCCTCATCTATAGTAAGTCTATGGAGCAACACTTAGACCACCTAACTCTAGTTTGTACCACCCTTAGGAAGGAGAGTTTATATGGCAACCTCAAGAAGTGCTCTTTAATTCTTCACCGATAAAGTCGTCTTCCTAGGTTTCATAGTATCCTTTAAAGGAGTTTCTACCGACCCCCAAAAGGTTCAAACAATTGTGGATTGGCCTGAGCCCAAAAATATCCATGAAATTCGAAGCTTTCATAGGCTCGCTTCCTTTTATCGCCGATTCATCAAGGGGTTTAATACCATTATGTCCTCCATCACTGACTGCATGAATCAAAGGGGAGTTTGTTTGGACTAAAGCTGCTACTAAGGCTTTCAATGAGGTAAAGCAAAAGATGACTGAGACACCTGTCATGCGTCTCCCTGATTTTACCAAGCCTTTTGAAGTGGAATGTGATGCCTCAGGTATTGGTATAGGGGGAGTACTTAGTCAAGAGCGCCACCCAATTGCTTATTTTAGTGAGAAATTGAATGATGCCAAGCAAAAGTACTCCACATATGACAAAGAGTTTTATGCCATTATTCGAGCTCTTTGGCATTGACGCCATTACCTGTTGTCTCGAGAATTTACTATCTACTCTGATCATGAAGCTTTGTGCTATCTCCATTCCCAAAAGAAGCTGAATTTTAGGCACGATAGTTGGGTTGAATTTCTGCAACGCTACTACTTTGTGGTGAAACATAGGGCGAGAGTTGAGAATAAGGCTGCTGATGCACTAAGTCAAAGGGTGTTTTTGCTATCCGTCATGAGTGTTAAGGTCACTGGGTTTGAACGACTTAAAGATGACTATGAGTCATGCCCAGATTTTGGAGAGCTCTACACTAGCCTAAGTAATGCCCCACGGCCAATCCTGGATGATTATACCCTTCAAGATGGTTACTTGTTCAAAGCCAACAAGTTATGTATCCCTCAATCTTTAGTGAGAGATTTCCTAGTTTGGGAGGTACATGCAGGAGGCCTTACTGGTCATTTTGGCCGAGACAAAACAATTGAGGAAGTGGAACGTCAATTCTATTGGCCTGGTCTTAAAAGGGGCGTTGCCAAGATAGTTGGTCAGTGTCGTACATGTCAACTAGCCAAACATCGTAAGCAAAACACTGGCTTATACACGCCTCTTCTTGTGCCAGATCGCCCATGGCAGGATGTGAGTATGGACTTTGTTTTAGGTTTGCCCCGCACCTTTAGGAAGCATGATTCTATTCTAGTGGTCGTTGATTGCTTCTTTAAGATGGCTCATTTCCTACCATGTTCTAAGACCTCTGATGCTTCTAAGTTGCAAAGCTCTACTTTGATGAGATTATCAAACTTTATGGTCTCCCCAAAACCATAGTGTCTGATAGGAATGTTAGCTTCATGAGTTATTTTTGGAAGACCTTGTGGCATTTAGTGGGCACCAAATTGAAATTTTCCACAGCATTTCATCCTCAAACTGATGGTCAAACTGAGGTAGTTAATCATAGTCTAGGAAACGTCCTTCGATGTCTAGTGGGTGAAGCCAATCGGAATTGGGATTCAATTCTTCCTATAGCTCAACTTGCATATAATAGCTCTGTCAATAGGTCTATGCGTGCTAGTCCTTTTGAGGTTGTGCATGGATATACACCTAGGAAGCCCTTAGATCTTTTGCCCATGTCCCCACATGTTAGGATTTTTGAATCTGCTGAGGTATTTGCATGACATATTCATGATTTGCATAATGAGATTCACAAAAAAATTTAGGCAAGTAATTCTCAATATAAAATTCATGCTGACACTCATCGGCGTCATGCAGAGTTTCAGGTAGGGGATTATGTCATGATTCAGATTCGACCTGAACGGTTTCCCTCTGGGACCGTTAAGAAATTGCAGGCTCGTAGTGCCGGTCCATTCAAGGTATTGAAACGAATAGGCCCAAATGCATATGTCATTGACCTTCCTTATGATTATGGTATTAGATCCTCCTTTAATATTGAGGATCTAGTGGCTTATAAAAGCCCCACAGCTATTCCTAATACCCCTTTTGATGAGCCTTTACTTGATCCTATTTATGCCCCTATTCCTACCCCTTTACCTTTAAATATGCCTTATGCATATAAAGAATCTATTGATGCTATTTTAGATAAGCAAATTGAGTTTTCTAGTTCGGTGGTGAGGGGGACCAGATTCTGATTGCACATAGGTTACTCGAGATGAGCTACAGTGACTAGATCCTGACTTGCTGGAGTACTATCAGAGCTCTTCAGATTTCCACTCGATGGGGTCAAGTTCTTCTCACCCAGGGGGAGTTGGTGTGAACACGAGGTATAGGCCCCCAATTATACGCATGTATGGGAGGAAGAGCAAAAAGAAGACGGCCCAACCTGTGGCCTTATGGATGGAGCCTATTAGTTATTGGGCTTGAGATTAAATAAGCCCAAACATTTAATAATTAGGGTTTCTTTATGCACTTTACTGTTAGCTATTTAAGCACCTTTTCTGATTATTGTAAGACAGTTTTGAGAATATAAAATTATTGAGTTTTCTTTTACATTGGTGTCGACTCTAGTTTGCGTGGTGCTGACTCCAAGCAACCCTTAGGTGCTGACTCCTAGGGTTTTATCTTTTGTTCTATTGTTTTTGTGGTTGTCCTACGTCACATACCATGTTGCCATGCCATTCCTGTATCTTTTTCAACAGAGAAGATGCTGAACAGTATGTCAATGCTTGCTACAAAAGGAATACCTATTTTGATTGCTATGACCCCATTATAGAGCCCATCAATGGCCAGAATATGTGGTGTGACCTAGTGGACTACCACTTATGTAACCCCCTATCAAGAGGAGACCTCCTGGCAGGCCTAAGAAGAAGAGGGCACTAGAGCCTGATGAACCTAGAAGTCACAGAAAAAACAGAGGTCTAGGTATCTCAAAACAATGCAAGTCGTGTAGGAAATTAGGACACAACGGGTAAAGCTACAAGGGAGAAGTAGGAGGGAAATCCTCCTTGCCTGGGAGTGCATCCCAAGCCAGTAAGACCACTAGGAGGGTAAATATAACACTTTGACCTAGATAACCCCATTGTTTTGTTTTTCAGTTGGCAGACTATTAATTGTTATTGTGCATGTGTTTGCAGGCAACCAAGGATGGTGCACAACCAGGCTCTAATGATGATGTGACCACAAGTGCACCTCCACCCCCCATTGATAACCAGTCCAATCCAAGATCAAAAAGACAAAAGAAGAGAAGTGCAGTCACCACTGGGACCTTGAATGCAACTGGGAATGCAAAAAGGTGTATGGCAGCAATGAGATCTGCTGGAAGATAGCAAGCTAAAGTAGGACCTTTTTTTGTTTTTTGCTATATGTTGAAAGCACTCTTCATATGTTTATGTAACTGCCAGAACAATTGGCATTTTGGTATACTTATATAATGGCATTTTGGTATACTTATATATATATATATATATATATATATATATATATATATGTGCATGTATGAAATTGGGTGTTTGACAGTTTTAGCTAAGAACTTTCTGCTAGAAACAAAAAGTAATTTGAGTGAAGAAATGACATCTGAGAGTTGCTTTTTATCTTTGAAAAAGTGTTATGCAGGTTTTGTGTGGTTGTGCAGGTTTGGTTATGCAAGTTTTGTGTGGTTATGCAGGTTTGGTGTGGTTATGCAGATATGGTTTATACTACTAAGGAATTTAAAACATACATGTTGTTGATGCTATTGGTTTATACTACTAAGGAATTTAAGAAGATTGTTGATCTGCAATCAGCTCAAATTGTAGTCAGCTCCATTTTCTTGCTTGGCAGTTAGCTTCATTTTATGCAGTCAGCTCCATTTTGTTGCTTGAGAATGTATTGTGTCAAATTTTGAGACCTTTTTGTTTTTCTTGATTGGAAGAATGGAGATTATGATGATGTCCAGCCTGGTTTTTCTTTTGCTTGGTTTTAACAATGTTGCTAACTCTTTTCTTGATTTCAGTTCTCCTATGAAAAGCCCATTCTTAGAGGGGAGAATTATAGTTGTTGCAAATTCCTTCCAGATCCATGTTGGAGGCATTGCTTAAAGAGTGTCACGATTGAGAATTGTAGAGCACCTGCAAATGCAGAGACTGTGAAGATAGATAAAGAAATTCTAGAGAAGTACTTTTATGAGAATGCAAAGATCCTGGAGAGCTTCCAATTCAATCCTAAAGTTGAATGACAAAAATTTTAAAGTATCGTTCAAGAGAATGTAGGTATTTTAAGTTGAATGACAGAGAGAATGGAGACTGAGATAATGTCCAGTTCCATCATCTGTAGACATCATCTATTATTTCTGTTTGAGTCTAGACACATTGTTAGTCATGTGTTTTTAGGGTTCATACCAATGCTGGTCTTCATTAGATGCCTCAAGTGATTTATAAAATTTTTGGCTTGATTAATAGTTCAATTGATGTGATTTTTGCTGGACTTTAAGATAATGTGATACTATTTCATCCCATCTATATTGGATATTGTCTCTGTTGGTTTTAATTTAACTGCTATTTTTTCCTCTACATTGGCTTTTCTGCACTGGTTCTAATTTAACTGCTTTTTTTTTTCCTCTGCATTGGTTTTTCTACACTGGGTAGCTGCTAGATTTCTGCACTGGATAGCTGCTGCCTACAGAGTGTGGGTTGCTGTTTTCTTGTTTTGCACTGGTTTAATTTAACTGCTGTTTTTTCCTCTACACTGCACTGGGTAGCTGATGCCAGCAGTGGAGCATCAACAACTAATGCAGCAACTCAAGAAGCCATGGTGGAAGATGCTATCAAAGCTAAATGGCTTTGGTTGCTATAGAATTTTGTTTATGGTTAATACTAAAAGAGTAGCTCAAGTCTGTAAGTTTAGTTGCACACCAAGTTGGCAGGAAAAAATTATGGTTGCTAACATCTCAAACTTGATGCAAAATTTCAACAATATAAATGAAAATGGATATGTTCCATTTAATAAGTGATCATCCTATTATTGTTTCTTTGATAAATTATGCTAGTGTTTTATGTATTCTTATCAATTATTGAATGCTAAGAGAATGAATTCCCAAAAAAAAAAAAAAAAAAACTAAGAATAATTCTCTCCAATACTACTTTGCAGTAATGTTGCGGGGTACTTATGGTAGTTAGTTATGGTAGTTAATTAGTGTCTTTTGGTTTATTCAGTTGACATTGTAGCTACAGTAGCTATATTTTTTTTTTTTTTTTTTTGCCATTGGTCTGTGCTTGGCAGACATTGCTGTCAGCTCCATTTTCTTGCTTGGCAGACACATATGATATTCCTGCAGTCTCAAATTGCTGTCTAAAACAGAACATTCAAACCATTCAAAATTTACAGTTGATGCACAGTTAATATCACAAACCCTTAACAACAATGCAATAAATTGGTACACAAGTCATAGATTAATTAAAAAGACCATGTTCCATTGCTAAAGTCTCGAATTACAGAGAGAATTACACCAAAGTTCAGGCCTTTTCCCACTAATACATACCAACACAAATTATGGCCTTTTTCCACTAATACCTATCCACCTAATGACCCATTTCCCCCCCCCCCCCACCTATTTAGCCAACCAAAAGAAGTATCAAACAGAGTAGCATCCCACTTATCACCAGAGACAGCCCCAGGCAGATGAGCAGCCTCTTCTCTCTCTTCCTGTAGCCTGCAATGGCAGCTTCAAGGTTCAAAATCCGTTGCCTCTACTCTGGAATCAACACCTTGCCACGCTCACAGATTTCATCATCACGCCACTAAAAAAATTTACACTTGCGTCCAACCTGACACCCAAGAGCCAGATAAAACCCATTGTATCTTTGGCGCCTTACTATAATGATAAGGGTTTGCTAAAAAAAGCCCCCATATAAAAAGAGAGAAGCAGGACATAAAAACAAACAAGAATCTACTCAATCAAAATCCAACTCTCATGAACATTGACCATGATTTGAGAAAACCTCAAAGTGTATCAGACAAGAATCACTATACCAAAAGACAATGACGGAATCATATCTAAACTAAAAGCCATAAGTGTATCGAAGCTTTTATACAAGCCATATGCTAATGTGCATATCATATGCCAAGAGACCTTTAGATGCAAGGAAAACAAACAAAAATCCTATAGACAAAAGCTAACAGAGGACAAGGAACATTGACGTGGGAGCACAACCATAAATTATCTTGATTTTCAATGGATTATTTCATATTTTAAGTTTTTATTTATTTAGATAGGGATTAGTATTTTGAATTCAACTAGGATTAGTTGAACCTTCATCTCCTTATTTCATGGAGGCTTTATAAAAGCTCAAGATAGTTTATTTGTATTCAAACTATTTTGATTAATAATATTTCATTGGTGAAAATTGTGCTTGTGTTTGGTGGTGATTCCAAAGCCAAGTAATCAAATTGACTGATTCCATAATGGACTTAGAACTCTACGAATACATTCATTGGAAATGATGTCTTACAATGAACCATATATACAACAACAACAACCAGCCCTTAGTCCTAAAATTTTGGGGTCAGCTACAAATCCTAAACAAAAAACTAGTCAGAGTCAGCCACATGCATTCTTTTCCATCTTTCTATTCTATCTAAACTAGCATTTAACCCGCACAATGTGCGGGAACATTTAACATATTTAAAATACCATCAATTTAACATAACATAACAATAAAATACATTGAAATTCATTTGGGTAATGCAGTACATCCATCATTTGTTCTATTGGTAAGTATACTTTTTTTCACTTTTTTACACTCTTGACCGTATATTGGGTGAAAATATTAAGCCTATAAACATGTTCCCATCTTTTTTTGAAGTTCCAAAAGCTTCTAACAATATTTAAGGCACTCAGCATGATGTACAACCGTTAATATTTTTAATAAAGTCTTGTTAATGTCAATCACTTCAAAAAACAAAAATGACAATTGTGTAATATAAAGTCAGGTTCAATAACAATGCTAGAAGTCCAAAATTCCCCAATAGCAAAAAATTAAGTCTAAGATCTCTTTAACCAAAAAACAATTTAGTGAGATTAGCCATATTTTGGCCCTGATGCACTGTAAGTGCCAGCTCTATTTAACTTGGATGAATTGAGACATCACCATTCACCTGCAAAAACTATAGCACATATGGAGAACCCCCACAAATGTAGTCCATCTTGAACATGCCAACTACAAAGGTATACACAATAGGAACAAATTGGATTCTTTGGTGTGCTAAAAGTTGATTGTTGTCCTAATGGAGGAAATAGCATAATGAAGCCCTATTTAAACATAACCTTTGAAAAGATAGAAACTAATACAACCTTTTGAGCCCCACGTTCCAAAAAATTCTTTCAATAGTAGAAGTGCACCTATATTCGTAATCCATTCAAACTATTTCTATTGATCTATAACAATCACGAAAACTAAGGAGAGCATATTCAATAACATTATAAGGTAAAATTCCAACGTATAGATACAAAGAAACAATATTTTAATTTCTATTAGTAGAGACACTTTAAGAAGAAAAATTTAAATGTGGAAAAACCAAAATCAAACCTTTATGGAAAAAAACACCACCATAAATTCTCTAAATTTGGTGGTTTGAATCTAAATGACTCTGATAGAGTAACTAATTGATAAGAGAAAGCATAGCTGATAGTTCAAAGGAATTTGGATGTACTTAAAAGTATTATAAGATCTTTTATAGCTAACACTTAGCACTAAGCAGCAGAATCACTTACAGCTCTGCTAGGGAAATCCAAATTGGAATGTTAAATCCCTAAAAGCCATAAAAGAACAAAAGAACCTAAACAAAATTCGAAAAGAAAAATAAATACATATTTTTCCCTTCCAAGTTACACTTTGCATCTTTTGTAGTCCGAATTCTAAGAATGCATCTTACAATCCCAGCCACCAAATTTCCACTAATGAAGTTTCAAGTGTGTAATGGTCATAAGCACTACAGTGTCAAGAAATTTTTTATTAATAATTAAAAGCACATAATTGTTGTAATTCAAGCAGTTTTATTTTTTTGATAAGTTGTAATTCAAATAGTTCTTTAGAAATTTTTAGAAAATCTATGTCCAAAGTTGAAGTACATACATGCTAAAGGAATTACATCTAAAATCTCATTTTGAACAAATTTAAATACATCAATTAGTCTATTTATACATTAGAGAACATAATTGATGCTAAAATTCCTTCTTTTCACTAATTATAGACATTTCCTTCACTTCAGATAGACTATTATTTCTACATCAATTTCATAGTTTTTTTTTTTTAATAAAATTTAAGGCAAGAAGAAACTTCTTAAGTGTATGAATGATTCAACATAGTTCTCCAAATTCACCTGACACATTGTACACATACCATGTCCTCCCTATTCCTAAATTTTTCTTTCTTTCTTTTTAACCCTTTCCCACAAAAGTATAAAATTTAAAATGCATAGTAGAAAGAAAAACACATACACATTATTGAACAAACAATATAAAGAAAAAAAATCGCATGTGGTACACGACAGCTTATTTTAAAGCATGAAGAGATTATGTATCAAGCCTCAATCTGAGATTTTGAGGGATCCATTTGTATTTATTAAAATCTGTAACTGGATTAACAAATTATCACTAATTCTACTTACATAATTTGTTAGATGGGTTAGTAGTATTGTTAAGTTTTTCTAAATACATTTGTTTTGGAGGCTTTTGTTGCTATTCTTTCTTTAAGGTGCAGGAGCATATGTGTTTATTTCAATAAATTCTTACGGAATTCTTAAAAAAAAATAAAAATAAAAATAACTATAGCATTAAAAAACCCAAACAAAGGTTCTTTTTTACCTTGACAGGTCCACTGTTCAACTTGAGATTAATCTTCTACATTAGTCCTATATTCCTAAAATCGTTCATGATGTTAAAAGACAAATAGAGAATATAAACTAAAAAGACAAAGCTTTGATACGGAAACCCAAAACCCAAAACACAAATCTAACCCGAAAACCTAAAACCGATCCAAAATACCCAAAACTAAGTCATAAATCTTAGTTATATTCAAATCAAAGGAAAAGAAAAAATCCTGGCTTTTATATAGAATCCCAAACCAAAATACCCAAATCTAACCCAAAAAACTAAAACCCAACCAAAATACCCAAAAATAAGTCATGAAACCCAATTTAACATTTTAGCATTTGGTTCATTTTCAAATATTCTAAAAAGATTAAACATACTAAAAACAAAATATACTGACCATATTGGAACTCTTAACCCTTCCAATTAGAAAGTAAAAGTTTTTCAGTGCCACCCTCCCTTGAAATCAACATAGATAAATAAGCATATCCATAAATAAAAGAATTTGTGCGAAAAGTATAGCAAGCTGATAAGAAAAAAATTGTAACTAAACATAAAATTCAACAAATTTAGACCACATTTGGTAACATAAAAAATCATACAGCAATAAAATGCAAGTCCATAAGACATTTATTAGTTCATAATAAGGGAATTGATTCTAAAACCGTACTGCTAGTCAATCATTGTGGTTCCTAGTCGATCATTGTGGTTCCTTGTTGCTATGTTGTAGCAATATTCACAGATTCCTGCTCTACACCAAGTCTAGTGCTAGAGTACTAAGAGAATTTTTTTGAATTAATAGCTTTTAAGCTTTCTCTTTTTGTTTTCCTAAGCTCTGTGTTTTTACAGATTTGATAAACTCAATAAAACCAAACAAATGGGAATGAGATGAATGTTTTGCAACATGAATCCACCCAAAAATTACACCCAAGACATAATAAGCACAACTAAGTAAAAGCACTGTGGGATTGCAACCAACCACTTGAGCAGTTGAGCCTATTTATAAAGGTATTATAAAGAGCAACTAATGACATATGTAATGTAATGTGACATATGTTTTCATCATTGTACCTGCATGATGCAAGACCAAGTTATAAATTAAAAAAACGGTGTGAATCAGTAAATATCTTAACCAATAAAGAAATCAAAGCAAAACAAACAAACTGCTCCGATCAGCAATAAAACCATTACCAAACAACTAGAAAAAATGAATAAACAAAGTTAGTTTGTACATCTTAGATACAGAAGAAGGTTTTGATATTCATTGCCCGGTGGCTATTCCTCCTTCAATTTAGTATTTTGTCCCACAACCGATAAAGTTGAAGATTTGATTTTTCCGAGCTTGTGTTCCCTTAAACATGCAGACCACAAATTCAGTACCTGGAATAACAAAAATGAATTGAAAGAAACAGAGAGAGAAAAAGAAAAAGACAAAAAGAAAACAAACTTCCCTATTATTTTTTTTAATAAACTTCCTTTTTTTTTTAGGGTATTATAAAATCCGTCTTAAACTATATTTATGCATAAAATATATACAAATGAAACATAATGAGGAATATACAAAACACCTCATCACCATTATAGGATTCTTACTTAACTCCCCAATTTACATTGCAAAGAGGACAATTAATTCCAAGAATACAAAGTCAAACAAAAAAATATATCTTGAGGTAGGGGGGACAAAAAAAGAGATCCCTTAAAGCCAATCCTTATTTTGTACTTGCACTGATTGAAACTAAAAATTGGTCCCTCAAGATCAAATGTCCAAACCTATGTAAGTGCAAAGAAAGTGGCTATGGTAGGCCTAACCAAGTCTTCTATTATAGAATTTTCTCAATACCAATCACTAAAAGATAAGAGCTAGTACCAATAGAAATCTGCATTGCCTTGCTCTTTCCTTGAGCTATGTACATTTGGTTTTCAATTTCTTGATGCTTCCTACCACTGTCCTTTTCCATCAACTCCTATTTCATTAGGATCTTGATAATATTTGCACTTTTCTCAGTTTCACCAATATTCACTTTCTTATTTGTCTCTACCTCTTTTTCAACTACTTTGGCTCTAAGTAGCAATTAAGACCTAGCAAAATAAAAATAAAATATTCATAAAAAAATAGCATTAGCATAAGACATAAAATGATGCATTGAGTTGCCCTCTATAAAACTCAAAGGATTGTTATATCATAAATTATCCAATTTGTTGGTCACTAATTGGGTGCAGGTGCAAACACATGCATATCAAAAATTGGGTATAAGGTTGTAGCGTTAAATGCTCATAGGACACCAAGACTAAACTGGATCAAAATGTAGTTTTAATGTTATCCACTTAAAAAAAAATTGTTAATAATCTGCATATCAAGAATTAAGAATATATATACATTGATTTAGGAGTGAGCATTGTTCTAAGAAAATAACTTAGAAACAAATGGATTGTGGATGAGATTTTTGAAGACTTTTCCTAAAGACACCATCTCTAGGTAAGTGGTGAAATTTATAAATATTTGACCAAATAGAAAAAACATCCCAAAACAATAAATATTTGACCCAATAGAATAACATCCCAAAACAATAAGGGAAGATATCCTTCTACTTCACTCTTGTAGACAACATCCATCCCATATAGCATCTTGCGAAAGGAAACAAAAAGCAGGCATGTACAAAAAAAAAAAAACAAAAAACAAAAATTCTTAGTTATGAAAAATGTGCACTAAACAGTTGGTACAAATTATCATTGTTCAAATACATTAAAAAAAAAAAAAAAATCCTCCACTCCATTATTCATCATTGCTAGTTTCTCCCCACTTAAATTTCATCATTCAACCATTAACACAGCCAGCAAATGTCAGCATATTATAGTTCACACTTGCCGTCAAGGTGCACATATGTTGCTAATCCAGAATATGGACACTCAAAGTCATGTAATGAGTCTGCCCCCACCTAAATATGATAAAACATCTTGATCTACCTTGATTGAGTATCACACTACTTATTTAATATGAAAAACAACTTAAACATGAGGTTATATGCAATAGCAACATGAGTTTATATGCAAAATTCAATGAAACTAAGATGAGTGCACAAAGTTCCAAAATAATTCAACAATATGAGTGAGAGAAACTAACAATAAAATAGATACAAAGATATCCAACCATCTAGGTATTTGGGTTTCGTCCACATTCAAGCATTTATTCAAATACAAAAACAATATATATATATATATATGTGTGTGTGTGTGTGTGTGTGTGTGTGTGTGTGTGTGTATGTGTGTGTGTGTGTGTGTGTATAGTTTTTTAGGATAAAGAAACCAAATAGTGATTGTCAGTCTTCTAAGGACAAAGAAAGAGATTGGCATTAAAAAAATAGACATATTTGGATATTCCTCTCTCTCGAAATCATACTAACCTGGCCTGCATAAAAAAAGGGGATATATTGTATGGGTTTTTCTTTAAAAGAAATTAATTAAAGTAGCAATTGAATATAAACACAACATACACACTAAGAGAAGTAGAAGTTTGTTTGGAAAAAACGTTGCTCTGTTTGACTCTGGAGCTGTGATTGTTATGAAAAAGGGTAAGAAAGTGATATCTTTTGCTATCTCAAAGAGATCTAGTACCTAATAGCATTTGAATTGTAGGCTGAAGATATTTCGTGGGTGCCTAAAACAATGCCAATAAATAATAAAACATTAACATTTGTGCTAATAAAAAACTATGATATCCAAAATTTAGAACTGAACAAAGAGCACGAAAAAAAATTTTGGAAAAAAAAAAAAAAAGAGATAAAGAGAGAAAGAGACTAAATTTCATACCACATCAAGAAAAACCCTTCTGCCTTCTTCGTTAACTTCAAAGTTCAACCGAAGCCTCTCCCTATTGCATGTACCTTCTTTGTCCGCAATTTTTTAAAAAACTATGATATCCAAAATTTAGAACTGAACAAAGAGCACGAAAAAAAATTTTGGAAAAAAAAAAAGAGAGATAAAGAGAGAAAGAGACTAAATTTCATACCACATCAAGAAAAACCCTTCTGCCTTCTTTGTTAACTTCAAAGTTCAACCAAAGCCGCTCCCTATTGCATGTACCTTCTTTGTCCGCCATTTTTTTTCTTGCTCTTCTCTCTCTTGCTGCCTTTTGACGTCCCTTGTACAGCGAAAAGGGAATCTAATATAAACTAATCAAATCTAACCCAAAAACATATAGAAAAAATAAATCCTAACCCAAATACCTAAATGAAAACAAAATAAATTCTAATCTAGATACCTAAAAATCAAACCAATCCAAACATAAAGCATATTTAACATTCAATTAAAAAAATTTACCAGTGATGGTTCCAATAGAGTGGAAACTATAGCTGGTAGTACCGCTTCTAATCAGACTTGGATTGCTTTCAAGGATTTGCCTTTCCACTTACAAACCCAGAAAAAGCAAAGCTAAAGAAAAACCCTTTAATATGTTGCATAGATTTGAAATTGAAATCAATCAATGACAAATGAAATCTACAATTGAATCCAAGAGAGAGTTAAAAATATCTAAATTTGTACTTGATAAATATAGAATGAAAAAATTGGAAACTCTTCGCTAGGAATGCTCATTCAAGAGGCGTAAAGAAATTGAAAAGACCAAAAATACTCTCTGCTTTGTAATCCACAAATTTACCCAGAAATTACCCAAAACAATTTTCACTCGAAAATCCAAAACCAAACTAAAGCAACACATATACCCTAACCATAAACCAAATTTAATCCTATAACCTTGAACAAAACCAAATCTAATCCAAATGTCTAAATCGAAATACTCAAACATAAATCATAGTTATCATGTAATTTTAAAAAGAATAAAGAAAACCTTCACCGGTAACGATTCTAATTGCATGACGGTGGCGGCGCCCTGAAATTTATCTCTGTCTTCTCTGTTCTTCATCTGCTTAAACTTGACTGAAGGCGCTTTCGATCTCTCAGTTGTAATGTTTTTTATCTCTCTTTCAATCTCTGTTCTTCAGCAGTTTACGAAATCTCTCTTTGTATCTCTCTGTTCTTTTGTGTTTTTACTCTTTCAGCAAACCATCTCACACGTTATAACCCTTTCAGTGTAAAAAATGACTGGCTTTTATTATGTTTGTTTTGGGCTGAACAGGTGTAACGTGTGGGTCAATGAGTGGCTTTTATTATGTTTGTTTCGGGCTGAACAGGCGTAACTTGCGGGTCGTTTTGATTTTAACTGTAAACGTGTCAGAAATTTAAGGGGGCATTTACATTCTCACGTGTTATTGTAGGTTTATCATCTTTGCTTTAGCTATTAAGACCCATTTTTACATTTCAAGAAGAACTGCTGAATTAAATTAAGAGGTCAGTACAGCCTAATTTTCCCATTGTTGCTTTTATTTAGATTTGTATCTCTTTATCATTTGTTGATGTTCAAGCTAAACAAATCTGATGGAGATTCTGGCCAAGAACTTTTTTATTATTGAAGGGTAAGGTGATCTTTTTTGTGTTTGGTGGATTATATCTACAAACACATGAAAAATTTTGAATTCCTGCTAATTCTAATTGAATGAATGGCTATTGACTATGTCATTCATCTGAAACTGATCTAGAGTAAGATAAGCACCCACATGATGTATGAAAGATAAGAGACAAAGAAGAGTTAAATGTAATTATAGTTCGACCATACACATTGAAAGAATAAATATAAAAGAAAAAAAAGGGGAAATTTCTGTTAGGTTCTAAAAGTTTAGAACAATTGGCAAATCGTGAGCACACAAGAACGTACAAGCTGCAAAAAGAAGAATTCAGAATCTGCCTGGTTCGATCGATTGAAAAACAGGCTCGATCGATCGAAAGTCGTATCTGCAGAATTTTAATTAAGCCCAAACAGCAGTTCTAGCCCATTAAGGATTAGGGTTTCAAATCTACTTCTCCCACTATATAAAGGAAACCCTAAGCACGTTTTTTATATAAGGCTTTTTAGAGAGAAAAGAGTGTGCCTCTTTTGTATTTAGGGTTTTGTTCCTAAAACCTCTCTTATTACTTCTACCGGTGTTGTTCCTTGAAGAATCTCAAGATCCGGTATTGCTGAAGTTGCTGCCTTCTCTAGTCATCAAAGGAGCTGATGATCTAAACCTTCAAGGGTGGTCTTGGAGTCACAAACAGGAGAGTTTGTGTTGCTAAACCTTTGAGTGGAGTCTCAAAGTCACAAACGGTGGTGTTTGTGTTTTGCAAAGATTAAGGAAAGAAGGAGTCCGTGGATCTCGGAGCTATCATGGGGTCATGGTAGTAAGTTTCCTACACTTGGGTAGCAATAGGATGTTAGTGGTCTAAGTCGCTATTGTGTAAACTTCAATTCTTTCTAGTGGATTTGCTATTTTACCTTGAGGATAGCTAGGTCAAATCCTCCCCAGGTTTTTTACCGGTTTGGTTTTCCTGGGTCATCATATCGTTGTGTTATTTATTTTCCGCTGCTTTACATGATATGATTGTTATTGTTTTAACCTAAATCTGAATAATAAACCTAAGTATTCACTTGGTTAATTAATTAGGTTAAACAATCTAGTTTACAGGGGTCTAAACGAACTTACAAGTGGTATCAGAGCGGGTAGCTCTTCTGTTGTAGATCCTTTGATCTAAGAGTTGATCCTTGATCCCTGTTATCATGGATAATTTGAAGTGTCTTTCTGCTCATGTTTGTGATGATTTGAATAAAAAGGACACTGTTGTTTCTGTTGATTTTATTGATGCCTTTGAAACTCTTCGTAAAGAATTATCTAAGTCTTTGAAAATTGCTAAGAAATTTAAAGAAGAGTTAAAATTGGCTAATCTTGAAAAAGAGGAATTGATTGCTAGATTAGATGAATCTAATAAAAAGAATGAATTTTTGAGAAATCAAATTTCCTCTCAAGATGAGAAGATGAAAAGCTTGGAACAAGAGTTAGCTGAATCTAAAGTTAAAATTGAAAATTTGACTGATACCAAGCCTGCTGTTGATAACAGAAGTGTTTCTGTTTCTCTTAAGCCTAAAGCTGAAAAGGTTTATATCCCTCCTTTCAAGAGGAATAATAAAGAAAAGGCTTATTTTGCTAGGTTAGACAAAGGTAAAAGTTCTGATGTAGACGCTGAAGTTTCTAAACCTAAGTCTAAACCTACTATTAGAGAGCATAAGAAATCTTTTTTTGTGCCTACTTGTCACCTTTGTGGTGTTGTTGGTCATATTAGACCAAATTGTTCTTTGTTGAGGCAAAAACCGAAATCTGAGACTAGATTTGTTGTTAGGAATACTGATGTTCCTAAATTTGTTCCTGTTTGTCACTTTTGTGATGTCTCTGGTCACATTCGTCCTAATTGTCATAAATTGAAATTTAAGCATTCTGTGTTTCAGTCTAGGACATGTGATGATATTTCTCCTGCCATAAGTCCAAATAAATTGTTTCATATTCTTTTGAAAAATTTGAGCTTGTTGGCTTGTGAAAGGAATTTGCAGGATTTTAGTCTTTCTCAGAAGATTGGTGTAATTCCTCAAATACACTCTGCTTCACATGGATTTTCACCTACAAAGCCGAAGACTCGTGCTATATGGGTGAGAAAAGATTCTCTAAGGTGAGTGTTGCTGACTTGTCCTTGATTTAATTCTTTCAATTATTTGTGGACATGTTTTGTTTTTGTTTTTGTTTTTGGTTGTTTTGTTTTTTAGGTTGTTTTTTTTATTAAAAAAAAATCCAAAAACATTGAAAAATTTCAAAAAGACAAAAATATTTTACTTTGTGTCTTGTTTTATTTGTTTTGAGGATTACATGGATTATGATATCTCTCTCTTGATTTAGAACATGCTTGACATTGTGGAGAAACTTGAATAGCATGTGTTCTATAAGTCCTAAGCTATTTTTTTTTATTTTGTGTGAGTATGTACTAGTTTGTACATGTACTCAAGGGTTAATTAAGAAATTGATATTTCTTGTTTGTGTACCCTCTATAGCTTAGTTAAGCACTGTCATGCATTGCATTTGCATTGTTCATTTAGCATAACGTGTGCTTTTAGTTTTGGTCATAAAATTTTTTTTAACCAAAAAGATTTTTATGTGTTTTGTATTATATATCTTGGATTTATAGTTGAGGTTGGCCATATTATCTTTACATAACATGTTTATGTATCTTGTTTAGCTTGGATGAGCTTATTTTATTGCACTTTACTAGCTAAAGTCTTGATGTGCATGTTGTGTGGGAAGATGCTATATTTGTTGATCACATGATCTTGATTTTGAAGTTGTATGTCTTTGATTGTTGGACTTGAACTTAATGAGAAAGGCATAAATAACTATCTCACCACTGTGTATTAGCCAATCATGAACACCTTAGTGCATATCATAAGTTTTTGTGCTCGAGAAAGTGTAGCACATGCACAAAAAGAACATAAGGTGTAGCCTCGGTTTAAATTCTAAAACTGGTGTGTACATTATCCCGGCTTTTATTAAGTTTCTAATAAATTAAATTGAATAATGAGGCAAATCAAGAAACTTACATGATTGCAAGCTTTTAATCTAGGAGATGTGAGAGTTATATGATGTAACTCTTTAGGTGATAGTCTCTTTCAAATTCTATGTGATGAATTTTGTAGACTTTGTGATTGATTACTATTCACATATCACCTCACATGTTTCTCAAGCTTATGCTAGTTGCACACACTACACATGTTACTCTTTGCTAAACTTTGTACATGTTATTGTGTGTGATTTTGTTGTGGCCATCCAAGATTATATGTTCCTTGATTTTGATGCAAAATTTGAGTTTTAAGGACAAATTGATTAAAAATTTTAATTTTGGAAGATCTGGGCTGTATTCATGTGTTTTTGAAAAACTTTTAATCTTATACTCATGCATTTCATTCATGAAATATTGTGCTTTGAGGAGATTCTGCATAAAATTGCACTGTTTTTCAAAATTTTAATTTTTCCAGATTTTCGATCGATCGAATCTGTCTCTCGACCGATCGAAATTGCAATTAAAATTTTTGGTTTGTTTCTGTCTGACTCGATTGATATTCGATCGATACTCGATCGATCGAAACTGAAAAATTTTCAGTTTTTAGAGTTTTGACCAAATTTTTTCATGCATCATTTATGGTTAGGATTCACATGAGTTGCATTGTATTTTTCTGTGTCCATCTTGCAGTTTTGCAGTCATATCTCTCATTGTTTTCACACATACCATGCATACACTTTGCTTAATTGGGTACTCAACTTGAATTAAAAATTGATTGATTACTTTTTGAGTCCTTTGTACATTTTAGTATATGCTATTTTTTGATGTGTGACCTGCGGAAAATATTTTTCTTAAGAGATGTGATGGATAATCAATGTGAAAATATTTTTTCTACTCATGCAACTATTTATGGGTCACATAGTGTCAAGTTTGCATTTATTGAAAGAGAGAATATTTTTTCTTCATGTGTATCCTCAACTTAATTTTTTTTAGGTTTGTGTGTTTTTATTTATCCCCACCTCCTAAATTTTTCCCAAAACTGTTTTTTCCCAAAGCTTGTTTTGTTTTTTCCTATTTTTATAGGGGGAGAAAAGTTTTAACCTTTGTTGTTCATAGGGGGAGTTGTTGCTCTTTATAGGGGGAGTTATCTCTTTTTTCTATAGAGCTAATCTGTTTTATGTTCCCTTGGTTCTCTTTTTTCTCTCTTGTTTACTCTTTGTTTGAGTTGTATTTGTCAATACGTGACAAAAAGGGGGAGACATAGATGAAATGTTGGGAAGCTTGTTTGTCTTGTTTAGGGGGAGATAAATTTGTTTTGTTTAGGGGGAGAATATAAAAACTTTTTGATGTATCTAACTTAGGGGGAGAGTTAGAATTTATTTTTATTTGTGTTTTTATATTTCTGTTTCATATTATTGTTTATATGTCTTTCTTTCCACACATGCGGTGATGTGTTTGTTGAGTGTTTCAGGAAAGACAGGTGCATTCTGATCAAGACCTTCTACCTCTTCTTGGCAACTTCTAGGTTAAGAGTCTTAGATTGGGATTTGTGATGTAATTGGGCATTTTATTGTATTGGGTTGTTCTTGTATTTTAACATTTCATTTTGTATGAAAGTTTTGTCACGAATTGCCAAAGGGGGAGATTGTTAGGTTCTAAAAGTTTAGAACAATTGGCAAATCGTGAGCACACAAGAACGTACAAGCTGCAAAAAGAAGAATTCAGAATCTGCCTGGTTCGATCGATCGAAAAACAGGCTCGATCGATCGAAAGTCGTATCTGCAGAATTTTAATTAAGCCCAAACAGCAGTTCTAGCCCATTAAGGATTAGGGTTTCAAATCTACTTCTCCCACTATATAAAGGAAACCCTAAGCACGTTTTTTATATAAGGCTTTTTAGAGAGAAAAGAGTGTGCCTCTTTTGTATTTAGGGTTTTGTTCCTAAAACCTCTCTTATTACTTCTACCGGTGTTGTTCCTTGAAGAATCTCAAGATCCGATATTGCTGAAGTTGCTGCCTTCTCTAGTCATCAAAGGAGCTGATGATCTAAACCTTCAAGGGTGGTCTTGGAGTCACAAACAGGAGAGTTTGTGTTGCTAAACCTTTGAGTGGAGTCTCAAAGTCACAAACGGTGGTGTTTGTGTTTTGCAAAGATTAAGGAAAGAAGGAGTCCGTGGATCTCGGAGCTATCATGGGGTCATGGTAGTAAGTTTCCTACACTTGGGTAGCAATAGGATGTTAGTGGTCTAAGTCGCTATTGTGTAAACTTCAATTCTTTCTAGTGGATTTGCTATTTTACCTTGAGGATAGCTAGGTCAAATCCTCCCCAGGTTTTTTACCGGTTTGGTTTTCCTGGGTCATCATATCGTTGTGTTATTTATTTTCCGCTGCTTTACATGATATGATTGTTATTGTTTTAACCTAAATCTGAATAATAAACCTAAGTATTCACTTGGTTAATTAATTAGGTTAAACAATCTAGTTTACAGGGGTCTAAACGAACTGACAATTTCAATTGCAGGAAAATACTCTCTTTACATAAGCCATTCATGTCACTTGAAGATAACATTGAGCAAATATTCAAGATTTCTCAATTTCACTCCCCCTTCCAAATAACTAAAAAATTCTAATGGTTTTATTAAGTTTCAAAGATAATACTATTGTGAAACCTACAATTGATTCACTTCTCCATGGATGTCAATTTAAAAATATATTTGAGCAGTTCACATCCTAGAACTTCTAAGAACATTGGCTGAGTTTTTCATATAATTTTAACTCACCATGAGATCAAAACTCAATGCATTCAATTTTAGAGGCACAAAACCAAAGCTTTATGAATCTGATTTATAGAACCAAAAACAATAAAAATTAAAGCTCTATACAAAACCATAAAAGCACCGACAATAAGAAAGGCAATTCTCATAACCGAGTCCTTTACATAACCAAAAAACCCAAAATAAAACACACGTAATAGAACTAACAACAAAAATATACATCAAATTGAATCTCACATCAAATATTCACATTTTGAATTACTACACCAGCCATTTACAAATTATCTGACCAAAAAATTACAGTTTATATTTAATTTGATGCACTATCTGTAGATACTTAAAATACTCTCACGAATTGTATTTATGAAGCACCTTTTATTGTGCAGGAGAAGATGAAGAGTTTTTGGTCATATTCTACCTAGATTTGTATAAAGTTAGTTTTCTTTTGAGCATTTAGGTTAATCTTCATATTTATAACCAAATTATTCATTACCATTAAAATTTGATTTTATGCAGCCATAGTATAATTGCTCAGTTTTCATCATGATGAGGGTAAAAATCTAATGACAAGATTACATATCAAGTTTTAATGGGATTTCATCAGACATATATAATGTAACACCAAAAGAATTTTTTTTTATGGCCCCAAAACTTTAATTCTGCATTTTGATTGAACAGTACACTAAAGCAACAAATAATCAAGCAAAGAATTTAAAATACAATACCTAAAAATGAGTGTAAGTATTAAAGTATGAAAATGCAGAACTGAAATAGGCAGGAATATGAATATGTCATTTGTGAGATACAGGAAAAAAATGACCATAAGCCAGGTTAAATAACATTTATCAAACGCTGGAATTCACTATAGCAAAAACGTAAGTGCTAAATCTGTTTTACTTGGCATGATTAAGCAATGACCATTCACCAATTTAAACTCAAGCATCAAGAACCTAACATTTGCAAATCAGAGGGCATAGAACCAAAGTCTTATTAATCTGACTTATGGATTTAACAACACATTAAACCTTTTTTAAGAAAAACCAATTACAACAAAACTTAAACCTCACCATGAAAACATAACAGAAACTAATTCAAAAAACGAAAAATTAACATGCATAATAGAGTAGACAACACATTCATCACTGGAAAAATGACATCAAAAAGGCCCAAAACAGAAATGGTACATAATAAAAACAAAAGCGAAAATATTGAATTGAACAAAAAAAAAAATTTTCTTCAGTACCTTTTCTTTATGTTCCAGGATTTCTTTATTAAAATTAGAGCAACCACAAAAGAAAAACTTTAAATATGTACTACAAAAACCTTTACAACAATGGTAGAGAAAAGACATGGGGAAACGAAAATATTAAAGGGGAAAATATTTCAGCAAAAAAAAAAGAAAAATAAGATAAATGAAATCACGAAACTTTTTTTTTTTTTGGCAACACATCAATCTATGTTCTCCAGAACCAAATCGATTTCAGTTTGAGAGAAATCATCAAATAAATCTACACTTTAGAGTAATTTCAAAACCCTAAAATCTGCCAAACAATAAACAGAATCTTACAAAATCTTTGATATTCTGTCTGTTTGAAACGCTAATTGAATGGAAAAAAAAGGGGAAAAAAAGGGCTTCCTTCTCAAAAACCCTTTTTTTTTTTAAAAAAAAACCCTAGAAACGGTAATTGAATAGAAACCAAAAAAGGGATAAAATACCAACCTTCTAAATTGTTTATTGTTGAATCGCCTGTCGTTGCAGAGGATGAACAGAGAATTTTCGATTTTAACGGTTGCAGAGGACGAACAGATGTTTACACCGTCGGAGTTTTTCTCTTTTTTTCCTTTTTCGTCTGTTTGATGGGTTGGAACACGGTAGCCCGATCTATGTGTATATAGAAGTGCAGCAAAGAATCGCGAGTTTCAGTCTGAATGGAAATCGGGAAATACAACTTGGGTTTTAGGGTTTGCCTTTGTTTCTTTGAGAAGTAGCTGGGTGTTTTATATGGAACTGCGTTTTTCTACTGTTTTTTTTTTTTTTTTCCTCTTTTGTTTTTTAATAAGCGGGTTGGTGTCTGAAACTATCACAGGCGATTTTTTTTTTTTTTTTGAATAGGCGGGTTGGTGTCTGAAACTATCGCACCGTGCGAATTTTTTTAAGCTTTTAAGTGTACACGCGTCAGTAATTTAAGGAGGCTTTTTCCCTAACGTGGCAGCACCTGGTTAAAGGCTTCTGCTATTATATATAAATTAGAACATATTTCTTCAAGCCCAAAAAAAAAAAATCATAATTCATGTAAATACCAACCAAATATAAGAACAAAGCGTCCATGCTTATATCAACACATGGAACCACAGATGCCAGGAAGCATAAGCAACACTTATGCAATGACTCAATGACTACATCCTCATACTAATGCAATCACAAGTACAAACACACACACACACACACACACACACACACACACACAGATCTAGATACCCAAAAAACCCATGTAACTCCTCTAGAATCTAGATATGTGCCTAACCCCATATCTCTTCCAAAGTGAAATTCATGCATCAATGCATGAACCCTGAAATTTCTTTCAATACTAAATAAAGCTTAACCTACACGCTTCCAAAAATGTAATTAATCTGAAACAGAGAAAAATTCATTAATTCATTCTAAAAATAGAAAATTCAAAACACACATAACAAAAGAAACACATTTACCAACAAAAGAAAGAGAACCCCTCCCAGAGTTCAGAAAAGCTCAATTAGAGATGAATTTACAGAGCAAAATCCCTCCCTCTGGCCTCACCAACAACAAGCCTCTTTACAATCACCAAAATTTGACGGAAAAGGCTAAAGGGAAATGAAATTGGAGCCTGAAGTGCTTCCAAAGTTAAAAACCCAGAAACTGAATAGAAATTTAAAAACTTTACCCAGTATTTTGGAGAGATGCTACCTTACCCAATAATTTGGACACCTGTAGAACCTTCTTCCAGGGTTGTCAGGTGTCCACGAAATGACTAAAACGGGTTTCTCAAAGCAGAAGCAACGGGTTAGGCCCCTTTTCCTCAAGCTTCCACTCGATGACATCGAGCTTGAATCCATGGAAAGCAATTGATTTGAAGATGTTTTTGGGCTCTGTGGTGAGCAAGGAGGAATTGAGTTGAAGATGTTTTTGAGTTCGTGGGTTAGGGACTTCAATTTGTGTGGTGACTAGTGAGCGAGGAAGCTGAGGAAATTTGGGGGGTTAGGGATTTCAGGTGTGGTCAAGTGATTTGGGGTGTTATTTGGGTTAGGGACTGTCACGTGAGGGCCACGTGACAAATAAGGGCGGGGATGTAACTAAATAGGCCACATGGACATTAATTAAGTATTATTTATTCCTGCCGTTTGCCACGTCAGCTTTCTCCGTTTCTGATGTAACGGTATAGACCAAAATGGGAAGCGTTTTTCAGGATAGGGACTAAAAGCGATAAAAATAAAATGTAGGGACTAAAATGGGAATCGCCTGAAAATGTAGGGACTAAAATGTGATTTCTGCCTTCGATGAATTGTGAGTTCTAGTTATGGAGTGCCATTTTTCGAGCATGTAATATCTAAGGATGGAAAAACAATTTGACCCAAAAGAAAATAAAAGCAGTAGTGGGAAGGAATAAGACCAAATGATGTGAAGAGGTCCATAGTTTCTGGGTTTTGTTGGCTATTACTAGAGATTTGTTGAGGGTTTTTCTCATATAGCCAAACTATTAACCCGCTCGGCTCAAAGAGGAATAGAATTCGAGTGGTCTGCTTAGTGTGAACAGAGTTCTCTAGAACTAAAAAAGCCAACTAGTTTCAGCACCTATTTTTACCATGCCTTTTGCAAGTGGATACCTCTCGGAAAGGTAACATGTGTTCTGATACACGTAGTGTAGACATTTCATCTTGCAATTAGGAATTGGTTCGCAATTCGAGAGTAAAAGTATAATTTTGTCCAAGAAGTAAATATGCCATTTGAATGTAAGACTGAATTAATTTATTGGTGGCCAATATAATGAGGCACATGTGATGTGTTTGATGTTTAATGGGATATGAATATGATGGCATATCCTTAAATATATTATCTAATTGGTCAATTAGAGAAGTGGTTTCCTAATTCTAACATAACTCTAACTTTGATGGCAAGTGGAGATTAAAGTAAACTAGAAGAGAAATACTATGTCTACAATATTTTCACAACAAATTTTAGGAGACAAACTAGGAAGCTAACAGTTCTAGATCCTACAATTAACGTAGTTGTTGAATGCTTAACAACATAAAGAATTAATTTACATTGAACCATTAGATAAATAAGAACTTAATTCCAAAATACATCATAGCTCATGACTATCAAAACAATGTGTTGATTGAGAAAATTAAACCACTGGATCAAAAGATCAAGTCACATTAAGTTTTAACCGTTAAAATGCATTTTTGTGAATTATGGTTAATTTGTGTGATTATGATTAATTAATTTTTATTGACTTTAAAATAAAAAATTTAAATGAATCAGATGTCAAAATCCCGTCAATTTTAAGCTAAGGATGTTATAAGAGGCATGGAATAAGATCCTACAAATAATCACGGTTTTTGAATAAGTACTTAATTATCTTTTTAAAAAAATATGATTAATTGAAATTTAAAAATTCTGGTTATCTCTGGCGGTTATCGTGCCTTGAAAAATAGTTTAAATTCGTAATCTTCCATAACCAAATCAGAAAATCATGCAAAAATTCAAAATTAAAGGCATGTCAATATTCTGGCTAAAGTGAAGACCAAATTGGCCTAGAGCCCTAGACTAATATCATCCTAGAATGAAATACAAAAAACCCCCAATCAAATCATCTTGCCTAGTCTATAGCCTCTATCATTGAAGACATTTTGTTAATCCTTAGAAGCTCGTGTGTTGGAACTTGGAACATCTCTATTGTGAGAAGAAATGCAAACTGTATTGCACATAATGTTACCCAGTAGGCCTTCTTTTGCAGGTGGAATGGGCATGTGCCCATCTCCAATCTCCCAAGGGTTCTGTTGGCTGGGTCATATGCACATGTAAATGATTAAGGCCCCTTTGTGTATTTTTGTTTGTGAAATAAATATTTGTTCGCTTTTAGTTTTTATATACAGCTTTTTAAAATCTTGCATTTTTCACTTTTTCAAAGTATAAGTACAGGTCAAATGTGTGTCCCAATGGTAAAGGTGACCTTCCAGGAGGCTCCAGTGATAGGGACGTGCATCACTGAGCGTATAAGAGAGATGGGAGCTCAAAAATATCTAAGAAAAAGCTGCTACCACCGCATTGAATGCCTTGCAGCTAACTTTCTGGCTGCATTTATGTAGAGAAGACTCCTAAATAGTGTTGCCTTGGCTACACCAACTCACAGAGGGTCAGAGAGGGTGTTTGATAGGAAAAGCGCTCAAGTAGTAGCCTGGATGATCAACAAATGGAAGGCGAAGATCAATCAAGGGCAGGTATATAGTGTGAGGAACCCCTAGGAATCAAGGGGGGGGGGGGAAGGAAAAAGACAATAGTAACAAGGACCGATCCTATAATCCAACCAGAGAGAAATATATAAGAACGGATCTCCTCGGACTTTGCCGAGGACCACTTTCTTTAGCATAAACGTGTTTATTCCTATTCTCTTGTTGTCTGAATCTACTTTGGTGTTCGTCTGATTTATTAAAGCCCAGTTTTCCAACCCATTTCTCTACAAAATTATTGTTTTGGGCTCTTTGGGCTTGGGTTCTTACAATTGGCGTCGTCTGTGGGAAAGAATTTCGATGCTTCAGTGAGTTAAGCGTTCAACCATGGTAGGTTCAGGTCCACACCAGGCTGAATCCATAGGGTCCCAACGTGAAAATCCTTTTGTCAACCTCGAGCGCAGAAGGGATCAGGAGGGGAATATGCACACTACCTAGACCAGTAGGAGTTAGTCCCGAGGTAGGAGTCATCTCTCTCGTGAGGAGGATACCAGAGCCCTGCAACTGGAAGTTGACCATCTGAAGAGAAAGCTATGTCATGCACAGCGAAAACGGACTCCCTCCAACTCCGATGTTTCCTCTGATGATGGAAAGGATACCAGTTATAGATGAAGGTCAAGGACCCCACCCAGCAAGTCTTTCTCCTACGACGAGGAGCACCATCACAAACGTAGGTATAAGAGCCTGCCTCGCAAGGGCTTAGGAAATGACGCTATGAGTAAGGCGTTGAACCAGATTTCCAAATCGCCCTTCACACACAAGATTGAAGGGGCAAGACTTCCTCAGCGATTCAATCAGCCAATGTTCACCATCTACAATAGTCGAACAGATCTTGTGGAGCATGTGAGCCATTTCAACTAGAGAATGGCTGTCCATTCCAAGGACGAAGCCTTGATGTGCAAGGTGTTCCCTTCTAGCCTAGAACCCGTATCAATGAGATGGTTTAATGGCTTAAGGGCAAGTTCCATAGATTCCTTCAAGGAGTTCACCCAGGCATTTGGCTCTTGTTTTATTACTTGTAGCAGAGTTCCTCGGCCCTTAAACTCACTACTTTCCTTGTCCATGTGAGAAGGGGAGACCTTGAAAACGTACTCAAACAAATACTGGGAGATGTACAATGAGATAGATGGTGACTTTAATCACGTGGCCATCAGTACTTTCAAGGATGGCCTCCTAACTGAGCACGGTTTAAGGAAGTCTTTGACGGGAAAACCCGTCACCAACATGCGCCAGCTCATGGATCAGATTGATAAGTATAAGAGGGTTAAGGAAGACCAATAGCAAGGGAAAGGCAAGGCTAAGGTTATCCCTCAAGGATTCCAGGTCGGACCAATACAATAACAATCGACCTCGGAGGGACTTTGCTAATCAACCAGGGCCTACCAATACTTAGGTAGTTAATGCAATGTTCCGAGAATCGGTGCACCAAGTTCTAGAGAAGATCAAGAATGAGCCATTCTTCAAGTGGCCAAATAAGATGACAGGAAACCCCATGAGGCGCAATCAAAACCTTTGCTGCCAGTACCACCAAGACCAGGGACACACTACGGAGGACTATAGGAATTTTTGGGATCATCTTGACCAGCTGGTCCGAGAGGGAAAACTGAAGCAGTTTTTGCATCATTCCAGTGTTCCGCAAGGACAAGCAAATCTAAAACCCCAGAGAGATGATTCTTCAAGGCCTCCTTTGGGTACAATAATGTCATCTTTGCTGCTCCGGGAAGGACCGGTTCTTGTCCTTTCAGAGTGATATCTATGGCTCGGCTGTCCACTGAGGACACCAATCCGAAGCCGAAGAAGGCTAGAGTGGATATCCAACTGGTGCTAAAGATTGGAACCATACAACCCCATGATGACGCTTTGGTGGTCACGCTCAAGATTGGGGGATATAACGTGAAGTGGGTGATGGTGGACTAAGGCAGTGGTGCAGAGATAATGTACCCTGACCTGTACATGAGGTTGAACTTGAGGCTCGAGGACTTAACAGCCTACGATTCACCCTTGGTGAGTTTTGATGGGAAGGTTGTCATCCCGAAGGGCCAAATTAGACTACTCGTGCAAGCTAGTTCAGAAGTGGTGAAGGTGGACTTCATCAGGGTAGATACTTATTCCACCTACAAGGCCATTGTGGCCAAACCCTAGCTTTATGCGCTGGGAGTTGTCTCTTCTACCCTACACCAGAAGGTGAAACATCCGTCGGGCGGCCAAATTAAAGAGATTGTTAGAAGTTAGTCCACGGCTAGGCAATGCCTAGTGGCGACCATCCTATATCAGCCCGAAACTGATTCCTCAGCCTCTGCTGAAAGGGGATAATAACAATTAAAGACTTCAAATTTGCTTGTCGATGGATTAGCCGAGGGGGCTAAATGTGAAGATTTAGAAACAGTTATTGTTGGTAATGATCCGGAGAAGCTCAACTACCTCCTCTAAAGAAGGAATAGCTAATAAAGTTTCTTAAGAGAAATGTTAATGTGTTCGCATGGAGCACTTATGAAGCCCCGAGGGTGGATCCGAGCTTCATCTGCCATCATTTAAATGTTAATCCATCTGTCACCCCAAAGAAGCAACCACCTCGGCGATCCTCCAATGATCACTCTGATGCTGTCAGAGATGAGGTGAAGAAGCTCAAGCAGGTAGGGGCGATCAAGGAGGTCTTCTACCCTAAGTGGCTAACCAACACTGTAATGGTGAAGAAGAAGAGTGGGAAGTGGCGTGTGTGCGTGGACTTCACAGATCTAAATAAGGCATGCCCAAAGGATCCCTTACCTATGCCTAGGATAGACCAGCTAGTGGACGCAACTATAAGCCATCCTTGAATGAGCTTCTTAGATACCTTTCAAGGATATCACCAGATACCGCTAGCCCTGGATGACCAAGAAAAAACAGCTTTTGTCACTCTCACTGGGAACTACCATTACAAAGTGATGCCCTTCGGTTTGAAAAACGCAGGGTCTACCTACAAAGGATGATGACTAGGATGTTTGAATCATAGTTAGGCAAGAGTATTGAGGTCTATATAGACGTTACGGTGGTGAAGAGTAAGGTGGAGTTCGAGCATGTAGGAGACCTCAGGAACATTTTTGAAATTTTGAGGAAACACAAACTACACCTTAATGCTTCTAGATGTTCTTTCCGGGTCGGATCAGGGAAGTTTTTGGGTTACAGGGTTACACATTGCAGAATTGAAACTAACCCCGACCAGATTAAGACAATCAACAATTTACAACCACCTCGAAATCCCAAGGAAGTCCAAAAGCTAACTGGAATGACTGCTACCTTGAACCAGTTTATCTCCCAATTAGCGGATAGATGCTGACCCTTCTTCCTATTGATGAATAAGTAGAAGGGATTTAAGTGGACCGGGGAGTGTGCTTTAGCCTTCCAGCAACTTAAGGATTATCTCTCTCGACCACCTATCATGTCCAGTCCTGAGATGGATGAGGTCCTATTTGCTTATATTGCTATGGCCCCTCATGCTGTGAGCTTGGTCTTGATACAAGTTGATAACGGCATACAAAGCCAGCTTATTATGTGAGCAAATCACCACATGAGGCCGAGATCCGTTATCTGCCACTGGAGAAAGCCATTTTGGCGGTGGTACATGCTACATGCAAACTCCCCCATTACTTCCAGGCGCACACAGTAGTTGTCCTAACTCAACTCCCGCTCAGAGCTCTGCTCCGAAATGCTGATTACACAGGGAGGATTGCCAAATAGGGCACAATCCTAGGAGCTTTTGACATCAAATACATGCCTCGTACCTCTGTCAAAGGCCTAGTCCTCGAGGATCTGCTAGCCAAGTTTGATGAATCCCCATTAGAAGTAGAAGCAGAGAAGCGTGGCATGGATGGAAAATCAGTTGGCATGATCTCCCAGCAAGATCCCTTATCCTGAAAGGTATACGTTGATGGTGTAGCAAATCAAAAGGGATTCAGAGTGGGGCTAGTTCTAATATCCCCCAAAAAGATTACTATTGAGAAATCATTGAGGCTGGACTTCTCAGCCACAAACAATGAAGCTGAATATGAGGCCTTACTGATGAGAATGGCCATGGTTCAAAGAATGGGCAGAAAGGCGGTAGAGATGATCTCGGACTCAAGATTAGTCGTTGGTCAAGTGAAAGGAGAGTTTGAGGCGTGAGATGGAAGACTGCAAGGGTACCTGAGTTAGATTAGACACTTGCAATCAGGGTTCGAATCTTTCAACCTATTGCATATCCCTAGAAGTGGAAACGCTTATACTGATTCCCTAGCCACACTGGCAACCTCCTCGGCGCAGAGCTTGCCTCAGGTCATCCTTGTAGAGGATTTGTACAAGGCCACAGAGGTGAAAAGAGAGATGGTCCGTGTTCACCAAGTTAGAGTAGGGCCAAGTTGGATGGACCCCATAGGACTATTCTTAAAGGAGGATATCCTACCCGAGGAGAAATCAGAAGTTGACAAAGTTCACAGAAAGGCTCCTCGGTTCTGCCTGTCCGAGGACCAAAAACTATATAGATGCTCCTTTTCTGGGCCATACCTGCTATGTATACACCCCGAGGCAACTGAGTTACTCCTTGAGGAGTTATATGAGGGGATTTGTGGAAGCCACACTAGAGGCAGATCTTTGTCGCACAGAGCCATCACTCGAGGCTATTGGTGTCCAAACATGAAAAAGGAAGCGCAAGAATATGTGAGGAAGTGTGACCAGTGTCAAAGGTTCACACCAAACATACACTAACCAGAAGGAGTCATTAATCCTCTGTCCAACCCTTGGCCATTTGCTCAATGAGGCTTAGACATTGTAGGCCCTTTACCCAAGGCAACAAGAAATAAGAGATACTTACTAGTCGGCATGTACTACTTCACTAAGTCGGTTGAAGCTGAGTCTTTGGCAAATATCAGGGACGTGGATGCCAAGAAATTTGTTTGGAAAAATATTGTCACACAGTTCGGGTTCCCTCGTACCCTCATCTCGGACAACGACCTTTAGTTTGATAGTAAATCTTTTAGGAAATACTGTTGTGACTTGGGAATTACGAAAAGATATTCTACCCCAGCTTATCCCCAAGGGAATGGACAAGCTGAGGCTGTTAATAAGGTCATAATAAATGGACTCATGAAGAGGTTGGATGATGCGAAGGGAAAATGGGTGAAAGCGCTGTCGCATGTCCTCTAAACATACCGAACCACACCTTGCAAATCAATAGGGGAGACCCCCTTTTCAATGACTTATGGAGCCGAAGCGGTTATTCCTTTGGAAACCGACTTCCCAACGCTAAGGATGAATTCTTTCAATCCGAGCGACAACAATGGATTGCTAGAGAAAAGCTTAGACTTAATCGAAGAAAGGAGAGGAAATGCAATGGTCCAATTGGCATATTACCAACACAAGCTCAAGTAAGGTTATGATACCAATGTGAAGCTGAGACCATTAGCGCTTGGAGATTTGGTGTTGAGAAAGGTTGTAGGTACTGTAAAAAACCTAGCATTAGGAAAGTTGGGACCCAACTGGGAGGGGCCATATCGCATCACCTCAGCGGCCGGTATAGATGCATCCATAAAGACCTAGATGAACATGTAAAACTACACCCTTGGAATATAAACAACCTGAAAATGATTATTATTAATGAAAGTTTCCTTTGTCATATGCTTATGTATTGTGTAAATGCATTGTACTTCTCATTATTATCTTTCCAAGTGATTAAACAGAACCTTAGACATGTCTGGCTCCTCGAACCAAATGCTTTAGGGAAATTAACACTCTATGACATCTTTCTAAGTGATTAAACAAAACCCTAGACATGACTGATCCCCTGGATCACATACTTGGGAGAAATTAACGCTGTAATATCTATTGGTCTTTTATTAAGTGTCAAAACGGATCTAGGGTTATACCCAACTCCTCGAGTTAATGGACTTGGGTAAGTTGAAGTCCTTATTTATTTATCTAAGTGATGAGTAGGACGAAGGTTGTTTGTCCTTTTATTTCTTACAAAGTATATATTTATCTTCATTAGATTCAACCTTCATTGCAAAAGGTTAAACTCTCAAATACGAATATATGATAGACCTCTTTATTGCTGGTACTTGATCAAATTACTTAGATGGTTAGCAGTGTATTATTGTTAGTTTTTATTGAAGACGGGGTAGCAACAGTTCAAAGTTATTTGCGATAGTAATGAGCTTCAAAGCATATAAAGTAAAGGTGCAAGAGACAAAAAGAAAAGCATTTTCATTAAACAGAGGGAGTACATTACATACGGTGACAGAATGCCACTGCAAAAAAAAAAAAAAAAAAAAAACAACAACAACAACAAAAGAAACTACAAATTAAGTCCTAAGTGCTACTTATTGGCCTTGGGGGGGGGTCTTCTTTTGGGTTCGGCTGGGAGGCTAGGACATTCTTAGCCGGAGGATCATTCTCTTTGGTCTTGGCCTCTGTCACCTTTGCTTTGGCCTTAACAGCATCCTTGGCCTCTAAAGGGAGCTTAGTCCCCTTGCCCTTCCTTTTGTCTTTGGCCACCTCAACCCCTTGGCCTTGATCACCAACTTGGCTAGGTCCTTTCAAAGCCTCAAAAAAGGTGAGAGCATCCTGTGCAATTAGGGGCTGATCTGAAGACTCAGGAGCAATGGAAGAGAAAGATGGAAAGCCAACTGGGGTCTCGCGGATATCGGGGTGGTAGTATACTTTCCCCGGTTGCCTCCACTCCGAATCTGCAGGGACTCCTGCAATGTTGAGGGCTTCTACCCATGTTGCATCGCAATAATCCCTGCATACCTCGGCTATCTCCTCAATGAGCCTGGCTTGTGTTTCTTCCATGCCGAGGATGTAGGATGCTTGTTTTTCAGCCTCTGCTACCTCCTTAGCCAATTAAGCTTCATCCTTAGCCTTCTGCAATTCTGTCTTCAGCTTCAGCACAAGTTGCCTTAAAGTGGCCAACTCTATCTCAGTCTAATAAAGCAACTTAAGCTGGTCCTCAGCTTGAGCCTCAGCATTTTTTAATCCTGCTTGAGCACTCTTTCTTTCCCCCTCCTCGACAGTCATCTTGGAGAGCAGCTCCTTGTTCATCCTTCGCAGCCCCCAAGGCCTTTTCAATCTCAAGGTGGAGGTGTACCTCGTTCTTGACATCGCTTCGGGCCTCCTTAACCCATTCCTCAACCACAACGACCTCCTGGGTGATCTGCACAAAAACAATATAGTAACCCCATGTACAAATATATATATATATATATATATATATATATTATTAGCACTTAAATAAATAAAAAGTGTGGGGCTGTGAACCTACCAGGGCAAGGTCCCTTTTTAGGGACATAAAGAGGTTTTACTGCTTCAGCTTCCTCACAGCTTTCATATCCTTGGGTAAAAGAAGTGGCTGCTCCAAGGCCTCGGCTATATATGCAGAATGACCCCTTTGGAAATCTCTGACAGAGGCATTCCAAGGGATGGTAGCCCCATCCACCTCCAGTCAAGGAAACCAGGCGCGTTATGGAAGGCGCACCTCGGCCACAGTTTGCTCCTTCCTAGGGTCTTTGGCCACTTTCTGTTGTTTGTTACCCTTCCGAGGGGGCACTTCCCCTTCCTCAAGGTCCTGCACTGGTCTCTTTTTCTTTAGATTTGGGATAGCGTGCAGTCCGAGATCAGTAGGGGGACGGAGGTGGAAAAGTGGGAGGAACTTGGGATTTGGGGACTTCTTTTGAGGTTGACCCCTTTTTCCTTGCCGCCATGAGCTCTCTTAAACTCTTGTTCCCCCAGTTTAGTGCCATCTCGTCTTCCTTTTCGAAGGTGCTGTCTGGACAGGCAATCACCAGAGTTGGGGCGTGAACGCCTAAATGCCTGTCTAGCTCATCCTCAGCATCCGAGATGTGAACTACTTGAACCACTTGAGTCTCCTCTTCTTCAAAATGAAATTTATCTATCTCCTCCTCGAGTGATAAGCGTGAAAAGGCGATCTCCTCCCTTTGTGCTACTGCTGCTTCAGGCAAAACCCGTTGAAGGGGCAGAATGACCGGTGGAAGATCTTCTTAGGCTAGGAAATTTGGGAGTGACACGTCAATCCGAGCAAGCTACAGGTCGCCTGCTCTTATGGCGTTGCCTATTTCCTAATATATTTCTGAGATGGGGTTGAAGTCCAAGATCAAGTGGACGGCTCACAACTGCCTATCCTCACTTATAAAGATCTCGAACCTCAGCAAATAGTTGAGAGCTGCAACATTGGTCAAACTGAGACTGGGCGCTGCGTGCCTCTTGTCTGCAAAAATAGCTGAGGAGCAAAACATGGTTAGAAAGTTAAAATCCATCATCAAAGAAAGTAAAGCAAGAGAAAGATAATAACATCATTAGGGTCAAAAGATCTAAATCTCTTGCTAAGGAACCTAACTCTAAGGTATCCCACTTGACTCTTCCTCTCGAACGAGGCAATGAAGGCCATCATGCCATGCTCCCGAAACTATCAGGTAATCGTCCTTCATACCCTTATTGGATTTAAGGAGGCATAAGATGAGCCTAATGATAGGCGATCTGGACTTGAGGTAAAACCCTGCGTCAGTGAGTGAGTGGCACTTGTACATATGGACCACATCATGCCAGGTGAGCCCCAAACCCAGATGCTCATTTAGAGCATCGACGCTGCCTAAGATCGTAAAAAGGTTGGGTGCGCACTGGTGGGGACACAACCTATGGTTGATAAGGTAGTCTCAGGTTATTTTGCCCATAGGGAGAGTCATTCCTCCTTCTATAAAAGCTATCACAAGAATGATGACTTCTCCCTCTTTTCTATGTGTTAATAGTTGGTCTGGAGCACAGTACCGGAGAGCAACTTCCTGTGGTATGTGATATTTGGCCTTAAAGGCCTCTATTTTTACAGAGGAGTCTACAAGATGCTTAAAACTACCCATTTTGACAAACTACAAGGGAACGAATGAAGTTTCAAGTAAAAGAATATGAATTGAAAGGTCGAGGAGATCGGCTGAGAAGAAATGAACCTAGGAAAAGAAGAAACTTATGGAAATCAACACTTGTGGTAACCCTGGTGCTTCTCAAAGGTTTAAATTTTAAAAGAGAGGATTAGGAACTCTTGAAGGTCTAAGAAGAGTTGAAGGTTTGAGAACTATGAGTCTCTAGAAATGCTTGATGACCTACGAAATGAGAAAAGTGATTTCCCCCAGGAGCCTTATATAGAGGGCGAAAATTGAGTGGGAGTTATCCCGCTTAAAATCCAATGAGAGATATCAACCATCGGATCCTCGCCTCACCGTTGGATGCGGGGAATAAAGTGCCACATGGAGCAATTAATGACGCCACGCGGACTCCGAAATGTTAGTAACCATCATGGGGCGCGCAAAACGGCGCTCCCACGTGTGTAAATCAAAGGGCACAATAGTAGTGAGTGGGAAATCCGAGGACGAGTAAATAGTAGTGAGTGGTTTAAGCTCAGAGTCCCATGGGAAGGGTACGAATGGGAAGGTAGGCCAAGGAGGAGAATCTCCTCAGATAAGCTAAGCACAGGTCAAATGTGTATCCTAATGGTAAAGGTGACCTTCTAGGAGACTCTAATGATAGGGACGTGCATCACTGAACGTACAAGAGGGATGGGAGCTCAGAGAAAATTTGCTACTACCGCATTAAATGCCTTGCAGCTAACTTGTTGACCGCATTTATGTGGAAAAGACTCCTGAACAGTGTTGCCTTGGCTACCCCAACTCACAGAGGGTCAAAAAGGGTGTTCGATGGGACAAGCGCTCAAGTAGTAGCCTGGATGATCAACAAATAGAAGGCGAAGATCAATCAAGGGCAGGTATATAGTGTGAGGAACCCCTAAGAATGAAGGGGGGAAAAAGGAAAAAAGGAAAAAGATGGTAGTATCAAGGACCGGTCCTGTAATCCAACCTGAAAGAAATATATAAGAACGGATCTCCTTGGACTTTGCCGATGACGACTTTCTTTAGCATAAACATGTTTGTTCCTATTCTCTTGTTGTCTGAATCTACTTTGGTGTTCGTCTGATTCATTAAAACCCAGTTTTTCAACTCATTTCTCTACAAATTTACTGTTTTAAGCTCTTTGGGCCTAGGTCCTTACAATATCAATTGACAAGAATATTGAGTTTTTTTACGCTCCATTTTTTTTTTTTTTGAAGTAAAATATATTTTGGAAAATATTTTCTCCATTTTCAGATATTTGTTTGCATGTAAAATGTGATCAAACTTGTAAAATGTTTTACCTTTTAAAACTTGGTAAAACATTTTACAAAAACACACAATGGCTCCCCCTCCCCCCATCTGGTGACTAGGTCACCGGTCCAGTGGGTGGGGCAATTGGTACAAGTTGCCAAAGCTACCATTTCAACTACCGATACCGACAATGGTCGCTAGCAATCCAATGGCCGAAGCCGCTGTTCCGACAACCAATGCCAACATCCGATCACCGGAGCCATAGATCATGCTGCCAATTTTGGAGGTCTGGTCATCGGACCTTCTGCACCAGTGGCTGTGCAGCTGATTTTGGTGTTTTGCTTAAAACAATTTTATATATCACACTAAACACCTGAAAATATTTTACTAAAAATGCTTTACATGTAAAATATTTTATAGTTGAAAATATTTTACTTCAAAACAAACATAGAGTGATTGGAATAATAGTTCCTAAAACAAGGGTTATAACTTCATTATTTGTGTATCAAATAATTAGTATTTATGCTAGGCATCTAGCAATTTCTGTGAGTTTGTATTGAGAGTTATAAATGAAGTTATTTTTCGAAGCAAAAATTCAAAATTTTTAATAATTTAAAAGTTTCAATAAAGCAACATTATCTAACAACATGTGAATAAAGTTAGACATATATCACAGATACCGTATAAATACCTATGTTTTAAAACCGAACCGGACCGGCTAGTCCGACTGGTTCAACTGGGAACCGGCCTTCAATCCGATCCAATTATGGGCAAAAACTGAAAATGACTTAAAAACCGAAAAAATACAAAAACTAGCCAGTTCAACTGAAAAACCGAGAACCGACGTGGTCGAACCAGTTATGATCGGTTGGGTTGAAAACTTAAAACTACACAATTTTTTGACTTTTTCCCAGCCTAAAACTACGTCATTTTAGTCAGGAACCTAAAAACTAACCTAAAAACATAATATTTAAGTTTATTATGTTAATAATGATTGTTTTGTAATGTTATTATATTAAATTCTTTAAAAAGATGTTATATATTGTATTTTTTTTTTAAGGAAACATATTTATTACTATTGGTTGTTAGTTTTAGTATATTAAAAAATTATTAATTATTTATATAATTTAAATAAATAATAATTAAATTATTTATAACGTCACCGGTTCGACCATCGGTCAGACCCCAGTTCGACCAGAAAACTGGTAATTAGTTCCTTTTTCGGTTCTTTCACCGCACCGGTTTTTAAAACCTTGATAAATAATCAATTTAAATACAATATTTTATATAAAAATTATAAATCTTTCAATTACTAAACAATATATGACTCATTCAATTTTATATGAAATTTATTATCTAATCAAACTTATGATGTTAAAAATGTAAGGAAGAAATTGATAAAGAAGTTCTTTGTGATATTATTTTAGCTGCCTTTACAAAATGCACGAAGTTTTTCACTCACATTTTCAAGTAAAATAACAAACACATACCTAACTATGTACAAGTATGTTTATACATGTTACTTAAGTTTGATACAATTATTTTAATGCAAGAGGGTGAGCCCAAAAAATTTTCTATTTTCATCCCTACTTGTCTAAAAGAAAATACTATGAGCTATTCTAGGATCACAAACTTTACCACACCCTTTCTTTCTCCATCACTCATAGTTCATATTATTAAAGTTGTGGCAGAATTATGGCATGAAATGTTGTGACACTTAAATTTCTTGAGAGAATATATATATATAGTGGTGGAGGATTATCAAGGATGAGCATGATAAGATTCTCAATTAAAAAAAAAATGAGAGAGAGAGAGAGAGAGCGAGAGAGAGAATCCATGATTAAGACATCTTATTCCACCATTTGAAAAAAATGGATTTGAAATGTCTTTTTCCTTCAAGTTTAAAATTTGATATGGTTTTATTGTGTGTAGCTTACCTATTAAAAAAATATTATGTGTAGTTTAAACCATAGTTTTAAAAACCGGACCGGCCCGGCTGACCAGTTCAACCAGGAATTGGGAGCCAGTCCGATCTGGTTAAAAGCCTCAAAACCGGTCAAAAACCGGCCAAAAACTGGGGTTGAACTGGAAATTTTGAAAAAAACGGTTCGATGAGCGCTTCGGTTTTTAAAACCATGGTTTAAACTTTAAAGTGAGTTTTATATGTATGTAATCCATATAACAATTTTTTTTTTTTTTAGAAAAATCCATATAACAATTTTTTTAAGCAATAATCCACAGACGTTCCCATTTTAGATTGCTAGATGGCTTCAAAGGTGGTCAACATTATTACTAGATAATCTTTTTTACTTCTTATATACTGCCTCTAGGCAGTTTTGACCCCATCCAGCGTGCCTAAACCTTTCGTTTTCTCCGCCCAAAAAAAAAATATTTTTAAAAATAAATAAACAAACTTTCATTTTCTGTTATAGTTGCTTTCTAGCTCATACCATATCAAACTACAAAATCACACACGGAAAAGATTGGCCAAGATAATTTATATGATATATATTCAATTCATAAATATTAATAAAATCAGAGAATTAGTAGGAACAACGAACCAAATTTAATTATAATTTATTTAAAGAAAATTAGAACTAATTTAATTAGAATTTGTTTCGTACTAGGTCTTTTTTTTTTTTTTTTTTTGAGAAATGAAACACACACACATACAAGGAAGGGGCAAAATCTTAATCTAAAAAAAAGTTATTACGTGGTGTAATATTATCCAAGAATTATACCAGTTTATCAAAAAAAAATCACAAATTATCCCAAGTGTAACTTAATCATACGATATATATATATATATATATATATATATATACACAAAGTTTTAATTGAGTTGTGATTTTATGATGTTACATACTCAACAATTTTTAACTTATTTTGACATATTCTAATGTTATATTATGTCATCCATTTGCTCAAAGTATCATATATCATTTATTTTTTCATCCAAAAATCATTTGTTTAGTAGAATTCTAAAATATTTTAAATAAGGCTAAATATTATTTCAGCCCTCTAGACTTTGCATGAATTTTATTTTCATCACCAAACTTTAAAATGTTTGTTTTTATCTTAAACTATTGAAAATGTTACACTTATCAATTTTCAATTTAAAAATTTCTTTTTTTTTTATTCCTAAATTATAGTAAAATTTTTTTTTTTTTTATCTCTAAACTATTGAGAAAATTTTCTTTAAAAGTTTAAGGACAGCAACGTAACGAACTTTTTAAAATTTATGGGATGAAAAAAATGAACTTCATGAAAACTTAATTTAGGGACAAAAATAATGTCTTATTTTCAAAAACATTAAGCAAATGGGTATAATCAAACTTAACAGCAAAATAAACAGCAGGGGATCAAGTATAATCAAGGTAATAGCTTAGGTCCCATCAAAAATAATAATAATAATAATAATAATAATAATAATAATAATAGGTGATAGCATAGGGTGAAAAAGTCTAATGTGCCCAAAATTTTTAGATAAGGTCATTTTTAATTTCTGATTAACTTAATATTAACAAACATGATAGACATTTGAAACTAAATGCGGATTTAGCAAATATTGATTATATGAGAAGTTATTAAATGGTATAATATTGTAAAAAAGATTATCATATAATATGAAACTTGTATCCAATATGTATATCTATACATATATTACCTTCAACCCACACATGCAAATAATTCCAAAAGAAAAAATAAAATAAAACCCAGCACATGCAAGATGCAATAAAATAATTCTATTCATTTGGTTTAAATTTTTCAGAAATATTATATCCCTAAATTAATTATCTTGAGGGGAGTTTCAGTTTTTGCTCTCTTTTTAGTCTTGCACGCTGCAGCTATTAATACTTGAAGTTGTTTCTTAATATATATATATATATAAACCGAAACCTCTGAAACTCTCACAATTTTTCATATCATTACTATTTTCTTTTTCTTTTTATTTTAGGTTTTATATCTTATATATTTATTATTTCTCTTCAATGTATAATTATCGTACGTATCAAATGTTACAATAGTTTAGTTTAAGTAAAACTCTATTAAATATATGTTTCAAGAACTTGAAAATTCTACTTTATTTAAAATTCTATAACAAATTTTAGTTTAACATCAGCCTTGTGGTTTCTCTCTTATAGCTCCAATTTGGGTCTAAAAATGTTTAAGAACTTCAGTTACGTAAAGTTTCAGCCTCAAGATTTTAGAAATAAAGCTGGGTCGCTCTGCTTGTGAACTTAAGATTCCGTGGAAGTTTCATCTCCAATCTAGTTGTGAAGTTTTGGGTTGATCAGGGTATGTGCAATCTTGTGTGTGAAATTTTGAATTTGTGAATTTTTCTAGTATGGAGAGAGAATAATCAATAATTAAACGGAATAGTGATAGATTGTCGAGGTAGTTGTTGTAAATTGTAGATTACCGAAAATTGAAAAGTGGGATTTTTTGACCAAATTTGACTATAGGAGTTGTGTAAGTTCGTTTAGACCCCTTAAACCCAACAGATTAACCTAGAGAATTAGCCAAGTAATTAACTTAGATAATTTAAACAAATCTAGGTTAACACAAATATATCAAAAACAATAAAGTAGCGGAAAATAAAGAACACAAAGATCTGATGACCTAGGAAAACCAAACCGGTAAAAAACCTGGGGAGGATTTAACCTAGCTATCCTCAAGGTAAAATAGCAAATCCACTAGAAAGAATTGAAATTTACACAATAGCGACTTAGACCACTAACATCATATTGCTACCCAGTGTAGAAAACTTACTACCACGACCCTATGATAGCTCCGAGATCCACGGACTCCTTCTTTCTTTAATCTTTGCAAAACACAAACACCACCGTTTGTGACTTTGAGATCCCACTCAAAGGTTCAGCAACACAAACTCTCCTGTTTATGACTCCAAGACCACCCTTGAAGGTTTAGATCATCAGCACCTTTGATGATTAGAGAAGGCAGCAACTTCAGCAATATCGGATCTTGAGATTCTTCAAGGAACAACACCGGTAGAAGTTATAAGAGAGGTTTTAGGAACAAAACCCTAAATATAAAAGAGACACACTCTTCTCTCTCTAAAAATCCTTATAAAAAACGTGCTTAGGGTTTCCTTTATATAGTGGGAGAAGTAGATCTGAAACCCTAATCCTTAATGGGCTAGAACTGCTGTTTGGGCCAACTTAAAATTCAGCATATACGACTTTCGATCGATCGAGCCTGTTTTTCGATCGGTCGAATCAGGCAAATTCTGAAATCTTCTTTCTGCAGCTTGTATGTTCTTGTGTGCTCACGATTTGCCAATTATTCTAAGCTCTTAGAACCTAACAATCTCCCCCTTTGGCAATTCGTGACAAAACTTTCATACAATATGAAATGTTAAAATACAAGAACAACCCAATACAATAAAATGCCCAATTACTTCACAAATCCCAATCTAAGACTCATAACTTAGAAGTTGCCAAGAAGAGGTAGAAAGTCTTGATCAGAATGTACTTGTCTTTCCTGAAACACTCAACAAACACATCACCGCATGTGTGGAAAGAAAGACATATAAACAATAATATGAAACAGAATATAAAAAAAATTCTAACTCTCCCCCTAAGTTAGATACATCAAAAAGTTTTTATATTCTCCCCCTAAACAAAACAAATTTATCTCCCCCTAAACAACACAAATAAGATTCCCATATTTCATATATTTCTCCCCCTTTTTGTCACGTATTGACAAATACAACTCAAAGAAAGAGTAAAGTGACAGTAAATATGAGAGAAAAAAGAGAATCAAGGGAACATAAAACAGTTCAGCTCTATAGAAAATAGAGAGAACTCCCCCTATAAAGAGTAACAACTCCCCCTACGAACAACAAAGTCAAAAAAAAAAATTTCTCCCCCTATAAAAATAGGAAAAACAAAATAAGTTTTGGGAAAAACAGTTTTGGGGAAAATTTAGGAGGTGGGGATAAATAAAAACACACAAACCTAAACAAATTGAGTTGAGGATACACATAAAGAAAAATATTCTCTCTTTCAATAAATGCAAACTTGACACTATATGACCCATAAACAGTTGCATGAGTAGAGAAAATATTTGCACATTGATTATCCATCATATCTCTTAAGAAAAATATTTTCTATAGTTCACACATCAAGAAAAATAGCCTATACTAAAATGTACAAAGGACTCAAAAATTAATCAATCAATTTTTAATTCAAGTTGAGTACCCAATTTAGCAAAGTGTATGCATGTTATGTGTGAAAACAATGAGAGATATGACTGCAAAACTGCAAGATGGACACAGAAAAACAATGCAACTCATGTAAATCCTAACCATAAACGATGCATGAAAAAATTTGGTCAAAAACTCTAAAAACTGAAAATTTTTCAGTTTCGATCGATCGAGCATCGATCGAATATCAATCGAGTCAGACAAAATCAAACCAAAATTTTTATCGCAATTTCGATCGGTCGAGAGACAGATTCGATCGATCGAAAATCTAGAAAAATATGATTTTTGAAAAACAGAGCAATTTTATGCAAAAACTCCTCAAAGCACAATATTTTATGAATAAAATGCATGAGTATGAGATTAAAAGTTTTTCAAAAACACATGAATACAACCCAGATCTTCCAAAATTAAGATTTTCAATCAAATTGTCCTTAAAACTCAAATTTTGCATCAAAATCATGGAACATATAATCTTGGATGGCCACAACAAAATCACACACAATAACATGTACAAAGTTTAGCAAAGAGTAACTTGTGTAGTGTGTGCAACTAGCAAAAACTTGAGAGACATGTGAGGTGATATGTGAATAGTGATTAATCACAAAGTCTACAAAATTCATCATATAATTTTGAAAGTGACTTTCACCTAAAGAGTTACATCATATAACTCTCACATCTCCTAGAATAAAAGCTTGCAATCATGTAAGTTTCTTAATTTGCCTCATAATATACACACCAATTTTAATTGAATTGTGAAATTATTATACCCCAATAATGTACACACCAATTTTAGAATTTAATCCGAGGCTACACCTTATTTTCTTTTTGTGCATGTGCTACACTTTCTCGAGCACAAAATCTTACGATATGCACTAAGGTGTTCATGATTGGCTAGTAAACAGTGGTGAGATGGTTATTTATGCCTTTCTCAATAAGTTCAAGTCCAACAATCAAAGGCATGTGACTTCAAGATCAAGACAAAGTGATCAAAAACTATAAACATCTTCCCACACAACATGCACTATAAAGCTCAAACTAGTAAAGTGCAATAAATAAGCTCATCAAAGCTAAACAAAGTACATAAACATGTTATGTAAAGATAGTATGGCCAATCCTTGATTTCAAATCCAAGAAAAATTAATGCAAAACACAAAAGTATTTTTGGTTTAAAAGAAATTTTATGACCAAAAACAAAAAGCACACATTGTGCTAAATGATTAAAAAAAAACAAATGCAATGCATGACAGTGCTTAACTAAGCTATAGAGGGTACACAAACAAGAAATATCAATTTCTTAATTAACCCTTGAGTACATGTACAAACTAATACATACTCAAAAAAATCAAAAAATAGCTTAGCACTTATAGAACACATACTATTCAAGGTTCTCCACAATGTCAAGCATGTTCTAAATCAAGAGAGATATCATAACTCATGTAATCCTCAATAAAATTAAAACTAGACACAAAATAAAATATTTTTGTCTTTTTGAAATTTTTCAATGTTTTTGGATTTTTTTTTATAATAAAAAACAACCTAAAAAAAACAAAACAACCAAAAACAGAAACAAAACATGTCCACAAATAATTGAAAGAATTAAATCAGGGACAAGTCAACAACACTCACCTTAGAGAATCTTTTCTCACCCATATAGCACGAGTCTTCGGCTTTGTAGGTGAAAATTCATGTGAAGCAGAGTGTATTTGAGGGATTACACCAATCTTCTGAGAAAGACTAAAATCCTGCAATTTCCTTTCACAAGCCAACAAGCTTAAATTTTTCAAAAGCATATGAAACAATTTGTTTGGACTTATGGCAGGAGAAATATCATCATATATCCTAGATTGAAACACAGAATGCTTAAATTTCAATTTATGACAATTAGGACGAATGTGACCGGAGACACCACAAAAGTGACAAACAGGAACAAATTTAGGAACATCAGTATTCCTAACAGCAAATCTAGTCTCAGATTTTGGTTTTTGCCTCAACAAGGAACAGTTTGGCCTAATATGACCAACAACACCACAAAGATGACAAGTAGGCACAAAAACAGATTTATTATGCTCTCTAACAGTAGGTTTAGACTTAGGTTTAGAAATTTCAGCGTCTACATCAAAACTTTTACCTTTGTCTAACCTAGCAAAATAAGCCTTTTCTTTATTATTCCTCTTGAAAGGAGGGATATAAACTTTTTCAGCTTTAGGCTTAAGAGAAACAGAAACACTTCTGTTATCTACAGCAGGCTTGGTACTAGTCAAATTTTCAATTTTAGCTTTAGATTCAGCTAACTCTTGTTCCAAGCTTTTCATCTTCTCATCTTGAGAGGAAAATTGATTTCTCAAAAATTCATTCTTTTTATTAGATTCATCTAATCTATCAATTCCTCTTTTTCAAGATTTACCAATTTTAACTCTTCCTTGAATTTCTTAGCAATTCTCATAGTTTTCAATAATTCCTTACGAAGAGTTTCACAGGCATCAAAAAGATCAACAGAAACAACAGTGTCCTTATTCAAATCATCACAATCAAAAACAGTAAGACACTTAAAATTATCCATGATAACAGGGATCAAGGATCAGCTCCTAGATCAAAAGATCTAAAACAAAAGAGCTACCCGCTCTGATACCACTTGTAAGTTCGTTTAGACCCCTTAAACCCAAAAGATTAACCTAGAGAATTAGCCAAGTGATTAACTTAGGTAATTTAAACAAATCTAGGTTAACACAAATATATCAAAAACAATAAAGCAGCGGAAAATAAAGAACACAAAGATCTGATGACCTAGGAAAACCAAACCGGTAAAAAACCTGGGGAGGATTTAACCTAACTATCCTCAAGGTAAAATGGCAAATCCACTAGAAAGAATTGAAGTTTACACAATAGCGACTTAGACCACTAACATCCTATTGCTACCCAGTGTAGGAAACTTACTACCACGATCCCATGATAGCTCCGAGATCCACGGACTCCTTCTTTCTTTAATCTTTGCAAAACACAAACACCACCGTTTGTGACTTTGAGATCCCACTCAAAGGTTCAGCAACACAAACTCTCCTGTTTGTGACTCCAAGATCACCCTTGAAGGTTTAGATCATCAGCACCTTTGATGACTAGAGAAGGCAGCAACTTCAGCAATACCGGATCTTGAGATTCTTCAAGGAACAACACTGGTAGAAGTTATAAAAGAGATTTTAGGAACAAAACCCTAAATACAAAAGAGACACACTCTTCTCTCTCTAAAAAGCCTTATAAAAAGCGTGCTTAGGGTTTCCTTTATATAGTGGGAGAAGTAGATCCGAAACCCTAATCCTTAATGGGCTAGAACTGCTGTTTGCGCCAACTTAAAATTCTGCAAATATGACTTTCGATCGATCGAGCCTGTTTTCCGATCGGTCGAATCAGGCAAATTCTGAAATCTTCTTTCTGCAGCTTGTATGTTCTTGTGTGCTCACGATTTGCCAATTATTCTCAGCTCTTAAAACCTAACAAGTTGATTTAAATACTATAAGAAGAATTCGATGTTTATAGGAGTCTATTTCACTGCTAGGAGTCTCTTTTCCTCTTCTCTATGAATTTGACTTCCTCTGTCTTTGGTTTTGTTTTTTTTTTTTTTTTTTTTTCCTTCTCCGTTGCAATATTTGTGCAATGTGAATTCCAAGACCGACGAAAGAGCCACCTTCTACATAAAGAGGGGCCATTGCTTTAAATTGTCTTTTGTGTGTTTGGCATGACTGCACAAATATGAATTTTATATATATATATATATATATTTATATTAAAATCAAATTTAACCAAATTGTCTTCTGTGTGTTTGGCATGACTGCACAAGTATGAATTTTATATATATATATATATATATATATATATATATATATATTAAAATCAAATTTAACCAAAAAGCTAACCACCGTACTCTCTCTACATCAATATGGCACCCATTCTCTTTGAATCTCTATATATTATGCTTCAATCTCCATACTTTTTTTTTTTTTTTTTGGTTTCATTCTAGGCTTATAGTTATGGGTACTTTTTGGCTATGATATAGTAGGATTTTGTTTGAATTTTTAGATATTGTTGTATAAAACATTGCTAGAATTGTATTTGTTTGATTTCTTAATTAATTATATTAACTCTATGTTTGTTTTTTATTATGAATTGTAAGGTCTGGCTTTATACTCATACTGGTTTTATCTTATTTTTCTTGTGCAATTTTTTTCTTAGTGCTATTTGATTGCTATTCTTAGTTGAGAAAAAGGTTGATGGACTAATTATACAAGATTTGCACAGTATTGCTGAATTATGCAATGTCCTAAGCTTTTGGCTTTTTGGTAACATAGTTGCTGTCATGCTTTGTAAGGTCTAAATTTGCTGAATTATTTGATTAGTTGCAATTAATGTCCAATGTTACTTGATTGGAAGAGTTATGGGAACAATCATATTTGGTCAAATATCTTTTGTTTATAGTATGTTTAACCTTTTAGAATATTTCTATGGATCTAATCTCTAAACAATGAACAAAAGAGAATTAGAAATTTTCTTAGAAAGCAAAACCCAAAAAGACACTGAATAAAGCTTGAAGATACAAGCATAATTATATATTATTTTGTTTACTTATTAAACCAAATGTAAGAGCATGTTATAATTATTGTAATATTTTACTCCATAATATTTGTATGTTTCTCATATTTAACGTTCTTCCGACGATCACGATCGCTAGCACTGTGATTAAGCTTCTTCACCACCAAGGGGTCACCGTTACTAATACTTGTCAACTTTGTGTATGGATTCTGATCGACTTGAGGCTGAGATGGAAGAACATGAAGACGTGACTCTGAGGTTTCAGTGTCTTTGTAAACGTAGTTTTGGTCAGCATGGCTTGTGGAAGTCTCTAAGGACCATCCAATGGTTGAAAACAATGGTGGAAATAATGCTAACATGGTTTGTTACTTGTATTGTTTTGTTGCTCTTTCTAATTTTTGAGGCTAAGAAATGATATACGTATATGAATGGAAACATGAAATAACGAATATATATATATATATATATATAGAGAGAGAGAGAGAGAGAGAGAGAGAGAGAGAGAGAGTTTGTGTTTTATTTTTAAACATGTAGAGGGGGAGAGAAGATGTTTAGAAAATTGCTGCCTAGGAAAATTACTTGGTAATAGTATGATTGGGAAAGTGACCTAATTGTTTTCCCCCACTTGAGCACTATATAATACTAGTGTTTAACCCACGCAATGCGCGGGATCATTTGAAATCTCGTAAGTATAAAAGAAATTTGGCTAATAAAATCAATTTTTAAAGTAAAAATTTGTTGTAAAGTATGAAAGATATGTTAGTTATCAATTTGTTAATTACTTTGGTGGTATTTATGAAGGATCCTAACAAATTACATTGAAATAAAATAAAAATGCTTTTTCACTGTACCACCAAAACTAACTCATATTTCTTAGTTCATAATCAAATCAAGATCCTAACTGGTGTTGAAGATCTTAAGTTTGGAAGTGTACTATCTTACGTAGGTCTAAAGCAAATGTGAGAGAAGGCAGGATTGATGGTATGTTCTACCCTCCTTCTTTCTTTATTAAAGTATCTATTAATAACATAGAGAGCATTACATAATTCTAAAACTAACTACATATTTCTACAAATAGATTATGTTGGGGAGATAATAGTGTCATTCATCACCATCACGGTAAAGTTAATATAAAATATAGCCAAACCTTAATCTAAAATATATAAAAATTGAATAGAACATTGTTAACAATTAGTCATAATATTTGACTCCTTCTTTTGATTCATAATGTTGTATTGCTAAAGCACATCCCTAAGATTCCATTACTCATCAATAGAAAATTAGCCCATTACCGTCTTTTTATCTCTTCATTGGGTTGTGAAGCAAAATTTTCAATAAAAACTCAAGCACTAACACCAAAGGGTAGATTCACGCACATATGAAAATTTATGTGAACAAAAAATACTTTAGGTATCATATACTAATTCAAAGCAGCTAAAACATCAAAACCTACAAACATTGGGAAAAAAAATAATTAAGAATTCAGATTTTCAGATTGTCAGAACAAAAATATATATCTATATATATATTAACAAAAATATTAAAGTTTACTACATTCAGTTTACTCTTGTAAAAAATATATATATATATTAACAATACAATGAAATACATAAAGACTCATAGAGTAAGGTAGTATATACATTAAAGTTCAGTTCTTTTTCTTCTTTGATGCAATTTGCATAGCACCCTTTTGACGTTTTTGAAGCACTTGGAGTGGCATTCTTTTATGACCAGTTCTTCCATCTTCAGTAGTAGTAGGAGTAGTTAATTCAGGTCTTTCAACAGATGTTTCTCCTATTTCAATATTTTGACTGGGTATGTACTTGTCCTTCCTTGATTTTCTTACAATTTCCTCTATTGTGTCCTGCAATAATTTGCATTCTTATGTATCAGTTAGATATGTATAGTAAATTATGTGTAGACTAATGTTTTGAATCATATAGTAAGCAAGGTGAAGTAATTATGCTTCAATTACCTGATGTTCTTTAACTTTACGTGAGTCATTTTGCTGATGTGAAATTTCCATCTCCAAAATTTTTGAAACTGTGTAATTTTCTTTTCCATACTTCAAATTATATTCATCAAGATGCAGTTGGAACAAATATTCTTTGCCAATTATTTTTTGAATCTCTTTTGGTAAAATATTCTCATTTAATTTCAAAATCTGTATGAACAAAGTATCATACAATTAGCAAAATATGTATATATACATACATCATGTCTTGCGCAATTTGTTTTTTTTTCTTTAATTTTTTTTAAAACAGAAAATGGCGTGTGTGTGCATACAACATTGGTAAGAAATTATTAAAACTTCAATTTTCAGATAATAAAGATATAGGGCTGACATTTATATATGAAATTACCTCTTGTTGTAGCTCTGCAAGTTCTTTTGCAGTTTTGGATATAATTTTCTCAACTCCTTTGTCAAACAATGTAAATGTGGTTGAACTGGTCTCATCTTGTACTTTAACTTGTATTCTATAGCTATTTTAGATACAAATTTATTAGTAGAATATTATATATATTTTGTGTGTGTTTGAGGATTTACAAATCATTTTTTTTTCATTACCTTGGGACTGCAAAATTCGGATCATTTTTACAACGTTCACACCATAGAACTCCTTTAATTTGTTTCACTTTCGTCTTGCATATAAGACATGCAACATAATACCATCCATATTTGTTGTTGATATTAATGATTTTGGCATTGCATGTTACCAGCAAGTCCTATAATATGAAGTTTAATCAGTTTTTTAAATTATATATTATTGTATAATACACAATCAGTTACTGATAATGATAAATTCATAATGTAAGAATATAGTTGATACCTTTGTCTTTGAGTTCCATTCCAATTTCTTTATTTCAGCAACTGTTTTTTTATTATGTAAGGCAAGTTCTCCATCTTGTACTTTAGGCAGTCCTTTTGGCAGTATTTCTTTTAGGTTTATGTCCATTGTGGTGTTCAATCTATGTATCAACATTAACATTAGTTTATATTTTTTCCCCTGAACATTCAACTTTTTAGCATAGTCGTACAAATCGTAAAAAGGAATAGATAATATCTAACCAATATGAATACACATAAAAGAGTATCTAACCAAAAATTAAGTATAACTGATTAAAACAATAACAGAACAGTTTCTACATATTTAATTATTGATATCTAGTATTGCATTCAAAACTTTTTTGCCTCATCATTTTCTATATGTATATATATATCTAAACAATCTGAATTAAAAATGTCTTCTTAAAAGTATCTGCTGGTTTTTTTTTTTTTTAATTCTATAGCATCTATTTTATACAATTTTATGCTATCTATTATTTAAGAAGTATCGCAAAGTAGGTACACCCTCAAAAAGAAAAAGTGTAATAGTAGTTACTTGTTTCTAATTTCTGCAACTTCTGGAATGTCTAAATTGACATATAGCTTTGTTGCAAAAGTGGATGATAGTTGATAGTCACCTACAAAAAAGTTGTAACAACTTATAAGCATTATAGATACATAAATATTATATATTTGATAAATGAGTCAATCAATTGTTACCTCTAAAAGTTTTCACAATAGTTGAAGTGACTATTACAATGAATGGCCCTTTATTTGTTTTATAGAAATCATCATCTATTTGTTGTGCAGTATTTCCCCACAAAGTTATCTGAACTGATTTGTTCCTGAAGTTGTTTATATGTAAGTTTGAATTATTTAAAATTTATAACATATGAGTTTAAAAGAATGTATATATATATATATATATATATATCTTACTCTTCTAACAATAGTTGAATGTTTCTTTTTTTTGTTGGACGCCCTCTTGCTTTGATCTCCTCAATGGTTCCAATGTAGTCCAATATGCCAATCACATCTAGTAAGAACACATTTTTTTAAAAAAATAAGAGTCAGTATTAAGATATGAATTGCATCATTTTTTAACTCTGTAAAAATAGATGCTTGGCTTATAAAACAATTAAAATTACCAGTCAAGTAAGTAGTGTCATAGCAACGGGAAGCTATTATTCCATAATCAGCAAATTCAAATTGGGATTGAGGTATTGAATGATCAAATTCGCTGAATTTTGAGACTGAAGTTGTTGAATTGAAAAGTATTTTGAGTTTGTTATGTACTGGACGATAGTTCCCTTTATTTTCTTCAACCAAGAAATTTGTAATTGTATACATGCTTCCTTCATTTAGTTGTGGACGATAACTTTGAGCAAGATTCTTTCTGATGCTAGCATGTATCAATGTTCCCTACGAACATTTTAAATGAATTATCCCTTAATCAATAGGAGCAGTACATAACAATTAATTTACATTAACTGGCTGCAAATTTTAATAAAATAAAATTTGTAAAATTTATTCTAAAAGGAAATGGATTATGAATTTACCTCTTTGTCAACCAATATCATATCGAGGCTGATCAGATCATGGTTGTTTCTTATATTAATTGCATCCCACATTCGTAAAACCCTAACTTTCACTTTTGAGTTATCTTTGTCACTCGATATCTGTTTCAATGTTGTGTACTCCATATTCGTATGAATTTGTATTATCTGCACAATTTAAACATCAGTAAAATTTATATATCATTACAGGGTAAAATCTATCATTTGCAACATTAGTAACAATCTAACTTATATTATTGACATATTCAAATTAATAAACAGTATGTGTTACGTCTGCGTAAATCATTCAATGTAAGGGTAATAATCTGTAAAAATTTGTAATAATAATCTGTAAAATAAAAACAATATTTAATCATTACAATAATCGAACAAAAAGAACTCAAGAAATTGAAAAAATAAATGGAAAATTAGTGGAAAAAGTTTCCAAGCATTAAACCTTATTGAGTAATGCAGCAAAATAGTATTTAATATATAGTAAATAATTCTAGGGAAATCGTAATTTTAGTTCATGGAAAACCATCAACAAATCTACACTCTTCAGTATTTTACAAAACATAAAGTTTTTCAGGGAAATTTAAAAAAAAAAAAAAAAAAAAAAGTGAAAGCCAATCAAAAATCTGCGAAGTGGTAAAAAAAAAAAAAAAAGAAGAAGAAGAAGAAGAAGAAAATTAGAACTTATATGTTTTTCAATAGAGATAAAAGAAGAACACTAGAAAATTAAATTCAATAGAGGGAAAATGATCTGTGGGCAATTATAGACAATTAGGAACGATAATTGAATAGAAAAAAAAAATGCTCACCTTCTAAATAGTTTGTTGTTGCAGAGAAGGCTTCTGAATATTTTGTTGTCTTGCAGTGAAGGAACGGCGGTTGAAACAATTGAAGGAGGGTTTCTCTATTTTTTTTTTTTGTGTGTTTGGCCGAATAAATGTGTTGCTTGAAGATTTTAAGTTGTCGCATGACTATGGATGATTCAATTACTTTGGGCTTGATCAATTTATCCTGACGGTCCTATTATGGTTCTCACCTAAGGCCTATTTTACGGACCCATAATTGGTTTTCACCCTTTTATGGTTCTCACCCAAGGCCTATTTAACTTTGGGCTTGATCAATCATACAATCAATGACATTTCTTTACCATGAGTGAGGCTGGGCTTGGGATTGGTTCTCATTGTATATGATTTTCGCATGAAATGGATTGGGCTTTTTTAGCTTAAGGTATTGGCCTACCCACATGGGAAATTGGGAATTGTTATAAACCCACAATAAGAATTTATTTGGAACTTTAATTTTGAGATTTATGTGTATTTGGCAATTGTTTGATTTGGGAATATGCAATGGCCTTATTGAATGTCTACAAAGTAATTGGTTTTAGGGATTTATAAAAGATATTCTTTCAATAATTTAAGAATATAAATATAAAAAAAAGGAAAAGGTTGCAATGTTTGGTTGCTAAGAGAATTAATCATAAAGTCCAGAATTTTGTTGCTAATATGCCAAATTCATGACACATTAGTATCTAGATTGGCATGGCAATCAAATTGGTTCATTTTGCAAACTTTAAAAATTACTATCACTGATAAAGCACCACTAATTAATACCACATTTATGTCCCTTCATCAACCTGGATTTTTGCCTAAAATATGGAGTTTGGACCATTCATTCAACACACCACCATTTTAATTTTTAGAACCTGTGCGGGAAACAACAAAATTGAAGTGCTGGTAGACGCATTAACACATTTTTCCGCAAGCCATACACACACACACACACACAAAATATCATATTAGCAAATTTGTAAGCATTATTTCATTCTCATAATGACTAATAAAGTATCTATATATAAATCACTTTCTCAATAAAAGGAAGTATCTGTAAATCAATCAAATTTTGATACCTCTTTGCAGCTTTAGCTTTGTGGTCTTGCCACATTGGCTGCTGCACATACAATGTATATTACACTTTTAGATTTCAAAATTTTACAATTTTAATCACTCTTCAAAAACAGCACAACCCCTGATTTTAGAGTGCTAGCTGTTGCTTCATCTCGAATAGTGATAATGCTTTCTCTTTTTTAGCATTCTGCCCCCTTTTGAATGACCAAGGCATTGGTAAGTCCTCTGTTGTACTGGGGATCTCTAAGCAAAGAATACCCATTGCACCACAACCATACACACCCCACAAAATTTAGTTCAAAATTCAGAAAGTTACATTTCAGAGATCAAGAGATCCCTCTTCACCCATGTATCAATAGATCAATGAAATTTCAATGCTGGCATAGAGGTATATCAATGTACTTATTTTACTGATAAAGTAAGTTTATGCACATAAAATTCCAAAAGCTTACAGACAATAAAATCAGAATGGCCTATTCACTATTACAAAATCAAACGGTACCAAAATATTTTGACCAACCAATCCAAAGAAATTAAAAAAAGCAATACAAATTCTGTTAGGTTCAAACAGTAATATTTTACATTAAGATTTTCTCAGTATTAGTACTCTTCTTCTTACTACTAAATCTCTCCATTTATCATATATTCATCCATAGATGGCATGGACTTGTCTCTCAACCACTTTGCTTCTTTCAATATAGAGTCAACAAATTCAACCACTACATATAATATCTGGTTGAATTAATAAATAAATGCAAAATAAGATTGTGCAAGCTTCCCTTTTTTTTTTTCTTTTTTCAGGGCAGTCTCCATGAGAGATGAAAATGAAGCAAATTCTGAAGTTATTCCACATACATAAACTCAAGTCCTAAGGCTAATATTTTAAATAAATATCTACAGATTTTTTAAAGCGAAGTAATTGCATCAGTCACAACCATAGGAGACATCAGAAAAGCGTATGAAAGTGATACACCTAAAACGTATTACAATGTAAATGTAGAAAAAGAAAGATCTCATCTCACAATGTCAATTATGTGACTTATCACATTATGTCCATGCCATGTTAATGCTTTGTCTGTAAAGTCATAGATTGTGCTGTGAAGTGTTGAAAATATAATTATAACATTCTCAGAACAATAGTCAGTGCTGACATCAACATCCCATTTGTGGCTCAGTTCTAATAGCATCATCAGTATTATATATTAAAGACTACTTAAGACTCCAAACAGAAATCACTGACAAATGAGAGATTCAAGAAAAGGAATTTGAAAAAGGGGAAACATACTTCTCAATCAGTTGTGTGTTAGCACACCATTTTTGGCCCATGATGTTCAAGCATTAGAAATGAAAATTGGCTAATTTGTTCTCTACAATCCACCAGCTTACATGAAAATGAAAATTTTACAAACAAACAATGATAATCTGCTTTCTTTAACTGTTTAAAGCAAGAAGCTATCCCAATGACTGATAATCTAATTTTTTTTTTTTTTTTTTTTGATATCATGGTCATGTAGCAAATATTATCAACTCAATGGTTGGAAAATGTTATTAATAAAATTAGATAGTAACATATTTTACGAAAGAAGGCAATTTTTGGTAAGTTTTTGTTGCTGCTCACAACTAAATAGAACCTTTTCCTAGCCCAAAAATATAGAAAGTTTCCTCCTTTTTCACAAATCCGAGAGGGCTAAGATCATCAATAACTCCCCATAGTAGTCAGGACAACATCTTAAACAAACCTAAAGAAAGCATGACCAAAAACGTATAAAGCTTTCTCCTTTTTTTCTTCTCAATATTCAACTATTGATGCTTATAATATTCAGTTCCAGCAGATATGGAAAACATCTTTTAGATTTCTGTATCCATTTTTTTTAATATTATTTTTTGTTTTAAAAAAACTTTAAATTTACCTATTAGTCAACTTTAAACTTACCTATTACCTATTAAACTTTACTTCTAAATAAAGTCTAACACGTCGCAAATAAATAAATGCAAAATAACAGAGATCAGAAAAGCGTACGAAAGTGATACACCTAAAACGTATTACAATGTAAATGTAGAAAAAGAAAGATCTCATCTCACAATGTCAATTATGTGACTTATCACATTATGTCCTTGCCATGTTAATGCTTTGTCTGCAAAGTCATAGATTGTGCTGTGAAGTGTTGAAAATATAATTATAACATTCTCAGAACAACAGAAAAGGAATTTGAAAAAGGGGAAACATACTTCTCAATCAGTTGTGTGTAAGCACACCCATTTTGGCCCATGATGTTCAAGCATCAGAAAGTTCAGCAGGAAAAAAGATTACTGCAGCAGAGAAGTAACAGTTCGCTAGTTTTTGCCTGGCAAACTTTAACTTGGCTAATTTGTTCTCTGTAATCCACCTGCTTGCATGAAAATGAAAATTTTACAAATAAACGATGATAATATGCTTTCTTTAACTATTTGTTAGAAATTTAGACCCCTTAAACCCAAACAGATTAACCTAGATATTTAGCCAAGTGAATACTTAGGTTTATTATTCAGATCTAGGCTAAAACAATAACAATCATATCATGCAAAGCAGCAGAAAAATAAAGAACACAATGATATGTGACCCAAGAAAACCAAACCGGTAAAAAACCTGGGAAGGATTTAACCTAGCTATCCTCAAGGTAAAAAGGAATTCACTATGAAAGAATTGAAGTTTACACAATAGCGACTTAGACCACTAACATCCTATTGCTACCTCGAGTAGGAAACTTACTACCACGACCACGTGCCAGCTCCGAGTCCACGGACTACTTCTTTCCTTGAATTCTCAGTAAAGCAAAGCACACTTGCTTGTATATCTCGAAGCTCTTGACTCTGCAACTGAAAGATTACCAAGCTCTTGACATCAATCTTGCAATTGGAAACCCTAAGTGTATGTGAAGGTAAACACCTCTAGATCTCACAAATAAGATTCACAAACACAATATTCAGAACACTAAAAATGTGGCTAGGGTTTTCCCTTTTATACTTAGGGCAAAACATAAAACCCTACACATTAAATGAACTAGGGCTGAGTTGGAAATTCTATAGAAAAACAAATTCTACACGACTTTCAATCGGTCGAGTCTAATTCTCGATCGATCGAGCCAGACAGAAATGCACAGTAAATTCTGCAGTAACTCGATTCCAAATTTACATGAAAACCCCATACTTTGAGCAAATCTAAACAAGACTAAAACCGTTTTGTTTTTATCATGGTTTGCCAACATTACAAGATGAAGTTCTAATACATTAGTTCCTAATTCTTAGAACCTAACAAACTCCCCCTTTGGCAATCCGTGACAAAACACAAACTTAACACAAAGCTCAAAGTTTACAAAATAAACAGCCCATTACATAACAATAGCCACTAAACAAATTCAACCTAACTACTATTTATCAGTTGCAAAAGTAAACAGCAGCACGACTGAATCAACCTGTATATTTCTGTAACACTTAACAAACACATAAACACATGTGTGGAAAATACAAGTAACATAGATAATAACTTCTTGGTTTCACATAACACAAAATAAAGATATATATTATGAATAACATCATAAATATAAATCAATAAGCAATGTAGCATAGTGAAACAAGAAACATATACAAAAGATGTATCTAAAAAAAACTCCCTCTATCATGAGCCAAAAAATGTAAATACATAATGAAGCACCTAGATACAATCTAAAAGCTCCACAAGCTCCACAGTATCACAAAAAGACACAAAAACTCCCCCTAAGACAAAAAAACTCCCCTACAAACTCTACAATGTACTCCCCCTTTTTGTGACGAATTGCCAAAGGGCACTCACTCATCATCAAAAGGAGGCGGCGGAGGAGAACATCGAAAACTCGCCAAATCTGCTCTCAAAGCACGAAGCTCATCAAGGACATCCACCAAAAGCTGACCGTGAGCCGCCTGAACGGTCATGACAGTGTCCAAAGTCCGACGAATATCAGAAACATCCGAAGGAGATGGTGGAGGAACATCAACAGTAGTAGCAAGATCAGTAGACGTCTCAGCCAAAGGAGCATCTGTAGAACAAGAAGGAGGTGGAGTGACACCGGAAGGCTCTACCTTAGGACGCTTAGAGCTAGCTCGAAGTTGAGCAGCCTTTTGCCTCAGAAAGGTAGCACCTATAGGAGCAATAATGTGAACGAGCTCAAAAGCAGGGAAATCACCTAAACCTAAATGAAGAAGAATCCTATGAATAAAGACAGGAAAGAATAAGGCATGAGCCGTAGAACTACTCCTATGGACTTCGTTCAAGGAACGAAGAAACAAGTGGGGAAAACTGATAGAAGCATCAGTAACAAGAGCATACAAAAACACACATCGCTCAAGAGGAATGGTGTGGAGATGAGAAATGGGCCACAAGGAATGACAAGCAATCCTAAAGAAAAGATAATGCAGCTTAGAAAACTCAGCAGAGGTGATTCGAGGATCAGAACCCCACTGGATAGAAGATCCAGTGATGTATGACATCACGTCATTGAGAGGAGGAGACTCATCATAGGGAAAGACTGGATGATCAACCACAGACACCCCAAGAGCATCAGACACTACCGAAGTGGTAATGCGATACTCCACACCTCGTATCCAACTCTTAACTAGAGTGTTGGAATCATAGACGTGGATAGAGAGGTTCGAGTAGAACTCTCTAATCAGGGTAGCTGAAGGCGGATGATCTATGTCTAACAAAGGTAACTAGCCCCTACGCTCAAAATTACGCCTCACCTCATCATCAACCTCATCTAAAAGAACCCTACGCTCACCCCAAATGGTACGCCTAATGTTAAGGGTCTCATATGTCTCCTGATGCTTCTCACTAGGAAACCTATCACTATCAAAGGAAGGTGAAGAGGCAGAAGTCCTATGTGCTCTAGTTTTCCTAGGCATAATGCTAAGGACAGAATAGAGAGGCACAAAAAGAAAAGAACAGACAAAAAGAAAACCAAGGGCAGACTGCAAGTTAGCATAACAAACGTAAAAAAATAACAATGCTATATGATGCATGAGCAGAATAACCAAATGATGCATGAGCTAATGCAATGGCACACAGTTCAAATATAATCCAATATCACAAAATTGGCTTGAGCATGAAATTTATATAAAAAATTCCCAAATTAGAAAAACCCAATTTCACAAAACCCAACAAATTGAGAAATTGACCATCACAACAGATATAAAACACAATATAATGATCAAATTAATCAATCTAACAAGCCAATTTCATCAAATTGTTTCAATTTGAACAAAAGCCCCAAATTCGGTATTTTTCAAACCCTAGATTTTCAAATTTTTCATAAAACATCAAATTAATCAAATTAAACCACTTCCAACACTTGTATATGGTGTCCCGACAAAAACCCATTGATTTATTTGAAATAAAACAACCAAAATCATCAACAAATTCAAAAATATATAAACCCGAAAATACCCAATGAATGCATGAATTTATGCATGAAAAGCTGAAAATAAAAACAAAAAGAAGGGTAAAATAGACTTACTGGCTTTGAGAGAGAGATTCTTTGCAAAAAGATTGGAGGAAAACGACAAAAATAGCAAAAGGATGCTTGACCGGTTGGTGAGAAAGGAAAAAGGAGTTGAAAAGATTTGAACACGTGAAGAACACAAGTAGAAAAAAATCCTTTTGAAAACCATTAGCCCGATTTTTGATCGATCGAAAAACATATTCGATCAGTCGAAAATTCTTCGATTGATCCAAAACCAATCGAAGACCGATCGAAACAACCAGAAACTTTCCAGGGTTTTTTAAAACAATTTCGATCGGTCGAAAAACATATTCGATCGATCGAAATTATGGAAAAAGCTAATTTTGAAAAACGAACCAATTTTAGTGCAAGACTCAACAAAGCATCAAATAATATGAATAAAATGCATGAGTATGAGATGAAATGTTTTTCAAAAACATATGTATTTATCCCAGATTCCCAAAAGATAAGATTTTCACATAATTTTCCTCAAAATCTCAAACAACAAACATGTTTTGCATCAATTTTCAAGAGATTTTCAAACTTGGTTGGTCAGACCAAAAACACACACAATAACATGTACAGAGTTTAGCAGAGAATAGCTTGTGTAGTGTGTGCAACTAGAAAAAACTTCAGAAACATGTGAGGGGATATGCAAATAGTAATCAATCACAATTTCTACAAAATTCATCACATGAATTTGAAAGAGACTATTACTTAAAGAGTTACATCATATAACTCTCACATCTCCTAGAATAGAAGCTTGCAATCATGTAAGTTTCTTGATTTTGCCTCATAATTTATACCAATTTTAATTAATTAGAAACTTATTGAAATAGCCGGGATAATGTACACCAATTTTATATGGATTGTGAGATTATTATAGCCCAATAATGTACACACCAATTTTAACATTTTAACAGAGGCTACACCTTATGTTCTTTTTGTGCATGTGCTACACTTTCTCGAGCACAAAATCTTACGATATGCACTAAAGTGTTCATGATTGGCTAATAAACAGTGGTGAGATAGTTATTTATGCCTTTCTCAAAAAGTTCAAGTCCAACAATCAAAAGCATATGACTTCAAGATCAAGATCATGTGATCAAAAACATAAGCATCTTCCCACACAACATGCACTACAAAACTTCAACTAGTAAAGTGCAATAAAATAAGCTCATCCAAGCTAAACAAAGTATATAAACATGTTCTATAAAAATAGATTGACCAACCTTGTCTCTAAATTCAAGAAAAAAATAGCAAAACACATGTTGCCAAACCAATTCTTGTTTTTTTTTTTTTTAAATGAGAATTAAAAGAACAACCTAGAATGAGATGCATGAATGTTATGCAATGCAGATCCTAAAAAAATGGTCACAAGAGGTAGGTCAATGAAGAACAAGGACCATGTCAGACAGACTCAATTAGGTCGAGCCTTTTGCATCCAAAACCTTTTAGATGCAACTCTAGCATTGGAGTTATTATTCACATTAGAATTCTGAGCAGCTCTAGGATTGGAATAAAGGTTTAATGCCTTTACCAATTCACCAATAAGTATCATAGGATCTTGTACTTAAGGCACAGGTAATTTAGGCTTATTTGCTCGCGTAGCAGCTTGCAACTTGAAACAGTTTGGACGAATGTGCCCAGACTTTCCACAAAAATGACAAACCCAAGCATTCTTATCATGCAACTTGCCCTTAGAAGAATTAGAAGGTCTAGTATTAGACTCTTGAAGATTAACTCTAATCTTTCTAGGATGTGTGTCTTCTACAGATTTAACAACTTCACTCACAGAAGGTTTAACAATCTCACTATTAGAAAGTTGAGTAGAAGAAACAAAGTTTGTGGAATGAGATTCAGGCACAGAGATACTTTCCACAAAACCTAAGCCAGTTTTGTCAGAGGGAGACTTTTGAATACTTAACATGTGATCAAGTTTGGAGCTTACAGATCTATTAGTTTGTTCTCTAGCAACAGATAATTCAAGTTTCAAATTTTTAACTTTATCAAGCAAAAGCACGTTCTCAGTCTTCACATTATTCAAAAGCTCATTAGCATCAAACAATTTTACAAGCAAATTTTTCTTATCAAGTTCAAGAGATACAATTTTCTTTAAGCCCAAATCAACATTCATGGCATCCTTTGCAGCAACTTTTCAAAGTTTATTGTAGGCTTCCTGTAAATCTGCATCTTCAGAGAGTTCTCCATCAGAAGGGTTCTCTTCAACAGACACACTTTCATTGACTACAGCAGTAGAAGTGAAAGCAATGAAGTTTCCATCCTCATCACTGACTGATTCATTGTCAGAAACTTCATCATCACTAAGGGTTACAGCCATAGCCTTACCCTTAGACTTCAAGTATGTAGGACATTCAGATTTCACATGACCATACCCTTGACATCCAAAACATTGTTGTCCCATAGAATTATTAGAGGATTGACCTACTTTTTCTTTAGGTTTTTCAGTGTTATTAACCTAAGTGGGATCATTCCTCCTAAAATTTCTAGGTTCAGCAGTATTCTTGCCTCTTGCCCTTCTGTTATTGTTCCTAAGAAAGTTTCTAAAGTTCTTGGCAAGATAGGCAATCTCTGTAGCAGAGAGTTCATCATCAAATCCACCAGTCTCAACATCATCAACAGACTTAAGAGCCATTGACTTGGATTTGGTAGTCTTGGGTAGGTCCAACTCATAGGATTGAAGAGATCCTACAAGTTCATCAACAGGATTGGAGTCTACATCCTTGCTTTCAGTGATAGCAGTCACTTTGGGTCAAAAATCCTCAGTCAAAGATCTAAGAATCTTCCTAACAATTTTAGATTGATCATAAATTTCACTCAGATTATATGCAGAATTAACAATGTCATTCAATTTAGCATAGAATTCATCAAAGATTCATCATCATTCATTCTAATGCTTTCAAATCTAGTAGTCAATTACTGTAATTTATTTATTTTGACTGCCTTTGTGCCTTCATACACAGTCTGGAGGATATTCCAAACAATATGAGCAACCTCAACATTAGAGATTCTCTTAAATTCCTCCACTGAGACAGCATTGAAAATAGCATTCATTGCTTTGCTATTGAAAGCAGCTGCCTCTTTTTGAGAAATTTACTACTCACTCACCGGAGTAGTGGGCTTCTCCCAACCATATTCAACAGAGTTCCAGACTCTCTCATCAATAGATTTCAGGAATGCTTTCGTACTTACTTTCCAATAAGCATAATTATTCCCATCAAAATAAGGTGGAATAACAAGAGAGTGTCCGTGTTCCATGACAACCGGGGTCAAGGATCAGCTTTAAAGATCAAAAGATCTAAAACACAAAAGCTACCCACTCTGATACCACTTGTTAGAAATTTAAATCCCTTAAACCCAAACAGATTAACCTAGATATTTAGCCAAGTGAATACTTAGGTTTATTATTCAGATTTAGGTTAAAACAATAACAATCATATCATGCAAAGCAGCGGAAAAATAAAGAACACAATGATATGATGACCCAGGAAAACCAAACCGATAAAAAACCTGGGGAGGATTTAACCTAACTATCCTCAAGGTAAAAAGGAATTCACTATGAAAGAATTGAAGTTTACACAATAGCGACTTAGACCACTAACATCCTATTGCTAGCTCGAGTAGGAAACTTACTATCACGACCACGTGACAGCTCCGAGTCCACGGACTACTTCTTTCCTTGAATTCTCAGCAAAGCACAAGCACACCCACTTGTATATCTTGAAGCTCTTGATTCTGAAACTGAAAGATTACCAAGCTCTTGACACCAATCTTGAGATTGGAAACCCTAAGTATATGTGAAGGTAAACACCTCTAGATCTCACAAATAAGATTCACAAACACAATATTTAGAACACTAAAAACGTGGCTAGGGTTTTCCCTTTTATACTTAGGGCAAAACATAAAACCCTACACATTAAATGAACTAGGGCTGAGTTGGAAATTCTACAGAAAAAAAAATTCTACATGACTTTCGATCGGTCGAGTCTAATTCTCAATCGATCGAGCCAGGCAGAAATGCACAATAAATTCTGCAGTAACTCAATTCCAACTTTACATGAAAACCCCATACTTTGAGCAAGTCTAAACAAGACTAAAACCGTTTTGATCATGGTTTGCCAACATTACAAAATGAAGTTCTAATACATTAGTTTCTAATTCTTAGAACCTAACACTATTTAAAGCAAGAAGCTATCCCAATAACTGATAATTTAAATTTTTTTTTTTTTTTTTTTTTTTGATATCATGGTCATGTTGCTACTCACAACATAAACAAAACCTTTTCCTAGCCCAAAAATACAGAAAGTTTTCTCCTTTTTCACAAATCCGAGAAGGCTAAGATCATCAATAACTACCCATATTAGTCAACGAACTAAAAAAAAACTTTAAACTTACCTATTAGTCAACGAACTCATAGCAATATTGAACAGATCATGGTAGTTTGCTATGTTAACTGCATCTCACATTCACTGATATCTGCTTCATAGTTCTGTACTTCATTGCGATATGAAACTATAATATCAGAACATTTTAAACATTAGTAAAGCTAATATATAACAATGGAGAAAAACCTATTGCTTACAATATAAGTGACTATCTAGTTTACATTATAAACAAATTGAAATAATTTTAATAAACAGTGTGTTACCTTTAGGCAAATTATCGAATATTTCTTTGTAGACAATATTTTTTGTATGAAGACGATCACCATAATCATTTTCTACAATAAGTATCCTAAGGCCATCTTTACTTGTAACTCTAGATACGGCAACATATAACTGTCCATGACTGAAAACTGGTCTGTCTAAATAAAGTCCAACACGTTGCAAAGATTGACCTTGGCTCTTATTAATTGTCATAGCAAAGCAAACGGATACTGGAAACTGCCTTCTTTTTAGTACAAAGGGCCATTTAGAATCAGAAGGAGATAAGACTATTCTTGGAATAAACACTTTTTCTCCAATATGAGATCCTGATATTACTTGAGCCTCCAAAACCCATTTTGATAATCGAGTGACTAAAAGTCTAGTACCATTACAAAGTCCATTACTTTGGTTTAAATTCCGAAGTAACATTATTGGCAGACCTACTTTCAATCTGAGTTTATGGTTTGGAACACCAGGGAACTTCAATGAATTGAGAAACTCTATTGGATACATGAAATCTTGGTCTAGAATGTTGCTTGAAGCTTTACATAATGAATCTGCACTAAGATACGTCTCTTCATCAACATTAATAAGATCAATCATGTAACCATTTATGTCTTCAACTACTTCATTTGTTGGAGCTAAAATCGCTCTTTCTTCTAGATACTTGGAATCGTTGAATTTTGTATCGAAGTCAAGATAGGTAGCATTTACAATATCGTTAAAAGGATGAGCACCAGGCTGAATTAGTAAATCGCGCGGTATTTCAATCAATGCTTCACCTTCACTATTACCAAGTTCACCATCACCAATTTTCAAAATCCATTCAGCAAATTCCTTTGTTGCAATATCACTTAGGTTTTGTGTCAACCTCATATTTGTTGTTAGAATGAAAACTTTGCAACTGTTCCATAGTGAAGACTTATTAATCGATGCCTCCACTATTTGTTCTCTTCGTCCTTTAGATACTACTGGTAATATTTGTCGGAAATGACCACCAAGAACAATTGTTTTTCCTCCAAAAGGTGTCTCCCCACTGTTTGAGTTAGAAAAACATAATATATCTCTTAATGATCGATCAACAGCTTCAAAACAATTTCGGTGTGCCATAGGAGCTTCATCCCAAACTAAAAGACTTGCTTTTGTCAAAAGTTCTGCAATTTGGGAACCTTGTTTAATATAGCAAGTTAAACTGTCTGTTACATTTATTGGTATTTGGAACCTTGAATGAGCTGTTCTCCCTCCAAGTAACAATAATGCAGCAATCCCAGATGATGCAATTGCAATGACAATCTTCCCTTCTGAGCGCAATCGGTATATAATGGTTTTTCAGAGATAAATCTTTCCAGTTCCTCCATGCCCATACACAAAAAAGAAGCCACCTTTATTCTCTAAAACAGAATCAATTACTTCATCATATATATTTCTTTGATCAACATTCAAACCATTAAGAAGTTTAATATGTTCTGCTGCCAAAGAGTTTCTATCATAATCCAATTCTTCTTGTAATACTCTATTGTTACTTTGTCTGAGAAGTAATGTGTTTGGATATGGTATTGTCTCAAATTCGCGTAAAGACCTGCCACTCTTTATCAAAATTTGTTCAATTTCACATAGTGTATAGTTCTGTAATTGGAAGTCATCAAGATGGAGGTTGTCATATCGTAAAACTATTCTTTGACGATGCAGAATGTCTTCAGATAACAACCGCCAATTTGAAATCCATAATTTATATGGGTCTGCAATCTCACAAAAAACCAACATTGTAACAAAAAGTTCTCGTAGTTGTTTCCCTGAAGCCCAATACGATGCATGATTCAAAGTTTCGAGCCACTCTTTATTATCATCAAGAAAACCAAGTGCATAACATGCTGATCTGAAAGTTGGATATAAAACATTATTTACAGTTTGTATTTCCTCAAACGATCTAGCTCCTTTAACAACATTAAGTAGCATCTATAAATAAAACCGTTCTCCACTTGCAGGATGAGCATAGTATATACGCCCTATGCATCTTCCAGATTTTCTCAATTTCCACTCTTTGTCTCTTTTATGCCAAACCCATTTAGTAGGGAATTCAGAATAAGTCAATTCCCTTGCTTCTTCATACAATACATTCGCTTTCATCCACTCTGTAAATTTGCTTTTTCTGATATCTGGTTTGTCCACAACATTATCTAAATAATCAGCATCTTCAAAAACAACTGGTTGTTCATCTTCAATGTGAAAACTGAGTCTTTGAACAACAGGTTCTCAATGGTGAATTGCAAACTCGAATATCCTCCAACATGCCTCAATGGCAGACACATATCTACAATTTAAATATGTTTTAACTTCATCAGTATCTGTCATATGTTGCATTCCAGTAGAAGAATCGATATGTAAATTTTCTTCAAGAATCAAAGTTGCACGATCAGGTCCTTTTGTTATATATTTAAATAAGTACTTGATAGATCTTGAACGATTACACCACTCGACATTTATGTGTGCTTGAAATTTCACCAATAACTCAATATTGTATGGAACTATAAATCGATTATCAAGTTTGACTCCATTTCTTTCAACAAATCTGCCATTGTTCCTTCTTCTATATATTGGGAAGCCATCTTCATCAATAGTGGTTTGTGAACAATATTTTTTAGGGAAGTGCTGTGTACATCTATTTTCAATCACACAACTTGCTCTTGAATTTATAGATCCGCAAGGACCATGGACCATATATTGTTTGACAACTTCATAAGCTAAAGGTTCTTCATTTAAATTTGTAATTTCTGCTGAGATTATTCTGTCAATTTCTGCTGCTGTAGGATGCTTGTCATCATGATGTAGAAAAAGTAAAATGTGCGCATGAGGCAATCCTCTCTTTTGATATTCAACGGTGTAGACAACTGTCAGCAAAACAGTAAGTTACATTTATTAAGATTAATTATTAATCCAAGTAAAGAAGAAGGGAAAAATGTTTAAAATATAAAGTTTAGAATACCTGCAATTACTTTCCCAAAATGTTGACCATGCTTTAAATCATTTAGAAGTTGATCAAGTTTTATCTTAAACACTCTTGCAATCACACCAGGCCGATCTTCTACTTTCTGTCCAGGTTTCCTAGATAGGAAAAGATCAATTTCTGGCCATCTTGAATTGCAAGTGAAAGTAATAAATAGGTCTGGATAACCTACCCATCTACAGATCGCCATTGCATCTTGATAGTTTTCAATCATATACCTTGGACTTCCAGTGAAACTTGAAGGTAGAACAAATCTTTTGCCAGAAGATGCAGGGGTGGTGTCTCCTCTCATAACTGCATCTTTCAGTCCTTTATACAATTCTATTTTTAATTTGTCTTGGTTCTGTTTTACCCACATAAGCCGGATCTCTTCAATACATGTGTAGGCATCTACACCAAATTGTTGAAACAATCTAGCACCGTATACCAAAGTATGACCCTCATGTTCACGTTCTTGCAATCAGTATGCATAGTACTCTCTCATTGTAACATAATCAATTGTATCAGATCTGATTCCATCTATATTACTATACAAAATGCTGAGCCTAAAACCATCCTCGCCATATGGAAACAAAAGGGGATATTGTAATGCCATGTATGAAGGATGCAACACATTAATACGTTGTAACCCTCCTCCTCTTAACTCAACAATAATATCACGATGGGCATTCTCAGCACCAATATCACCAACGATAATTGCCGCAATTTCTGAACATGTAGGCAGGTTATATTCTCGTCCATCTGAAGTTCGAGAACCAATAAGGCGTAATCTTAAACGGTGAATATCAGTATCAATGAAACGGTCTCTAGACATCTGAAATATCTTCACCAAACTGTTTGATTCATCAAACATTTGGACCAATGCATCAACAATAGATGGATCAAGGTCACTATTAATTTTACTATTGCTAAAGATGTTCATTCTATGTTGAACTTCATTTTCAGTATTGTAAAAATATAATTGTGCAAATTGTGGATCTTGACCATCATTAGGAAGAAGAGTTCCAATTCTATGGTGGTTTTGGCCATTAAGTTTGAAAATGTAAGGGCCACTTCCATCATTAATTCTGTTATCCACTTTACCACCCATAGATGTCATAGCGAACATTGCAGTATAACTTCTGATTAGAGTTTTGAATGTTTTAGATCGTTGACTGCCTAGAGGATCTAAAAGCTCATCAAGAAGAGGAGGTACTTTCTTAAGCAAAGGCAACTTAACCTTACCCTCCATACAACAGAGAGAAAATTTTGGATTCTTAGGCCTCTTAGGTTTGACTGTTCTCGCTTCATACCATAAAATTGAACTGCAATGTATGCATACATAAGAAGGTGGGCCAAAATTCCAAGGTTCAATAAATTTTCCTATATGAATATTTAAATATGAGAACAACAATAATGATGTAAACAAAAATGAATATCAATTTTTTTTCCTTGTAAATTTAAATTTAATCACTTATTTGGAAATTCTTCACAGCCACTCTCATTTTCTGATTCATAGATTTCTTGAGGTACATCAGAATCATTGAATCTATCTTCTACCAAAGCATCATTTGTACTTATGTTCAATCTAGTTTCTTCATAGGAATGATCCATGTCAACATCAATATCTGATAATCAAATGTGAATCAAAATTTTTATTCTAAAATTTTTATGAAGCAATGTTTAAAGAATTCATACATACATAGTAACAGAAAGAGAAACGAACCTCTTGATGCATAAAAGTCCAGATTTGTACTAGGTGAATGCAACATAGAGCAGTCATGAGTTAATGTCGTTCTATCCCTCCTTTTTTTATTCCTCTTTTCAGCAATGACCATTTTCCTGGATTTCCGAGCCTGAGTAAATTTATTTTTTAAACTGTTTTTTCTTTCAAGCCATTTTCTTTTGGATCGTTTCTCAAACATTAACATCTGTCTTTTTAGGTGCGCTTGTCTTGCATTTTCCATTTTTTTATAAATTAGAAATCACTGAGCTGTATTAACATGTAGGGGAAAAAATGTCATTATAAATACAAAATTTCTGCTAAGAGTCAATATAAATGAGCTGCTACAAACTGAATTCTTATAAAACATGTGATTGTGTGTTATATAATTAATTATAATTATTTAAAATTTAGAAAACATGCCAGGTTAATATAAATGAAACATTACATATTTTGAATCAACACCAAACAAACACTGGTGGGGAAGAATGCAAGAGACCAAAATACATATTTAAACAATGCTGTCCCAGTCTGCAAGTATGTTTGGTAATCTTAGTCACAGTTAATTTATGAAGTTTTCTACTAAATGGTTGATACCCCTTTTTCAGCTTCAACTTTGTGGTCACACCAGATTGGCTGCTACATACTCAATCTTTGAATGTATTATGCAGTGTGATACTCAACGAATAAAAAGTGTTCTCCAACCAAACATGATCTACTACTTATACATAAGCTAGTGCATTTTTAATTAACTTTCGTATTTATTTATTTCTAATTTCAGCACAGATGAAAATCAATTATAATGTCATCAAAGGATAAACATAATTAACATAATCATCACTAATAGTAATGCAAAACTTTCAAAACCGACACAATGTAATCATTGAGCTATATGGAATAGTAAAATTGCACAAAAACAAATAAGCCTAATCAATTGCAAAACAGGTCAAACATAATAATAAAGATCCATGGAGAACATGACTTTTTAGCACGAACATTTTAAAAACTGGATTATGAAAAATCAAGAAGAAAACATCGAAATAAAGTATAACACATCAAGTAACAAAATGTTGACCTTGGGTATAGGTGCTACAGAAAAAAAAAAAAAAAAAAAAAAAAAAAAAAAAAAAGCAAAATAGAGTGGGTGTCAAATAAACAATTGGAAGGAGGTAGAAGTTTTATTTTGTCTTTTTTTCTTTTTACCAACTGCCTATCTCTATGAATGAAGATTATATAATGACTTAGATTGTCTTTGATGACATTATGCACTTTTGTGTAGTATTATTTCTATATTTTTATTTCAAAGAAGGCAGTAAATAATCTAAAAATATAATAATTCCAATTTGGAAAAGATTATAATGTTAGTAAAGCAAGAAATACTAAAATTATAAGCCAAGGCCAAAACATTGAAAGAGAGAGAATAAACATCCGGATTTTAATTCAAATTCAAATAACAAAAAGTAGCGGTGAAGATGTGAAATAAGAAGAAGCGAGGATTGGTTGAAGAAATCAATGTATAAAAAAAGAAGCTGGCTAAAACATGCAAACCAAAGCCAATTGAAACAAAAATACAGTAAATGGACAAAATGTAATATGAAGTATGAGATAAATAAAAAGGAAATCAGCATTCAAGCAAACTATAATAAATTGTAAAATGGTTTTATCTTTAGTATAAAGAAAAGAAAATTTAGTTTAAGGTATTTGATCCAAACCTTATCCACAGTGTATACTATGGGTTATTGGTCTATGAGAGGCAATATCAACATGCAAGTCTACAAAATCACCTCCACCAAAATAGAAAAGGAGAGAGTTTAAAATGAATGATCTTGTAGTAATCATAACTATTCTGTTTAGATGGAGAAGAATTTTAAATGCAGTTAACCTCCTGCTTTAAGTCTATTAAAATTACAAAATCATAAATGCGCGTAATACAAAAACAAACATCAACTAATTTGATCTATTTGTAATAAAAATAGAATGAAGTATTTACGTCTATACAATGTTCTATTTAAATCTAGAACAGCATTAACATGTTGCTCATAGCATTTATTTATTTGTAGCATGAGTTCTTGGTTTAAGTCTCAAACATACGAAATAAAAACCCACAATTATTCGTAATTTGATTCATAAATTTTTTCAGTAACAAAAAAAAAAATCACCATCACAATCATCATCATCATTATTATATAAAAAAATTTTAAAAAAAAACCAAAGCAATGACACAAAAAGAGAGAGATGGGATGGAATGTAAATTTAAACATCTTGTTTGGGCTACATGTTTTATGTTAATTTAAAATTTTCAAGATTCCTCGAATTTCATATGAAAAATTTCTAGTCTCACATCAAGAAATTTAGGATTATGAACATAATGTTGTAACAATGTACTAAAAAGAGGAATTATGAGAATGAAGATAGAAGATTGCATAGCAAAATATCTACTGAATTCTGTTTAAAAAATAACATTTAAAATGCCAACATTAAGATCTAATCAGGGCACAACTAACAGGCCCATTTTTTTTTTTTTTTAGAAGGAGCAGCAATTATTTGCACAAAACAACCCATTATACCAATTCCTAAACCAACAACATCAGTATTTTGTAGAAAATGTTCTAAAAGAGAATCAAGCGAAAGCATTGTTAAATATTATGTACCATGTCACCATAAAAGTGTTTTTTAAAGCATCTAAATCTATAGTTGGCGATGTCTAAAGCAGCAAATATATATTAACAATTAAAATATATATATATATATACACACACACACACATATAGGCAAAGATTCACTTAGGATAAATCATTACAGCCCAACACGGGGAAAAAAAGCCTCATCTATTATTACCTCCAAATCATGTCACTCCGCACTCTGCAGGCACTTCTGTAAAAATGAAAACAGAATTTGACCTTTCAAATTAATTCAGTAACTCTTATTGAAGTATAAGAATTGTTCTTATCAGGAACCTATCAAGAAATTAACCCTTAATGGACACTTATAATAAATATAACCTCTGTTAGCTGAGAAAGTAAAACCTAATATAAGACCCCTTCTTTTGATTCAAAATCAGCCCACTATCTTCTTTTTATCTGTTCATTGGGTTGCGAAGTAAAATTTTCAATAAAAACTCAAGAACTAACACCAAAGGGTAGATGCACGTACATATGAAAAAGTATGTGAACATGAAACACTTTATGAATCATATACTTATTCAGAACAGCCCAAAACACCAAAAACTACAAAATTTGGAAAAAATTAAATGCTAAGAAACTCCTAACCATAACTACAATTAAGCAAAAACACATTTGGTCTAGATCCTCCAACAAAACCGAAAATTTAATGAAAAATATTGTATAAATAAACTTAAGCAAAAATCCTTCAACAATTATTAAACCATAACCTAAATATAGATTATTAAATGAAGAAGTCGGTCTGGTTTTTCAATTTCTGATAATCAAGAGAATGAACATCCAAATTTCAATTCAAATTCGAACACAGGAGTTTGATACGTACCTTCCGTTTGTCTACGTCTAAATCTGATTATGTTGGTCACGAAGTTGCGCCGATCGCTATCTCCGCATCTCAAATCCCTAAATTGACAGCAAAGCTAAAGAAAACAATAGGGTAAGAGATTAAACCAAATCTAATCCGCCTATTTACTTAAATTAAACAAAGCTACTCCTAACCCAAAAACGTAAATCATAATCAACCAAACCAAAATACCCGAATCAAAAATAAAGCCCAAATGGATCTCCCAATTTAAAACCCTACTTTCTAAAATTAAAAGCAAAACATATGGGCAGCGGCCCTAACGGCCGATCTCTATCTCTGTATCTCAATACCTTCGAGACGTTTGATCGCCGTATGAATCTCCACTGGATCGCAATTTTTTTCCTTTTTTCTCCTTCCCTTTCTCTGTATCGTAGTCTCGCTTTTTTTTTTTTTTTTTTTGGAGAAAGATATTGTTAGGCGGAGGCTGATAAGATGAGTTTGCTAGGTTTTCTGTTCTCCTTCCCTTTCTCTATATCACAGTATCGCAGTATCGGTAGTTTTTTTTTCTGGAGAGAGGAAATGTTAAGCAGTCTTCGTCGGTAGGGTTTTTAATTCCAACGTTTTTCTTTTTTCTTTTTAACTGAGTTTTTTTTTTTACCGGTTATTTTAATTTTATCTTTTTTTTTTTCTTGACTGCAAACGTGGCAGAGTTTTGGAAGCCAAGCGTTGTGACGTGCGGGTGTATGTCTTTAAATCTTTGTACGTGGCAGCTTTTAAAGGGGTCTTTTTTCCTATTTGTCAGCACCTCCTTAATCGTAGGAACCAACTTTCTCTCAACTTTTGCTATTATATATAGTATATGATATATACTTGGGGAAATTATTGTGTACATAAATGCATACTCCCTCCTCTCACATAAATGGTGAGTCCTACTAATTAAATTTATGGTAAGACCCACCATTCATGTGAGATGAAGAAGTACACATTTATAATATTTCAGAAGTACCTAATAATTTTTTATATACCTGTGCGCGTGCAGCAAAGAGAGACAGCTATGTAGCGTGGGATTGCGTAACAATGTACAGCACAGCTTTGTCTTCTCCTTTACATCTCTGTAGCATTAGCACATTCACTTTGCTTTGTTTTCTTCCTTTACTAAAATGGAAAAATCACCAACAAAAATACAAAATACAAGAAGCCAAAAAATCATTTACTACAATCCCACCCGTCCAATCAGAAATTATATTATTTAAAGTCTTTATTATATTTACGAAAACTTCTGAAGGAGAATTAGAAATTATATACATCATGTAATAGGTGTATGTAATGGTTTTTTTTTTTTTTTTTTTACTCGTGTAACGTCCTTCTCATATTTATGTACCATCGTTCTCATATAACGACAATATGCCAATAAAAAAGACAATATGCCAATAAAAAATTAGAAATTATTTTATAGAATAGACGTGCGTGTGTACATATATATATATATATATATATGTTTCTCAAAAAAAAAACGTGTATGTAATATACTTTTCACGCGTCACTTCCTTCTCACATTTACGAAACATTAAAAATTATCTTGCAAAATAGGTATATCCAATATTGTTTTCACGCAGAAACATTGATCGACCCTTTATATGAGACATTTCTCCCGAACGGACGTACGTATTCAACAATTAAGGCATTTGATGAAGAAACGTGTAAGTCTCACAACCATTTGGGATCCAAACATATATATATATATAATGCATGAAATACTTACTGCTTTGCATGAGAACTATCTATCATGATCAGGCAGACAAACAAAGAGGAAAATGAGGTAAAACCGTAAAAGAGTAAAATTTAGCCGCTTTTTGTTTTTGCTGAATATTTACCCTCAAACCCCTTAACAAAACCGTCTCCATGACTCACATTGTATAAGCAGGCAGTGTTGTTCATGCAATAAACGGGACAAGCAAGAACAATGGGAGGGAACCCTCACTCTTGCAGTATATATTCAATATCTTAAAAGTGCACTTTCTGGACTTTGGCTTCTAAAGGAGTGAGAAAGAATTGAGAAGTAATGATTTAATTACAAACGAACCGTAAACTATTTAATGCAAAATTAAATTGTGTGAATTCATCAATTGTGATTTGTGAAATCTATACCCCAAACATATGAGATGAGACTTTGTGTCTCTTGTAATCATGTAATAATAACAGAGCCTTACAAATGCAATCAGCTTATTTAAAAATTTTGTATAAAAATTCTATTTATAAAGCATTTTCAAGATTCAGACCTTATTTAGGAGATTAGTGCCAATTTTGCATCATAATATTTTCCTCTAGAAATATACTTTAACGTTTTTGAGAATCTAACAGTTCTAGCTCGTTAAGAGCATTCCATCAAGTTCAACAAACCACAATTTTACAACAAATTTAACTAAATTTACCTAAAACCGATTTGCATCAGGCTCAACAACATGTGGACCAAATTAATTTGTGAGTAGTACTTTAATACTCTTATTGAGACACTGCTCATCAACACATCAAACTAAATCAGTTTGATATATATATATATATATTGTTGGAATTATACTTAAAAAGTAACAATTCAAGAGAAACACATGTAATACATCTATCAATTAACAATTATATCATGTGCATATGTAATAAAATTCAACAATAAGATGTGAGAAATATACATACTAGATTATGTTATTCAAGGACCTCACAAGCAATCAGGATGCTCTCCCCAGCTGGACAGGATTAACAAGAGCTTTATTTTCTCTTTTCACACCCCTTGCAAGTGTGGCCTTGACAATATTTATAATATTAAGAAAGGACATGACCAGCCATAAAATCCTTCCTATTGTAATAACACTTCATGTAACAGATATGTTACATTTGTTAATAAAAAACTTTATTAATTAGATTCATTAATGAAGAAGTTCATTAATGTGTTATTACTTTTGTAACTCCATGCTAATACATGGATTCATCTATCGTTCATATCTAGAACTACTATAATGAAAACACCTTTAATAGGAGTTCAAGTTACTGGTAATGACACGATAGATTTATTAAAGCTAACACTCAACGTGCATGAATCTCATTATGGAAGGACTTCCGAGATTATTATGCATTAACCATCGAAAGACTAGCCTTTATTGTCTTCCATAGTTTGAGCAATTTTAACTTACACCTCCTTTCCATCATGGTCCAACAATGTACATATTAGAATAGGCTACATCATTATGGATATGGTCAAGTCAAGGACTACAATGAATGATTTCATAATCTTAGTCTACTAAACCAAGTAGACCTATTTCAATATATCAATATCTTATATCATATAAGTATTGTATAATTTCACAAGAGACTGAATATTTTTTTGTTAACAATAAAGGCACCTTATACATATATATATATATATATATATATATTATGTTAGACCACATTATTCTAACATATATATCAATATCAAGGGGAAGAGGAGTTCATGGAGTCACCAAGATCGCCAGAAGAACGACATGGGTCATATCGAGCTTCAATTTGGGTTGAACAGAGAAGAACGTTCAGGGTATGTGTGTAAAATTTTGATTTGTAATTAGTAATTTGTGGGTTTTTGTTTCAGCGAAGAACAATGAGAAGGAAGAAAGGGGAAAGGGGAAGTTTCTTGGAGAGATTAAAAAAAAACAATAAACTAAATATTTAAATAAAATTAAAGGTAGAGTAGAGAGAATGATGTAGGAGTTTGTGGAAAAATGGTTGACTAAAATAGAAGAACAAAAAAATGAGTTTTTAGATCAATTTAATTAAAATACTATTGAAATTGGTGTGAATGCTTTATAACATGGTATCAAGTTGATACCATGTTATAGAGCATTCACACCAATTTCAACTGCTCCCATGACCAAAAAGGTTTTCTTCTCTTTTACTTTTTTTTTTTTTTTTCATACAAGATAGAAATTCTATTTTAACTTAATCTAAATGTATATGTATGTGAAGTTCTCTTTTAGAGACTTAAACTTCAACCCCTACCCCCCCCCCCCCACACACTCTACAAGTACTTATACTCGTGGAGTGATCATCACACCAAGAGTGCGCGGTGGTCTTTAAATTTTAATAAGAGAGGAGAAGGCTACTCCCTCTTTAGTAGCATATAATTATAATTAGTTCTATAATTATATTAGTTAATAAGACCCATCGACACAAAAACTAACACCTAACGAGGGGGAAGGATACAAACTAGCACCTTTTTGCCCATCATCCCGAGACATGGGAGACTTTAAAGAAAGACTGCAACCATTATTGGCCTTGCGTGTTGCGATGTAGCGTACAAGTCTATTAATATCGGACAGAGCTCAAATTATATGAAAAGAAATGTCCTTACCAATTTTATTTTATTTTATTTGAATGAGAATTGCCCTGCACCAATGTTTACACCAACTCTCACAATTCTTGTCACTTATGCATTACTATATCATAAGACACGCCATGGAATTAATTTGCTTCCATAAAATTGGCTTTTAATCAAGAGAAAAAAAATTTTCAATATTAGATAACTGGCTGGAGTAAACGAAAAATATTGCAACTAACAAAACAGAAACCTAAGCATATGATACTAAGCATAAACAAAGACTAAAGCATATGATACTATGTGCTGCGACTTAAATAATGCCCTCAAGTGCAGGATTGTCGCGAAGTAATAACTCGGTAAGTCCGAGGTCAAATCCACAAGAAAAAGGGAATTGATTAGCAAACCACAAGAGAATAAAACTAATATAATAATGTTTAATTAAAGAGATTTTTGATGGTTTAGTAAAGGTAATTAAATTGAGAGAAAATAATAATATATTAAGGCGCTAAAGTTTAAGGATCTACACACAACACATCTATGGTAGTCTTAACAATATTTATTTTATAACACAACTAAAATTCATACGAATGATGATCTTAGTCAGATGATTTAACAATAAAAACTCTAGAATTAATTATCTAAGATAGTTTCATGAAATTGATTGATTTTAGGCAAAACAAAACTAGTAAATTAGTTCGCAGGGAATACTAAGCGTTTAACGTGCCTGAAGTCTACAATAAATCAAAGAATTATACAGAACTAAACACTTTTCTAAATGAGTAAACCAATCAAAAACATAATAACATAAGCATTAAAACCATAAAATAATTGTTAAAAACATACCAATAAACGGTTGGATTTCACCCCCTACTTTAGTAAGGCTTTTAGCAAGCCATAACACAAATAAAACTCTTAAAACTGTAAAGAAACTTTAAGAAACCTAAATTACATTCTACGGCAGCTCCCCCCTGAATTTTGCCCTAAAGAGCCTTTAAATAGGTCAAGGAATCCTATTACAAGTTGAACTCCCGTTTGGAGAAAATCCTAGGTTTTTAGGCTTCACTTAACCAACGTTTTCAGCCCATTTAACTTCAGCATTAGGACTTTCGGTAAACTACAAAGTTGTAGCCCTTTAAGTTAAATTTTCAGCATAACTTGAATCATCTCAATTGGACATATGAGCCGAAAGTTATGCTCCAAATACTAACTGATACACAAGCTGAAATCCTAATCCGAATTGGACTTGGATTTTATGCAAATTTCGTTTGATTCCTTGCTCCAATTGGACTCAAATTTAATTGGGTTGGCCTTCTTTGACTTCATAATGGCCCTTGTGAAAGTAAAGTGCATTAGCTTTCTTCTTTGCACAAATCCACATTATCCTACAAAAGACAAATCACGCATTAAAATTCAATTAAACACAAAATTGATTATTCAACATTATTCCAAAACCAACTATAAAATGCATGAATTAACTCAAAATAAGTATGATAATGCTTTCTAATAATAATATAAATATGCAAAATTAAGCTATTATCACTAAGCATAAACAAAGACTAAAGCATTCATTTGTTTTTATAGAGTTTCAACATGTGGGCAGGGACGGACCCAGGGGGGGGGGGCCTAAGGGGGCTCGGGCCCCCCTTGGGCCCAAAAAAAAAAATTAGTATGTAAAACAAAAACAAAAAAAAAAAAAAAAGAGGCTTGGCCCCCTGGTTTTTAGCTCAGGCCCCCCCTAGGTTTTTACCTCAGGCCCCCCTTACCTCAAACGTCCCAATCCCAGCTGGCCAGTCCAAGAGTTTTCAAGAGCTCTCTTACTCACTGACTGACGCCCACCCACTCATCGGCACCACTGATCGACGCCACTCATCGACGCCTACCCACTTTACCATTGCCCACCCACTAACTGACGCATAGACCCATCTTCTCTTCCCTCTCGCACAGCCCCTGGGTCCGACGATAGTCATGGGTTTTTGGTGGCTACCCAATCTCGCCTCTTGGGTTAGATTTTCAATTATGTTATTTGTTTCTTGGGTTTTTTTATTTTTTATTTTCTGATCTGGGTTTCTGGAGATTTTTCTTAGCTCTCTAATCTAGATTTTTGTTTGATGCTGGTTGTCTTTTGGGTGGTCGATAGTGGTTTGATGGTTTTGGTTGCAATTTTGGTGGCTGTTTTTTTGAATGGTTTATGGTGTTTAGATGGTTGTTTTTTGAATTGTTAATGGTAGTTTGGTGACTGGTGGTGTTTTGGTGGCCGCTTTTTTCTTCCGATGTGGAGTTTTGGGTGGTGGGTAGGGTGGCTTGTGCACTTGGTGAGTTTGAAAAATATGAAGAAAAAAAAATTCCATTGTATTTTCATGTAGACAATCAAAAATGGTAAAATGAAAATATTTTACTAAAAATAATTTACATGTCTAATATTTTACATTTGCAAATATTTTACTTTGAAACAAACAGAGCGTTAGACTCAAAAACCAAACGGAAAAGCCAGACACGAAGGGTCAATGTCTGAAATAAATTTATTAGTAGTGCAGAATAAATTTAAAAAAAAGTTTTTGTTAGTAGTGCAGAATAAATTTATAGTGTTGGTAGTGGGATTGGGTCAGTCTCTGAAATATGGAGACAAAGACAAAGATAAATAAAGGCAAATACCAAAGACAAAAGAAAAAAACAAATCATATAATATAAAAAATTATCACACAAATTTAAGAAAATAACAGCTATTCACTTGCACCTATTGTTAACTCATAATACTAAATTAGATAAATTTATAAATTCAAAAGAAGCGAGAAATACTAAATTTATAATTAGATGCATAATGCATATTACCTAGATTCTACTATTTGTCTTTAGTTAGTAACAACAACCATTTATGAGATAATATATATGATTCTTATTTTATTTGTAGATCATGAAAAAAAATCAATTATATGGATGCGTATTTGAAAAAAAAAATTTCACTTATCTCTGGCCCCCCTCAACTTGAAATCCTGAGTCCGTCCCTACATGTGGGGTCCACTTCTGATAATTGTATTCTTTATCATCAGACCAAGACATCAATCGGTTTTTTTGTGTATATGAGGATTCTCAAATCTCTTATTCAATCATAAGAGATTTTACCAGTTAGGCTCACTGGAACCCATACTTAAACATGCATTTAAACTAACTAAAAAGCAAGAAAGCAGAAACAATCAATTATGGGTTAAGCATGTGTGTGCAGGCTCATGGAGCTACGTACTTATGAATGAACTTGTGTACGCAACCCAACCTAAAACCCATTACACAACAAAGAATTAACCTACATCTATCTAACCTATCATGCTACTAAACTACTAAAGTAATAAGCCTACACTACAAAATAGTAAATAAAGTGGTAAAACAAACAAAAACTTAAAAGAAAAGGAAAGAGAAAATACCTTAAACAAAGAAGCTTTTGGAGCTTGATTTTAACTTCTCCCCTCGAAGACTAAGACCAGAAATTGCCCTAGCCAAGAAAACTTTGAGTTGAGGATGTTTTAAAAGAAAAACACCCTCTTGAATCACTATTTTTAAAGTGATTTATGTGTTTTGAAAAAAGAGCATAGGAGGCCTTTTATAGTGTCAAAAAAGGGTACATGGCTCTTCCCAAATGATATGGGATTAGCTCTACACGCATTTTTGTCCAAAAAATTTCCTTACATAACTTTGGCAGCTTTGCTACGTACGCAAGCTCGTGAGGTACACAAGTTAGAATCCTGCATATGCACAGTTAGGGTATTGCAAGGTTTTTAAAGCACCAAAATTTCCTTCAACTCTAAGATTTTCCTTAGCTAAACCCTTGACCAATTATGGGCCCTTTAGAGTAATCATCATTGGGGTACAAGGGCTCAGTCGCAAGGGATACAAAATGAGGTAACCACACCACACCGTTATCTAGCACTATTGACAATACTCCTTTGTTAGGTCTTTTTTTTTTCAAGATCATTTGTGTGGGCTTTATGTGCTTGACTTGTGCAATCCATACTTGTGACAACTTCAAGTACACACACCTCGTCTCCGCTCCAATTGAGAAAATGACCTTAACAACCTTGTCACCTTACCCCACACCCACTGGCGGCTCTACTTGTATGTGAGGGTGGTCCTAGGACCACCCTCACTTCTCAAAAAAAAAAATTATACATGCAAAAAAAAAATTATATAAATAATTGTTTTAAATTAATATGTTCAGCAACCACCCTGACTTGAAAAAAATGTATATATATACTTTAAATATATATATATATATATATATATATTATATACTAAGTTAACCTATTTTGACCACCCTAATAAAAATGTTGAACACATTTACTTGAGAATCATAAGAATTTGAGTTCAATAAATATAAGTGTAACGTTACATCCACAACATTTTCACAATAATTTTACAATAAATCTTATGTGGTAAGTTGTCACTAATTCTAATGGGTTCAATATTGACATGTTTTACCCACCAATAACAAGCTAACAACTTGTTGCATAAGATTTGTTATGATATTGTTGTGGTCACTTTATTATTCTCATATCAGCACTCTCAATTTGCATTTTATCTTTTATTAGTTTTTTTCTTTTTTTTTTTCCTTATTCTCTTTTGCTAGTACAAAAAAATTATAATATTTCATGTATTTGAGTGTTTTTTTTTTTTTTTTTTGTGACGCTAATGTATTCAAATTGTCTCTTTATTAAATTTTGTATAATTTAAGTTTCTTAGTGACCACCCTAAAAAAAATTCCTAAAGCTGCCACTACCCACAACACCATGAACTCTAATACCACTTGTTATGGAGATAACATCTTGGGGAGACTCTAATTGAATAGTTAATATAACATATAGAGACATATTTAACCCAAAAGGCCTAAGCCCAATGTGCATAAGCTTGTAAACACCACATTTTGTAACTTTCATTTAACCTCACTTTCATTGCACCTTGCATCCTATTGCAAATTACATCACTGGGATGTGTTATAATTTGACTGTATGATTTCTAATTGCATTGCATGATATAAATCTTAAAGTTATAATGATTAAAACAACAGCTCATGAGCCTTAATTGGACAATGGTATTGAAAGATATCAAAAAACAAGTTTTAACAATAAAATGCATTTGCATGAATTAGGTTATAACCATGCGTGATTATGAACTCTTACTTCTAATTGGCATAATTTTAGTCAAATTAAATTAAATGATGTGTTATAATGCCATTGGTTGAGGATATAGTATATGGCATGGTTCTTCCCGGTTCTTAACCAGTTTTCAATAAACCGATTCTAGGTCCGGTTGAATCAGCTAGTATGCCTCGGTTTTAAAACAGTGATATATGGTAAAGCTGCATGCACCTGATTCAATCTGAATACAAAGCATTAATTGAGTCTAGAAAAATTAGTAAAAATTAGTTAATTAAAAAATTAATTAATTAATTAATTAATTAGACATATTTGGAATTAATTTTCAGAGCTTAAGGACTAGGGAATTTTGAAAAAAAGAAGTCAAAATTCATAGAGGAATCAAATCACAACTGAATTGATAAACCAAAAAGGAAAAGATCCGAGGAAGATCTAGACCAAGTGTCGATCGACACTTGGACCAAAATCCCTAGATCTCCTTCCTTTTTTTGCCCCAGCTTGCTCCCCACTCAATTTGACCTAGAACCCTACATTTTTCACTCGGAAAACCTAATTTTCCTAAGTCACACACTATCTAGAGACTCATCCTTGATCCCCTAACATTCAGTAAAACTATCCATCTCTAGTATTAGTTCAAGACACCCTAAGTTTTAGAGAAAACCTGAAAATTCTCTGCCTTCATTTGCCTCTTTTATTTAGAGTTAGTTGTAGGAAGATGTCTTTGGTGTTTTGGCCCTTTTGGTCTCAACTCACTAGAAGGGGTAGTTGGGTCCTCTAGGTCTCAAGTTATCAACGTCCTATTATCAAATTTTCCTCTAGAGAAACTTTCTCGCTTGGAATGCTTGGAAGTTCTAGTGCATGTAGGTAAGGTATCTAAAAATTTCTTTTATGTATGCCCTAGTTCTTTTTAATTCAATCATGCTTATGTCTTAAGTTCATTACATGTTCTTGATATTTTGCATGTGTGGGTTCTTATTTTGGACAGTACCCAGGCCCAAGGTGGGAACAAGGATCCTGGGCCCCCAAAGAGTTTTATACTTGTTGTTAGGTGGACTGGGCTTAGTTCACCACAGCTATATTGAGTTGATTACGAACCAAGTTGTGCACAAAACATAAGCCCCACAACACATACATATTCATACATGCAAATATATACATATTGTAAAATAAATTGCTGAACAATAAAGACATAAAGAAAAAGCAAGTAATGGCGTCAAGGATCCTCAGAAAATAAAGTGATATGTTATTATTTAAAGTTCTAAGTACATTGGACCCTATTTCTACTGGGATATGTCACGAGGTTCAAATAAGTTCAAAAGTCACAGACTTGGATAGCTCTTTGCAGGCTTTCAAAACTTGGGAGGTTTGAATGCCCTTGAATCCAAGTGTATCCTCTAGTACTTATCTCAGGATCCCTCATAGTGTTTCTCTCTTTTCTCTACTTTTTGAGGTTTAATCACTCTTTCTAATGCTTCTTTTTCTCTGATTAATTGTTGCAAAATCATTTTTGCTGATGGCTTAATCCCCTTTTTTGTAGTACCTTCTTAAGGTTTTTGGTGTGTAATTGATTCCCTCCATTTGCTGCCCTGGATACCAGAACTAGTGTTGTGTCAACAACATTGGTGGCTGGTCATTTCCTCATCTTCTCACTATATTCTTCTTTTAAGATTCCCCCCCAAAAGGTCCCCAGCTAACCTTCCTTTTTTGGGGGGGTCCTGGGGGCCAACTTTTAATCTCTTTTTCCAAGGCTTCTAAAGAGACTTTTCAGAACCTCCCTTTTGGCTGCCTCATCCTTTGTTCTTTTCTCTAAATAGACAAATTCCTCCCTGTCAACCTAAAAGATCCCCAGCCACCTTCTTTCATGGTCCACCTTCTTACTTTTCCTAAGATACCAGGCTTCTTTTTACCAAGTGTTGATTCCTAAGTCACCAACCTTTTTTGGGTCATAGGCAGCTGATGGGACATGTCTATCTTCGTTCCTCGTGCCCATGAGCATGCTTCCTTGAGCTGTCCAAATCCAAGCTGATTTTTTCCTACATTTCTCGAGGATCCCACCTGGTTCTAGCAGTTCCAAGGTATATTGGTCTAGTCTCTTTCTAGGCTCCTTGGGAGCTCTTCTCACAAAAGCTGGGCCAAGCTTCCTCTACCTTTTCTTCTTTTTTCTAAAGCCTGGGGCTTGCCAATTCTTGAGGTTGGGCTTCCTTTTACCCAATTTTAAATGGGCCTTGGCTCACGGATTGGGCCTTTTCTATCCTTAAGGGCCCATTAGTTTTGGATTTCAATGCTTGTAATATTTTGGACCTCAACAACATGTTAGATCTAGGTTGTTCTTAGTCTTTGCATGTTCTAGAGTTTTTCAATTCAAATATATGTTCATATGCTCTTAGATTAGGGTTTATCATATCATCCACATATTCACCACATCTTTCAATATCGATATTTGCATACCTAGAATAGGGTTTCATCTTGCTCTTGAATGCTTGTTTCACTTATCAATAACATGTTCTATGATGATATAAACTTTTTCAACAATATGACATGATCATTGTCCACAAAAGTCTAGACGACTGCTTTCATTAGGCAGGATGGATGTCTAACACCTTCTCATCTTGTAACCTAATCTCCAAACTTAGATCAATGGTTACTAGCCTTGTAATTTTCAATTTTTAGATTATAACTATGAATCAATGTCATGTAATATTCTTAGATTGTATTTAGGACCAAACCCATGTAATTTTCTTGTTGTCTTCAAAAGATATACAATTTCAATTTATCAATAAAGATACACTTTTCAATTTGGTTTTCTTATTTTTCAATTAAATAAGTGTAGACACCCCATTTTACAACTCTCATTTAACCTCACTTGCATTGCATCATGCATCTCATGGCATATCATATGATAGGAAAAAACTATAATTTTGACGATCAAAACAATAGTTTATGAGCTTTAATCGAACAACCTAATTGAAAGATATCAAATAAACAAGTTTTAACAGTAAAGTACACTTGCGTGAATTAGGTCCTGACCATACGTTGTAATGATCTCTTAATTCTAATGGGTCTATTTTTTGTCTTATTTAAATTAAATGATATGTCATAATACTATAGGTTGAGGATACTGTTTATGGTATGGTTGCATGCACTCGATTTAATCTGGAGACAAAGCATTTATTGATTCCTTGCAAAATTGGTAAAAAAAAAATTGGTTAATTAATTAATTGAACATATTTGGAATTAATTTTTTGAACTTAAGGACCAAGAAAGTCTGGAAAAAAAAATGGTTGAAATTTGTATGGAAATCAAGTCAAAACTTAAACGGAAAAGATCAAACTGAAAAGAAAAAGATCCAAGAGGATCACGAACAAAGTTTCAATTAGCACTAGGACCAGATTTCCAAGATCTCCTTACTTTTTTGCTCCAACTTGTTCCCCACTCAGTTCGACTTGGCTCCATACATTTTTAACTTACACTCTATTTGTTTCAAAGTGAAATATCTTATGCATATTACCATATTTGTTTTGTTGAAAAATCTGGTCAACTGTAAAATATTTTACAATCAAACAATAAAATTCAAGCAAGTAGAAGTAAAATTTATTACACTTAAAATAAGTGTAAAACATTTTACATCTCTCACACTCACACACTTTCAGTTGGTTCTCCCCCTCCCTAACTTCTAATCAACCACGTCAACCACACGGTTGCCCTTATGTTGCCGCTCGTGGCGTCTCGTCACCACCACCGTGGTGGTGGCTTTCTTCACCTACACAACTCTCTCTCTCTCTCTCTCTCTCTCTCTCTCTCTCTCTCTCTCTCGAAAAAGCTTTCGTGGCAGAGCTCCTCCATACCCCAAACGTCGCCACCTGCCACCGTAACCAAAGGCGATAGGCTCCTCTCATCCCAACCTTTTTCAATCTCACCACCAGCAAAGTTTCTCAAGTTCTAATCTATGTTTTTTGGTTTGTGAGTTCTCAATTTGGGCTTGAAATTTTTTTTTTTTTTTTTTTTTTGGTTTTCTTTTGGGTGGTTTGGTTGTATTTGTGCCAATTTGGCGGTTTAATGTCATATTTGTGGGTTACTTGTGGTTTAATGCTCAGATTTTTGGGTGGTGGCTAGTAGCTTGTGATTGGACTTGGTAGTGATTGTCTTTTTTCCCACTTTCTCATCTATTTTTTACGTGGTTGGTGGTGATTTGTGCTTGCATTTGGGGGTGGCTAGTGGTGGCTTGCATTTTCAAATGTTTAAGTCATACCAAATGTTGATACCGTATTTTGTCCACTCTCGACTTGCGTGCCAGACCCCAAAAAATCTAAAATTTCTCTCATGAGGTCGTGGGAACATCTAAAATGACATGGTGCAACCCGTTCGGACACCGGAGCACTCAAAGTGCCTTTTTCAGCTAAAATGACCAAAATGCCCCTAGCCAACTTAGGGTTGACCAAAGGTCAAACGAGATCAAAACCCTCACAAAACGACATTTTTCATAGTTTTACATCAAACCCGAGCTTCTCGGAGATTTTTGCCAACTTTGACCAAGTTTGACCTAGTTTGACCCGAAGTTAACCCCGAATGGCCCCGAAAACCCTAATTTTGATCCGACCGTTAGAACAGGTTGAAACCAATGCCATTGCGAAGATTATCAAATTTTCAGTCCAACGATCATTCATAGGTCAAAATCGGAGTTAGAACGGCCAAAATATCATGAAAACCGAGTTAACGCACTGATCGATGCACCGCTAACTTCCGAGAGCTATAACTTTTGATCCGACCGTTTGATTTTAAAGTTCGATACCTTTTTAGAAACTGAAAGTCAAGATCTTTTCAGGGGTTTCAAGTTCAAACCCATCTGAGGAGGTTTGCAGGTGGCGGCCCTTGAAGGGCTATCGCCTCATAAAGCGTGTCGGGGCTATAAAAAGGCCCTAGGCACCTCTAGACCAAAAAAAAAAAAAAAAAAAAAAAGAATCCCTTGGTCCTGTGCTTTGCCTAGAAAAATTTTAAGCTTTTCTCCCCTCCTCCAAACATAAAAAATACATCAAAGTCTCTTGATTCTTCCCTTTTCATAAAAAATACAAGGTATTATTCATATATCCAATCTTCCTCTCCTTGATTCCATACCTTGGATTTGAGGTTTAGGGGTGTGGATGTAGATTTTTAGCTACAATCCACACCCCTTTCTTTCCAAAGCTTTTTCAAGCATTTTTTAGCTTATTTTTTCCTTAATAACATGATTTATTACTTTCCTTCGCATGTTTGTTGCTTTATCTTGCTCCTAGCAAGTTCTTAGTTTAGATCCATGATCTTCCATGCTTGTTTACATGTCCATGTGTCTTGATGTACATGCTTTATGCTTTATGCCATGTTTTCCTATGCTTTGTTCCTCATTTTGTTCTATGTTGATGTTAAGGTTACATGCTCACATGCTTGCATGATGTTGTTGGCTATGCCTTGCTTGGATCTATGTGTTTATGTGTGTATTTCCTTGCTTTTATGGTTAGATCCTTGTCTTCACGTGCTTGTATGCTCGGATTCATGTTCTTCCATGTTTATGTTCTAGGCATATACATGTCGATGTGTATGTTTCCATGCCTACTTGTCTTGACCAATGTTTTCACATGCCTTTGTGCTTGGATCTATGTTCTCTACATACTTTATTTTATCTTCCATGTGCTTGTGCACTCCATGCCATGTTTGTGTGCCTAGACCTAGGCTATGTCTGTCATGCCATGTGCTATTGTATCCCTTTTTCCTTTTGTCGCATTTTCTTATGTTTTGGCCTAATGGTTAGGACCTGATCTAGACCCTGTGATCTTTGTCTTCGTCCATACACCTTGGCCCATATCAAAAGGTTTAGATCATCCCTATTTGCATGTCTGTATTTGCTTGCTTCTATGCTTTATGCTTATGTTAGCCTCTCTAGTTCTAGGCTTTGCCATGCTTAACGCACTAAGCGGGTTTATGGTTGTGTGGTTACATTCGACGCCCACGAGGCCTTGTTTGGATGTAACCATTTGGGACGCATCACCATGATGCTGATTGTTTCGTGCATACCTTTTCCATTTTCCACTCCGTGCAATGATATGCTTACCATGCTTGTTGGTGCCACCAATTGGCTTTCTGTGCATCTTTACACGTTTACTTACATGTCCATGCATGAGTCTTGCTTGCTAGTGTGTCGTCCATGCTTCAACACAATGAAGTTATGGACATTCGATCCAAACCTACATTTGTCCCTCGCAAACATCACCTTTTGTTTGCTTTCTTGCTTGTTTGTCTTCTCACTTGTTTACTTGCTTTCTTGTTTCTTTGCTTGCCATGTCTATCATGCTTATCTGCTTTATGCCTCTTTCACATGCTCTTTGCGTCTTTTTCCTTCCATTGCTTGTTTGCTGGTTTCTTATCTTTGCCTTTGCATGTACACACATGGAGCGAGGACGCTTGAAGTTAGGGCACGGTCTCCTAGACGCAAGCAAAAAGAGCAAGGATGCGAGCATGTGGATATAAGCCAAGCGGTTATGTTCAATAGGTTTAGAGGTCTAGCATCTCCCATTTGGTTATGTACTCTTTTAAACACCTTTCCTTCCTCTCTCCGTTCTCTCTTAAATGGGTTGTATTAGGTCTATCATGCGTGTACTATTCTTCCTCATCCCTTGAGTATAACGACCCTTGTTCACTTTCCTGCACTTATATTTTGGGCCATGTTCTAGGTATGTAGGCATTTACTTTCCTGGTCTATGTGCTTGCATTGTGCATGATGTATGTATATATATATATATATACACCTGCTCGCCCTTCCCGGTGTGATTGTCATAGTCCATGTCACCTAAGGCAAAGTGATACCTAATTTCTACCGCGAAAGTAAGGTGACATGTCGTCAGATTTGCGTCGTGAAAATCTGGTACTTTGCCCAAATGCCTTAGAAAAGCATAGATTAGGACCACACCTATTCAAAAGGCAAACCTCAAAGCCCCCATGCACGCAAAGCCTCAAAAGCCAATGCCAAAATCATGTTTTTACTGCCAATCTCTGAAAATTAAGGTTTTATCAAAATAAAGGAATGTCATTGGATAGGCATTGTGAGGTGCCTAACACATTCCTCACACGTAACCAAACTTCCGGACTCAAGAATCAAGATTTTTTGCCATCCACATTAGATTAAGAAAAATGCCCTTTTTCTTAGCCTATGATTGGTAATAAAATCAACTAGAAATAGGTGATCAATCACACCTTAAAAAACCCAATGATTGGTGGCGACTTCACTTACCTTTGGTAATCCCTTAAAATTTGGCCAAGATTCCTGCCACACCTCCAAAGGTAGACAAATATCTTCCTCCACTGAGAGAGAGAGCACCCAAAACTCCACGCGAACCACACAATTATCGAAAGGGGCCTCCAACGGGCCCCGCATGTGCGAGAACATCGCCAGGGCGGGTGGTCGAACGAAGGCCCACGACAGCGATTTTCCACTCCAATTGAGGCTGGGCATCGACACTAAATACTTGAAAATGTTTTCATTGGAAAATGTTTCACAATAAAATTTTTTAGATGTAAAATATTTTACAATTAAAAATATTTTACTTCAAAACAAACATAGTGTTAAATATTTTCCTAAGTTCCACATTGCCTAGAGACTCATCCCTGACCCCAACACTCATTATAAATACCCATCTCTAGTATAAGTTGAAAGCACCCCAGAAACCCCAAAGTTCAAATAAAACCCTGAAATTTCTCGCTCTCACTCTGTCCCTATTCTCTAGAGTTAGTAGCATGAAAGTGTCTTCGATGTCTTGGATCTCCTAGTCTCAATTCACTAGAAGGGATAACTTGCTCCTCCTGGTTTTAAGCTACCAATTTCCTATTCACAAATCCCCCTCTAGAGAAGCTTTCTTGCTTGGAGTTCTCAAGAGTGCTTAGGAGTATTGGTGCATGCAATTAGGTTTTGCACCTTTTCTTTTTATTATGCCCTATTTTATTTAGATTTAAGAATGTTTTATTTTCAAGTTCTTCACATGTTATTGATTGTTAGCATGTTAGATCTAGGTTATTCTTAGTTTTGCATATTATAGGTTTTTCAATTAAGATAACAAATTCACATGCTCTTAGATTAGAGTTTATCAAACACGTATTTACCATGCTATCCAATATCAATTCCTTGCATGCCTAGAATATGGTTTCATCATGCTCTTGAATGCTTATTTCAATCTTTGCAATCACATGTTCTTGAATGATATAAACTATTCGAATGATGTGATATGATCATTGGCCACATTCTTAATCTTATAAGCTAGCCTCCGAACTTAGATCAACTATTAGTAGATTATGTTTTGCTTGTACTTTTCAATTTCTAGATTGTAACTAAGAAACAAAGCTATTTACTTTTGTTTTAGATTGTATCTATGACCAAAGCCATGTAATTTTCTGGTTATTATCAAGAGGTGTATATTTTCAATTCATCGATAAAAGTGATGTATTTTTTCAATTTTAGTTTCCTATTTTCTCTATTAAAATTAGTGGCAATTCTATTGTAAACCCTTTGCTTAAGAGGTTAGATAAAATCAGTAGAACCTCCACTCTTGAGTGGCACCAACACAACTCCACCCATTTGCGTGGGTTATGCCAAAACTTTGAATCTAAAAGGTTTGGACCGAGGGGCGCGGTCTCTCACAATAAGTGGCGATGTCATTGTAAAATCCTTGACCTAGTAGTGATGATAACATCAATAAAACTTCCACTCTTGAGAGACACAAACACGACTCCACCCATTTATGTGGGTTATGCAAAACCATCTGAAAAATTTAGGTCGGGGTGCTATCTCTCACATAGCTCAACTATGTTATATTAACTATTCATTCTTCTCATTATTATTCAATATGAGACTTCACATACACATGTATTCCCAACAAACATCACACAAAAAGTTTGCTACGCTCACTTAAGTGTTACTTGATCAAACCTCTCACTGAGAGTTCACATGCCTTTTACTTGAGTTTTGCTCAAGTGAAGTCAATAAATTTTCAAAATTGAATAGTTTAAACTCATTTATGGACCTTTTTGCTCATTTCGAGCCCTCTCACTCTCTCATGACATACTTCTTAATCTCCTTTATGTACCCTCCATGCAAATTTATCAATTTTAGTGAGGATATGTATTCCCCATTTGATCTCCTTAAGTAATCCCTTGTTGTTTTCCTTCTTACATTTCAAATTCTACGGTTAGCAAATTTTTGGGATTTTTCCAAATTATACATTTTTAGGTTTTTTTTTTTTTTTTTTCATTCATGGTTTGAGTTCAAATTTGAGGTTTGGTGATATATTTGGGTTGTATTTCATGATTCATTACATACATTCATTCCTACTTTTGGCAGTGTACACCAAGTGTTTATCAAAATTCCAAAATCATAATGGGTCAAGCTTTCCATATTCTTTCATGGTCATTACTTCATGGCTCTAGATGGAATTAGGGTTTGACATTTTCTTGAGATCAAGCTTCACAGAATTTACTACGTTAAACAAAATCTACTATTATACTTTTTTTATTTATTAATTTTTTATTTTTGATATAATTTTTATATTTTTAGGTATTGGGTTATTATTTCCTTCTTTTTTTAGGTGCTTTTAATTAGGATGGCAGGTTATTAATTAGGATTAGTTTAAGAATATATTTTCTTGTTAGTCAAGTTTTATAGAGACATTTCTTTTTTTTAATTTAGATACAATTTAATAAAAATACAGACATTTTGTCTCTCTTTTCTGGTAGATTCCAAACTATCTCTCCTTTATGATTCAAGGAAACCCTAGTTAACTCGAGAAACTCTTCATTAATTTGAGGTTAATTTCTTGAAATAGACATATTTTGCTTATTGTGGCTTCCACCCCACATCATACAAGGTTGGATCCCAAAGAACAATTTTCCTCTAAAGAGATTCTTCATTAGTTTTTCACTTCATTGCCAAATTTGTTTGTCTTTTACTACTTTCAATATTATTGTCCGTTGATTTGATAATAAAACTGTGGTTGAGAAAATTGTTTGTGCCAATATGTTTGGAATAAGTCATAACTTGATGGTCATATAAAAAAAAATGGCAAAACTTGATAATTGTTCAATTATTCTAATTCTTAGTTATTTGGGGCTCTAAATCCAAATTTTTCAAATATGATTAACCTAACTGCAAAAAGAGCTTAGTTGGAGCATTACCATCAGGTATGCCAAACACCAAAAAACACCTCACAACAAGTGTTTCAAATGTACCAAATATTTGGCATTTGTGTCCGTACCATTCCAAATTTGGAATGGTATGGACACAAATGCCAAACCAAAAAAATGATTTTTTATTCGACTTTTCTCTCTCCTCTCACTTCTTTATTTGATTTTTTCTCTCTTCTCACAATCTGTCTCTCTCTCCCAACCCATGTTCTTTCTCTACCTCTTTCCTATTCAGATCAGATTCCCAGCTCCTCCCTCAACCTCAACCTCAACCTCAAATGTCTTTCTCTCTCTTTGCACCTCAAATCAAACCCAAATAAACTTCTTTCTTCTCTCTTTATCAATTGGCAGAGCTATGGATTGGGTCGTGATTGGTTGAGATAGTAGATGGGTCAGTTGGGTTGGGTTTTTTGGCGGGTTATTGGTTGAGTTTTAGGTTTGGGTGGTGGAGTTGGTTGTGATTTCGGTATTGGCTGGTTCCGATGGGTTTGGATTTTTGTTAATTTTGGAGGTGGGTTGCGATGCCTATGGGTCCGACCAAACCCAGATCAAAACCATATTGTCGTCTGAAGCTACGTGGTCCTCCACTACTGTTGTCGCTGATCTCGCGGCCTTGTTCTCTACAACTTGCCGCCGACCTCGATGCGTAGTCCCATATGCCATGCCAATCTCGCCACCTTGTTCTCCACAACTCTCCGCCAACCTTTCTCAATCAAGTTGTGGGTGTGAGATTTGGGATGATGCCAATGGGTTTGAGATTTGTGGTTGTGGGCAGTGGTGTGGTGCTGTGGATTTGGTGGTAATTTTAGTTAAATATTATTTTAATGTGTAAATATATTATTTTAATGTTTAGAATCAAAGAATAGAAAATATGATAAATGGTGAATTGTAAAATAGTGTGTTAAAATAATAAAGTTGGTCTTTGGTGTGTCAAAATTGCATTTTTTATAAGAGATCTGCTGGTAATGCTCTTAATAGTTGGAGCTTTTAGATGAGATTTTGAAAAGATCCAAATGTGGAGCTGGGAATGTTGACGTGACATGTGTACAAGTACACATTTAAAAAAACAAAATCAAATTTTATGGCAAGTTTTGCACGGCTTGTGATAAATACTTTCCAAAAATAGCTAAGCTTTTTGCTTAATGTACTGAATGATCACTTTGATCACATATTCTTTAATCCCCAAAACTAACTAATTTTTTAAACTATTTAAGAAACCACTTTCTTTTATGAAATTTAAGGAACCAGTTATCAACAAACATGAGTATTTAGTGCAGAAAGGTATGCGACAAATCAAAACATCTTCGCTTAAAATTCAACATATTAAAGGGTTAATACTCAATACTAATCTTATGTAAACAGTTTTAGGAAAGGTAACTTGAATATAGGATCCTACTCGTTCATCGTTTCTTGCGTGAAATGGTTGTTTTTAATACACAAACTAATGGCATTTAAAAGTCAACATTTCTTCAAAAAAAAAATCCCAAACTGAGTGGACACTAAACTAGTCACAGCATACACTAAACTAGTCACAGCATCAACTTTGATATATTGAGTGGACGCTGGAAATTGAACATTAGTTTATGAATGTAATTATCATATATCCAAATCCTCTAAGGCTCTGAGTCACGGCAAACTTTTCCATTATCAATTTAAGAATCACTTTTATACTTCTTATCATCTTATGTTGGAATACTTGAGCAAAATGTCTTCTTATTTTTTTGGCCAAATATTCAGTTTTTGCTTACTAAAAAGCCTCTGCTCAGAATTATTTAGTTATATAACTTCTTTTGAAACTCAATTTTGCTAAAATCAAGTTCTGAGTGAAAATTGAGTTTTGTGAAATCAAGTTTTAAGTAAATGGATGCTCACTTGGATCGTTTGATGTGGCATTTTAAAATAAAATATTTCATATGAAAACTCTACTAAACTTGAGTTCCACATGGGAAATTTTTATTTAAAATTCCACATCAGACGGTCCACATCAATACGCATTTGCTTGAAACTTAAGTTTCAAGAAAAGCTACATAACTAAATAATTTCGGGTAGAGGATTTTTAATAATGTTTTTTGCAAAAACTAAATATTTGACAAAAAAAGAGCCTAAGCCAAACCACCATGGTCCACCAAATTTTAGCCCAAAAAATAGGAATGCATTTCCCTTTTTAGTAGCGTCACTTGGACACAACAATTTCACAAAATATGTCTATGTAACAAACTATTATTGGTTCTCATTTGAACTGATTATTGATATTACTTTTTTACATATTATTAAAAATTTATCACTTAAGTTTTGTTGTAAAATTGTTACGAAAATGTTATGTCTTTATTTCATGTTAGACATTGCCTCATAATTAAGATCCAATACTCTTACCCTATTCTGCCCCAAATCTACAAGTTTAACCCCAGCCAATTAAAGCCTAAAAATTAGATCTAATTTTTAAAACGCGGGCTATACGTCTAGATTTCTCAACTTTAATATGTTAATATTTGTTAATATTTTGCTTGGTCTTCCATTTTCTGTTGTTTCCAGGATCTTCTATTTTCTGAATATATAACAAATTCCCACGTCATACCTTACCTCATAGTTTGCCAACAATATGTGCTAAAATATTAATTTACTTCCCACCCACGTAGCCCAAGAGCCAAGTTAGGCCCGGAACAAACGCAGCTTGACATAAAATAATTAGAGTAATTACGATCTCCTTCCTTAAAGTTTAAAAGAATGATATCTTACCCCAAATCTGAAGGGAAAAAAAAAACAATCAACCCCAATAATAATTGTTTGATCAAGCACAATTTGTGAACTAACATGCCCTTTGAATAAGGTCCATCTTATAACTTTTATAAATAAATAAAAAAATTTCCAACATGTTTGTAAATACATCTTTCATAACTTTTTTAATTTTCTGGTTACTTAACTACAACTTTCCAAATAAAGCTTTGAAATTGTAAACTTAAAACTGAAAACTGAAATTTGGAAAACTATTTGTCTTTGCTTGTGCAAAAGTCATTGCAAGTTTTTTGGTGTTCGAAATTTTTTTTTTTTTTTATTCTAACTTGAAGTTCGGTAAAGAGAATCATTTTAAATTTTAGAATACCTCCTTTGTTCTTTTCTTTTTTGGTCTTGGTGGGAGGGTTGGATGGTTCCCACATTCCTTTTTTTCTCTTTTGAGTGCATTACTTGAATAATCAGTAACACCTTTTTTTTATAGTTGGAAAATTAAATAGGACCATGTCCTAATATTTAGGAATAAACAAAATCTGCATCAAAAAAAAAAAAAGGAATAAACAAAATCAATCATAATCCAAAACTTCCACGTTGCAAGAGGTCTGTCTTGAATTTTTTTATTAAAAAAAATTAGATGCACTTTTCTGGATATTACAAAGAGAAAGTTATAAAAAAAAAATCATCAAGAGTTATAAAATTTTGAAATACAATTTTTGTGTTTTGGATATTAGGAGAGAAAACTTGGATTTTTTTTTTAACTACTTTTGAATCATGGTTTTGTTGGGCTTTGGGTTTCGATCTAAAACTGTTTTATACTTCTTCTTTTTTTCCTATTTGATACAAAGGATGAGAAAATCTGGAATACATATATATATATATATATATATATATATGTTTTCAATCATAGTTTTGTAAGCTGTTGGTTTTAAATTTTGTTCACCTTTTTGTGTTATTTTATTTATAAAATTTTGAGATACATATTCTATATCGTAAGTATTATAGATAACTTTTTTTTTCTTAAATTATGTGTATGGACACAGTTTAATGGACCAAGCTTAAAGTGTATGGAATCCTAGCCCAGTGAGCCCAATACAATAAATTTGTAGAGAGTGGGTCAAAGAACTAGGCCCTAATGAATTAGACAACGATTAGTTGGGATTAAGAAGATGATAATACAAGGACAAAGTGAGTAGAACTAAATCAATTCCTTGTCCGAGGAGGTTCCTCTTATACAAATCAATTACCACTGAATGCAAGTACTTTTTTCTTTTCTTTCTCTCTTTTTTTTTTTCTCACTCCCCTTTTTGGAGGATTTTGCACATTATATAGCTCTTGTGGGTCCATCTTGATCCTACACTTGTTGATCATTTGAGCCTTCACTTGAGTACCCGTCACACCAAACCCCCTCTTTAGTTTTCTGTAAGTTGTAATAGCCAAGGCAGCACTGTTCAGGAGTCTTCTCTACATAAATATGGCCAAAAAAGTAACTACAGTGCATTTAATGCGGTAGATCTCCTTGGACAATTTTGGATTTCTTTCCTTCTTGTAAGTTCATGGGACACATTCCTGTCGCCGAGGCTTCTACGAGGGTTGCCTCCATCGTGGGGATATGAACTTGTCCAATATTTACTATGTCCGAGGAGAAATTCCTCCTCGGACCACCTCCCCCTTATCTCATACTCATGAGATTCTAAACCGGAGTCCTCCATACTAATTTATTCTTCTCGGACCTGCTAACGAACATGGGTAAAGCCCAAGGCCCAATATATGATTTTGGGCCCTTATATTTACATTATGGATTTGTTGTATTTTAGGTGAATAATGGACTTGTTGTATTTTAGGTCTTAAAAGTATTAGTTTCATTTTTTGACTAAAATGCAAATTGCACCCTTCTAAATATGGCTAGAATTCATTTCAGACTTCTAACTTTACTTAAAATGAAAATTACGCAGTAATTCTCAAAACCCAAAAAGGCAGAGTCCAATTTCACAAATTTTCAGAAATATAAACAAAAATTCAGATACTCACCAAATCAAATTAACCCAAAAAAATTAAAGGGAAGCCAAAAAAGAGAGAGAAGAAGTGAAGGAGATTACTTTTGCCCTTGCGAAGAGCTCGAAGCTTCTTAGGGTCAAGCCAAGAGCGGTTCTGTGATGCCAAACTATACACCTTCATAACGTTTATGGAGGTCGACTTTAGGTTACCTCCTTCGGACGCCATTTTTGCTTTGCTTTGCTTAACCAATTAACAGAGAGTGAACAAACTGAGAACTTTCACAGAGAGAGGCTTTAGAGAGAGAAAATACGTTAGAAAGAGAGAGAGAGAGAGAGAGAGAGAGAGAGAGAGAGAGAGACAGAGAGAGAGAGAGAGAGAGAGAGAGAGTGAGGGTTTTAGAGAAGGATAAACGAATGGTGGTAGTATTTTTTTTTTTTTATACTTTGGTTTAAAGAAAAAAATGCTGGGCGGCGGCAACAAAAACGGCACAAAATGATGGAACAGAAGGCGGAAAACAAAATAAATTGAAGCCCAATGTAAAGAAAGAATTATAAAAGGACTTCAAATTTATTTTAAATCTTTTTTTAATTTAACTCTATCACCCTAACCTAAATTTTTAGGGTGAAATATACATATAGAGAGGAAAAAGATAATTCGTTAACAGTTTTCCATTTTTAAATTAGAAAACTTGTTTTGCAACCCAAAATGATCAAATATTAAAAAGTATAAATTGTTCTAAGCGAAAGAAATTGAAAACAGGTAACCAAAAACAAAATTGTTATTATATAGTTTCTAGCTTTTAAAAGCCAATTAAAAAATATATTGAATTTAATGTAGTTGAAATATGTCTTGGAGGTGATAATTAGAAACGGTCACTTGTTTACTAAACTATCACAAACTTTTTGAGTTATTGATCAAAATGATGATGATATGACAACTTACATAGATCACATCGCATAATTGATGTTGGTGAATTAAAGGCATCATTGATGTGTGAGAGGCTGAATAATCATCTCCCATAACATTTAAATTCCTATATTTCTTACACTAATATGAAACTCTGGTTAATATAGCTCCATTTTTGTATGAATAAAGTTTCAAGCTATGAGCTAAATGCTAGTAGTTGATTCATAAGAATCATACCCCACGTTATATATTTTGCATGGGTGCATGTGCATTACATTCTTCTTTAGAAGCATTGTTAACACAATATTAGAAGTTAGAACTATAAACTACCGTATTATAAATTTGTTATTCAATTAGGATACAGCAAGAAAAAAAAAAAAAAATATATATATATATATATATATATTGTAAACAGAAGATTTATGCAAATTGTAAATACTGAAGTTAGACAATTTTCATATGAATTTAAAGGAAAAAAAATGTAAATTACATAACAACCTCTTTAAATTACTAAACTAAGTATATTGTTTATATTATTTAGACTAAGTATATTGTTTATATTAATTAGTCCTAGTCCATAATAGCAACGGCAAAAATCCCTTCCCTTCCTTCCTCGTTAACCTTGTTTTATTGCATTACTGCCCATGGCACTATGCCCAAGAAAATTATAACATATACATTATATAGGTTGAGGAAGTGACAAATATTAATGCTCAATTATAACAAGTTCAAGGCATATATGTCGGTTGACTTAGCAAAACTAATTAACACTCATGAATAATGAATGAATAATGAAGTTGATGATGCGTGAAAATCAATAGGCCTTGTGCTCCAAACTTTAACGGTGTATCAACAACCTGAAATAGAAAGAAAGATTATTGAAGGTGCCTAAGGTGAACCAATTAAGTACCCTTTGATGATTAAGTCAATGTCTCTCTAGGGCTCAAGAATGATGAGTAGATGAATAATAGTGCATACCTTAGCTTGATGAATCTTGGTCCTTTTTATAGAGAGTTTGGGGTGGGTCTACGTGTCACTAACATCATAGGAGATGTATGGACTTAGTGGAGAAAGTGGAGCAAATTTCGGGAAATTTACCTCACATCTCAGAATAGTGGATTATGGTGCAATCGTTCTTGGTTTGTGGAAGTTATCTTAGAATTTACTAAGTGTTGGTCGTCCATGTTCTTTTGTCAGTAGATGACTCATTCTCTGATCTTGGACATTGTTACTTCTTTATGGTGTTACTTTTCCTCGTTCCTTTCTGGATGATAGTATTGGACGTGGGTATTTTGGACAACTCCTAGGAACGATATATATACTTTACTCTATCATTCCAACACCTTAACCACATAAACATGTAGAACTCAATCTGTTCTTCTTATTCTAAAAAATTGACAACATCACATATCTTTGGTTTCCTCCAATATTTTGAGGGATAAAATTGGCATATACCCTTTTTACACAAACTAAACAGTATTTTGCCCCATTTTCCAAACTAATTAGGGAAATGCCCCTCTTTTGAAAATCGATTTTCTAAAAATCAAGTTAGGCCCTATAGCGGCGTTTTTAAAGAGCTTATAGTGACATTTTCAGGACCTATAGCGGCGTTTTATAACTCGATCTTTACAAAGTCGAGTTATAGGCAAAAAAAATTGCATATTACTCGATTTCATGGAGGTCGAGTTATAAAACGCCACTATAGGTCCTAAAAACGTCACTATAGACTCCTTAAAACGCCACTATATAGGGCTCCAAAATTTTTTTTTTTAAACTCGATTTTAAGAAAATCGAGTTTCAAAAGAGGGGCATTTTCCTAATTAGTTTGGGAAAGAGGGCAAAATGCTACTTAGTTTGTGTGAAAAGGACATTTGCCCATTTTGTCCATATTTTGAGTAATAAACTAACAATACATAGTATAACAAAATGTTTTTCTATTGTCAATTGAGAAATACATTATGTATAAATCTTGTATACAATACCAATTACTTATTTGCATAATCCTCCTAGTCTAATTGCTCGAATCATGCAAAGTAACACACAATTGTCATTCACACTCACACACAAAATAATATTTTTGTTTCATTAGGTAAATTGTATTTGTTGACACGAGGTGAGCAGTTGGTTATTCTTCTATTATCTCTTAACTATTTTTAGTACTCCATCTATCCCAGTTTGTTTGTCCTCTATTCAATTTTGGGATGTCCCAAAATATTGTCATATTTCTAAAAGTAAAAGTTATTAATTTACTAACGTTCCTATTATACCCCTACTTTATTTTCAAAACTATTTGAAAAGAAAACTAACAAATATTTAAAAAAAAATCAATCTAACTGGGACAACTTTTTAGTTGCCTCATTAAGAATAACTCTTTTGAAAAAAAAGCTAATAAATTTATTTAAGGGTAGTTTTGTAAACTTATACATTTTATAAGGTAGACAAGACAATAAACGATATTCCCTTAAAAAATTTGACTTTTCAAACAGGACAAACAAATTGGGACGAAGAGAGTATCTATTTAGAAAACTTGTTTTGTAAATTTTAGTTTTTAAAACTGAGATGGAATTTGAACAGGTTTTAAAATGTGGTTCTAAAAAGTTGAACCTAAATAAGTATATAGTAAAATTCAAAATTAATTTATCTACAAAATTTTCACCATTCAATAAATTTGAATATTGTTTCTAAATAAAAAAATTGAATATGATTCAAAAGCTACTAATAAAGAAGTGTGTTATATATGTGGATTTCATTGGATTAAATTGTTTAAGTGTATTATATATACACTAGCTTGTAACCTCATGCATATGCATGGATATACTGAAAAGATATACATTAGAACACATAATATAATTTTTACGTATAATTTAAATACCATTGATATATAGTCATTCTTATATTTTGTTAACTCTTTAAAAAATCTTGTAAGAATATTATTAGGTAAAAAATGTAATTTTTAATTTTCGATATAGTTTTTTCTTCTTTTTTATGGTTCATTAATTCTAGACTCTTTGGTTTTTGTACCCAATAACTTACTTGAATGAATATCTATGATGTGGTCCCACATTTGACTCCAAAGTAAGAAATAAAACTCTATAAAAATAAATAATTTAGGACACATGGCAATTGGACTTCAATTGTAAAATCTAATTGGATTTTCTCTAAGTTTTGGCTATATATATATATATATATATATTTATATTTATATTGATGATGCTCGAAAATCAGTAGACTGAATGTTTCGGATTATGGTGATTGCTTGATGACCTGAAAGGAAAGAAAAAACTGTCAAGGGTGACTGTTGCGAACCGGCCAAGAACCCTCCAACGGGTAAGCCAGTTTTCGCTCTAAAACACCAGGATGGAAAACTGTGAATAGTAGAACTTACCTTAGTTGAATGTGACTTGATCCTTTTATAGAGAGTTAGGAGTGGGTCTACTTGTTCAAATTCATTATCATCATGGGGGGTGCATAGAGTTAATGGAGAACGTGGAGAACGTGGAGCGGATTACAGGGAATCCTCTCCACGTTTTAAGAATGGTGAATTGTGGTCTGATTATATTGAACCTTTGAAAAGTTCTTTTAAAATTCACTAAGTGTTGTCTGGTCATCCATGCCCTTGGTTATGGACGACTATCCTGAAATTGGATGATCTTGTTACCCATGGACGGATCCTATTCATGCTCGTGATACTTCTGTTGGGTTTCTTTCATTGCAAAACCTTCTGGACGTGGTTTGGTCATGAACAACTAGTATGGATAAACTAAACTTAATTTGGACCCCATATATATATATATATATATATATATATAGAGAGAGAGAGAGAGAGAGAGAGAGATGTGTTGAGTCTCACATCAAGTATTTACTAGGTGAATTTTGCGTGTGTAAGTGATTAAATAAAACCTCAATTATAACTTGACTAATTTTTTTGTGGTGCAAGTGCAAATATGGCTTGCACTTTTCTTAATTCTACAACTCATTACATATAGTATTAGAGTGGATTCACATTTTACTTCTACAAAAGTTTTGTGATTATGAGAATTAGTTGTCCCTATATTAGTTTTTCTTTTAAAGAGTTCTTCAAAAGCTTCTTACTTAATATCTGAAATTCAACATATTTTTTCTCTTAAATTGTGGTAATTATTACATAGTTGTATACTTTTATTAATTGTAAAGTTGATGATCTTGACAACAAGTATTAATCCATTAATTAGTTCGATCAATAATTTTTGTGATATGATTTTTTTTCTTTGGATAGGTAGATGGTAGGAATAAGACACTAGCTCCAATGGGTTTTGGGCTTTTCTATCAACTCTTGACTAGTCCAAAATTACCATTAATTATATTTAATACCACTATATAAATATAATTACATTCTAGGCCTTATTAATAAATTATATTCCAAGACTTTATTGTACATACAACTCATTCATAAAATATTCGTAGTAATACAAAGTCACGAAAGTAAACTACCACTTTGTAGATTACTACATTTTAATCCTTGAATACCTGGTTTAATCCTTAAATTATCCATCATATATTTATGAAATCCAATTTCATAAATATACACTTTAGTAACTATCTACTAAAGTAGTTATACCTAACATTCTGAATAACAAACTCATTAAACTTATCTCAATGAACTATTTTGTATCTTCATTAAGAGACTATGAATTCCATCTTGAGAATATATGTTTCATCAATACTAAATGTGGCTGCTCAACATATTGAGGTTTTGACTGTTACTTTAGATCTCATTCTTGATATATCAAAGCAACTTACACTTCATGATCAGGTCCATTATTCTCTTAGGATTAAGAGTTTATGTAAATATAAGTTGTGAGATTTATTTTTCATTTGACAATTGTTAGGAGAATAATAAATCTCACAACGGTGCAGGTCAATATGTCTTAACTCTTAAGACATATCAACATATCAACATATCAACTAAAAGTCTCCACTTCCATGATCAAGACAAATCATCTTAGTTGATATATTATAGTTTTCGTAGATGAAATGCTCAATCTCATCACTGACTACGAACTAAATTTATGAGTTTACAAAGAACTTGTGATTTATATCTTCTGTAATTTTTCACACAAATTACATACTACGCATTTCATGGACTATATGATAATGTTCAAATATTCATGTTACCATTATTTTAGATAATAATAAAACAACTTTATTAATCATAACATTAAGTTATATATAACATCATACAATAGGATTTTAGGGCACACATCCTAACAAGGAAAAGAAGGATGTGAAATTCGAATCATAAACTTTCGACACTATAAAGTTTTCTATCAGTGTCGGACTATTACTTGAACCCTCAAACATGATTTATATTCAAGTTAATAAAAAAATCACTGATTTTTTTTTTTTTTTTTTTGAGAAAGAAAAAATCACTGAAATTTGTTTATAAATAAAAAATATTTTTGTCCAAAAAAAAAAAAGTTCCAATTATACGAACCAACATAGATGGGTCATGGGTGAGACAAGTCCCTTGTATTTGGGCCTGTAAAGCCTATTTAAAACACCATAGACCTTAAGCCCACAATAAAACATATGAAAACGTTGTCCTTACCTTAACTCCATAATTTCTGCTCGCACACTCTCTATCTGGCTCATAGGATAATTTGTTGGAGGAATAAGAAAATGGTGCGGCGTTATGCGATGAAAGCAGGGAAGAAGAGGAAGCAGAGAGAAGAGAGGTATGACAGAGAAGAAGAAGTAGCAGAGCAACCAGTGGAAGATGAAGCAATTGCAAAGAAAGCTATGACAGAGAGAACAAGTGATGGTGAAGAGGAAGAAGAAAAAGAGGAAGTGAATGAACTTGAGGGTATCCCAATTGACCCGAGTGACCTCAAAGTTGCCAACAAGCCTAAGGCCATCTTCATTCTTGAAAGGGCTTCTTTGGAAGTTGCAAAAGTTGGAAAGGTATTTAATTTATAGTTTGGATTGTTTTTTTCTTTTTGGGATTTTCGTATATATGTTGTAAAAGATGGAACTTTTTGATTCTGGGTTGTGTGGAGGACTTTTGTAATATGGGTTTAAAGCTCTCAGTTGTTGGGATTTGAGGTTTTGCTTTGTGGGTTTTTTTATTTTTTATTGTTTGGGGGTTTAAGTTCATGTATCTGTTAAAAAAAAGTTTGTTTTGCATCCATGAGGGTTGTTTAATTTGAATGTTTTATGGGGTTTCTACTGGCTTGGTTGCATTGCTTTCTGTAATAATTTGTTGTCTCAAAATACCCAAAATTTGATTTTGGGTTACATGGAAGAGTTTTATTATTAGTTTTAGGTTCTCAGGGTTTTGGGTTTAAGCTTTGCTATATGGGTTTTATTATTTGGATTTTTTCATGGTTAGTGATTCATTGTTTCTTTTAATTTTTTCCCACCTCTGTTTGTAACTAGTTTTATGCATACAGACTTACCAGCTGTTGAACTCGGATGACCATGCCCATTTCTTGCTGAAAAATAACAGAAATCCTGCTGAATACAGGCCTGACATTGTTCATCAGGTCAGTGGACTTTTCAATTATGTGCTGACACTATGCTTCAATCTCTCAATGTGATACAATATTTCCAGCTATTTACTACATGTCATGCTCTTTATGCATATAATCTGAAAAATCTATCTTGGTAGCTGCTGTCCTCGCTTCAGGATAGCTAATGGTTACTGATATACTGCTAAAAACTGTTAACAGTGCTATGTCCCTCAGATAAGGCAATTGTTTCAAAATTGATATGGCCTATGTCATCATATGTTATATATTTGCTTTCTTCCATTTAATTTTGTATTTTCTGGTTTGGTGAACCATACATGATCTTAAAGCCTTGTTGCATTCAGGCTCTCCTAATGATGTTGGATAGCCGACTTAATAAGAGTGGGGGGTTGCGAGCTGTCTATGTGAGAACTGAAAAAGGTGTCCTTATTGAAGTTAAACCACATGCTCGCCTTCCAAGGACATTTAAGCGGTTCTCTGGTCTCATGTGTAAGTTCAGTTGGTCTCACCTAAACCTCAAAAAGCATGTTGATAGTGTGTGTGTGTGTGTGTGTGTGTGTGTGTGTGTGTGTGTGTGTGTGTGTGTGTGTATTTGTGTTTGTTTTGGGAGCTTTCTTTGCTGTTTGTTTACTTTTCTTTGGCTACCTTGCAGTGCAGGTGCTACAAAAACTGAGTACTAGTGCTGTTGGTAAGCGTGAGAAACTTTTGCGTGTGATTAAGAACCCTGTAAGCCGGTATCTACCTGTCAACTCTCGCAAAATAGGTGAGGTTATGTTCTATGAGTTTTCCTGTGCTATTTACTTCTTTTATGAAAATGAAGTTTATATTTTCTTTGATATCAGGATTCTCATTTAGTTCGGAAAAATTGGTTGATATAAACAAATATGTTGCATCTGCTAGCAGCGATACTGACCTTGTTTTTGTGGTAAGCTCAAAATAACTTTAACTTAACACACACACACACACGTTATCTGACCAAAACTCCTAAATCTCATTTAATATGTGTTTTTAGGTTGGTGCGATGGCCCATGGGAAAATTGATAAGGAGTATGCAGATGATTTTATATCAAGTAAGTCTATCCAACCTTGCTTTCTTGTTTCGTGACTGTTTTTTTAGAAATTCCATATGGTTACATTCCTCTTTGTGTGCTTGATAGTGTCCTTCTTGTTTGCCAGCATCATTTTCAATGAACTTGACATAGCCTCTTTTCTTCTGTTCTTCTTTCTTCCCAAATTAATTTTAGAGATGGAGGATTTAGGTGGCTTTTGTTCCAGCTGACTACCAAAGATTATTTGGCTATTTTATTAGGGTTTGGAATGCTTCTCAAGAAAATTCTGACTTTGTCAATTAAGTTGTTTCTAGATTTTCAGAAATGTATTGCTTTCTCTTAAGTTTCAGCATTCATATATGATTAAGAAGATACAAGTATGCCTATTAAGCATGTCAATAAGTGCGTCCCTACCCCTCCCCCACCCCCCCAAAAAAAAAAAAAATGATGTATCGAATGGATAAAAATGTGGCTGATTTGTCCTTAATCCTCTCACTAGACATACTGTAGTTGTAGCCATTTGCTACCTGTATGAGGTGGGGCAGTTCCCACCTTTTCTTTCAACCCAATTCAGGATTATCAGCCACGCCATTTGTTGGGTAAAGGAAAATTGCACTGTTCCGTAAAGTTTAGTTATCTCATTTTCCCCTCAGTAGGTTTTCTGTGTCTTAATAAAACTGCCTCCTCAAACTCTATCATAAATCATGTTTATAATATTCTTAATTACGAGTGGTATAGAATTATGAACAGTATTGGGGAAATAGCACAAGGATGGCACAATGCCAACTCTGCCCTGAACCCTTGTTGGGTCACCTTGCATATTTCTTTTTTGCTTCAACGACAGTTAGTAATAACCCAGACCTACCATATTAGAAAATTTGGGCAGTGTGAATGTGCCCGCGAGCATGTGTATCCATGTACATGTTCAAAGGTGTGCAGGTGACTGCCTTTGTATTTAAAAAAAAAAAAATCAGTATCTTATAACACAGAGCTAGGGAGTTGATTTAAATCTTTGCTGGTTGATACCCGATATGATACTGAATTGTAATGGCTCTAATGCAATCTTGAATATCAAAGGGCACTTACAAGGAGGATTTTAAGGTTATTTGACAACTTATTGTGTACTTCTGAGACACATTGTTTACAGCTTAGTAAAACTACATTTAACATTCTTTATGATATTTCCAATCAAAATGTGTTTTGAAGTTTTAATTACTTCAAAGAATATACTCCTCTCCTCCGCTTTCTTTATAGTCAAATAAGGTCCAAAGCTGCTTGCAAGCAAGTCAAAATGAAATATTTATACTGGAACATATTAAGACAGTCAGATGATATAGCTCATCTGATTATCATCATTGAAATATTTATACTTCAACTTTGTGTTTCATATTTGGTTATTGTTGTACTGAGGCTTTTTTTTTTTTTTTTTTTTTTTTTTTTTTTTTTGCTGAAAGAAAACATTAGGATAGAAACCTGTGGGTCTATTAGCATTCTCTAATCATTTTATTTTGCTTTCGCCAAGAGTGTCCAATTAAAAATCATTGGACTGTCTTGTGTATCAAGAAAAATTATGTTCTATATGTAACTAACATACGTCTGTTTTTTGGCAGTTTCTGGTTACCCTCTGAGTGCTGCATACTGTATTACAATGATTACCAATGCTTTGGAGACGAAGTATAATATATTGTGAGCCACACTCAATTCAATTATTTGACAACAATATGTATTATTTGGAAAGTCTTAAAATCATTGATTTTCAAGTAGTACATGTAATCTAGAGTGCAGTGCTTTGAGGAACTTCAGCAATTTTGTTTTAGGAATTATATAATTGTTGTCAGCTATTCGAAGGATTCAGGTTGGCATTTTCATTTACATTGTGGTTCTGATAGAAATTTTCTTTTCTTATCCTCTTTTATTTATTTATTTATTTATTATGGTTGTTGATCTGGTAGTATATTGAGAATTGAGAAATGTCAGAATCCCGTATAATAACGCAATTTAACTTCATTTTTTAATTTAAAATAGAACATAAACGAAAAGAATCAGCTGCTTCTCGGTGAAAAAAAAAATAAGAAAAATTGTAACATGGACAAGTAACTATATCTTCATCTAGAAAAAATAAAAAAATAATCTCATCTAAACTGAGATTAAGTGTTCTAAAGACATGTCAGCAATAAAATTACAAACATAATGGAAGACACTAGTTTCAATGGCTTTTCAATTTGCAATTACCATACCCACCCACTTCTTCACCGCTATATAAACAGGTTTATGCATACGGGGGATTTGAGCATGGGAAAGCATATAGAAAGTGGATTCCGAGTTTTGAGAATGATATATTTATACTTAGATGAAAATACCATTTTGAGTCATTGTCAATTAGATCCTTATGTTTTGGCAGCTGACCAGCTGTCAATTTGATAGATGTTATTTTCAAGTTACAGTCAATTTAGTCTCTACTGTTAAATGAATCACAAATTTTCTTGCTTTTTCTTGACAACCAAGCTCAAAAACCAAAAATCAAAACCAATCTCCAACCGGTAGACACATCAACCTAGCAACTAAAACAAACCCAAATTCGAACTCAGAATGACTTCAAATTGAAAATAACATAACTTGGATCAAATTAATAGTGACTCCAAAATGTAGAGATGATAAAAATATTTTTGCCTTGTATGTGTATAGGGTGGAGGTTTTTGGTTTATGCGGGATGAGCTAAAATATAGTCAGGCATCCAATATGAACCCAGTTCATCTTTTAGGTTGCCATTTCAAGCAAAATTAGTTCGCCTTTTGGTACAGAGATGTAAAACTGTTTTGAGTTCTCTCAAGATAGCTAGCTGCTTGGGAATACTGAGCCCCTAAATACACGCATGCTTACCCTGTTACCCACGCAAAACCTCTCCCATTCCAAGGCTATTCTATCTTTCTTTGGCCCATGGAAGAGATAATTACCTTGAACAATTTTAGAAGCTATATAATATGAGTGATGGCCATAAAAAACTTGTAGCCCAATTGGCAGTTTTTATTATTATTATTATTATTATTATTATTATTATTATTATTATTATTATTATTATTATTATGTTTCCACCAATGATATTCACAATTCAAATCCTTCAACCTCATTGTAACTATTGAATTATCCAAAAAAAGAAGCTAGATGAGTGATGACTTCCTTTTACAATGTAAAAGCACAATACTTTTTTTTGTTTTTGCGGGAGAATGGAATGTAGTACAATCAATTAGAACTAAACTTACGTTTATTTCCCCCAGATTACTTAGCTATTTCTCAACACCAAAACATATATTTACAAAGGATTCTAATATATACATGAACTATAATCATAATCTCTACCAGTAGTATTCTTGCATATAACAATTTTGGAAATCATTAAGTTCAATGATTCCCTTCATTGCCCTATAGTGGAAGCAAGCTTCTTCTTGAGGTTAAGGACCTCAATTCCTTTTGAAGCTAACTGGTCCTTCAGCTTTCCAGCTGCCTCCTCAAAATTCTTGTTCATGAGATCTGACTCTTTCATTGCTTCCATGTATCTATTACGGAATGCATCCAGCTTTGCTTGTGTCCCTCGAAGTCTCATCCGAAGCTTTGCCTTTTCCTTACTGTTGTCAACTTCATCCTATTCAAGTACATATTGTATAAGGTGCATAAGGATAATTCTCTTTCAATGAATTATAAATTGCAGGCACACAAGTTCAATTTTTTAGAGTGGCCAATTCATCAAAAAATTAAAAATTAAATAAAAATTAGAAAAAAGAGCTAAAGATCAGAATCTTATCCAGATTAGCCCTCCCACAACCCTGCTTTGTTGGAACTAATTCACTGGCTTATGGCCATCTTTGTTTATATTTCTGATGAAACGCTAGCAGCCAAGCAATTGGTTCAGCATATTGTGTATTAGATTGGATACACAAGTAAAATCTTTTCTGATCATTAGTGATTGTAGTTACCACTGGGCCAAAAGTCCCCTGCTTAAATCCTTCAGGGTATGTACAAGGAAGATATTGAAAATGGACTACTTCATTCGTAAGGACATAAAAGGTCATAATTGTACCTAAGAATCTCAGGCATGCAGACACTTACATTGTGCATCTTGACTTCCATGCTGGAAATTCTCCCAGTCAGTTCCTCCACTTGAACATTTGCGTCAGATAACTGGTTATACCCATAATAATAAAAGATCATTCTCAGACAAGTTGGACAACAAATAAGAAGAGAACTTTTGAACCTACCGTGTCATTGCAATTCTTTTTCAGACATTCCATTTCAACAACATGGCTCTGCTGCTCTTCAATCTGAGTCATCAATTTATCCCTTTCCTTTGTCATAATATGAAGTTGGTCTTTAAGACTCTGCCAAGGAAAATACATTTATCAATCAAACAAATATGCTACAGGTTTTCAAAAACTGATAGTAGTCTGTTGCAAGGGATAATTGTTTTCTGTTCCTTTTAAACATAAATTTGTTAAGAAAATAATGCATTTGGATGAAACCTGGAAGTCATTTGAAAGTTCTGATATTGCTTCCAACTCTTTAATTCGAATCAATAAATATTCTCGTTCTTTGTTGAGACAATTAAGTTCTTTATTAAGCATTTGCACATCCTCTTGAACACAATTATGCTCTAAAGAGAGAATCTCCAAATCTGACTTCAACATCTGAAGCACAAAAAACAAATTAGCTATGAGTACCAGCTAGTTAAAGTGAAGCAGCATTACAACCATATATATAAAACAGAAGATAAAGCAAAAGAACTGACTTCTTGAGATTGTATGCTCTCGATGTTAGCTAATTTTAGGCCATTTTTCAGCTGATCAATCTCCAAAGACTTCTCCATGCTGCAACAACATAAAACAGAAAGATAATGGTTTGTTTATTGAGACAGTGATAACACTGATGTCAAAACCCAAATGTAAAAAGAAAAGATGAATTATGTCTTTGTCTGAAAACAGAAGCATTGACGAAACTACTCAACAAAGAGTTCAAGGAGGTTGCAGGCAAAGGACCTTGGCTATCCCTCAAAAAGAAAATTAATAACCATAACATAACCTTTCTCAGCCTCAGGTATCACAAAATAATTAATAACAAATCCAGATTCATATTCCCAAATGAAGAAACAATCTAGGCAAACAGTATCAAACCATCTCCAATGAAAGCAACCCCAGCTTTTTGTAAAGTTTAAGGAATAAAAACTGTTAGATATATGTGATTAAATTATTAAATTCCCAATAGCTTAAGTTTTTGGAAAAATTGGTAATTTAACACGGTATCAGAGCAAAAGGTCCTAAGTGCAATCCTTGTCTCCTCCACTTTACCTCCCATTTAAAATCCCACGTGTTGACCCTCGCCTATTAAAAGGGAGTTTGAGCCCATATATGAGGGGGAGTGCTAGAAATATGTAATTAAATTTACCATTTCCTAATAGCTTAAGTTTTTGAAACAATCGGTAATTTAATAAAAGAAAATTCTCCTATCATATTCAACATTCACCACTATCCATCCAATTCTCTATCCCTCTAGCTAGCATTTTAATATGGGATGACAAATCAACTCAGTTAAAAGCAAATCATTCACATAACATCTAGGCAAAGGTATCTGAACTACGATCTTTACCTGAGCAAGACATAGAAAGGCCTCTAGGCAACCGAAAGTGAGGACAATAGATCATGTTGACTATCACCGAACCACCATTAAGCATCTTTTTATTTTGTGGACAAGTTGACATAATTGAAGGACAGAAATATTGAAAACACTATCCTTATAACCTTCATATATAATGGATTGAATATAATGGTCCATCTCAACCCATTATATGCATATATTATTAGTTGAATATCTACCCCAGATCTGAAAAAATCATGCGGTGCAAAGGTGGAACACCAGTTACACCATCAGCCTGTGTGACTGTGTTCCACTCTTTTCATAAATATCAACAAAAGTAGATTTTTCAGAAAAAGAAGGGTGGGGGGGAGCATCAAGCTCAAAAATCATCTCAATTTGTCCTGCACTGTCGCCCTTATATGTGAATGTATGGCACATTTCCGGATAGTGAGGGTATCGGGTTGAGAAGGGATGGTTCTTACAACACCAGCCTAACAAATCTTAAGCCTTAACTAGTATTGGAACTTTACAGTGTGCTATAGAATACCATAAATTCATAGAGCATGGCTTTATAGAATACCTTGGGCTATCTTGGTTTTGTAATACCATGAGCTACCTTCGTTTTAGGGCTCCCATACTATGCTTAATTTATTCTTATATATACCATACCATATATTAGGTTCATTGTAACATACATTTCGTATTAGTAAAGATGTAGTTGTTTGGGGCTTTTTGTAGTCGACATAGGACATTAAGTCGAACCACGTTAATTCTCTTGCATTTGCTTTCTCTGTCTACACCAGTTTACTTTCCACTTTCTGTTTTAAAAATCTATAAAAAGATTGAAAGTTTTTTATTGAGACACTAAATAAATTAATATTATTTCATTGCAGAAAATAAATTTCTGCCTCAAAGTGACACCATTCTAACAATGTAAAGATAACAACATACTGTCAACATTTTTATTCTTAAGTTGGGCGGTTAAAGAATTAAAGATCCTCAAGCAACAAAGAAAGGCTTCTCTCGACAGATGACATGATGTTACCCAGTAATGGCACAAGTACTTCACTGTATGCGGCTGAGGAGGTTTTAAACATAGTGAAAAATAGGGCCACTCTCTGCAGGTTTGAGCCAGATAGGAAAGAGTTCAATTTTTGCCTAAAGATACAGGAGAGGATTACCCCACACCCTGCCATCTTTTACTTACAAAGGATTATTACACTCCTCAGAAACAGCCCGGTTATTTCTATTCTCCAATCGAGGAAACTACATTACAGCCAGCAGAGCAAAAATATAACAAAGAACAAATTATATATAACAAAAACAACAAGGCTAAAGGAAAGAAAAACACAGAAACAAACCTGCATTTCTTCTCCCATTCTGTATTTTCCTCAGAAGAAATCAATCTTTCCCTAAGAATCCTGCATTCTTCTCTACAGGACTCCAATTCATCCCTCACCTAACAATTAACAGATGCACAATCCTTATAAGTACCACCATGCGAAGAAGACCGCAAGAGTTGTGCAATTCAAACATTTTAGATGAATAATAACACAACAAACTGCTGCATTATAAAAATTATAAATAACAATTTCATTGTATATACTTTATTTAGAATGTATAGAATTAGTTAGAACATATATATAGGCATGGTGAAGAGAGGCCTTTCATGATAGAACAAAAGAGGGAGGGGGGGGGGGGGGGGGGAAGAATGGTGCATTTAGATAAAAAGAAGAAACAAGTTGATGCAAGGAGCACCAAAATTATTTTAAATTTTATTTTGAATTCAAAAAATAGTTTTCGTTTCTGTTTGAATTTGGTATTTAATATTTTAAAGATTTTATTGAATTTAATTGTGACATGATTAACTTTCCACAATTAAAATAGTGGATCTTGTAGTCATGAAGGCAGTACAATTTGAACAAGATATTTTATATGGAGAATGCCTTTCTTTTTGTTTGGAGGCAATTCCAAGCACCCTTAGGTGGTGATGCCTAAGGTTTTTAGGCAAATTCTAGGTGGTGAAGCTTAGGATTTGTCTTGTTTTACCTTCTTTTCCCTTCATCTCTATTCTTCCTAACCCTGTCCAGCATTACAAGTTAAAATACTTCTAGACTAAAATTGTAGAATAACTTAAATCCTAAATAACAAGACCACTTAAGTCTATGCTTGACATTTTGTGTTGCTAGATCTCCTTATCCCCATGAACATGTTGTTATACCACTTATTGTTCCAAAAAAGCATTGTTCAACTATCTAATTTCATGTTTATTCAAGGATGCTAGGATGATTAATACGACACTGAATAAAAAGAATTGGCAATACAAGTAGAAGCCAAGGACCTTATACGAGCGCCAACCATAAGAGAAACTTAAAAAGAGATACCTTAATAAATAGGTTAAATACAGAACGTAAAGATGGAACAAGTCCTCTCATTGCTTTGGGTTTCCAAGGATTTGAGAAACCACCAATTACAAGGTGGACAGGCTTTTAAATTCTCATGCCATAAAATTTGTGGTAGGTATTTTAAATAAACAGCATGATTCTAATAAATATCAACAAACAGTGCTATCGCCTCTTCCCAAAGAGGACATTCTTTGGTCACCCAATAAATAAAAAAAAATCAGAACAATTCAACATCATAAATCGGATCAGCATGGTGAGCTCACACTGGACATATTCTATGTGACATGAGAAAAACTAAAAAATGACGTCTCCCTTTCGGTATATCCTTCTATCTTAAATAAAGAACTATTATTGTAATTTTTTTTTTGTATGGAAACTTACACATTACCACTTGTCCCAAAAGCTTCAACTGTTATGAAATGATGAATTTAATCATTTAACCATTACTCTAACAACCCCCCTCACGTGTGAGCCCGTACTCCCCCTTAATAAGTATGGCCCAACACGTGAATTTAATCATTTAACTATTATTCTAAGAGCAACATTATTGGAAGATGGAGGCAGTGTACTCAGTTTTTTATCATATTTACACAAAATTGCCAAGAGGGGTGTGGGGTGATAAGTTGTCTTGGAGCTTGAATAGGATGACAATTTTGATATTCGCTCTCTTTATAATGTCATCTGTGGAACCAATACTCACTCATTCCCATGGAAGAGTATTTGGCGCACAAAGGTCGCCAAGAGGGTATCTCTTTTTTTTCTTTTTTCTTTTTTTTTTTTTTTTTTTTTTGTGGTCAGCTGTGTGGGGAAAGATTCTCACAATTGATGACCTCATTAAAAGGGATTTACTGCTAGTTAATTGGTGTGTGTGTGCTACAGTGGAGAAACAGTAAATTATATTTTGATCCATTGTGAGATTGCTTATGATTTATGGTGTGAAGTGTTTATAATTTTTGGCATTCAATGGGTGTTGCCAGACAAAGTAGCATCCCTCCTTTTTGGTTGACGCAATTAGTTCGGTAAGCATTCCTCGAATGTTATGTGGTTAGTGTGGAAGGAGCGAAACAGTTGTACATTTGAGGAGGTTATGAGACTTATTGATCAATTGAAGTCTTTGCTGCTCCGTATTATGTTTGATTGGTCTCAGGCATGGGGTCTTCCAACTATACATCTTTTTTTATTTCCAACTCTCTCTTAGATCTTCTTCTTGATTTGCTTGTATTTTTTACAAGGTGCTTTATGTTCATAATCGTGAACATAGAGCAGTCCTTTTTGTCTTCAATAAATTGTTACTTCAAAAAAAAAAAAAAAAAAAAAACATTATCTCCAAAAACACACCATTAAAGTTTTTGTATTTTGAACTTCATTTACATTGTAGGGTCACTTCATAGTAAGTTAAGCTTTTGAAACTAATTGTGACTAACATGGTAATAAAGCTGGTTTGACTGAGAGGTCTAGGGTTGGAATCCTAGGAAACCCATGTGTTTCAGTTTCTGTTTTGGTGTTTGTTTCAATTTCAGTTATACATGTAGAGGGCCCACACATGGCCAGTGATATTGAATGGGCTTGCCTGTGAGGGTAGGTGTTAAAGTTCCTAATAGCTCAAGCTTTTGGGACCCATGCATCTAACATGGTGTCAAAGTATGGTTGTCTATGAGGTCCTTGGTTCACGTCTTCGTGACCCCCACCATTATGTTGTTTCAGTTTCGTTTCTAGTGCTTTTTCCACTTTCCTGTCTATATGTGCGAGGCCTGCATTTTGTTCAATGTTATTGGCAAGCCTGCACAAGAGGGGTATCAAATTTTGTGTGCAAACTTGATATATATTGTTCGGCCGCTTTCTAACAGCTAAAGCTTTTGAACTTAAGGGTATAACACTTTTTTGGCAAGTATCATAGTGTCTAACAAGTTGCATGCAAAGCTGGAAATTAGCAAGGACTTGCAGCAAAAATAATGCACTCAGGAAAAATTTTAAGGCTTCATAGAGTTCCATAAACTCATGAACTATAATAGTACCAACAAATTATAACAACAAAATAATAACCTTGCAAAGACATGAAGGCAAGCTGTTAAAAGGTGGAATATTTGAATCGTACCTGTGCCATTTCTTTTGATAACATCATAATCTCCACATTGTACGACTTTGCTTTCTCTCCTATGGCTTCAATGGAAGCTTTCTCCTTAGCAGACCATATTGCCCTTTCCTCCTCCATTTCCAAAAGGGAATCAGATAGTTGCTGCAAATTCCAAGATACAATCCACTGACCAATTTTGTACCAACAAAAACAAAATTACATATCATATAGATAATACTCTTAACCCAAATTTAGGCTACCATTGCCAGCTCTTCCTTTTCTTGTACCAACTTTTTGACAGAGGTTTCCATCTTTTGCTCGTTGGATTTAGATTCTTCCAAACATTGTCTCTGAAGAGAGAAGAGTAAGATGCCAAATTTGAGAGAGAGAGAGAGAGAGAGAGAGCAAGGAAAAGAAGAAAATCCCTGTTAGTCACAATCAACATTGCTAAAATAAATTCCTAAAACCTGGGAGATGTAAGGAGAGATGCAGAAGCTTACAAGAGCTGAGACCTCTTCCTGAAACACTTGCAGTTCCTTGTTCGATGTGTTCAACTCTTCTGACATGGCTTCTAGTTTTGAAGTTATTCCTTCATTTCTAAATATAACCTCATCTTTTTCCCTGTTTGCAGCATCCAATTCCTCTCCCAAAGAAGCAATAGCTGTCTCATATTCAAATAAGAGAACTTCCAGTTTTTTGTTTTCTTCCTGAACACCAGAAAAAGAAAATTTAATTATTACAATGTGCAGCTTAACATAGCAAGAGCACAGACCTGAAAATGGGAAAAAGGGGCGTGAACATAAAAACAACCATTTGAGTAGATTAGGATCACTTTTAAAGAACGGAAAAAACTCAAACATTCATACAAAATTTTTGGGAGAACCAATTTGGAGACTCATGTCCAAATAAAGGAAAAACCTACACGTCATGTGTGCAAAGTGCACAATGAAGCTTCTGTATAATTTTTATGGATAATATTTCTACAAATAGTCAATAGATATTTTCCTAACTAAAAAAAAAAGTATATTTGAAGAAAGTTGAATGTTGAATGTTCACATCGGAGGACAAAAAATATTGATTTGCTTCGCGTCACAACATGAAACTCTGATTAACTAAAACAAAAGAACCCCTTCATTCTATCACAAACTAAATGAGAAGAAAGTTAGATAATCTTCTACAGCAATAAAACTCAAAGCTGAATACAACTATTATTTCATATGTAGAATGCATGAAAATATAAGAACAGAAATTAAGTCCAACTTTCATCACCTGCAATGTCTGTTCAGAAGGAACAGCCAGACCCTTTGCCCTTTTTGAATCAAACACCTTTGAGTTCCTATCAACAATTGAATCACGCCTTCTACATGCAAGTGACTCACGCTTGCTTATATCACGCTCAAGTCGAGAGTTCTGACCAAGCAACCGTTTTAACTCTCGTTCGGCAGATGCTTTCTCACCCTACAAATGTGCAGATAAGTTCGGATGATGATCTCAATTGGAGTTTAATTGTCACATAAAGAAATCAAGGAATATAGTATGAGACCTCAAGTTTGGTTTTCTCCTGGATGGCATTCTTAAGCTTGAAATCAGTCTCTTTCAGCTTTGCCTTTGTTTTCTCCAGATCTTTTCTCAGATTGTCCTTTTCCTTAGCCAAGGAACAAGATGATAAACTCGATATCTCTTTTTCGAGAGTTTGAATTAGTGAAAGATATTCCAACTTTTCCAAATCCTGTTGTTCCAAAAGTTCCTGCACAAGAATGTCACTTAGCAATAAGTATATTGCACGTTGAAACAAAACATAGAATAAATCCAACAAAACTTACTTTTAAGGAATTTTCTGAATTTTGAGTATCTATACTTAGTTCTTGTATCTGGTTCTGGATATCAACAGATTGATTGTACAAAAGAATCTGAATTCAATTATTAATGCAGAGGAAACTATCAGGATAATGTGAGTAATTTCATAATCTCATTTACCAAATTATTCAAATAACAGTACCTTCTCATTCTCAAGTTCGGTAACTCTCTCCCTCATGCGACAAGTTAACTTCTCATAGTTACTGACAATCAAATTTTGTTGCTGAGAACTCTGGGTAATCAGAGTCCTGAAATCCTGCTTAAAAAGGAAAGTGACTGATTGCAACTAACAAAATTCTGAAATAATTTCTGCAGTAGTAATTGAATTTAGATATAGTCCTCACGAGATTTGAAGAGTACTCACATGGAACACATCAAATAGAGAAGAAAAACTCTTAGAAACCTCATCCACAAGTGAAGAGATGCTCTCAACTACTTTTTTTGAGTTTTGGACTTCTGCCATTAATTCTTCGACTTCCACTGAAAGCTTGGTAACAAAGTCAGAATTCCCGCCCTAAATGAAGATGCTACAGATCAGTTTCATAGGCTTAGGCAAGAGAAATTTTGTATATGACAGATACAAGACACAGAATTTAACAAAACAAGAAATTTGTAAGAGCTAAGTGAGAAACAGAAATACATACATCAGTTATTCTCTCAGATTCATTGGAAGTAAGTTGCTCTTGAGCCATCCTAGCTTCCTCTTGTGCATATAGAAGCTCTTCATAGAGCTAAAAAAAATTATATAATATTTACCAGTTAAAAAGCCATATGTGACAGAAAGGAAAAAAAAAAAGAAAAAGACTAAAACAACAACCTGAAAAGAAACAGATTCATGAATACGCATGTGCACGTGCACCTGCACGTGCATGCATTCACACACACAAAGATTACTTAACAACATGCAACTCCAGAGGATACACATATACTACAACTACAACAACAACCAAGCCTTAGTCTTAATTCTTATATTTAACTCCAGAGTTGACACATATATACTACTAATAATTAATTACCTGCATATGCAATTCCTTTGTGCCTGCCTTCTAGGTATAGAAGAATGCTCCAACCTTTAATGGTTATGAAATTTCAGTGATGAATATGAAACTCCTATCCAAGATGGCTCTGCTATTGAATGGTTGAGACTAGAGGCATCTCTTTCTCAACTTTGCTTGATTTCTTGAAGCCCTTAAAACTTTAAGAGTTACTCTTTTTTTTTTTTTCCTTTTTCTTATTGTTTTAAAATTTTGTATTTCTCTTGTATACTTCCTTCTCACTAGGGTCAAGCCCCCTTTTATGTGCTTTTTAACAAAATCTTCTACTTAATACTGCACCAAAAACCTAGATTTTTAATACTATAAAAAGAGTGAAAATTATTTCAAGAAGACTCCAATATCCATTCCAATTGAAGTCAGAAACATATCCAATCCATCCTTTCAGCTTCCTCAACCCATATCCCCTCCCCCAAGTGAATAATAGTAATATTACCATAATACCTCGCCTTGAATGTTGACTTCAACATTTGTAACAAACAAATTGGAAAATTAACACATCAGAGAGCAATTATTTTTTTTTTTTTTTTTTTTTTTTTTTTTTTTTTGACAAATCCTGAAGTTATATGTAGCTGCATGTATTAAATTAAAATTCATATGGAGTATGGTTTCTTTTTTCTTATCCAGTGCAGTTTACCAATGTAACAGATTGGATTTCCTACTGCCTAGAAGAGTTTAGTAGAAAATAATTAAAGCATATACTACAGGCTTAGATCACACGAGGTTGTGCATGATTAAATCAATAAATACCTCTTCAAACTTATTCCTGGCAGATATGTTTTGTTCTGTTGCCAGTTCAACAATACTATCTAGATTTTTCTGGCTTGAAGACCTCTCCATTTCCAACATTTTAATCTGTGAGATAGACAGTTTAGAAAAGAATATTAACTGGAACAGGAATACAGAATGTAATCAAAAAATAGAATAAACCTGCTCTTGGAGCCGCTTGATCACAAGAATAGCCTCTGACTCCCTTAGACTATCATTTTTGTCCCCATTAATGATACCTTTATTGGCAGAATACAGGGAAAAATCATTGGATTTCTCACCCCAAAACAAATCAGCCTCAGCAAGCTTTCTAGTTAAGCAATCTATTTGTATCTCACTCATAGTTCTCTACACACACAAAAAATAATATAAATAGAAGAATCACAGTATGTAATATCTAAAAGAACAGATGCATCACAATCCATGTATAAATGGGTTGCAGACCCTTTTAATTGGTTTTTTTTATTAAATTATTATCACTAAAAAGAAAAAAGAATCAACATAAAACACAATAACCTGAGTTTCAAATTTTAAAAGCAAATCCTCATAATCTGCCTGCATTTCAACTAATTCATTGTCCACCTGCAAGAAGTACAGAGATTAGGTTTCCTATCCAGTACAAGAAAATGGAAAGGAAAAGGTATGTTACAAACCAAGGGTAAGCTTTTCTTCTTGGGGAGTGGAACTTTTCTCCTATTTGTTACATGTAATAGAACTGAAGGAGCAGGGAGAGAGCAGTCTTCCAAATCATTACTTCTAACATCTTCATCTTGTTTGCAAGAGTCATCCAAAGCAACATCAATTTCCTTCACCAGTTCTTCAAAAGGAAGAAGTGGTCCCATATCACGCTTAGGTTTCATAGGTTTTACACCAGAAGCATTTGATTGGACAGTGAAAGATTCCTAGAGTGCAGCAAAAAAGTATCAGCTTCATTTTTGACATATTGAATTAAAAATCCAAAGTTCTTATAGTACAAATGTCAAGGAAAACATCAATAAGAGATATTTTCAGAGCACTCTATAAAAAATTTTACATGCATCCTGAGTTATGTAAGATAAGTAGCATCTGTTTACCCAAACCCTTCACAATGCCATGCTAATGTTAATCTAATCCAGCATGACAAGGCAAAATATTGCTGTTAGATGCTCTAATATGGTGGGATTTGATTGAACACTTGGATACATACCCACACCTGACACCCATACACAAGTCTATGTAATCTTTTCTTTTTCTTTTTTTGCTTACAAGTGGCAAGGGGGCAATTAGAACCTAGGTTCTCCTGCATCGGAATTGAAGTTTTATCTTCTGCATTCTTTCTTTGCCAACTAGCATCATTTCCAACCCTATGCTTACTGCCTTCAGCTTCAATCAACGCTCAAAATGTTCCTTTCTGTTAAGGCCAAAACATACTTTTTGTCCCTGAAATTTGGCCTGAGTTTGACTTTCATCCCTTCAATATAAAAAGTTGTAATTTCATCCTACCATTCAAATCTATTGTTGGAAGGAATTGCATACGTGACCAATGGGGTGCCAAAAGTGGCACATTAAAAAGCAGAGATGGCCTAGAATACATTTAATGGAAAATAGATGGAAGGATGAAATTGATGCCTTATTATATTTCTCAAGGACACAATTGCAGATTTTTAACTTTTTTTTTTTTTATAAAGTAATAAAACTTTATTAAAAGAAGAAAAAGGGGGGGGGGGGGGGGGGGGGGAATGCCTTCCATCACAGAAGACATGTAATTAGAAAGTACCAGCATCAAGAAAATGAACAACTAGGATCATTTTCAACTCCATTGTGGTCCTCTTAGAACCTTTAAAAGCTCTACAGTTGTGATCCCTCCAAACACTGCACATAAGACAAAGATATTGATTCCAAACAACACCATTACCCTGTTTAGCAAACCTCAGCATGCCAACACATTAAGGACTCTTTGAGGCATATACTTGCAATGGAGTAACAAATGATCAGGCATCTCCCCAGCCTTCTTGCACGTGTAGCACCACTATACCAAAACTACCTTTCATCAGCAGAGATTATCAATTGTGAGAATCTACCCCAATGCAACAGTCCATAAAAAGAATGCTACCTTAAGTGGGACTTTAACCTTCCAAATACTCTTCTAGGGAAAAACAATCCTTCCCCTGTATAGAAATTTCTATAAAAAGGCTTTACCTCAAATAATCCACTCTTCATATGTTGCCAAAAAATCTTATCCACAACATCCCTCCTAATTTTTGTTGAATAGATGAGATCCATGAATGTGGTCAATGCATCCATCTCCCAATCATGTATAGGTCACATGAAAATAACATCCTGTAGCGTGGAACCATCCCTCCAACACAAATGGTCTGCCGGAGTAGCCCCTTCGTCGCAAGAAATACCATACAGGTCAAGAAAGGCATCCTTTAGAATATTCCCACACCACATATCCAACCAAGAGCAAACATTAGTACCATGACCAACTGAAAAAGTCATAGCTGGCAAAACAGTCCACCCCAAGCGAATATACTTCCACAAACAGACACTGTACCCTTCTCTCCTTTCTTTCAAACTCCAACCCCCTCCCCCATAGTCACACCATACTTGCACTTCAAAACAGTTCTCCAAAGGCCATCTTTCTTCGTAGCAATTCACCATAATCATTTACTCAACAAAGAAAAACAATTCATATTGCCTTAAGAATTTCATATTATGACCAATGAAGGCACTCTCACATAATCCAAAATAGTCCTTCGGTGTCATATCAATTTTGTCTTGTAAGCAAAAACAGAGAAACATAGAGAAAAGAGAAGAGAAAAATAATAAATAAATCTTTCATCATTAAATCCTGTACACACTAAATCACCCCAAGAATTTCACCTATCTAGGCACTTCATATATAGCCCAAAGTAACTCTTCCAATGTCATATCAACTTTCTACTTGTTCCACACACAAAATTTCTAAAATTTAGTGAAAATAATTACCAATTTATGTTATACAGTCTCAAACCACCTCAAAAATTTCATATTATAACCCTTCAAGGCACTCCTTACATTGCCCAAAATACTAAATACTTAGAAACAATTATTAAAAAAAAAAAAACTCCTTAGTGCCCAGTAAGGTTGCATGGAAAATAATAGAGATGAGATACCACAAAACTCATTTTTGCTGTTATATGGGTGTGTGTAATACTGATTAATTTGGAAAAGAAAAAGAAAAAAATTTTCGATTCATGAATCATGTTGCCTAATCAGATACAATTATATCAAGACGAAAAAACCACCTCTCTAAAAACCTCTCGTGGAAGCTTGCCTGGGCACCATGTATCCCGCCTCTTCCCCTGCAGAAGCAACAGGAAAGTTTATCAAGAATCAGAGAGATTGAAGAAGGGAAGGTAATTAACACAGTGAAACATCATAGTTCAAACAGAGCACAAAATGCAGTTGAGCATTGGCAAGAGATGGTTATTGTTATAATTCTGTCAACAACAGTAGTCAATAAATCAATGAACATTCAACCCCTCTCTTCTTTAAAGGTCATCATGGTTTTGATTCCACAGAAACATGTGTTAAAAATAGCCCCATGAAGTTCATCAATATACTGCAACTAGATGATCCATAACCATGTGAAAAATAGCATCAAGACAATCATCTAAATATGTTTAATTTTCCACAAGCAGCTGGTGCGATGGATATTTGCGGTTAGGACATTTCAATACACAAATGGAGCAGTGACGAATGCTTATTCATATAATCTTCTTTGGGTCACTACAAGTGAAATCACACAATCAATTCTTCCAAATTTGTATTGCCTAGAGTATATGCAGTGAGCCAAAGCTAGAATCTTAGATCTTATATATAGATAATGTCCAAACATCTCTTAAGTTGATAATAAAATTGGGCACTGAAGACATTTCAGTGAAGCCCAAGCTTTAAGTTCTTGAACAAGGTCATCTTTAACCAATAATACGTGCTCATTGAGTAAACAAATACTCAGAGACCATCTAATATTGTCGTTCTTACATGCTGGGAGAACAGAGCATTTTAATTTTCTACTATTAGATTCTTTGCATCATAATGCACAAAGAATCTTTCTCAATCCAACTTAAAATAGAGGGGAAAAAATGAAAGTTCTTGAGAAAAATGACACATGGAACCATTTGTAGAGAAAATCTAAATGGGGTTGAGCTTTCTATAACAAAAATCTTAATTTTTGATAATGCTGAATATGTGGATGATGGATATTAGACATGAGCCTACTGTGGAGAGGAAAAATTTCACCAATTACAAATTGCCACATCATGCCATTAAATTCATGTAGTACAGTCAAAACGGCCTTATGCGCTACTCAGTAGATTCCACTATCATTAATCAAAGACTAATGGAAATATTTCAAGTTCTTCTATATAAAAATCACATATAATGTTCAAAAGCAAGTCACATCAACACATGTTAATATTTGTATTTAAATGACATAAGTAATCTAATTAAATACTACCATGTGTTGATTTAGATTAAGACACTTTGGTCAAGCAAAAAATGTCATGTGTCCCTTGGACAACAAGACATAAAGTCCCTCCGTTTAAATTATGACATGTGTCATCAATGAGAATCAATCACGCGTTTCAAACCTCTCAAGACTCCTACAGATAGAGGCCCTCAGTTTTATGGGACAGATTAAGGCACATTCAGAAATCTCAAAAAGCTCGGCTGAAATCAATCCCCAAAGCCTCATGTATTTTCATAGTGGATCCATTAATAATAGAGTGACTAAATATTATGCTAACCGTCAACCCATCACAACCCTCCTCATTTCTCACTTGGGACTGGCTGTAAAACAAAATACATGACACTAAGAACATACACAGGTGGAATTAATAATACGACAGTAGAAAAGGGAAATCGACACAGGGCTCCAGTTTTCTTTTGTTAAAGCGAATGGAAGACTTGGAAGTATTTAATAAAATGTATAAAGTCACTAGTTTAAAGCATGAATAGTTGCCACGGGCCCATGGCCACATAGGATGATTAAACTTAGCAAAATATATAACATCACAGATTTAAAGCATGAATAGTTGCCAAAGGGGCCAGCAAGCAACACATATTCATTCGGCTGCAACAAAGTAGTTGATTGATAAAGATGATTTGAATAAAGGTAAACCAAAGGGGGCATTCACTGGCACCTGAGATGCTAACACACATACTACTACTAGTAAAAACATGATACACAAGCATAGTACAAACCTTTTTATTATGGTCACGATTCTCATCCCTAGTTGAATACAAAACCATTGAGCTTAAGTTTTCAATTTTCTTAGCTTGCTCTTGCACTCTCTTCTCCCATTCTGCTTGGGCCTTCTTTTCCTCCTCCAGTTCCAAAGCTATACGCTCCCTCTCCAGTTCAGTCTGTCAGTTCACATCTTTTAGAATAGATACAAATTCATCTGCTAAAATAAATCATCAAATGGACATCTTCAAACCTGTAGCAGTGTGTTTCGTAGATTAAGGATCTCCTCTTCCCAATGCTCTGAATGAGAATCCTAAAAAGGTGTGGAGGGAGGAAATGTCAAAATGGGCCCATATTTCTTAAAACATGTCACAATTGATTCCATAAAATAACAAAACCTTTTACAACAATTAGACAAACCTGTAGTTTGGCTCGAAGTTCCTCAATTTCTTTCTTTTGACGTTTTAACAAAGCAGCATCAGTTAAAATCTGGCATGAAATAGCAAACTGTGTTGAAATACAAGATAACAGAATACAAGATTTGACATGCAAAGAACCAGACACAATGACAATAGGATGTCAATATTATGAAATCTAAAATACTGCAAGAAATAATGCAAATGAAACAGATCTTGCTGGATATGCAAGCGAAATTAGAGCAAAACCTCATTCACCCGAGCACAGTTTGTAACACGTAAAGCTCTGCTTGCAAATTGGAGAGTGCTTTTAGTCTCATCTGCATGAATCTGCCATCAAACAAATAGTACTAAGCAATCTAGACAGGTAGTACATCCAAAAACATATGCACAAGAATAGAAGTAAATAATACATTTGAAAAGTGGTAATTTTCCTATGTCCATATGGTGCAGTGCTGAAACAGCCTCAATCTCCCCCCTCGTCACTAATTGAAGAATTTGACATTGTCATAAATTAAATTCCTTCTCTGAGAACTTTGTGCAAATGAATTTGTACATGACCTTGTTCAAATAAGTGGAAACATTTGTCAAGAAAAACTTGAGAAGCTTGTCTAACAAGTGGATGAACATTCCACAAAAGTATTACTTGAATCCAAAACAGATATAGTACACTACAGTACATTACTTTCATGATGGATTCCCAAAATTTTCACCCTTCCATGTATGTGTCTCTCTTACACCAAATTTCTAGCATACAACATAAATGAATTGGTACAAACAGCTCATGACCAGAATACCTGTTCAAAAAAATTTTACACATGCTTTTGCCACAACAATAATCCAGGTTTTATCAAGTCTCATTAGACAACACACTGAATTATTCATTTTCATATTAACTTTGACCATGCAAGCCCACCAAGGTCAAATAGAAGTACAGAGTTAAAATTTTATTTAAGTAAAAGTAAAACACAGGGAACAAACAATAACAAATAATATCAAGATTGCCTACAACACACTTTACAATTATTTTTTCTAAGAAGACAAAAGCCTTGTAACTTAATTGGTGCCTCCTAATGTTTCCAACAAATATGACCAAGGTTTAAATCCCCCCCTCCCCCATTGGAAAATAAAACACAGACACAGAACTCACTAGTTGCATATGAAAACACAACGCTAGTGTTTTTGATTGTCTATCAACTTTATGATACATCACAATATCTAGGATTAACAACAGATATTTCCAAATATAATGTGTTATAGCGAGTATCAACAAATTTGACATCCTCAAAATATTTTCATATTAACATTAATTTGACAAGATTGTTTTTGTAGTCAATAGCTTTGTAATAACTAACACCAAGAATATATCTATTTCTATCCACATACAAAAATCATTAGCTTGCAATTAATTTTATTTTTCATTAACAACTCCACGAAAAGTTACAATATATAAACCCCAACAACTAGGTTGTAAACAGAGTTGGCAAGATTTAATAGCAACAAGTTTTTTTTTCTTTTTTTGATAGGTAACGAAAAAATTGTTACTTATCTATAAGTAACAATTTTGAGTTTTTAAACAATATTACACATATTTCCACACACTTTTTCTCTCACACGTATTTCCAAAAAATACAAACAACGTTACTAGAACAACATGACCAAACAGCCCCTAAAAGACTGATTAGTCCTAAAGAAAGGTGGTTCTCAACAACAAACACATGTAACACAATTGACAATATACACATGTGCAAGCCTAAATGCATGATAATTTTTTTTGAAAAGTTGAAACCTACATGCCAATTCTTTAAAATGAAGTTGGAACCCTAAAGAAATGTTATATCACTTGAAATTTATATCAGAGCAACATAGTAAATTACTTCTAAAAGGAGTAGCAAAGCTAAATAAATTGGCTACACAAATAGACCTGTGCAAGCGTGATATTGCATATGATAGCTGTATTTGAATTTCCACCTAATGCAGGTTGTAGAATGCGTGTAAGCTTGCTATCTCGATAGGGAACATGACCCCTGCAATAAATATTAGCTATAGTCAATTACAAAAAAATAGAAAGAGGAAACAATCTTTAGCAATTATAGAACTTACCCTTGACTTTCAGCACCTTCACTCAATTTTTTAATGACAGTTCCAAGGGTCATCAAGCTTTTATTGATGTGGGAACCCTCCCTAAGGCGAACACCTTCTGCTCCAGTTTTTGCAGCACGTTCTGAACCAGCAAGATCTACCAAATTCTGGAAACAAATATACACATTCAGAGTGCATATGAATATAGCATCCATAATTCCAAATGCAAACACAATGAGGAAGATGACCCCAAAACTGAATAGTAGGTTTAGCAATCACATACCAAAACTGATACGCGAACAGCATCACAAGAATTGTTGATATCTTCATCTTCGTTTTTATCCCGACTCTCTATTATCTATTCAATAGAATAATATGGTAGATGAACACATATAACCAGATAACTAATAAGATTGGAAAGATGAATAACTATACCATGCGAAAGATAGTGTGGGACCGACTACTGTACAAATTCATATTTGTCTCTCCAATATGCCGATGAGCTGAAATTAAAGGCAAAAAACATAAGATTAGACTAACATTGTCCGGTATATATAACAGCAAGGAGACATCAAAATAGGAGTGACCAAAAGTGCCCTACACAAGGGTGAGTATGAGGAGATTTTAAACTGGGAAGGAAAGATGAAAAATATTTAAACTTTTAAAAATTTAAGGTAATCAATGTTTAGAAATGTGAAGTTTTAAAAAAGAAAAGCCTCAGAAATGAGGAGTACTAAAAGTCAATAATTGAACTTAAGCACCCCATAGCACCTTGACCTAGGTAACATGTTATTCAAAATATACAAGAGCAACAATGTAAGCCACATAGGCAACATTTAAAGAAGATAAAAATGGCGCTTTTGACCACTAATTAAACAAAAAAAAAAAAAAAAAAAAAGGAAATGTACAAAGAAAATAATACATTCTCCAAACTCCATGAAATGAAGGACTTGCTCAGGAGAGGCAACAATTTCTTCTCGCAAGCCAGCAACATATATTCCCCTCTGCAAATATGAGGGAAATAGAGTAAACAGACAGTGATAGTGTGAAACCAACAAGATATTACAATATCATCACAGTAAATAGCACAGTACCTCAATACTTTCATGAATCTGCAGTTTTCGGTGCTCAGGAGCCAATAAATCATTTATTTCCTCATTATAGATCTCCATATAGGACATTCGCAAAAGAAACTCTCGATCCACATCCTAATATAGAACAATGAATTATAACATTTATATACTCCAAAATTTCAACAAATTTTATAAATAAAAAAAGCTGTTACAAAAGTCAATGCACTAAAAGAGTTGAACAAAACTATAAATCCAAGTGCTAGAAATCAATATTATTAGGAAGAATCACATAGAAGACTCAGATAGATGAGTAAGCTGTGAAGGTGAGACCATAAAGCATAAGTAACAATTTCATTAGTTTCCCCATGCAAGACCTAGCAACTCGAGAGTTAAAATTTTCCATTATAATCAGAAGAGTCCAGCCCCATGGCTCATGTTTATATGCCCCAACAACACAAGATCAATCACCTTTTTCATGAATAAGTTTTGGCTCCAAAGGGAGGGGGAATGAGTGTTTTAAACTGGTGACCTCTACTTCATGAGGCCATGATCAATCGATTACATAGTATATGCATCATACCAATAAATAAGCCCTTGAAATTAAACGGAATTGTATAACCACTTGAACGAATCTTATTGAATAAATTTAAAAACACGAAATTGCACATTAATTTTCATGAAGCACAAGAGGATCTTGGTTGAAGTACCTGCTGAATTGTTCTGAACAAATCACGCACTGAAAGTGGAATAACCCCCGGTTCTGCTTCCGAGCCTCGCATTGTATAGGTTTTCCCACTGTTTGTTTGCCCATAAGCAAACACAGTGCCTACAGCAAAGAAAATGAGGTTATTCTAAGCAGTCTCACAGCCACAACATATAGTTACAGAAGCAAATAACAAGCTGAGTTTTAAAAAAGATAGATTCAGCCTAAAAATCACAAAATTTAAGAAATTCGCAAATGTTTATAAATTATAAAATAATTATGAAAATTTTCAAATAAAAATTGCAGTGGAAATTGCACGGACCGTTGAAACCACGAACGGCTGCGGAGACAATTTCTTGAGTGCGAGCCTGATAGACCTGAAATGTGTTGCACTCTTCGCCGAAAATCCGATCTACGGAATGAAAAAATTCAAAGAAAAGTGAATTTTTCAAGTTCCGAAACCCTAAAGAGAAAGAGAAAAAGGAAATTTGAGGTTAGTAGTTAGTACCGAAATCGAATATGGAGGAGTTGGTGGTGGTGGAAATGGAGTTGCCGGAGATTCTCCATGGACTGGTTTTGGCGTCCTCTTGAGAGAGCGGCCTTGCACGCACAGCTACGTTTATTCTCTCCATTTCAGAGTGTTTGTGTGACTGTGACACGCGCTCTGAAAACGGCACTCTTTTGGGCTTGAAAATTGTTGTTCCCGCCTTGAAGACGAGTTTGAGTTTCGCAGTTAAATTACGGAAATAACCTGAGGTATCATTTTGATTTTTTTTAGTTTTTTTTTTTAATTTTATAAAGAGCAAACTACACTATAAAGTTTCAAAATTGAAATAATGGAAAATGCTAGGAATAAAAAAGGTAAAAAAAAAAAAAAAAACTTTTTTATTTTAATTTTTCATCTGTCTTAGTTATAAGTCGCAAATTGCACTCTTTATGTCTAAGTTTATTTCGATTTTGTCTCCTTTTATTTGTGCTTGGAATTTCATTTCTAACTTTTTATCAAAATCAAAATTAGAACTCCATCCCGATTTAATTCGGATAAATGCTATGTTTAAAACATTTTTATAACATTTTTACAACAAATCTTAAGTGTTAGGTTGTTATTTGGTTGCAATGAGTGGGAAAAAAAAATTTCAAATTGTTGATTCAAATTAAAACCAATAACATCTTACTGCTTATAATTTGTTATGACAATATTATAAATGTAACACTTCTTTTTAATTCGAGTAATCTTGCCCAAAGCTCATTGATTAAGTGGCAATTAAATGTTCTTCTAAAAAAAGGTGGTGATTAAATGTGAGCTTGGTTCAAAATGATATCGTTTTAATGTGCTAAAACTATGATGTTTTGTCAATGTCATGAATATAAAAATTTTATCACTATTTTTTTTTTCCTTTTCATTTCCCCTTTCCCTTTCCCCTCCCCCTATTTACACCAACATACGGCCACATCAATTGATCTCCATCTGTCATCGTGATGACTTGAAAGATCAAGCCAAAAATACAAAACAAAAAACATAATGAATATGAAGAAAATAATTAAAAACAAAAACACAGAATCATATTGATAGTTACATCATCAAAATTTTCATCCCTCCACCAACAAAGTCAAGCACACAATAGAGATACCCAAAACAAATCACCTTTTTCAATATGCCACCTTTGTGTCTTGATGAACTAGCCTACCTCATCCTCTTGAGTTCCACCGTGCCAATAATGTTTTTCAAATCTTTACAACAAATACACTCAGCATTGTTATCCGAAAACTAAAAACTATTCTAGATATATTTTCAAAATATAATGTTTACCTAAAAGGAAAATTATGACTCAAACACTCTTAACTAAACACTCTTACTAAACATATTTTTTTTTAGACCCCACAGTTTTTAGTATTTAACACATTGAAAATTGTTGTTTTAACTCACATACCAAACATGTCCTAGACTCCTTTAAGTCACCATCTCATCGCCACCACAACCACAATAGCCCTATTGACTGTTGAGTTTAATCACATTCCCCTCCCAAAAAAATAATAATAATCAAGCTCGAGCCCAATCGTGTCCGCATCACACACCAAATCCCAAAGTTTATAGGCCACTCACCAACTCGCAACCTATATCCTAGGTTTATGAAGCTCATTATCAATTTATTTGATTATTGCTTGAATCAAGGGAATTTAAACGTATAGTTATTTAGGCCAAGTAAACAAGAGAAAATAGTATTAGTCTTAGTCTTGAAGTTAGTCATGGAACAATAATATATGTAGTCAAAGCCCATGTGGAGTTTGTACACTAGCATTTGAGAAAGACATTGGAATAATCTTATTAGAGCTATAATGAAGGAAATTTCACTTTTTTTTTTTTATTAAATTGGATTTGATTTTGTTTATAGAATGTCTACTAATCAAATAGAGAAATATACAAAGTTAGATATTTTGATGCCTCTCTAAACCCAAAAAAACAAAAGGATCAAAATTGAAAAATAAAAGCTAAGCATATTTTTAGGTGGGTGATGTGTATTATTGCACATGGATAATTGTTACCAAAACGTACTTGATATCTCCATATTTTCGTTAATCTCAAGTACGGATCTGTTTGAATACTATTTATTGTTGAAAATTGAAAACTTATTACTGAAAACACTATAGCAAAATAATTTTTAAAACTATGAAGAGCTCCCATGGGACCCAGTTTTAAAGTCAAGTTTTAAAATTTTCGTACTTGCAGATCCGGTAAACAGTGCACGGGACATAGGGAAAAACGCAAACGCCAACCGTGTTTACTATCCAAACTCATACTAAGACTACTACCTCATCATTTATGTGAATCTAAAGTTATGGCTATTTATAGGGCATAATAAGGTCTCATTTTCGTGAATTTAAAGTAATGACTATCAACCGGGGAAAAGGCAAATGGAATATTTAGTAATATTTCTAACCAGTTTAAAAAAAAAAAATATTAATTAATGGATTGAGTCTCTAAAGATGATTAAGACTACAGTTTCTTTGAATGTTCAAGGAATGCTTTACTGAAGTTAAAATCTTAAAATGGCAACAAGTTTAACTTACTGGCTCAAATCATTGTAAGTATAGTTAAAGGTCATAAGTTCAAAACCCCCCAGTCTACCATTCAACTGGATCATATTTTGAACCCTCCACCTGTGCTTGGTCAACTCAAAAGCAATCCATTCCATCCTTCTTTTTATTTTGCCAAGAAATTCTTTACCATTCAACTGGATCATATTTTGAACCCTCCACCTGTTCTTGGTCAACTAAAAAACAAGTAAGCAATCCATTCCATCTTTCCTTTATTTTGCTAAGAAATTCTTTCTTATCTTCTAGCCGTTCCCGGAGTAGAAAAAACCGAGGACATAGGAGTTTTGTGGAAAGAGACAACCCCAGATAAACCCAACAGGAGAGGACATAGTGATTTTGTGAAAAGAAATAACCCCAGATAAAACCAAAAATGAGGCCTGCATGCTATGCTACCAAGCTCACACACAAACTGGTTTACAGTATTCTATCACACATCAGGTAGAGATTATATCAATCATATGTAGAATGTCATTGCATCGAGCGGTTGATATTGAGCATATGAAACATCAAACAGCGAATGATATTGTGCATATGAAATATCAAACAGCGAATGGCAGATGATATTCAGAAGGAGAAAAAAGTGTGCTATTTGGCATGAAGAGAACAAAATCATCTCACTATTATTTTATTTATAATGTTGTAACATCAGTTACTACCTTACAACTCTCTTATTCAGACTACAATACAGCACAGAAAATACAACTCTACCAAAACAAAAACAAAAACAAAAAACAAAAAAAACTGTACAGATAGAGCTTCCTTCAAAGGGTTGCTTAAGACAAACTTTCTTTAAACCTGGACCCCTATTCTCTGAGCAACCTGCATCAGAAAATATAAATAAGAACATAAACTCACTTTAAAAATGCGAAAACTTGATCAGGTAATTGTTTAGAGAAGTCTGAAGTGTGGTTTAACTAAAATCCATATAAGGAAACAGCAATAACAAACAATGTGATTAACAATAAATGGTGATGGAATTGATATGGATGGTTTATTTACAAGGAAGGATGCAACAAAAAATTATACATTAAACCTTAAAGCAATAACAACAAGCACGCAAATCCTAGAAACAGACAGAACACACGCAGTTATTCTGGTCCTCAGATGTTCTAAAACTTTTCTGACCTCACCTGAAACAAAAGAGACCTTGATTTTAAGAAAATTTTGAGTTGGCATGGCAATATACATCTAACATTGACAGATTGAACTGCAGATATGATATATTTCTATGATAAGTATAATGCTTATCACAGTGTCAATGTTAATGCATACCTTGTAAAGTAGCCAAATCACTTGCATATAAGTTTTAAAATTTTGCCCTTTAAATTTGAAAAACAGATAGCTTCAATTAAACTAAATATGAAACTGATTCCCAGAGAGAAGGGGGGGGGGGGGGGGGGGGTGTGGGGGGTTGTTGTAAAAAAAAATACGTGACTGATTCCTAATGTGAAAATGCCTTGTGAAAACTGATTTTGATGCTACGATGCCTATACACCAGGAAAATGCCTGTAATTTCGCTAGAATTCCAGCCATCATTCATGCTAAGACACTTGGATCTCCCCAAATCTACTTGGTTACCGCATTTACCAACCATTTTCCAGTTGAAGGAAAGGGCATTTCCTCAAAAGCCATGAAAAGGCATGTTAAATATTTACCTTTTCTTATTAAAAACAATAAAGAAGTTCTTCTTCAAAATTTAATAGTCATTCACACCCTATTCTTCTTTCTTATTTACCTCTAAAATGAAGATAATCTTTGAAAGATAATGAAGGAAGCTAAAATTGAGAATTTCTAAAATTAAATATTTTCATAGGGTGTATTTGAGGAAACTTCAACAGACAAAGATCTTTTAACATCCTCACACACACACACACACAGAGCTCTTTACTTCAAAAGACAGTTGCAAGAATCATTAAAAGAAGTAGCTAGAAGAATATGAACCAGAGATATAACCACTATGTTCTCTTCCTGAAGTTATATATCGTAACATAAAAAATTACATGGCAAAAACACTCATCCAAGTAATTCCCAGGAGAATAAGAGATGCGGATGACAACCTACCTCCTTAAAAGAGTGAACTTCACTTCCCCAAAGCCAAGCATCACAGCCTGCATCTCTAGCACCCCATATATCATTCCTACGGTCATCCCCTACATGTACAGCATCCTCGGGCTTTACTCCCAATAAATCACAAGCTTTTAGAAATATTGTTGGATTTGGCTTCTCTGCTTCAACCTGTTTAAGTGAAAGAGAGAATCATAGTCAAGACGATAGATAGTAGAGGAAAACAAATTGTTCATAAGAAAAGTTCACCATTAGATTGCCAATATAATTATGATATATGTATGACGTATTTCTTGAAGTTTAAATGACTTCATTGAATGTAATACAGATCAGAGTACATATGCATGTGTATACATATCAGAAAGATAAACCTCATACACATGCCACTAGCCATCCCATTGTGTATATGAAAGGGGTTAATAAAAAAAATTAAATAAAAACTATATATAATGAAGAAATCAATGGACGTACTTCAGCTGAAACTGCCACAGCATCAAACCAATGGTCGCAGTTTAGAGACCGCATTAAAGGTCTTAACCGAGTGTCAAAATTTGACACAACACCCAACTTCACACCTGCTTTCCTAAGAGCTCTAAATACATTCTCAGCATCAGGATCACAGAGGTGCCAAGCCTATGGAAAGAAAAATTGGAAGAAATTATGACTACATAAGTTTAAAACTCAAAGCATGCAATTTATAAAAGCTAATTTAGAAATGACCCAACCTTGTTAGTGCTATAGTAGTTGTAAAGTTCTTCAAAGTACTGAGAATCTGAACAGCCAGTGGAGTAACTGACAATATATTGCCAGAAAGGCCTTGCATCATTGACATATCTGCAATTGAAGAAAAACAATAACATTATTGATTAAGATAAGAGATCCTCAACAAACATGACAGAAAAATTGCTACCTTTTGCAGTTCTGGCAATGGGAATGTGAAGGATATCATTCTTAATTTTGTTCAATTTTACTCATTTAAAAGCTAAGGGCTTAAGAAGCAAAAGCAGGTAGAAATGTGTCCACTGCCACTGTTTAAGAACCCGAAAACATGGCATATAGGAAACAGAGTTTACATTGGACCCTTTAAAGATAATAAGCAAGAAAATAGGTTGACCTTAACAAGGTCACAAAATCTAGATACAGTCATGGACAAATTCTCTGATGATATTTTGAAGTGTTCATACACATAAGTGAATTACCAAGGTGATAAAATTTCGTAAACAAAACTAAATGAAAATTAGGATGACCTACAAAATTACTGCATTTAAAAAGAGTCCATTCAAACCAAACACGAGAAAAAGATAAGTTTAAATTCAAAAAAAAATACACTTTTTTAAATTTTCTTCGTCATGCTATCCTATCCAAAATCAAACTTTGTCACCTTAAGTAATGTGTCTTTGTCACCAGCGCATTAATCACTCTACCAATTTTGGATGTAGTACATGATCATCTTTTTAATTCCAGTAATTATTTATTAAATATTTTTTAAGTCGATTTAGTTTCTCATCTTAACCACTGAGCAAATATAGAAAAAGATGAAAGACGATCATGCGTAAATATTACTCCACTTGAATAAGTTTCGTAAACTTTCTTTTCTAATGTGTGGAAAAGCGAGCAATGAGCCATTTTTCCTTTTTCATGTAATCTTCTTCTTCTTCTTTTTCACCCAAAAAAATATAAACCGTCTCTGTGAGAGAGAGATGAGGTCAGAAACAATAAATTTGATTTTGAATCGGAGACAGCTCAGCTGATCTGCCTAAGTAAAGAATCTCAAATTCTAGGTTTGGAGGGGGGACGGGAGGAGAGGAGAGGGGCTGGATGGGTGGCCGAAATATACTTTTCTGGCTACCCTTCGCCTCTCCTCTCCCCTCATATATCTTTGTTCCCAACATATCCTAAGTTTGTTTTGCAAACTCCATGACCAAAAATTAAATTATGTGGACTCGACCTTCTAAAAGCAAGATATCCAATTCTTGATTGTCTCAAAAACATAATTTATCTCAGCATTAAGTGTCCAGATCAGATCATTGTTGCAATAACAATATTTTGGCCACAATACGGCTTCAATGATCTTGGCTTTCTTGAATCAGTGGCTGGTATGCTTATAGATCCAACTCATATCACTGAAAGAGCTGATACAAATAAATCAGCATGCTTTGAAAGGAGGACAACACAATTTTAACCCATATGTCATTAGAAACTTACTCCTGACGTAAAACATCAATCAGCAATGAAATCACTAAATTGGTCCCACACCCTAGACCAAAATTTAAAAATATCTTGCTTATGTGCTAGACATAAACTGGTCCTGTTCCCTCAAGGTGACTAATTTCAAAAACATATGATACAAATCGGAAAACTGTTTACTACTCCAGAACACTGCCCCTCTCAAAGTCAGAACTGAAAGACGTAACACCAACCCATTAATTACAAACGGGTTAATAAGGAAAACTTTAGCATGCCACTTGGTGACTTTAGAAACATATGTCGGCAAAAAGTATCAACTCTCTTAGAGAAACAAAGTCATTTCGTACTGTTGTAAGAAAAAGAAAGCAGAATAAAGAAAACCGATTCCAAACAACAAATGCACATGACATCTTTTGTAACTTTTTTTTCGAAACCGTTGACATGACCGGCATAATAATCGTGGTGTTAGTAATGGACTCAAGGTGAAAATAAGGTGTTCCAAATTACTTAGCATTACATCAGCCGTTGTGAAAGATGTTGTGTTCTTACTTCTTGGCATTACTTGATCCCAAATTACTTTCCAGCATATTTGCACCTCATTTGGAAAATTTTGAAATATGAGACGAAATATATATGATAAACTACCCAAAAAAATAAAAAAATAAATAAAACAAAGGGAAAAGATTAAGAAAATAGGAAGTGATAACAACATAAATGATTACTACCATATAATCCAAAAAAATTGGAAACGGAGAAAAGAACTGGAACGGACCTGAGACGGGATCTACCCCAAGGCTGCCCATATGCCCTTCTGTATCTGTTCAATATCTCATCCTCTGAGTATTTCACCCCATACTTCTCCCCAATCGTCCTATATATCTATAACAAACACAAACACAAACACAAACACAAACATAGGGAGTTGTCAAAATGAACAAGACAAAATTCATGAATTTCAACTCCAAAAAACCATAAGTTCTACTAAAAGATGGCACCAATAGAGATAAGAAAGAGAAAGAAGAAAAAAGAAAAAAGTGAAACTAAAAAAAACCCAAAAAGCCATTAATTCAATTCATTCAATACATTCCCTCAGAACCCAGATTTCCAATTCATCATACTTTCACCCAGAAATACATTAATGCCAAAAAAAAAAAAAAAAAAACACTACCCAGATATCCAGAATTCCAACACATGCAGTCAGACCCTCTAAGCCAAACATGAAAAAATCACTTACATGAACACAACAACAACACACATGCAAAGATTTCTGAATTCTAACAGTACAATACAAGTACAAATACAACCACTGAGAACCCAGAAATCCAATAATGCAAAAACACAGTACCCAGAATTCCAACACATGCAATCAGACCCACTAAGCCAAAAATCACATACAGACACAACAAAAACATACATAGAAACAGGTCTGAGAGAGAAAAAGAGAGAGAGGGACCTGAGCCATAGGCTGAGAAGGAACAAGAAGAGTGCCAGCAGCGTCAACCAGCAAGGCCTTGTGAGTGATCTCACCATACAAAGACCTTCTATAATCCTCATAGTCTTTCAGTCCCAACACACCCAACCCAACAGGCCTAGACTCCACCACCGCCGTTGAAGATGAACGCATTGTCCCCACTTTCCCAAACGCCCCTCCATTTTTAACAACTCTATGCAGCAGCAGCACCTTCGTTCTAGTCGCCATTAGAGCCATTTTCTGTGTGTCTCATTTAAGGTTGCCCTTTCTTTCTTTCTTTCTCTCAGTCAGTCATTTTGTTGTCTAAATAATGATTGTTACTTTGGTTGCTGTTTTGGTAATTAGCGGTGGTTTGTTAAGAATTTCATCACTTTGGCAGAGGTGTGACGTGTGTGAGGATCCACAAGAAGAGTGGCTGACTATGCATTATATAGAGATTCTGAATCTGGGGATGTGGTTGAAACGACCCAGGGTGTCAGTATTATTACAATTTATAGCCCCACTATTTTTTTTCTTTTGTTCTTTTTTCCCTCTTGGATAAATAAATGGATAAAGGTGACTTGACTTGGCTCCCTTAAAATAAAAAAAAAAAAAAAAAAAAGACTAACTTGTTTGGACATAGCTACTCTTGAGAAGTGGCATGTTACTTAATACTTAGGTTGTGTTTGGTATGGGTTTAAAAAGTCAATTTTTTTTATTATTTAATTTATTTTTATTACTATTTATGAGTTTTATTACATTTTTTTGATATTGTTCATGAGTTTCACTGTTATTTTATCTACCTTTTAGTTTTATCTACAATATTTATAGTAAAAAGTTTTCTATTTCAGGTAAATAAATTATTCTTAAACAGATTCTTTAGTCCAATTTCTTGATGCTTTGTCAACTTATGGTGGAGTAATATTACTTTTATTGATGCTTTTCTTATTATGCATCAATATAAAATTGGATGTGTCTTTAAATTTACTAATTAAACTCACTTACCTCCCTTCTAAAAAAAAAAAAATTAAACTCACTATCATATTTAAAATTTTTAATAGAATCCTCATTGGAAGACATTTAATTTAGTCTTGAGTTAAATATTACAAATTAAAAAATATATCCAACTATTTATTCTAGTGTCATACTAATTTATAAGAGTATTAAATAAGTTTAAAAGGGAAATGCTAATGAGTAATTTGAAAAAAAAAATTTTTAGTAAAAATCAGATTTATTAATATATCAATTTTAATAATTTTATAGTAAAAATTTAGTGTGCATTTGGGTTAAGATGAAAAATAAAAATTATTTCACTATTCAGCTTATTTTTGCTACTATTTATGGGCTTCACTGCACTTTTTAGCACTATTCATAGGATCTACTATACTATTTCAACTAGCTGTTACCTTTATCTACAGTACTTTCAGTAATAATTTTTCAATTTTAGCAAAATAAGCGATATCTAAACAAATTTTATAATAATATTAAGTTTTATTTTTAGGTAAATAGTGAAAAATGAAAATGACTCTCTCTACCTAGTTCTTCCAAATAAATTGCTTGAAACTAGGTAAACCATAAATACTCCTTAAAAATGAAAGGAAAAATTATTAGGTACTCTCGGAATATCATAAATGCGTACTCTCTTCTCTCACATGAATGGTAGGTTTAAAGTCATTATAAAAACAAGAGAAATGCTAACAAGTGCCCTAAGGGCACTCATTAAAAATCCATTTAAAGAAAGTTTTTGTTCCACTTTTAAAGGAAATGTAAAAAGCTGTTAAAATATTAATTACTTTTTTTTTTTATTTTCCATACAAATTTTTTTTAAATAGATTATTAAAGAATGGCCTTAGAACACTCCTTAGCATTTTCCTAAAATACAAAGATATCAAGAAAGATGGAACGTGCGAAAAAGTCAGGCTATGAATTCTCATGTCCAATAAAAAGTCACGCTCTCCTTGCATAGAAATTTACAAAAGATTGATGAGGAATGATGTGGAAATTGCTTTGCTAATATTTTAAGATTTTAACTTTGTGTCAAAGTTTCAAATTTAAATTTAGGGAAGAAACAAGTTGCTGATGCTTGATAGTATGCGTCTATTGGACATGAGAATAGGACATTTTGGGTGATGGTTGGGAATTCTAAGGGACAAAAAAAAAAAATTTAATTAATTAATATATATATATATATATTTTGCTTTCAACTAATAATTGTTTGGAGAATTAGTTAATACCGTTAAGCATACTTGTCAAAACATTATTTGTAATTTTGCACTGCGTATTGATTTTACATTTTGTTATATTATGTATTATATCATATTATATAGGGTAAGATACATAAACACTTTATAAAAGTTATAAAAAAAAATTGTGAGTATACATACTTAAAAGGTATTTTTGTCATTGTAGGGAAAGAAATTGCATCAGCCTCCTGTAAGCCATTTGTCCTCTTTAGGGAGCTAGGCCCGCAAGGATTTGTTCTGAATGGGTGAGAGCAAGTCTCACATCGCCTAAAGATGCGCCCCACTCATAATTTATAAGCTTCTAGAGCGACCATAAGTATACCACCATTACCACACATGTGTAGAGCAAGTCTCAAAAACTGCTATGCATGATGTCGGTACGTAGGGAGGCGTGCCTTTACCACGGGTAACAAAGCCGTGCGGGTCTTTCGGCCCCAAAGTGGACATTATTCTCCGACGGGCACTATCCTCCAAAAAGCGCCTTTTTGTAGGAGAGGGTTTTGTTCCAGCCCCCGTAAGCCATTTGTCTTCTATGGAGAGCCAGGCCCACAAGGATTTGTCCTCTACTGGCGAGTGTGGGAAGTGGCAAGCATTGCACTTGGACCAGCAGTTCCACATCGAGTAGAGAAGCGCCCCACTCATGGTTTATAAGCTTCTGGAGCTACCATGAGTGTACCACTACTACCGCACTATGTGTGAGTAGTGGTAGAGGCGTGCCCTTCGAGGGTAACAAAACCGTGCGAGTATCATGTGGTCAGAGCAAGTCTTAAAAACTGCCACTCTTGCCCAAAAGCGGACAATACTTGAGATGGGCACTGCCCTCCAAAAAGCGCATTTTTATAGGGGGAGAAATTACATCAGCCCCTTGCAAAGAGGACAAATGGCTTGCAGGGGGTTGATGCAATTTCTCCCCCTACAAAAAGGCGCTTTTTGAGGGCAGTGACCCATCTCAAGTATTGTCCACTTTGGGGCAAGGGTGGCAGTTTTTGAGACTTGCTCTGACCGCATGATACCCGTACGGTTTTGTTACCCTCAAAGGGCACGCCTCTACCACTACTCACACATGTGTGGTAATGGTACACTCATGGTTGCTCCAAAAGCTTATAAACCATGAGTGTGGCGCTTCTTTAGACGATGTGGGACTTGCTCCCACCCCTTCAGAACAAATCATTGCGGGTCTGGCTCTCTAAAGAGGATAAATGGCTTGCAAGGAGCTGATGCAATTTCTCCCCCTACAGTCATAAACTAAAAAAATATTTAACTAATAACAAAAAAACATATTTAACTAATAACTAACATAATAATCATGAATACAATAATATATAATAAAGCTAATTGTCAAATTCAAAAATGATGATACATTATATATAACTAAGATGATATTTTCTTATGGCCCTTTTGTAGTTGTACTCTGATTAAATAATGTATTATAAATTCAGTTTAAAACATTGATATTATTATTTTCGTGTGTGTTCTAATAAGTATCATTGTTTACTAAAAAAAAAAAAGATATTTTCTTTCTCATTAATCATTATATTCATAATATTGCCCAATCAATTTCATCCTCATAACTCAAGTCACTGTTATCATTATTTTCGACATCTTGCAAACTCAATTTCATCATTAACATCTTTTTCATGTCCATATATTATTTTATTATTTCCAAAAATGACAAAAATAAAACTTAAAAGATTGTTATTTTGCTATTTTTATCATTTTTGTCATTCGAGTTATTTTAAGATCACAACTAATTACACATTCATTTTTACAACTATTTTATGTGATGGGCTGTGTTTGGCTCCTTATCACTTTCCCATAGACTTATCGTTTTTTTTTTTTTTAATCACTCGCAGTTAGTCATATTGAATAGTTGTGAAAATGGATATGAAATTCTTATAATTTTTCAACATAAAAACCAACAATCTTGTCCTGAAATTTAACCTAGCTATGAAAAATAGAGTCATCATTTCATTATTTTACGAAATTATTAGAATCCGATTTATTAATAATCACATTCATATCATATATGCTTTCATGCATGGCACGTACGATCCCATTGGTAATTAATTTACGAAAGTTTGTTGACAAAGCAACCATTTATTTTGCAAACATTGTTAAAAGTGCAGTAAAGACATTGAACCTTTCTAACCTATTATAAAAAAGGAAAAAGAAAAAGGCATTGCATCAGTTGAAGGAGGAAGGTTCCACCGTTCAAGTTGATTTTTGACATTATGCAAAAAAATGAAGAGGATAAAGCGTGAAACAATTTTGAATTGACAACTATCCATGACAATTCTCCCTCAAAAAAATCTATCCATGTCAATTAGTGCAATAATTGTTATGATCAACTCATTTATCTTTCTTTGACTTTTGCGGCACAATCAGTATGCTCCAACGGGTGTAGTGTCAAAGATTTCGAGATACATACATATCTTTTTTTTGATGAATGAGATACATGTATATCTATGACACGTACTCCAAAACAATTTTATCATCAAACAAATCAAAATCGCGTTTAACATTAACTTAAAAAGTCAGTTTTTTTTACTACTCCGCTTATTTTTACTCTTATTCAACTTATTTTTTGTATTATTCATGAGTTTTACTATACTATTTCAACTATCTTTTAGCTTTATTTACAGTACTTTCAGCAAAAAATTTTTAGTTTCAGCTAAGTATGCATTTGGATACCGCTTACTTAGCTGAAAACTGAAAACTGAAAAAAATAAAAAAAATAATTTTTTTACTGTTTGCTATAGTGTTATGCACTGTTCATTTGCCTAAAATCCTTGCTAATGGCCAATGAACAGTACACAACACGCTGGACTTAAAAAAAAAAAAAAAAACGTGCCGCAATCCAAAACACTCAAAATTGCTGCAATCCAAACTCACCCTAAAATAAACTATTCTCAAACAGACTCTAAGTCACAACAATTATTAAATTTTTAAGAAACTACCACAACTCCCCCTTGTGTGATCGAGATATGACTTAAACAATTAATATAGCTTAGATATATTTGTCCATTTAAAAATTATTCAAACTTCATGTATGTTGGGTTAGAGTAATTATTCAGTGTGTTAGAAGTACGATAACTTGATATTTCTTTCTAAGTGGTTTTAAGACCATAAATTATTCTACATTTTTTTGCCACAACTCTAACATAACATATTATAACTAGTTGTTTGTTATTTATACATGGACTTACCATTTTTTCTTCACCACTCATACTTTATCGTATCACATTTATAACAAAAAAGTTGTGTAATAATTTGTGGTATTATATTTTTTTTTCATTTATTCATCTCACATAATAAAGGGTCTTCCTAACTTTTTCCTTGAAATGAACCCTATTAATTAAATTCATGGTACAATTCACTAATTATATGAAAGGAGTGAATAGCACATCATTGCATCCAGAAGTACCTAATAAGTTTACAATGGGCCATGGGTGCATTAGTGCATGAGTTAATTGGAGAGAGCGAACGAAGTACCAATGTTTGGGCAAGAAAGAAAGTAAGAACAAACTTCTCAATTACAGTTGTTAAGAATTTTATATTAGAAGATTTTATTTTCTTTTAAAATATATGATAGGACTTAGAATTTATAATGTTGATTGCATAATAATTATTTTTTAGTATCATGTCAAAAATCAATTGGTTTTGGTAAGTTGGAATATGAACCCAAGTCCCTTATTTGATAATAAAAAACTTTACCAATTGAATTAAATGGAACCAACAATTTGGACTATTAAAAATTAAAATAATTATAGTTTTCAAAAATTGAGCTTTTATATTATTTGTATTTCATTTTACACAATATTTATGATGATGTTCAAAATATCATCAGTAAGTTACAAGGTTCTCTCATTCGCGCTCGGTGCAATCTGCAAAACACAAAACAACAAATACCTTAAAAGGATACCGGTGTGGTACCAGCCAAGGACCCTCCGAAGGTTAAGTTAGAAGATGCTCACAACCCTAGAGTGTTAGAGTTGGAGAATAGTATGCGTACCTTTTTTGTGAGAGCCTTTGTGATTTTTTATAGTAGTATAGAACCGACCTTCTTTACTTGTATAAGAAGTCTTTTCCTTATTGCTCTTTCTTTTTATTGGGCGATTATTGCGGAATTCTCTTTATATTCGGATTCTATTTCTATTGGAATTCTACATACCCTAGCAATATGTGAGGTACAGGTTATTTCCATTTATAAAGTGATGACACGCGTACCCGTCTACAAAGTTCCCGTTCTCTATGGATCTGTCCACTCTAGTTATAAACATTAATATCCGTCGACTCAGTTCAGGTCTGTCACCCTACCGAATTTTACCCTCTTCAATTTAATTTTAATAAAATATATATTTTAAAATAATTCTATAAAATACTGATTAAAATTTCTTTTGTTAGGTAAATAGGGAGAGATGGCTGCAAGATTCGAATTCTAGTGCCTCGATACAAAAGAAGATGCTAGAACACAAGGTTATTCCTCGAACGCATAAATACGAACCCTAATGCCCAGATATAAGAGATGCTAAACAGCAAAAACACAAGGTTATTCACTTATTCTTCAAACACATAAATACTAAAATAATTACTAAGGAATTAATAACCAATAAATATGGATAAAATCTGCAAAAGCTAAATGCCTATAAAAATTAATAAAACAACTTATTGAATAAAAATTAAACTTTTTCATTTGTAAAATTAACTCTATATAATTAGTTTAATGGAGAAATAAGTGAAAGTCAAATTTAAGTATCACATTAATCTCTATATATTAAGAGACTTCAGATTTTTTCAAAAAAAAAAAAAAAGGAGACTTTAGAAAGTTAGTTATGGCTTCAAAAATGTCAAAATACTCCCAATCTAATTATATAATAATTATTTTTAAAATATAAAAAATACGGTTAAAATTGTAATTCAACAAAATTCAAAAATAAAAAAGACTACTGGAGGAATTTTTTTCCTAAAAATTAGTACTTTTTATTTAAATATATCTCACACACGTTTGATATTTTTTTTTTTTCCTAACAACTAACACACATTAAACCTAGTAGTTTACTCAATTTCAAATCATAAATTTTAATTTCTTAAAAATCTCTTCTATAATAAATAAATTCAAAATAAAAAATTACATTAAACTATATAAAAAAAAAAGAGTTTCATCACACGTGTGAAATGTGTGTGATGAGACTAGTATCTTTATTTTCTGAAAAAAAAAAAGAAAAATAAAGAATTACTAGTCTTATCAAATGTGTTCCGCATGTGCGATGAGGCTAGTAATTATTAAGAACACATTATGTGCACAAATTTATATTTCTTACTTTCGAGGTATGGCAATTGAAATGTTGATATAAATAATAATTCTTTAAAGCTTTGTCAACCCGACATTTAAATTTTCACAAAATTTTAAAAGTTTAAATATTTTGCTCATTGATTGATTTGATTCTATATAAGCCAAGGTAATTTCGGAAATAAAGTGAAATTTGTGTGCATTTTCTTAGACGGCTGATTCAATTTAGCGATCCACTCCAAAGTATGAAACGACGAGAACAACATGCTAAAGGATCGAAATGTACGATAATGATGACGTAGCAGTGTTAAATCCGAGTCAGCAAAATTCCACCCAAAACCATAAACCATATCGCTAAGTGGGACCCTATGACTATGTGGACCCTACTTTTCCTTCTCAATCATCACCATTACACGTCACCCTTTTCGACATCAAGTCATCAACTTCTCGCCACGGTTGGGTTTTTTTATTATTATGTTTTTTGGTGCAGCACTGAGAACATGTTACAATACGACACTTAATGTCGTGTTTTTATTATTTCACAATTATACAATTATAATTGAAAATACAATTTAAAAAAAAGTATATAAAAATATGTGTAATAACAAGGGTGTATGCATTTTTGGAGTTTTGTTGACAAAAAAAAGCTCCATATATAATATGCGTTTAGATGCAATTTATTTTACTGAAAATTGAAAATAATAATTTTTTTTATTACTGTTCAGCACTGTTTATTGGCCTAAAATCACTATTTATAGCCAATGAATAATACATAACGTGCTAGACTTTAAAAAAAAAAAAAAAACGCCCAAAACGTAAACGTGGACGCAGCCACACCACCCAAACATAGCTATATAAATTCAAAGCTTTGATGGAAGCTTAGATATTTGTAATTTTTTTATCATTAGATGCATCATGCATCTAATAATAAAATAGATGCATCATGCATAGCACTTATCCTACATAAGTATTGAACAAAACAAAAGCATATGATTACAATTATTTGGCTTTATAGAAAAGGAAATTATTATAAGATTAGCAGACCAAAAACCAAAAGGTAGATTATTTCTGTGGGCGTATATATTTAATGTTTTCAATACATTCTTAATTAAAATAATAGTTAAAAATTAGGTTTAAATTAATGATATCTTTTGTGGTGAATCATGTATGTAATTTCTTCGTATCTCAAGAAAAAATGTAGTTATTAAATAAATTATTTTCTAACAATTAAACTTTTTAATCAACGAATATTTTTATGACAATTGATAAATTAACACTAGACAAACAACTTAATATTATATTGAGAATAATGAAAAGGTTATACTAAATATTTATAATATTGTAATTACAAAGTGACGGGATTATCCTCAAAAAAAAAAAAAAAGTATAATATGTGATATTTGTCAAATTGCACAATTTGTGCGAAAACTTTAAATAAGATTAATGAATTACTATGATATATAAGACAACTCCATAACCATATTGGTTTACAACTCTTGTATAATATATACTAAAATATATATAGTAACCCAATCATTTATCATAAAATTACAGTACCCTATAGGCTATAGCTTATTAGCAAGATATATAGGTAAAGGTTGAGATGCACTCATTGAAAGAAATCGTAAATTATAATACTAGCATCTGTGGTCCAGTGTAAATTTGTGTTGTTACTTGTTACAGAATGAGCAAAATTGACAAAATGCAATTCAGAATTTGTCAAATTTTCCCATTATTTTTTTTTATAAAAAAAAAGCTTTTTTAAGTAACGGGATATGAGGGGGGTTTTTTTTTTATAAACAAAAAAAGAGTTTGAAAAACAAATTATGGCATTCATTTATTGTAGTCTACCAATCACATTTATTATCATATTAGCTCGTAAATATTTTGGTGAAAAATTAGTAATATAACTTTTAACAATTTCTTCTTTCAAATAACATCTTTCTTTCGTTCTAAAAATACGGTGGAGTACTAAGTGGGGGTTGTATTCAACTTATATCAAAATTACCGGAGACTTTTTAGTTGTTGTATATTTTTTAATACAGATAAAGACTAATGGAATATGTATTCAACTTTTTCCCTTTTTGAAAAAATGAAAGAAAAAAGAATATGTATTCAACTTATCAATCAATTCTTTCTCAAAAAAAAAAAAAAATATATATATATATATATCAATCAAATTATTTATAAAAAAAAACTCAAATCAAGGTGAATATTTTAAGTAGGTTTTTTTTATTTATTTATTATTATATATATTTAAGTATCAAAATAACCTAGGCTGCAACCTTAGTTTATGCAATAGTCACAAAGCAGTAACACACTTCCACATAGATCTAGCAGTCTAGCAGCTATGTAACCTCTTGCATCATTCATCTTGTAAAGTGGGTCAAAGACCAAATAAATAAATACTTTTTTTAAAACTTCGTAACAATGATAAGTTTGCAGTAAATTTTTATTTGGTGTTAATAAAACAACTTCCCTTCAAGTTTATAAAAATGTGACCCTTTCAAAAATTTGTATAAATAATACTCCTCTTTTTGAATTTTTTATAAATACGTTGATTAAATCCATACCCTTTCATATTGTTACATTTCTAATAAAATATTTTATTTATTTCAAAAAGATTCTTATTTATTTATAAAAATTTTAAGAAGGGTGTCATTTAAAAAAAATTGAGAATAAAGTTAAGTAAACAAGGGGTGTCATTTTGTACATAGTTTGAATAAGAATATATTTTTTTAAAAATACAATATTTTGTTGTGAAAGTCATATATGAATTTGTATGTCGCATATATAGAAATTAGAAACCTTAATAAGGAGGTATTATTTATATAAACATTTGAAGTAGTGTTATTTCAATAAGAGTGATGATATTAGAGATATTATAAAATTTATTAGGTAAGCCTTACAAGCAAATGTGTCACCAATTATAAAAAATAATTTAAACATTTATATACAATCTTATTGAAATGACATAAATTATATTCATTGTCACATTAATATATAATTTTTTTATTGTCATAAAATTTGTAGTAGTTAATTACTAGTTTTAACATTTCCTTTCGATAAACTTAAAGGCATGTTGATATAATATTATTTTTTTTTTATTTTTGAGCAAGAGTAAATTTTTTTATTTAAATTTTCTTCTTTTCAAGGACGAGAATAACACAAAAAATAATATAGTATTATTTCTAAAAAGTTAAGCTTGAATTTGGAAATTTTACCCAAAAATAAAGCTTGAATTTGGAAATGGGCAAAGCGAAAGTGCTGTAACTAGTGACAAGAAGGGAATGGGATCAGCCATCGGAATGGGTTGGTCGGGGTCCGTTTTCTTGAAATCGATGTTGTTAAGAAAATAAAGATAAGGAGACAGTGGGCCCCACTTTTTGTGGCCCAGATTAATAAACCCCCCATTGTCAACCTCGAAAGCTTTGTGACATTTCTAGACTTTATTTCTTGCCATAAGTATTCTCCTGAACATTTTACCAGCTCACACAAACTTAGGTTTTGGTCAGGTAGCCCTCAATCACCTATCCTTCATTTTTTATTTTTTGAATAAAAAAAAAAGGTATTTGATGTGGACTTATTAATTTCACGGATCAAGCCACATCCCATGATGGTTATCTGTTATCAGCCATTTCTTTGACAACGAATTTAATTGTTTATGCTATATTTCATATTTCGGTCCATGATAAGAGCACCATGTAGATTACGATGAGCTTGCTCTATATTTTGAATGATATTCAACATGCATGATGATAGACATGCCAAATTATCATTCTATGAGTTCAAATTTATTTTGTTTTAACTAGTAATAATTGTCAAATTTTTGGTTCAGACATAAATTATTAGTAGAATAAGTCACAAATTTTTTGATCCTCATATCATGCATCCATCTTCTTTGAATGAAATTACAACTTATGATATCAATTAATTTAAAATATTGTGCTTATTTTACAATACATCATGTTAGGCCAGTTAAAGTAAATAGTTTGATTTTATCTATGCGATTTATTTATCCATGTTTCAATAACTCATAATATGATTTTTCATACCAAGAGATTTATAGCTCAATTCTATCTTTGAGTATTTTCAAAACGTTTAGATTTTAGAATTTAAATCTTTTCTCTCCCATTTTTGTACCTAATAATAATAATAATAATAAAAGCTTTCTCATAGCTTTAAAGCCTATAATCCTTAATATTTTCCATCTTTTTTCTTTGTATTATTTTTGGTTTTTTTTTTACACACTATTTGTACGGGACAAGTAATAGTATAATACAATGTCAGCTAAAAATACAATTTCAAGAAATTATATACACAATATGTGCAAAAATGAGTGTGTAATCAGATATAACATTTTTGGCACTTTGTGAGAGGCACAACAACAAAAAAACACCATAAATTTAATAAATTCGAAGCTTTGATGGAAGCTTGAAAGTTTTTTATATTTGTAATATTTTTTTATTTATTATTAGATGCATCATGCATAGCGCTTATCTTACATAAGTATAGAACAAAACAAAAGCGTATGATTACAATTATTCGGCTTTAGAAAATAAAATTCTTATAAGATTAGCTGACCAAAAGGTCCAGAAGGTAGATAACTTTTGTGGGCGTATATATTTAATGTGTTTAATACATTCTCAATTAGAATAATGGTTATTCAAAATGGGGTTTAAGTTAATGATATCATTTGCGGTGTTTCATTTCATACTTGTAATTTCTACTTATCTAAAAAAAAGTAATAATTAAATAGATCATTTTTTTAATAATTCAAGTTTCAATAAATAACTTAATATTAAATTAAGAATGATGTAAATTAAAGGATATGATAAATTTTATTATACTGTAGTTTTTTTTGGTAAATTATTATACTGTAGTTACAACTTACAAAGTGACGGAATTATCTATGAAGTATAATATGTGATATTTGTCAAATTGCACAATTTGTTCACCAAGTTTACATAGGATTAATGGATATGATATGTAATTTGACAACTCAACAACCATATTGGTTTATAAATCTTTTATAATATACTAAAATATATAGTAAATTAGTAACCCAAACATTCATATAAATTACAGTACCCTATAGGCTTTAGCTTATAATTAGCATGATAGGTCAAGGTTGAGAACTTGAGAATTGAGATATAATCTGTGGTCCAGTGTGAATTTTTGTTGTTCCCTGAACAAGTAAAATTGACAAAATACATTCTAGATTTGCAACGTGTCCAAATTGATAAAAACGATGGTAGTAGTCAAGAGGTATATAAGTGATAAATTCGATCCTACTTTTCCTAAATAGAAAAAGAAAAAGAGATTATATATATATATATATATATATAAAATCCAAATCTACCAAGTTATCCAAATCTATAGTAATGCTAATTAACTTATTATCACCACCGCACACCCTTGGTGCGATGGTCACTCCATAAGTATAAGTACTTATGAGGTGTGGGGGGCAAGGGTCGGGGTTCAAGTTTCCAGGAGGGAGTTTCAAACACATATACACTTAGATTAGGTTAGAGTAGAACTCTATCATGTATCAAAAAAAAAAAAAAAAAAAACTTATTATCATACTATTGGTTTGTGTGATAAAATTACTAATTACTTTAGTATTCTCTTGGTTCAAATAATCTTTCTCCCCTTCTAAAAATAAGATATTTACGAGGGGTGGTAGTTGAATGAAGACTAATTGAATAGGTATTTATTCTTATCTCTAAAAAAAAAAGTATTCAATTTTCCAATAAATTACAAAAAGAAAAAAAAAAAAATTCAAACTTACATCATAACTATCAAATATATCCCTCTAAAACTAAAGTCAACTCAATTTTTCTTCCAAAAAGAAAGCCAATTAATAAAATTTTCCCCAATAGCTTAAAGGTTGCATCCAGCATGGTATTTTTATGCTCGTGTTTTCAAGATATCCTAATGTCAAATCTCTCATTTCTGATGTCAACAAAAATCTATCATTTCTATTATAACTATTGAATTATCAAAAAAATATGTGGGTCAAAGACAAAGCATATAAATAGATTTTTTAAAACTTCACTTGTAACAGTGATGCTAAATTTTTATTTTGAGTAAATCAAACCAACCTTCCTTCATATTTATAAAAATGAAACTCCCTCAAACATTTGTATAAATAATACTCATCTTCTTGAGTTTTTTATAAGTACAATGATTAATCATATCCTATCATATCATTACTTTTCTAATAGTATGTATATGTGTTATATATATATATATATATATATATATATATATATGTATGTATGTATATATTCAGACTCATTTATACAATCCTTGAGCAGGGGTGCCCTTTATTTTTTTGAGAATAAGGTAAGTAAAGAAGAGGTGTCATTTATATAAACCTCTGAGGAGAAGTGTCATTTCATCCATGGTTTGAATAAGAATATATTTTTTTTCTGTAAAAAATATACTAATATTTTTTTGTGAAAGTCATACATGATTTATATGTTACATTTATAGAAATCAAGAAAGAGGTATCATTTATGCAAACATTTGAAGTAGTATAAGAGTGATACTAAGGACGTTACAAATTTTACTACGTAAGTCTTATAAATTGATGTGTCACCGCAATCATATAAATAATTTAAACATTCATTTATAATATTGTTAAAAATGATATAAATTACATTCATTACTATGTCAGTTTGTAATTTTTTAAAATAAAATTTATAAAATTTTTATAATTTTCCTTTCAATAAACTTAAAAGCATGTTGGTGTAAATCATTTTTTTCTTTTTGGGCAAGAGTAAACTATAAGTTTTCAAGTATGAGAATAACACAAAAATTAATATTGTACTATTTTAACACCTTCCCACTTCACCTCAGTATGGCTGTATGTATGAGATCACCCATATGCTAGTGAAGTGGGATTGGAATCCGGGCAATTATCTCATTTCCTTCACAATCTTTTTTTAAAGTATTTTTAATATTAACTTTTTACTTATTTTTAATATTTTTTAGGCAAAAATCCAAAACTGACTCTCTAACTTTCAACTTTTATCATTTCAGTCCTTTAATTTTTAGTTTTGTTGTTTCAGTCCTTTAACTTTTAATTTTTTTCAATGTAGCCTTCTGTTAGAGCTCCGTTAGTTTTTTTTGTTAAAGGCTCAAAACGACGCTGTTTTGGCTTTTTTTTTTTAATAATTTTAGAATTGAAGGAATTTTTTAAAAAAATGTTAAAAAAAAAGAGAAAAAAGAAAAAGAAAAAAGAACCATGTTGGGACTGGGACTGTGACTGGAAGAGAACCATGACTTGCAAGCTTTCTAAACGTGAGAAACACATTGGACATTCAAATGGTGGCCAATCGTTATGCCACACAATTGCAACTATGTTGCTCCCAAAGATCAACCTCTTCATAGATCGAACCACCCATGCCCATATGATAGCTTCTGGGTTCAACCATGTGGTCACATCCTCAACTGTTTGATGGATATCTATTGCTAATCATCTAATATTGTTTGTGCTCTCCACCTGTTCAACAAAATTCCCAAACCAGATACAGGGGCAAGAACGGCGTTGATTGCTCTCTATTGCGGGGAATCTAAAGTTGGCTTAGGAAGTATTTTTGTTAAAACCCCACTCAATACGCGAGACAGTTTTTTTTTTTTTTTTCTTATTTGTTATTTTTTTTTAACAACTTTTTTTTAGAATTCCTTTAATTTCAAAAATTATTAAAAAAAAGATGAAGCCAAAACGACGTCGCTTTGAGCCCTTAATAGAAAATACTAACAAGCTCTAACAGAAGACTACATTGAAAAAAATTGAAAGTTAGAGGACTGAAATGACAAAATTGAAAGTTAGAGGACTGAAATGACAAAAACTGAAAATTAGAAGGTCAGTTTTGAATTTTTACCTATTTTTTTTTAATAATTGATATTAAAAGTTTCTTTTTCTAACTTTTAATTTCAATTATTTATTGCTATTGCATCCTGAGTATTGCACCTAATCTAAAATGAATGCTGAAATATCAGAAAATTAAGCTTGAATTTGGGAATGGGCAAAGCCAAAAGTGACAAGGAATGGAATGGAATCAGCACTTGCCATTGGGGTTGGTCACGCTTTGTTTTCTTGAAACTGATGTTGTTAAGATGATAATGATATGGAGATAAGTGGGCCCCACTTTTTGTGGACCTGATTAGTGGACCCCACATTGTCTACCTTGAAAGCTTTGTATAATTGTATCTTTTATAGACCTCATTCTCTGCAATAAAAAAAAGTCTTATGAAACAATTAATTTTGCTGGGACACAGGTTTTGGTTAGCCACAAAATCAGGTAGACCAGGTCCATTTTGAATCACATTTAAAACGTATTCCTCAGAAACCGGTCTTCCTATTCTTTGACAAAGAATTCAACTATTTATTTATGTTTTATTATTTACTTTTTTGGTAAACAACAAATCGGGTTAGCTTCACTATGCCAACTCCTGAGCAAAGTGTTCAAGTTAAGACTTGCAAGTTGCAAGTCAATCCTTATGGATGCCCATCAACAAAAGACTGCTGGCAACAAGATTTAAAGTTACGTGAGTTAGACAAAGTGCCTGAGCCAATCAACTAAACCATCTCTCATTGGCAAATTCAATTGTTTATGTTTTTTTTTTTTTTTTTTTGATACAATGTAGAAATTCTGCTCTAACTTAATCTATACGTATATGTGCGTAAAACTCCTTTTTGGAGACTTGAACTCCGACTCTTGCCCCACACACCCCACATGGTGTATTGGTGTAGATTATGATGAGCTTGCTTTATATTTTAGAAGATATTCATATTCAGCATGCAAGAAGATAGACAAGATAATGCCAAATCATCATTTTATGAGTTCAAATTTTTTTTCTAACCAGTAATAGTCAAATTTTTGTTCAGACATTAATCAACGGGAGAATAAGTCACAAATTCTGATTCTCATATTATCCATGGACTATTTTGAATGAAAATTATATATATAATATCAATTAATTAAGAAGATTTTGATTCTTTTGCAATACATTGTGTTAGGCCAGTTAAAATAAATAGTTTGATTTTATCTCTGTGATTTGTTTATCCATGTTTCAATAACTCATAATGTGTCTTCTCACAACTATAATCCTTAACATTTTCCTTCTTTTCTTCAATTTGGGGAAAAAAAAATATAATTACCAAAATTTTCTCATTTATCATAGGGTCCTAATGGAAAATTGTTTGGAAGGAGACAAAATTTGTGAACTTCTTGCAGATTTTCCTCTTTCAACAAAACAAAGTTCAAGCGAGAAGAACTTATTTTATGTGCAAATTATTTACAATAGAGAGTTTTGTATAGAGATGGATCCAAGATTTTAAGTTAGAGGACGCCGTAGTATAAGCCAAAAAAAAAAAAAAAAACTCTAAATAAGCATCCATATAGTATTAACGAATTATAAATACACAAAATCATTGTTTCTTAATACATTAAGATGCAATCATCTATCAACTAAGAAAAAAAAAACAAAATAATATTGTTTTTTAATATTATGTTGGTCAATATATATATATATATATATATATTTTTTTTTGGGGATGAAATTAGAGCATTCAAAGTAATAGTGCTAAAAAATTTAGCTTTTAGTACTTTAAAAAACTAAATTATCTATTTTACCACCCCACTTTATCACTTCATTTAAAATAATATAAACAACTCATTAAATAATAAAGTAAGAAAGAGAATTTGAGTTTTTTAATTAATGGAAGAGGGAGAAGCTTAATAAAATCTTATATTTTATTTTTAATAACTTGCTACAGTCAACTGGTATTTATACCAGTTTATTGTAGTTGCAAAAAAAATTAGCTTTAGCTTTTCGAATAACACATAGTTTTTGGGTTCTTTGGTGGTAAAATAACTTTTTTGCTAAAAGACTAGGGTTGTACTAGAAGTCTAGGGTTTGTGCTTATATTATGAGCTAATATATCTAGCATATCTCTAAAAAATAGTAAGGTGCATATTTTAGAAGAATTTGAATTTGTATTAATTTTTGAAACCTAATGCTGTAACTTTTAAAAACTTGGACTTATCATTTGAATTTGAGTTTCTTGGTTAGATTTCTATCCAATGCCAAAAAATTCAACATAGAACTAGTATCTTAGACAATCAATTAATTAGTCAAAATTTTCCATTTTTTTTCCCTCGATCACCTTTACCGACAAGAGTTCACCATATTTTTAATTAGTGGTCCTAAAATTGTTATTGGGGCTAATATTAGTGGATAGAGTCGGGGACAAGGATTGAATGAGAACCAGCAGCAAGCAAAAGTAGACCTCAACCTCAATCTTAGAGGATATCTGGACAAAACAAGGAAAATAATTACATCAATGTGGTTGAGAATGCAAGAAATGAGCGGTCACACAACCTTTGTCTATTTTGGGAAGTGGAAAATCTGATGCGAACAAGTAAAATGGTCCAATCTTTTGATTCTACGCAGGCGCAGAAGGAAAATCTTAACCTCATATTTTCTTGATTCTTTTCAATCAACCATTGGAGTTGGGACCCTTTCAATTTTCATCCACAAATTTTTATTTATTTATTTTATTTTTTCCTCTCATGCAAAAGATTTTTTTGGGACCTTTGAGTCTTGGCATAGTGTCACTAGCTAATTTCACATTTTAATGAAGTCCTCCTTAGTCTTCACAAAATAACATAATAAATAAATAAATAGATAAACATAAAAAGAAAAAAAGAAAAAGACAACAGCCTTTATAGTTCATATAAGCTCAAAAATAACTTTAACTTTCTCCCTTATCCTTAACTTCTTTCTCCAATCTGGAACCAAAGAAAAATCTCAGTATTTAACTATTTTTTTCTTTGTAAAATAGAAGTTTACAACTATTAAGATAAATACCCATTGCTTGCACAAAAGCATAACTGTGTAAAATAATTATAGTAATAATTATTTTTATTTCCCAAAATTACAGGACTAATTTTAATTAATTAATTAGTTAATTAATTTTAAAAATGAAGTACTTAGTTAAATAAACAAAATAAACTAGAAAATAAGCCAAAACAGGCATAGTTGTGAATTATTGCAAGATGTTCCTCAGTTCTCGACTTTACGTAATTGATTGGCATCTATGTCCACTTTTTTGTCTTCACATAAATCCATCATGTCGCCTTCTTCAATCTATATTGCTTGCAATCCACTCTCACTATAAAATATGTGAACACTCTTTACTGGAAGTGAATGAAGTACAAATGAAATTAAAGTTAGAATAATAGTTAAGGGATTAAATTTATTATTCTTATTAATCAATTTAAACTTTTACAAATAATGATAATTTTTTATGGTATTAAAATTTATGGTATTAAAATTTATGTGAATTCTAGTTAGCTCAATTAATAAAGTTTTTTTTGCTGTCGAATAAGAGATTTGGGTGTTCGAGTTCTTTTTACACCAATAATCAATTAGTGTCTTGACTTGATGATAAAGAACAATTATTATAGAGCAGACATCATAGATTGCAATTTTATCTTATCTATCAAAAGAGAAAAAATAAAAAAATAAAAAAATAATCACACTTGTGTTAAATTGCAAGTTGGAAGGATGTGATATTGGGTTGTATTCAATAACTAGAAGGGGGAAAAAAAAGTTAAGGAGAGCACTTGTTTGTTTTTGTTATTCAAACTTACAAAAGAGCCGATTTCAAAATACATTTTTTTATTTTCGAAGCCTTGTATGTTTTCTGAATCACATTTCAATTGCTTTCCTTTCCTGATGCTTTATCCCACATAGTTTCGTTGAGATTAATAAAAGTTTGCAGTTCGCTTGTGAAAGATAATGCAAGTGAGATATCTTACATAGCCTGATTTACTTGATTCATGAAGAATGAGATGCATTATTGCGAAGTAAATGCCATGGTAATTCTTTTATTCAAGCAACTGTAGTGGTAAAACTACTTCGAACTTAGGAAGGGTGAGCTTGTTTAGCTTAGTAATAATTAAACTCATTTGAGCTCTCGCAATTATGAGGATATTTATGTTGATTCTTGCAGCTCTATTGTTATGAAAAGTTTTCAAAAAATGAAAATACTATAAGTGCTACAAGTTTTACTGTATAAACTGATGTAGTTATGTATACGATTGATGGACTTTAATTAATAAATAATGAATCTTTGAAATGTGTTTTGATAATTGGTTACACATAAGTTTGTAAGTTTCATGTAGTAAAATTTGTAATAACCCTACCATTATTCCTTCAAGAAAGTCTTTGGGATGCTTATATGGCATTGATGGGGTTAATGGATGCTTGAAATTTTTGTGGTTTTGTTTGATCATTTGTGGAATTGATGGCTGATTTGTGTGTGATTTGGGCTTTATTTTTCTTAAGTTTTGGTTGGATTATTGGGTTTGGTTTTTCAGTTGGGTGGCTTTGCTTCATGGTGTTCGCTGCAATCGGTAGATTATGGGTGCTTATGTTATTGGCGTGAAATGAAAAAAATGAAAGAGAAGGAAGAGAAAGAAGGGGCACATGGTAGGCATTGGACCGTTTTGATGCAGTATAGTAAATGGGTGTCACCATTTTGTTTAAAATTTTGAGTTTGAGTTATGAGTTATGGATAATGCTCAATTCAAACAGGCCCTAAAGAGCCTAAGATTAAATCGTTGAATCTAAATAATAGATAATTTGATATGGTCCGCTATCCATATCAATTTAATGTTGAGGTGGTATAATTTTCTCTAAGTTCTAACTCGAGATTTGGATTTTTTTTTTTGGGTGTGTTGAGGTCTAAAATATCACAAGCATTGTATCAAGGCCTAAACCAATAAAAAATTGGAATTTAAGAACCATTTGGACTTTCAAAGAAGGGGCAAGGCCCAAATCCACCAATTAATGACTACTTAAAATAAGTAAGAAGAGGTCCAAATCCTTGAATGTGTAAGCTTTGGGCCTTAGAAAATAAAGAAAAAGGAAAAAAGGAAGCTTAGCCCAACCCTTGTGAAAGAAATTTGCAAAGGATCTTAGAAAGGGAGATGAAACAGGACACCTGGGGATTCCCAGAAACCTGGGAACCTCGAGTTATGCAGAAGGAGATTAATTGGGATGGGGACAGCTCAAGAGAGCATGCCCATGAACACAGAGAATGAGGATGGATATGTCCCATTAGTTGCCCATGATTCAGAAAAAGGGCTGATGACTTAGAAATCAGCACTTCATGAAAAGAAGTCTGGTACCTCGAGGAACGCAAGAAGATGGACCATGAAGGAAGGTGGCTGAGGATCTTTCAGCCTGACAGAGAGGAATATGCCCATTTAGAGTAAATGACAAAAGGTAAAGCAGCCAAAAGGTGGGTCTGAAAAGTAGCATCCAGAAGCTTTGGAAAAAGGAGAATTAAAAGTCAGCCCTTAGGACCTCCTAAGAGAGGAAGGTCAAATAGGGACTTTGGGGGGGGGGGGGGAATCTCAAAAGGGGAAAATAATGAGAAAATAAGAAAGAGACTAGCCACCAATGTTGCTGACACAACATTGATTCTGGTATCCAAGGTAGCAAATGGAGGGAATTAGTGGTATACCAAAAACCTTAGGAAGGCACTATAAAAAGGGATGGAGCCAATAGTAAAAGCCATTCAACAATAGTGAATCAGAGCAAAAAGATACTTTAAAAAACTCTTTTAGAATTATAAAAGGGAGAAAAGAGGGAAAACACCGTGAGGGATTTCGGCATAGGCACTAAGAGAATACACTTAGATTCAAGGGGATTCAAACCTCACAAGTCTTAGAAGCCTAGAAAGAGCTATCTAAGTCTGTGACTTTTAAAATTATTTGGACCTTGTGACATATCTTAGTGGAGAAAAACCTGATGTACTAAAACTTAATACCATGAAATATTATTCTATTTTCTGAGGATTGCTAACGTTTTATTTACCTTTTACTATTCCTTTACTGTTCTTTACTGTACAATACGTATTTGTATGTATGGATGTGTGTGTTGTAGGACCCATGTCTTTATGCATAACTTGGTTCGTAATCAGCCTAATATAGTTGCGGTGGGCCAAGCCCAATCCACCAAACAACAAGTATAGGGCCCAAGATCCTTGTTTCTATTTGGGCTTGGGTACTGTAAAAAAAAAGAACTCATAGGTTGTCAGGTTGGATTGATTGCTTAGAGTGTGTTTTTGTTATGTATGAGTTCAAGAGGAAAAAAAGAAAAAGAAAGGGAAAGGGCATCCACTTAACACAATTAGAGCATATTGGACATGGTTATTATTATATAGAGATAGTATCATAGTACTATACTAATGTGATGCACGGATTTAATCCAAATTATAAGTAAACAAGATTAAATATTCCAATAATTGATAAAATTAACCAAAAAAAAAACTGTAAAACCAATTATAGTTACATCTGGAAAACTAAAGTATTGGAAAGCATCATAAGTCATAAAGCTTTACAACATAGAAGGGGATCTTGAGACAATGACAAAGTTTCCAACTTGGGTACACCCCAAACTAGCCAACACTTCATTTGGAAGCTTAACTTGGATTGACATCAATATCAGAATTTGCACATTGACATACAAGAAACACCAATTAGGCCTTAGTTTGACAAGATTTGGGATTACATCATGTTTGGGAAAATGGAGACAAAGATAAAGAAAATGAAAATGAGTAAGGGGAAGAAGAGGGATGGGAAGAGAAGGAAAAAATTTCTATTCTCATGTTGTTTGGTTAGTAGGTAAAAGTGAAAAGAAATGATTTATATTATGAATCAGTTTTTAATTAAAAAATAAAAAATAAAAACTAAACATTTACTTTTAATCTCTCTCTCTCTCTTCCCTTTCAAATTGGAAAGAAAGGGAGTAATAGATATGGAGGAAAAGAAAATCGTATCATTAATTTTCCCTTCCCTTTTCTTCACTTTCACCAATCAAACAAGGAAAAAAAATCATCTTTTCCCCTTCTTCATTTTTCCTTCCACCCACCAAACGACGAAACAAGTGTTTTTCCACAATCTCTTCCATCCCTTGTTCACTTAAGCCATAAAAGGAAGTAGTAATTGGCAAAATTTAGGTATAGTTCTTGAACTGTTATATCTTAATTTCTACACAAGTCTTCTTCTTTCCAAAATGTATTCATAAATATATATTAAAAAAAATTAACCGGAAGGGGGCTATTATAATGGATAACTATTATACTTTTTTTTTCTTTTTTCTTTTTAGAAGAGATAACTCTTATATATATATATATATATATATATATATATATATACACATATAGTATCTATCTACTTTAAAAAAAAAAAAATTTGGGGCGGGCCAAGGCCCTCTTGGGTCCCAATGTGGCTCCGACACTGCTTCGATGAACACGTTACCAAAGACAGCACTTGATTTTGGGAACAGTGGCAGCTTTCCAAACCCGACTTCCCATAAAGGTGCCAGCTTGGGAAGTATCTTCGCCAGCGAAGAAGCTAATCGATAGGCCTCTTTAAGCTCAAACTCTCCACTTGGAGAGGAAGCACAAGAGATACAATCCTTATGGACCTTACAATCTGCCAAAAAGGGAGTCGGTGTTGCTTTTATTTTCAGCAGCAAATTAGGAGGGATCACAAAGGAAATACTCCCCCAATTCCAATGGTCGTGTTGGATAAAATCTTTGAGAAGAAGGGCTTTCTCCCCTCAATTGCGAGGCCCTACAATGAAACTTCTTAAAGGCCCTTTACTCATCCATTTATCAAACCAGAGAGATAAGCAACTATTTTTACTTGCTATCCACTTAATTCCATTCTTGATAACTTCTTCAACTAAGAAGCGGACCAAGTCGTGGAGTAGATTCTAGACTTGAACTGGAGGTTCCTTCTACGATTCAAGTGTTTATGGGAAAAGGACACGAACCCATAAAGAATCTTTCTCTTGATGGAATCTCCAATTAAGCTTGGCTAGAAGAGCAGTATTTTTTTTCTTAGCTGCTTGAAGGCCCAGACCTCTTTTATTCTTTGTCTTGGTGATTCTCTTCCAACTAAGTAAGTTCATTTTTTTTCATGCTGTCTGTTGATTTCCATAGAAAGTCTCGGCGCAACTTATTCACACATTGCGTAGTTTTGGGCGGTAGGACAGCACATTGCGTAGTTTTGTTGCATCACTCTATGTTTTATGTTGAATAGGAGAAAGTATATCATGTTTTGGTAATACCAATTCAACATCTATTTTGATATTTCCTACCTAATAAATAAATGACACTTATTTCAAAAAAACCACATCAGACTACTCCAATAAATGATTAATTTATCTTCCTGATAGTTATTATCATTTATTGAAGTAATCTGATGTGGTTTTTTGAAATAGGTGTCACTTATTTCTTGAGTAAGAAATATTAAAACAGATGCTAAATTGATATTACCGAAATATGATATATTTTCTGGTGTATTCTTATTTACAGTGCAAATGTGCTGTATTATCTTCTCTACTTAATTAAGGTTTAGATGGTTAAATCTTTATTGCAATTTGTTTATTAGCAGTATAAATACATGGGTGAGATTTAAGGTGACCATGAAAATAATTTCAATGCTAATGGACCAGTGGTAGTTGTAGTAATCTTTTTGTTAACGTATGTACTTACACGAAGCTATAACATAGATTTCTCCATCCCTTATTTCTGTTTTTATAATTTTGAATTTGGCACAGGCTACTACATTTAATTATATTGTTTGGTTGGTTAACATTGAAGGAAATTTTAATTGTGTGTAATAATAGATGATTGTACTATTGTTTTTGTATAAATTTGGTGCATCACATGGGTTAGTAGTGGTAGGTAAAATGAAGATTTAGTAAGCTTATTTTTTTGAGAAGAAAGATTTAATAAGGCTGATTATACAATTGAAAGCCCACTTTAATAAATGTTACAACACGTTAATTGTTTTGTGGGGTAAAACATAGCAATCCTAATACCAATAGGCAGCCATAATAACACGCTAGATTCAACAATAAAGAACTAAAAAACATAAATAAAAAAAGAACTAAAGGCTCAACCTAAATGATAAATATACAAACTAGACAACATTTATCTTTTATAAACAATTACAATGAACGTTGAAATTATAGTGCGCAAATTGATAGATCATTTTTGGCATTGACGAGAGTCTTTATTTCTTCGATGATAGTAATTGTTTGTGGGTGACAATCAAATTAATGTGCAGTACCTTCCAATTGGTGGTCATTATATGTGATACTTGACATTTGGTTCTTCCCCAAGAATACATTCAAGATGAGTGGGAAAATTGCAATCTGCACAGTAATAGAACCATTGCTTGGGATCTCGTACTTCTTCACAAATTTCACAGTAGTATTCACCCGAATCATCTTCAGGTTTATAATAGAGAGTGAAGGGATGTTCATGTTGGTTGTACCATGCGGTTTGTGGTAGTGTAGCGCATCTGAAGTCTAGAACAAATTCACAAGTGGCACAACGGAATACTCGGTATCCATACTCACCACAACTACTACACTTCTGTTTAGTGTTTGTGTTGGAGAGGTAAAGACGATGCTCATGACAGGCATGAGTAAGGGTGTTTGAGATCAAACTACATTGAACATTGAGATCATAGTTGCATATTTGACAATTGTAGCGTAAGCCATTGCACTCTTGGCCACAGAAAGCACACCAAAAAGAATAGCTACAATAATTGAGGGTGAGTGGGTGTCGATGAAGTGGGTGTTGTTTTATTTTGGGTAATTCTACACAAGATTTATGAAAAAAGAAGTTACATTGAACACAACAATAAAATGGAGGGAGAATGTCTCGTACGCACCCGTTGCATTTTATGTTATTCAGAACCTCGTCAGTAAGTTTTAAATCATGCTTGTGACTAAAATGTTTGATTTCTGTGGCTATTTTGGCTCCATCCTCCCCCATAGTGAATTTTTTGACTTCATAAGTTGCTGAGTCAACAGATAGATGGAGCTGCTCCTCTACAAGTTCCTCCTGTTTTATGTACTCCCTATTTCTGGGGTTCATACTACAATGGAGGTGGGCAATAAAATCGCATATTGAGCAATAGTAAACCCAATGTGTGTCTACTTTTTTAACACAGAGTAGACAAATTCGAGAATTAGATTGATGGATTTCTAGAGAATGGGTGAGCTGGAGAGGGTGCTCGTGACGTGTAACTTCGACTGTGGGTAGGCAAGCAGCACAACTTGTATGTATACCCAAATTGCATGGGACACAAAGAAAGGGCAGATTGCCTTCTTTGCCACAAAAGTCGCATGTGAACTTCATTAGCTTCCAAATGCGGGTCAATGAGTGGTTGTGGACTGCAGATTTGACGGTGAGTGGGAAAGAAGAACATCCGCTGTGAATACTGAAGTTGCAATCGGAACAATGATAAATGTATTGGAAACGAAATTCATTGCAGTCTATGCATTTATTATATTCTTTGTCGCCAAGAGTAATTGGTTGGAGAATAAGAGGATGATTTGGGTGCAAGGGATGGTGCAACTCAAGGGGAAGTTCTGCACATGATTTATGATGATAGGAAGCTTTGCATGTTATACAACTATAGCTAGGACCCCATACTGGTTCCCAACACCCCTGACAAGAAATTCCATGTCTCTCGTTTGCATTAAAGACCAACGGATGCTGCGGATGAGAAAAGTGTTGAAGCGCCATCCTCTAGACAACATTCAATTTGGTTAAAAAATAAGAACTTAATAGAACAGGGCTGGATGCTACCCATACTGAATCCAAATCTATATCACAGAGCAAAACAAACATACAGAGAGAGAGAGAGATAAGCTTACACTATTCAAAATAGATGCATTCCCACTCTCAGTGTTAGAAACATCTTTATCTTGGTTTAAGTCGCCACTGGAGCAGCTTCCACCGGCTTCCAAACCGTAAAGGGAACCCTCGAAGAAACTCATCACTGTTGCAGGAGAGATAGCAACCGTCAAATCTCTTCCTCCCCAATTCAACGTTTTTTTCTTCTCAAAACCCAACAGATCAAGCACGTACAAATCAAACATCAAACCCAACCAAATCCAGTATCAAACGTGTGAGAGAGAAAAATGGAAAAGAGAGGTTAAAATAAAATAATACTAAATATTATAACATTTGGCCGTAGCATGTGTCAAATTTTTAATATGGAAAAGGTAGGTTTTTTTGGTATTTGCCACTAATACTCTAATCCAAAGGGTATTTTTTAATTAAAAGATAGAAAACTAAGGATTTGAATTTGATTCGGGTATCCATCTAAAAGTTCAACCTAATAACCTCTCATTTTGGTGGTCTCACACTCCAGTATAAAATTATGGAATTAAAAAAACAAAGGAGCCTAAAAAGCTGGGAATAAATAATAGTAAGACATTAATTCTATATATTATAATAAAAAAAGACATTATACTTGCACAATAAAAGTTCCAACGTTATAATTTTAATACCACCAACCAATCCACCATTATTACTCCCTTGGACAAAACTACATACATGCTTGGGACATCCAAAATAGTTTCATATGTTGTGGCTTTTTGTTGTATCCATAGCATCATTTATAATATATCTCACAAAAATATACTATTAATTCAAGTACTAAATAAGCCCAAAATTTTACTGCATTTAACATCTATATCAAAATTTAAGCAAGCAAATCAACTTACTATTTATGAAAAGTAATAGAAAAACACATAAGTATAAACAAATTTGCAAAAGCAACCATCATTACTTACAATAAGAATAATTCAATTTTGACTTCAAAACACACCTATAAAAGCTTCCAAGTTAGCCTTAATTTTATTTTTTTAAAGATAAGTTCATGGGAAACTCATCTATAACTTCTTCTATATATAGGATTATTATGTCTTTGGCATAAAACATTCTCTAACACAAAAGAAAGAATAAAAGCAATTAGACAAGGAATTGATGCTTACTTGCTTAGATTTATATACTTATCTTTCTCTTTTGTTTTATCATTTTCTTTTATTATCTTCTTCTTTTTTTATCCATGTCTAGACTTTATACTAACATTTCCTCTCTCTTTTTTCCTAAACATGTATATACTAACAATTTATTTTATCATTCATTTATGAAATTTCTTTAAGCATCTCTATCTTGGTTATACATGCATGAAATTCTATCTCTTATGTTCCTAGGGTTCACTCGAACACTAATGGCCGCTTAAAAAAAAAATAGTGCTAAGATAGTATTTTTAAGTATTATTTATAATTTAATAGTTATAATAGGGAAGGGTAAATTGAACATTGAATGTTTACGTTAGAAACACTAAAAGGGCAAGATGTGCCAATTGAGTTACACGGTTCTTGGGGATAAGATGGTTATTTATTTATTTTATTTTTTTTAAGAATCAAATAAGATAGTAATTGGGTTATCATATATCAATGCTATTTATGTCATATATTCAACACTTACAAGAAGTATCATATATTGTATTATATTACATTAATTATTTGTGTGACTATATTAGGATGTGTTGTGAAAGTTTTATGTCCCTAGCTTTACTTATATGACATAACTAATTGAATTTATTTTTATTATCTTTTATATTAATTAATGTATAAATGTTGATAAAGATATGGATAAACCACATATTTGGTCCATAATTTTTACGCTATTTTTTAATTTGGTCTCTAACCTTTATAAAGATGTTAATTTAGTCCTTAACTTTTTTCTATTGTGTCAAAATGATCCATTCTATTAAGTGAAAGATGAAAAATGTTGACATGACTCACGATCCAAATTAAATATTATTTGTATGTCACATAGACTGAAACATGTATAGCATGTCAGACTTAAATTAAAAAAACAAATAACCTGATAACTCAAAAACTCACTCACGTGCAAGGGAGATTTGGGATCGAAATTCCAAATTACTCAGTTCTCAATTGTTTCAGGGCACCTCAATTTTGTCCAAAGAGAAGAGAACAGTGAGGGACGAGAGTCAACTGAGTGAAGACTAGAGATTCTATGGGAGTTGGTGGAGGGAACGAAATATTAAGGAGTTGAAGGTGTATTCAAAGCGTTTGGAGTTGGTGCAGGATCATATAGCATTGGAGAAGTTGCGGTCTGCAAGAGGCTGATGGAGAATAAATTTGGTTTTAATGAACATTGTAGACTTTGGTCTAAAAGGTTTTACTTTTTTGTCACAAAATTTTCTTGGTGATTGATAGTGTAGCAAGTAATTGAGTTTTGGGTTTTATACATCTTTAAAGTTGAATTTATTATAATAGTTTTTTAAGAATAGTTTCTGAAGTCTGATAGTTTGTTCAAATTGTTTGGATAAGATTTTTCCAATTGACACATTTGAAAGGTTAGAGACAAAATTAACAAATAGCATAAAGGTTTGATACTAAATATGTAATTTAATTAATTTAAATAATTTCTTTTAGAAAAGTAGATTCGTAACTGTAATTAATTTGTAACTTGAACATTTAGTACATTTAATGCTTTTGATTCAAAAGTGTTACGGCTTTGTTGGGAGTAATAATTTAGTACTAGAAGCTTGTTTTCCTTTTTTTTATTTTTGGTTTCCCCTTTCCATTTTCTCTGTTTTGAAAAATATAAACTTTAGATTGTCGTAGAAAAGAAAAGGAGAGAAGATTGAAAAAAGAAGAAGAAATTATGGTCTGTAAGAATTCTTACTACCATCTCTTCATATATTCTTTCTTAATAACCAAGAAAATAAAAAACAATGTAAAGGCAAAGATACTTTAAAGAAACTGACTTCTCTATCTTTGCAAGTTTGCGTTGACTCTACTCAATCATTTTAAAACAATAAATTATTCCAAACTTGAATGTTATAGTTTGAGTAACTTAATCAATTCTTTATCTTTGCATAAATTCTACTCAATCATTTTAAAAGTTTGATTATTCCAAACTTGGATATTATAATTTTTGTTATTTAATCACTTATTTATCTTTGCATAAATTCTACTCAATAATTTATAAAAAAATTGATTATTCCAAACTTCAAACTTGAATGTTATACTTAGTGAGACTTTTTTTTTTGTTGAGAAAATATATTTAGTGTACTTAATCATGTCAAATGTTATTAATAATATCTAGAGCCTCTAATAAGCAAAAGTTATCAGTTGGTTATATTATAGTTTCTCAACACCTATAGTAGCTTTCAACAATATTATATCACTTAATAAATTAAAATTTTGATTCTAGAAAAAACAAAAAATTTGAAAATTCCACAATCAAATTACTTGTTCTTTTTGTATTTAGCATGCATTGAATCACTAGCAATGCTAAAGGGGGGAGAGTCATGGCCACCTTGGGTTTTTTAAAAGGGCAATGCTTATTGCATAAAGTTGGATTCCCTTGTTTATGTTTTATTATTTTATTTCGAGTGATACAACGATGTTACAAATTTTACGACCAATGTGTTACTAATCACTAAAAAACCATTTAGACGTTTTTTTGTAATAGTAAGTTGTTATTATTTTAGGCAAAATTATCATTTTGGTCCTTACATTTTAGTGTCATAGTCAATTCGATCTTTACATATTAGTAGCATTTAATTTGGTCCATGTTATTTTTAACTTGCAATTAATTTGATCCCTTTCTAACAAAAAATACCTACGTGACAAATGATTTACATTATTGATGCACACATGGCTAAAATAATAATATAAAATCATATTATTAAACATTAAAAAAACCACATAAGCATTTTAGTGAAAAAGAAAAATCCATGTCAGCCAAAAAAACTTGAAAAAATTAAGGCAAAAATACCATTTTAGTCCTTATATTTTGGACTCAGATTCAATTTGATTCCTATATTTTGATAGCAAACAATTTGGTTCATATTATTTTTAACTTACAGTCAATTTGATCTCTACTGTTAATTCACTAACAGAAACATTTTTAGGTGGTAAACAGTTTGCATTGTTGGCATGTCTAATATTAAAATATTAAATGAGATATTGACGTGTCTAAATTTTAAAAATAGCGACATCACTTTTTAAAAATATTTTGGATAAATTGCAAAATACACTCTTTAGATTTTATATCTAAAGTTTCAGATTTTAGATTTACACCCTAAAGTTTCCCTCTGTTTGCATCAGTAGCCCTTTCATCTATTTTTGCTGACATGTCCATTAAATGCCTAGTCAAATTGTCACTTGAGTATATTTCATCCAATGAAAGAGTGTCATGTCAATTAGTTGCAATATATCTCTTAAATAATTTTAAAAATTATTTAAAAATTAAAATAATTATCTAAATATAAAAAACTTAAATAAATAAAAATAAAAATTATCACAGATTCATAGCATTTTCTAAGCAATGTTCTTGACACCCAAACGGAGGATCTAACAAACCAATCCATACCAAAATCTAGCAAATCCCATAAATTTTACAAATATAGAAGATCAACAAATCTAGAAAATTAGCAAACCCAAAAATCTCATCATCAACAAACCCATAAATTTTCTTTGGAAACAAAACACATACAAAAAAAAGGGCAAAAACACCATTTTGGGGTTATGGTCAATTTGGTCCCTACATTTTTGTAGCAGTCAATTTGGTCCCTACATTTTTGTAGCAGTCAATTTGGTCCTTACATTTTTGTAGCAGTCAATTTGGTCCTTGTTATTGTCAACTTAGAATTAATTTAGTCCTTATCATTAACTCACTAACGGAAAAATGCCTATATGACTAACGGTGTGCTTTGTTGTCATACACGTGACAATATATATATATATATATATATAATCAAATAATTAACATTTAAAAGGCCACGTAAGCATTTCAATAAAAACATAAAAAGCATGTCAGACCAAAAAATAATCTGGAAAAATTAATTTAAAAACAAAAAGAAAACAATTTTTTTTTAAATCCTCAATTTCTTTAATTTTCTTGTCTATTCTTGCACTTTCTTAACTGCCAAACACAACCAACAACACCAATCTGAAAATCCCAACCAAAATAAAATCCCTTACAAACATTACAGATTAGCAACTCATACCATAAATTACTTACAAAATCCCAACCAACCCCTTACAAAACCAAACACACAAAAATTACTCAATCAAACCCCCAATCAAGAACAAGTTCTTAGCGATCAAACACAAACACCACAAAATTGCAACCCATAAAATAAATCTCTCTATTCGTAAATAACTTGTGCCTAGTTACACAAATTAGAAACCTTGACAACCTCCATTTCACATATCTCGAGCCACGCGACATAGATGTTCCTCTAGACACCAGTTTGAGAGAGAGAGAGAGAGAGAGAGAGAGAGAGAGAGTTAAGGCTAGATTGAGGAAAGGCAAATGAACGAAATCACCAGCGGAGATGGTAGTGGTGCGAGCTTGCTAGAGTGGCTATGGAGGCCCGATTATAGGTTTGGGTTGAGAGAGAGAGAGAGAGAGAGAGAGAGAGAGAGAGAGAGAGATATTCACGGTGAGAAATGAAGGAAAAGGCCATGGAGGTCGGGGTTTGGTTAAAGAGAGAGAAAGGTGATTCCTAGAAGATGGGGATTTTATTTGGTAGGGATTTATAGATTGGCGTATTGTTGGCTATGTTTGGTAGCTAAGAAAGTCCAAGAATACACAAGAAAATTAAAGAAATTGAAGATTTTTTATTTAAAAAATCATTTTCTTTATTTTTTTAAAATTAATTTTTCTAGATTAGTTTTTAGTTTGACATGGCTTTTTCTATTGTTATTGAAATGCTTATGTGGCCTTTTAAATGTTAATTATTTGAAATTATATATATATATATATATTTTTTTTTTTGCCACGTGTATGTCAACAAAGCACACCGTTAGCCACGTAGACATTTTTCATTAGAGAGTCAACCGTAGGGACCAAAAAGATTCTAAGTTAAAAATAACAGAAACTAAATTGACTGCTTTGAAAATGTAGGGACCAAAAGAGTGGTTTCACCCAAAAAAAAAAAACAAAAACCAACCAATTCGGCTCATGACAACAGCAAACCAGCCAACCACATAAAGTTTCTTTGAACAAACCCATAAATTTTCTTTGGACAATTGTCATACACCTAATTAAGCTAACAACAACACCACAAATTCTAAAGAAACCCAGCCAACCATACTGTTATACTTTAATTTCTTCAATTGAATTCAGTCACATGGTTGTATAAACTTGTATTGATCAATGTAGTAAAAAACATTGCTATCTTTTCAAGGGTAAAATTCAAGTACAATTCCTTAGGTGCAATACATTAGATTTCCTCACTTAAATTCAAACACATGATTGCTTTGATCAATAAAACCCAAACAATGTTATCTTTTCCAAGAAAAATTAATTCAAAAACACATAGTTGCATTGAATTTAATTGGGGAACCTAATGTACTACACATAAGAAAATATACTTAAAATTTACCATTTTTCTAAAAACAATTAAATTTGACCATGTGATTTATTGGTCAATACAACCACATTGTTGAATTCAATTGGAAAATCTAAGGTAAAACAAATAAAGAATTGCACTTAAGTTTTAATCCCAATCAATACTATACTAAGAGTGTTTCTTTTTGAAAACTCCACCCGCCCCAATTTCTATCACACCAAACAAGGGAAAACTCCCATTTTCCTTCCTTCATTTTCCATTGTACTTTTTCCACCAAACTAAACAAACTGTAAACTGGAGAGAGAACGAAGATTCCAATGAGTGACTTGCACAATTAAATTTCAAGAAGCAATTTCCAAGAAGTGTGCTACCCTTGAGCTAACAAGTATGAAAAACCAACTTAAGACATGGTTTATACTTAAATTCACTTCTGGCACAAACTTATCAAGCTAAGTATCTAGCAATTCCCCACTTTAATTCTAAGGTGCAGTCATCGGCTTCATGGGGATAAAATCATGGAAAATCATCCTCAATAGGAGGGGAACTCTGTCATTGAGGATGTTTGGCAAGCGGGCAATGGGTAGAACATTTTGCTAAATCATGCTCATTGGTCAACACCGAATGGAAACAAACAGATGGAATGAAGGAAGGTTAATCCAACTCTATGATAGAAACACAGTCTTGGACATTCTGCAAAATGTTCATTCAATCACACATGAAGAAGATCAATTGATTTGGCCATATTGTTGAACAGGAGAATACACAGTGGGACAAGCTTATAAATTGATACAAACACAAAAGAGATAGAGGTCGGGTGCAACCCAGAATTCTGCTGAATTCCGTTGGCAATGCCTTCGGAAACATAAAATCCCTTACAAAGTAACAATTTTATTTGGAAATTTGTGAAAAACTCTATGCCAGTCAGGAAAGAACTCATTAATTGATCTATCACACTTCCTCAACCAAACTGTGCCTTTTGCAACAGGGAATTGGAGACTATTGACGATTGATCACTTCTCTCTTCAGTGCTCATTTGTCAGAATGGTAGCTCTCCTCTTACTCTAAGAACAGAATGTATGGATATTAGCAGAGTCTCCCACTAGGTAGCAAAATGAATTTAAAAGGCTCCCACAAAGAGGCTATAGAGCATTACCCCCATGTTAGACTGTTGTGTACTCTATGGTCTATATTGAATCATACAAAAGTACCATTTTGGGATCACTTTCAAGTTGGTACCCCCTTAAAATTCAGCTGTAAGAACCAACAAGCAAATCATACATGGGTAGCTAGGAAATATCACCTTGCACCATTTTTCCTACTTGGGTAGAGAAGCTAAATAAGAGAGGACCCAAATCACATACAGCTTTCATACAGAAGAACGAACTAGCAAATCATATATGGGTAGCTAACAAATCTCTTTATTTAAATCATCTTTCAGATCAGCAAGCGTAGGGAATAACAACAGGAAGCTACCACAAAAAGAGAGAGTATACTGTAAGAAGGTCAGGTTGGCGAGAAAATGCTGTTAGAAAGTCAGGACAATGGGAGGAGAGGGTTAGATAGAGAGAGAGGAGATTTGGTAGACTGACATGCTATCATAAATTGATATCAGGGGTTCCCAGAAATGTTGAGTTGGTAGACTGATGCAGACTACCTATGGCTAAGAAGTTCCATAAAAATAGACCCATTTTTGTTGTTTTGATTGTACTGATGTTACTTAAAAAGGCTCTGCTTTATTTGCTAACCAAGGTACTTAGACGGGATTTTATTCATTTGGCTTCCCCTCTATCATTTATGGCTATGTCCTGTTACCCAGTAAGATTCAGGTACTTAGTGTTGAAATGTCATGGTGGACCCCTAATAGGATGAGCTACTTAGCAAACATCTCTAAAAATTGTGTTTAATGGACAGTTTGTTATCACAGTTCTGTCCTTTCTGTTTCCACTGTTTTGGTCGGAATGAGGTTGAAAATTACATACAAGATACTAGATTGGCTTATGTCTATTCTGCTTTGTGTTGGTCACTCTAGTTTGATATATATGTTTTAACTATACTAAGTTTATCATAATAAAATTTCGAGAAAGTGAAATGGGAAAAGAGCCTACCTGCTACCATACTCCTTTTCGATATGTAATTATTTATTTTTAATTTATGGTTCATTGTATTACCATAATCCTAATTCCTAGACCCCAAATTTGTCCTGTTTTTCTTGATTCTATAAGCAATAAGTAACACTGTATATAATGTAATAAGTTGATAAAAGCGAGAAGTAATATTTCAGTTGGGTGAAACACCTGAAAATAGGGAATCCATTTTCCAGAAGATATTTTTTGTTGAAACAAATGCAGCCTAAATACCAAAAACTCTCTGTTAAGAATAACAAGCATGGGTCACTGAAAACTTTCTTTTGTTTCCTAGGGATCAGATTTCAATTGTTAAGTTGATTCCAAACCCAATAATCATTATGTTATGATCAAAGACATAACAGTATGATGGCTAGATATGTTTCTCAATATGAAATGACCATTACTAGAATGAGAACTGCAAGTTAGTTGATAAATAAAAGTCACAATGGACAACCTCTAAAGTGATTTTGTACTTCTACATAAAAGCAATACATTCATGTTTACAGCAGAAGGAAAGAAAACACAGCAATAACATAGATACAAAAACTTCCCAACAGCTTCACTAAATAGAACTGACCGGTCAATTAGGCTCACTGAATAAAACTAAGCTCTCCATGAGATTAGCTGTGTAAATCTGCGGTGCAAGACCTCCAGTACCAATACTTTTCTCATCTAGACTCTTAGGGTCAAATAAAATTAGATCATGAGGAGAAGATGATTTCACAATCACAAGTTCACCACTGCTCGTGCAGCCAAAGAAGTTCTCAACGTCCTTCAAATCTACAATGTTTGGAGTCCAAGAGTCAACATCACCATAAACCCCCATCACCCATATGTGGCACTTCTCAATCAAAATACCTCCAACTTCAATATAATCATTTTCAAGAATTTCAAAAGCAATCAAAGCCAGCGATCCCTTTAATGCTGCAAGTCGTTCAAACTTAAAAAATAATCCATTTGAGCAATTCTGTGGCAATATTATCTCCCGGAAGCTCTCATCATGGAGATCGAAGGACAAAATGAATTTGTGGTGAAGAGAAAATCCTATAAAGTGCAAAGCTCCATTAAAAAACAAACAGGGTGATTCATCAATCCCAGCAACAGGCCCTCTAGACCCATTAAATGACACCAACTGTTTTTGCGAATTGGTACTCATAAAGTGTAAACCTGGAATTCAAGTCCCTTATAATCCCCCGGTAGCGACGGGTTTTGTCTAACACAACGCCCAAATCTCAAAACTGTTTTTGTCAAAGTCATTGTTTTGAATATGATAATACCCAAAACCACAACCGAAAGCCTCAATAATCATAAACTTTCTAATGTTTGGGTTCCACAGATATATTTCGAAAACCCAAGTGAGACCATTTTTTCCATCATTAGAATTAGGTTTATGGATAATAAAGTCTCTGAAAAGCGAGGCAGAATAAGCCTATGCTGATGCCAACAATGCTGGCATCAGAAACTGGGATTCTCAACCTGGAAACCTCAGTCAACGTGTGATCGCTGCTGATACTGCGTACACAAAAAGTCTTGGTCCCTGGGTGAAGTGGGCACTGACCGTGCCTTACATAGTAGAAAATCATTATTATTGTTGTCGGATATTAATGATTTGACTTCTAGGTTGTGTTTGAAGTGTTTGGTAATGAAATCGGAGCTGGTGATGATGGAGTTATAGCATTTGGAAACGCACCTGAATTGCCATAAGGGTTTCACAGGCAGCCGACTCAAGATAGCAGCCATCATCGTTGGCGTTTCCATTTGGTATCTATCTATCTGAAGCAGCTTTAAGCTTATCCTACGTAAAGAAAGGGAAAGTTATCCTAGGATTTTTTTTCAAAATAACTATAGAAGTCAAACAATTTTATTAGTTAGTAACGTTTTCAAACTATTTAAGAAATTAGCAATTTGAGCATGTGAGATTCGATTTTACTGTAGCAAATCGAGTTTAAGAAACTCGATTTTTATGTGCTGATAAAGGTGACGTGGAGGTAGGATCCACGTGGAAATCGAGTCTTTAAGACTCGATTTCCTGTTCATCATCTTCTTCCTTCCTTTTTTTTTTTTTTTTTTTTTTTTTCCTTCATCTGCCGTTCTGCCGTCCTGTCCTTCTTCCCAGCTTATTCCCATCCACACAACAAAACGATTGCATGAAGTTAAACAAATTCTCCCCAACCTTCATCGCCAACCGCTCCACCTTCTTCTCCGCCGCCACGTCCAGCAATGACAGCATCGCCAAGTCCTTCATCAACACACCAATCTTCGCCGACAGTGGCGCCGCATCGGTCGCCTTCAGCTGCAGCTGCCCATCTCCAGGAGGGTCTGGCCGTGCCAGGGAAAGCACCGCGGATGGGTGAGCCAGAGTGATTGCGCCACAGAACTGGAAGGCGGAGCCGGGGGCTTGCATGTAGACAGCGAGGGCCTTGTCCGTCGGGAGAGTGAAGGAGTTGAGGAGGAATATGCAGAGCTCGCAGACTTGGTCGTAGGCTTCGCCCACGAAGGTGTTCATGTTGAGGACCCAGTGGAAGGTGTCGATTTGAGAGAAGCTCGAGATCCATTGGGAAACTGCGGTTTGGGAACACGACACCGAACATTTTTGGAAGAAAAAGAAGAGAATATTTTTTAACAGGAAATCGAGTATTATAGACTCGATTTCCACGTGGATACTTGCTCCACATCAGCTTTACCAACACACAAAAATCGAGTCTCTTAAACTCGATTTGCTACAGTGAAATCGAGTCCAACATACTCGAATTGTTAGTTTCTTAAATAGTTTGAAAACGTTACTAACTAATAAAATTGTTTGAATTCTATAGTTATTTTGAAAAAAAATCCGTTATCCCAGGCAAACGTAAGTTCACACTTAAGTACGTATAAATATATTCCAAGATACAATTTCAAGATAATGTTAACCATGTCAAAAACTTTTCAAAGTCGAACAATTTAATTCTTGTTAAAGTCAATTTAGCCCCTAAACAGGCACACTATCAAGCAGATTTACAGTATACAGTAGCTTGTGCGAATGCTCTTAAGATACTTGCGTAGCTGTAAAATTTAAGGAAATGACACTTTAGCCCATTTTAACTATTTACCACCTACAAAAATGCACAATCATCCCCTGGAAATTAATGTCAGCGTAACAGCGTGCGTTCCTTGTTTGGTTAAGGTTTAAGTTTGTGCGTTTGTTTGTTTGTTTTATTTTACTCTATTTTTATTTTTATTGTTTTTATTTTTAAAAAATTTTTAGGTGAGTCTATTTGGTGGTTAAGTTGGATGAAAAAAAAAGTCATGTGTGAGTTTGCAATCGTTTGGGCCCATTAAAAGAAGGCACATATATGCATTATCAACATAAAGATCACCTGGTTTATCAAAAAAAAAAAAATACATAAAGATCACCTGTTGTTGTGTTGAAGTCCAATCCTAATAGATGCCCACAAATGTGCTCCTTTTGATCATGATCGTGTGACCTTTCACAACCCTTCGTCAACAATACGAATAGTAACATAAGCTGTTGAAAATTGAATTAGACAATCTCACTACATGAAATTTAGGTGTAAGGTTGCTTACTATGATCTCTTTTAGTTTAGACTCAGTAAAAGTGGGAGCTTTGTGCATTGATTACAACGACAATCTCACTCTATGAAAACATTCATATCTAATGACCCAACTATTGCTTGTGCTTATATGGTGTAACACTTTTTGATGTTACAACCTTCAATAGCTCTTTTATTATACTAGCATTTTGAGAATCTCTTCGTTAGCTAATTTATACTTTTTGTTCTTTACATGCATGTCAAATTTCGTATTAATAAAAAATTATTTACTATATGATCCATAAACTCTTGTTTTACATATAATTTTAAACATTTATGATGAGATAATTATTTATACCTAATCATCTTGATATTTTGTAAACCAAGAGAGATAACAAGGTAATGAAATCAAACAGTTTATTGGTCAAAATGTTATATTTAAAGGGTTGTAGGGTGCACCAGAGAATCTTGTTAAAATTGCAGAATTTTGAAACTTTTAAAGGGTGTTCATGATTAATTAGGATCATTTAAAATATAAAATTCTAAAGGTAGTATCATTTTTAGAGTTCCTAACATCTTATCACCCACAGTGAGCTAAATAAATTTGATTTTGCTACCTTAAGATAATATTGGAGTATGCGATTAAAGAAGTTAACAATAACAAACACATGTAACTTTTAAGCCTCACTGTGCGGATTAGTTTGTTGAAATTATCATGACATTGTTTAAACCCATGAATTAATATTTTTTTCGAATATATAATTTACCTTTTTTGTGATTAGGCTACAAATAGGTTGCGCAGAGAAAAACACTTTTTTAATAAAGTAAAATAACCTGGGATGGTCGATCTCTTCCTTAAAGATTATGAGGAGTCTTCAAGACTTTCTTATAATTCTTTTTTTCCTATATAATAAACATTCAATAAGATTTGAAATCATGACACCCTCTTATTGATGATTATTCTTTATTATCATCAGTTAAGATATTGGTTGATTTTTAGAGTAGGCAAAATTCGCACTATAGTTTATAGGAGACATCTTCATGTGGTTAGATTTAAAGGATATAATAAAAAATGTTTGGCTAGAAGAAATGATATTATGCTTATCATAAACTACTTTGACACTTTTTTGGCGGTAACAAGGGTTTTGCTTTAACACTACCAAAATATATTATTTTATCTAAAAGGAAGACAAAAAAAAGGCCAAAATACATTTTTGGTCCTTGAAATTTATCTACTAAAGGTTTTCAGTTCCTATAGTTTCAAATGAGTTCTAAGACCGATTATTTTCCAAAATAGAGTTTAAACAAATTACTAATAATCTTTACAAAAGCCTAGAATAAATCTTTTTTTTTTTTTTTTTTCATATAAGTAACCAAGAATTGAAAGATAAGAGGAAGCTCACATAATAGAGCCTCTTAAAGTTATAGTTATTATTCCTGTAGCTGTGTGTAAGATTCTATCAGTTAATATTGGTTGTAGTACCCTTAACAATGGGTACTGTGAGAGACGTGTCATTCAAAAAAGAGATTCGGGTACCTTTTTAGGGCACCTCTCTTTTTGGTTAAGTGGTATGGAGTTGCCACTTATTTTTTATGTACAAAAAATAAGAAAAACTAAATAAAAATACATGGCTGAATTGTCCTTTTCATTGATTGAATAATAAAATACATTATTGAAAATTTGAACGTTACACAGCTTTAGGTCCTAGTTACACTCTACCAAATATACAAGGTTTTTTGTCCTAGTTACAATTTGCCTAAAAATAAAAGTAAAGATAAGACTAGATCTACTTAACCAAAGATCTAAATCCGGAGGCTAGGTTACGGAATGGGAAGGTGCTAGGCACCCATTCTGCCCAGACAGAGTCTGGTCTTTTAGACTGTTGTGACCCATGTACCATTTTATGCATGTCATGAATGATATGTTGAACACGTGACACTAAGATTAAATCACACAAATTTATTTATGAATGAAGTCTCTTCTTTTGTTTAAAAATTCAAGTCTATTTTGATTGGTAAAAAAATGGTTTTTTTTTTTTTTTTTGGGATAAAAATTCAGATATGTTTTTATTGTATAAAATATAGTCTTTTGATTTGAAAATGTGTCAGATTTGTTTTTAAAAGAAGTAAAAAAAAAAAAAAAAAGGTTTTTGATAACAGAAAAATCAGATCTGTTTTTTATATGTTTAAAAAATATGGAAAAGATTTTTTAAGAAGAGAGTTTCACCCATAACTTAAATTTATGCAACATTAACTAAATCAAACACAAACATAGTAGTACATGATCTCTTTCTTTATTTCAACAATTTTCATGTATTAAAAAATCAGATTTGTATCTTACGAAAGATACAAATTAGTTTTGATTTGAGAAAAATTTAGACCTGCATCTCATAAAGATGTAGATCTCTTTTTTGTTTGAGGAAAATTCAGATCTACATCTAAGAAAGATGCAAATCTGTTTTTATATTGAGAAAAACTCAGATCTACATCTAGAAAAGATGTAGATATTTTTTTTATTGAGAAAAATTTAGATTTACATCTAGAAAAGATGCAAATATGTTTTTATATTGAGAAAAATTCATATTTACATCTAGGAAAGATGTAGATCTGTTTTATTTTAATAAAAAGAATTATTTACATACAGATTATTGACATGTAAGAAAGAGATTCTAACAATCACATAAAAAACAAATAACAATTCATGTTATGACTATTTGAAAAAGAAAGAGATATAACATGCATCATCACATCATAAGAAAAAGGGTTAAGAAACAACCTCTTACATAAGCACTCTTCATTCTTGAGAGGATGTTTTAGGGTTCAAAGAAAACTCAGATCTACATCTAGAAAAGATGCAGATATTTTTTTTATTGAGAAAAATTTAGATTTACATCTAGAAAAGATGCAGATCTGTTTTTATATTGAGAAAAATTCATATTACATCTAGGAAAGATGTAGATCTATTTTATTTTAATAAAAAGAATTATTTACATGCTGATTATTGACATGTAAGAAAGAGATCCTAACAATCACATAAAAAACAACTAACAATTCATGTTATGACTATTTGAAAAAGAAAGAGATATAACATGCATCATCACATCATAAGAAAAAGGGTTAAGAAACAACCTCTTACATGAGCACTCTTCATTCTTGTAAGGATGTTTTAGGGTTCAAAGAAACTTATTCAGTTCTCCTTGAAACCTAAAAACCCTAATTTCTATAGCAAAACTCAGAGAGAGAATCAGAAAATATGGGTGATTTGAGAGCCTAAAATGTATGCCTCTCAGAGCGTAAAAAAAAAGGTGTTGAATTATGAGGTCCAGTCTCTATTTATAGAGGTTTGAGGACTCTAAAAAATAGGTACGAATGATTAGGGTTTGAATCTGGATGTATCTTTTTGTGAAAAGGTCGAAAAGGGTGTGCATTATCGTCACCCGAAGGCCGTTGGGCCAAAGCCCACATGATGGCAACTCGGCACTTTCAAAGTGCCATTCGACACTCCAAAAGTGCCGAATTGGCCTTGGATACCGAACGCACTTTCATGTTTAAGTGCCAATTGGACTCTCTTTCTAGGGTTTTCTGGCCGATCCTTGTACCTAGATGCGTTTTCATCCTTTGTCTATGATTTTTTATCTCATTTCTGGATAATTCAGGTTTTTTAAGAACAATTATATTGAATGATTATCTTGAACAATTATCTTGTAAATAAAACCCTTAAAATAAATCTCGATAAAGTTCAGATTATCCACAATTTTATTGTTATCCAATCATCCTTTTTATTCCTATGCATGCATCTCTATCTTAAACCTTAATTATCAACCAATCACAAAATTATTTAATTAATTTTAATTGTTTGGCCAATTAGAATTAATTTAAATAAATCGTGTGTGGTCAACTCTTCCTAGACACAATGCATATGGACTGTGTAGACTTGATCATGCGATATCTTTCGATTTGATGGTTTGATTTAGAAATTGGAAACACCGTTGTGACCGACCGTTAGAATCTCAAGATCATTTTTATGATGTGTAATGAATGACATGATGCATGTAATGCAAAGACAAAATGATGTATGTAGTCCAAGAACAGAATTGATGCATGTGATGCATTTATGATTTTTGAGGTACATGGATGGACATTCGAGTCATTCTCCTTGATTAAATCATGGGTGCAAAATTGAGTGTCTACAAGTATAATGACCCATTAATCATTTATATCTAATAGAACCCATTGTCAAGGGTCATAAGTAAAATTTTGGAGCTCAACGTACTCCCAGCTGGAGGGGATGTTGATAAATCGGGCATAACTTATAACCTCGTTACTTAGGTATACAAATTGGGAAAAATGGTGATGATGCTGCATCTAAGACAAACTCTGAGTTGCCTTAGATGTCCATGTGTTGGTGTAATAACAAAGTTAGACACATTGAAACAAGTGCTTGGCTAATGGTATTAATCCCAACCAAATGTACGTGTACAATTGCCACTTCATTTATTGCAATTCATCACACATTAATTATATGTTTAGGACGATTGAGGTCAGTTATCAATGCATGTAACTAATTCTTTCTGTGTGCCTTGTTGATGTTAAGAAGAGAAGTGCATACTAGTAGAATTCTCTGCATATACATTCTTTGGATGTACTTCAAAAGCATTTGAAACCTGATTAGTTTCATCAACAATGTTGAAAAGCTCAAGATCCACCAAGTGCAAAGGCCTTGCTCATGCCACCAAATCACTAACATTGTTCTACATACATGTTTCTTCTATCCAAATTATAATACACAATCATTCCCATACACTAAGGTTGTGTTTGGATGGCAACATTTGGATTTGGATTTGAAATCTATTGTTTTCAAATGCCTTGATTTGAAATCCCTTAATTTTAAAATTCCTTGTTTGGGTCTTTTTAAACAAAGAAGAATTTGAAATTTCATTCTTTGGATACCTAAATTTGGTTTTGGATTTAAGATCAATAAAATATTTTTTTTAATTATTATTTTTCTTAATCTTTCTACATTTTAATATTAGTGCTAACATTTTTAATAAATACATGAGGTGATATTAATAATTCAATTGATCATAATGACCAGATATCTTAGTAATAGACAACTAAAAAATATCTTGCCAGTTATTGACAACTAAAATATTTATATCAACTAGACTGGAAACCCAAATGCATGGATTTCTTCACAACATTCAAAATCTCAAACTAAAAAATTATTCTAAAGTTCATAACAACTAAAAAGTTATATGTCAAGAGAGACAAATTAAATAGTTCAAAATAAGAAAATTACACATATATAAATATAAATATAAATATAAAGTCTCAAGTAACACAACGATGCCGAGATTGATATTCCTTAAACATTTCCTTCGCCAAAGTATCTCGAAAGGTTGTCCACTTTTTTGTTGAATGGACATATCTCTTCCATTGTTAGCAAAGAAAATCCACGAAATCACATCAAACAAATCAATGTAATTGCAACTACAAATATGAATAATAAATAATTAACACAAATAAAGGTAAGCAGACCAGTAAATACAAGAGTAACACCTGGTTATATTTAAAAAGAGGTAGCTATTAAAATTCAGAAGTAATAGGAACTCTAGTAAAGTCAGATTTCTTTCTAGTAAATTCTAATAAAATCTTCTCCAACAGTCCACCTATAGTCAAATGAAAGGCTGAAGCATCTCATCTTTCCAATGTATTAATTATAGTGTTTGATGGCCTTTTTTAAATAATATAAAGCACAATTAAATCACAATATGGTGTTCTATAGGTCAGTAACTCCTTTCTTTATGTAAACTAGAAGGGATTACAATGCTCCCAATTGAATTAATGGTATCGGGGATGCAGCTTGTCTCATGATTGAATTTTTTATCAGGTTCTAGTCATGGGATTCCAAATGTTCTAAAATTATGTGATTGAAGCTTCTAGTTTTTACATCTATTCCATGTTATCACTACAAGTCCTCCTTTGTTGAGAAGAACATTTTCTGGGATGACTTCTAGACTTTTGAATTGCCAGAACATATGCCAAGCATTGCCAATGTACATTATGTTTTTCTTCCGTTCTTGAATTGAAACATTGCTAGTCTTTATGCAGGGAACAATGACTAATAAAAATAAATCAGTACAACTGCTTTTTTGTTTTTGTTATAATTGTGCTTACATATATAATATGTTCTCATCAAGAATCTGTCTTGTTTTAGGGGTCATAAAATAGGATGGTTGATATATAAAGAGTTGTGTATGAGACAGATAACCTAATGTGATATGATGCCCTTCAATTATATTTCAGCATATACAGTCATACATTAGTACTTAAAAAAGAATAGTAAATATCTTTTGGTATCTAAATCAGATTCTTTCTGTCACGATGGCGGAGAATGTTATCAATAGTTTTGGGAATATGAAGTTGACCACAGAGGAGGAAGAAGTCATTACTATATCGGATGAAGGCCGTAAGGAAGAAATTGAAAGTTGCACCCTAAGTTTGATTGGAAAGTTCCTTACGTGCAAGCATTTTAACAGAAAGGCGGCCTAATCTACATTGAGAAGAGCATGGGGGCTTGAGGATGGGCTGCAAATCATTGAAGTCGGGTCTAACCTGTTTCATTTTAAATTTGACTCAGAGTTTGAGTTGGTTCGGGTGCTGAAGGGAGGTCTGTGGACGTTTGACAACCAAGTCCTTTTGTTGCGCAAATGGCAACTAGGGATGATGGCAAAGAATGTTCAATTTGATACGGTCTCCCTATGGGTGCAAATATGGGGAGGTCCTTTTGATATGGCCTGCCCAAAAGTTGTGGAGGAGGTGGGCCGACATGTAAGGGAGGTTGAAGAAGTTGAGAAGCACCGACGACAGGATCTGCAAAATTTGTTCATGCAAGTTAAGTTGGCTATCCCAATATGGAAACCAATGAGGAAGGGAGCTTTTCTAGCAAGGTTAGATGGAAAAAAGATTAGGGTGTCTTTCAAGTATGAGAGACTACTAATGTTTTGCCACCACTATGGTCTATTAGGGCATGATCTGAAGCATTGTGCCAGCTACTTTGCCGTCACCAAAAATATCAAGGATGCACCATGCCAATATGGGGAGTGGTTGAAAGCAAATGGAGGGAGACGATTGGCAGGTCGTGGGAAGGACTTCCGGGTTGACCTGGCGGTATATGAAGGAAGTCGGAATTCGGCCAATCAGGGGGGGGGGGGGCGGCGGAGGAGGAATACAACCATGCAAATCCTAGCGCACACGTGGAAAGTGAAAAAGGAAAGAGCGGTAATTTAGGGACGGTTCTAGATCACGCAATTAATGTCCCTGAAGTTTCGCAGGATGGTGACACGTTTATGAGATGGAAGGTATCAGATTGCATGGGCAATAGCTCACAGGATTTAATTCACGTAACTGAAGGAAATAAGGAGGGCGCTAGCGTGAATGTGCAAGGTAACGAGTTGAAGGAAGGGCTAGCGCACATGGAATATAGGGAGGACGATGGGTTGAAAAATTGAAAAAATAGGCCTACTTGGACTAGGCTGGCTTGTATGGTTGAGGGGCAGGAAGTATCAACCTAACAAACTCCTATGATATTGGGTAAGTGAGGGTTACAACAAAGTGGAGAGTTTTCTGAAACAAAGGTGAAGGGGCACGCAAAAAAACGTGAAAAGCTGCATGAAGTTAGAATTGATATCGAAGCGACGAGGGTGCATGACCACCCTCACCGGGCACAATGAAAGTGCTAAGTTGGAACTGCAAAAGGCTTGGGAATCTTTGGACAGTTCGAGGCCTTCACAAACTCGTGAGGGAACAAGCTCCCAAGGTGTGTTTCTTAATGGAGACTCGCCTAGATAAGGAAGGTTTTAACAAGCACTGCAAAGAATTACTATTCAGAATAAATTGATAGTAAAGAATCCGAACATAGGGGGGGTTTGGCACTTCTTTAGAAATCTGAGGTTCAACTTGACGTGGTTAACTACACAGAGAATCATATCTTGGCTAAAGTTGTGGAAGAGGATGGCTTTGAGTGGTATTTGACAGGCTTTTATGGTTGGCTCAAAGCTAGCCAAAAACATAAATCTTTGGATCTCTTGTCACACCTATCCACGTTTGTTAAGGGGCCATGGTGTTGCATTGGAGATTTTAATGCTATCTTACTCTCATCAGAGAAGCAAAGTAAGCACCCACCACCGTATAAGCAGATGGAGGAATTTGGATTAGCGTTAGACTCATGTGGGTTGGTTGATATGGGATTTCATGGTTACCTGTTTACTTAGAATAATAAAAGACCTAGGGATGCTAACACAAAGGAGAGGCTGGATCGGGCAGTAGCAAACTTGGGGTGGAGGGCGAGGTTCCTAGCTAGTACAATTACACACTTGTTCTCTCATGCGTCGGATCATGCCCCACTTATGCTACAAACCATGACAGACCACATGTTGAGAGGCAGAGGGGTGAATGGCTTCAAGTTCGAAGAGGCATGGTTACTATGGATAATTTTGAAAGGATGGTGGCTGATTCGTGGGCTGATGGGCATAGAAGGGCAGGTTCGGCCTTGTCCATTATTAAAGATAAAATAGAGAGCTGTGGGTCAGAATTGCATGTGTGGGGTTCCTCAAAAACAAGACAAATTGTGGATGAGATAAAAAGATTACAAACTTTGATGGAGAACATTAATAAATGTGAGCCTTCTGAGGAGTCAAGGGCAGAATTTTTGGAAGCTAGTAAATCACTTGGTGTGTTACTCCTTAAGTAGGAAATTTTTGACACCAACGCTCTCGGGTTTCTTGGCTCAAATATGGAGATAAAAACACGAAATATTTTCATTCCAAGGCTTCGCAAAGGCGAAGAAGTAACTTTATCCAAGGAATTAGAGACCAGCATGACAATTGGGTGGAGGAGGTGGATGATATTGTTGGAGTGGCAACCGAATACTTGGGGTCCATTTTTAGTTTAGGTGGTAGCAACAGAATGGAAGAATGCATTGACTCAATACCTCACAAAGTGACAGATGAGATGCGGGAAATTTTGTCCAGTGAATATAGTGCAGAAGAAATTAAAGTAGCGTTGTTTCAGATGGGACAAACCAAGGCTTTTGGACCAGATGGTGTGAATGCTCTTTTTTACCAAAAATTTTGGCATATTGTAAGCAATGATGTGATTGCTGCTGTATTAGATTTCTTTAATTTTGGTATTATGCTACCTGAAATAAATTATACCCACATTATTCTTACCCCAAAATAAAGTCTCCGGCGAAAATTACAAATTATAGACCAATTAGTCTTTGCAATGTAATTTACAAAATTATTTCAAAGGTCTTGGCCAATAAACTTAAGATGATACTCCCCCAGTTAATTTCTCCTTCAGAAAGTGCTTTTGTTCCTCGTTGCTTGATTACTGATAATGTGTTGGTGGCATATGAAACCTTGCATGCTATGCACAATAGAAGATCTGGTAAAAAAGGCTTCCTTGCTTTAAAACTGGACATTAGTAAAGCTTATGACAGAGTAGAGAGGGGTTTTCTAAAGGGCATTATGTCTAAAATGGGCTTGCCAGATATGTGGATTGATAGAGTTATGTGTTGTGTGACATTTGCTTCCTTCTCTATGTGCATTAATGGAAAAGCTTATGGTAATATTCGCCCCTCAAGAGGGCTCAGCCAAGGTGACCCCTTATCCACTTATTTGTTCCTTCTCTGTGCAGAAGGCTTTACATCCCTACTTACTAGAGCATAAGATGAAGGACGTATCAATGGGGTGGCCATGTGTAGAAGAGGACCATGTATATATCACTTGTTATTTGCAGATGACTCTTTATTGTTTTGGAAGGCTACTCAAGGGGAGGTGCAGGTTATTACTGAACTGTTGCAGACATATGTAGATGCCTTGGGACAATGCATTAATTTTGATAAATCCTCGGTTTATTTTAGTACTAACACAGCCTCGGACCAAAGGGAGAGAACTAGGGTGGAGTTAGAGGTTCGAGAGGTGGACATGTTTAAATCTTATTTGGGGTTACCCATATTGGTAGGCCGGGCCAAATATCAAACCTTTTCTTTCATCAAGGATAGAGAATGGAAGAAGATCCAGGGTTGGAAGGGACATATGTTGTCAAGAGCAGGAAAGAAAGTCCTTATTAAAGCAATAGCGCAATCTATCCCTACATATACTATGGGAGTCTTTCTTTTACCGGTGAAGCTTTGTAATGACCTAAATGCTATGTGTGCGAGGTTTTGGTGGGGGCAGATTGGTAATGAAAGGAAAATCCATTGGAAGAGCTGGAATGCACTAGTGTAGCCTAAAAAGGAGGGGGGAATGGGGTTTTGTGATTTACGAAATTTCAATCTTGCAATGTTGGCCAAGCTAGGATGAAGGCTACTGCAAGAAGAGAACTCTTTGGTGTATGGCTGTTTTAAAGCTAAGTATTTCCCACGTAGCTGTTTGTTACAAGCATTAGATATGCCCAATAGCTCTTGATTGGAAAAGCTTATTGGTAGCCCAACCACTGCTGAAGAAGGGAAGTTGTTGAAAGGTAGGGAATGGCAATTCTATTTGGATCTTGCATGACAAGTGGATTCCAAACCACCCAGCCAATCAAGTATTATAGCAACCAATTGATGTAGATGGTGAAGGGAGAGTCAATATGCTAATGGATGAGATAGTGCATGAATGGGACCAGGGGTTAATTAGAGAGAAGTTCTCCAGGGACAACACGGAAGCCATACTTCGCGTCCCCGTAAGCAGAAGATATGTTTCGGACACTATGGTGTGGCTTCCTACTAAAGATGGAATTTATTTAGTTAAATCATGGTATTTTATAGCCAGGTTTCTCTCTAAGGAAATGAACGGTATGGAAGAAAGTTCAGTTGAGCAGAACAGGGGTCGATATGGCCGAGGTTGTGGAAGCTCCATTTACCAAATAAGATCAAAATATTTGGGTGGAGGGCGTGCCATGATATCTTGCCAACGAAAGATAATTTGGCTTGGCGAAGAATATAGAGGATAGTGTTTGTGAGCTTTGTACGCAAGGATTAGAATCGGGTCTCCATGTTTTGTGGGAGTGTGGAGTAGCTAGGGATGTTTGGGCAGGCAACAAGGGAAGGTTGCAGAAATGTGTGGGTGGACAAGCTGACTTCATCCATTTGTTTGAGGAATTGACGAACAAGTTGTCAAGGGAGGAGCTCGAATCTTTTTTGGTGCAATGCTGGCTCATTTGGAACCAAAGAAACTCTGTCTTACACGGAGGCACCTTGTAGGATCCTTCCCGACTTGTTCAACGAGTTGTGGACCTACTGGGAGAATATAATGAGGCGTAAGGGCAGTTGGTTATCTATTCACATCTCGTTCCAGTGCAATAGTTGGAGCCACCAGCGGATTTTTCCTATAAGGTAATTGTTGATGCGGTTGTCTTTGCTGATATAAAGGCATCAAGAATTGGAGTGGTGGTGCGCAGTGAGAAGGCAGAAGTCATGGCGTCCCTAGCAACCAAGGGACCACCGGTATAAGAGAGTGAGGAAGCAGAAGTGCTAGCATGCCAGAAAGCTTTGGAGTTCGCCATGGATGTAGGCTTCATGGACGTGGACGTGGTGCGGGAAGGAGACAACTTGAGTGTGATAAGGTCTATCTCAATTAGAAGAGCCAATAGATCACGGTTGGGTCATATCTACGAGGACATCTAGTGTCTTGCAGCAGGTTTCCGAAACTTTACTGTCAATTTTGTTAAGCATAGTGCAAATGCTGTAGCCCACTCACTAGCTCGTTTTGCTCAGAATGTAGATGATGAACTAGTTTGGCTGGAGGACTCTCCACCACCAGCTCTTGAAGCACTATATCTTGACTGATCTTGTTGTTTTAATCAATGAATGATATTGGATTTCGCCTTCAAATTTTTTTTTTTGAATTTCTCAAAAATCTAATTAGTAAGAAGCAAAAACATAAATATTGAATAGAAAGAAGAAGACTCACCAACTGCCCAAATGCTTATTCCATTTTTTTTTAATTTTCTAATTTTTATTGTCTTCTTTGATTGGATCAAGCCAATAAAATTGTCCCTTAGACCTTAAAAGAAATTTAACTTCAAGTCCTCAGCCTGCAAACACAAAGAAAGGCTATTACATTAAAAGTCAAGAGCCATGAGAACATATAAATGTCTATAAAAGAAAAATAGCAGGTGAGCATAACAGAAAAGAATATATCAAAATAGTGATGAAAACAAGATTGGGTACTAGAAAAAATTGGAAGTTTTGAGACTGCAAAGTTTGAATCAAATGAAAAGGTGCAGTCATGAGTTCTAGGCAAACATCTTAAGCAGAACTGTAGTAAAAACATGTCCATGTCCAACTACCAAAAAACTAGGGTATTCTAGCCTTTTACCCTTATTTTTAAAAATATTTGGCAATATGCCCCTGTTTTGAAACTCGATTTTCTCAAAATCGAGTTTTAATGAAAAACTTGATTTGTTTAAAATCGAGTTATGCTTGATCAAACTTAAAAAAAAAAAAAATTGCATGGAACTCAAGTTCATGGAGCTCGAGTTCCATTTAAAACACCACTATAGGGCTTGAAAACGCCGCTATAGGGCTTCCTGAACCTGTATGGGCCGATCAAACTTATAAAAAAAATTTGCATGAAAAAGCTATTATAGGGCTTTAAAACACCACTATAGGGCTCCCTGAACTTGGTAAGGGACGATCAAACTTAAAAAAAAAATTGCATAAAAACGCCACTATAGGGCTTTAAAACGCCACTATAGGTCTTCTTGAATGCCGCTATAGGTATGGAACTTGGGCTCCATGAACTCGAGTTCTATGCAATTTTTTTTTTTTTTTTTTTTTTTTTTTTTTTTAAGTTTGATCGCCACATACTCGATTTTCTACCAATTGAGTTTTTTGATTGAAACTCAATTTTAATAAAATTGAGTTTTGAAATAAGGGCATGAACCTAAATAGTTTCAAAACAGGGGCATATTGCCAAATATTTTAAAAAATAGGAGTAAAAGGCTAGAATCCCCCAAAAAACCAATTCATGCATAAGATGTCTCACTACGTAGAAGCATTGTTGCACAATTATTTAAATATTTATCATGTAAACACAAGAACATAATATAAGACTCACGAGTCTCTTTGCTAAACCAAAGAGAGTTGAATTTGAAATCCTTTAACAAAAACCAATGGACAAAAATACATACCAATATAAACAGCTTCACTGTAGAAAGTGAAAGAGAAAGCTTGGGAAAATTTTATCTTCTCTTTGACGGTAGTCAACTTAGTCAACTATAGAGAATTTTCCCGGAAACCGATTCTCAAGAAGTAAGGCAAAACTAATTAAACATGAAATCCATTTGAAAGCAACAAGTACCATTGATATTGCTTCACAGCAGAGTCTAAAAAAAAAAGCCTGTCTGTGCTTTGGGAATTCAACCACAGGAAACAAACCTAGAGGCACGCATTGCAAACTGTATATCTCTTGTTAGTTACGTATAAAACTATGAAAAAATTAGTTCCCAATTTCTCTTGGACTCGGATGTTTTCCTTGTAATGTATGTACATCAAAGTAGCTCAAAATCTCAGACTAAAAACTCATGCATTAAAATACATAGCTGACAGATGCATTTCATTAAACAGTTCATTGCATTTTAATTAGACCAACTTTGAACTCTAAAAAAAATAAAATCTCCAAAAATTTCTTAATAAAACTAAACTAGCCCATGCTTACTAGTAGATACAGACCCATATAGAAAAATCCAAATGAAAACCACACAACCCAAATACAAACAAAATTAGAAAGAAATACATAAAACAAAATGGTTATCTTTTATATAGGACAGCAAGAGATTATCTAGATCATTCTCATTCATCTAATGAAATTATTTCAAATAAATTGCATCATTTTTTCTCTCTCAAGTTAAAAAGGAAAGAAAAATTACAATTTTTATTAATTTAATTAAAAATACTAGATTATTATTTATGATTGAAATTTTATCACACTGAAAAGAAAAACATCATAAAATCTAAAATTAGACCAGAACATGTAGTAAGATTAAGGAAAAAAAATCTTAGAGAGAGCAGCTAGAGTATATTAGGGAAGAGAAAGGTGATTATGAAAAATTAAGAAGGAAGAGAAAAAGATGAGAGAAATAAAGTGAGTGGGTAATTGAGGTAGCTAGAGTTTGCAACATGACAAAGTATAAATATGGGTAGGGTTATGGTGGGTTAGAAATATCTCAACTTGTTATCCAACTTGACTCACTAATTTAGTTGTCTAACCTGCCCAACTTAACCTATTGCACTTAATGGATTTGCACAAATTGGGTTGGGCGAGTTGGTGGGTTAGACATTTTTTTTTTCACTGCCCTAAGCACAAGTAACATTGTCTCTGGGAATTTAAATTTGTTAGGAATACTAATAAATACTAGTTAAGCAACAAGACTCTTGACATAATACAACTCTCTTAAGGGTAATTTTTTTCCTTAACTTTTTTTTTGGTATAAGATAAATACTAGTTAAGCAAAGATGGTGTTGTTTTCCAAGAAACTTGTGAAGCCAATGTAAGGTTGAATTTATTCAATTATGTGTTGGCCTTATTCCGTGTCAAATTTACTTGTAATTCAGCAATTAGAAACCCTGTATTTAGGTGAGAATTTTGTAAGGGTTGTGTGTGAGAGAGTGTGAAGAATTGATCAAGTGTGTGCATTAAGAAGCATTCTCGCGACTGACTAGCGAGTGGTGCCTCGCCAAAATCATGTACACGTGTGAAGCATGCAGGATGTTAAAGGGTTAGTACAACTGGATCACTATAGGACAAAAAGTACAGTCTATATTTGGCGACTGGAACTTGCGACTTGTCCTAGTCGTGAGTGACTTGCCAAAGCTCCTTGTTTTGTGGTAAAATGACTTTTCACATTCGTTCTCATACTTTACTATAAATATCCTTATACCCACGAAATGCAGAGGGCTTCCATAGAGAATTTTGAGAGATAAACCCTAGAGAACAACAAGATTGATTCATTCACAATCTTATACCTTTGATTCTCAAATTCCTCTACTCTTACCTTCTCCATTGTCATACCCTTGAGAGGATCTTTAGTCCCTACCTCACCATTTTCACATCAGTGAGAAGGTAATTTGGTGCTTGGGAAGCAGTTCAAAGAGGACCAATTCATTTGGTTAATGCAATGGGCTTATTGCGGGATCCGGAAAGCTAGAGAAGACATGGTTAGGCTTAATCTTGTTAGTGCAAGAAGCTTGGAGGGCTTAGGTGAATTGGGTAGATTAGGCGCATTGGGTAGATTAGGCTTAGAGGGTCTATTGCTATTCATGTATTCTAATTGATTTTCTAGTGGATCATTTTACTGCTTGGAGGGCGGCAGAGAGGTTTTTCGCCGAATTCTTCGGTTTTCTCTTCGATAACACATGCCCATGTTATCTTTGTGTTTGCATCTCTCTTCCCTACTCTTTTCCTTTTAATTGCAGTTGTGTTTGTGATTAATTATGGTTTAGAGTGTTTTACCAATTTGGGTATAACTTATATTTATCATTCCGCACATACATTATTTGAGTATAAGCTTGTGTTGGTAATTTTATTATTGGGGGTCTAAACATTCACTAGTGTTTTACACACCAAGTGAACATTCAACCAACATTAAGGTTACTCGAAACCACTTGGGTCGGGTGCTAGCTTACATGTCTAAAAGGATTGGCCTTCCATCTTTGATTACGACAATAGAATGTTTGGCAGTTGTTTGAGCTCTTAGATTTTCTAGTGAGTGTGGCTTCTCCTCTTTTATACTTAAGGGTGATTCTGAAATTGTTTGCAAAGCTCTTAGGAGTGAAGATGAGTTGTTCACTCCATTTGGTCATTTGAGAGCTAAAGCTAAGTCCCTTGTAGAGTCCTCTCGTGTAGTTAATTTCTTTGATACACATAGACAAGGTAATTTTGTAACTTATAACTTTATTAGACATGTTAAGGGTTAATTAGTGTGGATGTAAGACGTTCCTCAGCACCTTAATTATGTAACTTTTGGTTTTTGGCTAAGAATTTTTTCCAATTAATGGATGCAATTTTATTCTTAAAAAAAAAAAAAACTAAAACTAAGGGTCCATTTGTTACCATCGTTAAAACTACAGTATTTAGTTTATTTGACTATTTAACTTTTGCTACTATTTATGAGTCTCACGGCACTTTTTGGTACTATTCATGGATCTTACAATATTATTTCTGTTAACTTTTACCTTTATTTATAGTAATTTTAGTAAAAAAATTTTAATTTCAACAAAATAAGTAAATTCAAAACAGACCCTAAAACTGTTAATATTTTACTTGAATTAATCATTCAGTATTGCTCAGTCTTATTCACAGGCACAAACACCGATAATATATATATATATATCTATATCTATACTACTATTTAAGGGGCTTCTCCTGTTTGGATTCCTCATTTTTTATGCCCAAAATATCCTCATCATATCCATTTAAAAGTTTTCAACTAATGGAAATAAATATGTAAATTAAAACTCCTACACTTTAAGACCCACAAACTCACGTACGCTTTGCAGTTTCTATTTCACTTTCTATCTCTCATTCTTCTTCATATTGAAGACATTTAGTTTAGCTCTACATCCTCCTTTCTTTTTCTTTAGATTAAAGAGAAAACATTTATTGTCAGAGGCTCTAACAAATTTTCAGGCTCTATCTTTTGCAAATTCTTCTTTGTTTTCTTTTCTTTTCTTTTGTTTATGATTGGCTTTCTTTAAGTTCTACTTTCTTTTTCTTTTTTTATATTTATCACGTTAACTCTTTTTTTTCTTTTTTCAGTTTCTTTTCACGTTCAATGTAACCACCACTTGCAATCGGAACATCAAATTGAGATATTTGAAGTACCCTTTTGGAAGGTTCGGGTAAAAGTGCTGTTTCCTATACTTTGAGTTTAGAGATAACTTGCAATTACCGCCAACCCAGTATCGATTTTCGTGGCTTGAAAAATCCCCCCGATAAAAACTCTGTTATTCTCACAAATAAAGTTAAAAATTTTGCTGGATATTTTGTCCTTGGTTCAGCCCCTACTGCTCACTTTTGTTAATGTAATTTTAAAGGATCAAGCCTAGCTTGATGATGTTTCTCTGAGTTTAGAGATAACTTGCAATTCAGTGCAAGACCTAGTTCCACCGCCAACCCAGTTTCACCACCAATTCAATGACCTTTTTGCTTTTTTTTTTTTTTTTAGGTTTCTTTTTTCAGTTTCTTTTCATGTTCTATTTTTTTTTTTATAAATATTTTTACTCTATTTGGTTCGTTGATGATGTGGTGAAAAGATTTTAAAGAGTCTATGATAGAGTTAAATTCTAAAAAATCTTTATCTTTATTCTAAAATTTTAATAGGATTTTCAGGAAAAATGATCTCATCAAAATTTAAATCAAACACAAACTCTAACAAACTTATGCTATTATCTTTAATAACACGCACACTAAGTTTGGTTTGTTGATTAAAGTTTTTTTTTTTTAAATACTTGGTTTAACCCTAATTCTTTTATCTCTCTCAGGTTCACGTACGCAAAAATTTTTTGGATTGCATTGAGGAGTCATTGGAATGGAATATTAGATAAGTTCGGGTGAGAGACTTTGAGAATTATTATATGTATTAAACCTCACATGAAGTGGTTGTTATCTAAGAAATTGTTGTAAAATTTTTTTTTTTTTGTAATAGAAACTATATTTATCATTTTTATAATTCTATGTCAAATTCAATTTAAATTTTTTTCCTTAAGTATTAATTTACTTACAGAGTAACAAACAGGTGAATTGTTGGTTGTTCAGGACCTAACTGTACAAAGTATTAATTCCCAATTGTATTAGCCTTTTGTAAGGTTAATGCACCATTTAATACTTTATTAAAAAAAATCTTAAAATACAATTATGGTTTTATACAATTAACATGTATCTCTTGCCATAAAATTTTCAATTTAAGCTATTATTTAGTTATGTTATGGATGTGTAGTAAGCGCCTAAATTTTAGGATTAAAACAATTACATTTTAAGATTAGACAAAGAATGATAATTGCCATACATAAAATTTTAAAAAAAAGAACAACATCAACAACACCAAAAAAGAAAAGAAAAGAAAAGAAAAGAAATATATAAAAACGCAGATGGGTTAGTTACTAAATTTTAGGATCTTTTTAGGAGCATTTCCTTTAACAAAAATCTTATTAATTTACCACTCCATAAAAAAAGTTTCGTACCTTATAAAATACAATATAAGTATTGATAATGACAGACCTTCAATTTAAAACTCATTGGATACTCACTAAAGTAAAAATTAGTAGAAGCATCCATCTCATCAAAAAAAAAAAAAAAAAAAAAAAAAAAGTAGAAGCATCCAAATCCCAATCCAAAAATGCAAGCCATGTATCAGTATGTCCCACGTAATTAAGGGTATTTTTTTATGGATAATTAAGGGAACTTTAGTAAAGAAGCGATTAAAAAAGTTTTAACATAAAACAACAATATTTTTCTTTTCAAACTTCGGCCCCTCTTTGCATATTTGTTTGATATTATATTTATATCCCGTAAAGTGAGAAATTAAATGTACATTCAAATCCTTTAAATACCCTTAAAGACTTTCATGTTCCTCATCACCTTCACAACTCTCAACTTCTAAACTCACTAAGCCACTTCTTCTCTCTTTTACACTTACACACAGACACACAAAGTTACAAACAGACACATTATTTTCTCATCCAAATTAACCAAAATGGCATGGTTTTGTTTTAATGTGTGTGAAATGAGTACGGCAAATTTAATCTAATTTTAACTATAAATGATTTTGTGAAATAAAGTAAACATTTTCTAAATTATATTTTCGACATATTGATTTAACAAATCATAACCTAAATTTAAATATATTCTCAAAACTTCTACCTAAAATAATAATTTAATAATTTTAAGAAGTGTAACTTATTTCTCCTATTTTACTAAAAATTTATTACAATTACACATATTATTACAATTCTTACATGTGATTAATTTGTTCAAAATTAGTTCACTTTATTGAGGTTTTAATACACCCTATTTGTGACAAGGAAAAATCTATTGATTATTGAGTATGTATGCGCAACGACCACTATAAATTTAATTTAATTTTATATAGAAATGAGTTTGCAAAATACAGCAATGGTGAATACCGATGACATAGAACGTCGTCGAGAACGATGGAGATATTATGCTCGCTTGAGAAGACAACGAGAAGACAATGAAAGCAGAAATATTCGATTGGCAAGACGTCGTGCTAATTACTTAAGACAAAGACAACAAACTTTGGGTGGTGATCACATATTAGTGGGAGGCCCAGCAAATTTAAATGAAGAAGATGTTGTACGCTCTAATTCAACATCAACAAACCCATCACGAATACCATCTAATCATGAGGTTGGACAAAGTCGACGACTTACACATATCCGTAACTTGGCACGCAATATGCCAGTTGAGCATAGGGCTATGCGTATGGGTTAGGTTCGAAAATTGCAAATTTATTCACCTGGTTGGGGATTCACTGTTCGAGCTGATAAGAAAGAGCTTTGGAAAGAAGTGAAATGAGTTTTAGAGTCACAAGAATTAGAAAGGTGTGTTACGCTATTTTTAAAAAAAGGAAAATAACTAATTGATAATCTTAATATACAAACATTTTTTTTCTTCATTTTGAAGTTCCAAGAATAAAGACAAACAACAAATCACTGTCAAGAGCAATGAGGTTTCCAACATCCATAAGAATAAAGACAAAGGAAAAATGAAGGACGATGTGATCTCTAACACTCATGCCAACAGAGACAAACGGAGAATGAAAATCAAGGACAATGTGGTTTCCAACATCCAAGAGCAAAAAAAGATACGAAGAAAAAAAACCAAGGACGATGCAACTTCAACACCCAAAAATAGTAAAGACAAACAGAAAATGAGAGTCAAGGACGATGCGATAATAAAGCAGGTACAGATCATTACCACGTCTATGCTTGATGTGGTTTTTAAATGATAATAAAGCAGGTACAGATCAACACCCATGAAGTGGTTTTTAAAAATTTTGGTAATTAAATGATAGTTCTTCAAGTCCCAAGCTGAAGTAGACCATTTCACATACATGGAGCTATGCAATTTCATCACAAGGTCAGTTCAAATATTTCATTTTACAAGTTTATGCTTGATGTTTATTGTGCTTATCATTATTATGTACATTTTAAAGTATCTATTAATAACACAAACTAACACATTTTGTATCATAGGTTCATGGCAAATGCTGCTGGAAAGCAATTAGAATGTGAAACAAATAACATTGCTCCACCAACTTCTCCACCGTAGCTGGCATAATATTAATAAGTTCACCTATCTTATGTTTTAGATGTAGTGCATTATTTTACAGTTTTACCTGATGTAAATATTTCAATTTTCTACATTGATCCATTGACTTCTTCATAATAGCTTTTGTAAAGGTTATCACATGTATTTCGTAAGTAGTTTTATTGTTACAATTTTATTATGCATTTTTAATATATGCACTAGATTTGTTCAGAGGATCTTTTTTTCCCTCCCCCTAAAAATTAATACTAAATTATTGCATCATCATTTTGAGTAAGGATTAATTTAGAGTATTTATTATAATTTGGGATTACTACATTTTCCAATCACAATAAAAAAATCTAGGAGTGTGATGAGTGCTCTGCATTTTGGATGAAATACTTTATTCATCACACCCCTATATTTTTTTTGCAGAACACTCATCACACCCCTAGATTTTTTTTGTAATTGGAAAAATGTAGTAATCCCAAATTATAATAAATACTCTAAATTAATCCTTACCCAAAAAATAGAAGAGCCTCTGAGCATGCATGGATTTATGGCAGATTGACTTTCTAGCTCTAAATCAGTTAATAGATACTTTTCCTAATTTAGATCTTCTAATTTTGGACCAGATCTTCCTTAATTTTAGGCTTTTATTATTTAGAACGTTTTTTTAGCTTTTTTCCTATTTTGGATCTGCTATTTTCAGACCAAATCAGGTTTTAATTAGGGTTTTATTATTTAGTATGTTTTTTTATATTTTCTACATTCAGTCATGCCTTATAAATAGCATGCACTCATTGTAATAGATGGATTATTGAATAAAAATCAGAAAAGGTGAGGCTTTGGTCTTCTTTTTGGTTCTTCAAGAACTGTGAACTTATCAAGAATTCTTCCTTGTGGCGTTCAAACTTATACCTTTGGTTCGTGATTCCATTATAATCATTGGGTCAAGGTCTGTTACTTATACCTTTGGTTCGTGTTTCTCTTACAAACGTTGGGTCAGGGTTTTTATCAAATCTGAATTTTAGCTTTCTTGGGCAATATTCCAATATTGTTTGTTGGGTCTCAAAGCGTGTCGATTGAGATTCGCATCATTTGGTATCAGAGCTCAGGTTCTAAAATCAGTTTTCTATCATTTTATCTTTTGTTTCCTGTTATCTTCCTATCTTGTTCCGTTTCTGTTCTTTGTTCGTCGTTCTTGTTCTGTGACGTGCACTAGGTTACCCAAAAAAAAAAAAAAAAACTGCAGAAAAGAAAACAAAAACGTGAAAAAAAGGGACTGCAGAAAAAAAAAACGTGAAAAAAAAGACTGCAAAAAAAAAAAAAAATTTTGTTTTTAGTTTCAGTACTCTTAGACCAAATATATTTTTTTCTTTTGTCCTATTTTTCTTTGATTTGTGTTTCTGTCATATTTTCTTGCCGTTGGTATTTTGTTTAAATACTACAAGTTGAATTTCTTGATCAAGTTTATTAGTTTATTGCAGAACTGAAAAGAGGAAGCTACGAGTGGAAAAAGGCAAGAGAGTGTAAGACTAATATCAGGAAAAAGCCAATTTAAGAGTGAAACACAAGTGGGAGTGACATAATCTGAGTGCAAACACGTGAGGGAGTGTTGTGAGGAATTAATTCGAACATTTCTCTGTAGTTTTAAAAATATGTCTTGCAGGGGTGAAACATCAAATAAGGAAGGAGGGGAGGAGTCATCCATCATGTTGCAGGCTATGCAACAACAATTTGAACGCATGAACGTGGTGTTTAATGATATTCGCGATCGGTTGGACAAGCAAGATACTGCTATTGCTAATTTGCGTGAGGAGCGTCCCCAAAGAGCCCTTAATGCTAGAAGGCAAGAAAGGTATGCGCGCGTGGATGATTCTGATGACTACCACGAGGATGAGTTTGAGGATGCAGAGGATCAAGTTTCGTGGAACAATGGAGGCAGGTTTGCACGAAGGGGCGAAGGGCGTGGTAGAGGATTCCGAGGAGATCCAACGCAAGATGGGGCTGACAGAAACTTAGGAAGCATAAAAATGAAGATACCATCATTCCAAGGGAAAAATAATCCAGAAGTGTACTTGGAGTGGGAGAAGAAGGTGGAGTTCATCTTTGAGTGCCACAATTACTCCGAGGAGAAAAAGGTAAAACTAGCTGTGATTGAGTTTACTGACTATGCTATTATATGGTGGGATCAACTTGTGATGAACAGAAGGAGAAATCATGGGAGGCCTATTGAGACATGGGAGCAAATGAAGGCCACCATGAGGAGGCGATTTATCCCTAGTCACTAATATAGGGACTTGTATCAAAAATTACAGAGTCTTACTCAAGGCTATAAAAGCGTGGATGACTACCACAAGGAGATGGAGATTGCCATGATTCGAGCTAATGTAGAGGAGGATAGAGAAGCTACCATGACAAGGTTTTTGAATGGGCTGAATCGGGACATTGCCAATGTGGTGGAGTTGCAGCACTACGTGGAGTTGGAGGACATGATGCATATGGCAATAAAGGTGGAACGACAGCTCAAAAGGAAAGGAACTCGGTCATTTCAAAAT